>CM065795.1:14719452-16057823 GCA_033296515.1 Macrochelys suwanniensis | reverse complement strand
CACTTAACTCCACCTCCCCGAGCAGCGTAGCATCATGGGCGATGTAATTCGGTCAACGCGGTGCTAGTGTAGACAATCCCTGCCTTACATTGACTGTTACCGTCCCACAATGCCCCGCGCTGACAGTACAATCGATACAAGCACGGTGTAGCCACGCACGAGCGCTGTAATTACCGCGACAGCTGTATGCCGACGGACGTTAGGGTTACAGTGTGGACTTGGCCCAAGACCATAACAGGTTCCCAATGTCTTGTAAACCTACCTCTGTGTCTTAGCCAGTATGTGACCCCTGCACAGAAGACCAGAGTCCCCACAATGGCTATCGGCATGACGAATTCCAGGAGCTCATTCCTGAGCGAGCCTGGAAAGTAACGTACAAAGAAAAGGAGACGCTCAATAACTGGTCATTGCAGCTTGGTGCCCTGTTCTAAGGGGAGGTGATGGTTAAACAGGAGCAAGGGTTCCTACGACTTTAAGATCACATTGCTGCTTCATTTATCTCTTTAATCGCGGTTGATGATCTTTGTGTACAACAGACAGAAAACACAGGAAGTGCAGAATCAGCAGAAGGTACGGAAGGCCCCAATCCAGCCTTCACTTTAAGTGTGTACATAGCCCCGTTGGGACTTTCTCTGGCAGAGTAAAGGGGACATAAAAGCGGGCGTCAACTACAACCCCTTTACGTGTGTATCAACTTCAGCGTATCTGAGAGTCACATCCATTGTCTATACTAGGGCTACACGTGCTTAAAGTTAAGCACGCTCGTGTTTTGCTAGATGAGGGTAAAATTTTCAAATGTGCCTAAGTGATTTAGGAGCCTAAGCACCATTTCCCAAAGGGCCTTACGGCCCAGATCCTCGAAGGTATTCAGGCTCCTAACTCCCATTGGTTTCAAAGGAAGTTAGGAACCTAAGTACCTATGAGGGTCTGGGCCTTAAGAGTCTAAATCTAATTGAAATTCAGAAGTCACCAGGGGCTGGATTTTTAAAGGTTCTTTATCCACCCAATGCCCATTGAAACCAATGAGAGTTGGGCACCTAAATACCTTTAAAAAACCAACCCTAAGTCTCTTGCTGTCCCTCAGCCTCACTGACGAGCCGGCAGCGTAAGGGTTAATTAGTGACCAGAGCTGCGGTGGAGAAACAAAGCCAGAAAATGGAGCTGGAAACTCAGTGGAGAAAGGAGGATGCTGGGGGTGGGGACCAAGGCAAGTTCTCCTCCGGGAGGAGCTGCCGGAGGCCAGGCTGAGATATCCCCAGGGTGTAGCGTAAGGGAGGGAGCGGGGGCGGGAATGGGGCTGGGGAAGAAGCTGTTCAGGAGGATCTCGGCAGAGGCCAAGAAGCCGAGGAGTTCAGTCGAGCCCCAGAGGGGCAGAACAGAGGTGGCCCCGGGAGGGGCGTGAACTGTCATGTGACTTGGCATGAGGGCTGGGCCCTAGACCACCTCGAGGGGAAATCAAAAGAAGACACCGGCTGGAACTGGCCATCGCGGGGCCAAGGCAGTGGGAGGAGGACGGGAGAGGCGAAGTCCCCATAACGCCGTGTCCAGGCACAAGGGGGCACCCTAGAGGTGAGAGCTCTTAAAATGTGCCGAAGTCTTATGCGCCCCAATCGCGTGCCAAACGCCTGGAGCGGCTCCACCCATCGCTGCTTCGCTCTGGTTTTACAGCGGCCTGGCTCCGTGCACACAGCCGGCTTGCCAAGCTCCCGCTGGCGCTACACCGCGCCGGGGTGACGCCATGGAGGGTGGACTACACCGAGCGCTGATCTCTCGTTATTAATAGCTATCGTTGGTACGGGGAGGGGGTGTCTAGGCGCCCCCATCGTGGACCGGACCCCCATGGTGCTAGGCGCTGTACAAACAGAGAGCAAAGGCACTGCCCCACCCCCAAAGAGTTTCCAATCTGCGTAGAACACAAGAGACAACAGGTCAAAGAGGGGAGCACAAGGAGACAATGGGGATCCTAGTGTCAAACCACCGTGGATCTGGTTCCCATTCACTCCAAGGTCCCTTTACCATGAGGCGTAAAGAGGCCTGGGGGGTGAATGAGAATCAGGCATAGACTCCTTGTGGTCTTTGTTTATGTCTATACTGGTTCTGCTCCTTAGGAGTTGGCTCCCAGCCCTGATGCTCTGGTTACCTTTGCAGTAGGACTGTCATAGGGTTTATGGTTGTAAAGGGCCAAGTCCAGCTAATCACGAGGGGATGGTTCCCCCCCTCCACTCCCACAAACACAGGACAGCAAGGGGCAGGGTAGAAATCTGAGTCTTTTGGCCTCTGACTATGTTCATTCAAAGGAATGGAGACTAAAAAGAAAAATGTCCCAGGTTGAGGTTTAAATGTCTCATTAAAACACCCCATAAAAGTCCCACGCGTCATAAAGGAGGTGTCAGAAAAACCCCAATGAGAAAGCGCGAGCTCTATACCCCAGAGGCTATTCGAGAGGAAGTTCCCACGGAGGGTTTTAATGTTACAGTCTAAGTGTGATTTATAACCAATCTCGGGCTTTTCTGTACTGTAGCAGGGGCTGCTGCATGATTCGCTCTGAAAACCAAGTGACCATGAAACCCGAGGCGGGATTTTTATTTACAGTAAAGCTCCCGCAGGGCAAAGAGGTCTTTAAAGTGGATGCAAATTACCGTCACAGCCCCCGTTAAGGCTGCTTTATGCAGCCGGAGTGGTGTAAAAAGACCCTGGTATGAATCAGCCCTCTACGTCCTCAGCCCCATGAGGAAACTGACTGGTCCCGGGGTCTTTCTAGACCAGGGGTCTCAAACACGCAGCCTGCGGGCTGCATGCGGCCCGCGGAGCTCTTCCCTGCGGCCTGGCAGGCTCCCCGCGCCCCCCCTACCCCCCACTTTTTAATTAAAAAAAATAAATAAAAATTTTTTAACCCCCAGGCAGTTCCCGCTGCCAGACAGTTGGCGGTGGGAACTGCCTGGGGGTAAAAAAAAAAATTAAAAAATGGGGGGGGGGGGCAGGGATGAGGCGCGGGGAGCCCGGTGGGCTGCAGGGAAGAGCTCCGTGGGCCACATGGGAAGAGCTTCGCGGTTTCTGGGAGGGAGGGGGGAGGAGCGGGAAGCCGTGCGCACAGGGGAGGAGGCGGAGAAGGGGCGGGGCCTAATGGAAGGGGTGGGGTGGGGGCGGGGCCGGGGCAGCGAGGGGGCAGGGTCAGTGATGCGGCCCTTGGGCCAATGCACTAGTCCTCATGCGGCCCTCGTGGTAATTTGAGTTTGAGACCCCTGATCTAGACATAATAGTGAGTAGATAAGGTGCCAGCAGATTGGCTTCCTTCAGGGCCAGTCTCAATGCCCATGTCGTGGGCAGTGCCCATGGGTTTAAGCCAGGTTGGCAGGGCCCAGGGCTCAGTTCTCAGCTCAGAGACATGGGCCCATCCCTGTCTCTGAGGGTGGAGAAGATGGATCCAGAGCCTGCACGGAAAACCCAATGCAAGGTACAGATGTTGGGCCAAGGCCTGGCGCAGCTGATTTATGCCAGCTGGGGATCTGGCCTCTAGAACCAAACCCTGGTGCCCACGCAGCCAACAGCCAAGCGGCCCTTGGCCCCGGTGGGCCCAGGCAGTGCACCGTAAGGGGATTGGCCCCTCTCTCCACCAGCACCACTTACCGCCTGTCTTGTTGTTGCACTCCACCGAGAAGCTGAACCTGGTGGCTTGCTGGCTGACTATGTTCCTGGCGGTGCAGATGCAAGAGACGCTGCCCTCCCCGGGGGTGAAGGAGAGGTGCAGGAAGCTGTCGTTGTACGGGTGTAGCTGGGAGGTGTTGCCCTCGCTGCAGTTCCAGCTGTAGGTCACGTTGTCCCCGCTCTTCACTGCGCAGCTCAGGTTCATGGTGCAGCTCTCGTTCCCCAGGGTCTTGCTGACCATCTGGATGTCGGGGACGGACACCGGCTCTGTGGGGAGAGATAGGGAGGGGAGATGAACCGATTATCTGGGGAAGGAGGGAACTGACAGCCCTGAGTGAAATGCTGCCGGCCTGATCTGGCTCCCAGTCCTGCTCTGGGTGACCCCCTCTCCAGGGCATGTGGATGCCAGCAACATCAGCGCCATTCGACTGAGCAGGAAGGTCTCGCCGCTAAGGCCTCCCCTGGCTGCCGAGTTCGGTGCAGCTCCATGAGCCGTTTTTTATGCAAATTATGTCATGAGCTCATTTGCATATTTGGGACTAATTTGCATGCACCCATGAATATCAGATTATGCGCCCACAAAACGTGGGCACTCTCGCTAGGGGGGCTGGGTGCTGGGGTGTCTGTAGCAGGTGGGGAGGAGGGTGTCTGGGCGTGCTGGGTAGGTGGGTGGGTGCCACAGGGCATGTGGGCCATTGGGTGCTGAAGGGTGTCTGAAAGGTGCTGAGGTTGCTGGAGTGGGTGCAGCACCCCTTGCAGGGAGAGGCTGGGACTGGAATAGGTAGCAGCTCCTCCTTGCCCCACTCCCTCCAGGACCCCCTGCTGGCTGAGGCTGGAGTAACTGAAACCGTGCACCGTTTTCATCACGCCAGTCACCTTTTCTCCTAGGAACTGACCAGCCACAGAGCTATCGGGGCCCAGGCTAGTTCCCCAAACCTGCATGCGAATATTGTGCTCATTACCATACACTTCCAACCGGAGATGCAAAAACTCTTCCTCAGAGCCTTTGTTCACCATGTATTCATAGAGCCCTGCATCCGTTCGCCTGGTGTCCGGTATTTCCAAGGAGAAGTTCTCGGGATGAAACTTGATCTTCGCCTCCTTGAAAATGGTATAATTGTTTCCAGAATACTTGATAAGTTTCCTCTTGGCTCCAGTGGACTTATCTCGTTTCCATAGAGCATTGCTAAATTGCACAGTAAAATTCTGAAGTTCGGGCGTTATGCTCAACAGAGTTGGGCCCCCCAGGCTTCCGTAGACCGTGATTTCCGACCCAGAGCTCATGCCTACAAGGAGCAATGAAACAGAGTTAGCACGGACATGAGTCAAGGTTTTACAGAGGCAACGTAGACAGGGTCGTCCACCCCAAGAGTTCAAAAATCATGAGTCAAACTTCAAAAACATCATGAGATGTTTAAAAAGTTATATATTCTGGAGCTCTTGTATTTGCCATCTGCCTGCCTAGCCTTTAGGGTTACAGTCAGGCTTCCTTTTCTAGCTTTTCTCCGCAAACAGGAACCCTAAAAACTTACTTTCATTATTTTTTCTAATGAAAGCGGAAATACTCACCTAATCACGTGACTCCGGAACCTGGGGTTTGAACAGGGCCGGCTCTAGGCACCAGCTTTCGAAGCTGGTGCTTGGGGCGGCATCAAGCATGGGGCGGCAGTCCGTGCTCGCTGCGGCGGCAATTCGGCGGCAGCTGCTTGGGGTGGCCAAATTAGTAGAGCCGCCCCTGGGCTTGAAGAAACCTCTCTCCCCCTCCACCAAAAAGCAGACTCATGATAAAATTACAAGAGCTGGCAGCCAGCCAGCAAAAGTTTGTGATTGTGTCTTGCGCTGCACTGCTGCTCCATAAGAACATAAGAATGGCCATAGTGGGTCAGACCAAAGGTCCATCTAGCCCAGCATCCTGTCTTCCGACAGAGGCCAATGCCAGGTGCCCCAGAGGGAATGAACGGAACAGGTGATAATCAAGTGATCCATCCCCTGTCGCCCATTCCCAGCTTCTGGCAAACAGAAGCTAGGGACATCATCCCTGCCCATCCTGGCTAATAGCCATTGATGGACCTATTTTCCATGAATTCAGCTAGTTCTTTTTTGAACCCTGTTATAGTCTTGGCCTTCACAACATCCTCTGGCAAGGAGTTCCACAGGTTGACTGCGCACAAGGGGAAGTAAGACAAGTGGGCAGGGAGGAGTGCAGGCTTGGCTCCACCCCCAGCACACCATCCAGCACAGTTAGCGAGGGCCAGAGGCTGATGATGGTGCTGCTGGTGGAAGGGGGACGCAGGGCTCCGATTGCACCTCTCTGAAGTGGGGAGGGGTAGCTCAGTGGTTTGAGCATTGGCCTGCTAAACCCAGGGTTGTGAGTTCAATCCTTGAGGGAGCCATTTGGGGATCTGCGGCAAAAATTGGGGATTGGTCCTGCTTTGAGCAGGGGGTTGGACTAGATGACCTACTAAGGTCCCTTCCAACCCTGATATTCTATGATTCTATGAATTTCTCCCTTCCCTGCTCTGCTCCCGAGAAGGAACCATTGCCTACATGTAGCAATGAAAGGCTCTGGCGGTGGGAAGGCAGGGGGACGCTAGGCTGCCAAAAATCATAGTGTAGACAAGGGAGGCCCAGCTGGGTATGTAGAGAGAACGTAGGGTACATACCTTACAGTTCAGGCATGTTTTTAGTCTACTTGCCTAAGCATTGCCTCACTGGCTGCACAGCTGTGTAGACCCGGGCTAGCAGGCAGGCGGTGTAGGGACTCCACACACTGCTGAAAGGAGGGTGCAGTGTAGACAGACCTTTCGATTTGTATTAACGAGAACGCTTGGCCTAACCCTAACCCAATATTGGCCAGAGCCAAGGACACGCCGGCCCGTTCGGGCAAGACGCAGAAAATGTTTTCAATGGATCTTCCGTCTCTATTTGAGTAGGTTTAAAATAGAAACAATTGCAATGCGTGTCTTTCTAAGAAATCTGCAGCTGCTGGCACTCGGCCGTGCTCCATTGAAGTCGATGGCAGCCAGACCCCCAGCATGTGCGGTTTTGCCAGTGTTCCACTGATGTCCATGGCTCAGAGACCAGCTATCGAAGGTTGCTGTAGCGCTGGGACACCGCTTGACACCAACTGAGGATTTGGCCCATTGTCGCGCACGGCAAGGTCAGGGTGGCAGGGGCTGGCCCAGTTGGTAGACGCCTGGGCTGGTTCGCGTACCAAGAACCCCCGCTCCCTTCGCAGGCTGACAGGAAATGAGTTGTGTTCCCTCGAAAACACGACACAAGCGAAAAAGTTTTCGTTTTCAACAGCGTTTTTCTTCAAGTGCTTTGAGGTTGTCAGCGAAAAAGGCAGGTTCTCCCTGCTGCTTTCATCATTCCTCTGCTTATCTGAGGGGACAATTGCTAATCACACCAAGGCCTTGTCTACACACACAGCTTGTACCATTTTAACGCTGCCGGGCTCATTAAAGCGATACAATCCCCCGCAGTGTGAATGCAGTTAGACAGGGAGAAAGGTGCTTTATATTGGGCTAGCTATTCCTACAGAGAAGGGGAATAAGCTATACTGGTCTAAGGCACTGTATAACTTACACCAGGATTGTACTGGTATAACTATCCCGGGTGGAACTGGGCTAACTACATTGGTGGAATTAAAACTCACAGCCCTAAACGAAATCGCTAAACCGGCATAAAAACTGTGTTTAGAGCCGGATGAAGGCTCCGTTGCAAAGCCAGAGCAAAGCGTGCAAAGAGACCCCGACTCAATAAAGCATCAAAGCGTCTTCGCTGATGAGCGGCGCTTGCCCCACTTTGAAGGCATCTGGAGCAGACGTTCGAAACCTGCCAGGATTCTGGGGCGGCCTGTAAGTGCGGGATAAAGGGGAAAGCCTTTGCTTGACTCAAAGCAGTTCTGAGACAGACTCCATGCTGGAGGTGACAGTCCCTGGCGACGTGAGGCTTAGTGAGATTACTGTGCTCCTTTCTGGGAACTGTGGGCTCAGGAAGGTGAGGTCAAATTTAGAATGAGTTCAGAGGGAAAAAATGACTGTTGCAAGGGTTATCTATAAATAGCTGATAAAAGGTTAATAAACGAGGAGTCAGTTGTTTTAATAAATGATCTATTGGAAGGGATGATTACACAGCCTGGCCTGCTAGAATACCTTCCGCTGATGTGCTTAGGAACACGAAGATCAATGGTTTTCAACCTTTTTTTCATTTGCGAACCCCTAAAACATTTCAAACAGAGGTGCAGATCCCATTGGAAATCTTAGACATAGTCGGCAGACCCTACAGCTTGAAAACCACTCATCTGCAGCGCGTCTGTAACATGCTTGCATCATCGATTTGTTCATTCACCCGAAATGGAACCTTAATATGAGGGGCTGCAGGCATTCCCCACCACAGCAAAGAGGGTAAAGAGACAGGTCACTGTCTATAAGTATTTGACAGGAGGGGAATTGTTCAGGGTGGAACAAGGGGCAATGCCCAGGAGGAATGAGCTGAAATTGTGCAAAGGGAAATTTGGATGGAGTCTCCCAGGGAAATCTCCTTCGCGTGAGGTCTGTTAGATTGCTGGGGTCAGGTGGGAGACCCGTGGCTTGAATCCCTTAAAACTAGACAGGGCTCAATTCTCGAGACGGGAGCGCTGCAAAATGTTTGCAATGAAATCTCACAGTGGATGGAATTCAGCAGTGATCAGCCGATGGAACGGATCCTTTAGCAAGAGATGGGCAGGGAGGAAAAGATGATCTTGTGTTTGAGGCACTAGGCTGCTGACCAAGAAATCCACATGCAATTCCTGCCTCTGTTAGACACTCCCTACATGGCCTTAAGTAAAGTTCTGGTCCTCGGTTTCTCCAGCTAAGATTTTCAAACATGGCTCGTGATTTTGGGTACCGAACTTTAGAAATAAGGCTGAGATTGCTAACAGGGAGGGCGATTAACCATTGGAGCAAAGTGCTGAGGGAAGCAGTGGTTTCTCCGTCTCTTGACGTCTCAGATGAAGACTGGAGGCCTTTCTGGAAGAAATGCTTTAGCCAAACACAAGTTACTGGGCTCACTGCAGGGGTCAGAGGGTGAAATTGAATGACCTGTGGGGCTAGAGGATCTAATGGTCTCTTCTAGCCTTAAAATCCATGAAACGTGAGACAGCTCAGAGGGACTTGTCAGAGAGTGCCGAGCACCGGCCTTCTGAAAGGCAAGTGCCTTTCAAGTGTCTCGAGTTGGGACCCCAAAAGGCCTGTTGGCAAATGCCAGGCCCCCACCTGTGAGAGCAGGATCATAATATTTCTCCGTCACATCGGGCTACTGTGAGGCTGAACGCTCATGGGGACGTGTGTGTGTGTGTGTGTGTGTGTGTGTGTGTGTGTGTGTGTGTGTGTGTGTGTGTGTGTGTGTGTGTGTGTGTGTGTGTGTGTGTGTGTGTGTGTGTGTGTGTGTGTGTGTGTGTGTGTGTGTGCGCGCAGATACATAGATTAGGGTCAATGAAAAATGCCCACCACTGTCCATTTCTCCTGGAGATAACTTTGTGAAGAAATCAGCCCTCCTTGGTTGGGGGAAGTCCCCGAGAGCCCTTTTCCTCCCGTTACCCAGGGCACAATGATTCACATTCTCCCGTCCTATTAATTACCCAAGCTTTGTTTTTGTAGGAAACATTCGTAGTGAGAGATGACAGCTCATGGTTGACTGTGTTGTTGTTGTCAGTTAAACTGGAAGCAAAAACAACTCATTTTACCGCCCGCTCTTTCCTATGAATTATTTCCATGAGAGGAGGGGGTTTGCCCCAACACAGAAACAAAGAAAGGGGGGGGTTCTGCCCCCCCAGATGGCCGATCCCCATCCGGCCTAGTTTTCAAACATACAGTTGTACAGTTTCAGTAAATACCACAAACCATCACAAAATAGCCAACTTAGCATGTAGCTGTGTATTCCCAGGATGTGGCAGGAACAGACCACGAGCTTTGCTTTTCATTTATGCCAGTAGCACAGAGTGTAAATGAGAACTAGGCCCCAGAGTGGTGTGTTGTGATTAGGGACTGATGGAAAAGCCCTGTTAGCTCATCTCAAAAACCCCTCAGCCAGGCCCGGGCAGAGTTCCCACACAGAGGGCACATCCAGTATGAAGCAGGCATCTCATTTGAACTCTGACAACAGGCAAAACCGAGTCAGACAGAATCCAGGTTAAAACCCGGCTCGAGTCCAGGAGCAGCAGCATTCCAAAGGAAAAGCTCACGATGGGATCAGAGATGGGTCGTGAGTCTAAAGCAGCTCTCATGGCATGTGGGACTCTTTTTGGTATGCCCCCGACACAGGAAAACCCAAGGGGAAGTTACAGCATGTATTCGCCTGGTACAGAGCCAGTTTTGAACCAACAAAACAAATCAGAAATTCCAAACCAAGGCTGTACCGTGGTCTCCTTTTCTTTAACTCATCTCATTCTGCCCCGTTATTGCAGCACATTCAGTAGATGGTGTCTTGCGTATTGTTAATGTTTCCTAGTGGTTCGAACAGGAGTGTGGGAATCTGGACTCCTGAGCTCTAGATCTGGCTCTGAACTAGTGTCTAGGTTACCGGTTAGAGCAGAGGACTGGGAGTCAGGGGTCCTATGTCCATCTCTGCTGCCGCCTTGCTGTCTAATTATGGGCAACCTGTCAGCCTTCCTGGTCCTCCCTTTCTGTGAAATGGGGATAATATCAGTGACCGCCCTCCCAAAGAGTTTGAGCGGCTCTGTCACTAATGCCTCGAAAGGGTTTAGAGACCCATGAATGGAAGGGGCCAGGGGTGTGCAAAGCATCCTCACTGAGCCCTGTCTAAGATGGACCCACAACAGCAGCTCTGGTTCCCGTTGCTTTGTTTGACGTGAGGCACGTCTTTATTGTCCTGCCCGCACTTTTCTTTTTAAACAATCTTCAAATAATATGAAAGATTTTTTAATCTTCATTTTTGACAGTTGTTACGCCTGCCCCGAATGACAGAAAAATCCTAATAGGACCCCAGGAGCCTTGGCTCCCATTCCCCCTACTCTAACCACTAGACACACATCCCTCACAAACTGAGAACAGATCCCAGCAGTGCTGACTTCCAGTCTGACCACTAGACACACGCTCCCTTTAGCAAGACACGGCACATGCATCCCTGGACATATAGTAGCCAGTAGAGCCATCTCCAGAGCCCTGAAAAGAACAGAGTCTTCTGTGCATAGAAATCCAAGATCGCAAAGACCTGCAGAATTAGGGTAATTTCATCCATCCCGCCAGCATCACCCTGGCCAGTGCATGCTGGCTCCCTACAAGCTGTTCCATGGAGATTTGTGATGCAATCCATTTCTAGCACTTTGAGCCATCTAATTTTAAGTGATGTGAGCTTTGGGGCTGACCCCCCCGTTCAACAGCCTGACAGACAGAGCTCACCGTTTGTAAACTTCACCTGACCGCCAGCCTCAATCTTCCCCAGCGCTAATTTCACGCCGTTCCGCCTAGGCATTAATTAATTGTCATTATTTATTGTGGTGGCATCTCGGAATCCCAGTCACAGACTAGGACCCCTTGCTGCTAGGCTCCCTGCGAATGACAGTAAGTGACAGATTCCCTAAATAGTTCTACTGAAGTCACCAGGACTCCTTGTGAAATAAGGCACTACACACCCCGTGAGTAAGGGTGGCAGAGACAGGTACCGCATGATTTGTTCCAAATTATTCACCCAGCTCTAATATACATTGTAAAAGGATTCCTTGCTGCACATATACGGATCAATCGCTCTGTCTTGGGTCTCATCTCCCTTCACAGTCCCATGAGCATCCACATTATGATCTATCCACCCTCTGCAGAAAGCTGTTCCTCTTTTCAATGCAGATTTGTATTCGGGCTATAAAGCACAGCAGCCTCTGCCTCATGCATGATAAAAGCAATTGTGACATTTAGCTCTGAACAGCATACACCCTCAAATCCATGTGCACCCAGCCTTTTAACCATAGGAAAACGTACATACCCCCAGCACAGCAAAAAGAAATGATCAGCAAAATGCATTCACTGCAGTCCATCTCTCGATGCATGAAACTTTGCTTGCAGTGGACTTAGTATTTAAAGGTCTGCTGATACAGCATACAGTAAGACCAGGTGTATTCAAATAAGACGCAAGCTTCTTGTGGGACCACGCATGTTTCCTGTTTTTGGTCTGCTGTGCCTTTCCTTTTTTCTTTGGGGGTGGAAATATTCAAAGTGTATAGAGTCCCACTGCTTAATGCTTGACTGCACAGCTCTCCAGCAGCTCACCGATAAACAGACTGTGATGTCTATAGATAAATAGATAGCTAGATAGTTAATACAAAACAAAACAAAAAGCCAATCTTAAGTAACAGCTAAGATTGCTTAAATGAAAAACCCACCCAATTCAGTTCCTGAAAAGCAAAGAAATGACCAGTGGACTAGGAAGCTCCCTTCTCCAAAAATAACAACCATCTGTCACCTTAACCAGACCCACCATGAATAGTGAATTAGCTCACACACAATAGAAGCACTGCCCCTGTTCCTCTAACTCCCACAAACCATCTAACTGACACAAACCATCAACTTCAACCTCACACTTTCACAGACACAGAGCATCCCATGAACATAAAGCGAGAGCCAGGTAAACTGCACATGTCAATAGAGCAACATCCAAAACCCATAAATCAGGCCCCACAAAATCACGAGACTGATTTATAAATCAGGAGATTTTTGTAAAACCAAAAACAACCGCCAGTCAGCTCTTTTTCTTTGCCTTTTGTTTCGGCGCTTCTAGTCACTCGATTCATGTTTTCTCTGCAACCACAAGGCTAGGAACTTTTAAAGAAATGAAAACTCAGATTTTCCTGCAAGCTCTTAAAACCAGAAGCTTTTACGGTAAGCCCCAAATAGAGGTCAGAGTTAAGGGTTTACATTATAGTCTGGTCAGGACCCACAAGGGCATTGTGCCTTCTTGCTAGGTGGGATGCTGGGGCCTTTCCTCCTCCTAGTGCAACACAAGCCAGGATTGAGCCCCTCATCACCTGCCCCCCCACGCCATCACACTGTTCTTTGAGCCTGGAGGGCTGTGGTCCCTCTCCCCCTGATGGGATTACAGACAATCCCTGGCCCACACTGATACATTAGCTTAATGCAGTAAGATCCCCCAAAGATATTGCAGGAAATCCCTATCTCTAGCACAGGGGCACCTTGGTAACTCTGTTCTCTGCCTTTGGCAACCAATAGGTTAGTCTTTTGATGACTGAAATGCTTTAGTCTAGCATCATTGGGCTGTATATAGGTGTACTTGGGAGACATGTAATAGCCCATGATATACACAAAATCAGAATAGATGAGCTAATGCTTCCTTCTGGCCTTAACTTCTATGAAACCCCAGGCCAAATCCCTAACTCCTGGGCTCTCCATATACTCTGCCCTTTCCCTGGTCACCTGTTGGGAGGAAGCTCCAGGGTACTGCCTGTTCTTGGTGAATGGGGAGCGTGATGGTCGATGAAATTTGGTGGTGACGAGTTAAAGGCAATCCGCCTTAGAAGGAGTAATCGGAACTGCTCACGTACACCTCTACTAAATATTAAAATTAAGGCCCTACGTCATTTGTGATATTGTGGAAATTGTGGGTCCCGCAATATTAGGCTTCCCCCGCAATTTTGTCAGCCGGGCAGCTGAGAGCGGGATCCAGCCACCCAGACTCCTGCTGTCAGCCCCGCGCGTTAATGACTGTAATCTAGTTGTGGCAAAATGTCTGGTTATCAAAAAAATTAGCAGGCCTAAGATAATACTTGAGTGTTTATATTGTTCCAGCAAATATTTCTTAAACAAATAGGTCTTCTCCGGCTTTTCTAAACAACTGCAATTAATAAAGGGCCACATCTTTTCCACAGCTTGTCCGCAATTCAGCCGCGATTATTTGACAATCATCCTGCAATTCAAGTAGGGCCTTAATCATAATTATATAGTGCGTAGGCTATATAATGAACCAGGACCCATAGCACCTGGTACGATACAAACATAGAACAGGGCTGTTGTATTGATTTAGATGGACCAAATGGGGCCAAAGCATCAAAGGTGTTAACATGACCCTGAAACTGTCCAGCATTAAACAAGGTTCAGGGTTTGGTATAGAGAGATCTCAGCTTGCTTAGTACCATGGAAAACACCCCATTACACCTCCTGATGATGAAAGGAAGCTGATAAAAGGAAATGCTTTCTGACGTAATGCATAGTTCACCTGCGGAACTCCTTGCCACAAGATATTGCAACCAAGAGTTTAACAGGATTAATAAATAGATTAGACATGTGTATGGATAAAGAGAATATCCACCATTACATTAAACTGGATAATCTTTTAGAAAGGATATATACCCTCATGCTTCAGGGCATAAACTCACCTCGAGTGATAGAGATTAGGAAAGAAGTTTGCTTGAGGCAAGCTATTCCATAACTGTCCACTAGGGGGGCACCTTGCACCTTCCTCTAAAGCAGCCGGGGTACCGGAAGCACCATTGCCTGTCGCCACCGGGGTAGCATCCCTTTCTGTGTGCGTGCGAGATGTCGGAGCAAATGGCTAAAGCGCAAACCAAGCTCGGGGAAAGGATGGCGTTCCCAGAACTCCCTGTGGCCTCTCTCTAGCATAGCCCAGCCCACGCTTCAGGGAATCCAGTCACTGCCACGGAAAGCTATTTATAAAAAGAGATTCCCCATCCACGGATCTGACGGAGAAGGAAACAACAACAAACTCATGTGTCACACAACGGGCAGGCTGCGTTTGTCAGGCGCTGCTGCTGACCCAGCTGTGCCTCAGAGGAGAATTTCAGCAGTGGAGGTAGCAGGGAGGGGAACGGTAGCTGCAGAAACGCTGTGGCGCTCAATCCTGAAGACCCCCGTGCCAGGAGTAAGCTGGCATGGAGCCACACTGGTTTAGATCAGCGGCCGGGCTGACCCTCAGTAAACCCTGTATTGTCAACTGTGGCACTTTCTTCTACAGAGGGGTGTCACAGGGTCGCGCAGGCTTCTCTCTGTTGTCCCTGTGCCCTGTGTTTGGCTGGTGCAATCAAAAGTCCCAACACCTGCTGTTGCCGGTTCACCCAAGTGGCTTTATTTATAGTGCTTGTGCAGTTCCCAGATCCCCCAACAGTTAGTGCCCCACAGACCCTCCCCAGGGTCTCCTAGCCCTTTGAGGTTTCCCTCCACTGTAAGGAGACAGCTAAACCCCCTTCCTGTCTCCTCTCAGGCTAGCCCCTTCGCTGAGGTTTGCCCTGGGCTTTATAGCCCTCTTGACTCAGCCCAGCTGCCAGCACTTAGCTCAGCCTGTTCCTCTGAGCTGGCCCTCATTAGGGCTTGCAGCTGGGCCACCTGCTGGATACCTGTAGCCCTACTCCTGGCCAGGGAGCAGGCTGCAGCCAGCAGTTTGGCAGAGCTTTAAAGGGGGATTTTACCCCTGCCCTGCCACAAGGGGTCACATGAGAGTTGGGGGGAGGAGGGATAATTATATGTGCTCACTCATCCTTAGATTGATGGGATTGATCCAATGTTGCCAGTCATTCGCTTGCAGGATGTTACTACACCTTGACGTCGTCTCCTGGACCTGCAAACTAGCGTAGGCTGCTGTAGGCGATGTTGCTGTAGCCCCGTTGGGCCCTGGGAGTTTAAATTCATTCACTAGACACTAAAAAGACACTGGAGTTAGGGCTTCTTACAACAATCTGCAGCCCACTAACCCTGCTTTGTCCTGTGGCTGCAGAGGTGTTAATGGCCCACTTCACCTCCAAGGGTTTCTTGCAACAGGTGTTAACTCCTTGCGCTAAACAATCTGCCACCTTCTAGGGAGCGGCGATACTCCAAGCACCTTTCCCATACCCGAGAAGAGCTGCGTGTAGCTTGAGAGCTTGCGCCACAGAAGTTGGTCCAATCAAAGATATGACCTCGCCCGCCTTGTGTCCCTAAGCACGTGGGGGGCACGGACTGGCTTTTTGTTCTGTGTTCGTACAGCACCTGACACCTTGGGATCTTGGCTTCGAGGTGCTACCACAGCGGAGATGATTAATCATCATAACGGCACTGTGACAGCACTAGGGGATGTGGTTTTTATGCAGTTTTAACTCTCAAAAGGGGGACGAAGCAAGGACTCTATGAAGTCCACCATGGACCTTGCCATTGTGATGAATTTGAATCCAGCCAGCGTGGGGCACAATAGCCGTGAAGCGAGCACAGTGCCGGCTTTGTCATGGGTCGTGCCAGTCCAGCACCGATCCTGGGTACATACACAGCTTCCTGACCTGCTCTGAAGCCCACCCTGCTCTGTCTTCACTGCTATTGTAACCCACTAACCCTTGCTGTTGCTGTATGGATGTACCCTAAGCGTTTAGCCGTTCAATGCTGATCTTCTTTTCACTATGTACCTCCAGGAGTGGGGACGGGCGACTCGAGTTGAGACCCAGGAAGCCACACGCCCCAGGGTGAAACGTCATTATCTCCTAGAGCCCAAGCGGAGCTTCTGAGAAGGCCCGGTAAGAAAGAGTTTCCCATGGCTATTCCACATGGCAGTCCCGAGTGTAAAAGCCAAGATAAAGGATTCCCCTTCTTCTCCACGTAGGAAGGTCCTTCCTTCATTCCCCCTCATTAACAATTTGGGCAGCAGGGAAGCTGTCGCCAGTGCTACCAACTCTCCCGATTTTGTCCTGTTTTTCTGCAAGCCCAGCTCCTGGATGAAGGTGGGTTCCTGAGAATCTTGGCTTTCATTTAAAAAAAAAAAAAGGGATCTAGCCCCTTGCAGAGGAAGGCTTGAAAGTGAGAGCCCTAAAGCTGAAAGACACAGAAGGCAAAGAAAAAAAAAATCCCATCACGAGTATTAAAAAACAACAACAAGCCCTTGTGATTCGCAACACAGGCGTTCTGGATGGCCTGGCTCATGATTGCTGAATGTGGGGGATTGGCAACACCACTGCCCCCATCTCACTGGCTTTCTTCCCCCTCCCGCCCGGATAAATGCGCTGAGAACTCAACTGCAGCAATGAGCGAGAGAGGAAGCTGGCAGTTAAATGGGGAGGGGTTTCCTGCCCACCAGATTGCAGCACACCACAGCAGGCAACAACCACTGGCCTAGTACAATAGTGAACCAAGCCCGGGGGGTGTGCAAGCCGGGGGAGGATCAGGCCTGTTGATTTGCAGAGGGGTCTTTATTAGCTGAAGATCTTGTGGGGGTAGATTCTCATTTATACTAAGGCTCCTTTACTCCACTCCAAGCATAGAATCATAGAATCTCAGGGTTGGAAGGGACCTCAGGAGGTCATCTAGTCCAACCCCCTGCTCAAAGCAGGACCAACCCCAACTAAATCATCCCAGCCAGGGCTTTGTCAAGCCTGACCTTAAAAACCTCTAAGGAAGGAGATTCCACCACCTCCCTAGGCAACCCATTCCAGTTCTTCACCACCCTCCTAGTGAAAAGGTTTTTCCTAATATCCAACCTAAACCTCCCCCTCTGCAACTTGAGACCATTACTCCTTGTTCTGTCATCTTCTACCACTGAGAACAGTCTAGATCCATCCTCTTTGGAACCCCCTTTTAGGTAGTTGAAAGCAGCTATCAAATCCCACCTCACTCTTCTCTTCTGTAGGCTAAACAATCCCAGTTCCCTCAGCCTCTCCTCATAAGTCATGTGCTCCAGCCCCCTAATCATTTTTGTTGCCCTCCGTTGGACTCTTTCCAATTTATCCACATCCTTCTGGTAGTGTGGGGCCCAAAACTGGACACAGTACTCCAAATGAGGCCTCACCAGTGCCGAATAGAGGGGAATGATCACATCCCTCAATCTGCTGGAAATGCCCCTACTTATACAGCCCAAAATGCCGTTAGCCTTCTTGGCAACAAGGGCACACTGTTGACTCATATTCAGCTTTTCGTCCACCGTAACCCCTAGGTCCTTTTCTGCAGAACTGCTGCCCAGCCATTCGGTCCCTAGTCTGTAGCAGTGCATGGGATTCTTGCGTCCTAAGTGCAGGACTCTGCACTTGTCCTTGTTGAACCTCATCAGATTTCTTTTGGCACAATCCTCTAATTTGTCTAGGTCCCTCTGTATCAACCTACCCTCCAGCGTATCAACCACTCCTCCCAGTTTAGTGTCATCTGCAAACTTGCTAAGGGTGCGGTCCACACCATCCTCCAGATCGTTGATGAAGATATTGAACAAAATTACATAAATTACAGCGACACCCCGAGCCTTGGCATAACTGGGGCGGGGGGGGGAACCCACATCTTTATGAGCAGATCAGTAACTTCAGGCCTGACCGAGAAGTGCATTTTATTGGTAAACGGGAGTCAACACAGCAATCACACTATTGGCTGGATCTCAGCTGTGATGCTTCATGCCCATAAGGAGGAGATATTGGGAGATTATCACCTTCTGCCTGCAGATGTGAAATGCCTCAGCATCTTCTCTCCCTGATTTTAATCTACAGTAGCTTTTAAAAAAGCCGCAGGAATAAGTTTTGCAGCGGCAGCTCTTTGCGTTAGAAGGCCTGCAGTTCAGGGTTGGTGGCATTTGGAAGCAGTTGGTGTTATAACTTCTGTTTCCCCCTCAGCAACAAATCTTCCCTTTGCAGGCATTCCCGTCACTCTGGTCTGCATTGGAAGGCAGCGCGTGGTCCTTATTTTAGAATATTGGTCATGCTGAAGAGGAGTCCAAAGAACACTAAGAAGCACGTTGCCTTCAGCGCTTGGAAAATGGATGCCGGTGAGCCACTTTCTGTTGAAACAGACAAACGCAGAATGAACATTTGCCTCTGCAATGAGCATCTCTAGGTCTCTGGGGTTATTTTCTGCCTACAAAAGCAGCTATTTTCTCCTGCCTATCCCCATTCCCTATTGCTCTGAATATTACTTGTTCTTTGCTTTGCGGTTATGCCCGGGACCCCGTGGTGCAAGGCGCTGTACAAACACCAAACAAGACGACGGTCTCTGCCCCAAACAGCTCACAACCTGGTGCGCTGGTATAAATGCCTGCAACGGGGTATACAATGCTACGAAATGAGAAAGGGATTTTTGGGACCTCCTGAGGCCAGACGCTCCACTGGTGTAAGTGACGGTGCAAGAGGCAGGGCGGTGGAGAAGCAGACCACCGCCTGTCTCTACAGGCTAGACGGACTACACTAGAAAAGCTTTACTGAGACAGCTCTACTGGTATAACTAGTCCAGCAGAGCCACCTAGTGAGGACAGTTTATACCAGCACAAGGAGCTCTTTTGTTGGTAGAGTTAAGCCACCTCCCAGAACGACCAGCAAAAAGGACACGTTTGTCAGTACAGCTGCACCTACATGGGGAGTTTGGCCGGCACGGCTCTGTCAGTCAGGGGCATGGACCAGCACCTCTGTGCCAACAAAACCTGTGCCCACAGGTCAGGGTTTGAAAGCCCTGGGCTCTGTAAGGGTAGGGGCCTGCAGCTAGGATTAAGTGGGGCCGAGGCACGCGGCTGGCTCTCTGCACAGAGGTGAATTTCACGCAGCGGGATCATAACCCACACAGTTCTGCCATGGCCGCACTGACCCCAGGGCTGGTACTGCACCCTCATGCCTTTCAGGTTTATCCAAGAGATGCTTAGACAGTCAGTTACCGCAGTAGTCTTGTATGGAGATCGTTTTTGAGCCCTGGCTGACGGGGTTCCTCGCCAGGCAAGTGTGGACCAGGTCTTTAGCTCGTGGCCGGTTCAAGATGCGCAGGGTGGGTCCTTCCTTGGTCTGGACGATCCTCCTGCGGGTGAACATCCAGAAGAAGGTGGCGCTCTCCGCTCCCTCGGTGACAGAGCAGTTTAGCAGGAGGTTGCAGGTTCCATTCATGATGGCAACGGCAATATCTGGGACCGGGATTTTCTCTGTGCGTCGGAGGGAATACGAAACGGGAAAGGGAGCAGTGAGGATTCCCTGTGCGGCTTGTAGCTTTGAACCCTTCTGTGCAATCCCAGGTCATTCCCACAGGTTCCCAGCCCTCTCCTCTCTTTACATAGCATATACGCAGGGTTATTCTGGGACAACACCTTTGGTTGGGGTCCTCTGCGGGACTGAACCCATCCTTCTGCATTTAAAAGCCAAAGCTACATGAATTAAAGGACCAGGTCATTCAGATATGAGTCTGCTATTGCAACTAGGGTGACCAGATGGGAAGTAAAAAATATCGGGACACTCACCCAGGACGTCCCGGTCTTGGGCGGAATTTCAGCGGGAGACCGAAAATAATGAATTTCTATATCATATATAGAAACTTGCAACCTAAGTTTCTATATATGATATAGCCACTAACTAGAGCCAATGAATTACTCTTTGTTAATGGAGGTCACACATCAGTCTGATCAGAAAATGTGTGTGGGGAGGGGAGGGGGGGTTTCCACATGGAATATTCTAAGTTTTTGATAAAAATTGAAAACTGAAATATTTCAATTCTGAAATATGACTGTACTGCCTCATGGCAGTGGTAGTTCAGGTGCCTCCTGTCCCCATTCTCCTCTACAGGTCAGGCTTCCTGGTCAGACTACATTTCCCATGATGCATCATGGTCTCACCTCAGTGAAGGGAGGCCATGCAAGTTGGTAGTGCATCATGGGAGATAGAGTCTGCCCAGGGAGCCTAGCCCATGGAGGAGAACAAGGCAGTGAGGCCATCAAACTACAGCTCCCAGGAGGCACCACGGCAGGACAGCCGAATCGAAATACTTTGTTTTCAGGTGATAACCAAAAAATGTTCAGTTTTTGGGTGGTGAGTTTTCCAACAGATACTTTAGGCAAATAAAATCCATTTATTCAACAACCCAGTTTTCCCTCAAAAAACAGAAAATTTTCACTCAGCCTCCCAACGGCCAGGAAAGTTTGCCCTGAGATTCAAAGGTCTGCACAGTGGAGACCCACATATGCGGCATGTAACCATGCCCCAAGTGGGTTGGTTTTTCTGGGGGGGTGTGACCCCAAGCCTCACCATACTGACTGCCATTATAATGTACTTTGAGACCTATGAATGAAAAACCCTTTATCAGAGCAAGGTTCTTCAGTGAGCCTTTGTGATCCTGCTGCCATGTGATTTTTGCCCTTGATTTCAACAGGAGGGATAGGCCCATCATTTGCCAAGCTCTTGCAAGATGATGAGCGTTACATGTGGATGTGTCTAAGGGGCTGGATGTTATGTACAAATATTTTTATGGGGAATTTCGCAAAAAATATATATTGATGTTGAAATAAACACCTACCCACAGGGTGGTTATAGCCACATTTGAGCCGCAGAAGACGAGAAATTAGCATGAGCCCCTCATTAAAACTGAGCGCTGGAATGCCATGCACTCATTAAAGAGCTTCAAAGGAGCTGACTAGCTCCCTGTTGACCCTTGGAGGAAACTGGCCTGCGGGGTCTTTGTTTAAGGAAAGCTCTTGAAACAGACACCACTTGAATTTAAAGGAGGCGGGAGTTTGATTTTCCTCTCCCTCGCTCTGGTCTGATTTCCAGAGAAGCTCAGCAGCTGCATCTACTCTTGAAATCCAGGGGAGCCACAGTGTCTTTGGAACGCAGGAGCAACTCCATGGATCAATAACTCAATGGTCAGCTGGTGCAAACGACCCCCCAGCCCACCCCCACACTCACTGTATACGCGCAGCAGGTATTCCGTCACAGTGGTGGTGAACTCGGTGTTTATCTGCGCTCTGTATATGCCCCGGTCCAGCATGCTCAGGTTGCTAATCACCAGAGAATAGGTATGGTCCAAGACCCTCAACCGCCCTATGTAGCGCTTATCCAGCACGTTAACTGTAGCTGGTTTCCCTTTCATGGGGGTAAATGTGGCGAGGGTTGTGATTGAATTCCAGACGATGGTCTCCACGGGAACCCATGGGGGAACTTTGAAAGGGAAAACTACCGACCCTCCCACCATCCCAGTCAGCTGGATCGCCTGGGATTTGGTGGTGCGTGCATCTAGAAACGCAGGAAGAAAGAGAGAGGTTAGGAAACTGACGGAACAGAGTTCTTTAAAGTGTGTTTGACTTCTGAGTCCGATGAGATATTTCATGCAGATCGATATTATATAGCTATCCATCCATCCATCCCCATGCACGCCTCTCTGTCCCCATACACGTTCCTCCACCTATCTACAGATTGAGTGAAACTGGGAGTTTCCATTCGCTGGGAAATTATAATATTTCAACATTTTCATTTTCCATCCCACATCAAGATAAAAAGCCAAAATTTCAAAGTTATTTTGCAGAATGGAAATCCTGGAATATTTCAGTTTGGAAGTGTCAAAGGATTTAGTTTCAGCACTGAAAACATTTGACATTCCTGAATGGCAATGTTTCATTTTGATTTGTTAAACTGACCCCAAATGCTTTGTTTCAAATCTGCATATTAATCTGCATTTCCCCATTGAGGCACATTGACTCATCGAAGCTGCAATTTGGGAGTTGGATGCCTATGGTCTGGGCCGGGCTCCCTCTCCCATAATGTACTGAGAGTCATGTGACTCCCATGATCCACCACACAGTTTGGTAAGAAGGGAGCCTGGATTGCTTTTTGGGACATGTATTCCTCCAGGGAGCCCGGCCCAGAGGCAAGAATGGAGGCCCAAACTACAACTCCCATGAGGCAATGGACCGACAGGGAAATGCTATTTTAACAGTTCGTTGAACTGATTTGAAATTAAACATTTTGAGTCAATTCAACAGAACAAAATATTCTGATTTGGGTCAAAATGACCAGAATATTGTTTTTTCTTCAATTTTCAATTGGAAAAGTTGAAAGTTTTCAATTAAAGAATTCCCTCAGAAAGTTTCAATTTTGCGCGCGCGCACACACACACACACACACACACACACACTTTACCTGTGAGGATGAGGCACATGAGTAGCCAACACAGTAGTCCCAGCATCACCATCCTAACACCGAACCAGTAGCTTCTCCTACACATTCCCAGAGAGTCCAAGGAGGACAAGACATCTCAGAAGGGGCCTCTCTGTGGGGAAAGAGGAAAGCGAGGTGAGCATTTGGGAGCCGAGCTGTTCACAAAAGAAGGCTGGAGGGTCGGATTTCCACAAGAGCTCAGCAGCACCCAAATGAGGTGGGCCAAAGTGGTGCTCTCGGAGAAGTCTGGCACTTGCGTACACAAGGCTGCATTTGGTCTTCTAATCGTGACCCTAATACCCTGAGCTCTGACCAGGGGCCCAGGCTGAGTGTGTCTGTAATGGGGGCTGGCAGCTGTGACTTATCAAGACATGGGAGGTCGTGGAAGGACGTCACAAACTTCTGATCCAGCCTCTTACAGGAAGTCCAACTATGTCAGTCCTAGTGTCTGATTCTCCTCTCATTCGCACCAGCATAAATCCCGAGGAACTCAATTAAAGCCAATTACATTACTTCTCCAAGGGCAGACTGTCTCACTTTTACCACCTGTGCCTTATTTTTCTAAACCAGGGGTAGGCAGCCTATGGCACGCGTGCCAAAGGCGGCACACGAGCTGATTTTCAATGGCACTCACACTGCCCGGGTCCTGGCCACCGGTCCGGGGGGCGCTGCATTTTAATTTTAAAGGAAGCTTCTTAACCATTTTAAAAACCTTATTTACTTTATATACAACAATAGTTTACTTATATACTATAGACTTAGAGAAAGAGACCTTCTAAAAATGTTTAAGTGTATTACTGGCACGCGAAAGAGTGAATAAATGAAGACTCGGCACACCACTTCTGATAGGATGCCGACCCCTAACGAGGAAGATGACACATAAAACCAAGGTCCCGTTGGGTCATTAGAAACCCAGTGCCCATTTTTGTAAGGTTTCAGCCCTGCTGCCAAAGTCCAACGTGGGTGAGTTGCTGGGATGGGACCGACTGTTATGGACCAGGCCGTAAGTGACCTGGCCTAGGAGTCAGCGCAGCAGTCAGGTCTAGTGGGCAGAGCAGGCATCCAGGTTGGGGAACGAAGCCCAGGGTCAGCTTCAGAAGCAACTACCAGCTGACCAGAGTCAGAGCCAAGGTCAGATACCAAATGGCAGAACCCAGGGTCAAGACAATCAGGGTCAGAAGTTGGAGGCCGGGGTCGGAGCCAGGCCTGGTAACCGGAGGCGAGGCGTAAGGGCAGGAAATGGAGGAGAGGCCAGTACTGAGCAGGGAGCTGGAGCAGCGTGGAAACAAGCGAGAAGGCAAACACAAGGCAGGAGCCAGGTGTGGAGCAGGAAGCAAGTTGAGTGCAGCCACACCAGGAAACCACAATGCTGCTCCGACAAACTTCCTGTGCTTTCTTCTGGCTTAAATAGTGTGGTTGGACCAATCAGTGGAGCCGGACGATCCTCCAATCAGGGCTCCCGTGGGGCGGGGGTCTAGGCGATAGTCCTACTAGCTTGTGGGCACTTCAGGTTTCAGCAGACACTGGGTGGCGGGGCCAAACTGCCCCCTGGACCTCCCCTATAGGGGGCAGGGACGAGCTGCTGCCAGCCACACACAGAGAAGGGGAGCAATGTGGCATTCCTTTTCCTCCCGTGTGTCCTCTGCAATGGGAGGGGGGGAGCCTGGAGGATGGGGGTGCAGGAGAGCGATGGATGGAGCGGGAGGGGGGAGATGGGTAGGGACCAGGTGCTTCCAGCGGCCAGAAGCCAGCACCCCAGCACAGTGCCCCCTGGTGGCCCCTTCCCAAACCCTCAGGAACTGGCTGGTCCCCAAGGTGTGAAATGCCTGGGGGGCAAACCAGCATTCTAAGGGTTAATAGGGCCAAACCTCTCCCCCATGATGAGCAGTTACCATGGCAGTCAGCATCCAGGTAGGTCTCACCTGTAACAGGTGACTGAACCATCTCTACTCAGGGTGTGTGTGAAGAGGAGAGGAATCTATTAGCCCCCCCCTCCCCCAACACACACACAATTTCAGTTCACATTTGTGCACACTCATGTCTAGTGATTTGTCCATGTGAGTCTGGTGATTATTTTTACGGCTCGTTTGTACAACCATGTTATAGAACAGCTCGCCCCACGCCCCCGCCTTTGCAGGGCGAATGGAACATTCCAACAGCTTCCTTCCTCCCCACCAACTTCAAAGAGTCTGCACCCCGATTTAACCCCTTCCCTGCCAGAGGGAAAGAAGGGGAGAGAAAAAACATCACCTTGTAGGTATTTATTCAGTCTAAGCATCAGTCTGCATATGGGAAGGACCAGAAATGGAGGGCCACTGGCACTAAATATGTAAACACATAGGGAAGGAGCAGATCAAAGAGGTTTGGGGCATAACTGATGGAGAAAATTCAGAACCACAAACCTGAACTGGTTTGTTTCATTTGGATTTTTTTATAAAACATTTTAAAATCAATCAGAGGGAAATGCCACATCTTTTGGAAACAACTTGTTCTGACTTTTCCGAGTTTCTTTATTCTTGAGCAAGAATTCAGCAAAATCAACCAGAATTCCTAAATTGCTTTGATCAGCCCAAATCTGCATTTTTTTTGTCAAATAAAAGTCATTTGCCTGAAATATTTCACCCAGCTCTGCACTCGAAAGCCTGCAAATGTTCTAGCTGGTGATGTCCATGCAACCTTAACTCTGCCCCCTAGTCAGTCTGCTTTAGTTTAATTAATTACATGATTGCATGCTATTATTTCTGCAGCATTGTCTGCCATTCAGTAGGACTTACTGTTAGCTTATTCGTGATTATTTGGAGAACTACCGGGTCATTATGAAAATGTTTGCAAATCTTGAAAGATTCTTAGACTTTTACTGTAAATGGTTAGTCACCTAAAATGTTATCCCAGATACCTGAAACTGTTTTAAAGAAGTACCTAACCAGAGAGCAAAAATGATACCAGGGGACCTAGCAGCCAGTCACTAACCATCAATTAGAAAGAACTGGAACTGAACAGTTCCTGAAAATTGCTCATTGAAACCAGCTAAGGAACATTTGTATCCAACAAACAGACTCACATGCTGAGGGCAATAGGTAAAGATCTGCTAACCAATAAAAAGGGTCTCAATTCACAATCAATGTTATTGTTAGCAGTGTGAGAGGCCACGAGGACGCTCAGAGCCCTGCTGTGCTAAGTGCTATAAGCAGACTGTTCCCGAACTGCAGAGCTTAAATAAACCAGACAGACAAAGTTAGGAGGGGAAACTGAGGCACAGAAAGGCACAGTGACTTGCCCAAGGTAGGCCAGTGGCAGAGCTGAGACTAGAACCCTGGATTCTAATTCAGTGCCTGATCCATCTTACTGCAGGTAGGCAGGCAGGGCTCCCATCTTAGGCACCTACATGTTCATTGCTTCTCTCCCATCTTTCTTGAGCTGAGAAAAAATGATCCCCAACTAGATCAGTGCCTCCCTTTTTATAACCTTCCGGTCTCCTCTGTCAGGTGACTCCCTTGTCACCCTCAATAGGTGTCTTCACTGCCCAGCAACCTCACCCCGGCTAACCTAGTTTTCCTAGTTTGGAGCCAGTCCGTTGTCTGGAGCGATCACATTTCAATGGGCGAGCACTCAAATTAAATGACTCCCTATGGTTAGGCCGCTGCCCCTACCCCCTACTGGTCCAACATGGAGTTGAAAGGACAACAGAGACACCAAAAGGCTGCACATCCCATATGGCGTTTGCAGCTTGGTAAAGGTACATACAGCAAGTTCATAACTTCACTCCAAAGTCATAAATTAGACAGAGATTTCCCCAAAGTATCACAGCCACAAGCGAGCAGCGGGAGTTGTGGGCTAAGCTGCCAATGTCGTGGCGGTGCCATGAGTATTTGTTTGTTTCCTACTCACTCTTCCTTTCATGCTTCTGCCCCTTTTGTTACTGTCCTGGGGTGTGACTGCCCTGCAGCATCACCCACTTCTGGCTAAGTGTGGCGTTCCCTGCCTCAGTTTCCCTTCTCAGGACCCCAGTAACTCCACTTCAGGCCTCTTGACTCAATAATACTCTCCAAGGGGCGAGATTACTAATAAAAGCTGGTGCCAAATAGTCCAGAACAAACATCTTTAATAAAACAGAGGTTCTCCTGGCTTTTGGGGTTGCTCTGAAGCCTACCTCCTGAGCCCGGTTTCCAGCCTGAGCTACCCCTCAGACTCTCCTTGTGGCAGGTGCCCCCACCCTCCTCCTGGAACAGGCTAATTCAGGCAGTTGTTACCTCTCTCCTTAAAACAGGAGTCTGCGGCTCTCCCATATTGGGAGGAAGTACGTTGCTTCCCCTTCTCCCAGCTCATGCCCAGTCGGGGAGCGAGGGGAGCCTTCCTTCCCCTGACTTCTCTGCAGGCTTCCCAGCTATTTCTTTCTCCTGGGACTGTTTCCTTTCTCCCAGGTCACTCATAATTTGTCACAGGTGTGGCAATTTCCTGGACAAACCCTACTGAATACAGGTTAACCTTCTTGAATTATGCTTATGTATCGCTGTGTGTCAGGGACAAGTCTGCTTGAGAGACAAGGCGAGGGAGGGAATCTCTTTTATTGGACCCATTTCTGGTGGTGAGAGAGACCAGCTCTCCCGGAAGGGAGGCCATAGCTTCTCCGGGTACTCAGAACAGTGGGGGGATTGTTATGCAAAACCACCTCCATAGGGGTCCCACAACCAGACACGCCAAACTCGTGAAAAAAAAACACAGACATTGGGCTTGGTTTTGGCTTAACTGCCTTGCGAGTTGCTTGTTGGCTAGTTTTTGGCTAGTAGTAGCAGTGTGTTGCTTGTTTGGCTTGTAGCTTGTTGCTTCTTTTTTTGTGATGTGCTCCCGGCAAGCAGGGGCAAGGGGGGGGGGGCGGATAAATGGCAAGCAGGGGCAAGGGGGGGAGAGAGTCAGGGGTGCCCAGCGGGCCCCCCCCCAGTCCCAGACTGCACGCCGGGGGATCTAGTCACATAGAGTGTTGGGGTATTTAGGGATTGGCTTGTTTTGAAATGGGATTGGCTTGATTTCTGGCTTCTTGTGAAAGTCGAGGGGCTTATTTACCGCGTGAAAGTTAGCAACTGTGCCCACTACCTGGAGCGGCTGCGCTTTTAAACTGGATTCTCCAGATCCCAACAAACAAAGGAAGGACTTTTGGATAAATAGCCTGAATTTAAACTGATTTAGGGCCTTTGTTCTGATCCAGAAAACAGACAGGATCCTTCCCCCTGACCCCACCCTCCATCTGCAGAGAAGGTGAGTCTATTATAGCACCCGAGTAGTGGTCCTTGTCTCCGCAGCATCATCTTCCCCTTAGTTCTCAATGGCTGGCAAACACAGTTATTTCTGGAGTTCATTTTAGTCTTGTGTGTTTCACCAGGCGGAGGCAATCGAGGGGTTCGTTGTGTTCCCTTGGCTTCCACCAGAATGGCAGCCTTAGACCCAGTTATGGACGAGGAGGAGAAATCCAAACGCCAGGATGGAATCGGCCGTCTTCCGAGCCAGGGACAAGGGCACGGCTGAGTTTTTCTCTGAAACAAGACAAGAGCCTGTTATTTATAGGACGTGCCGGTGATTTATTAACAGTCCTACAAATGGGCTGCCTCGCCCCTGCCATGGAACACCCAGAGGAGGGGGTAGACTTTGGGGGCAAGGATGAGCAGGGGTCGGAGAGGGGAGCAAAGAGAGGATGCACAGCGAAACACAGAGAAAGCAGCCCTGTCCCTGGCTTGAGCGCTCTGCCCCCCCATGTCCCCCAGTGGGTGCAGAGAGAGCTCCCCCTGGTGCTTCAATCACCCAGGATGACGGTTCTCTCTTCCCTGTGCAGAATGAGCCAAGGAGACACCCCCAAAACCCAGAGAATCCCCCAGTTATCAACACCGGCTCCCAGAACCTCACCGCTGGCTCCGGTACCCAGTGCCCAGCTGCAATGGCACCGTCCTTGTGGCTAATCCTCTGGGATCCCCCTAGAACACACAGTCTGCACTGCGCCTTCCCCAGGGACCCTCCCAGGGCGGAGAGGGGACCACAGCGATCCCCCCCCCCCACCTCCCGCTGCATCACTTTGTACCTTGTGCTAACGTGGACACCACACCCTGCCCTGGTCGGGCCATCGCCAGGGACTGTCCCCGCGACCTCTAGCTCCAAAGCACGGGCCTCGACCCCCTGAGGACTCAGCCCATCACAGCAGCAGCAGGTGGCTCTCCTGTGGCCCAGGCACGCACAGCCCTGCCAACCCTGGGCAGCATCACGCTGTGTGGCCAGGATCCGTCATCCAACACGCGGCACCCCCAGCAGCATGACGTTCCCAACCTCGCACCACGGTGGCTGCAGCTTCACCAGCAACTCCCAGCCCAGGGCAGGTCAGCAGAAGACTGCTCTGGGGTCCCCCCCGCCGTGGGGGGAAAATACACACTGGGGACCAGCGAACGAGACTCTCACTCAAGAGTCACCAAAACCACGGCTGCCCTGCTTCAATAGAGACCTAACCCGAGTGGCTGCATGGCTAGACTGTACAGCCAGCCAGACGCAGCAAGATAAATGAATGCAAAGTGAATGTTACCGTTCCACGTGCAAGGGCTTCTGTAATAGATGCAGCCCGTCTCTTCGCTGACGGGGTTGCTGATGATGCATTTGTAAGACGCCTCACTTTCTGACGTTAACTGAACGTCCAGTGTGCTGTTAATTTTGCCCACTAAATCCTTTTCGTTCTTGTACCAGCGGTAGCTCACTTGGGCAGTATCCACAATGCACGCCAGGGTGACATTGCACCATCCATCTTTGCTGGCCCTGATAGTGACATTCATGCTGGGCTTAGGGACGGGCTCTGGAAATAGAGAAATGAGGAAATTCAACAACAGGCCAAACCCTGACAGAGATCTAACCCTGGGCCAGATCCTCAGATGATGTAAACGGGTGGTGCTCCAATGAAACTGATTTATACCAGCTGGGAGTATTGTCTGTATAGATTTTATACAGAAGGGTCTATTAAATACAGACTGCAAATAAGGCGTAACATTTTAACGGTGAGAGTAATTGACCATTGGAACGATTTACCAAGGGGCGCGGTGCGTTCTCCATCACTGCCCATTTTAAAATCAAGATGGGACGTTGTTCTAGAAGATCTGCTCTAGGAATTGTTTTGGGGCAGATCGCTTGCCTGTCTTATCCAGGAGGTCAGGTTAGGTGGTCACAATGGTTCCTTCTGGCCTTGAAATCTATGAATGATGCTCATCTAGTCTGACTGCCTGTGTAATGCAGATCAGACAATTTCACCCCATGGCTCCTGCTTCCAACCCATTGACTTGTGGCTGGATGAGAGCGTGTCAGTTAGAAAGAGGGTCCAACCATGATGTAGAGACCTCAAATGATGGAGAATCCACCATATGCCTTGGTGAGCTGCATCAATGGTTCATTTCCATCCCCGTTAAACGCAAACACGAAATGAGATGAAACTTTCTTCTAGCTTCAACTTTCAGCCAGTGGATCTTGTTCTACCTTTATCTGCTAGATTGATAAGTGAGGGCTCTTCAGAGACCTTCCCCATGTGGCGGTACTGCTGTGAGAGCAAGTCACCTTTTAATCTTCCCTTTGATAAGCTAACTAGAATAAGCTCATTAAAAAGTTTCCCATTGGAGAGCATGTTTTCCAGGTGTCATCGTTTTCCTTCAGCATTTTGGGGGGGGAATCATGAAATGCAGCCCTCATTTGGATCACAGACATTAGATCAACAGTACCAAATTCCCTGTGTCAAATTCCCCCGATCCTGTCTACCCACCACCCCACCTAGCAGAGTGCATGTGACCCTGGGCTCTGTCTGGGAGCTTAGTTAGCCTCCATCACCCTAGAACCGCTCAGGACTCAGTGACCATATCCTCATGCCCTGAAGCACAGAGACACCCCTGGCCAAGGCCTTAAGACAAGAGTTTTAAACGTGACTAGTGACTGTGTGTCCCTCAATTCTGGATCTCCTGTAGGAGCCCGATTTTCAGAGCCCAGATGCTCAGCACTTTCTGAAAATCAGGTCCCTTTAAAGTGTGCCCCAAAAATGGGGCGTCCCAAATCCTTAGTCGTTTTTGGAAACACTGGCCTAAGTGACTAAACCAAATCTCCTGGGTGCCAGTCCAGTGCCTTGGCTACAAGACCATCATTCCTGACCTTTACCAGCTTAGCCTGGGGGGTTATCACCTCATTTCTTTTATGGAGCCTCCCCCAGTGGCCTTCCTGGAGCTCACTAGCTGGTCTCCCCAGCCTTCTGATGTGTGTGTAGCTGTTCCTTGAAGACGTCTGGGTGACTCCATTACCCCACCTTCTGCCAGCAGGGCAGCAATCTGCTTTTGCCTCTGTTCCCATCTGGTCCGTTGTGGGAGGTCCCAAAACAGGAATGTCATTAAGGGCGGTACCTGGCCCCTCCCCTTAAAGCCCCAGCCACAAAAATTCCAGAAAGAACAGCTCTGGCGATGGAGCATTGGACCCACAACCTGAGCTGAGGATCTGACCCATTTCCTGGGAGCCTCTTTATCTGTCCAGGCTGTTACCCTGCTCCTTACCCTGCCTTGTGGGCATTTCAGGGTGGGAAGAGAGAGGAGGGTGTGTTATCAGGGCCCTTCTAGCTCCCTGAACCTCACCATCCCTCATGCTTGTGCAAAGAAGCCGCTCCCGACTCACCATACACGTCCAGTCGGATATATTCATTTGTCTTCTTGCTTTGGTTGTCTTCCACTTCCATCCGGAAGGTGCCACTGTCTTGCTTCTGCAGCTGGTTAATTTCCAGGGTGTGATTCTCGTGGTAACGCAATTTATTACAAAAATAGTCACTGGGGTAAGACTCTGGCTGTTTCCATTTTTTAGTCAGGATCTTTAGGGAGCCATTGACCCGCCAGATGATCTGCTTGTATTCATCTGGGACTGGCAGTTTGGGGATTAGATACACCGTGCCATGGACAATCCCATTCACCTGACTGCCTGGCACCTCTGTGACCTCGTAAGCTGCCAACAGACAAAAATCAGGGAAACAAAGGAACAAGCATTACTCTTAGTTGTTGGGTGAACTGGGACAAGCTCGCGCAAATGCCCCTCGCTGTGCCTCAGTTTCCCCCTGTAAAATGGGGATAATGCTGTTCACTATCTTTTGTGAAGGACTTTGAGCTCTTGTGACAATCAGGTTCCAGCCTGCCTCCCCCTCCACACCCCTGGGGAGAACAGAAGATTTAGGCCCCCACAAAATGAGCAAAGGAGTGTTCCTTGAGTCCAGTTTAACCAGTATCTGTAGACATATCGCATAATGATCATCAAGTTCAGACTATCCCAAGCTTTCACAAAAGCCCTTACTCAATATACTCCCATAGTACAATACACCAGGCAATCAGCTGGTTCAGCGGCTCCTTTTTGGGGCATAACCTTCTGTTCTTCCGCTTGGGGTGTCCGGACCCACTATCACAGATCTACAGCCGCAAAGAGCCCTAGATATTGTGATGTTGTAGATCCCTAGCAAAATGGAGCCTTGATTGGGGGCCACTAGGTCTTGAACCACCCTGATATTTGTATTTAAAAAGCTTGTCAACCATTTATTTCCCAAAAAAAACCAAGGAGTCCAGTGGCACCTTAAAGACTAACAGATTTATTTGGGCATAAGCTTTATTTATTTATGCCCAAATAAATCTGTTAGTCTTTAAGGTGCCACCAGACTCCTTGTTGTTTTTGTGGATACGGACTAACACGGCTACCCCCTGATACTTGACATTTATTTCCCAACAACAATATAATACGCACAAGAGACTGCCGGTATCCAAGGGGGCCTGGAGTAAGCAGAGCATCGTGACTTTGGTATCAGCGAGGACGAACGTATGAGAGATTGTCTAGTACATTGGAGGAAATTAGAGTTGACGCCTGAGCTACCTGTGGGTCTGGGGGTACAATCTGCACAGAGGTGTGAGCTAGCACAAATACAAGTGACCCACAAAGGGAGAAGTGAAAGGAAGAGCAAGAAGAAGCAAAGAAAATGTTGGAGAGGAGGGGAAGAAACGCCATTTAGAGAACAGATCACTAAAGGAAATGGAGATCTCTGGGCAGAATGGTGGTGGCAGGTGTCGCTGGGGAGACACAGGCCAAATGAGGTCTGCCCAGCTAGATGAAAGGACACGGACTGTCTGTCCCTCAAGCGCAGAGATCAGGGAGACTGGCAAGAGGGGGATGCCCATTTCTTGGGGTCAGTGCCCCAGACCGGCATTCGGGAGCAGACGTGGGCTGTTCAGCTCCAGGGCAGGATTCTGCCATGCTGCTTTCTTATGCTGAAATTATTGGGATAACTTCGGCAGCGAGGTCCTAGAAATATCCGCAGGGGGTGGGTTTAAACAGCAAATGTGGTTTCTGCAAAAAATGACGTTTTCCACAGGGAAAAATGCTGATTTTGGCTGAACTATGTCTTTGGTGCGTCGGGAAAATCAAAACGGACTGTTTCGCCCTTCATCTGTGTCCACCTGGGCTAGTGCAGAACCTCATGCCCCTGTTCTCCTCCAGCCTACATCTCCCATGATGCACAGCAGCCGTTCATCCAGAGGGGAGTCCCCACGAAGTGCTACTGCTGCAATGAAGCAGCAAGGATGGGACAGGGTATTCTTCCTGCCAGGGGCGATTTAACTGATGCACCAATATTGTCCTCATTTGCTCTAGCAAGTGGATCCTGCCAAGTTTGGCTACACCCTGACAGCACTGTCAGGGGATCACTGACTTTGGGCAAGTCACTTCCTCACTCTGTGCCTCAGTTTCCCCCTCTGTATAATGATTCCCAGCTAATTCCAGAGAGTGCTGTGATAAGGTTCAGTTAAGATCTGCATTCTTTGCTCCTTGGTAAGTAAAGTTGCTACAGAAGTGCAAAAATATTGTTTTTATTTCCAGTCTGGGCTTTGCTTGCACCCATTTTAATTTTCTCTCCTGCCCCCAATCTGTTCTCTGGGTCCTAATCAATAACCAACATGCGATGGTCTCCTCCTTTACACTTCCTGTTCCGCCCACCCTCCCCAGCTAGAAATCGCCCAGAATTAGCAGGAGAGGCTGCTTGATGCTGAGCCACTTCCTGGCCCCATCATTTCCTGTTTTCAGAGGCCATTTCGTCTTTTGAGGGCGTTGGGTTTTTTTAAATCATGGAAAGAGCATTTTCATGAGTGACAAAAGTAGCGAATCCAGCAGGGGTCATCTTCAGGGTCAGGGATTATCAGCAGTCAGAACCCATGTCTCACACTTGAGCTAAAGGAGTAACTAATGTCATTAGCTGGTAGCAATGGTAGATTGTTACCCCAGCAGCACCAGAGTGGGAGGGGACAGACACACACACACACACATCAGGTGTGTTAAACACATTCTTATTTATAGGTTAGACCTTTTGAACTGGTAATCTAGCAAACAGAGTGTGCTCTACTCACTGGAGGAAGTATTGCCTAGTGGATAGAGCACTGGACTGGGATTCAGGAGACCTGGCTTCTGGGCTGTCCTGCTAGATGAAGTCACTTCTCTTCTCCATGCCTCAGTTTCTCCCACTATGAAATGGGGACAACGGTACCAAGCGCCTTTAAAAATCACATTGGGTGAGAAGAGTGAGGGGTGATTGTTTTTATTTTCACCTCTTGCTCAGATCAAGCAACAACCCCTAGACATGACTGCTGCTGACTTTGGGGGAAGTTCAGCTCCTTTTACCACTTTATGATCTCTTGATTCGCTGTATGTGTTTCACCGTTGCTGCTGTGTTGTAAGTTGCTGCGTGATGATGAGACAGTGGTTTCCGCTGTTTAGACTCAGCCTACTAAGCTGGGTCATCTTCTCCCGTACACAAGAACTACCCTAAAAAGCCATTACTAAGGGGGGGGGCAACCACAAACACCCTGTGACTGCCATAGACATATAACAGATGACATAAGGATTAATAAATACACCACCCTTTACACCAGCATTGAAGGCACTGAAACGCCTCTAAAAAGTGGGACTTTCAACTTAGCCCACCCCAGCCCCACCGCCATCATATTGCCAACCCTGTGCCTCCCAAAATCACAAAGGAGGTCCATCACGCATGAGATTGTCTTTTTCAAAATATTAATTTGGGGTTCTTTTTTATGTGCCTCCTGGGTTTTGAATGTTTATGGATCATGTTTTCAAGCTTTTCTCCCCCACCACAAGGGCTAGAAACTCAGCTTTCATTTTTCTGAAAAAAGTGAGATTCTCACATAATCACAGGGCTCCAGCAGCTGGGGATTTTTAGAAAAACACCAAGAGTCGCAACAAACTCACAAGAGTTGACAACAACGGTATCCCTATTTCAGAGTAAGTAGAGCAAAACCCCTGTCTGATTCCCCTGATCACTGTAATGCTGTACGCAGGAGGAAAAAACAACCCTTTCTGACCAGAAGTGTGGGTTTTGATGGCCCTAATTTCAGTGCATTCAGGAACAAATGTTGTCAGAGATAAAAAATAACAAGCTTCTAGACCCTTGGAAACTCAAATACTCTAGAATCTTTCTCTGGAGCTTTCCAGTCTGTGGGGCTAGTTTCTGTCCTTTGATGCATGGGCACGGTTCTAACTGACTTCAGTGAACAAAGACTAGGCAGAGTAAGGAAATGTCTGTTTCAGCACCCCATACAGTTAATGAGTTCTAACAATCTCTAGAGCTTTGATACAGAGACTCGTGCGAGCCCCTCGGCTTTGGTCTCTGTGATGGAAAAAAAGGCCTTTCATTTAAAAAACAAAAACAAAAAATAAGTTTCTACACCTGTCCTTGTGATGAGCCTGAAAACTGTAACTTGAAAGGAACAAGGCAGCCGTGCTCCACTTAGTAAAGAAATGTCAGCAAAACACTTGATCAGAATTTCAAATTCTGATGAGAAATTTTGATGGGAAGTTTTTGAAAAGTCCCAACACATTTTTCCCTCCCTCTGGTCACTTCTACAGCAAGAAGCTAAAGGGAACCAACAAGATATCCTTGCCCCCACGTCCAGCCCTCCAAGGTAAAACTTATCTAGCACAAGGCAGGGGAGTTTGAGAAAGAATCAAGTCACTAGCACCCGTGCACACACAGCCCAAATCTGCAACCCAGATCCAAAAAGGGTGGAGAGGTGTGGGAGCGACAGCTCCAGAAAAGAACTTACATTAGAAAGGCACCTGCCAATTGCAAAGGATCAGCCTTAGAGCCATAAAGAGAAGTGCCAGGACAGCTGGAAGAGGAATGTGAAGCGAGCGCCTTTTTCAAGAGAAAACACAAAATGTTTGCCGTACCTTGTAAGCTACTGAGCACCACCAGGCATGCAAAGGTTGCAACAGCTGCCGCCATCTTCAGCATCGCGGAAATCTAAAACCAGGATTTCCTCTAATCAAGTTACGTTCTCAAAGGACCTGATTCTCACTTACACCAGCCGTGTAAAAGGGCCTATATGTGGGAACAAATTACAGGTGCCCCTGCATTAGGGCCCCTTTACACTGGGATAAAAAGGGCTTGGTGTAAATGAGAGACAGGCCAATCGATTTTAAAACAATTAGTTTACCGAGGAATCGTGGTGCGACTGGTATGGCCGTCTTCAATGAATCTAAAGAGCAGTTAAACTTCCTTTTTTCCCCGCAGCATGTGACCAGTCAACCACAGGAACATGAGCTAACACCGGCTTTTGAATAGATATCGTCAGACGTCTAATCACATGCGTGCCAGAGCAACAAATTGCCGAAAAGGTGAGCTCATTAATATACTAACCTATAGGAGAAGAACACCCCAACATTAGTAGGGTGAGGAAACACAAACAAGGATGAGAGGAAAAACTCCTACTGAATAGACATTAGACAGATTGGCATCAGCATAACGTATTATAAAAGTTGTATCCCAACCTGTGGGCAGGAGGAGATAGAGGTAGCCCTGGGGAGGTGCCTGGAAGATGGCCACTGGTGATGAGGGGGAAGGTGAGGACGAAGACAATGGCAAACATTTCAGGTTGGTCTGCAAGGGATGGTGCAAGTTTATGGATGTTCCGATGGACATTCAGTCTTGTCTCTACCTACCTTGCAGGATTCGAGTGTTTGTGACTTTGCTAAATGTATTAATGAGTTATCACAAATACCGAAGGATTCCTAAAGTGTGAGCGTCACAACTGTGCACAGCGGGGTTCCCAAGGGAACAGTAATTTTAGTAAAACTGGATCTGATTTGGGGCCTGTCAACCCTCAGAGCGATTACTTAAGAATTCCCAGTTATCAATATAATCAATACACAATCCATAGATCAGGCTACATATTGTCTGCTTCTATTTATAGGCAGCAAAAGAAGGACCCATCAGGATTGCAGTGGTTCTCAACCTATTTGCCATTATGGGCCACATAGGCAGCTCTCTACGTGTTACGTGGGCCGCATCCACACAATATATATACACTACCTGTATGGCCCTGAGGATGTCACATGGGCTGCAGCTGTGTGCTGACTGGGCCACAAACAGCCATGGGCCATAGGTTGAGAACCACTGCTCTAGTGAATCCGTCCACTTAATAGGGCTGGCCGGAAAACGAGAACTCTGCTTTGTGTATGCGGGGGAACAGTCCCGCTCTTGTGGGGAACTTTCCTCGTCTCTGCACTACCCCGGTGAAATGGGCTAGCGGAAGGATCTGAGTCCTCGCTCCCACTTCCTTTACCCAGAGGCCTCCCTGCCCTCGAGGACTCCCCTTGCACTCTCCTGTCTGGCAGAGTCCTCGTAACCCCAACAAGGCTGGGCCCAGGATTCCTGGGGGGGCTCGACCCCCAACCTTGTTGTGGTCACCTAGGTCAGGGGCTAGGGTGTCCCCACTCCGGGGTGCTCTCTCTGCACTGGATGCTTCCCTGACCCACTGATCACTGCATACAATTCAAAGCAAATGCAAATTATTTAATTAACAATTAATTTGTAACAGGAATAAGGAAAAATGGGAAAGGCTAATGAGAACACATCAGCCCGCTCTGTGGCAGGGAGCATCACAACAGTGTCTCTGCAATGTCAGGGCAGCTCAGTCTGTTCCTGTGTAAGTCCCAGGCTCCTTCTCAGGCCCTGGCTGTGCTGCAGGGACGCTGTGGGTCGGACACTTGCTCCGGCGGTGGCCACACGCTCGCAGGCTCTGGGTGGCAGGACCCTTCTTCCCAGCGTCGCCACCGCCCCGTCGGGGTTTAGATCCCCCTGCAAGTCTGGCCTGCAGGGCCTCCTGGCTGAGGCATCTCCCTGTGCTGGGCCCACTGCCCAGGGTCCCCCTCGCTCTCCCCAGCTGCTCCCCGCACCCGGCTCCAGACTGCTCCAGCCCCAGCCCCACCCTCTGCCTCGGCTCCAGCTCCTCTGCCTCAACACAGCTGCTGCTGCTGCTCTGCCTCCAGCTCCCTGGGCTGCTTCTCTGGCCCCTCTGGCTGCTGCTGCTTCTCCCCCCAGGGCAGGTCTGTGTCTCTGGGCTCTGCTCTGGATCTGGGGCTGCACCTCTGCTCCCAGGGCAGGTCTGTCTCACTGGGCTGCTTTTCTGGCCCCTCCGGATCTGGCCCAGCTCAGCTCCGGCCTCTGCCCTCTCCTCAGCTCAGCCCCACTCTCTCTGACTCAGGCAACTTCAGCTCACACAGAGGACGGGATCCACCCTGACCTCCTGACTTCCTGATTCGCCTGCCCGCCCTGTCAATCAGAGCTGACCTGGAGCATTGGCCTCTCCCCATTGCCCCTGGGGACTGTCAGTCCCATCGACCCTTTTGGTACTGGGAGCTCTGAATGTTAGTAAGGGGATAACAGTCCCCTTACATTTGCAAAAAGCTAGATACAGTGATGAAGGCCCTGACTTGCTCAGTGGAAGAGGAAGGATCAAGGCCCTGCTCTGATTTGGAGTGGGGACTTCAGCCTAGGTTTTCCACATCCCAGGTGAGTGCCCTCCCCCGCCCCCAGCCTATTGACTGACCTGGGGTCTTGCTGTCTCTCCTTTCGACTAGAAATCCCACCCTGCACCCGCAAAGCCTTCTCATGAAAACCAAGACGTTTCCGCAAAAGGTTTTGTTGTCAACGAATCAGCATTTTCCATCCAAAACACTTCCCAACCAGCTTTACTGTTTAGCTCGGTTGGGTGGGCTGTTGGTGTGACCTCTCTGCTTATATACAAAGGGTCATCTTCCCCTCTCCCACCCTGCAATTAACAGGAGCTTTCCCATTAACTCCAACCAGCATAAGATCAAACCCCCTGTGCAGAATTTCTGGTGATGTCAATGGCAGATGTGTCTAGAGATTGAAATTCACCCCCATGCCAAGGGCCAGGACAAAGTCTGCCCAATACTTACATCCCACTTAAACCTCATGAACCATTTGCAGTCAGAAAAAAGGGTACATTTGTCAGATGCTTTGAGACCCGATGAAAAATGCTGTACAAAAGCTAGGTATTCATATTTCCCCAGTATCAGAGGTAGCCGTGTTAGTCTGGATATGTAGAAGCGACAAAGGGCCCTGTGGCACCTTATAGACTAACAGACGTATTGGAGCATAAGCTTTCGTGGGTGAATACCCACTTCGTTGGATGCAAGACGAAGTGGGTATTCACCCACGAAAGCTTATGCTCCAATACGTCTGTTAGCCTATAAGGTGCCACAGGGCCCTTTGTCGCTTGTATATTCACAATAGATATTTACAGAGAAAAATTTGATCGCATCTACTCGTCAGAAAGTAGGATATTTATTTTTCCTGGGCATTTGGCCTCACCTACAATATAATACAAGAGGTATTCCCACAGCTACATCTCTTTAAATACGTTATACCAGCTAAAGATCTGGCCTAAATCAGCATAGCCAGGGCCAGCTTTAGCGGGTGCGGGGCCCCACGTGAAGAACCCTGGGGCGCGGGGCCCGATTCCAGGGAATCGGTGGAATCAGCTTAAAGCTGGCACTGAGCATAACTCCATTAACTTCAATAGAGCTCTGCCAGGTTATACCAGCTGAGGATCTGGGCTGGAAATTGTATACATACACACACACAAATTCTGCAGAGCACCAGGACATTACAATTCCCCAGCCCTGCTAAACTTACTTCTTGTAGCGGGCCTCGGAAGTCCTTGCTCAGGGCTCTCAATACAGCTTCCTGTTAGTGATTCCAATTCATGCTTCATAGGGTGCAACTGGGGGGGAATATCCTGACCCAGGATTCAGATCATTAAGAGCAGTCCATGAAAGCCACTACCCCCACAAGTGTGGGAAGTCACTGGATGGTTCAAAACTTCTTCTTGATCCTCTCTATTTTGCTGGTTTGCATTTCTCTCAGCCAGGACAAACCTGGCTGGTCAGTTTCACTTTTGTTTCTAGTCAGTTTGACTCTTGCTCACTCTAACAAGACACTGGGCTCCCCTTGTATTAGTCTTGTGTAAAATAAAACAATTGGTAATAGTCATCATCTTCCTCAGGATGATGCACAGTGGTGCAAGTAGAAATCATGACTTGCCAGTACTGCACTCATGGGAGGGATACAAGGGCGGGCACGTGACCTCCCCACATGACCCTCCATGTGACTCCTCCCCACCCCACCCCACCCTGGGGCCCCCACGCTCTCCCCATCCCCTCCAACACTCCCCTTACCTGTCTAAAATTTTACAACTGCATCTGTTAAACAAATGCAGTTGTAAAATGATGCTTTGGGCCCCTGGTGCCACCTGTACTTCCAGATGTCAAAGAGGATCCAGCAGCCCCCCCCAAATTGAAAACGTCTTAAATGAAAGGATAGGGAGGACAATCACCTCACTTCCCCTTAACACACTATCAGTGTCTCCCTTATGTCCAAACTAAGCTTGCCTTTATCTAAGTATTGCTCTCCACCAGGCACTAGGAAAGCAAAGATGTTGCGCCATCTGGGTTTGATGGAAAAGACATCTCGATAGAACTACAGCCCACATTGTTTTATTATTTTCCTCAGCATGACTTACAGGAGGGGCAATCAAAATCAGCCTGGCAGAACATGCATGAGAACTGTCTCTGAACAGATAAGCAATTGATCAAAATCACATTCTCTGATCTCTTAGGGCCAAATCCTGTTCCCATTGAGATCAAAAGTTTTGCTATTGAGTTCAATGGGAACAGGCTTTGACATTTGGAGAGGAAAGAACAAAACCACTCAAGCAAGGGCTATGTTGCTTATACCACAGGTATCAAAGGCTGCTGACTCATGTGAGAAAGTCAGCAGACATCTGATCTTTGTCCATTGCAAGGGAGAAATCAGCAATGAATGAGGCTAGAACAGTCTCGTACCATATCCATTTCATAAGTCCATCTGCAAAGGATCAAGGAAATATAAAGGCTCCAGATTACCTTAAAGTCCTCAGTCCCTTGGTTAGAATGCTCCCATTAGTATATGTTCATAGTCCAGAGGGTGGGGCAGGAAAGAGGCAAAATGGAGATGTTTCCAGGCCAGGGCCTTTTAGCTTCTGCCAAATGCCAAGTAAAGGGAAATCTGTTCTTACTGTGAAAGATGGTGTTTGGAGTCATATGGGCAAGTTACGTGTCCTTCACCCCCACCCATATTCTAGTTACAACATTCACAAAAAGTCCATTAAGTGTAGACAGGCATTTTCCAGGGTCAATTGTGAGCTAAGTGTTCCGTAATGGGCCATTCAGCTTGACTTGTCCCTTCATGTGCTGGCTAAATACCTTGTTGGTGTTATCACAGGAGCAAACATGTAGTAAACAGAACTAATATTCATAACTTCAGATACCAAGATGAATATACATGCATAGAAATAGCATAATCATAAGTACCAGCTATTTCACCTACATGACTATTCCCAAAAGAGATTTTGAAAAATCATACCACGTACCTGAGACCCTATGTGCAAGCACCATGCCCACTGGAAATTTGTTATCTGGTGATGTAACAAGAGATGGAGCCAGTGACATGACTCCATTTAGCTTAAAAGGGCAAGGTTAATTTTTAGCTGTTCAGGTGTGACTGCACCGTTAGTCAGTGAGGGCATACTGGCTGACACACATTCAGGTTAATGGGCTGCAGTGTTCCTTTGCAGTTAACTTTTTTATGTTCATAAACCTGGTATATGCTGAGGTGGTTTAAAGCATAACACAGGTTTTTAGGTTTGCAAATCTGTGAACCTCTGTCGCATTGAGATCTTTTTTTTTTTTTTTTTTTGCTGGTCATAATGTGGGAGAATCTCCTCTCCGCCCTCTGCTCATGAGGTTATGTATGTGTCTTGTAGCACTCTTCTAAATACCAGTTGGAAGGAATTTTTTTCAGTAAGTGTGGACTGATTCTTTTCTCTTAGAAGGCATGTAATTTTTTCAGGTTCACACTGATTAAAACAATTGGGGCTGTTAAACTTTCTTCAAATTCCATAGAAAATTAAGTTCAACTATACTTCCAGTACAGTGATGAAATGGGTGTTTGTATATACAAACATAAACACGCTTAACTACTCACTTGCCCCCCAAAATATGTAGTATTTCAGTCTGTTTATATGGAATATGGGAGTCGGGGGAGGATCCATTTCAGCATATGTAGGACTTATTAAAAGAAATTTGAAGCAGAACTGTATCCTAAACTGCATTATGATATTGTACCCAAACATTGCATTTCAATGGGAGATTCAACTTCCTTTAGGAACAGAACAGACTCCTGAAACTCTTACCAGAAAAGTGGTCCATAGACATGCAAGTAGTCCCATTGCCTTCAATGGGATTGATCAAATGATTAACGGTTTACAGGATTACTTAAGAAAGTTTGTAAATTGTTCTAGATGAAATGGACAATGCCTCAACTGTCCAATCAGAAGGAGCGTCATTCAAATAAAGGTGGGCAGATGTGTGATAAGTCTTAGCTCTGTTGCTAAGATGAGGGACATATGTTCAGCAAAGTTCAGATTCCTGAAGCAGCTGGTTTAAGGCTGTCAGTGTCCGGCATTATAATCTTCACTTATAGTTCTCTCACCCACAAAGCTGGAAAATGAGGCATTTGTTTTCTTTGTTTTGCTGCTCCAGTTCCTGTCAGCAAAATGCATATTAGACTAGTTTGGCTGCAAAGAGGAATTCTATTAAGATAATGTTAAAAATAAAAACAATGGTACAGAGTTTAAGCGTAGAAGTTTCTGGTTATCAGGGAATAAGGTACAGATTATCAAAGGGAGCAAAGTTTCGTTTAGGATCGAATAACGTAAGAAATACATAATCTGCAAAATCCCCAATTATCTACACTGGGGACAACACCTGATACCTGTCAGGCTGCAGAACTGGGCTGACATCAGAATCCAAACATCCTGTGGTCAGTGCAAGCAGAGGCACTCCTGTAATGATTTGGACTTGATGTGATGCAGTATGAATGTCATGGATAATTCAGACCAATGGGGAGAAATAGAATCAAAAACACTGTTTAAACACCTTCCGTCCCCCACCCCCCACCCCTCCCCTCCTGGCCAATTTAACAGCACAATACATAGGCTAACAAACTTAAACAAATATCAGAGGGGTAGCCGTGTTAGGCTGGATCTGTAGAAGCGACAAAGGGTCCTGTGGCACCTTATAGACTAACAGAGGTATTGGAGCATAAGCTTTTGTTTAAGTTTGTTAGCATATGCATTGTGCTGTTAAAGCCATACAAAGAATGAATGCCCTCCCTAGCCCTGAGCACAGCCCCACCCCGCCCCTGGGGGTGGGGGGAGCTAGCCCAAAGTCTTTCCAGTACCCCATACCCCCTAAAAATCTCTTGCCAGTACTGCATACTGGAGAGTACCACCCTATTTGCACTACTGATGATTGAAGACCTGGGTCTGGGCTCTTATACAACTCAGTCACCAAAACTTTTAACATCAAATTCCAGTGCCATTCCCTGCCCCTTAGACACCTCCCTGAAGAGTAGGGGTTGAATCTCCTCTCACTTACCCTGGTTTTATGCAGCTGTAACTTGAAGCTCAGTTGATTTTACACCAACAGAGTATCTGGCCCAGTTGACTTCAGTGGAGTTACTCCTGACTTACACTAGCATTAGGGTGAGTTATGCCCTACATCTGGCCTGCTTAGCTATATTTTAAAACTATAAATAAGCTAATTAACTCACAATGCCTGCTGCTTATGCAGTTAAATCTCTACACATCCCTTCGTGCAAACGAGTGTTGAACCAGTTGAAATTAACAAAAAAATACCCCCAAACCAACCATCTTTCCACATCAAACCTTCTCAAACAACCTTTCCCACAGAAAGAAGTTCAGTTATCTGTTCTCTGCACCCTCTGTGTATTTGTTTTCAATGAACCTTCACAGTTTGGCCTGGGACTGCACGATACGAATGAAGACGCTGTTATTGTGGTATTTCCGCTCTGAGTGCGAGGAGGAAGAACCCCAAGTCTTGTAGATCCAAGCAGCTCAGATCAAAGCTGTGCTTATCTGCACAGGTGGAGGTCTGTTCATCAGCAAGGAGCTTGCTCCATGGGGCAAAGGCCTTTAAAGAAAGGAAGGTGGTGTCCTGCAGCGAGGGGCTGCAGAAGCTAGGAATACATATGCCCAGGATTAGGTGAAGACGAGCGCGGCATTTGAGGACACCTGGATCTGGAAGGGGCTTCTTGAACCTACAAGAAAACCAACCACCTTGAATGTGCTTCAATAACAGGAAATCGCATCAAATACACAAACCCTAGAGGCACCAAATCTACCGATTTTTATAATCCTTGGGGGGTGGAGGGGTGGAGGGGGGAAGGAGACAGGTCCATGACACTGAATAAGAATTTTCATAAGGAAATTAGCCCCGTTAAAAATCAAGCACTGATGGGGAGTAACAAGGACAGTGTTTGGATGGGAGATGAGCCCAGCAGATCCGTGAAAAGGAAACTGGAGCCGATGTACAGCAGGTGGGAACCCCGGCCCTGAATTTTAACAAAGATGTTAATTGGTATCTAGTGCCAAGTGGGTGATGCAAGACTGATGATGCTGTTCTTGCATCATTCGCTTTATAATTAGCAGGCAGTTCAGCAATGCTTTCGAAGCCAAAGCCAGACCGCTTGCTGCGAGCGTTAGCCCACGTTAGCTGCTTGCCTGGCGGAAGGGACAGAGCCCTGCAGAACAGGCTGCAGGGAATAGCAGCTACTGAGGTACCTTCGACAGAACAGAGTCAGACTGTGCCAGCACCAGCTCCGCGAGAGCAGGACCGCCTCGCGCTGCTTTGAAATGGAGCTGCAGCCGGAGAGGAGCAGCAGGGAATTTGGCCCATGCCTATGTGGAATTTTCCTCTTTCCTTCCCTTTGAAGAGCTGGATGAGGGGTAAACGCTCCCTCCCTCTCCCCACCATGGGGAGTGGGGTCATGGGAACGAGACCAGCATTTTGCCCTGAGGTTAGTGGCCACTCTTAGCTCTGGTGGGGTGTGGGGGAGGGGACATTCAGCTGCTTGTAGGGATGGGGGGGTTCATTGTGGCAGGATCGGAGCAGCACACCCGTTACCTCCATGTAGATGGTCGAGATCAAGGACGGGTTGATTTTCTTCCTCTTAACAGAAGAAGGCTGTGAAGCAGAGCGATATGGTTGGTTATAGCATCCATAAGCCGGGCAACAAGCCCCAGCTTCCCTGCCACGCTCTAGCAAGGACACGTGCGAATGTTTGTTACTCAGCAATCAATCTGCCTTGCCATTCGTCACTGACAAAGCCATCAGGGAACGAGGGCTGCAAAGGGCTCTTATTCCATCAGGAAAGGCAACACCCCTAACGAACAGGAACCTAAATAGCACAGTTCATGCCCCTGTTGGATGGGGCTGCAGGGCCCAGAATGGTAAAGCAAAGCCAGGCATGTGAAGGGCCAGATCCTGCCACAGTGCTTCCCCTGGGACCTCTTCAAAACTGGCGGAGATCTGCATGCCAAGCCCACCAAACATCTGCATGCTCACCTCAGTCCCAACTCCTATTCCGTCGCCTTCACACACGGGACTGCCTAAGGGGCCGTGTTATCAATAGCTACGTAGCTGCTGCTGTGGGGCCATCCGGGGATTGCATGTGGGCAAAACGATTCCTCCACCACTGATGAGCGGAGCCTGAGCTGGGCATTGTGTGTTAGACTCTGGGGTTTTCAAAAGCACCTACATGACATAGGAGCAGGACTCCCATCGACTGTCAGTGGGACTTCCAAGCCTTTGAGGTTACAGGATGGGGTGAAATCCTGGCTCCATTGATTTCAGCAGGGTCAGGACTTCACTGTTAATGTCAGCAGCACAGGTCTCAATGGGGACCATCTAAGTCATTAGGTGCCTTTGAAAATGTTACTTGCCAACCTTTACAACTTGGATTTTCAAAGGGGCCTAAGTCAATGGAAGTTTGGGATAGATTTTCAAAGGTATTTAGGAGCCTTAAAATGAAGATAGGTGCCTAAGCTTTTGAAAATCCCACTAGCCACCTATCTTCATCACTAGGTGCCTAAATATGTTTGGAAATCTCACCGCGGGTGTCCAACTCCCTTAGGGCCCTTTGCAAATCACAGCCTTGAGGTGCAAATCATGCAATGCTCCAGTCCAGGTCAACAATGTTTAACACACACCTGCCTGCTCACCTTTAACACCCCCTTCAAACCCCTTTTGTATAACAAACTCACCCTTTTTGCCAGCTCCATTTCAGGGGGCCTCCTACAACATGCCTGACCCCTTATGCTTAACAATCCACCCCAACTTGTATTTAGCTCACACACTGATGGGCATCCCCAGACCTGCTTCTGAAGAAGAGCTCGGTAGCTCATCTCTTCCGCCAGTGGAGATTGGTCCAATAAAAGAGATGACCTCCCCGACCTGGTCTCATATCCTGGGACCGAAGGGACTACAACAATGCTGCCAACTCCCATTAACATGCATGGGAAATCCTGCCAAGCCCCTTGAAAGTTTACCGTTCACACACTAGTGGGCCCAGCTATGTAGGATGAAAACCTTTGCAGAACCTAATACAGCCATTTGCTGTGGTTTACCCAGATACTGCTACCACCATAGCAAGACAGACTCACCCTCTGGACAGCTGCGTACACTGTGAAGTCTGCTACCTGGGGAAAGTCAAGACAATCAACGTCAGTGAAGAGCAAATGATGGACAAAGGGTCCAGCTCCCAGCTGGCGTAGGTCAGCATAATTCTACTGACTTCAGCAGAGCTATGCAAAATGTACACCTGCTGAGGATCTGACCCAGGGATCCTTGTACTAACAACAACATAGTGCTTCTGGTCATTAGTTCTCAGAACATTTCACTCACCCAGTGAGTCAGCTGGAGAGCTGAGATTCAAGACTAGGTATCCCAAGGACTAGCACAAACCACTAGAACACCCCCTTTATCAGGGGCTGTTCAAGGAAAGAATTACAGTTAGATTAGAACTTGAACAGAGCAAAAACGTTATGGGTTGAAGGTAATGAATGGTTATCAATGGTTTGCTGTCAGAATGGGAGGGCATATCTGGGGGCAGGGGGCCCACAGGGGCCAGTCCTGGGCCTGGTACTATTCAATATTTTCTTTAGTGAGTTAGATAAGGGAGTGGAGAGTGTGCTTATAAAAATTGCAGATGACACCAAGCGGGGAGGAGTTGCAAGCACTGTAGAGGACAGAATTAGAATTCAAAACGACTGTGACAAATTGGAGAATTAGTCTGAATTCAACAAGTGAAAAAAAAATCAATAAAACCAAGTGCAAAGTACTTCAGTTAGGAAGGTTGGCGGGGGCAGGGAGAAATCAAATACACCACTATAAAATGGGGAGGTGGTAGAACTGCTGAAGAGGATCTGGAGGTGACAGTGGATCACAAATTGAATACGAGCCACCAATGTGATGCTGAAAAAAAAAAAAAAGGCTAATATTCTGGGGCGTGTTAACAGGCATGTTGTAAGTAAGACACAGGAGATAACTGTCCCGCTCTGGTCAGCACTGGGGAGGCCTCAACTGGAGTATTGTCCAGTTCTGGTGCTGCACTTTAGGAAAGATGTGGACAAGCTGGAGAGAGAGTCCAGAGGACAGCAACAAAAATGACAAGAGATTTAGAAAACCTGACCTATGAAAGGTTAAAAAACTAGGCAGGATTAGTCCTGAGAAAAAGGACCTGATAAGTCTTCAAATCTGTTAAGGGCTGTTATAGAGAGGGCTCAATGCTTCTCTGTGTCCACCGAAAGTAGAGCAAGTAGTAACGGGCTTAATCTGCAGCAAGGGAGATTCCAGTCTCTAGCTCATAGAACTATCCTGAAGGTATTTTATGGAGCAGTGACGTGAGGAACCTACAAGTCTACACCTGTGAGATATTTCCCGTAAGTAGTTAGCCTAAGGCTATGAGCCTGAGCATAAGTGAGTTACCCAGCAGTAACCCTGAGCTATTGGGGAACTAAGAGTATTGTGTTTAGGGGATTTGGGGTATAAAATGAGATGAGGGAACCCTAGGAATAGGAACAGAAACCAGCTGTGGATATTTTAGGATAGGAACATTCAGGTGAGTGTGGTCATTGCGCATGTCCAGGTTCCCAACCAGACAATGAACGTCATTCTGTTGTGCTGATACTGGGACTAGAACCTTTCAAACCTCAAATCTAATCAGTGATCAATTGGAAATTCTTAAGTCAATATAATCAATAACCACTCAACAAATCAAGCAACAGGTTAGATATTAGAAAAAGTTTTCTAAACTCTCAGGGGAGTTGAGCTCTGGAATAGGTTTCTGAGGGAGGTTGTGGAATCCCCATCACTGGAGGTTTTTCCGAACAGGTTGGACAAGGGATGGTCTTGAGTTACTTGGTCCTGACTCAGCGCAGGGGGCTGGACTTGACCTCGCAAGGGCCCTTCCAGCACGGCATTGCTACGATGCTTCAAGAACCACTGGCCAGATCCTCATCTGGTGTAAATTGTTATCACTCCATCAAAACCACAAAAATCTATGGAGCGATGTCAATTTACACTAATAGAAGATCTGGTCCCACAGGCCTGAGAGGTGACTCCTTTCATCCATATGCCTGAACATGGAGTAGCTTGATGTAAAAGAAAACCTATGGTTTGAAAGCAGCAGCATGAACCTGGGTTGGGAGGACCACCGGGCACTTACTTGCGGGTTGGAGTTGATCTCAGCGTAGATGGTGTTTCCTACAATTCTGCTCTGTGCATTTCCATTCTGTACAGGGGAAAAAACAACAACCGGGTTGATTTAAATATCGTAGTCATGGGGAAAAAATAAGGGATTTAATTTCCTTCCTGTCTCTTGAATCAGGATCATTGGCTCAACTGCTGAGAGAATAAAATTCAACCATCCTCTGGGGCCAGATCCAAGGTGCAATGAAACCAACAGGAACCATTCCGGCGACTTCATTGAGCTCTGAATCAGGTTGCTAGAGGATGATGGACCCATGAACGACAAGCAGCGCTGGGGGACTGCAAAGAAGTCGTCATGCCGAAAAAACTTGATTTGCTTTTTTAAACACAGATACAAGAGAAGTGGATGGCGAGAATGCGGTAGAATTAATCTCTTTGTGGTTTCATAGAGCATTGGATACCATCTCTCCTTAAAGCTAAACTCACAAAGCTAAGACATACAGTGTGGATAGGACATAGTGGTGCAGACTAAAAACTGACCGGAGGGGACTCAAGTCACGACAACCTTTCCACAGACAAACATGCCCTCCAGACCACAAGGTTCAGTCTGGCCATTCCCTCCATCCCCACCTACAGCTTGTTTGGAAGGCAGCAGCACATTTGCTTATTTGGTCAGGCTTTCAATGATCACTAACAAATCTGTGGTCACCCAGAACGTCTCAGTAACAGCAGGGATAGAGCTCAGAATTCCCCTGCTGCAGAAGTCCCCGTCCCTGAAACCTGAGCTAAAGGGAAATCCCCATTAGCCCATAGCAGTACAGTGCCTATGACACAGATGAGTTCTGATTCCAGTCAGTAGAGGACAGCGGTGCATATACACATTAACCAACAGTGTTACCTCTCTGATTTTTAAGCTGCTTTTATATATTATATATCTGTACTTTTATTATGAAAGACCCATTGCTTATCTGACATTAGCTCCACTTATCCAAGAAATAGAGAGAAGTGAAACGTAATGAAACAAGAAAGAGGAGACGAATACAGGGAAAGTATTTTAAGACTGCGGCAGCTCCAAAAGAGTGAGATGAAATGAGTTCCAGGGGGCAGCAGAGGATCAGAAATCAGAAAGGGAGCTGCTATGCTCTAAACTGGCCAGATGGTGGCAGCAGGTGGTTATGAATGAATCCTGCATGTTGATAGACATTTCATTGACCTATCTGGAAAATATATTTCTTATTTCAGATCTTACAACAAGCGTTTTTCTATAGTACTTCTGTCCTACAGGACTGCAAAGCAATGTATACACTAGACACAGGGTTTACTTTCCCCACCCCTGTAAGGCAGCCCCCTCTGGGGTAGAGCACGGCAGCTGCTTAACAGCTACACAGCAACACAACACAAATGTTTAGATGGGAAGTAAAGAATGCCTGTGGTATTCAAAACTTCAGGGGGGATTTAGGCTGGTAAATTATAGTCACCCCAACTGCATCCACAGCCCGGGGGAAATGGCACTGGAGTGGGAATCAGGAGACCTAGGCGTCACTCCCAGCTTTGACCCTGAGCAAGTCACTTCCCCCACTCTGTGTCTCAGTTTTCCCATCCATAAAATGGGCGTAATGATCTTGACCAGACTTCATAAAGCATGTTGTGATCCACAGCTAAACAGCAGCAACAGAAGTTCTAAGTTACATATTATTATGTGGGACTTTCTAGGGCGTTAGTGCAGAAGTCTCTGTTCTCCCCTCGTGCTTGTGTTGAGACAGGGACATTCAATGACAGTGAAAGGTGACAAATTCAAAGCCAATAAAAGGAACTAGTTTTTTCAATTAATGCATAATTAGACCATGGAACTCACTCCCACAGGATGTCATTGAGGCCAAGAAGTGAGTAAGAGGCGAAGAGGGATGGGAGACATTTATATGGAGAACAAGGATATTCAGAGTTATAACAATTAATGCAAACAGAATTTTGGAAGGGATAAAAACCTCATTCTTCAGGGCTTAAACCAATCTCAGACTATTAGGGGTGAAAGTGAGGCTTCCTTGATAGCTGGTTATCCCACACCTGCCTAGAGAAGGGTTCTTCCCCCCTCTTCCAGAGGCATCTGCTACTGGCCACTATCACCGATGTGATACTGGATCAGAGGGGCTTTGGTCTGATGCAGTCTGGCAATCCCCATGTTCCTAGGGATGGTTTTCTATCTGATCTGGGTGGGAAGGCTGCCAGTGATATCCGTTCTTTCTGCCAAAGCAGGGTGGCACTCCATGAGACTCACTCTCTGCTATAGATTTCAGCCTTTGCCACCATTAAGCCAAGCGAGCTGTAATAATACTGCTCCGGCCTTGCCTCCAAAGGGGGAAAACAAAGGGATTCTCTCGGGACTCACAGCATTTCTTCTGGGGCGGGAGTCCTCCACTTCCTCATAGATAGTGAGGGGTGGGTAACCGTCTTTGGAGGAACCTTTGAAGAGACAGAACAAAGCGACTTGTGTAAGAGACCCCATCGCATCCCATTCTCACAGGGTGAAAGTTACCCCAGGCAAAGCCCTCTGCTCAGGGTTGCACAGGGTGTGGCAGCTTGCCACTAACATATCACCCTCAGCCCTGATGTTTCCCAGAGTCACCAATCCTGGTCCCAGTGATCTTAGCATTTCCTCCAAGTCTCTTGGCCTCCTACCCCAGGGTCAGGTTCCAGGCTACAGTGCAGTAAATCAGGACAAGCATTTAAAAATGTGTAGACAAGAGGCAGTTTCAGGGGGTTACTAGGGGTTTCATAGATTTTCAGTCCAGAATGGAGTCAGAGGACCAATGTAACTATCTAGCCTGACCTCCAGTGTAACACAGGTGTCAGCAGGGAGGACTGAGGGAGCATAGACAGCTCCCTGCCATCCGTATGTGGCTCTCATCTTAGTCGCTTTCATGACCTGAAAGTGACGTTCCTCTACTGGACGAGCTTCCTTTTTAACCACTTACTTCGCTTCTTCCGATGCTTGCAGAGGAGGATGAGGGTGAGCACTGTGAGCAGAAGCAGCAGCCCCAGACCTGCAGCAACAATTGCCCACGGTGGGACTGTCTGAAAAAAGCCTGTAAGAGAGAAAGGTGAAAAGTCGAGCTCTCGTTACACTGCAGAATGCCAGGGCCTTTCCTGACCCTTATTCTCCACCCTACTTTATAGCATTTTGGGGGTTAGTTAACGAGCAGTAGATGCTTTGGTAAATGAGAGATCAATTGTCATAAAGCGCAACAGACTGCTGAGAAATATTGGCAACCGCTGGTATTCAATAAAATCATGAGTTTGGATTACAAAATTCATGTTGTTGTTGTTTTTCTTTTATTTGCCCTCTGGTTTCCAATCCTTTAGAGTTCACTTGGGTCATTTTTTCAGGTTTGTCTCCCAAACCCATTGATGGCTAGAAACTTACTTAAGAAAAAAATGAAAGCTGAGGGGCGCACCTCATCACCTGACTCCAGGAGGTGGGGCTTTAATGAAAAGCCCCACCTCCTGGAGTCATAAGACTTGCAACAACAAAAAAATCACAAAATCTTGCACTAGTCTATGGCATACAACCATCTGTAACGCCTTCTACAGATGTGCTCATAACACATACTACTCAGATCCTTAGCATGCTACCGGCCAAGTGCAGCAGCAAGGCTGTCCAAGCTAATCACTGGAACCCAATTCAGAGACTTTTAGCAAAAAATAAAAACAAAAACAAAAAAACCCAACATTTTTAAATAAAAAAACCAACAAAATAGACTTTTTGACATCAGTCTGTTTACTCACCCAAAATAGTCCCTACTATGTCTTATATGGGCAAGGTTCCTCCAGGTAAGGTGATCTTTCCTCATCAGCCCAACAACTCTCACCCTTTTGCTCAAAGGGAATCAGGAGTTTTATAAAGGGTTTTCCTGCCCAAAGTCCATTGCAGAGAAAGGCAGTCCCTGTTTCTCTGGATGATTGCCAGTTTGGCTGGCCAATCAGCTCTCTTTCCCTCACTTCTAGTTCTATAGGGTCATCACCCACTACAATACATGCGACTAGAGTAGGTCACAAATGTTTCATTGAAAAGGTTTGACAAAAAAAGGTATTTAAAAAAAATAGAGAGAGATTTCAGTGAAATTTTCTCAAAATGCTTAATTTTTCCTCTGATGTCAAAACATGCCATTGTCAGAATGAAATGTTTTGCTTTTCATTCTGAAACAAATTTCTGCTATTTTTTTTTAAAAAGTTGAAAAGGTCAAATAGGAACATGATGTTCTCATCTGATTATAATGAAATATTTTGATCGACCTAAAATGCAACTTCTTTAATTTTAATTTCATTTCGGAGGAAAATGTCAATTTTGTTTTGTTTCACGGGGGCATTGTAGGTGCTACCGCAATCATAATTATAGCAAAGAGACACTTCCTGAAAAGCTTATAATCAAGAGGAATATTGGCAGGTCTGTTCCCTTGAACAGCACCACTGGTTTTCCTGAGGTCTCCCTCCTACTACTGAACCAGTTCAACCGTCCTTAGGAGGGACTGGGAGCGCTGACATCTGAAATTGCAGGTGTATCCCTGCCTAGCCCTTTACTGGGACGAGCTATTTGAATCCTAGAATCCCAGCAATGTTGGGGTGGAAGGCACCTTGAAAGGTCATAAAGTCCAGCCCCCTGTGCTGAGGCAGGACCAAATAAACCCAGACCAGCCCTGACAGGGGTTTGTCCAGCCTGTTCTTAAAAGTCTCCAGTGATGGGGATTTCACAACCTCCCCGGAAGCCTGTTCCAGAGCTTAAATACCATTAGAGCAAGAAAGTGTCTCCTAATATCTAACCTAAATCTCCCTTGCTGCAGATTAAGCCCATTGCTTCTTGTCCTACCTTCAGTGGACACTGAGAACCATTGATCACAATCCTCTTTATAACAGCCCTTAACATATTTAAAGACTGCTGTCAGCCGCCGCCCCCGCCCCCCCAATAATCTTTTCTCAAGACTAAACAAGCCCAGTGTTTTTTAACCTTTCCTCACAGGTCAGGCTTTTTAAACCTTTTTTCATTCTTGTTGCTCTCCTCTGAACTCTCTGCAGTTTGTCCCCATCTTTCTTAAAATGTGGCACCCAGACCTGTACACAGGACTCCAGCTGAGGCTTCACCAGTGCTCGGTAGAGTGGGACAATGACCACTCGTGTCTTACCTACAATGCTCCTGTTAATACACCCCAGAATATCAGCCCATTGTTGACACATTCAGTTTGTGATCCACTGTAATCCCCAGGTCCTTTCCAGCAGTACTACTCACTAGCCAGTGGTTTTACTTGCAAACGTGTAGACCACGTGCCCCCTGCACTGGGAACAGAAGGTAGCATGAGGTTTGTGGTGGTTCTTAAATCCTGCAGGCGGAATTTCATGGTTTTGGACCAGTCCCAAAAACCTGTTGCCTTTGCAGTTGAGCTTTACCCTGTTCTAAACTATTTCGCTCGGAGGGTCCTCTGTGCTGGGGTTTGGGAGCTGGATTTACACAGGCTCCTTTGAAAATCCCAATCCTGGCTAAAGGGCTGGTCAAAATTTTTTCTTCACACGAGTTTTGACTGAAAATTGCTTTTTTTGATTAAATAAAATATTTTCATGAAAAGCATCTGCTTCCAGTGGAAAATGTTGAGTTTTGCATGGAAAACCTCACAAAAATAAAAAAAACATGGGCTTTGGCAAAAATGTTCGGATTTTGGTTTGTTGATGGAAAGTCTAAATGTTGTGTGGAAAATTTAGATTGAAACAATTTTGTTATTTTCTGTAAATTTTCTCCGTGTTCGGGGAGGGGGGAGAAATGTTTCCCAGAGAGCTCTACCTATCCCACAATCCCTACTTCCCAGCTGCCTCTGCCCCGTGTGATGCTGGGCAAGTCACATCACTGCCCTGTGCCTCAGTTTCCCCATTTGTCAGATGAGGGTGATGATACTGCCCTCTTTTGTGAACTGCTTGGAGATTTCCAGCTGAAACATGCTATATGAGCGATTAGTCAAAGAGAGCAAGATCTGCACTGGTGAAAACACACCAGTATCACTGAAACCTATGCGACTAGCCACCAGAGCTCTGGCTGCTCCCAGACCCAGAGGCCCAGGCATTTCAAATGCTAAATTGCAGAAGACAAGAAATCCACACATTATTCTGCTGAGGAATATTTACCTGTGGCTGGGGAGTTGCACAATGGTTTGACATCTACCGTGTTGGTGGCCCAGCTGGCTCGGTTACTAGCATTGCACCTGTAGAAGGTGTCACTGCTGTTTGCATTAATCACTACGTGCAGGGATTGGTGCCCAAGGAGCTGATGGTCCCTGTCAGATGGGATCCGGGACGTGTCTCGGGACCAGCTGTAGGTGACTCTGTCCGCGCCAGGCACCGTGCAAGACAAGGTAACGTTGCACTGTCCGAGCTCCTGGTGGGCAGAGAGCACCATGAGGTTTGGCTGCCGGACTCGGTCTGAAAGGAGAGACCCTGGTGAGAGATGCTGAGGAAGGCGGCTGCCGTCAGTAACACACATTGGGAAAAATGTGATCTTTGCTACTCACCAAACACAGACACACGGAACTTTGTGATGTCTTCACGGCCTCCTCCAATGTCAGTTATCAAAGCATAGAGGCCACTGTCTGACTTCTTAATTGCACCAATCTGCAGTGAGAGATTCTCAGGGTGGAAAGTGACTCTGCTGATAAAATGTGGGGATGACCCAAGGTCAGGGGGTTCCCGTTTATTAAATGTTACAATCCCATACGTCTCTGCTGAGTCTAGTGTAACCTCCCAGGTCATTTCTGCCCAAGGCTCTAGCAATTTCACTGGCTGTAATTGGATGGATTCCCCTGCAATTGTGGCAACTTCCATTTCTTTGCAACCTGGGGGTTTAAAAATACAAAGAGCAGGTGAGTGAAGGGTTAACTGGGTCCCAAGCTTGTCAGGGAAACCTGGGATAAAACAGGATCATTTCCCGGCCTGGCTTAGGGGTGGGTGGAATTCAGTGCTGGTGAAAGGCGCTGGACTGATCAGCCTGGAGTCCTCTATTAAACCACAGAGCGGCTGCACCCCAGGCTCCCGCGCCTGCCCCCTGATTGTGCATCAGCTGACCTGCAGCAGGGCAGGGTCAGCCCCCATGGCCAGTTTGATCCTTGTTCCAGCTCACTTTTCACTGTCGTGGGCAAAAGGGTTTCCACCACATCCCTGGAGGCCTGATCCTCAGCCCCACCCAGTTCATGCTTCTTGGAGCAGTGGAATGGGCTTGTGGCTGAGGCACTGAGCCAGGCCTCAGGACACCTGGGTTCAGTGTGGCCAGCTCTGCCACAGATTCCAGGGGTGAACTTGGGCAAATCGCTTCACGTATCTGTGCTTCAGTTTCCCTCCTAAAAGTGAGGCTACTCATATGATGCCCTTTCCTTCCAATCTCTGTCTTGTCTTTTTAAAGTGTGGGGTCTATGGGGCAGGGATTGCATACATGCAGCATCCTACATGTTAATAACCCCTGGCTCTTATCAGTACATCTCAACGTGCTTTCCAAAGGAGGTCAGTTTCATTAGCCCCATTATATAGCTGGGGAAACTGAGGCACGGGGAAGGGAAGTGGCTTGCTCAAAGTCACTCAGCAGGAGAGCTAGGAATAAGCACTCAGGTCTGCTGAATACCAGCCCAGTGCTCTAACCACTCAGCCACACATGATGGCCCCTGGGTACTACCAGAATATCATCACTGATACTCCTGGCTAGACGTTCAGTCTCCCTGGCTCATCGGGGCTCTGGATTCTTTCTTCAGTCTGTCGGCAAGGTTGAGAAATGAGCTCTCATTCATTGGTATTTAGATGACAGTGCCAAGCGGGATGGTCTGACGGACTGTACCTTGGACCCCTTTCCACCAGAAGCTGCATGGGGCCCCACACTCTCTTTTCACACCAGCCCCAGAGCAGCCCCTGGGCGCTAGCAGCTCCTGCAAAGCGTGGAGCTGAAAAGTTCTTGAAAAATAACCCCCAAGAGCGTGAGCATTTTCTGCTCATCTGCCTTTTCCTGTGTGTGGTTAAGTAGGTGCCATTGTCTCCGAGCCAGCAGCGCAGATAAGCTGCTCTAGGGACCCTCAGAGGAGGGACAGGTGTGTGCAAATGGGGCTGTTAAACACCTTCCCTCTTTCCCATCACAGCTGCTGAGGGGCAGGGGGAGACACACCAGGAAGCCTGGGGTGGGCAGGATTGCTGGGACCGGAGCTTCCACACTCGATCAGATCAATGGTCCATCTAGCCTAGCCTCCCACTAGCACCCACCAAGGTGCAGGGCAGAAGCTGCTGTGCCCGGTATGAGGGCAGAGCTGTGGTTACAGGCACTTTCCTCCTAGACCCACTCCCTGGGGTGCAGGCAGCCACAGCAGGACACTGAGGGGCTGAGTGTCATTCACATCGAGGCCCTTTTCACTGCCTGAGAGCGTAAATAAGATTCTGGTCTTCAGGGCTCAGTCCTCAGTTGCGCTCAGTTTCTATTTGGCTCAGCTGTGGGGGCGGGTGGGTACATGGGACCTTTCCACTCTGCTTATCTTGGGCATCCCAGAGACTGGCATAACTCAGACCAACTTCAGGGCTGCTCTAACTTACCCTGTGCCACCAAGCACCTGTCGGAGTTTTGTGGGCTCTGCTCCACCCCCTCCTGAACCTGGCATGCCCCTTCCCAGGTCCTCCCTGACATACTCTCTACACTGACTTTACCCACCCAAGACTTCCCCTGAAAGAGGGAGAACCCTCAGCTTCCCGTTTCCAGCAGCCTCCTGGTGGCTCAGTCGAATAGAGGCCTGAGCCTCTCGGTGAAACTGACTCCCAGACAGCAACCTAGCATGGAGCCTACGCGGAAGTGAGGTCCCACTTCAGCTCACAGGACCCACAGCTGGCCACTGTACAGTGAATCACACACTTAGCCACTGCCTCGAGCCGGCCGGGTTTAGAATAACATTGTGGTCTGTGCTTACACCTTTGTGCGTCTTCCGCTCATCAGATGGGCTGAGCTGCATTTAACTCACAGGTTGAGCATCTCCCTGAGACGGCATTCTCCAAAACAGAGTGGAGTCAGTGTTAGCTTTAACACTAGGATTGCTAGTTGGGGTTGGAGGTATTCCTGGGGTTGGACATTTTTCTGCAGGTTTCATCACACTCTTTAATTCAAGATTAAGCTTGAATTCCTGCAGACTCCAGGACAATCCTATTGGCAGCCCTATTTAACACACACCCCATGCCCTCTGTTCCCCACACACTTTTACAATAATTACATGAAAACAATCAAAGCAAGAAGCTAGAATAAGTATTGTCCCATGCTCAATATGACACCAAAACTTAGGTTTACTCTTTAAGAAACTGAATATTGTAATAAATAATAACCCATTTTTCATACAGGGCTTTTCATCCATTGATCTCAAAGCACTTTGCAAAAGTGGGTCAGCGTCATTATCCTCATTTTACAGGTGGGGAAACTGAGGCACAGGGCAGGGAAGTGACTGACACTATGCATCGTTGTGGAGCTGGGAACAGAACCTGGAAGGGGCCGGGGGGCAGATCTCCAGCTGGTGTCAATCAGAAAACACAGCCCCATTGCGGACAATGGAGCTATGTCAGTTTACACCAGATAAAGATCTGCTCTCGCTTGCTTCCACTCCAGAGCCCTAGCCATAGATAGCACACAGCTATGGGCCTGATTCTCATTTACCCTAAGGCCCTTTTACACCCCTTGCCAGCGTAAAGCAGCCTTAAAGTGGGAACAACATACGGCCCTTTTAACATGGCCAGCGTGATATAAAGGGAGCTTTGTGAAAATGAAACTCAGGCCCGACATGTTTAGCTCTTTTAACCTTTCCTCACAAATGAGTTTTTCTGGCCCCTGCAGGGCCAGCGCTTTCACTAGGCAACCCTAGGTGGTCGCCTAGGGCGCCAGGATTTGGGGGGCAGCGGGCGGCTGCCTCCTGCCTCCCAGCTCCGCGCTCGGCTCAGCGGCTGAGCCTGGAGCCGGGAGCAGGGGAGGCACCGCGGGCGGGGGGGTCTGCCGCGGCCCGCAGGCAGGGGGAGCCGGCTCCCGTGGTGGGGGGAGGGGAGACGGGGTTAGCTGGGGGGAGGGAGGGTGCGCAGGGCTGGTGCAAGGAAGTTTTGCCTAGGGTGCGAAACTTCCTTGCACCTGCCCTGGGCCCCTGGATAATTTGTGCTGCTTGTCTGTGAACTCCCTTCAGTTTGTAAACTCTCCTGTACTGAATTATCCAACACTGAACCGCATATTCTAGCAACCGAGAAACACACAATCACCTCTCTGTTCCATGACATGATACTTCTGCATAGGCATCCCCAAAGCACATCAGTTTGCCCCTTGCTGTGCGTAGCTCATTCACTGCTGATGAGTCTTGTGACGCTAGCAGACCAGGTGCCAGCTCATGCCAAGGCCCCTAGGCCTGCCTGAACGCTGACAAATGCATAGCGGGAAACTCGCCTGGCTCACCTGTGTGTTGGTGTTATTACCATCAATAGCAGAGTCATAAGAATGTGTCCAGACTTTATGGAATGCTTGTAGGATGCTGCATGTATTAATCCTGCTTATAATATCCGTCTCCCATGCCAGAAGGTGATGTTCTAATGTTTGCTCCGTAACTCTAAAAACGTTTGCTGAGACTGTAGATCCCCCACAGTCAGGGGAGAAGCAAAATATTAAGTGTAAAATACTAGTTTACCACAAGCAGGGTTCTCTCCTCCCCACCACCACAAGGTCTACAGACACCTGACAAACCACTGTGGATAAAAGTCTTTGTTGATTTTGCTTCCCCCACAGCTCTGAAGAGGGGACATGTGCAAGCCCACGTCCCATCACAGTTTGAATGCTGGGGGAAGGGCGTAAAAATGCCTGTTTAGGAGAAATTGGTCTCTTTATGCTCTCTGGACTCCGAGGGGCAAAGATTCCTAAATATAAGCAAGAGATCCCCCAAGCTGCTTGGCTTGGGTTAGCCCTAAAGGACGTACAAGCTTGCTTATTACAGGCGCTTCTATTGCCTTTTGTGTATGTTCACCTGCTTTAACCTTGTCAATAACGCTCATTTCTTTTTCCTAGTTAGCAAACCTTTAGTTAGGTTGTTACAGGATTGGTTACAAGCGTTGTCATTGGGTTGACCTAGGGTAAGTGACTGGTCGTTGCTGTGATTTTTAGTGTAAGAGACCACCCATCACAGAGGCAGGTGTGCCTGTGTGGGGAGATAGATCAGAGTGCCCAAGGGGACTGTCTGCGGCTCCCTATTAAGGTTGATATAGGGCCTGAGGAGTTGACATGTGTTACTTGGTTAGTGAAATCTACGTACAGAACCCACAACCTGTTGGGGTTTGTTCCCTGGTTCTGTACAGTCTGCCCTGAGGTTAGCATTGACGGTCGTGAGCCACTCCAGACAGCGTGACAAGTATCACCTGTGGGTTTCTTTTAGCCAATACAGCTTTCCAGAGTCCTCTTTCCGCTGCAGCAGAAAGATGTATTTCAATCCTACGGGTCCTATCCCATGTTGGGTTCTGCTCGAACCCTGTACTCAGGTGGCATTTTCCTGACTGCAGGGAGTCACTCCGGAGGTGCAGAGGTCAACACTAATGGAGCTCAATGCAGGATTTACAAAGAAAAAAATACCCAAATACCCAGAGGAGAAAGAGGATAGGTAAGACTGGGAACTTTCAGGGGCAGGGTCTGTCTTTTTTAAAATCTTTTCATACAGCACAATGGGGCCCCAGTCCTGGAGGTTTCAGAGGAACTAAATAGCTCACTGCCTGGAGTCAGACTAGAATACTTTGACAAATGTGCTAATGAGTGAGACAGGGCTAACTCGCAGCGTTGCCAGCTCTTGGAATTTTTCATGAAACTCATGATAGTTAGTGTTTTCCTTCAAGCCCCAGCTCCCGGAATCATGTGATTAGGTGAGAATCCCCCCTTCCAGTTTGCAAAAAATAGAAGTTTCTAGCAGAGTTGGTTGGGAATTTTGCGACAAGACATTTTCCCATTTAAAAAAATGTCACTTTGTCAAATCCGTTCTGTTCATGGGAAAGGGGCGGTTTTGACAAATTTCTCAATTTGAAAAAGTATGTTTTTTACATTATTGCATCCTGTTTTGACAAAATTAAACATTTCGGTTCCCGAGTTCGAAACAACTTTTTATTTCAAAATTTAAGGTAATTATAGTATAAAAATTGGTCAGAATTGAAAATAAAACATTTCAAAGCTATCAGAACAAAGCATTCTGATTGACCCAAATCAACTTTCTTGTTTTGGTTTGCTGTTTGCAAAAACTTTCAAGATTTTGACTTTTTGTCATAGGTTGAATTTGGCAAATAGTTTTGGTCAAAAAGGGCGGGGGGGGGTGGGAATTGAAAGCGTCAAACTGGTTCATTGAGGCATTTTCAAAATGAAATGTAGCTAGATTTTCTTTTTTTTTAAAAAAGAGCAAAACACCCCAAAACTAAACACAATGGAGGGAAATATTTTGTTTTGCATCAACCCATAAGAACATAAGAATGGCCCTACTGAGTTAGACCAAAGGTCCATCTAGCCCAGTATCCTGTCTTCCTACAGTGGCCAGTGCCAGGTGCCCCAAAGGGAATGAACAGAACAGGGAATCATCAAGTGATCCATCTCCTGTAGCCCATTCCCAGCTTGTGGCAAACAGAGACTAGGGACACCATTCCTGCCCATCCTGGCTAATAGCCGTTGATGGACCGATCCTCCATGAATTTATCTAGTTCTTTTTTTAACCCAGTTATGGTCTTGGCCTTCACAACATCCTCTGGCAAAGAGTTCCACAGGTTGACTGTGCGTTGGGTGAAGAAATACTTCCTTTTATTTATTTTAAACCTGCTGCCTATTAATTTCATTTGGTGACCCCTAGTTCTTGTGTTATGAGAAGGAGTAAACAACACTTTCTTATCTACTTTCGCTATACCAGTTATGTTTTTATGGACCTCAATCATACCTCCCCTTAGCCATCTCTTTTCCAAGCTGAAAAGTCCCAGTCTTATTAATCTCTCCTCATACGGAAGCCGTTCTATATCCCTAATAATTTTTGTTGCCCTTTTCTGAACCTTTTCCAATTCCAATATATCTTTTTTGAGATGGGGCGACCACATCTGCACACAGTATTCAAGATGCGGGCGTACCATGGATTTATATAGAGCAGAGATCAGCAATTTGGCACACGGCCCGTTAGGAAAACCTGCTGGCAGGCCGGGACAGTTTGTTTACCTGCAGCGTCCACAGGTTTGGCTGATCGCAGCTCCCACTGGCTGCGGTTTACTGCTCTCCAGCTGCCCAGCTCTGAAGGCAGCGCCACCACCAGCAGCAGCGCAGAAGTAAGTACCGCAACCCCCCCTACAGTAACCTGGCGACCCTCCCACAACTCCAGTTTGGGTCAGGATCCCTATAGTTACAACACCATGGAATTTCTGATTTAAATATCTGAAGTCATGAATTTTACGTTTTTAAAAATCCCATGACCGTGAAATTGACCAAAATGGACCATGAATTTGGTAGGGCCCTATCTATAGGAAGAATCAGCAAGATTCAGACCCAGGCTGGATGTGATGATCTGCAGAGTTGAAGATTTTGCTTAGGTTACAGGCCTGATTGGCAGGGGGGAAATGGCTGCTATCCACAATGACTGGGAAAGGAAGGAGGGGGGGAGATTAATTTCTTCAACTCCACTGTACCCCTGGATTTAAAGGGATATTCCCAATTGTTAGACACTACAATCTGAGACCCTCTTTGCTGCTGCTTTAAGAAACCTTCTTGTACAGTCCACAATTCTATTGATCTTTGTTAGTAAGGAAACCCAATACTAACTACATTCAGTTGGTTGGGATTCTTGTTTACACCCTAGATATAGTAGCTGCATTTCTCCAGGTTGAATATTTATCTTCTGCCCAAATTATACAGGGAGACCAGCGTTTCTCAAATTGGGGGTCCTGACCCAAAAGGGAGTTGCAGGGGGTGGGGGTTGCAGTATTGCCACCCTTCCTTCTGCGCTGCCTTCAGAGCTGGGCAGCCAGAGAGTGACGGCTGCTGACCAAGGCCCCCACTCTGAAGGCAGCAGCACAGAAGTGAGGGTGACAATACCCTACCCATCCCTACTTCTGCGCTGCTGCTGGAGGCAGCTCTACCTTCAGAGCTGGGGCTCCCGGCCAGCAGCTGTAGCTCTCCAGTCACCCAGCTCTGAAGACAGCGCCGCCACCAGCAGCAGCACAGAAGTAAGCGTAGCAGTACCACAGCCCCCCTACAGTAACCTTGTGAACCCCGCAAACTCATTTTTGAGTCAGGACCCCTACAATTACAACACTGTGACATTTCAGATTTAAATGGCTGAAATTATGAAATTTACGATTTTTTAAATCTTATGACCGTGAAATTGACCAAAATTGACTGTGAATTTGGTAGGGCCCTACCGATGGGGCCACCCTAACCCAACCCATTTCTGTTTAATTGCAACTTGTGTGACTATGTGAACAGCCAGGCCCATGGGAATTCAGATTTCAAGTAAGGTTCTGTTTGAATCTTTTACCAAATCCTGTATTAATCCTGATTCCAATCCTTCCATAAGGGCTCATCACCTGAAGAAGGGCTGCTTGCCAGGCCACAGGTAACCCTTTCCAATCATGGCTTTTTAGAAACATGTCCTGTTTCTGGGACTGAACAGTTCTTTTTGAGATGTATTCCCCTCCCCCGCACCCACCAGATTACAGACAGCGGGTCAGTTCCTCAGCGGGTGTAAGCTGGCATAGCACTGCTGGCTTCAGTGGATTTACAGCTGCTGGGGATCACATCCAGCCTGATTCGCTTCTCATTGACACCAGTGTGAACTGGGAGCAACCCCTGTGAAGTCAGACTAGTGCAAAAAGTGAGAGGAGAATTGAGCCCCGTGCCCTGTATATCTATAATACGTACAGTACGTACCGTATGTACTGGACACAACTAACCATTGTAACTGCAAGATCTTATGTTTGACTGGGGCACAACACTGTGATGTGGCCTCTGAGAAGTGGGCTGAGAGCATTTCCTACAGTGCAGCCCACCACGCGGCTTCCAGCTGACGATACCTGTCCGTCATTACAGCCCTGCACCGGATCTGAACCAGGGGAAGGGTTCGGCGTTCCCATACCAGCTTGCTACACCACCCAGTCTTCAGAGATCAGCCCACGTTGGAGTCGTGCCTGCAGCCTAGCTTTTGCCAGCCCACCCACCCAAATCACCCCAGAGTATAAAGCACCGGCCGCATCTTGCTATTGAAGTAAATCAGCATTATCCCAGATGGGTAAACAGAGCCCTAGGAGCCTACAGACAGCCTCGTTTCAGGCAGGAGATAGAACACGAGGCAGCGTTTTCCAAAAATGTTGCAACACAAATAGACTCAGGGTAACATTTTCCAAACCACTCAAGTGAGTTAGGAACCTAGGTCCCATTTTCAAAAGTGACATAGGCACTTATGGCCAGCTCTCCGAAGTATTTAGGCACCTAAAGATACAGCTAGGTAGCACGATGACTTTGAAAATCCCCCTAGGCATCTAACTCCCATAGGTGCTGAGGTGTCTTAGTGGGATTTTCAAAAGCACCTAAGTACCTATGTGAGTTAGATGCGAGTGTGATTTTGAAAATTCTTCTAGGTACCTCTCTGCATGTTTAGGCACCTAAACACCTTTGAAAATCTGGTCCTTAAATCTTATTGAAAGCCAGTGGGATTTAGGTGCTTTTGAAAACATTCCCCTCAGTGGCCATGACACAAAATGGTGTGCAGAGCCCCAGATGAGCTTACAGCATGATACGAATCAGCCTGAATTTGAAGAGTGAGTGGCTATCCCTGGCGTCTCCGTTTGTGAGTGCCCGACTCAAGACCCCTCAAAGGGAGCTGGGTTTCAGAGGATGCTTGCTCAGGACAGATCCCTTGAAGGCCTCTAGAAATTGAAATATCCCAATCACTCATCACTTGGGAAGATTTAGACCAGTGACTTTAGCCCCAGCGTTGTCCCCAGAGTTTAAGAAAGTTGTTGTGTCTGTGCAATTCGGGTCGGTTATTCCACTGCAGAGCTGTTTCAATGGTGTGAAAACCCAAGCACAAACAACTTGCCAAACTCAACTGACAGTTTCGAATGAGCCTGGGTGCACCTTCTGATTAGCTGCTGTTTGCAAACATTCAGGCAGCTTTTTTTCTATATATGTGTTTGCAAATGGTGCGTTTCAAGCCCACGGCAGAGTTTAGCTAAACCAAGAGGCCAGATTCTCCCTGGGTGTAAATCTGCATCATCCCACTAAAGTAAATACAGCTATGTTGATTTACCCCACCTGAGGACATGCTCCTGGAATTGTTACAGATGTATAATAGAGTCTCTCTCTATCACCATCTAGAATGGGGTTAAAGTCGACTCCCACAATTTGCCCTTTGCCCGGGTGCTGCTCTGTAATTATTCCCATAGTCCATTGCAGCGCTATAAAGAAAATTAAGGTGCAAAGGGCCAGTTTTTTGCCTTCACTCCCATTCCCTTTGCACTGCTCCACCATCAAGCTAAAAGACCAGACCCTCTTCTCCCTTGCCGTCCATTTCCCCCTCTCCTGCTCTGGGGCTGAGGGAGGAGATCCATGCCTTTGGCCCTGGACTGTTCTGCTGAGGTCCGAACAAGGGGAGATAACCAGACCCATCTTCAGTGGCTGTTTTGTGCCAACGAGGCTTGTCCATTCGGGACTGAGACCACCACCCCCACCACCACCCCAGCAAGCTTATTGCATGGCCACCAAGCTGGCACCCTCAAGGTGAAGCGTTCTGCAGCCTGCAAATAAGCTCTTGAGCCATGTAGCCTCCCCTCCTGTCTATTGCACAGACTTGGTGACATGACCGGTGAGTTAACAGGGTTCCCTTGAACCTGTTGTAAAAATTAACACCGCATACCTCCACCATGTACCACAGAGAAAAGCAGCAGGCACAAGGAGATCCTCATGATCTGGCTCCAGAAGAGAGAATCAGCTGCACCGGTCGCTGTTAATAGCTGGAATATTTCATGTTGCCCTCCCTGCTCTTGAAACCCCGAGATGACAGAGGAGGCGAATTTCTGACAGCGAGTGACAGAAAAGAGACTCCTTCGAGACCGTCGGTCAACTGACTTCCTCCGCTCCGTGTGGTTTCTCTGCAGCGAGCCCTGTCATTTCACAACAGAACATTGACCGCTCTGCTCACAAAAGCCTACGCGCCATATCCTCCTGGCTTCCTTTAAAAGCCCCCAGCACACACGCTAGCAACCAAACCAAGCCGTGCTATTTGCAAGCACTTTGTTGCTCGCCGCTTCCAATCCAGGCAGTTTGCAGAAGACATAACTAAAAAAAGCTTCGGGAGCAGCAATGAGGAAGAACTAGTTCCAGTAGGAGGGTAGATGTGACTTGTGAAGAGTTGGGGAAGAAATTGCTTCTCATAACCATTTTTTCCGGTTGCAAACCTCAAAATACTTCACTATGAAAGCTCCTTTTATTTATTTCGGTTTTTACTTCCCTGTAATAGAAGAGTGTGATACTCTGGGCTCCCCTAACTATCTTAAAATACACATATCATTTATAAACAGACCCAAGATCAAATGAAATAACTCAGCGACAGCATCGATAATAACACGAAATTAATTTACCTGCCCAGAATTTCCACCGCTGCTATCGCTCACCCATCTGCTTATGGGCAAAATAGGTCTTCCAGCATGGTTTGAAGACTGACAAATTCAGGCTATTATAGACCCAACTTCCAAAGGCTCGGGGCCCAAGATAAGTAGCATTTTCCTATTTTACAGATGGGGAAACTGAGGCACAGCGCAGGGCAGTGACTTGACTAAACACACGCAGCAGGTCCATGGCAGAGCTGGGAACAGAACCCAGGAGTCCCAAGTCCCATTTGGCTGGCCCATGCTACCACCTACCAAACTCCGACCAAGTGAGAGTTCATTCTATTGTCCCTGATAAGGAATGGGTTTTGGAGCAAGAGTGTATAGGGCAGAGCGGGGCCTTCCACCTCCAGGCACGGCACCATCAATTCAGTCCACCCCAGAGGCCCCGATCCTGAAAAGACGTATGCACACGCTTAACTTTATGCACGGCCGGGAGGATGGTTTTAGCTGGTGCAGGGTGTCATTGCTCACTGATTTCAGTCTGCACCGGCCTCTACACGGAGCTCAGTGCATTGCAGTAGGACTGCTCACAGTGCATACAGTAAGCCCGGGCAGCAGTTTTTGCAGGACTGGGTCCCGGACCCCTGATGTCAATGGCAGAGTTCCCATTCACTGCAGTAGGGCAGGAGCAGGCCTTTAGTGACTAATCCAGACATCCTATTCCCTGATCAACCCCCATTGCCTGTCTTAGCTGATTCAAGTGCCCCCAAACCTCCTCCCACCCCACAATTTTTATACAGTTAATATTCTCATTTAAAAAAAGAAGTGAGGGATTTTTTCCCTGTGCAGTTTCACACGTCTTGTGGCGACCGCACCTGCTCACCCTGGGCTGGACCACAGAGGAAAATAGACTGGAGGAAGTAAGTTATAAAGCCACGATGGGTGGGATTTTCCCCACCGCAGCATATGCCTGATGGTCAGCGTCTCTCTGCATCCCACAGGCCAAACCATGCAAGATGTAGGGCCCTGTGTCTGAAGGGACTATAAATTAGACCCATTTAGGGTGACCAGATCACAACAGTAAATTATCGGGACACATTGGGGTGCCATCGGCCCCGCCCACAAGTCCACCCCTGCTCCTCCCAGGCTCTGCCCCCATTCTGCCCTAGGTCCCGCCCCCTCCCCGCTCGGCTCCACCACCGCACCCCTCCTCACCCCCTGGCCTGCCACTAGCTTACTGCATCTGTCATCAGTCCCCCACCCACCGTTTGCCTCCTCTCACCCCCTCCCACCTGCTACTTACCTCCTCACTCCCCTGCCAGAAACCCCCATGCCCACCCTGAGAACCCCTGCTGGCTCTTCGCTCACCTCCTCCCCCACCCCCCCGGCCCGCCGCTGGCTCGCCGCTCGCCCCTTCACCTTCCCCCCTCTGCCCGCCCACCGCTCACGTCTTCCAGCCCGCCCGCCCACCGGCTCATCTGCTGCTGGCTCGCCCCACCCTGCCGCTCTCCTCTTCCCCCCTGCCCCCTGCTCGCCTACTCACCCCCTGCCACTCGCTTACTCACCCCTCCTGCTCACCTCCGATTTTATCAGGACATCTGGTCACCCTAGCCCCATTCCTCTGCTGACATTCATAACCCCATTTAGCACTTACTTAACACCTCCTCCAGTGTCCGGGACTGTCACTTACAGGCAGGGCTGAAAGTAATTTAACGGGCTTACCGGTACGGTCGGCTGTGTACTGGCAGCCACTTTTTTACCAGTACGCCGTACTGGCTTACTTTCCCCTCTGCTTACAGGTCAAGGCAACAGAGAACATGTGTTAAATGAGGGATGAGGGCTATTTAAGGGCTCCATGTAAGTTACACATGCACTTAACCTCCCTTACGCTTCAGGAGATCAGGGACAATAGATCTTGGGGAGGTTAAGGGCTCCATCCTGTAAAGGCGATGAGCCCTCTGGCCCCAGTCCAGCAAGCCCCCTAACCAAACGCCTAACCTTACGCATTGAAGTCAGTGGGTCACTAAGCCAGGTTTGTGGGACATTCATATTACCTGTTCCATTGATAAACAGAGACCTCCTTCTCCAAGGCTACCGAACACCTCTCTCTGGTTCTAAATTCCAGGCTATTGACATATTCCCATTTTATCCCACACTTCCTCGACAAACTCTGCAATCCGTTAACCCTTCACCCACCACCTGGCTCCTGGTATTTGTGGACCACCAGGCCGCAAAGTAATGGAAGTGGCTGCAATTGCGAAGGGCTCAGTCCTGTTACAACTAGCTAAGAGGCCAAAAACCCGTGGAGAAGTCAGGGGGAAGTTCTCACTGGACTCACAAGGAGGGAAGGTGTGCACTTACAAACCCTCGCTTTAACAGCAGAGTCGCTTTCACCTAGTGGCTCTCTCACTGCTGATTAGTCCTTTTAAGGAGTCATTCAGCAGCTTCTATTTCCTCTACGTTGACAGTGGATCAGGCCACGATGATGTTACAAAGCTTGTGTGTCTCTGCGTTTAGTGAGTGTTGAGGATTACAGTCTTCTTTTAGGATTGTCTACACATGAAAGTTCATCTGGAATAAGATAGGGTGTGAATTTAAAGAATAAGAGCAGCCGTACATGGAGTTAATCAGGAACAGCTATTCCAGAATAACTCGCCATGTAGACAAGCTTCTCAGGGTGATGGCTGCATTAACCTTTGGAGAGCAAATGTTAGGGCGATCTTTGGCACCAGCCTACATTGGCTCTCTAGAGACTGACTGGCTGTAGGGGCACCCCGTGCTGATGGTGGGGGTGGGGGACAAGACAGAGAACAGAGCACCCCCTGCGGGTACGACTCACCCAAGGAAGTGAATGTTGGTCCCGAGGTCTGGGTACAGCCTGTGAAGAAATGTCTCAGGCAGCAGCTGTCACTGGGCTCAGTGGTTTACGTTGATTCTGGCACAGCGCCGTGGTTTCACTGATGCATTTTTAGCAATCGGTAAATCTGTCGTGAAACAAATTTCATGTGTTATCACCAAGGATTTCTGTTTCGTGGGGAGAGGGGGAGGTTCTGCTATTTAGTGCTGTTGGTCCTGTCTAAGGATCCGAGGGCACTTTGCTACAGTCAGGGTGTTACCCCGGTGATGTCCTGTGCTAAATCCAAGCGTGGGTGAATTACATTGATGCCATAAATTCCCCTCCAGTTTAACTGGATGCAATGGATACTTACTCCACCCTAAACATGTTTACTCGTGCAGAGTGGCCGTTAAACAACTGGCCCATTCCACCCCAGAGGAGGCTGCATTTCCAGGGAACAAAATACCAACAAACTTAGAAAAGTATGTTAGGATCGTATGTCTGCAGTGGCCCCTCTGCAACCCAGCCATGAGAGAGGAAATCAGGCTACCAATGAAAACACTACAGGAGGGCAGACTGGGAAAACGGAGAATCCAGCAATCCATGGAAATGTTTTACCCCGATGCTATAGGGTGTGTGCCTCATGGATCAGGGAGGGGCTGTGAACAGCCATTTAGAAAAGCCATTTCTACTAGCACAAACCAAAGCCCAGAGACACAAGCTACTGACCCAGAGATGGTTGCAACCAGTGTGTATGTGTGTGTGTGGGAGGGGGAGAGTGCAGGGGCCAATTGGGAACTGGTTCCCTTTACTTTACTCTGGTGTCCCCTTAATGCTACTCCAAACGCTCTCCCTACTGGTGGACATTCAGATGAGCTGAGATTTCCGTGCTGACCGACTCTCACTGACCTGGCTGGGGGGGAATTGGGGAGACACATTTTTACTGTGGGGCAGGGACTTGGGGAAATTTGACTGGAGAGGAGAGGAGCAGGAGAGTGCTGGTGGGGGGAGGAGCCAGCCAGAGAGTGAGGGAACACAGGAAAGAGAACAAAGATAGGAGGATGTAGGGATGCCGGGGAGGGTGCGGGGACCGCAAAGCGAGGAGGGGCACGGGCGGGATCTTTGGGAGTGGGGGGAGTTATGCAAGGGAGGTGATGCATAGTCAGCAAATATGCAAATCAGCACGTTACATCAATTTGCATGGAGGCTCCTGGTTTCTGACCCTACAGCTGTAGCAACTCCGGGGTGGACGTCGGCCCCCTGCTCCCTGCCAGCCCGGTGGCTACGCTGAGCTGGGATGATTTGCTAGGTTGGCACCAGCTGCTAATGGCCCCTGCAGCTTCAGACCTGGGGCCGTTGCAGCTCATGCCGATCGCATCAGTGGAGCGGGGCTGGGACTGGTCAGCGAGCGGTGAGACCTGTCATGGCCACTCCTCACTGGTAAGGGGGTAGGACCTGCTGCCTTTGCCTATTCCCAGGCTGTATTTCTGCAGCCCAAGTATCTCTGTAGGCCTTCAGCCTGGGGATTTACCAGGCTGGAGCTCCCCAGCTCCTTTGCCTATTCCCCAGGCTGTATTTCTGCAGCCCAAGTACCTCTGTAGGCCTTCACCAAGGCCTTCAGCCTGGGGATTTACCAGGCTGGAGCTCCCCAGCTCCTTTGCCCTATTCCCCAGCACTGCTCCACTTCAGGTACCCTCCTCTCAGGCAGCTAGCCCTTCTCCCTCCAGGGCTAGAGTGAGACTCCTCCAGCTTCTGGCCCCCAGCCCTCTTGAACTGGCCACGGCTGTGGCTGCTTCCCCAATCAGCCTAGCTTGGCTGCTTTTAACCCCTGTTCAACATGGACGACTTGGTCATGTGATTAGAAGGGCAGTTGGAGCGTTTCCCGCCCTTTTTAACGGTCAGTGGTGGCGCCAGTGGTAAACAAGGACCAGTTTGGACCGGATTTACCCAGGGATTCTATGGGGCTCCCCTAAGGGGTTTGGTGCCAGAGAATCTCTATGGGGCCGGCAGTTACCTCAGTTAGGGGCTGCTCATCCTGAGCTCCTCAGAGGGGTGATACAGTCTGTTCTACTTGCCTTATACTCCACATGGGACTAGTTTGGGCCTTGGCTTCAGGCCACACATTCACTGAGTTACTGTCCCTGTAAAGCAAATGAGTTTCAGTGAACGTTTGTGCATCTTCCCATTCGTGTACCTCAGTTTCCCCTCAATAAACACACTTTGTTTGGTTTATAGACGTCTGCTTCCATTTGCATTATTCCATCGCAGGGAAGGAAGGGAGGTTACAAAATGGAGGGTGGCTGCCAACCAGATGACAGACGCTGGTGTGGCAGTAGAGGACTGTGAGCTCAGATACTGTTAGGGGGCTCCCTGCTGCCTCTCCATTTTGTATTTCTTGTGCCTAACACAACTCCTAGAGTGACAGGCTCTCTGGTGAAATAGACAGAACCATCAAAGGTAGAAGGAGCCGTGTCCATTTCAGACCCACCCGCCCCCCTCTCAGCCCTGAGAAAGGCCCACCCATGAGAGGAGCCTTCCCCAAACCGGAGCCCTGGCCTACTTTGAGCTCACTGCGCGGGTTACCACAAAAGGAAAGAGAGTCTTGTGGGGGAAGTTGCAGAGCTGTGGGGCGGGTCATTTCTCTGCAGCCCCTCAGCACCATCAGGGATCGGCCACTCAGCCAGACCCTGCCGGCCAACCCACTCCGGCTCTGGGTCTGTTCGGTCAGGACACCCGTTATATGGACTGACGGCCGCCCGCTCTGCCTGCCCCTCGCTGTCAGGATGGAGGGGGCTCTACGGCCTTCCCTTCTCTTGCTCCTGTTGGTTTTACAGCCCGGCGGTGAGTGATCTGTCTGAATTCGAGGGTAGGAAACCACCCGTGACATACAGCATCCTCTGCAAACCCTGCACTTGGGGCCCCATCATCCACTCCAGCGGCTGGGAGATAGACCAGTGGGAAGCTGCCCAGACCCTGAAGAGCCCAGAGTGGCTGGGAGAGGGGTAGGCAGGCCCTGAAGAGTCCCTGGGTTTGGGGTGCGCATCCCTACGCAGCATGGGGCAGAGAGATGACACTGGGAGGGAAAGAGATGGAAGGGGGGGTCGTTGGGATAACAAAAGGAGAAGCACAGAGCGATGGGGGGGCTCTGGGGCAGGGAGACAGGAGGACTTGGGGGAGAGAAAAGGAGGGGTCAGGGGCACAGCATTGGGGGAAGGACTACAAGGTGGCCGTGTTGCAGCAGGGGATGCACTGAGCCTCTGTCCCTAGGCGTAGCGGGGCGGTGGGCAGGGGTAGTGTCATGACTGCTCTCCTGGTGACTCCAGGCAGCTGCCTGATCTGAGTCGATACCAGCGACGGCTGAGATGTTCCAAGCCCACTGGGGAACGGAGCCCCGGAAAGGCCTGATCCTCCATTGCACTGGGTATGAAATGTCCCCGGTTCACAATGGCGGCATTTCACACTCGCTTTGCACTGGGGGAAACGGCCCTGCAAGGTGCAGAGCTATGGAGAACCAGGCCCAGGATCTTCTCAGCCTCTGTTTATTTTCACTTCTGCCTGAAAAACTCAGAAATGCTGTTCCAGCTACTGCCTGCAGCTACCAGCCCTAGGAAGGGCCCAAGCTCCCCTCTCCTGCCAACCTACGGGCTACGGAGAGGTTGGGACAGGATCCTGAGATGTTAGATCATTTGCTACCTGGAGACACTGACTGCAACCATTCCCCCTGTTGGCAGCAAGACCCACCATTCCAGAGGACCCTGAGGCAGAGAGAGAGAGAGAGAGAGGTGTGCTTGGAGACAGTCAGACACAATCAGCCATTCAAGGGGCTGTAATACCATCGTCAGTCACCCTTGAGTCTATACAGAAAAACACCTTTAAAAGCTTGTAACCTGCTCTCACACAGTGCGGGTCTGAGTCCCCATCTAGTGGTGGCTCTACATAAAAGCGTAAGATTCGCCTGCTTCTACCAGGTCTCTCTCCCCCAAGCTTAGATGTGTTCAGGAGCCAGAGCCCAGAGCGGGGCTGCGAGGCACTGCTGCTTTATAAATAATCATTCCAGATGTTTATTAAATTGCAATTAGAGCGGATAAAAAAGGTTTTCAGAAATATCAGCAAATTTGAAAACTTTGTCATTCCATTTTTTTCCCCCCCATAATGATTTTTTTTTGTGAATGTGCCATGGAATTCATTGAAATGCTTTTAAAAATAATTGTAAAATGTTTTTTTATTTTCAGAAATAAATCAAATTTTGCAATTTGGGAGGAAAAAAATTACATTTTCAATAGGAAAGAAAAGAATGAAAATTTTAAAAAAAAGTTCACAGAACCACCAATGCACTCAATAGCTTTGCTTAGTATTTTCCATATACAAATTTCCATACATTTTAATTTTTGCAAAATATTCAAAAAAAATTTTAAAGGCCGATTTTTGTGCTAGAAATGATTTGTCATTTTGGGAAAATATCTAAAATAATTGTATTTCTTGTCCCCATTGAATAAATATTCTCCTAATTAAAAAGAATATTGAAAGAAAAAAATCAAACTAAATATTGATAAAAATAATTTCAGATCAGCCAAGATTAAATTAGAGTTGGAAGACATGAAACTGGAGAAAAATGAAATGGCTTACATAGTTATGAGGGAAAACAAAACAAATACTGCCATGCTTTCATGTGAATTGGAGAACACTTGTTACTAATGAAATTCAAAATATGAAGATTCAAAAAAATTAAGTAATTCATTGATAGTTTCCCCAAGAACTGTATGTCATCCATACTACACATAATGGGTCATTCTGCTCCCGCTTATACCAATGTAAACATAAAAAGGTTCCATTGAAGGGTTACTCCAGATTTACACCAGAGTGTAAATGAGAGCAGGGTTTGGCCCATCATGCATAATAAGGTAAATAATAACAAATACAATCATTCAAATCACTTTTGGTTGGATGAAAATTATGTTTCCTCTGGGAATTCTAACTTTGAATTTTCTGCACCTGATTCTCAGTTACACTCAGGGCGAACCATGTGAAAGGACCTCAGAGTGGGTGTAAATTACAGTTATACACAGCACAGTTTAACTACACAGCTGCAGCTGGCCTAGAGAGTACCGGTAGGGAGCACTACGCTGGCACCCAGCAGACTTGGTTCTCTTCTTGGCTGCTCCACTGGATTTCTGGGTGACCGTGGGCAGGTCATTACACCACTCTGTGCCTCAATTTCCCCATCTGCAAGATAGAAATAAGGCTGTTTTACCTCCTGTGTAAATTGGTTTGAGAGCTACTGGTGAAAAGTCCTGTATAAAAACTAGGATTATTATTTTAACTCAAACTCTGCTCCTTGTATTTTTGAACCCTCAGGTTGCAAAGAAATGGAAGTGGCTGCAATTGCAGGGGAATCCATCCAATTACAGCCAGTGAAATTGCTAGAGCCTTGGGCAGAAATGACCTGGGAGGTTACACTAGACTCAGCAGAGACGTATGGGATTGTAACATTTAATAAACGGGAACCCCCTGACCTTGGGTCATCCCCACATTTTATCAGCAGAGTCACTTTCCACCCTGAGAATCTCTCACTGCAGATTGGTGCAATTAAGAAGTCAGACAGTGGCCTCTATACTTTGATAACTGACATTGGAGGAGGCCGTGAAGACATCACAAAGTTCCGTGTGTCTGTGTTTGGTGAGTAGCAAAGATCACATTTTTCCCAATGTGTGTTACTGACGGCAGCCGCCTTCCTCAGCATCTCTCACCAGGGTCTCTCCTTTCAGACCGAATCCAGCAGCCAAAGCTCACGGTGCTCTCTGCCCACACAGAGCTTGGCCTGTGCAATGTTACCCTGTCCTGTTCGGTGCCTGGCGCTGACAGACTCACCTACAGCTGGTCCCGAGGCACGTCCCGGATCCCGTCTGACAGGGACCGTGAGCTCCATGGGCACCAATCCCTGCTGCACGTGGTGATTAAAGCAGACAGCAGTGACACCTTCTACAGCTGTAATGCTAGTAACCGAGCCAGCTGGGACACAGACACTGTAGATGTTAAACCATTGTGCGACTCCCCAGACACAGGTAAATATTCCTCAGTATAAGCAACATCGGAGCCTGATTGTCACTAACACTGGGGCCACTTTGTTCTCCTCTAGCAGCAGAAGAGGGCCTTACAATGGCAGTCCGTTCTGTTTCCAGTTGTTATGTATTTAATAATACATTTGTCAGTCATATTTTTGCCTGAGTAAAGTTGGAGGAAGCGGCTCTGGATTCAGCCTGTAGATTTCTGCATTCATCAGAGCTAGAATTTACCCCAGGGTCTGACACAGCCCTTGATGGGGTCTCCTGCTTCCAGTGAGACCCTCTGAGCATCCCCACCCTGCACTTTCTCAGCTGTTTCAACCAGTAGCGTAGGCAGGTCCGGAGCACAGGGGGAGCAGCGCTATAAAAAGGCGCCTCTCCAGGCTCCCCCTGTACTCACCCGGCGGTGCCTCTGGTGGTGGGTCCTCACTTGCTCCGGCTCTTCGGTGGTACCCGCCTCCAAAATGCCGCCGAAGACCCAGAGCCGCCGGGTGAGTGCAAGAAGCAGCGCTTAAAAAGAAGAGGCACCATTTTTTAGCTCCTCCTAAGGTCCCTTCCAACGCTGATATTCTATGATTAGAATCATAGAATATCAGGGTTGGAAGGGACCTTAGGAGGTCATCTAGTCCAACCCCCTGCTCAAAGCAGGACCAATCCCCAATTTTTGCCCCAGATCCCTAAATGGCCCCCTCAAGGATTGAACTCACAACCCTGGGTTTAGCAGGCCAAGGCTCAAACCACTGAGCTATCCCTCCCCCCGATTCTATGATTCTATTCTATGATTCTATGATAAATTGGAAAGAGTCCAGTGGAGGGCAACAAAAATGATTTAGCTGTGCTAAAAAAAGGCGCCGCTTCCTTTTTAAGGCGCCGCTTCTGCTCACAGGGGGAGCGGCCGCTCCCCCTGCTCCCCCCCGGCTACGCTACTGGTTTCAACCGAGGAAACTTATGATTCCTTCTCAGCTCCAGGCTCAGGCTCAGAGGAAGGCTGGTTCAGCAGTTAGGGTACTGGGCTTTGGGAGACCTGCGTGTGCTTCCCTACTCTTACTTGCTATGTTCTCCTGGGCAAGTACCTTGGGCCCAGATCCTCAAAACTATTTAGGCTCCTAACTCCCACTCGATGTGACGAGCCTAAATACCTTTGAGGGTCTGGGCCTTAATCTCTCAGTGCCTTAGTTCTCTAGCTGTAAAATAGAGAGTGGGGGTTGTTTTTCCATGGCCGTAGTGCCTGGGAGCCCCAGTCTGGATCAAGAGCCCCCGGTGCTAGGCGCTGTACAGACCCAGGACAAATGACACCGTCCCAGGAGTGCTGGGAGGATGGAGACATTGAAGACAGTAAGGTGAGGATACTACAGAGATGGGGCCAGAGAACTATGATAGAGCTGCAGTTTTCTTGCGGCATGGTATCAAAACATCACCGCACAGCCGTGGTCAGTTTAGTCCAAATCACAGGTTTGGAGGAAATGGTGAGTAAAGTCTCCCCATCCCACCCCAAATTCAGAGGGGATCCCCCCAAAATCAGAGACCCAGAATCTTTGTTCTTCCCTTCCTTCTTCGCAGCTACCTCCTCCTCATACCAGTGAGGGGGCCCAGACTCCCTGCATCAGCACTCTGACCATGGGGGATGGGAGAGTCAGCCTGCCCCACACGCACCCCACAGAGGCAGCTCCTGTCCTGCAGGGCTGGGCCCAGCTTCCTGTTCTGGGCTTTGCAGCCCCATGTGCTGGGTCACGACCCCACTGGCTCAGATTTGGTCTGGCCGCCCCTGTCACGACTGTGCCAAACCTGAACTGTGCTGCGAGCCTGGGCACCAGGTCGCCATGCCCAGGACTTGAGCCCAGCCCCATAGGACAGGAGCCCCCACTGCGGGGTGAGTTCAGGGCTCCAACACCCCACGCACCCCACCGCGCTTCTCCTCCTCACCGAGCCGGCGACCCACCTAGAGAGTCACGGACACAGAGCCCTGGTATCCATGACACGTTTGCCCCCGTGACAAACCCGCAGCCCCAATTCCACCGGACAGAGCTGGTCTGCGCCCGAGCCTCCTCCTCCACCCCCTGCCATCGCGTCTGTTCATTTCCAGGCCTCTCACTGTCCTACTGCGCCGTGAAGGGGATTCTCCTGCTCCTGGCCTTGGGGGCCATGGTCGCCATGACAGCAGCGACTCACATCCTAACCAGAGACGGGCAGGGACCCGATAAAAAGGGAGATGAAAGGTCTCAGGCAGAAGCTGTCACCGAGCTCAGTGGTTTACGCTGACACTGGCAGAGCTCCGTGGGTTTCACGGCTGCATTTTTAGCAATTGGTAAATCTGTCATGTTCTCACCGAGGATTTCTGTTTCATGGGTGTGACATACCCCACGTTTCCCCCTGTACCCACATACTCACCACTGTTATAGGATTATGAGTTTGTACAAAGGATGCCTCGGGAGGTATCATTTGGAAAGTTACAATCGGTTGAGTATTACTGTCCTGTTGAAATGCATGCAGCCTCACGGTGTATGAAGTTATGAGATTTTGCTATAGGTTGGTTACTGAAATACGTTGTGAGTCTGGGAAACGCCCACAGAGCAGCTCCTCAGGGATATCAAAAGAGTGACCAACACCCAGCCAGACGTTAAACAACCATCTCCGGCTATTCTACAGCAGGGGAGTTGTAAACAAAGACAGTGGCTGAGGCACATACACTATGGGGCAGCCTAACCCCATGACACAGCATGGAGAACCCTATAAATGAGGGACAGTGACATCACCCCAGGCGGGGTCTCTCTCTCCTCCCCCATCTCCACACCTGGCAGAAAGATCATTGGAAAGACACAGAGAAATCACCTCGAACTGGGGGAAGGCAGGGACCAAATGAGAAAGCTTTCGAGTTAGTATAAACTCTGAATTGAAAACTGCCTGCAATGTCCTGTAGGATGAGAAAAAGGTTTTGATTTCAATCTTGCTTAGCCTGATAAAGTTCAGGATTAAGGATGCCTGTTTACTTTGTATTTCTTTTATAACCAACTCTGACCTTTATGCCTACCACGTATAATCACTTCAAATCTCCCTCTCTTTAGTTAATAAACTTATTTCGATGTTTAATCTAAACCAGTGAGTTTGTCTAAAGTGTTTGTGGGATCTGCTCAGATTACAGAGGCTTGGGCATGTCCATTAGGCTGGGGGAATTTGCTGGGGTCTCCCTGTATGCAGTTCATGAGTGGCTTGGGACTGGGAGAGCCTCCAGGTAATGGCTGGGTGTGCCTCTGCACATTGATGGCTGAGTGAACAGAGCCTGGACGGATTTGCTGTTCACTGGAAGAGCAGTGTAAGAGACAGCCTGGGCAGGAGAGTTAAAGGGGCACAGGGGTTCCACAGTCCGGATTATACCCCAGAGCACATCACAATGGGGAGAGGGCGAGGTTCTGCTATTTAGTGCTGTTGGTCCTGTCTAAGGATCCCAGGGCACTTTTGCTAGAGTTGAGCTGTTAGGCCTGGTGCTAAATCCAAGTGTTGGTGAATTACATTGGTGCCCTGCATTCCCCTCCACTTTAATCAGATGCAGTGGATGCTTCCTCGCCCATAAACACTGTTTACTGGTGCAGAGTAACCGCTAAACAGCTGGCCCATTCCACCCCAGGGAAGGCTGCATTTCCACTCCCCAAACTTAGGAAAGCACATTGGGATTGTATGTGGCCCTTTGTACCCCAGGCATGAGAGAGGAAATCAGGCCACAAATAAAAATGCTACAGGTGGCTGACTGGGAAATCGGAGCATCCAGCACCGCATGGAAGTGTTTTACCCCCAAGCCAGGCTGTCCCACCCAGCTGGGGTGATACTAGCCAGGCCACCTCATGGATCAGGGAGGGGCTGTGAATGGCCATTTAGAAAAGCCATTTTTACCAGAACAAACCAGAGCTCAAACACACCAGTGAACCATTGACCCAGGGATGGGTGCAACGTGTGTGTGTGTGTGTGTGTGTGTGTGTGTGTGTGTGTGTGTGTGTGTGTGTGTGTGTGTGTGTGTGTGTGTGTGTGTGTGTGTGTGTGTGAGAGAGAGAGAGAGAGAGAGAGAGAGAGAAAGACACAAATGGGAACAGATTCCCTTTACTCTACTGTCCTATAGCTGTCCCCTGAATGCAGCTCCCAACACCCACTCCTGGCCCCTACCAAAAAATGTTTTTCATTTGTTGCCAGGAACAATACCACCTGCTCTTCTAAGTAGATCTCCAAGTGCTTTACAAAGAGGGTCAGTATCATTTCCCCCTTTTTATAGATGGGGAAACTGAGGCAGAGGGAGGGGAAGTGACTTATTCATGATCACCCAGACGCCATGCCAGGAATTAAACCCAAGCCTCCTGATCCAGTGCTCTAACCACTAGGCAATGCTGCCTCCCTTCTACAATAAGAGACTCCTGTCCTGTCCCCTGCCCTCAGTTAGAATTTTCCCTGCAAAGTTCATGACACGTCTTTGCCCCAGCACTAAACCGGGCTCCCTTTCTGCAAAGCTGCCATTGCAGGACTGTTGTGATGCTGGCTGCCCAGGCAGTTCCTTTCCTGGGTGACGAATGCCCTGACCCGTTACAATTGGTGCTGGTTGAATGGGCTCTGGTTAGGTTTGTGTTCTTTTAATATAGAAAATTGGGGGTTGGCCAAATGCAAATGTTCACAGGAAGCGGTTGCTTCATGCTACAGTTGTTTGATTTTTCCATCCGAAAACTGAAATCCTCAAAAACAAGGTTGCGGCTGAAACAGTTTTGGCTGCTGAAGACAAAGAAACAAAACAACTTTCCATTTTCCACTGTGGGAAGTTTCAAAACCAAATTTCAAAACTTTCTGCTGAGAATCCCCACAAAACATTTTCTTCTAATCAATGTTTTCCTTGCAAGCCCGCACCACCTATTTTCCAAGCAGCTCTATTTAAAATTCCCCCATGTCCTGCACATCGGGAACAGCCAGAATTATCTCCTGCCGCCACCACACCCGTCTTGACCAGCTACAACAGTGATCAGAATTTTTTTAAATGTCACAGAAATGTTGAATTGCAACAAGCCAAGGCAAAAAAATCCCTAGGAGATCAGTCTGATTTGTTTCCTGGTTTTTCAACCAGGTCTTATGAAGACCATTAAAAAACAAGCTTTCAAAACGACGAATATCCTGTTGTCTCCACACCACTTCCTCTGTTGAGCAACAAAACCTTCCCTGTCCATAAACCCTGCTCAGCTTCAGTCACACACACGCAGAATCTCACCTGCTCTGCAGAGTCCTTGGGAGCCGGACTGCAACCGTTCAGCTGCCGGGTTTCTGCAAAAAAGAGGGAGGGGAAGTTAGACAGCACCTGGGGGTTATATTTTTTACATACCTTTCAGCAGGGGAGTCACAAGATCCTCCTGTCCAACCACTCTGAGCTCTTTGCCCAGTTGGTCCGGATATCCGCTATGTAGACTGATTACTCCTGGCTCGGCAGCCTGTCCCGTCCTGCTCTGCCACAATGCTTGGGTCTCTGCAACCTTCCCTTCTCTTCCTCCTGCTGGCTTTCCAAGCTGCAGGTAAGTAACAATGAAAGGTGAAAGAGCAATAAGCCAGCAGGCCAGCCACAGGGTCATAGCTAGAAGTCTTTGAGATCTGATTCAGCTGGTTGTCTGTAGCCAGGTTGGGGTGGATAGCCTAGTTTTATTTGAAAAGATATTAACAAAAAAACCCAGCATCTGGGCTCACCAAGGGTCTGTCTACACAGCACTCGGGAGGTGTGATTGCAGCCCCTGTAGGCATAGCCCAGCTAGCTAGCGGAAAACTAGCTAGCTAAAAATAGCAGTGAAGCTGCAGCATCATGGGCGGAGACATGGACTAACCACTTGAGTAGGTAGCCAGAGATCTGGGCTGGCTTATACTCAGACAGCGAGTTTGTGCCAGCCCAGCTTCACAGCTATTCTGCTCCCATCACAAAGTGCTAGTTGGCACAGGGTCTCAGTCTGAGTGAGACTCGCAGGTACGGGAGATGCGGATGAGGCTCTGGGGAGGGGATTCAGGAGGCCAGCAGCCTGGGGCACAGAGAGCAGGGATGACATGTTTAGACAGAGCTGCATAGGGGGGCTCTGGACTGGAATAGCATTGGGTCAGGGCCGGTGCAACCACTAGGTGAACTAGGTGACTGCCTAGGGCGCCAAGTTGTTGGGGGTGCCAAAAAGCACGCTCAGGGGAGGTGGTGGAGTGGAGGTGAGCTGGGGCAGAGGGAACGCGGGGAGGGCCACCCGCAGCAAGTAACAGGAGGGGGCACACAGGGGAACCGCTCCTCACTCCAGCTCACCTCCACTCTGCCTCCTCCCCTGAGCACGCCACCTCTGCTCTCATTCTCCTCCCCTCCCGGGCTTGCTGATTGGCGCCTCAAGCCTGGGAGGCGGCAGAAGTGGAGTGGCGCCGGCATGCTCAGTGGAGGAGGCGGAGCGGAGGTGAGCTGGGGCGAGCAGCTGCCACGGGGGGGCTCTCCCAGGCGGAGGGGAGGAGCTGCCACAAAGGGGGCGCCGCAGGGCGGAGGCGGGGTGGAGAACTGCCGCAGGGCTCCCTGGGCCAGAGGGGGGCGTAAGGTGGAAGTTTTGCCTAGGGCGCAAAATATCCTTGCACCGGCCCTGCATTGGGTACTGCGGGTCAGGACTGAGATGCACGGGCTGAGTTGTGTGGAGCGGGGTAAAACAGGGGTATGTCGCAAGTCATAAAGCAGGTGCATTAACAGCTGGACAGCAAAGTCTGCCGAGCCGAGAGCTCTTGCGGAAAAGGGTGTTCTCCCAAGGGGCTCGACCCCTCAAGTCCTCCCAAGGGGCTGGTTACAGGCCGGGGACTAGCACGGAGCAGTGGGTTGCATCCATGGCAGACGACACAGCGGTGCAGCTCCAAATCTGATTAGAACCTTTGGTGAGCGTTTGCACTTCCCACTTTTGGTCAGGGCCGGAAGCACAGGCTGAGAGGCAGGGCAGCTCCGTGGGCCGGGTGTCCAGTCCCTGCTCTGTTGCGGACTCCTTGTGTGACCTTGGGCAAGTCACTTAGTCTCTCTGCACCTCAGGCCCCTCTCTGAAGGTGAGGGTGACAACCCCTGTGTTAGGAGAACTCCATTAGAGACAGGGAGGGGTTCGGATACTATCGTGATGGGGACCAGCGCTGTCCCTCAGGTGTCCGTGTATCTGTAGTAATATCTGGTTGAGCAAGGCGCCCGCCAGCAGCAAGGGCTGCTGGCGGGCGAGGAGACGGCCAGAAGGGGGGATGGAAAGAAGGGCAGAAAAGAGAAAAAAGCAGAAGAGGAAGAGAGAGAAAACAGGGGGTGGGGAGGCGCTTCGGGCACCACTGACAGGCTGACGAGGACAGGCAGGGGGGTGTCTCCGACACCGCCAGCCAGAGGGAAATCAGCAGGACAGGCAAGGGAGCCAGAGAACAGCCCCAAAACTGCAGCATGCGGCCAAAAGCAGGTCTGGTTCCCAGTCAACTGCCTCCTTGGGGCCCCAAAGGTTCTCCATAGACATATTCCACTAGGACTCGGCAGCAGGACTGGCTCGATCTGTCCATGATGGGTTGGGATTGGGCAGCGGGACTGGCCTATTCCCAGGGTTGGGGCTTGTTTAATCTAGGTCTAAGAACCTCCTCCCTCAGCTCCCTCCCCATTTTCACCCAGCTCTACTCTTGCCAGACTCCGGCTGCAGGATTTGTGCAGCCGGCTTCCCGCCCTGCACTCAGGAAAGCTGCATGGCTGTACCAGGGAAGAACTGACACCTTAAAAATAAACTGACAGGCAGTATAATATCCAAGAGGCCAACAAAGGGGGCCAGCGCTGTGGGGCATGGACTGTCGCCGTTCTGTGTTGCTACAGCGCCTCGCACCCTGGGCCTGGCCCGTGACGGGTCCCCAGGCCCTGCGGTAATACAGGCAATAAAGGGTTTATTTATTCTTATCCTCTGCAGCAGGTTTTCAGTGGAGATGTTTTAACAGGTGCAGGGGGAGAACTTGGTCCATCTGGGATAGGTGGCGGGGGTGGGGTTTGTTCCGGCTGGATCTTACAGTTTCCCTTTTTTCTGTCTTCCCTGCTGCAGGAGCCTCTGGAGAAGAGTCGGGGCCCGTGAGGCTGAACGGGATTCGGGGAGAGTCGGTCACTCTCTCTCCTGTGGTCCCAACAGGAACCCGGGTTACCAACATAGTCTGGAATGCAAAAACAACTATAGCAATTGTGGAACCAGGAAAACAAGCCTCACCCCTAGAGACAGATCAACATTACAGAGGGCGGCTGAGAGTCCCTGACGGGGGCTACTCATTGCAAATCACCGACCTGCGCCAGGAGGACACGGGCACATACACAGCACAAATATCCATAGACGGGACCGCTGACCCCATCATCCAGAGATTCCCCCTGCACGTGTACAGTAAGTCCTGGGAGGAGATTTCAGCCCCTCTCTCTCCACAGCAGATGGATGGTTCTGGATGTTGATAGTTCAGTTTGTTGCCACGAGGGGCGTTGCTGGGGGATGTGGCCGGGGGCAGAGGGAGGACGGTCTGTGGTGGCAGATTCCATGGCAGCGACTGGATGAAGTGAGCTTTGCCCTCTGGCACGGGAGGCTCTCGATACTCATATCGCTGTCGTGATCTCCCAGCTCTGCCCCTAGGGCACTTTCCGGCAGCTGCTGGTGAGAATCTGCACAGCTGGTGGCATAGTAACCTTCCCGTGGATGAGCTAGACACACGAGCCTCTTCCGTCCCTTGCTAGAAGGCAGGTTGTCCAGGCCTCCCATAGTGCTGGTCGCTCTTTTCGGAACCCTTTCCAGGTGGAGCTCAGGCCAGAAGGGGAGGAAGGGTGGCCCAGGGCTTGGGTTCTTGCTGGGAACTCAGGAAGATGGGTTCAATTCCCTGATCTGCCACAGGCTTCTTGCATGACCTTGGGCAAGTCACTTAGCCACTGTGTGCCTCAGTTTTCCATCTGTACAATGGGGATTAAAGCCCTGCTTCAGGGGTGCTGCAAGGATAAAAACATTAAAGATTGAGAGACACTATCGTTATGGGGACCATTCAAGCACTTTAAATGAACCACACAGGGCCTAATCCAAAGCCCCTTGAAGTGAAAAGGAAGCTGCGCTCTTGACCTTATTGCAGCCCCCCTCTCTGGATCTCGTCCAGCCACTCTGCTCTGTGTAGGTTCTTCTACTGCTCTCATCACCGTAGGATCTGAGCACCTTCCTGTCCTGCATTGAGCGACGTGACAACATCTCCCACGGGTTGTTTGTTCTCTCTCATCTTCTCCCCCTTTCAGAATGTCGTGATTTCCAAATTCACCTGCACACCAGGTGCCAGAGCCAGCTGGCATCGCTCATGAGGTTTTTTTTTCCCTCCCAAACAGAACGACTGACAGAGTCAGACATCAAAATCTTCCCCGTGCAGGACTCCGTGCGCACTGTGAATGGGACGTGTAATGTCACCCTGAACTGCACCCTCCAAGGGGGAGGAGAGGATGTGACCTACACCTGGAACCAGACAGCAGAGAGCACTCTTGTCTCCGGTGGGGCATCCATTCTCATCTCGCACAGACTCGGAAGTGGGGTCTCACCTGTTACCTGCACGGCCAGGAACCCCGTCAGCAGCAGCTCAAAATCAATTTCTCTCCAGGAATTTTGTGAAGGTGACATTCAACAAGTCCTGTTAACAGTCATTCCTGCTGCGTGTGTGATTTCTGATGGTAGTTGTAGCTAACCCGCTTAGGGGTAAAATGTGCCCCAGCAACAGCAGATCAAAAACTGTCCACCTGGAAAAGGTTCAGGGAAGAGCTACAACAAGAATTCCAGGTCTGGGAAACAGGAATTTATAAGGCGAGACTTTAGAAGCTCAATCTATTTAGTTTAAGAGAAGGTTGGCAGGTGACTGGATCTTAGCCTGCAATATCAGTGATTTCTGATCGCAGAGGGCTCTTTAATCTCGCTGAAGAGAGCACAACGAGATCCAATGGCGGGAAGCTGGGGTCAGGAAGGAATTTGCTCCCCGGTCAGATTGGCAGAGACCCTGGGTTTTTTTCATTTTCCTCTGCAGCATGGGGCGCGGGTTCCCAGGCGCGCCAGCCCCTTCCCCTGTTGCACTTTATGGGTGCAGCAACCGCAGGGCATCACCGATCGCTCCCGGCATGAACTAACCCCGTCACGTTTCTTCCTTCAGGTTTCGCGAGCACTGCCGTCCCAGCGGGGCCAAGCAGCACAGTGAGCTATTGCCAGGTGAGGGGGATTCTCCTGCTGGTGGTGCTGGGAGCCCTGGTCACAGCCATCGTCATGGTGCACGTCCTCACCCGGGGCAAAGAGAGGCTGGATTGAGCGAGCCGACGGGCCAGTGCAAGGAGCTTTCCTTGCTGCTTGGGGCGACGTCCGCCATCGGCAACGGGGGCTTTTCACTCCCCTACTGCAAACGGGAGCCAGAGCAGCACAGCTGTTGATGGGCCTGGGTTTGGACCCATCCCTGCTGATTTGCCCTGCTGGGCTGGGGCTCAGCATCCAGAGCCCCCTAAACCTGACTGCGACTAGGTTGCCACCACCTCCTGCCTGGGCACGGCACTGCAGGTGCTCTGCCTCAGTTTCTCCATTCTAAGTTTCCCCACCTGCTGTGACTGTTCGCTTGGCTCACCACTCTGGCTGGGTCAGTGTGGAAGCTCAGCCCCCTTCCAGCGGATCAGAGTCCACCCAGACACAAGATATAGGAGCTGCATGCACAGCTTTGTCATTGTATATGTCGACACGCAATGTTGACAGCGTAAATAGCCTTCAATCACATTCTAATGCCTTCTGAAGCAGCATTTTTCTTACCTGGTCTATTTGTACATTTCAATCATCATCAACGGAAATGTTTTTCCATCTGTTTTTGTGTGTCTGGCAAAATCGACATTGACCGATAAAACTCCAGTCCTTCCGAGTGTGCAGAAACCACAGCCACTCTTGGAGAGGACGAGAGCACTGGGCTAAAATGTGTGTGCGCATGGTTGGATACAAGGCTGGTGGGGTCAGTCGTTCCAGCTGTGTTTGTTGTTTAACGGTGAGCTGCAAAGCAAAGGCAAACATTGAGGGGAACCCAAGTTTCTGGGCTGGATACCCCACTGCAGCGATGCCACCTACCTGGTCTGGCTCTTTCCTCTCTTCCAGCCTGGTTGGGTTCGAACGGTAGTTTAGCCCTCCAGCAAAGCCATTAAAGGAAAAGACCAGGCCTTCTAGGGGACACCAGTCCAGAACAAACACAAGAGTCTTCCACCCCCATCTCAAGCTGGGCCCATCCCCTCCTGCCTGGGGTCTGTCTCCTCCTCAGCCTTTCCTGGGCTCCTTCGATGCTCCCCCAAGCTGGGGTCTCTCCAGGCTTCTGTCTTGTATCCACTCCACACACTTCAAGGTCTGGTTTAGCCACATGACCTGCCTGACATGGGACTTTGCTCAATTTCTCCACCTAGGGAGGTGAGCTAAGTGAGTCACAGGAGGGGCTGGACAGACTCCTCTCCACTTAAAGGGCCAGTTACCCTGCAAAAGCCATTCAACTGGCATTTAGACCGGTCAATACACTTCTTAACTCAGTTTTCAGTGGTGTAACGCACACCGGCTGGCCAGTCCTTTTACGTTGACATTCAATAAGGGCCTGACCCAAAGCTCACCGACCTCAATGGAAGACGCCCCCTGTCCAGCGACTGCAGCGGGATTTGGGTCAGGCCCTAAGGATGTGGATTCAGGCGTCTGCCTCGCTTCTATGCACAGCTGTGAATTACCTGCTCGTCTGGAGCCGAATGCGCTGCGACGGTTCAAGGGTCCTAACTAACCACAAGCCAACCCGGTCTGACCTCCCTGCCTTCCTCTCCGCGTGTGGTTAAGTGCTTCATGCGCTAAGTGCTGACTGACGGCCCAGAGATGCAGCAGCAGCCGGTACCAGAGCAGAGGCGGATGCGGAGCTGAGCTGAGATCTCCTCACTGACCTGGACGGGGGCCCTGGGGAGACACATTTTTACAATAGATCCAGGACTTGGGAAAACCTGAACGGAAAGGGGAAGAGCTAGGGAGTGACAGGGGGAGGGGCAGAGGCAGCCAGAGAGTGAGGGGTCCCAGGGAGAAAACAGGGATGTGGGGGATGTGGGGATCTCAAGGGGGGCACCACAGAGAAAGGAGGGGCAGGGAAGGGATCTTTGGCAGTGGGGGGAGTTATGCAAATCAGGTGTGACATAGTCAACAAATATACAAATCAGGACGTTACGTTATTTGCAGGCAGACTCCTGATCGCATCAGTGGAGCGGGGCTGGGCCTGGTCAGCGCGCGGGGAGACCTGCAAGGGGAAGCCAGGGGCTGCTCACATGGGCCCAGGCTCGGTCAGCCTCTTCCCCTCCATGCTCAGCGCCTCCTGCTGGAACCTGCCCTGGGTTTCCCTCCCAGCCTGAGCAGCTGCCCTGGCATCACGCCCCGCACTGCGGCCATGCTGAGAGTCATTGGATCCCTGTGACCAGGCCCCTGGCTAGGGAACGGCCCGGCACTCGGCTCCCAGTGACTCAGGCCAGCGTCTCATGGGCACTGAGCCCCCTGACCTCTCGCTGCCAGTAGGAAGGGGCTTTGAGTGTGGCTGCCCCAGGGGCCTGATCTCAGGCCCTTGCACATGGAAGGTAATGGGGGCCCTAGTGTCCTGAGACCCCGGCCCTCAATGTCTAGCGTGACAGGCTTTCTGGTGAAATAGACAGAACCATCACAGGTAGAAGGAGCCGTGTCTGTTTCAGACCCACCCGCCGTCCCTCTCAGCCCCGAGCAAGGCCCAGAAGAGGAACCTTCCCCAACCCGGCGCCCGGGGCTGCTTTGAGCTCACTGTTACCACAAAAGGAAAGAGCGTCCCGCGGGGGAAGTTGCAGAGCTGTGGGGCGGGTCATTTCTCTGCAGCGCCTCGGCACCATCAGGGATCGGCCACAGAGCCAGACCCTGCCGGCCAACCCGCTCCGGCTCTGGGTCTGTTTGGTCAGGACACCCGTTATATGGACTGACGGCCGCCCGCTCCGCCTGCCCCTCGCTGTCAGGATGGAGGGGGCTCTACGGCCTTCCCTTCTCTTGCTCCTGTTGGTTTTACAGCCCGGCAGTGAGTGATCTGTCTGAATTCCAGGGCCGGAAACACCGTCGCCTGCAAACCCTGAGCCTGAATCCTTGTCATCCTCGCCAGCAGCTGGGGGAAAGCCCAGTGGGGAGCTACACGGTCCTGAAGAGGTCAGGGTGGCCGGTGCAAGGGTCTGGGTAAGCCCTGAAGAGTTCAGGGAGTGCCTCCCCCCGCAGCATGGGGGCAGGTAGACGACACTAGGACAGAAAGGGATGGGAGTGATTCTGGATAGCGAAGGGAGAAACACAGAGAAATGGGGGGGCTCTGGGGCAGGCAGACAGGAGGACTTAGGAAGGGGGAGGCAAGAGGCATTGCTCCCCCGCTACACCCCCCCGATCCACACTCCTCACCCTCACCCCAGTGACTGCTGGGGACAACACTTTTCTGTGACTCTGTGATCTGCCCACAGAGCGGAACGGCCCCTCCTCACACACCAGCTGGGCCTCGCACAGTGTGTGCCATGGGCCAGGTGGAACCAGCCGGACCCTTTGGTCAAGACAAGCAACGGCTGAGATTTTCCAAGCCCACTGGGGAATGGAGCGCCATAACGGGCTGATTCTCCATTGCCCAGCGTGTAGGGGGGAGAGCAAAAATCAGAAAGCGGAGTAAAAAAAATCATGATTTAATCTCGTATAAGAATCTCATGATTTGGGTCTGACTCCTGATTGTTGAACGGTTGGGGCTGGCAGCGCTGCCGATCGCAACGTCGCCATTTCACCCTCGCTTTGCACTGGGGGAAATGGCCCGACAAGGTGCAGAGCCCCGGATCTCAGCCCTTCGCCATTTTCACTCAGCCTCTCCATTTCCTTCTGCTTCTGCACCTCTCAGTCAGTCCAGCTCTAACCACAGCTGGGGGGGGCTGAATCACCAACAGAAATGCCACCTCGGCTATTTCCAGCCTGAGCAGCAGCTGCCAGGCCGAGACAGGACAGGATGAGGTCAGTCCCAGGGGACAGGCACCCTAAGGGGCATGAAGAGTTTGGAACAGGACCTCGAGGTGCTAGTCGCTTTACTCACCCCTTTGAGGTGCCCCTGGTACCAGCAGGACCCAGCTGCTAGAGTGTCTGGCAGATAATTGCAACATGGAGACAGGGGCAAGACTATTTTTGTGATGGTGTTGTACAGGGGGATGTCAGCAAACAGGTAAAGTGTCTGAAACCACGATGGCTTATTGCTAAAAGCAGCCAAGTCAGCAGGCTGTAAATTGGCCAAGTCACAGCCTCAGCTTGACCAAGGCGGGAGAGGAGGGGGTTTTGGTGCTACAGAGAGGGCAGCTCGACCCCGTGTCCTTCCTGATAAGAATTGTGCTGAAGTTGCTGATAGAAGAGCAGGATGTGCCCCAGGAATGTCTATTGGGGGCCAAGGCTGCAAACTCTGGAAAAACCCACACCTGGTTAATCAATAATCAGAAGGAACCTCTTGCCGGACCATTGAAACTGCTTGCTCAACAAGTTTTCTTAAGGGCCATGTCATTCTATTACTAGTGTATAAATAAGGGGGGAAAGTTTGAGGTAGTGGGACTTTTTCTGAACTCTCCCTCTGGATACAGCTTGCAGTCCCCAGCAGCAGTTGGGCTGCCGCCGTGCCGCTCGAGAGCCACACTCAGCTTCGGTAATTATCGAGGGTTGGGGGTGTTTTACTAAACTGTTGCGGACGGGTGTGAGTGCTTGAGACTAAGTAAAGTTTCGCTTTAAGTGAAAGCACTCTTGTGTTGTCTTGTTTGTGCCAGCCATCTATCGGTCGGAGGGCCGTCTCTCCCCTGATTTATTTCCTGACACCACCTCGCACAGAGTAAAAGTTACCAAGAGCTTCGGGTTGAAAGAACCCCGGGTAACAGTGTTAGCAGTATGCCCCCCATTCCCCAGGACCCGGAGAAAGAGATGGGGGGTGTGGACATTTGACAGACAGCATCAGCCATTCAATGGGCTGTAATGAGATCAGCAGCCTCCCATGAGGCTGTGCAGAAAACCCCCTGTAACCCACTCCAGTACAGGGAGGGCCTTCGTCCCCACATAGGGGCTGCTCCACATCCAAGGCTCAGAGCCTCCTACCGCTACCAGGTCTCTATCCCCCAGTAGTTGAAGCATTCAAAAGCCACACCCAGATCCAAATCTGACAACTGGCCCCTCACTCGGCAATATCCCAATCACAGCCCCAGGGCTGAAGGCCTGGCCATGGGGCGCTGGACACCATGATATGGGAAGGTTTGGGCCCAGCCCCATAGGAGATGGAACTGTCCCCTCCCTCGGCCCAGGAACAGCAGCACTCCTGGTTTTTGAGAGAACATGTCACAAGGGCTGGGGAGGGGAACTGGCCTGGTGTCCCCGGGATGGGGCGTGTGGTCGATCTGGTCCTAAAGGCTCCTGTTCTCTCTCCTGGGGCAGGGTACAGCAGAGCAGAGGCAGGCGCGATGGAGCTGAGCAGGATTCTGGGGGACTCCGTCACTTTCCCTTTGGGGATCCCAGCAGAGCAATTTAAATCTGCTGCCTGGACAGTAAACACAACGCGGAGTATAGCGACTGTAGCAGCAGGAAACCCCCCCAATTTCATTGTGTCAGACACATCCTACAAGGGACGCCTGAGAGTCCCCCAGAGCTACTCGCTTCAAATCTCCAGCCTGAGGATGGAGGACACGGGCACCTACAGAGCTCAAATCCACACAGCTACAGGCCCCATCATCTACAGAGACTTCCTGCTGCGCGTGTACAGTGAGTGTGGGGCCGATGAACCCCGGTGGAAGCTGGAACCCGCCCTGCTCAGGAAGCTCCTCTGGGAGATCAAGGGCTGCAGGGTCCCAGCGTCTGTGCAGACCTCTCAGTGCGGCTGCTTCTCCTCCTCCTCCCTCCTCTTCCTTCCACTCCCACCCCCTGGCCTCCCCCCCCGCCGACCCCCAGCTCTGCCCCTCTGCCCACTTCTCCTCTGCATCTTCCTTCCCCCGCCCTGGCTGCTGCCCCACTGCTCCCACCCCACACGGCCCTGGCTCATCAGAAACCCAAACTCCTCTTGGCACGTGGGTTTCCTTCACCCAACCCAGGGCTCACGTGCCCGGCCGCTTTCCCCAGACCCCATCCCCCCAATTCCAGCAAAACCCCCTTTTCTGACAAACACATTTCATTGAGAAATTTCAAACCCGCTGTAGTGGGGCAGCTGCCCAACGCACAGTAAGCCTCCGCGGGCCGTATGCTGTGCAGGCCTGGCTTAGAGGGTTGGGGGTTCCCCTGGGAGGGGAGACTCAGAGCATAGAGGTACTACCGGGGGGCAGCACCCCAAGGTAAAAGGGCACTGGGGTCCCGGAGGGACTCGGGGGCCCTAAAGCAGGTGAGACACTGGCCACCAGGAGGCGCTCCCGAGCTGAAACGAACTAATTTCCGAGACAACCAGCAGGAGGCACCATGCCGGTGAGTCCTCTCATCGCTACACTCTCTCAAACCCACCACCAGCCTGGGCCCCCTGTCCAGCACCTCCAAACAATCGCTCCCTGAATACTGCGAGCAGATGTGGTCGCCCCATCTCAAAAATATATATTGGAATTGGGAAAGGTTCAGAAAAGGGCAACAAAAATGATTATGGGTATGGAACGGCTTCTGTCTGTGGAGAGTTTGATAAGACTGGGACTTTTCAGCTTGGAAGAGATGACTAAGGGTTGATATGATTGAGGTCTATAAAATCATAAGTGGTGTAGAGAAAGTAGATAAGGAAGTGTTGTTTACTCCTTCTCATAACACAAGAACTAGGGGGTCACCCAATGAAATGAACAGGCAGCAGGTTTAAAACAAACAAAAGGAAGTATTTCTTCACCCAACGCACAGTCAACCTGTGGAACTCTTTGCCAGAGGATGTTGTGAAGGCCAAGACCATAACAGGGTTAAAAAAAGAACTAGATAAGTTCATGGAGGACAGGTCCATCAATGGCTATTAGCCAGGATGGGCAGGAATGGTGTCCCCAGCCTCTGTTTGCCAGAAGCTGGGAATGGGCGACAGGGGATGGATCACTTGATGATTCCCTGTTCTGTTCATTCCCTCTGGGGCACCTGGCATTGGCCACTGTCGGTGGACAGGATACTGGGCTAGATGGACCTTTGGTCTGACCCAGTAGGGCCATTCTGATGTTCGCTTCTTCCCCCCACCTCCAGCTGAGACAGGGTCATGCTAATCCCCTGCCCCTGCTCCAGCTGCGCTGTGAGGAGCCAGACAGCTCCTTGCACTCAGCTTCCCCCAGCAGGTCCAGGCAGTAGCCAGCGAGATGCTGTAGGAAATTCAGCCCATTCCATGTTTCTCTCCCCACTACAGAGCAAGTACCGGAGCCAACTATCCACTGTGACTCAGTGACCTGTGTGAGTGAAACCTGTAACTACACCCTGAGCTGCACTGTCAGGGATGGAGGGGAGAATGTCACCTACAGCTGGACTCACCCAGCAGGGGGCGCTGCTGTACCCAATGAGTCCATTGTGCAGATCTCCCAGAGACCCCGTAATGCTCACCTGGCCGTCACCTGCACAGCACAGAACCCCGCCAGTACCAGCTCCACCACGGCCTCTGCAAAGGAGCTTTGTGCAGGTAAGTCCCTCTGCAGGGTCCCGGTGCCCAGCGCTCACACGGGGGGAGCTGGCATCGGGCTGCTGTCCGTACACCGGTCCCAGGCCTTTGATCCCAGCCAGAACCTGCCCCCAGCCCAGACGCCACCTCGCTGCAGATTTTAGCCTGTACAGCTGCCAGTCAGGGAGGGGTTGGCACTTGATTTGTCGGTGTCGCCAGAGCAGCGTCGCAGGGTCAATGGGGAGCAGCCGGGGCCCGAGGAGAGCCGTGCGCAGGCAGAGATATGGGGGCGGGATGGGGGGGAACCCCGAGAAGTTTAGTCATTAGCACTCCTGATCTCAAACACTGACTCACTTAAGGGGCCACATCAGCCCCCCCAACCCCTCCCCCAGCCCTGAGAAGGCTCCTACCTGGGAGGTAGCAGGGGGAGGGGCAGGAACATCAGCGCAGGCTGCCCAGGGGAGGGGTCACAGCCCCAGCCCTGCACAGGTGTGAGGAGCTGCTCGGGGGTGGGGGGCGCAGGGAGGAGCCGGCGGAGCGAGGGGCTCAGAGCGGGGGCCCAAGGGCTGTTTTGGGCCCCGTCACCTCACTCTGCTCAGGAGGAGTCTGGCAGGACGCAGCCTCTGACTCCGATTCCCCAGAGGGACACCGGGGCCAGGCCCAGACTCAGCCCTGTTTGCACAGCGTCTCCTCCTGCCCCGTTGGGAGCGGGGGGCAGGTTCCCAGTCACCCCGACCCCTTCCCCTGCTGGGCTCTCGGGGCATCGCCGGTTGCCCCCTGCATGAACTGACGCCATCACCTTTAGCTCACTCATCAGCCCCGGCCGCCTCGCTGTCCTACTGCCGCGTCAAGGGGATCGTCCTGCTGCTGGTGCTGGGAGCCCTGAGCGCCGGGATCGTCGCGGTGCACGTCCTCCCCGGCAGGGAGCCGAGACGGGGCTGAGAGCAGAGGAGCTTCCGCTGCGACTGCTCATCCCGCCTGGGCGTTCCCCAGCCTGCCTGGCCGAGGGATGCAAGGGGGGAAGCTCGCTTGCAACTTGCGAAGGGTGAATGTCACGGAGTGGGAGGAGGGGAAGTATTGGGTCCCTCTATGGGGCAAGAGATGAGGTGGTGAATTGGCCCTACTCAGAGGCGCCCTCTGGCAGCCGCCGGCAGCATGACAGATGTGCCTGCCTCAGTTTCCTCCCTTCAACCTTTTGAAAAGGCCCCAGTGTCTAAACGTGCCCCTACCCGGGGCTGATGTATTGTCCCAAAGTGCAAACTGTCCCTAGGCGCCCAGCCCAGAGCTCACACAAATCCCCCGACCCAGAGCCCACTGCTCAGTCCGCACAGCTGCTCCAGCACCTGGTTCTTCCCAGGCTTCCCAGGCCCTTCTGGGCTTCCCAGACCTTTCCCAGGACTCCCTACCGTGCCCGCTCCCCCCAGGCTCTCCAGCCCTCCACGGCACCCGGCTCTCTGGGGACAGGAGCTCACTTCCAGCTGCACCTGGTTAATAACCAATGCAGGCCTGCCCCGGCCTCTGGCCGTGAAAGGGGCAGAACACCCCGTCACGGAGGCACTTTCCCTCCCACTGGGCTCTGGGGCCGATGACTGTGTGCGGGGCCGGGTGATGGAGAGCCAGGACCAGGGAGTTTGGCCCGGGAGAAACTAGGCTGCCTTTGAACCCAGGACTGGCCCTGAAAACAGGGGACTCGGGCCTGGTCTAGTAGGGTGACCAGACAGCAAATGTGAAAAATCGGGACTGGGGTGGGGGGTAATAGGAGCCTATATAAGAAAAAGACCTAAAAATCGGGACTGTCCCTACAAAATCGGGACATCTGGTCACCCTAAGACCCAGCTGCTGCACCAGTGTCACTCTGCGGGTCAGTGGGGTGATTTTCTACTGGTACCATTAAAGCGCTGCCTCCCTTACTGGGGATCCCCTTGTCTCAGTGGAAAGGGGCTTCTCTGGGTGAAGCCCCTGCACCTCTTTAACTATCTCGGTTTCTAAACCAAGCCTGTGTGTAGACAAGCCCTTAGCAATTAGCACATGGGATCAGACCCCCGACAATTCTAGTCCAGCATCCCTGCTCCAGCCCTGACCTGCGTCGGACACTTCAGAGGAAGGAGAAAGACACGCCCCCCCCCGGGCAATTCTGGAATAACCTGCCCATAAGAGGAATTTTCCTCACCCCACGCACACAGAGAAATTGGTTTATTATACCCTGGTGCCAACGAGTTAATGTCCCTTCCACATTCTACCAGTGCTCCCTGGCAGAACCGTGAATGTCCTTGTTATTCAGACAGCTCGACGGTGTGTTGTGTTTTAATCCTGCACGGCTTGACAGAGCGCTAGTATCCAGTGGCAATGAGTTCCGCGGGATAACTTTCCATCCTGTAAATAAAGCCTCCGCCTCTGCACCCCACAGTGTCATGATCTTTGTATCGCTGGGGTAACCCTGCCAGTAGCATCACACTCACTGTGGGGTTTCCTCGAGGCCCAGGCTCAGTCACCATCTTCCCACAATGCTCAGCACCTCCTGCTCACACCTGATCCGGATTTGTCTCCCTGTCCCAGCTCTGAGCTGCCAGCCATGGGGAGGCACCTTTAATTCCTTTGCACAGTCCTCTATCTAGCAGAGAACCTACAGACCCTCCGCTCCCAGGGAATCACAGCCCCCCAGGACGCAGGGCCAGATTCTCATTCATGCCAAGCCCCATTCACACCACCCTGGCTGTGCAAAAGGTCCTGACAGTGGATGTCAATGTACTGGGCGCCCCGTCGAAGGCCGTTTCCAGTGCCAGAATAGACAGAACCATCCAATATCGCAGGAGCCGTGTCCGTTTCAGACCCACCCGCCGCCCCTCTCAGCCCTGAGCAATTAGAGGAACTTTCCCCAACCCAGCGCCCTGGGCTACTTTTAGCTCATTGCGCGACTTACCACAAAAGGAAAGAGCGTCTCGTGCGGGAAGTTGCAGGGCTACGGGGCGGGTCATTTCTCTGCAGCCCCTCGGCACCATCAGGGATCGACCACTCAGCAAACCCTGCCGTCTAACCCGCTCCGGCTCTGTTCGGTCAGGACACCCGTTATATGGACTGACGGCCGCCCGCTCTGCCTGCCCCTCACCGTCAGGATGGAGGGGGCTCTCCGGCCTTCCCTTCTCTTGCTCCTGTTGGTTGTACAGCCTGGCGGTGAGTGATCTGTCTGAATTCGAGGGCAGGAAATGGTGGCAGAGACAGTGGTGCCATTTCAGATTTCGGTGGGGGGCGGGGGGGCACTTTAACCGTGATTCCAGAGGCTACTAGGGCACCTGAAAACTCTTGGTTTTTTGCAGATAACAACAGAGGTACAGTCCTGTCAGATGATAGTTTCTAATTCCTATATAAAGAAAGAAAATTTAATACATATTAGACCCACTCAGCTCTAATACGAACATGTTCTGACCTCTTGTGGCCAGTCACTTAAGGGACACTGGTTAGGGTTAAAATGTTAACGTATCTCCTGCCTTTGTTACTAACTCCTGAATACAACTCTTGAAACAATTGTAGAACAACTTAGAGGACTTTCTATCTCCTTTTTGCAGTTCATCAAGCTTGGAACAGATCCTTTAGCTTTTGGAAACATCCTATTGGGGAAGGCCCTGTGAGTTTCTACTGCACCGGCCTGGGGCTCTAGGGACGTTGCCCCACTACAAATAATAGGCTAGAAAATGACTTTAAACAGGAGTGAAACGGACAGTTTCAAGTCACGTGCAGAGTATTGCCAACCCCAAATGTTCAAAAATGAAGAATCGGGCTCTCTAAAAATCCTGAGATCGGCTTTAAAATAACAAGATTATATAAAAAATAATAGATTTGGTGGTTTTTTTCTTTCCATTCTGCTTTTTGAGCCTTTAAGGTGCACGGCGGTCACATTATGAAGCTTTCTCCACACCCACAAGAGCTGGAAACTTCATAGTTCTTTAAGAATGAAGGCTGAAATCATCCCATAGCACTTGGCTCCAGGGGCCAGGGTTTTAAGGAAAGCAATATTTATGATGAGACTCATGACAAACTCATAAGAGTTGGCAACACAGCTTTTAGTTCTGTTGAAAGGCAAGTTACTAGGCTAGTTTCAAAGGCTAGTTGTAACCCGCTCTGGCACAGTGAGGCTCTCTGTCCCCCTCTAGTGGTTGGTTCACAGGAGCGGGAAAGAGCCTCCTACTGCTACCGGATCTCAACCCTCTGAGATCTGACGTGTTCAAAAGCCAGATCCAGACCCACATCTGACAGCTGGCCCCTGCCTCTGTAATATCCTAGCCCCAGCCCCAGGGCTGAAGGCCCGGCCATGGGGCGCTGGACACCAGGATCTGAAATCTGGGAGGGTTTGGGTCCAGTTCCATAGGAAACGGTACTGTCCCCTCCCTCTCCCCCTCCCATCTAGTGCCCCCTGGTTCCTGGGGGAACGTGTCACAAGGGATGGGGAGGGGAACTAGCTTCGTGTCCCCGGGATGGGGCGTGTGGTCAATCTAGTTCTAAAGGCTCCTGTTCTTCTCTCTCCTGGGGCAGGGTCCGGCAGAGCAGAGGCAGGTGCAATGGAGCTGAGCAGGATTCTGGGGGACTCCATCACTTTCCCTTTGGGGATCCCAGCACAGCAATTTATAACTGCTGCCTGGACAGCAAACACAACGCGGATTATAGTAATGGTAATATCAGGAAACCCCCCCAATGTCATTGTGTCAGACCCGTCCTACGAGGGACGCCTGAGAGTCCCTGAGAGCTACTCGCTTCAAATCTCCAGCCTGAGGATGGAGGACACGGGCACCTACAGAGCTCAAATCCACACAGCTACAGGCCCCATCATCTACAGAGACTTCCTGCTGCGCGTGTACAGTGAGTGTGGGGCCGATGAACCCCGGTGGAAGCTGGAACCCGCCCTGCTCAGGAAGCTCCTCTGGGAGATTAGAATCATAGAATATCAGGGTTGGAAGGGACCTTAGTAGGTCATCTAGTCCAACCCCCTGCTCAAAGCAGGACCAATCCCCAATTTTTTTGCCCCAGATCCCCAAATGGCCCCCTCAAGGATTGAACTCTCAACCCTGGGTTTAGCAGGCCAATGCTCAAACCACTGAGCTATCAAGGGCTGCAGGGTCCCAGCGTCTGTGCAGACCTCTCAGTGCGGCTGCTTCTCCTCCTCCTCCCTCCTCTTCCTTCCACTCCCACCCCCTGGCCCGACCCCCAGCTCTGCCCCTCTGCCCACTTCTCCTCTGCATCTTCCTTCCCCCGCCCTGGCTGCTGCCCCACTGCTCCCACCCCACACGGCCCTGGCTCATCAGAAACCCAAACTCCTCTTGGCACGTGGGTTTCCTTCACCCGAGCCAGGGCTCACGTGCCCGGCCGCTTTCCCCAGACCCCATCCCCCCGAATTCCAGAAAAACTCAGTTTTCTGACAGAAACACATTTCATTGAAGAATTTCGTCTCGCTCAAAACCACCACCGGCCTCCAGGCTGGGCCTCCTGATTCCTGACCAACACCTCTCCAACACCCCCAAACGATCCCTCCCTTCTCCCTCCCAGCTCTAGCTGGGGCAGCCGGGTCCCCCTAATCCCCTCCCCCTCTCCAACCGTGCTGCGAGGAGCCAGACAGCTCCTTGTGCTCAGCGTCCCCCAGCAGATCTAGGCAGCGGCTAGCGAGATATTCCCCCTGCAGAGCAAGTACCGGAGCCATCTATCCTCTGTGACTCCGTGACCTGTGTGAATGAAACCTGTAACTACAACCTGAGCTGCACAGACGGCGATGGAGGAGAGAACGTGACCTACAGCTGGACTCACACAGCAGGGGGCGCTGCTGTACCCAATGAGTCCATTGTGCAGATCTCCCAGAGACCCCGTAATGCTCACCTGGCCGTCACCTGCACAGCACAGAACCCCGCCAGTACCAGCTCCACCACGGCCTCTGCAAAGGAGCTTTGTGCAGGTAAGTCCCTCTGCAGGATCCCGGTGCCCAGCGCTCACACGGGGGGAGCTGGCATCGGGTCGCTGTCTTTGCACCCAGCCCAGGCCTTTGATCCCAGCCAGAACCTGCCCCCAGCCCAGAAGCCACCTCGCTGCAGATTTTAGCCTGTAAAGCTGCCAGTCAGGGAGGGGTTGGCATTTGATTTGTCTGTGTCACCAGAGCAGCGTCGCAGGGTCAATGGGGAGCAGCCGGGACCCGAGGAGAGCCGTGCGCAGGCTGAGATCTTGGGGGGGGGGGAATGGGGGATGTGGGGGGAACCCCAAGACGTTTAGTTATTAAACTCTCCTGATCTCAAACACTGACTCACTTAAGGGGCCGCATCAGCCCCCCAATCCCCTCCCCCAGCCCTGAGAAGGCTCCTACCTGGGAGGTAGCAGGGGGAGGGGCAGGAACATCAGCGCAGGCTGCCCAGGGGAGGGGTCACAGCCCCAGCCCTGCACAGGTGTGAGGAGCTGCTCGGGGGTGGGGGGCGCAGGGAGGAGCCGGCGGAGCGAGGGGCTCAGAGCGGGGGCCCAAGGGCTGTTTTGGGCCCCGTCACCTCACTCTGCTCAGGAGGAGTCTGGCAGGACGCAGCCTCTGACTCCGATTCCCCAGAGGGACACCGGGGCCAGGCCCAGACTCAGCCCTGTTTGCACAGCGTCTCCTCCTGCCCCGTTGGGAGCGGGGGGCAGGTTCCCAGTCACCCCGACCCCTTCCCCTGCTGGGCTCTCGGGGCATCGCCGGTTGCCCCCTGCATGAACTGACGCCATCACCTTTAGCTCACTCATCAGCCCCGGCCGCCTCGCTGTCCTACTGCCGCGTCAAGGGGATCGTCCTGCTGCTGGTGCTGGGAGCCCTGAGCGCCGGGATCGTCGCGGTGCACGTCCTCCCCGGCAGGGAGCCGAGACGGGGCTGAGAGCAGAGGAGCTTCCGCTGCGACTGCTCATCCCGCCTGGGCGTTCCCCAGCCTGCCTGGCCGAGGGATGCAAGGGGGGAAGCTCGCTTGCAGCTTGCGAAGGGTGAATGTCACGGAGTGGGAGGAGGGGAAGTATTGGGTCCCTCTATGGGGCAAGAGATGAGGTGGTGAATTGGCCCTACTCAGAGGCGCCCTCTGGCAGCCGCCGGCAGCATGACAGATGTGCCTGCCTCAGTTTCCTCCCTTCAACCTTTTGAAAAGGCCCCAGTGTCTAAACGTGCCCCTACCCGGGGCTGATGTATTGTCCCAAAGTGCAAACTGTCCCTAGGCGCCCAGCCCAGAGCTCACACAAATCCCCCGACCCAGAGCCCACTGCTCAGTCCCCACAGCTGCTCCAGCACCTGGTTCTTCCCAGGCTTCCCAGGCCCTTCTGGGCTTCCCAGACCTTTCCCAGGACTCCCTACCGTGCCCGCTCCCCCCAGGCTCTCCAGCCCTCCACGGCACCCGGCTCTCTGGGGACAGGAGCTCACTTCCAGCTGCACCTGGTTAATAACCAATGCAGGCCTGCCCCGGCCTCTGGCCGTGAAAGGGGCAGAACACCCCGTCACGGAGGCACTTTCCCTCCCACTGGGCTCTGGGGCCGATGACTGTGTGCGGGGCCGGGTGATGGAGAGCCAGGACCAGGGAGTTTGGCCCGGGAGAAACTAGGCTGCCTTTGAACCCAGGACTGGCCCTGAAAACAGGGGACTCGGGCCTGGTCTAGTAGGGTGACCAGACAGCAAATGTGAAAAATCGGGACTGGGGTGGGGGGTAATAGGAGCCTATATAAGAAAAAGACCTAAAAATCGGGACTGTCCCTACAAAATCGGGACATCTGGTCACCCTAAGACCCAGCTGCTGCACCAGTGTCACTCTGCGGGTCAGTGGGGTGATTTTCTACTGGTACCATTAAAGCGCTGCCTCCCTTACTGGGGATCCCCTTGTCTCAGTGGAAAGGGGCTTCTCTGGGTGAAGCCCCTGCACCTCTTTAACTATCTCGGTTTCTAAACCAAGCCTGTGTGTAGACAAGCCCTTAGCAATTAGCACATGGGATCAGACCCCCGACAATTCTAGTCCAGCATCCCTGCTCCAGCCCTGACCTGCGTCGGACACTTCAGAGGAAGGAGAAAGACACGCCCCCCCCCGGGCAATTCTGGAATAACCTGCCCATAAGAGGAATTTTCCTCACCCCACGCACACAGAGAAATTGGTTTATTATACCCTGGTGCCAACGAGTTAATGTCCCTTCCACATTCTACCAGTGCTCCCTGGCAGAACCGTGAATGTCCTTGTTATTCAGACAGCTCGACGGCGTGTTGTGTTTTAATCCTGCACGGCTTGACAGAGCGCTAGTATCCAGTGGCAATGAGTTCCGCGGGATAACTTTCCATCCTGTAAATAAAGCCTCCGCCTCTGCACCCCACAGTGTCATGATCTTTGTATCGCTGGGGTAACCCTGCCAGTAGCATCACACTCACTGTGGGGTTTCCTCGAGGCCCAGGCTCAGTCACCATCTTCCCACAATGCTCAGCACCTCCTGCTCACACCTGATCCGGATTTGTCTCCCTGTCCCAGCTCTGAGCTGCCAGCCATGGGGAGGCACCTTTAATTCCTTTGCACAGTCCTCTATCTAGCAGAGAACCTACAGACCCTCCGCTCCCAGGGAATCACAGCCCCCCAGGACGCAGGGCCAGATTCTCATTCATGCCAAGCCCCATTCACACCACCCTGGCTGTGCAAAAGGTCCTGACAGTGGATGTCAATGTACTGGGCGCCCCGTCGAAGGCCGTTTCCAGTGCCAGAATAGACAGAACCATCCAATATCGCAGGAGCCGTGTCCGTTTCAGACCCACCCGCCGCCCCTCTCAGCCCTGAGCAATTAGAGGAACTTTCCCCAACCCAGCGCCCTGGGCTACTTTTAGCTCATTGCGCGACTTACCACAAAAGGAAAGAGCGTCTCGTGCGGGAAGTTGCAGGGCTACGGGGCGGGTCATTTCTCTGCAGCCCCTCGGCACCATCAGGGATCGACCACTCAGCAAACCCTGCCGTCTAACCCGCTCCGGCTCTGTTCGGTCAGGACACCCGTTATATGGACTGACGGCCGCCCGCTCTGCCTGCCCCTCACCGTCAGGATGGAGGGGGCTCTCCGGCCTTCCCTTCTCTTGCTCCTGTTGGTTGTACAGCCTGGCGGTGAGTGATCTGTCTGAATTCGAGGGCAGGAAATGGTGGCAGAGACAGTGGTGCCATTTCAGATTTCGGTGGGGGGCGGGGGGGCACTTTAACCGTGATTCCAGAGGCTACTAGGGCACCTGAAAACTCTTGGTTTTTTGCAGATAACAACAGAGGTACAGTCCTGTCAGATGATAGTTTCTAATTCCTATATAAAGAAAGAAAATTTAATACATATTAGACCCACTCAGCTCTAATACGAACATGTTCTGACCTCTTGTGGCCAGTCACTTAAGGGACACTGGTTAGGGTTAAAATGTTAACGTATCTCCTGCCTTTGTTACTAACTCCTGAATACAACTCTTGAAACAATTGTAGAACAACTTAGAGGACTTTCTATCTCCTTTTTGCAGTTCATCAAGCTTGGAACAGATCCTTTAGCTTTTGGAAACATCCTATTGGGGAAGGCCCTGTGAGTTTCTACTGCACCGGCCTGGGGCTCTAGGGACGTTGCCCCACTACAAATAATAGGCTAGAAAATGACTTTAAACAGGAGTGAAACGGACAGTTTCAAGTCACGTGCAGAGTATTGCCAACCCCAAATGTTCAAAAATGAAGAATCGGGCTCTCTAAAAATCCTGAGATCGGCTTTAAAATAACAAGATTATATAAAAAATAATAGATTTGGTGGTTTTTTTCTTTCCATTCTGCTTTTTGAGCCTTTAAGGTGCACGGCGGTCACATTATGAAGCTTTCTCCACACCCACAAGAGCTGGAAACTTCATAGTTCTTTAAGAATGAAGGCTGAAATCATCCCATAGCACTTGGCTCCAGGGGCCAGGGTTTTAAGGAAAGCAATATTTATGATGAGACTCATGACAAACTCATAAGAGTTGGCAACACAGCTTTTAGTTCTGTTGAAAGGCAAGTTACTAGGCTAGTTTCAAAGGCTAGTTGTAACCCGCTCTGGCACAGTGAGGCTCTCTGTCCCCCTCTAGTGGTTGGTTCACAGGAGCGGGAAAGAGCCTCCTACTGCTACCGGATCTCAACCCTCTGAGATCTGACGTGTTCAAAAGCCAGATCCAGACCCACATCTGACAGCTGGCCCCTGCCTCTGTAATATCCTAGCCCCAGCCCCAGGGCTGAAGGCCCGGCCATGGGGCGCTGGACACCAGGATCTGAAATCTGGGAGGGTTTGGGTCCAGTTCCATAGGAAACGGTACTGTCCCCTCCCTCTCCCCCTCCCATCTAGTGCCCCCTGGTTCCTGGGGGAACGTGTCACAAGGGATGGGGAGGGGAACTAGCTTCGTGTCCCCGGGATGGGGCGTGTGGTCAATCTAGTTCTAAAGGCTCCTGTTCTTCTCTCTCCTGGGGCAGGGTCCGGCAGAGCAGAGGCAGGTGCAATGGAGCTGAGCAGGATTCTGGGGGACTCCATCACTTTCCCTTTGGGGATCCCAGCACAGCAATTTATAACTGCTGCCTGGACAGCAAACACAACGCGGATTATAGTAATGGTAATATCAGGAAACCCCCCCAATGTCATTGTGTCAGACCCGTCCTACGAGGGACGCCTGAGAGTCCCTGAGAGCTACTCGCTTCAAATCTCCAGCCTGAGGATGGAGGACACGGGCACCTACAGAGCTCAAATCCACACAGCTACAGGCCCCATCATCTACAGAGACTTCCTGCTGCGCGTGTACAGTGAGTGTGGGGCCGATGAACCCCGGTGGAAGCTGGAACCCGCCCTGCTCAGGAAGCTCCTCTGGGAGATTAGAATCATAGAATATCAGGGTTGGAAGGGACCTTAGTAGGTCATCTAGTCCAACCCCCTGCTCAAAGCAGGACCAATCCCCAATTTTTTTGCCCCAGATCCCCAAATGGCCCCCTCAAGGATTGAACTCTCAACCCTGGGTTTAGCAGGCCAATGCTCAAACCACTGAGCTATCAAGGGCTGCAGGGTCCCAGCGTCTGTGCAGACCTCTCAGTGCGGCTGCTTCTCCTCCTCCTCCCTCCTCTTCCTTCCACTCCCACCCCCTGGCCCGACCCCCAGCTCTGCCCCTCTGCCCACTTCTCCTCTGCATCTTCCTTCCCCCGCCCTGGCTGCTGCCCCACTGCTCCCACCCCACACGGCCCTGGCTCATCAGAAACCCAAACTCCTCTTGGCACGTGGGTTTCCTTCACCCGAGCCAGGGCTCACGTGCCCGGCCGCTTTCCCCAGACCCCATCCCCCCGAATTCCAGAAAAACTCAGTTTTCTGACAGAAACACATTTCATTGAAGAATTTCGTCTCGCTCAAAACCACCACCGGCCTCCAGGCTGGGCCTCCTGATTCCTGACCAACACCTCTCCAACACCCCCAAACGATCCCTCCCTTCTCCCTCCCAGCTCTAGCTGGGGCAGCCGGGTCCCCCTAATCCCCTCCCCCTCTCCAACCGTGCTGCGAGGAGCCAGACAGCTCCTTGTGCTCAGCGTCCCCCAGCAGATCTAGGCAGCGGCTAGCGAGATATTCCCCCTGCAGAGCAAGTACCGGAGCCATCTATCCTCTGTGACTCCGTGACCTGTGTGAATGAAACCTGTAACTACAACCTGAGCTGCACAGACGGCGATGGAGGAGAGAACGTGACCTACAGCTGGACTCACACAGCAGGGGGCGCTGCTGTACCCAATGAGTCCATTGTGCAGATCTCCCAGAGACCCCGTAATGCTCACCTGGCCGTCACCTGCACAGCACAGAACCCCGCCAGTACCAGCTCCACCACGGCCTCTGCAAAGGAGCTTTGTGCAGGTAAGTCCCTCTGCAGGATCCCGGTGCCCAGCGCTCACACGGGGGGAGCTGGCATCGGGTCGCTGTCTTTGCACCCAGCCCAGGCCTTTGATCCCAGCCAGAACCTGCCCCCAGCCCAGAAGCCACCTCGCTGCAGATTTTAGCCTGTAAAGCTGCCAGTCAGGGAGGGGTTGGCATTTGATTTGTCTGTGTCACCAGAGCAGCGTCGCAGGGTCAATGGGGAGCAGCCGGGACCCGAGGAGAGCCGTGCGCAGGCTGAGATCTTGGGGGGGGGGGAATGGGGGATGTGGGGGGAACCCCAAGACGTTTAGTTATTAAACTCTCCTGATCTCAAACACTGACTCACTTAAGGGGCCGCATCAGCCCCCCAATCCCCTCCCCCAGCCCTGAGAAGGCTCCTACCTGGGAGGTAGCAGGGGGAGGGGCAGGAACATCAGCGCAGGCTGCCCAGGGGAGGGGTCACAGCCCCAGCCCTGCACAGGTGTGAGGAGCTGCTCGGGGGTGGGGGGCGCAGGGAGGAGCCGGCGGAGCGAGGGGCTCAGAGCGGGGGCCCAAGGGCTGTTTTGGGCCCCGTCACCTCACTCTGCTCAGGAGGAGTCTGGCAGGACGCAGCCTCTGACTCCGATTCCCCAGAGGGACACCGGGGCCAGGCCCAGACTCAGCCCTGTTTGCACAGCGTCTCCTCCTGCCCCGTTGGGAGCGGGGGGCAGGTTCCCAGTCACCCCGACCCCTTCCCCTGCTGGGCTCTCGGGGCATCGCCGGTTGCCCCCTGCATGAACTGACGCCATCACCTTTAGCTCACTCATCAGCCCCGGCCGCCTCGCTGTCCTACTGCCGCGTCAAGGGGATCGTCCTGCTGCTGGTGCTGGGAGCCCTGAGCGCCGGGATCGTCGCGGTGCACGTCCTCCCCGGCAGGGAGCCGAGACGGGGCTGAGAGCAGAGGAGCTTCCGCTGCGACTGCTCATCCCGCCTGGGCGTTCCCCAGCCTGCCTGGCCGAGGGATGCAAGGGGGGAAGCTCGCTTGCAGCTTGCGAAGGGTGAATGTCACGGAGTGGGAGGAGGGGAAGTATTGGGTCCCTCTGTGTGGCGGGAGATGTGGTGGAGAATCGGCCCTGCTCAGTGGTGCCCTCTGGCAGCCGCCGGCAGCACAACAGCTGCGCCTGCCTCAGTTTCCTTCTTTTTGAAAAGACCCCCAGTGTCTAAATGTTCCCCTACCCGGGGCTGATTTATTGTCCCATAGCGTGAGCCGTGCCTAGGCACCCAGTCCACAGCTCACACAAATCCCCCGACCCAGAGCCCACTGCTCAGTCCCCACAGCTTCTCCAGTGTCTGGTGTTTCCCAGGCCCTTCCAGGCTTCCCAGACCTTTCCCAGGGACTCCCTAACGTGCCCGCTCCCCCGCAGGCTCTCCAGCTCTCCACAGCACCCGGCTCTCTGGGGACAGGAGCTCACTTCCAGCTGCACCTGGTTAATAACCACGGGTACCTGGCCCCAGCCTCTGGCCATTAAGGGGGCAGAACACGCCACGCGCAGAGAGAAGTTGGTTTATACCCTGGTGCCAAAGAGTTAATGTCCCTCACACATTCTTACACTCCTCCCTGGCAGAACCGTGAATGTCCTTGTTATTCAGACAGCTCGAGGGCGTGTTGTGTTTTAATCCTGCACGGCTTGACAGAGCGCTAGTATCCAGTGGCAATGAGTTCCGCGGGATAAATTTCCATCCTGTAAATAAAGCCTCCGCCTCTGCACTCCCCAGTGTCATGATCTTTGTATCGCTGGGGTAACCCTGCCAGTAGCATCACACTCACTGCGGGGTTTCTTCGGGGCCCAGGCTCAGTCACCATCTTCCCACAATGCTCAGCACCTCCTGCTCACACCTGATCTGGATTTGTGTCCCTGTCCCAGCTCTGAGCTGCCAGCCATGGGGAGGCACCTTCAATTCCTTTGCACAGTCCTCTATCTAGCAGAGAACCTACAGACCCTCCGCTCCCAGGGGATCGCTGCCCGCCAGGACGCAGGGCCAATTCTCATTCACCCCAAGCCTCCATTGTGACGGACTGGATCAGAGAGACCCCCTTGGGACTGTCACCTGATGTGCTGAGACTACCTCTGAGCCCGTTTTCCTTGCCAGGTTGGGACTTCAGTACACTGTCTTGTCGAGCCAGACACGCTCGCCTGCTGCAAACCCAGACCCAGGTCTGACCCACGCACCCAAAGCTTCAGACTTAACTGATAGAGAGATATACACAGCTGTTTGTTCCCCCAGGGAGTAATTAGTTACTCTGGGTAAATTAATAAGCAAAAAAATGAAAGCTTAATATAACTTTCACATGAATTTGTTAAAAAGTGGGGAGGAAAAAAAATGTCTCTCTGATCCACTGGATTACAAAATAAGGGGAATATAAACTAGCCGTTACTAAGGTTCTGTGGTTTTCACTCTGGGGTGTTTTCTGCATGCTCATTTTTCTGTTTTTTAATTGAAACACATGTCAAAATGTTACAGGGCGCTGTGTTCAGATAGGCTTGTCTTTTAAAGTGTTTATTCCTTTATAAAACTTAATATAACTTTCACTTGTATTTGTTAAAAAGCAGGCGAAGAAGCGGCCTTCTTATCTCTGATCCACTGGCTTACAGGGGCTGTTTTTGCTGACAGTGGCTTTACTACAAAATCATGCTGCTTCAGATTGTCCTTACTAAAAAATGACCAATGTTAGTCTAAAACATAGGGGAAAACTTTTTTATCGCTATACATTACTTTTATAAACAGGTTTTCTGTTCATTACATGAAAAATTGTTTCTTCAGATAGACTTGTTTTTCAAAGTGGTCTTCTTTTCTAATCCAATAATTTAAAAAGGCTGCTTCAAATTGTTCTCACTGAAAGCATAGGGAAAAGCTTTTAAAATCTTTTTCTTAGTAAGGGTTTGTGGGTTTAGGCCTGGGGTGCATCTGCATGCTCTTTTTTTATTGAAACATACGCAAAAGTGCTAAATGAAGGGATGTGTCTTCAGATAGGCTTGTCTTTTAAAGTGTTTATTCCTTTACAAGACTTAATATAACTTTCACCTCTATTTGTTAAAAAGTGGGGGAAGAAACAAACTTCTTCTCTCTGATCCACTGGTTTACAAAATAAGGGGAATATAAACTGTCTGGTACTAAGGAACTGTGGTTTTAAAGCTGGGGTGTTTCTGCATGCTCTATTTTATTGAAACACACCTGTAAATAAAGGGATGTATCTTCATATAGGCTTGTCTTTTCAAGTGTTTATCCTTTTACAAGACTTAATATAACTTTTACTTGCATTTGTTAAAAAGTTTGGGGAAGAAGAAGCTGTCTTATCTCTGATCCACTGACTCTCAGATGCTGTTTTTGCTAACAGGGGTTTTGCTGCAGCTTCAAATTATCCTTATTAAAAACAACCAATGTTAGTCTAAAACATAGGGGGAAACTTTTAAAAATTGTTTGCTACTAAAGGCTTATGGTTTTAACTTTTATTAAAGCCCCTATGTAAAAGGGCTACATGGCGGGAAACATGCTTGGGGTCTGTTTTTTTAGAAAAGATTAAGGCAGTTAAAGGGATGGAGGGGGTAGCTCTTGTTTAAAAACCTTGGGACTATAGGATTAGTTCAGGAAAATAAATTGTATGACACTGCTGTAGAACAACATCTGATTGGGCCGATCCAAAGGCGGTGATAACAAGCCTGAGGGGCTGGGAACCTGGGAAGTTGCCTCTTTCCGCAGAAACACTTGGAAAGGTAAGACCTCTCTCTCTCTGACTCAACCGCGTGCTGTCTATCTTTGCCCTGTGCAAAGGGGCTTTCTTTTCCCTTTTCTTGCCCTGTTCTCTCCTTTAACCTTTCTTTAGATGTTTCTCTTTTATTTAACACTTTTTTAAATGCTCTTTTCTTCACCTATCCTTGTATTTAATAGTTTAAATGTTTCTTTCTTAACCTGCCTTTGTTTAGTAAACACATGGTAAAAAATATAGTCTCTGCTTTAGTCAAATCCCTTTTTTTGCCATGGGTGTTCTTTTTAACCTATTTTCCCAATATTATTTCATGTTTTTAAATGCTCTTTTCTTAACCTACCCTTATATTTAATAGTTTAAATGTTTCTTTCTTAACCTGCCTTTATATTTTTTACCATGTGCTTACTAAACAGTTTCTGACAGGCTCGCCGATGCCATAGACAGAACCATCCAATATTGCAGGCGCTGTGTCCGTTTCAGTCCCACCCGCCGCCCCTCTCCGCCCCAGCAATGAGAGGACCCTTCCCCACCCCAGCGCCCTGGGCTTGAGCCCGGCTGAGTGTACCCCGCGCTCAGAGTGACACACCCCGCGGAGTTTAGGGAACTCGGCCGCTTTGAGCTCATTGGGTGACTCACCCCAAGAGTTGAGTCACATCACTGCCAGTGGGGTGTGGTCTTGCCAAATCCCATCTCCCGGTGGAGAAATTGCCGAGCCGCAGGGCGATTCGTTTCTTTGCAGCCCATCCTCAGCCACAGAGGGTAGCCAGGATCGCCCTGCCAGCCACACGTCCTCATCCGAACCGCTCTGCTCTGGCTCGATTTGGTGAGGATCTCCGACGCCCGCTGCCCCACGCTGTCAGGATGGAGGGGGCTCTTCTTCGACCGTCTTTTCTTTTGATTCTTCTGCTCTTACAGCCCGGCGGTGAGTGATCTGTCTGAACTGGGTGCAGGAAATGGTGACACGCGGGTCACCCACAAATCCCATGCCTGGGGCAACTGGGAGTCGAGGGTTTGATTCAATCCATTTGCCTTCTTTTCCACGTCGAGTTAATCCAGCCCTGCAAACAGCTACTCAGCCAGGGCTGGAATAACTGGGGGGAGGAGCGGAGGAGGGCCGCATGTCAGGATTGAGGGGCATCAGCAGATCTGATGGAGGGAGGGGGAGTCCACGACTGGAATGTGGGGGGCTCAGGGTTGCATGTCGGGATTGAGGGGCATCAGCAGAGCTGATGGAGGGAGGGGGAGTCCACGGCTGGAATGTGGGGGGGCTCGGGGCTGCATCTCAGGATTATGGGGTATCAGCAGAGCTGAGGGAAAGAGGGGGAGTCCAGGGCTGGAATGGGGGGCTGCATGTCGGGACTGAGGGGCATCAGCAGAGCTGAACAGAGGTAGAGCCCGGGGCTGGAATGACCCTGCCCTCCCAGCTCACCTGACCCTGCAGGGTCCCCTCCTCTCCAGCAACTGGGGGCAAGACCCGTGGGAAGCGACACAGACCATGAGAAGCCTGGGGTGGGGGCGAGGGAAGGGTCTGGGCAGGCCCCAGAGTGCCCCTGTGCCCTTGGGGGACCATCTCCCTGCAGCAGGGGGCAGAGGGACGATGCTGGGAGGGACGGCCCGCAGAATGGCAGGGCAAAGCATAGAGAGTTGGGGGGGGGGGGCCTCTGGGGAAGGGAGACAGGAGGATGGAAAAGGAGGGTCAGGTTGTGGGGCTGGAGGCCGAAAGGAGGGAGGGAGGGGGACTCCAGTGAGGTGGTCGTGTGTCCCTAGGGGTAGCGGGGCGGTGAGCCGGGGCAGGGCTATTACTGCTTTCCTGGCGGCTGCTCGGGTGGGGAGGAGAGGGGGGTCCGCACGGATTAGTGCTTCCCGCTCCCTGCTCCCCACCCCCTGCATAGGGCCTGCCGGGGGCCAGCTGCACTGTGAGCGTAACCCGCACCCAGAGCCGCAGCAGGGCCACCAATCCACACAGGCCACTGGACAGGGAGTGAAGGAGAGCCCAGCTCAGGAGAGGAGAGGCGCTTTGGGGGGGAGCGATTCCCCGATGACAGTCACGAGGCTGAGATGAAACGGCCCCTCCCTGCACCTGCACGACAGCTGGGCCCAGCCCAGCGTGAGCCATGGGGCGGGTGGGACCGACCTGACCCTTTGGGTGGATCCGTCTCATTCACGCCGAGAAGATTTTTCCAAGCTCCCCTGGTCGGGCCTGATCCTCCACGGCCCTGTGTGTAAAATGCTCCCAGATCTCACCGGGCTTGGCCCGGGGGGGGAGGTGGTTACGCAAGACGCAGAGCGATGGAGAATCAGGCCCGGGATCTCAGCCTACGTTCCATCGCTCGTCTGCTTCCCAGCCCCTGAACCGCTAGTGGGGATGTAGAAACACCAACAGAAATGCCATGTTGGCGACTTCCAGCCTGAGAGGCAGTTACCGGCCCTGGAAAGGGGTGGTACTTGCCTCTCCCAGGAGACCTGCTGCCCTGAGGGGTTTGAGGTTTCCCTTTGAGGTTCCCCCTGGCACCAGCAGGGCCCGGCTGCTAAAGCGTCTGACAGATAATTTGCTAAGTGGAGACGCTGGCGAGGCTATTTCTGTGGCAGCAGCTATTCCCCCTGCTATACTGGTTACGGCACGACCCACCATTCACCAGCACCCGGAGAGAGGGGGAGAGAGATGGGTGGGCATGGAGATAGATTTGTTCAGCCATTCAATGGGCTGGAATAATATCGTCAGCTTCCCTTGGCTATGCGGATAAACCCCCTGGAAAAGCTGTCTCCCGCTCTAGCACAGGGAGGGTCTTTTGTCTAGAGGCTGCTCCCCATGCAAGGGGAAGAACCCCCTACTGTGCCCCAAGAGCGGATGTGCTCCAAAGCCAGAGCCGGCTCTCAACCTCACAAAGGACCCCTCGCTCTGTAATATCCAAACCAACACCCCAGGTGGGAAGGCTGCCATCCAGATCTGCAATCTGGGGGTTTGAGCCCAGATCCAGGGGAGACAATTTTCCCCCCTCCCGCTCCTGTAATCTGTGACTCCCCCTGGTTCCTGTGGGAGCGTGCATGGAGAGAACTGGCCTGGTGTGTCCATGGTAGATCTATTCCCTGTTCTTCCCTCCTGTGCACCAGAGTACTCCAGAGCAGCCGCAGACGACGAGGAGCAGACCGGGATCCTGGGAGGGTCGGTCACTTTCCCCCTGAGGATCCCAGCAGCACAGAAATTTAAAAACGGGGCCTGGGCAGTAAACACAACAAGTCTAGCCACCGTCACCGCAGGGAAACCTCCCGGCATCCTGGTGTTTAACCCATCCTACGAGGGACGCCTGCGGTTCCCTGATGACAGCTACTCGCTTCAGCTCACCGACCTGAGGATCGAGGACATGGGCAGCTACTCCGTCGAATTCAGCACCGACAAAGAGGAATTCGCCTACAGGGAATTCACGCTGCACGTGACCAGTAAGTGCTGGGGCAGGGGGAACCCTGATGGAGCCTGGAACCCACCCTGCTCAGGAAACTCACTGCCGCTTAGTGCGGCTGCTTCTCCTCCTCCTTCTCCTGCTTGTCTCTTCCGCTGCTCGCCAGCCCTGTCTCCCTGCTTCTCCGTCTTCTACAGCCCTTTCCCACTTGTGCTCTGCTGCAGCTTCCTTCCGCCATCCTGGCCACTGCCCCAGTGCTCCTGCCCCATACGGCTCTGGCCCATCAGAAACCCAAACTCCTCTTGGAATCGAGGTTTCCCCCACCCAACCCAGGGCTAATATAGGCATATCTCATAGAACTGGAAGGACCTTGAAAGGTCATCGAGTCCAGTCCCCTGCCTTCACTAGCAGGACCAAGTACTGTCCCCTGACAGATTTTTGCCCCAGATTCCTAAATGGCCCCCTCAAGGATTGAACTCACAACCCTGGGTTTAACAGGCCAATTCTCAAACCACTGAGCTCCACTTCCTGGTCTGCTTTCCCCAGACACCATCCCATAACTCCAGCGCTGGTCACCCCAAGAGTGTTAGTCAGGACCAACGTTTCCATAGCTCAGAGCCATTTTGACATCTGCTTTTGTCCCAGACTGGGATGTGAAGTAGAAATCTTAAAATAAAAAAAATAGCGTCATGAAAAGTTGCAAAAGATCCCAATCAGGAAATTAAACATTTCGACATTTTCACTCCCTCTAAAACACTAGGTGTCGAAATGCTGATCGGTTTCCACAGCGACCTTGCCACTTATGGGGGACTCCAAAGGGAGGAGGGGAAAGACCGTTCGAAATGCAACGGTTTGGGGTTTTGCTTTGAACGGCTGCTTCGGAAAACTGAACATTTTTCTTGGCAGCAGCTGTTTCCCCACCAAAAATGGCAGTTTTGACAAAACCAAACCCCCAACCGATCCTGAAGCTGGGCTCCCCTGCACCATCGCAAATGATCCCTCCTTCATCCTCCCCCTTCCAGCTGCGCCATGACCTTCATGACTCCCTGCCCCAAGTTGCTGCAGGGATTTCAGCCTGTTCCATGTTTCTCTCCCCCCACACAGAGGGACAACTGCCACCCACCATCACCTGTGACTCCGTGGCCTGTGAGGAGGACACCTGTATCTACACCCTGCGCTGCACCGTCAGGGATGGAAGGGAGAACGTGACTTACAGCTGGAGTAACGTGCCCAGCAGCGTCCTGTCCATGGACTCCATCGTGCACATCCCTCGGCGGCACCAGGCTGCTCGTGAGAGCGTCACCTGCACGGCCCGTCTCCCCGACGGGAACAGCTCCAGGACGGTCTCCCCGAAGGACTTCTGCACAGGTAATGCCCCCCGCAGGGAAACCCGGAGAGAGCTGGCATTGGGTCCCTGCCTCGGCACTGACCCCACGGCTATTTCAATGAAACCACTCTGGTCTCCGACACTTTTGCACTTAAAGGGGCCCCCGTCACCCCAGCAATCCCCCGCCCCACCTCCCGCTCTGAGAAAGCTGCTGCCCCCAGGGAGATATCAAGGGAAGGGGCTGGAGCGTCCTGCAGAGTCACGGGGCCGCATAGAGAACCAGCATGAGAACAGCTCCATAGCCAGTGGGTAGAGAGCTCCCCCCGGAGCAGGGAGCCCCAGGATCCGATCCCCTGCTCCAGCCCCTCATTGATCAGAGATCCAAAGAGCCCCCCCATCAGGCTAACCCAGAGCCCAGTGGTTCTATCGCTCACCAGCGAGGGGGCAGCTCCCTGCTCAAACCCCTTCCCCCACCCAGGGGAGGACCCTCACCACGGGGCTACACGGTACAAGGGAGGCCTCGGCAGCTCGCGGCCAAGAGAGGGTTCCCAGCTGAGAGTCCCCAGCAGAGACAGGCGACAAAGGCCCTGAGAGGGGCCCCATCCCCCCAGCATCTCCCATTGACTAGCCCAGGGGCTCTCTGCCCAGCATGAATCCCTTTGTACCTATCTGTGCCCCTTCGTCACACGGGCGCCAGGCTTGTGAATCTCAGTGACGCCCCAGGCCCCTCAGAGTTAGACACGGCGGCTCCCAGCGTCCCTACGCTGCTTTGTGACCCCAGCCCTCAGGGTTCTCTTTGCGCAAGCCCCTCGTGTGTCTCTAGCATCAGGCGGATGGAGCAACAGTCGCATGACGTCATGGTAATGATGCCACAGCCGGTGCTTTACTCATTCCCGGGTGTAGCTGAGCATTGCCCCACCGTCTGGCGCGTTGCTCACCAGGCCAGGAGATTGCAGACCAGTCCAAAAATATCACCAACGAACCGGGTCCCAGGAATGGTCTGGGGTTGGGACCGACACCACAGCTCATATGGAGGCTGCCTGGGCTTTATTGATGAACAAGCACTCACGCCGTCGGTGGTCCAGCCGCATAGGCGCCGACTTTACCAGCACCGGTGGGAGCTCACGGCCCCCTCCCCCGGCCCCGCTCCAACCCCAACTCCGCTCCCGCCCCCATTCCAACCCTTTCCCCAAATCCCCGCCCCCGCCTCCTCCCCCGGGCGTGCCGCATTTCCCCTCCACCCCCCTCCCTCCCAGGCTTGCCGCGCGTAAGCCTGGGGAGGGGGAGAAGCGGAGCGGCGGCGCACTCAGGGGAGAAGGCAGAGGTGGAGGTGAGCTGGGGGGGTGCAGAGGAACTGCTCCCTGCCCCAGGTCGCCTCCGCTCCACCTCCGCCTCCTCCCCCAAGCACGCCGCTGCTCCGCTTCTCCCTCCTCCCTCCAAGGCTTGCCGTGCAAAACAGCTGATTTGCGGCAAGCCTGGGAGGGAGGGAGGAGAAGCGGAGCGGCGGTGGGCTCAGGGGAGGAGGTCGAGGCAGAGGGGAGGGGAGCTGGGCGGGGGTGCCGGTGGGGAGCTGCCAGTGGGTGCTCTGCACCCACCAATTTTTCCCCGTGGGTGCTCCAGCCCCGGAGCATGCATGGAGACGGCACCTATGTCCAGCCGTGCTGCCCGGATGAGGTCAAAAGGGAAGAGCGTCGTCCTGGTTTTCAACACCAAACAAGACCCAGCGGCCTGTCTTCAGCATCATCAGCACAGCCACGCCGAGTACGTCTCACGGTACTCGCTGGGCATCTTCCACCAACCGATGTGCAGGAAGGCGCGTCGCACCGCGGCTGTCGGACAAGGGGGGGGGGGCAGGTGTGGATAACCCACCATGACATTTTCGTGTCTTTCAAACGTGAATCTCAACATCCAGTTCCCTGCTTGGACTAGGGTGACCAGATGTCCCACATTTATAGGGACAGTCCCGATGTTGGGGTCTTTTTCTTATATAGGCTCCTATTACCCCACCACCCCCTATCCCGATTTTTCACACTTGCTGTCTGGTCACCCTAGCTTGGACCATTCAGAACGTGGGAAACGACACTTCTGCATTGTCTGAGGCGCAGGACGGGTTCGTGAAGGTTCAAACGCACCCTTGTGAGAGCAGTGAACACAGTCCACGTCCAAGAGCGGCAGCGAGGAAGGAAAGGGGCAATGCCACGGAAAAACGAAGGGATCGCTCCCGCACTGACGGGGTGTTCACTCTACACTGCCGCTGACGGGGTTAGAAGGGCTCAGGAGGGGCTACCTGACAGGACAGGCTGCACCTGGGTAAGGTGTGGGCTGGAGACAGCCCGAAGTGAGCCTAAAGCCCGGCAGGGCTGGTATAAAACCAGGGAGAGGAAAGCAGAAAGGGCCGGGCGGGACTAGTCACAGTCACTCTCGGGGTTGAGAGAAGGGAGCAGGAAGCAGCCTGGGGAAAACAGCAGCAAGGACCAGGCCACCTAACCCTGAGTGGGTGACTGCAGGGAGCCAGTGCAGGGGAGGGCCTGGCCTCCCCTCCCAGTCACGGGGGCAGGGCAGTGGATTCTGAAGACTTCCTGAGGCGGTTTATCTAGCGCGACTCTGATCCCCGTGAAGGGAGGGAACTGCAGCGACCTGGCCTCAGGGCCAAGCCACAAAGAGGAAGTGCTGGAGCTTGCGGAGCATGAGAGAAGCCGCCAAGTACGCGATTAGGGCAAGGGAGCCAAGAAACCGCAAGCGGCGGCCGCAGCAAACCAGCTGTGAGCTAATCCCCTGGTGAGCCACAAGGAGGCGCCCCAGCTGTGAGCTAATCCCCCGGTGAGCCACAAGGAGGCGCCCCAGCTGTGAGCTAATCCCCTGGTGAGCCACAAGGAGGCGCCCCAGCTGTGAGCTAATCCCCTGGTGAGCCACAAGGAGGCGCCCCAGCTGTGAGCTAATCCCCCGGTGAGCCACAAGGAGGCGCCCCAGCCGTGAGTGGCGTGAACCCCGTGAGACACACATCTAGCTGTCTACCTTCTAGAGCCACACTTCTAAGACGTGCTTGTGATCTCAGAGCGTCTCGTGCAACTTTTAAAGGCTAAACCAGTGAACAAACCGTTCGGATGGAGGTAGCAAGTTATGGCGCAGAAGGCAGCCCGGCCAGCCGTAAAACAGTGCGGAGTGCAATCCCCGCACTTAAATCAAAGCAGCGTCCGCCTTGCAATCCAGCTACAGCGGCAGAAATTCCTGTAACATTTTAAATGGCTCAGTTGGCCGGTCTGGGGATCATGCCCTGAAAATCCAGAAAGTGACGGAAAGTCTCCCCTGTTGTGTCGCCGTGTAAGATCAGAGAAGAAAATGGCAGATGAAGAACTGACTCAATGTTCTTCCAATGAAGAGGAAGAAGGACAGACCGACAAATTCGCTGATGGTGATGACGGCTAGGATCGACGCGAGCTGCTCGAAGAGCTGGCCAGCCGCCCGCCTAGCTTAGGTGCCGTTAAAAATGACTTTGTTCTTCCAGTTGGTTTTATTTCGGTTTCATTTCATTTTTCTTTGCTTTTGTCACTGTTCAGCCTCGACTCACATTCACACTGAAGTGGTAACAGGACGTGGCTAGGAAAGGGACTAGGAATCATTCGTCTTTCCTTTTCCTACAACTTCAGTTCATTGGGATTTGCCTTTTTCTGAGTTCAAATAACTGAACTAAAGTTCGGTAACATGGGAGGCGGGTATCGAAGGCCAGGGCAGGCTAAGCCTCCCCTAACGCAGGCCCTGGCCCCACCCATGCTCCTCCCCGAGAGCCCGCTTTCACTCCCCCTCTCCCCTGAAGCTGTGGTGGGGGCAGGCTCAGGGCTCTGGCAGCAGGGGTGAGGGGGCGAGAGACAGGTTCGGGGCTCTGGCTGCCGGGTGGGTGTGCTTGGGCGGAAGAGTCAGGGCTATGGGGCTAGCCTCCCTGAAGCAGGGGTCCACCTGCCACCCCTGGTCAGTAACTTTTTTGGGGGGTAATTAAACAGAAGGAGCTACGGCTAAGCGGACTGTATTTTGCCACCGGTGTTACTGTTCTAATAAATCGGTGCTTTACAGTATTTGACCAATGTTCGACCAGCCATCTATGGTCAGATGTTCCACCCACCCCTGCTCCAACCATGCTGCGCAGGGGCAGAGGGCTCCTGCCCTCGGCTTCCTCCAGCAGTTCCAGGCAGCTGCTAGGAAGTTGTGCCAGGGATTTTCTCCCGTTTCTCCCCCCACCCACAGAGCAAGTGCCGGAGACAAGGATCCTCTGTGACTCGGTGACCTGTGCCAATGGAACCTGTAACTACACCCTGCGCTGCACGGCCGAGGAGAGAGGGGGACACGTGACCTACAGCTGGACTCGAGAGGCCAGAAGCACGGTCGTATCCACCGGCCCCATTCTGCTCGTCTCTCTGAGACCTTTCGAGGCTCTCCCGGCCGTCACCTGCACAGCCCGGCACCCCGCAAGTAACAGCTCCAGGATGATCTCCTTGAAGGACCTGTGTCCAGGTAACCCCCTGGGAAAGCGCTGCCCAGCGCGGGCATGGGGAGAGCTGGGGTTTGCTCTGAGAAGGTCCCTACCCGGGGGAGAGCTCAGGGGAAGGGTCTGGAACATCAGCGGGGCAGGGACCGGGGAGGAGGTCACATCCCGCAGCGTTGCAGACCCTTGATAAGCTGCTCACAGGGGCAAGGGGCTCAGACTGGGGGGGGGGCAAGGGGCAGGTTTGTACCCCATCACTTCCCCCTCTCCTCATTCTGCTCCGTGTCAGAGTCGCCAGGCACTGAGCTGCCCGAATGGGGGGTTCCTGGGCAGAACGGACTCCGATTCCCCAGAGGAGACGCCAGCACGGCCCTGCCCAGACCCAGCCCTGTTTGCACAATCTCCTCTTGCCCCATATGGAATGGGGGGGAAGGTCCCCGGGTATCCCAGCTCCTAGCCCCACCATGCTCTAGGGGTGCAGCTCCCCCCCGGCATCGCCGGTCGCCCCCGACAGGAACTGACCCCTTCGCTCTTGTTTAGATTCCGCAGTGCCACCAGACCGGTCCCTGGCCTCGGCACTGTCCTACTGCCACATCATCCTGCTGCTGGCGCTGGGAGCCCTGAGCGCCGGGGTCAGCGCGTAGCACGGCCCCCCCGGCAGGGAGCAGAGACGGGATCAAGACCAAGGAGCTTCCACTGTGACCGCTCATCCCACCAGGCACAGGCGTTCCCCAGCCTGCCAGGCCGCGGGATGCAAAGGAGGGGGCGGGGACGAGACGCTCACTTGCAGCTTCCGAAGGGTTAATGTCACGGAGTGGGGAGCACAGGCGCCGACTCCGTGGGTGCTCCGGGGCTGGAGCACCCACAGGCATCTCCCCGCCCCCCTCCACCCCAGCTCACCTCTGCTCCGCCTCCACCTCCTCCCCTGAGCGCGCCACCGCCGCTCCGCTTCTCCCCCCTCCCTCCCAGGCTTGCTGTGCAAAAGGCAAGCCTGAGAGGGAGGGCGGAGGAGGGGAAATGCGGCACGCCCGGGGGAGGAGGGGGGCCGGGGATTTGGGGAAGGGGTTGGAATGGGGGCGGGGAAGGGGTGGAGTTGGGGCAGGGCCGGGGGACACGAGCACCCACCGGCGCCAGGTAAAGTCGGTGCCTATGGTGGGGAGCGAAGCAGAAACACTGGGTCCGGCAATGGGGCTGTCAGCTCTCTGAGCCTCTGGTGGAATCGTGAATCTCGTTATTCACATAAATATCTGGGATTGGTTGTATTTTAATACTGCGGCTATCTGGTAGCAGTGAGTTCCACAGGTTAATTCCCTGTCTCATAAATAAAGCCTCTGCCATTTGACTCCGCGGTACAATGATCTCTGGCTTACTCCTGCTCGTGGCATCACCCTCCTTGTGGGGTTTTCTCAGGAGTGCTGGGGGGTAGGAGTAGCAAGAGGGAAGGGAACGTTTAGGCTGAAGCTTGGGAGAGGACATGGCCCGGCAATGAGGTGTGTCACCATGGGAATCACTGTCCTAGCCAGGTTGGGGTGTCGAGAAGCAGTGCCCGGTGGGCAGCGTGGCCCAGGCAGGAAGGGCTGGTGGGTCAGGCGGCTTCTCTCACCCTGCTGCAGGGGGAACAGCTGATGGGAAGGAAGGTGGAACTTGAGAGCAGCTGCCGTGCGCGTCTCTCACGGCCCTTGTGGGGCGACCCCAGCGTGGCCCGACACGGCTGCCCAGGCACAGCTCAGACCGTGGGGCGCACAGAGGGGAGAGGAATCCCTGCTCGCCCAGCACAGACTGGGAGACGAGCATTCGCCTGTCAGCTGCCCAGCCAGAAACCCAGGCCACCCCCCAGCGACGGCCTGCTGCCTCCCACTCTGCAGGCCCAATCTGCGTGCCTGGCCCTGGGCAGGAAGGGGGTTGCTGAGGCCTGGGGGCACCAGGCTTTGCAGTGCGCCTGGCCCGGGCGGATGAATCGGAGCTCCCGGGGCCCAGAACAGCTGAGCCCCGAACGTGTATTTGTTTATTGAGGTCCCTCCCTGCCCTGGGTCCCTTCTCTGCCCTACTGCCCTGGCATGGGCAGGGGTCTGCGGGGATCTGGGCACCCGGACTGGAATTCAGGCCCCCGTTCCCAGCTCTCCTGCTCTCCCCACGGCCCCCAGACCATAGCCAGCACAAAGCCAACTCCCGGCTCCTCGCCCGTCCAGGGGGAGACTAAATAAACAGACACCAGTCCAGACCGAGAGACTGTCTGTGAAGCACCCGCCCTCAGTGCGAGATGCCAGCCAGGCTACTGATCCGCTCCCTGCAGCCCCCCCCCCCCCAGTCGCCTTCCTCTCCCCTACAGCTGCTCCAAGCCAGGGCCCTAGGAGGCTGATTGGCAGCTATCTCCATTAACCCTTGCCTCTCCAGCCTGAAACCCCAGGGGGTTCCTCCTCAGCTGGCCCGAATCAGTAGCACACTCTTGTAAACAGGGGTCTGTCCGGGTTTACTCTGCCCAATGGGAGCGCGGCTGTGGGAGCTTCTATTCAATTCTGGGCACCGGCCAGAGGGATATGAACGAACTGCGGGGTGTCCAGAGAAGAGGGGTCAGGTGGCTCTGGTTCTAACTGGCCGTTGGAGGGTAACGGGTTGGTTGGTTGTTTTCTGCAAAAGGGGTTCAAAAGGATGCTCTGCTGAAAATGTTTAGCAGGGGGGCTTTTGGAAGGGCTTCTGTTCTGTGCGTCTGAATCCCGTCTGCACCCGACCAGCCGGGGAAATTCAAATACGGCAGCAACGTTCATTTCCAGGGAAGCTTTGGGCGTTTGGCCACTTTTACAATACGGCATAAAAAGAAAGGTCGAAAACGCTCCTCGAGATGAAATTCATGCCGCAGCTTTAGCAATGCCACCGCCCCCCCTCCCGCAGCCACCTGCCTACTTCCTGGCTGGGTTAGGGACACCGGCTAATTGTTTGGTGTCTTAGCACCACCTATAGTGGAGATCTGGAAAGACAATCAATCCTGGCAAACCACCAACTCCATAGCGATGCCCCTCTGCCATGTACATTGGCCAAACCGGACAGTCTCTGCGCAAAAGAATAAATAGACACAAATCTGACATCAGGAATCATAACATTCAAAAACCAGTCGGAGAACACTTCAACCTCCCTGGTCACTCAATGACAGACCTAAACGTGTCACTTCTTCAGCAACAAAAACTTCAAAAACAGACTCCAACGAGAAACTGCAGAACTGGAATTAATTTGCAAACTGGACACCATTACATTAGGCTTGAATAAAGACTGGGAGTGGCTGGGTCATTACACAAAGTGAAATCTATTTCCCCATGATAAGTTTCCCCGTACTGTTACTCACACCTTCTTGTCAACGGTTTGTAATGGGCCATCCTGATTATCACTACAAAAGTTTTTTTTTCTCCTGCAGATACTAGCTCACCTTAATTGATTAGTCTCTTGGAGTTGGTATGGCAACCCCCATCTTTTCATATTCTCTGTGTGTGTGTGTATGTATATGTATATATATATATCTTCCTACTGTATGTTCCACTCTATGCATCTGATGAAGTGGGCTATTGCCCACGAAAGCTTAGGCCCAAATAAATGTGTTAGTCTCTAAGGCGCCACAAGTACTCCGCGTTCCATAGGACCTGATTCTCCGCAGCCCTGCCCCGGTGTCATTTACACCTGTGCACTATTCTAACAACATTAGCGTGGGAGAAATGACTAAGGGCCCTGGACTGTAACAGTGGCAGGTGCTCATGGGGAGCATTTAGAGGCCGTCTGCCCCCAGGGCAGTCCGCATGGCAGGACGGCCCCGGAGCCGTAGATCCTGCAATCCTGGGGGCCCCAGCAGCCTGGTAGGAGACCAGACAGATCTGCCAGAGCCCGATATGTTCCCGTCGAAAGGTTGTTGAACCTGATACGTTTTGGGGTCAACAAATCGGCGTTTTCCGATGCCACCCTGGGCACTAGCTGTCCCCAGCAATTCACTCAACCAGCAAACAGCCACGAGCCAGCAAGGTACTTTCCATCGCCACTGAACTGGGATGAAATTCAGCCTCAGCTGCCTGCCAACACTGTAACCGACAGCTGTCCGGCTCTCAGGCCCTTCCTCTGACAATCCCAGCCCCTCCCGCAAAGACCACTGGTCAGGCACTTCACCGAGCTGCTGCTGCTGCTAACTCTTCCAGGGGCCTTCTGGCTAAAACCCTGAGCCAGGGCTCAATTCATGGCTTGGACAGACTCCTTGAGGAGAGTACAGTGTGATCCGCCAAGGCAGACACAGAACAGAAAGACACAGACTGGGAAACTGAGGCACAAACATCTTAGCCCAGTGCCCTATTCACCAAACCACTCTGCCTCTCCTTAGCTACTCGATCCCGTATTCCATAGGGCCAGGCCTCCTCTCCTGCCATCTGACCTGAAAAGCCTTAGCCTAGAGAGGATAACCTGGCTGCAAAATTGAATCACACTGGCAAGTGTGGTCAGAGCAGAACGTGCCATAAACTTCCTCGGCAGCCAGAAGAGAGAAAAAAACTACCGTGCAGGCAGGAGCACCCAGACTCTGAGCTCATAATCTGATCCGCCACACGGCTGTTTTCCCTTCAAATCCCCTCTGAACTGCACTAATCACCTTATGGTTCCCCCCGCAAATCGCCTGCCTAAACCTATTGTCTGTCATCCTTTCAACGGCTTCTCCAGATTAGCCGCTGCGTCAGCATTCTGTGTCTGTACCCGTCAGCCCTGGCCGGTCCTTTACCTGGCTGTCAGGAGCAGACTGCTCCCCCGTCTCCCATAGCAAACAGAAGTCCTTCTCTTCTCCGGTGAGGCTAGACGCATCCTCTGGCAAAGAGTTTCATAGGTTGACTGTGCGTTGGGTGAAGAAATACTTCCTTTTATTTATTTTAAACCTGCCACCTATTAATTTCATTTGGTGACCCCTAGTTCTTGTGTTATGAGATGGAGTAAATAACTCTTCCTTATTTACTTTCTCTGCCCCAGTCATGATTTTATAGACCTCTATCATATCCCCTTAGTCGCCTTTCCCAAACTGAAAAGTCCCAGTCTTATTAATCTCTCCTTATACAGAAGCTGTTCCATACCCCATATCATTTTTGTTGCCCTTTTCTGAACCTTTTCCAATTCCAATATATCTTTTTTGAGATGGGGTGACCAATTCTGCACGCAGTATTCAAGACGTGGGCGTACCATGGATTTATATAGAGGCAATATGATATTTTCTGTCTTCTTATCCATCCCTTTCTTAATGATGCCCTACATTCTGTTTGTTTTTTTGACTGCCGCTGCACATTGAGTGAATGTTTTCAGAGAACTATCCACAATGACGCCAAGATCTCTTCCTTGAGTGGTAACAGCTAATTTAGACCCCATCATTGTATCTGTATAGTTGGGATTATGTTTTTCAGTGTGCATTACTTTGCATTGCATGCTAGTACAAAGTGCTAGTCTGCTGTGAAAAGTGATATTTGTATGTTTGTTAATATCACTTTTCTCAGCAAACCCCCGGACAAACTAAGCCATGGATGGGGAGGCGGCGGGGGAGGCAGCAGGGACCAGGGGCGATGAAGGGATGGATGGGGGGGGGGGCGAGGGAGACAGCGGGGGCTAGGGCCCAGGAGTGATGAGGAGGGAGTGGTGAGCCCCCCTGCATTTCTACAGCATCTGTGTTAAGACTTTTAGTCTTCCGAATTTTATATTGTACCAGTCACTTTTTTTTTTAATGAACGTAAGATAGTTGCAGCAAAATGTCTGGTTATCAAAAAAATTAGCAGGCATAACATAATACTTGAGTGTTTATATCATTCCTGCAAATTTTTCTTAAACACATAGGTGTATTCTGGCTTTTTCACATCACTGCTGTTAATGAAGATCCATTATAAGTTGGGGATTGGTCCTGCTCTGAGCAGAGGGTTGGACTAGATGACCTCCTGAGGTCCCTTCCAACCCTGAGATTCTATGAAATCACCTTCTTTCTCTGTTCCAATCTCCCAATCTGGGAATGGGCGTGAGGCTACATCGTGTCTAGGAGGGTTGTGAAGGTTCATTGTTTGCCGAGTGCTGTATAAATCCTCAGCACCACTCTTAACCCTGCATCCTTTGACCTACTAGGTCGGACCAGTGGGCCATCTAGCCCGGTATCCAGCCTCCTGCCATTCCAGACCATTAGTGCAACATTTTCTCTTCCTTCCATGCAGCATCAGACCTGCCCGCAGCCTGTTTCTAAGCAAGGCAAAACCCCCTCCTTTCCGGGGCACACCTCGCACATGGGGGAGCAGTGACCCTCCTGACCTCCATCGACAGACGCCCTGAACCAACAAGCCTGAGGAGGGGAAAGGATGGTACACAACCTGTCATGTGTGTGCTCTAAGGTCCGGAGCCCCGCCCCCAGGTTCACGGCGCTACAGCAGAATCTCAGCTTGCCTTTTAAAGGTGATTTCTATCCCTCAGGTGGGCAAAATAGAGCTTGCTGATGCTGGCAGCCTGAAACAACAGCTCCCAGAGGCATGAACTGCCCCATTCATTTTAACTCTGAAACCCGCTGCCAGGCAGGAAGGCGCGGTGCTAGGGGCTGATCTGGGTGACGGCCTGGATTGCCTTTGGCAGGGACCGGAATGGTGCTCAGGAAATGTAGGTTTGTTCCCAGCTCTGCTACTGGCTTTTTCTGTAACCTGGGGCAAGTCCCTTCACCTCTCTGCAAACAGGGGTGGTCGCCGCTCTCTGCCTCGCAAGGAGCCGGAAGAAAACCTGCATGAGCGAGCTGCCAGAGAAAACACGACCAGCCGCTCTGTCTACTGGGCTACTATTTCTTACGAAAGCGTCACATTTTCATTCACCTCCTACCCGCTCTACAAATGCCGCCGGCTCGGGCCAAGTCGCCAGTTGCAGCAGGGTCCCATTGACTTTAATGGAGTCTGGCCCATTTCCACCAGCAAAGAATTTGGCCTTTGTAACCCATTCCCAGGTGTGGGGTACGCTAACCCCACCCCCTCCCCATGTAGAGGGCACCATAACAGCATCACTCACCCAGCCCGGGTTCAGGCTAGCCGCTGCTGCCTCAGTTTCTCCTCACTCAGGTCAGATCACCCCACCTCGCAGCCAGGTTTGGTTCCCATGGTAACCTGGCCCTCCAGCCAAGCCCTTAAAGGAGACATCTACCCCACCCAGGGTACCCACATCCAAAACAAACACAAGAGTCATCCGCCCCCATCTCCTCCTGCCTGAGGGGCTGTGTCCCTCCCCCAGCCCTTCTTGCACTGTGCTAAATGTCTCCATGGAGCGGCAACGCCCAGCATTTCCTACCTGGGGTCTCTCCTTGCAGCTCTCCCCGGGTTTCTGGCTCCTCTCCACCCCAGAAAGCCTGGGTCAGCCCCATGCCCAGCCCCTCATGTGACTTTGCTCATTTTCACCACCTGGGGAGGTGAAGTGAGTGCGTGTCAAGACCCTGAGCAGCAGGATCTCGGGAGCCAGGACTAGAAGCTGGGTGTCCGAGCCAGTATCAGGGTCACAAGTCAAGGGTCAGAGGGAGAGCCAGGGTCCATGTTGGGGCTCCCAGGGTCACCAGAGACCCACCCAGCTCCCTGAACACAGGCCACCACGCCCCCATGGGCTTATATAGGGTCAAGGAGCCAATGAGGGCTCGCTAAAGCAACTGTCAGTCAGCTCACACAAGGCGGAACTTCCTGCAGAGTGCAACAGCTGTTAATTGGGGGCGGGGGCATCCTGGGGTGCAACCAGGTGGCAGTAGGGAACTGTTGGTTTCCTAGTAGCCCTACAGGCCTGAGTTCAAATCCCAGTGATTCTTACCTAGGGTCATAGATGGGGCTGGCCCCATCTCCCGCTTAGGGGCCCTCTAACCCCATCCCTTACCACATCTAGGACACCTCCTCTCCTGTTACTATGGCCTTACCTTTCTCCTTCCCATCCACACTGCACACCCGCTTGGTGCTTAAAACTCATCAGATCAATCACACTCCAGTTTGAAATGTTGCTCTCTGAAGATTAGCGGGAGGAGATGCTGATGCTGTTGACAGAGGTGAATTGTGTAAATCGCCACACCCATAGGGTTAGAGCCAGGAGGGTTCCCCAGCCTGTATCACACAGGCCATGGGATTTCACCCAGCGAGCCCCGTCTCTTGTGGGGGAGATCACAGCTTTTATTGGAGCCACTTCAGGTGACCTGAAGACGCGCTCTGAGGAGCTTGAAAGCTTGTCCCCTGCTCCCCCCCACAGAAGTCGGGTGCCTCCCCCACCTTGTCCCCCTAATATCTCGGCACCACACGGCTACGGCCCCACTGCAGGCAAAGAACAAACTCCATTCAGACCAGGCGGTGGCACCACTGGACCACACTTGGCTTCGGCAGCCGTTGAAACGTAACAGCCAGGATCCGGCCACCGGCCTGGTTCTCCGGCGTCATTTGCACCCATGAGACGTGAGCGGGAAACCCCTCCAGATCCGGGTTTGCCCCCAGCAGGCCCATCACCGCTCTACCTCGCTCCCACCCAGCCAGAACCGGTTTAAGGGGCCCCTTCAGCCGAGCTCCTGGTTGGCAGGGGATCTCTGGGGCACTGCCTAGCTGCAAAGAGCCTGTCCCATGGCATTGGGGTCACTATCTCTGAGACGCCGTCTGTGCATTTCTAATGCTGGGCTTGGGATTGAGCCTGCAGCCCCCCACCACAAAGGGCAGGTGTGAGGCGCTAGGCCTGTGGAAGATGTGAGGCGCTAGGCCTGTGGAAGGTGTGAGGTGCTAGGCTGTCTGCAGCGACGGGCAGGTGCAGCAGGAGAGAGTCAGCAGCCTGCACCCCCGAGACATAAAGACCCATCCCCTGGGCTACGCCCTCGAGGGGTTAGAACAAGGAGCAGCCCCACTGAGAAGCTCTCCCGGCTGTTTCATATCACTGGGCTTAAATCTCTTCCCTGGGTCACCGGCCAATAACGAACGTCAGGAACGTCCAGCAAGGAAGGAAGCCGGTTACCAGGACAAACGGGGGACGGGATCTGGTACGGGGCCTCCCGCCCGCCATCCCAAGCAGAATAAACTCAGCCCGGTTCCTCCCAAGGCCCTTTTCCTCGGGGTGGCTTATCAGACTGTCCAGGGAAAAGTGTGTGTGAGTCACTCACCATGCTGTGACCAATCCGGAGGCACTTGTGACCAATCACATTTCCTGCACTCAGGGGCTGCTTGCAATTTCCATTTCACGCTAAAAGCAGGGGTTGCTATTGATTCCAGTGGAAGTTGGGAGCCTAAATATCCTTGTGGATCTGGGCCTATTAGCTTTGCTAATAACCCAGGCCCCTGCCTTTTCAGCTACCTGGGACTCTCCACTACCTATAAGCAGTATAGGGCCAATGACACATGGCTGAGCAGTTCTGATTCCATCCAGGCCAGAGCAGTGGCATGGAGAGCGATGGGTGTGTCCTGGGATAGAGAGATGGATGAAGGGTCTGATTAGTTCTGAGGAGCAGCTCCGCTCGGGCACCCTTCACTTTATTGGGACGGCCTTTTTCCGAGACGTCTTGCTGGGCACCAGCTGAACGAGCATGAAAAGCGAAGCCAGCGGGTTGGGCTGGGGAAGTCATTCGCGTCTGATGCTGTCGCGCCGCTGGGCTCTGCAAGACGGGACGTGGCCCTCCATCTGCTGCCCATCGCCAGCCTGTCGCAAGGTGACGCTTTTCCTGCTCCTCTACTGCTCACGGGATGGTGGGTCTGTCTGATGAGGAAACCCGTTTGCTTCCCCACATGGGCCCCAGGCGAGGACAGTTTGTACAGCCCGAACAAGCTGGTTTTACCTCGTCCCAGCGAGCGAGGGGCTCCCTCCCCCACCCCCAAAGTCGTTGCCTTCTCAGGGGGTCTAGGTAGGGGAAATTTGCACCATTGGAGTAAACCCCTAATGCCGACACCCTGTACCAAACCCTCCAGCGCACCCCGAGGCAGCAGGAGAATCAAGCCACAGGCCTCTTCCCCCACCCCGAGAGCAGAAAACTACCAGCCCCCCACCACCACCGCATGAGTTGCTGCATCCAGCCTGATGCAATCCCCTGATTTCACATGCTTCATGCACCATGGGACCTGGGGACAGGACAAGCTCCCGCCCCCGCCGAGGGGCCCCACAACACAGGAGCCCCCCTCCTGGAGGAAGTCTCATGCCGCTCGCCCCATAGAAGCTCTGTGGGATCAGCCCAATGGTTGGTTTAGCTACGGGAGCGAGCTGCCCTAGACAAAGAGAGGGCAAGCTAATGCCTCCAGTAAAGGACAGAGCCCAGGGAATGCCCTGGAGCGATCGGTTACCCTGGAGCGGCAACTGCAGTGACCTCATTGCACGGGCTTTGAGTGGAGAGGTGGTCTGGGTGCTTGATTTCTGCCAGGGTTTGCCAAGGTTGAGCCCCAGCACCTCCAGGCCTGGCCGTTCAGAGCCCAGCACCTCTGGGCCTGGCAGATCAGAGCCCCGGCACCTCCGGGCCTGGCCGTTCAGAGCCCCGGCACCTCTGGGCCTGGCAGTTCAGAGCCCGGCACCTCCGGGCTTGGCCATTCAGAGCCCTGGCACCTCTGGGCCTGGCAGTTCAGAGCCCGGCACCTCTGGGCCTGGCCATTCAGAGCCCAGCACCTCTGGGCCTGGCAGATCAGAGCCCCGGCACCTCCGGGCCTGGCCGTTCAGAGCCCCGGCACCTCCAGGCCTGGCCGTTCAGAGCCCAACATCGGTGGACTTGCCACATCAGTTATGAAAGTAAAAAAGTTGCTTGAGCCCCGGCACCTCTTCCATCACAAATTAAGCTGTGAGCGGTCCCCAGATTTTACTCAATAACCGAAGGCGGGGGGTTCATTAAATAGCCCCTCGAGGTTTGAATGCTCCATTACAACGAATAGGAGAAACAAGCCTTTGTGCAGCTTTCATGCAAGGATCTGAAGAACTTTGCAATCAGAAGGATTGCCGTGCCCAGTCGCAGAGGGGGAAACTGAGGCAGAAGGAGGCAGTGAAGTGGCCTGCTCAAAGCCGGGCAGCAGCTCAGTGGTAGAGCCCGGTGCAGAACCCAGGTGTCCTGTCTCCTGGTCTGTCGCTCTAGCGGTTCGAACACACCCCTCCCGCAGCTGGGAACAGACGCCAGAAATGACACCGAGTCCCTCTTCAGTTTTCACTGGACAACTCTCCTTTCTAGAGCCACGAATAGAACCCAGGAGTCCTGGCCTCCAGCCACTACACCCCACTCCCCGCTCAGTCCACTGCCTCCATGCGATACCATTCAGTGCTCTCTTCTCCTTGGGCTGCCAGCAAAATCCTAACCCTGGCAATAACCACGCTCTTGGCTACCCCCCCCCCCCCCCCCCGCCCGAGCCACCTCCTCCGCGGATGCATTCGACCACCACTCGCCACAGACATCCAGCTATGTCAGGAACTGACGCACGGACATACTGTGGCCAAGCCCAGCTTCCTGTGTGCCGCACGGGGCCTTTATAAATCTGCTCCCCCCGCACCCTCTCACACAGAGACGCTGCAGCAGAGTTACCCGAAAGCAGAAGTCCGGGGCATGGGCCCAGCCACGGGGCTGCTGTTCTGGAGCCTCCTGCTATTGGCTCCAGGGGGTGAGTAGCAAAGGGGAACCGCTCCGGGATGGGGCAATGGGGCGCTCTTGACCATTGCAGAGGGATTTGCAGTGAGGGGGGAGGCAGGGACGGGGCGTGGAGCAGGTAACTTTAAGCCCCCTTTGGGATTCTTGGATTGTGTTGTCAGGTGGGGGCGCCCAGTGACCGCTCAGTGCGGGAGGGGTTTGCAAGATGCCGGCTTTATTCCGGGTCTCGTTCCAAGGGGCATAACAAGAGCTTCAGGTGTGTCTACACTGAGCACTAAACCCGGGCTCCGACTCAGGTGTGAGCCCAACCCGCCCTTGCGTCCACACACAACTCAGGCTGACTCGAGTCAGCAAGCTGGGTCCTAGGATGCCGCTAGGAGGAGTGGGTCAGAGCCCGAGACCTGCTCAGATCTGGGTCCAAGCCCTCTCATTCTGCGTGTGGACACAGCTCAAGCCCCACACCCCACAGCCTCCAGCCACTGTAAGCCCAGGTTTACAATGCAGTGTGGACACACCCTCAGTCTCCGGCAGGGAAGCTCCCCTCTTAAAGGCCCAGTCCCCAATACCACACCAAAGTGAGTCTGACCCCTAATGTCCATACAGCAGCTGGGAGGGAGTTTAGGCCCCGGTAGCCCGTCTAGCCCGGTATCCCGTCTCTGACCGTGGCCAGAGGAACATGCAAGAACCCCGCAGTGGGCAGATGTGGGGAATTCCCCCCCACTTGTAAGTCTCATCCTGGTCTCTAATACTGAGAAATGGGTTTACGCCCTGAACCAGGAGATTTAATCTCCCTGGCAGGGTCTGTGGCAACACTGGCTCTGATAATAGGGGGTGTTCGGGTTACCCAGAGATACGTCCCCTCTCAAATCTCACTAGGGCCTGGTCTGCACCTAACATGGAGCTACCTTGCTCAGGGGTGTGAAACGTTCATACCCGAGAGCCACAGTTGAGCCGACCGAAGCCCCGGTGTAGACACCACGCGGTCGACGGAAGAACTCTTCTTCGACCTAGCGTCCGCCTCTTGGAGAAAAACCCCTTCCGGCGCCGGGGCGAATGGAAGAGGCCTTACTGCCCTTTCCCAGGGGGTTTCACATCCCCGTGAGGATGACAGAGGCAAGTTCTGCAGAACGGGGAAACGAAAGGTCTTCGCGGGGCATCGTCTCCGAGAGTGACACAGCTCCCCTGGACAGACGCCCGGGCTAGTCGCCGCTTCTGTCCCATTTCATCCAGCTGGGCTGGCACGAGCGCTGGACCTGTACAGCTCCTGGCACGGCAGGATCCCAGCCAAGCACGCCGGCTTTGTCTCCGCTCCGGATTTACCGAGCTGATCGTGAGCATTTTATCGCAGGGCAGCCTAACTCAAGAGAGCGCGACCGCCGGGCTCCGCCTGCCCGCTGTCATGCCCTGCGTCTGCCCTATCGTGGGAGATGCATCGCGGGGCGTTAGACTGGTATAGCTACAGCACTTTAAATTCACACGTAGCATATCCTGGTATAACGCCCCATGTAAAGCTCTTAGGGGAGGCAGTGTGATCTAGTGGATAGAGCAGTAGACTGGGACCCAGGACGCCTGGGTTCTATTCACGGCTCTGGAAAGGCATGTCCCCCAGTGCTGGTTTTTATGGACCGAGGGGCCCGATTCCCCCTGCCACATAACAATCCCTATTCAATTCACCCCGTCCCCTCCTGCCTCCCCTCTTCTTGCAGGTCTGCGGCTCTCCTCCGGCCAGGGGCAGCTGGAGGGCTTGGTGGGTGAGTCGGTGTATTTCCCCGCCCTGCGCCCCGTGGCCAGAGACATCGTCCGCATCTTGTGGTTTTCGGAGCGGCAGGGCACGCACATCGCAGAGGCCAAACCCCAGGGCCCGGCGTTCAACGTCAATTTCTTGCCCTACTTCAGCAACCGGCTGGCCATCCACGCCGGGAACCTCTCCCTGGAGATCCGCGACCTGCGGCGGGAGGACCAGGGCCCGTACCGCGCCGTTGTGGATATCGCCTCAGACCCTACCAACCCCAGGGCATTCTCCTATGAGCTGTCAGTGCGGGGTGAGTCCCTCCGGCCGCTCAGCGCATGGGAGGGGCTGCGAATGCTTTCACTGCGGGGCGCTGTCTTCACGGCAGCGCTAGCCTGGGCTTCTATCCGGGTGTTACCCCAGCCCCGCTCCTATCCGCACACAAGTGCCATGGTTTGGGGGCGTTCTCAGCCCCGGCTAGCCGGCTCGGGTGAGGGGTTGGGTGAGCGCACCGGGGCCATGTTCACACAGGCTGGCCACCCACCCCCTTTGCAGGGTGAACGCCGGCTAAGCCGCTCCAGTGCTGATAGTCCTCCAATGCCTTCCCACAATCCCCCCACCCCATGTGCCCAGAAGGACAGACACGGGCTCTGCCAATTCACTGGGAAAGAATAAGAGAGCGGCTCAGCCCCAAGGAGTCCTCATGACAGACACGCAGGGATGCGCAGAACGAGCGAAGACACAAACTCACACCCGGGCAAGGCTAAGCCAGGGGCTCGGCTCTGGGTGCCGACCTACCCAGGCTCACTCTGCGGCGAAGGCAGGCCCGGAAGGGAAGGGCGGCTTTTAGGCCCTGGCCTGGGATTCAGAAAAGCGGGCTTCAACTCGTAGCGCTGCCACCGCCTGGCTGTGTGACCTTGGGCATGTCACATTGTCCTTCCGTGCCTCGGTTTCCCCGTCTGTAGACACGGGGAAGCTGACTCACCCTTCATCTATTCCGAGTGTAAGCGCTTCAGGGATTGGCTGCTTGAGGGGCTGTACAGCACCTAGCGCAGCAGGGCTCTGATCCCAGTTGGGGTGAGTTCCATGAGCCCCAGCCGCGGGGGCAGGAGGAGTGGGAAGAAGAGACGGTGCAAAGTATGCAGCTCATCTCAAGCTGATGGGTAAAAATTCCTTGCGGCAGCAGTGGGTTCTCATCAGGAAGTCCCGTCTCTCGGCAGCGACCGCATAGGGCAGGGGGCCGGAAAGCCGAGCGAGGGTGGTGACCTTTAGGTGCCACGAGGCTCAGGCACCACCTCCCGTCGGACACATGATATTTTTGTGACTTCCTCATATTGCCCAACGCAGAACGAGACCGCAGGGCAAGCGCAGGCGGATGGGGCCCTGGAGGAATCCATCCATTCTTCCCTCTTCCTCGGTCCCCTCTCGCTTCCATTGCAATCCCACCCACGCCAAGGGGGCCCGAGCTGCGTTTGGTGTCAACCGGTGCGGCTCCATTGAAGCCAACGGAGTCTCATCGGGGGGCTCTGTCTGTGTTAAAGACGCTGCTGTGGATCGAGTGGGGAAAGCTCCCCCAGCAGCTCTGGGGCCGGAGACATCGGTGCTGGAACTAGGGGGGCTGCTGCCCCCCCTGGCTTGACGTGGTTTCCATCCTATGCAGGGTTTGCAGTTTGGCTCCATGGCTCTCAGCCCCTCCCCTCCCCCCCCCCCCCCACTGTACACACTGTCCCAGTCAGCGCCCCCGGCCGGAGATCTAACACCAACCCCCCGCCGCCCCCCCCGCCCTCCAGCCGTGCATTGCATTGCAGGAAACCACAATTGCTATTAACGTGCAATTCTTGTGTTTCGTTCCCCCGCAAAGGACGTGGGCAGGAAGGGGACAGGAGCAGCGGAGGAACCACGCACCGCCCCGGAGGCGGAGAACGGGGCACATCGACGGGCCCCCCGGCCGGAGGAGCGCCCCTGACCACAGCAGGGAGGACAACGCTGGCGGGAGGGGATGGGGGAGGGCAGGAGGGCGGGGGGAGCCAGGGATCGTGCCACTGTGCTCTGAAGGGTTATATCGTCGCGGGCGTCTATGGGCCCCTCTGCATCGTGGTGGCGATCGTCCACGTGAAGACGAGGAGCTGAAGGAAGAGCCGGGGTCCTGGACCGCTGCAGGCCTGGGGGAGAGAAGAGAAAGGGCAGCTCCTGGGTCAGGCAGGGTTACCACCCGTCCGGGGTTCCCGGGCATCGCCTCTTTTTTCATCCTCTGCCCTCCAGCACCCCCTAAATTCCCCCTCCTGTACCCCCCCATGTACCCTCCTCCCAGTACACACACCCCTCCAGCACCCCCTAAATACCCCCTCCAGTACCCCCCAGGTACCTTCTCCAATACCCCCCAGATACTGCCTCCAGCACCCCCCCCCAGCTACTGCCTCCCAGTACACACACCCCTCCAGAACACCCCCAAATACCCCCTCCAGTACCCCCCCGGTACCTCCTCCAGCACCCCCAGGTACCCCCTCCCAGTACACACACCCCTCCAGCAATCCCTAAATACCCCCTCCACTACCCCCCCGAGGTACCTCCTCCAATACCCCCCAGATACTGCCTCCAGCACCCCCGGGTAACCCTTCCCAGTACACACACCCCTCTAGCACCCCCTAAATACCTCCTCCAGCACATCCCCAAATACCCCTCCAGTACCCCCCCAGGTACCTCCTCCAGCACCCCCCCAGCTACCGTCTCCCAGTACACACACCCCTCCAGAACACCCCCAAATACCCCCTCCAGTACCCTCCCAGGTACCCTCTTCCAGTACACACACACCCCTCCAGCACCTCCCAACTGTACCCCCCCCCTCCAGCTCCCTCTCCCTCCCCCCCACCCAGTAGTGTCCTCTGTTGGGAACCCAAAAGACGCAAACCCTAGGGGCAGGGGGCTTTGTTCGGAGAGCCCTGGGCCTCTGCACTGGTGTTTGTACCAGAGCGACTCTGCCTGAACAGACAAAGGGTCGTTATTGCCATTTACGGGCTACAAAGACAAAGGGCAGGAGGGGAAATTGAGGCACAGGGAGGGGAAGGTCACCCAGCCAGTCACTGGCAGAGCCAGGACTAGAAGTCAGGTCTCCTGAGCCCCAGTTGAATGCTCTGGCCGCTGCCTCTCTGCAGTCCTGTAGTCTATAGCTACCTCCCAACAATTCAGTTCAATTCCCTTTCATTCCCAGGGAAGCAGACACATCTGTAGGCCAGAGCGGGGGGGAGGGGGCGGGCTGAGATTCAGGAGTCCTGGAGTTTGCATAAGCAGCTCCACGTGCACCCCTGAGCGAGTCACCTCCCCAATGCTCCGTGCCTCAGTTTCCCCTGCTGTAAAATGGATGGGTTTACCTGCCTTCCCAAGGGTGCTGAGTGGCTGGGCCAATGAGCATCCATAAAGCGCTGCGTGCTCCTCACAATAAAAGCCCGGCAAAAGCCCCAAGCAGCTCTGATTTTTGTTGTCTGCTGCACATGTACGGCCCTCACCACCCACCATCTCACTTGGCTGTTTCATCCTTGCAGAGTGGATGCTGCCCACCGCGCCCCGGGGCTTAGGGGCAGGCACATGTAACCCCCCACAGTCTGACCTGGCGCCCTGGAGACTAACAGCAGATGTGTATCTGGGTAGGGCTGGAAAACGTAACCCCAGAACTGCCCCCGGAGATCCTGCGCTAATGCCATTTGCAACCCAGGCCCCAGGGCAGGGAAGTCTCATCCCAGCAACTGAGGACAGATGAACAAAACGGGGCTGTAAAGAAAACCCTGCAAGGAGAAGGGGCTGGGGAAAGGAGCAATGAGAGATTCCTTCCAGCCTTCTCCGGCCAGTCCTAGCAAAGTCAGGTCTAATTCGGGCCAGGCAAAGGAGCCAGAATAGAATCAGAACCATCCTGGAAACCGCGGACCCACATTCTTAGAGGCCGGAAACCCCCCGGCTGAGTTTATTTGGGGGGAGGGGTTAATATATTTCTGCTGCTCTCAACTTAGCGGGAAACGAAATCCCCCGAACGTGGGCTTTGAACCCATGGAGCGAACAGCATGAGCCTCGGCCGCTCGCGTTAAAAGCCTAGCTGCACGACGCCCACTGGGTTTAACAGAACCATCGACAGGGTCCAAAATCCAGGTGTGGTGGAGCCAAAGGATGCAGCTCAGCCCCCCAAGATGCCACTGCTCCCCGGCACCCATCACTCGATCCAGGAGGCAGCTGCCGGCTCCCTGCTAGCACCAGGCTGGGCTGGGAATTGGGGTTGGTTGAGAATCTCTGTGGCAGCAGTGGGAATGCCAGGCTGCGTGGGAGGACGGATCAGCGGGGCTGGGGCAAGTCTGGAGGCTCTATTTCCCCCCTCCCCTTTTGTAATTTCGATGTCTAGTGACAAGGAAAGGCAGGTAGCTGGGGGGAACCAGCCCCAGAACCCACCTCGGTGTGACGAGCGCTGTGAGATAACCCCCACCCACCCACTGCCTCAGTTTGCAGATGCTTCAAAGCCCCCCGGTGGGGTCCAGCGATGACAAAGCCCCAACGCCCCTTGGTAAAGTTGGTCCCATGGTTCATCGCCCTCACCGAGGAAGATTTGCACCTTGCTTCTAGTCTGAAATTGGCCAGCTGCAGCTTCCAGCCACCGAAGAGTCTTTTATGACCAAATGTTTGTGCCCCGTGTGCTGACCCAGAGCTCACTGCAGGGGCCGGGTCTTGGACGGAGCGTCCTTGGTTAGGGCCAGATCCCCAGGGCTCAGCACCCCCGTTGGGGCCAGATCTACCAAACAGCATGGCATCTAACACGGCTGGGCTGTTAGAGAATCCAGCCCCCATTGAGGGGGAGTCTAGCCCTGGGCTCGCTGAAATACCCGCTCCTTTAGTGCCTGGCTGGTCACCGCCCTGCGAACCCCTGCTCTCTCCCCCGCCCCGTCGGCATATTTGCAGCCCTGCCCTAGGGTTTATTTATTTTCGAGGGAACCTTGGTGGATATCAATGGGAACCGACGTGCCCAACGTGGAAAACTGATTTCATTTTATCCACGGGCCGACGCCGTCATCTAAAAATACGCAGGCCATAAATATCCACGCCTCGCGCTGTGCTGTCTCGGGCCGTGACTGCCCGAGGACAAAGCAGGGCCGGGCCTGTCCGGAGCCCGGATGGGGGTCAAACCCCCAGCTGCAGAAGGAAGTGGGGCTGATGATTCAGATTTCCTTACCCCAGCAAGAGGGGGGAGGGGTTGGGGAGGGGCGTTTGCTCTCTTCATAACCCCCCCAGAACCTGGCATGACTGGCAGCATCTTCACGGAGGACAAGAGGATCCCAAAAGCCGAGAAGGAGGAGCTGAGGCAGGCCCAGGGACAATCAGAGAAGGGGCTGCAGGTGGGCACTGAGGGGCACTGGGAGAGCTGTGGGGGGCGCCCGGGGCTGGAACAGCTGGGGGTGCTGCAGGTGGGGCATTGGCAGAGCTGGGTGTCTTTCAGAGCTCTGAGCGCTGCTGGACATCCGGCAGAAATATTTATGTCCAGCCCCCATTGTGGGCGCCAAGTGCTTGGAACTGGGGCCTGGATCTCTTTGGGAAACTGAGGCCGGCATGCCCGATTTCCAGGGGCACCGAACAGCTGCACCCGCCATAGGCTCCATCGTGGGTGCGGGGCGCTCGGTCCCCCTGAACGCGAGGCCCGGTGAATTATAACTGAGCCACGTGCAACGCGGCCCTCAGGGCAGCAAGCGGAGCGGCTCTGCACGCGGACCGGCAGGTGCCCCTCTTCTCCTGCCCGGCCTGCAGCTGGGGACCGGCATCGCCCTCACGCCCTGCGTTCCCCTGCCATATGCAAGCCCTCGCTGGGCCAAGGCCTCTCGAAGTGATGAATGCTTCGAATACCAGAGGCACCAGGAAGCGCGGCCCCGTTTTGCAGAGCGGTGCCAGGAACGCCCTGCCTGGATCTCAGCGCCCCACACAGATTCATTTTTCATGGCTGCAATTCTTCCCTTTTATTCTCTGCCGAGTCTCTCTGCCTGACGCATCTGAGTCGGGGGCAAGGTGCCTGTCAAACGGTTTCCTGCCTGGCCCTTTGCTAGACGAATGGTGTCGTGCATGACGGTGGGAGCTTTGCATTTTCTCTCTTTTTGGGGAGACCAAAGGGGCTGCGCGTTTGGCTGGGGCAGCCCCATAACCATAACAGGCATTATTGACTCATCATGCCCAGATCCCTAAGGGCTTTGCAAAGGCCTGGGGTGTTTGCAGGCCCAATGTGGCAGTATCCTTCTAGGGCAGCGGTTCTCCAACTTTTGTACGGGATCAGAGACGGACTCCGCTGGGCTGCTGAGATTCGCACCAGCAGAGGATACGTTGATCTGTGCGTTAGGACATCCTAGCTGGCTACACAGGGTGGAGTCAGGGCATCTACTGATCCGCCGCTGTGGTCAGTCGGGAATTTTGTCCCTCGGTTGTCTAGAGTCACATAGTGCAAGACCGGAGAAAGAAGCTGTGAATATTGAAGAGATTAATCCTGCTCCGGCCAGGCGGGGAGGGTCAGAGCAGCAAAGCTCAGCGGCCTCTTCCCTCTTGAATCTCTGCCACCTCTGACTCCCAGCCCACCACGCTCCCAGCCGTCGATTGGCAAGCGCTCCGTGGCGGCTTGGCAGGGAGCAGACCTGCGGCTCGGCCTCTGTCCCGCCCTGCGGGTCCCGGGGGAGCCAGCTCTCGGAGTGAAGGTGCGGGACGACCGTCCATGGCTCCGTGGCACTAGCAGGAGTGTCTGAAAGTTTCATCGACCAGGCGCGATTAAAGGCACTTGTAGGATATCAAGTGGGCATCGGCGGCTTGGGATCAGGCCTGAGTCAGCATCGTATTTAGGCCCACATAAAAGCCCCACTGAAGTTGCTGGCCCTGGTTCTTAACGCTCCTTTCCGCCCCTCTAGGAACATTCGTACCCACTTGCTTGCAGGCCCCTTCACGCCGTCGCGGCCTCAGACGCGAATCAGGCTGGGTGGGGCTGACCCACAACCTTCACGTTCCGCCTGCAGAACTGGGGCCGTAGGCCTCCGGCTTGGGCTGTGGGGATCGCAAAGCAAAGGCAGCACCCTCGGCATGAAAGCGCAGGCGTGGGGTCCATATTTCCGGCCCCGAACCGGGCGCGAGAGAATAACTCGCCGTGCCATGAAGCATTCCAGAGTTTACAATGAGTGAATTATTTACCGGTGACCCTGGCGAAATGCTGCGCGGGATAAATTATTGAATGGCCGATCTGTCAAAAAGTTCTCATAAATAAGTAATTTAGTGCTGTCTTAATGTTCTCAGTAAATGACTCATTCAATCTCCCGTCTAAATGCTCTCCTGGGGAAATTACTCACGCCTGCTGATTTATGAATTAGGACTGGGCAAATACGGCAGCTTACAAATTCTAGTCCATTAGGAGGCCTGCGGCGTTGCTTATTCGTGACATCTCGCTCGACACATGCAGCCTTGTGTCGCAGCCGTGCAGAGCGGGGACACGCTAAGCCGCTCATGGGCACGGGATGGAGCTTGCATGTAGCCCAGCTCCATTTATTGGCTCGACGCACAGCCATTGATATTTGTTTTGCAGGAGCACCTAGCGGCCTCAAGGAGTTATGGGTCCTATTGTGTTGGGTGCTGAATAAGAGACAGTCTCTGCCCCAAAGAAGCTTCCAATCTAAATAGACAAAGGGCAGCAGGGGAAACTGAGGCACAGAGAGGAAGTGACTTGTCCAAGGTTACCCAGTAATCCCACAGAGCCAGGAATACAACCAAGTTCTGAGTCCCGAGTCAGTGCTCTAACCATTGGACCATGCTGTCCTTGTAATTCTGGCTAGGGTAAGCATAGTAGAGCTGTTCTATGGGTTAAAAATAATGCGATCTATAATAGAGATCTACGAATAAATGATAATGGATTGTATGATGGAATATTGAATGGGCACTGGGAACATTTTCCTCAAACTAGGCTTGTTTGGTAGATCTCACACTAAGATTTAAAAATCAAGCCAAGTTTAAGGACTATGGCCTGAATCTCAGTTGAAGTGGAGACCTTTTTACACCACTCTAGCAATCTTCAAGCAGATGGAAACAGGCCCCAGAGGGCATTATTGAAATGAAACTTTTCTATGAAGTCATTTCGGTGTTTCCGAAATGAACTGTTCTGGAATTCCCGTTTCATAGTAAAGATCAGAATTTTAACTTTTTATGCCTGTACCCGGGTGCAGCGGCCCTGCCTCAGTTGCCCTTCAGTGACATGCTGCCATGATTCCACCCGCCGGCTAACTCCTTAACCAACACCCACCTCTTCTGGGGAGATAGAGTTCCTTAGCCCAGGTCCAAAGCAAACCCAACACACAGTCTTTGCCCCAGTCTCAAACCAGGCCCAGATCCACCTTCCCCGGGGTCTGTCTTCTCCCCAGTAAGTCTTCTGCCCACCGTTTGGGCTCAGCTTTCACCCTGTCTGGATCTTCTCCATCTCTCCCCAAACTCCTTAATAGGTCTATTCCATTTACAGTTGCTTTGATATAATAGAACCATAGAATCTCAGGGTTGGAAGGGACCTCAGGAGGTCATCTAGTCCAACCCCCTGCTCAAAGCAGGACCAATCCCCAACTACATCATCCCAGCCAGGGCTTTGTCAAGCCTGACCTTAAAAACCTCTAAGGAAGGAGATTCCACCACCTCCCTAGGTAACCCATTCCAGTGCTTCACCACCCTCCTAGTGAAAAAGTTTTTCCTAATATCCCACCTAAACCTCCCCCAGTGCAACTTGAGACCATTGCTCCTTGTTCTGTCATGGAAGACATAAACTAACATTGCAACAAAGAGGCTAGCACATGTGAGCATGTGTCTCTGTGTGACCACCCTCTGCTGGATGCAATCAGAACTGCTCCTCTGTGGCTCATAAGCACTATACTGTTCGCAGCTCATGGGGATTTTCCTTTAGCGCCACTGTTTTGGGAAGGGGAGGGTTTGAGTTCTCTCCCCACTGCCACCTGAGAAGTCCCAAGCGGCCAGCGGCACACTGACAGCCACAAAGCCCCAGTGGACCACAAGTTTGTTACACTACTGTATACACCGTCCTACATTACACACTGTGCTCGCTGTAGGTGTTATTGGCTATAGAACGGTCGCCCTACAAGTGTACATTTCCGCCTGCCCTCCACAGCGGCATCCTCACTGCCAAGTAAGTGCCTTTCGCGTGCCGTGTTTCCATCGCGTGCAGACAACTATATTTCCCCGGGTCTGATCATAATTAAACAGCGTGATCCGAGCGCTGCAGTAAATGGTGACCCTGATACCAAGGCGAAGTTATGCTCCCTTCATACATTAGCTCCTAACGCCCACTGGCACGCTCAGGAGGAAACCGTTTTTGATTTTATAGCCTCCCATATTTCACCCGCAAATCTCAACCGGGGAAAGGCAACACAAGGCAGATGAATCTCCATTTCAAACAGGAAAGGTGGCCTGCATCCTTGGTGCTCTCTGCGCTCTCCGGACTAGGAGAAGAAGGGCTTTCTTATCTTGTGTAGGAACACACACGCCTTCCTACATTACAATGGGACCAGCTAGCGGATGGGTATGCTGAAAGGTGTTAGATCTGGCAGTCAAGCAATTGGATCCATAAACAACCGCAGAGCCCGGTAACGACAATGGGGGCCAAGCACCGTCTTTCACGCTCAGCGGAAGGAGCAACCAAGCGCCTTTGGGCACTAAAAACAGCTGCACACAACGGATGGGCTGCCCAAGGCACAAAGCCAGAGGAGCCAGTGGCAATAAATGCAGGGGGAGGGGAACAGGATGCGGCCTGCTTGCGTGGGAAGCCGGAGGAGGATGAGGAGGAATTAGCTGTGAGCATGATGCTAAGAGGAAGAAGAGAGACGGCGCTCCTTGGGTACTGAACTCATTGGAGGGGCAGACCGGGGGATTTCTGAGCCAGGAAGCTGCTTGCCGTTGTTGGCTTCTACTTGTGTTCAGGGAAAGAAGACTTTGTGGGCGTTTGAAATGAGCTGACCCCAAGACTCGACCTGTCTCCTCTGGCTAATGTCTCATCCTAATGGAAGCGACCCGGCAAGGCCCCCAGCGTGGTCCAAGGGGCAGCGAGACTGTTACACGTTGTCTGCTCAAGGTGCTGCTATGAGAGAGGTCCAGGGAAAAGCAGGATCATGGGAGGGCTCTTTGTGACTGCATCGGTAAGGTCAAGTGCTGTTTTACTCTCCTGGCTTGTCTGCACAGGGACACGGAGGAGCATTAATCTGAATTAACAAAAGGTGTTTCCATTTTTCTGGGCTTCCCTCCAAGACCTTTTCACTTGGCTTATATCCAGAGCACTTTCTCCAGGATGCTTCAGCCAGCACTCTGGGCTCCAGAAACTCAGTTTGACTCCAGCACCTCACTCCGGTCACTTGATTGGGCTCGTAACAGCTCTATGCCCCTGGTGGTTGGGCCCAGCCATAGGGAGATGCCATAATTTCCAAATGAGGTCACGCTACACCCTTCATCAACATTTTTCTTAGCTACCAGCATCTCTATTTTTGGTTTGGGCATCACACAGATCGCGTAAGGACCAATTGCTTTGCAGATTGTGTAAGGACCAATCGCTTGTGTCCTCAGCTCCTCCGTTCAGGGTGTTTCCACTCATCTCACCTAGCCCGAAAACACTGTCTCCAGGGCACAGCCCGCCACACCCTTGTTTACAGTGTAACCTTGCACTCAACACAAGTTTGTTCATGCCCAGCAGCAAGCTCTATGCCTACAAATTGAAAGTGGGTTGTTTAACCCCCTGGGCGGCTGTCTCTAATTGCTGGGGTGGTGTAGGCTACAGCCGGACTCAGACCAACAGTGGAGGCCATTGGGACCGCAGGGGTAGCTCAATCATACACCCCCCCTTTCCCCTACATCACATTTGCATGCAACAATTCTATTGGTTGCAATGACTCAGTGGCATCAGAGGTCTCAAGCGTTCTCATTGGTGAATAATCCCCCCCAGCTGTCCCTGCTCTGTAAGCGTTCCATGGCAGTGCTTGAAAGGGAAACTGAGGAAGTGTACTCTCTTCGGTAGCGTGGGACACGCTCCCTCACTTCCATTAGCAAGCGGGTTCAGTTACGAATCTTGGCTCTTCTCCGCCGTGGAAGCCCATTTCCAAAAAAGCTGCCGCCCTGGAGAGACGGACCCGGGCCAGAACCTCCGAGAACCACAGCAATCTCTGGCTCGGACATCTATGGCTTTAATCCGCGCTTCCCCTTCTGGGCCCAACCCAGACCCTGTGGTTCTCCTGCAACCAATCTGTGCTACCTAGTTTTACCACTAGGGGGGTCTCCTGATGTCCTGGCCTGGATTGCGCAACGAGAAGCATTCGGGTGTCGGTGTCACGGTAGCCTCAGACCTCTAGAAACAGCTCCCTCTAGAAGTCGCCCTAAGCAGAGTCCGGCGGGAACCCAGGAGACAGCAGGAAATCTAGTTATTTGCTCAGGGCTCTGAGCAGCCTGCAGTGTCGTGGAGTTTAATAGCAACGAATGGCGGATAGCTGGCTACGGAGCAGGGGCCTTTCATAGTTGAGCCTTTAACTTTCAATCCTCCTGTTCTGTTGCTGATTTAGTTTTATTTCCCAAAGCACCGTGGCCAGGGGACGTGCCGGGGCAAATTCCTGAGTACGGGCTTCTGCTGTTCATCAAACACTCCCCAGAGCACTAGGGAATATCCTGCTTTGGCTTTGGCTGGGGGTTAAGAACCGACGCAGACGTGGCCAATAGGTTTCGCTAGCTCCAGTGGGTCTGGCTCGGAGGCAGGCATGTGGGGCGATTGCTTTCGGACAACTGGGGAATGCTGCGGCTGCCACCGAGGGGACGTCGTCCAAAATACGAAACCTATGGGAACGTGTCTGTATTTGCAGCAAGAAAAGCTGGTTTTGTGGTTAAGGCGTTAATAACAACAACTCCTAGCTCTTCTCTAGGGCTTTGCACCAGGAGATCTCCAAGCACAGAACAAAGGGGGTCGGTGTCATTGCCTCCATTTTACAGTGGGGGAAACTGAGGCATACAGGAGGTCAGACTAGATGATCACAAAGGTCCATTCTGATGTTGTAGTCTATGAATCTATAAATAATAACAAGAAGCAGGTGGACTGGCCCCACAGAGGCTGGGATGTTGAAAGCATCCCAGCCTGTGTGAGAAGCAGCCTGCTGAGTTAGACTGAAATAGAGGCCATTTGCCAGAAAGCTGCGGGGAAGGGGGACTCATTGATTGACTCACTGGGGGGATGGGAGGTAGGCAGGCACCTCCTGCAACTGAGGTCAGAAGGAGCTGCAGGTTCTCAGAACCCCAGGTCTCAAATTGAGATACCCAAGGCCTGATTCTCAGTCACACGCAGGCAGCATAAAGAGGCCTTGAAGCGGTGAGGGGGTGGTGGAAATATTGCCCCCTCCACATAGATGCCACCCCAGCTGGTAAGAGGACTCTGCATTGCCAGCCCTGCTCCCAGCCCTTGGCACAGAGGGCATGGCTGATGTGCACCATGCCATGGCTATTCTCCGCATGCTAGAGGGAGCAGGAGCGTCAGTTAGAGCAACCCCAAGGCTGCTCTAATTTAGAGCAGGGACAAGATGAGGCCCAGAATACAGGCATTGCAAAGGTGGCTTAATTCCCCTCCATCAGTGCCCCCCGTGCACTCAGAATCAACAGGCCACTGAGGCTAATTGTGCCACAGCACCCCTTGCAGACGCAGCTGTTCCAAGCCGAGAAGCACGCTGCCCGCCCCTTTTCAATGAATCTCTGTCTGTGTCTCTCTCTTTCCCTGGAGCAGAGCTGATTAAAACAATACATCCCCCGTGCCTCAACCGCGTGGAACAGTATCATGCTGGAAAAGCGCGTCCCTGCAATGAGACATGGACGAGGGCAGGCTGGGAAAAGACCTAAACGAGGCAGCTGCAGGTTTAATGGGAGGAGATCAGGGTGGCTTCGCCGACGTTAAAACAGAGTTATCCTCGGCTCAGCTGGCGCGAGAAATGGCCCAGGAGTGGTCCTAGCCACTTGGCCGCCCTGGGCAAAAAACAGTTTCGGTGCCCACATGGCCGCCGACCCGCGCCGAGCTAACGTAGCTGGCCAATCAGAGCGGACCCCAAAAAGGTCCCACCCACCCAGCGGCGTGGCAGCGCCCCCTGGAGCTGGTGCCCCGACTGGGTGCCCAGCTCGCCTGCCCCTAGTACCAGCCCTGCTCCTGGCGATCACAGAAAGGCCTTTGCGCCGGTGCTGGAGGGGACCGCAGGCAGGCTGTCTTCCTGGGCCCCCCTGGCTTGAAATGGGATTAGCTTGATTTTTGGCTCATTGTGGAAGTCGGGGGGCTTATTTACCGCGTGAAAGTTGGCAACTGTGATTGACACTCGCTGTGGTTAATCCACCTCCCCGAGAGGCTGGAGCGGGGGCTCTGTCCACCTAGCGCTGTCTACACCAGGCGCTAGGGGGGTTTCACTACAGCGAGGGATTTTTCACACCCCTGTGAGCCGTAGCTACACTGCTGTAACGTTTCACTCTCGAGTGTCCCTTGGATGGGGACCCAGGGCTGCAGGCCAGGGCTGCGATCATCTGCCGAATAATACCTGGCATTGTTGCAATCAGCTCTAGGGATACACTAGCAGAAAATCAGTGCCCTTGAGAGCAGGACTGGGCCCTTCGGAGGTTTGTAGGCCATTGCTCAAAGTCTTTGTGCAGTCTGGCTATTGTTTTTCCCCTATGGGCCCACAGCTGAGGTGCCGGAGGGAAGAGGCAGCGGTGTTTGATCTGTGACAGCCAGTGGGTTTCATCTCGTGTGCCCTCCGTAAGAGGCCCACGATACACAGCCCAGAAACAAGTTTTCTCCACAGTGCTGCCGGCTGGGTTGAAACAAAGGTGGGAACCCGCATCTCACACCATCTCCAGCCCGGGAGATGGCAGCCCCTCCAGTTCAGTACAACAGCCCCAGAGAGCAGATCTCCACCACTGGACGCCCTACCATCGCTTCTTACAGCACCTTGGGGTGTTGCTGCAGGTCTCCCTGCCTCGCTCCATGACGTCTGATGAAAGAACAACCCATGGGGGTAATGCCTGGTGGACCTGCCCCACGTTCCCTGGGAGAGACTCGGAATTAACAAAAGTGTGGGGGGGGAGTTTCTTGCAGGATGAAGGACTTTGACTTTCCCTTTTGCCTTGTCTTGGGTATGTTCTGCGAGGTGTGTCTGCCTGACTGGCCTGCAGACGGAAAGCTAACCGGATGGCTGAAAACACTTACTCGCGTCCCAAATGAAAATGATCTTTTCATCTCTTTCTCATTAACCTGTCAGTGCTATTCAGTCTCTCCTAATCCAAGAACAAAGGGACTGTCAATTCATTAGAAAGGCAGCATACTTAAAACCAGTCCAAAGTAAAACTCCCCCCTCGCCCACAATGCACGGTTTAACCTGTGGAACTCATTGCCACATGATATCCCCAAGGGCGAGAGCTTAGCAGGGTTTATAAGAAAGTGACTGGATGTTGTGATAGGGGAGGGCGTGCCCCTTTGTTGGTTATATCCTAGGCAGCGCAAGTAGCAAACCTTCCTCATCTAATGATTCTCCTGTGGCATGCAAAGCAAAGGGCAGTGGGGGTGAGGTGGATATGACCCCTGTCAAACAGATCCGGCTGTGGAAGAAGAAACTGCTTTCCTAGGTGGAGGACAAATGCCACAAGGCTGATGAACGTGGCCCCTAACAAACAACGGTCCAGCCACTCAGATGCTGGGCACGAGGCCAGGGTCGGCTCCCCTAGACGGAGAGTTGTAGAAGGCGAACGCAGGTAACTCACGAGGGGAGCTGCAGAGAGGCAAAGGAGGGGTGAGAGGTACAGGGATCCAGAGTTCAGACATTTTTGTCAATAACAAGAACATCCAGAATAGTAAGGGTTAAAAACAAACAGGTTCAGAAGCAAACACGGGTCACAAAAAGCCAAACCCTCGGCCGGCAGCCTCAGCAATGAGGCCAAAGACTGCATAGGTTACAAGAACAGAACGTACCGCTGTTCGGCGTCTCTCACGTCGGCTTAGCTGTGTGTTGGGAGGTTTGGCTTGCTGCTGCTCACCTCCAAGGGGCAAGTAAACATTGCAGTGAACTGGCTTGTGAGAGTGAGTCACCACTGCCCTCTGTGGGATGGAATCACAATGGCCTGACTCAGTGTCATAGACCCTATACTGCCGGCAGCGAGTGGGGATTCACCTTTGGCTGTGCAGATTGGTGCTGACAGAGCTCTGAATTCTACCCCTGCTACCTCCCAGAAGTTCCAAATAGCCACAGTACCGCAGGGCAATGACCATAAAATTCCCAACTCATCACATCTTTGATGCCTGCAAAAAAACCACCACGTAACACTGTTTCCTGATTCCAAGCAGAAGTGCCTGAATGCAGCAAGCCCTGTTTGCCCAGGTCTTCCAGCTCAGCGATCCAGGCTGGAGAGGTGTTGGCAACATGGAGATCCTAAGCCAAGAGGAGACTTTGAACCCAAAGCCTTGACCTCAGGATTCCCAAGGGCTGAGAGAAGGTCGTGTAGCCGCTGGGAAAAAGAAAGCCAGAAGTCCTCCGGCAGCTTCATCGCTGGAAGAAGAGGATTAGACCAGTGTTTTGTTTAATAATTGAATGCAAGTTTGGGGACAATTATTTATTTAAAGAAAACAGCGTGTTAACACGAACATGATCTAATCCCACATGACGGCCCGTCTACTTTATTAGCACCTCTGTCCGAGAGCCGAGCCCGCCAGGCAAAACAAACAAACAAACACGCCAAATAAAAGCGGTGTTAGAAGACGTAAGCGCCTTCCAGAAGTTCACACGTGGACGCCAATAGCACATCGCGCCTGAGCAAACGGCACTAGGGCTGCAAGCATTTGTCATAGACTTGGAGTGCACTAGCAAAGCTGGGCATCACCCAAACCCCCCTTCGTCTGCGCCACGCAGGGGATAACAGCCTACTACTGCTGCCAATTAACAGAGCTAATCCTTCAGCTCAAGTGGTAGAGGCCTGTATTTTAGTGCTGAAATGTCCATGTTCAAATCTCCCTGGTAGGGAGGGGTCAATCTATAAACACAGCTCTTCCACCTCGGGGCAGACCTCTGATTTTGCAAGCTAAGTAGAGGTGAGTCTGGTCACTACTACGGAAGGGAGACCTTTCAGGGTATGGTACGGGGGGATGGTGCTGTAATTCCTCCCCCTGAATGCATCCTGCAGCAACCTGGCTCCAGCCATCGTAAACTCAGGTTTACATCGAGTCCACAAGCCCGTGGCCCACAGACCTGGGCTTCGTGTGAAGTGTACACATGGGGGGTAGGGGTTACTTTGCCTTTCACAACCTGGGCCTGCCCAAAGTCAGGCAGGGCATCTGCCGTCCATCCAGGAGCTGAACCCAGGTCTTCCAAACCTTAGCCTAGCGCCTGAACCATGAAATCAGCCTCCCCCCTGCTCTGACACAGCAGGCCACCCCGCGGCTTTGGATCCCGCTGGGCTCAGTGCGCACCCAAGAGGCTAAGAGCCCATTGAACCAGGCCGATGGTACCTCCGGAGGGGAGCCGATGCTCCTTCACGGCAGGTTAGCCGCTCTTCCTGCTGCTTTCCCGAATCCCGGAGCTCAAGGGAGGCGTCAATCTCCTCGGCCTGCCCTGGCGCTAATTGGGAGAAAATCAGGTAATGAGGGAAGAAGAAAAGCTCCCCCACTTGGAGGGAGCGCCCGTCGCTGGGGGATCTTCGCTCCCCTCTCAAAGCGCTGCCCGACGGGCTCCGATCTGGCGCGCCAGCCTCCCCGCGTGGCGGCACATCCCCGCTGTGGGAGGAGGGGATTCCCCGCGGGTGGGTTGTTATGGAAATGGATTGGATTAGATTTTATTTTCTTTTTTTTTGCCATGCAAATGAGGAGCCGGCGCTTCTGAGGGGAGGCAGCCGCCTTGACAGGAACACGGAGCGCCCGGGGCCGTTCCTTTCATGGCGGCACAATTCTGTGACGAGCCCTTTTGTGGGGGGAAACTTTGATAATCCCCGTCACGGTGATGGATCGATCGGCTGGTGACAGGCACCGGTTCCCTGCACCGCTGAGCAGGGGGAGTGGGGGGATTGGAGGATTCAGGAGACCCGTTAAAGGGACAGGCTTCGCAAAGCAACACGGGATCGGCCACGAGAACAAGACAGGGGCCCCCGACCATTCCCATGCCAGGATAATTCAGGGACGACCCCCGTGGTGTCATGAGAGGAAGGCTGGCCCAGCAGTTAGAGCGCTAGCCTGGGACTCTAGAGCTTGGGGTTCAGATCCTCACCCCATTGATTTCTAGGGGAGTTAGGAGCCTAAATACCGTTGAGGATCCAGACCTTTGGCTCTCTATGCCTCCGTTCTCCGGCTGTACATGGAGGATGCTCGCCCCACCCTCCCTACTTCCTAGCTGTGTTGTGAGGATCAACGGGAGATTGTCAGGTGCTCAGAGACTCTGGTAATGGGGCCAGGTGCATACGACAGTGGGGTCAGCGGTATGGTAGCAGCTAGACTCCCCAGCGGAGAGCCAAGCCCTACGGCGCTAGGAGCTGTACAAATACACAGGAGGACACGGTCCCTGCCCCCCATGAGTTTACAGTCAGAGACATGGGGGGAAAGTTTGGGCCCAATCCTGCTCCCAGCGAAACCCAGGGGAGTTTTGGTCACCTACCTCCAGGGGCCCAGGATCAGCCCCTTAGACGAAGGCGGTAGTCCATATTGCGGACATAGGGCCAGATCCCCAGCGGGTTTGAGGCGTGACGTAGCGCCTCTCGCCACCTGGAGCCCCCCTCAGCTCTGCTCACAGGGTGCCGGTTCCTGGCGCCCCGACTGGGCTCCCCCTGGATTGGCCCCCCACAGTCGCCTGTCTCAGCTGGCGTCTTCCCCCAGCTCCCCCTCCAGAAAGTCTAAACCCGCCCCAGGGCCACACAGACAAGTGCCTGGGAAAGTCCAAACAAGGCTTCAAACTACGACTGGCCCTTCTGCCCTCTCCAGGCTCCCCCTGAGCTCCCTGTCTCGGGGTTCCCCAGGCAGGACTCTACCCTCCTCCTGGCGAGGTCTTCCTCCGCTGCTCCCTGTCTGTTCGACTTTCTCTCCACCAAACACCATCTCCCGCCCCCAGCCAGCCAGCCAGCTAGCTGAGCTCCCTCAGACTAATTACACCACCGAGCTCCGCCTCCTCTGGCCAAGGGGTGACTAATTAATCAGCCCCAGGTGCAGAGCATGACTCACCAGGGTGCTACCAGGTTTCGCTACCCAAAAGCCTGCTGGTCACTAGGCAAGAGGCCAGCGTGGAGGGTGGCCACGGGAGCTGGGAGTTAAGGTCCCCACGCTCTGAACAGTGGCTCCCTCGAGGAAGGCAGGGCTCTTATTAGAATCATAGAATATCAGGGTTGGAAGGGACCTTAGGAGGACATCTAGTCCAACCCCCTGCTCAAAGCAGGACCAATCCCCAATTTTTGCCCCAGATCCCTAAATGGCCCCCTCAAGGATTGAACTCACAACCCTGGGTTTAGCAGGCCAATGCTCAAACCACTGAGCGACCCGGGAGAGGGACCGCGACACAGCAGGTAACAGGGACTGACACGCCGATAAACACGCTTCAGGGGGCAGCCGCGATGCTAACGCATCTCAGAGCCGGGCTCAGCGTCCGGCGTCACATTCATAGCTCGCCCCGGAGACCAGCCCTGGGCCTGGGATCGCCCCTCCCCAGCAATCAGCCCAGTCCCGGAGCAGCGCAGGGGCAATCGGGCCCTTTTAGTGTCACGCGCGCATCTGACTACGGGTGGGACCGGGGAACCCACCCACAGCACTGAAATGCGGCCACTTCTGGGGAGGGGGACGCAGCCACCGCTTGCATGCCACAAACCGGTTCAGGAGAGGAAGGGGTGGAGGATGCTGGGACGCCTTTCATCGCAGGGGAAATTGAGGGAGGCAGAATGGGGTCAGGGCATCGGGCTCGGGGACGCAGTGGGGTGTGGCCTGTCACGGGAACGCTCGGAGCACGGACCCCGTCGAACCCCACCGGAGACCCTCGGGTGGGTCAGCGCAGCCCTTGGCAGGCCGTGCTCTCAGAGGAACACCAGCCCCCTCCCCGGCTCCATGCTGACTCACAGGGAGGGTGTCGCTTTACCGAGCAGCCCCCGCGGCTTTCCGCAGCGCTCTGAGGGTCTCCCACCCAAGCCCTGACCCAGCCCAGCTCAGGAGATCTGACGCCCGCACAGGCCCAGGGAGGAGGGCTGCAAGTCACCCGCCCTCTCCTCCCTCTGAGCCCGCCCACACTGGGCCGCAAGAACATCTCCCTTGGCTGCCTCTTTCCATCAGATGCGCCCCAGGAGCTTCGGCTCTCAGTGAAATAAACCAAGCGGCCAGGGAGGGGTTCACCAGGCTCCCAAAGGCGCCAACGCCCCCACGGCAGGAGCTCCTGCCAGCTCACGTCTGCCACCGCCACGGGCAATTGGCTGACGTCGCCCCGCTGCGCTCGGCGGGGGCCTGTTCCTCTGCGCCCCGGCACGGGGAGGGTGGGAGGCTACAGGGAACATCTTTCTGTGCACGGCCTTGGCTTCCAGGCCCCCTCCCCCACACCCCTTTCTGTCGCCTGGGATCCCCACACAGATTAGCCCCCAGGGGCTTGATTCTCCTGCCTGGCGCTTGGCAGGGATCCCAAGCAAACAAGGCAGATTCCCCACCACCCTCTGGAAGGAGCGTGCGACTGGCCCCCAAGAGGGATGCTCCCCTTGGAACAGAGCCCAGGGTTTGAACCCTGCAGGGTCAGGGCTGGCGCTCAGGAGAGCAAGGCTTCAGTTCTGACGCTGCCTCAGTTTCCTGTCCCAGCTTTGCGCCTCAGTTTCTCTGTCTATAAAGTGGAGCTAAAACCTCTTCCGCCCCCCGCTCCCCAGTAGTGGGGTGCTCGGCTCCCACGGTGATGGGGTGCTACCGAGCCAAGCCCAAGCTCTTCCTGATCCCACAAGAAGCCAGTGTCCTCCCCCAACACACACTTTTTCACTCTCTGCTCCCTTTTGCTCACATATTTCCCTCGGCCTCTTTCCCACCCTCCTGATCTCTTTTTCTGTCTCTATTCCTCCTTCCTTCCATTCCTCCCTTCCACAGCTTTTCTCCTTTCTTTGTTTCCATGTCTCTTTCTTTCTCTTCCCCTCTGTAGCTTTTCCTTTTTCTTTCTTTCTTTTTCTTTCTTTCTTTCTTTCTTTCTTTCTTTCTTCAACACTTGGCACCTCACAACGTGCTGCTTTTCCTTCATTTCCAGCTGGCATTCACTCCTCACTCAGGCCCTCTCCTCTTTCCCGGTCCCCGCAAGGCCTTCTGCAACTCTGCTCCTCTATCCATCCCAGGCTGGTTCCCGCCAGCCCGTGAGATCAGTCCTGGCGGAAGAAGGGGGAAATTCCCTGGGCTGGGTTTGCCCCTGAGGATGGTCATGGTTGAGTCATGGATGGGTGCGGCGCTGCTTGGCTCATGGGCCCCCGGTGGCGTCTCACCGGCTCCCCCATCTGTTAGGCTTCCATTTAGAAAACGCCTGCTTGAGTACCAGCGGGGTGCCAGCATTCGGAGGCGCCGGGCACTGCGGGTGTAGCCCAGCCTCAGCCCTGCTGCCAGGGAGCTGCTGAGTGTGTACAGCACCAAGCACCATGGGGGTCTGGTGCTTGGCTGGGAATCCTAGGCATGACTGCAATACAAATCAATCATTGCTACTGTGTCTAGAAGGGTGGATACTTGGGGTGGGGGGGAATCAGGACTCCTGGGTTCTATTCCTGGCTTGGGGAGGGGAGGAGAGGGGAGTCTAGTGGTTAGACCAGGGAGGGTCTGGCAGTCAGGACTCCTGGGTTCTATTCCTGGCTCTGGGAGGGGCGTGGGGTTTAGTGGTTAGAGCGGGGGTGGGGTGAGGTCTGGGAGTCAGGACTCCTGGGTTCTATTCCTGGCTCTGGGAGGGGCGTGGGGTTTAGAGCTTGGGGACTGGCAATTAGAACGTCTAGTCCCAGTTCTGGGACACTTGGCCCTGATGTAAATGGGCGCACAAGGAGGAGCGCACAGCAAAGGAGAATCAAGCACCAGTGTGTTGTCCTGGGATCACAGATGGGAGGAGGGAAGTCAGGATGCCTGGGTCCTCTTCCCCAACTCAGCCATGTGTGACCCTTGGTGAGTCACCTCCCCCCTCTGTGCCTCAGTTTCCCCATGGGGGATAATGACCCTGACTGCCCTTTGAGATCTTCAGGCAAAATCCAGAGCAGCAAATGTTATAACTGCCGCTGCCAATAAATCCATTCCCCTCTGCCTGGCCTCGAATCGCTCATTGCTGGGCCCTCAATTAATTCCCTCTGTCCATGGGTCTGAATCCACAGCCCCAAAACTCCAATGACTTGCGATTCTTAGCAAAGCGCCCTCCGCAAAGCAGGCAGGGTCTGGGCCAGCGGTGCTGAGCGCCTCTGCTCCTGGCTCGCCGTTAATTACCACAGAATAGAAGTCACTCCGGCAGGGGCGCGGGAATGGAGCAAAGAGGCTTCCCAGTAATTGCATACCAAGAAATGTTAATAAGCCAGAGCCCTGCCGTGGAGCTGAAGTGCTGGGGTGGAACCCTCCAGCCCGCCCCGTTATTAATCAGGGAAGGAAGGCCCGGGCGAGGTATTTTTCATAAACTTGCAAGTTATTTTTCTGCTCCCTGGTGTTTCTCCGCGGCACGTGGAAAGTGAATTTCCGTTCCCCTTTCCCCTGATCACTAGCCACAGCAGGGCTGCATGAGTGGGGGGACACATGCTGGGTGGTTATTAGGGGGCTCCCCGGGAACAGAAGGAGGCGAGGGCATTAGGTGCATGTTTAAGAGACCGGCGTGTGAGCCTCCGCTCTGCTCCGAATCCGCTGTGGGCCCCTGGGCGCGTCCCTGGGGAACGTCCACACTGCCAGGGCAAACCTCCGGGGTCGAGTCTCAGAGCTTGGGCTGTGGGGCTCACCATAGCTGTGTAGACGTTCGGGCTGGGGCCTGGAGCCTCAAAACCCAGCAAGGGGGGGAGGGTCTCGGAGCCCAGGCTCCGGCTCAGGTGCGTCTACACGGCTATTTTTAGCCGAGTCTGTTGCCCAGGGCTCTGAGACTCAGCACCAGGAGTGGTCTTTGCCGTGTAGACGCGCCATCAGTCTCTGTGTAGCCACACCCCCTTGCCATCTGTCTCAGGTACTGTTCTGTGACCAATGCCCACGACAAACGCCTCGCCAGTCTAGCGGCCCCAGCAGAACCCCCTAGTGCAGACGGCGTATGAGACAGGAGGAACTTTTCCGTCCCTGCAGCTCTATCTCCTCCCCTCATGACACCGGGGGCTGAAGGGGGGTTTCTGAGCTACCTCACTGGGGGGGTGGGTTTTTCACACCCCCGCCTGACACAGCCAGGCTGACAAAACATGGGCGCATGTCGACGGACTCTGAGCCCTCTCCCTCCCTAAGACAGAGGCCCAGTCTTATGAAAAACGAGCTCTGGTTTAGCGAAATGGGGGGGGGGGGGGATTTGCATTTGCAACCAATAAAGTTCTGCTCAACTCATCGATTTTGTCCGGGCTTAGCTGTGTGATTTTTTACCAATATACTTACCCCCGTAGAGCCCCCAGCGTGGACGCAGTTTCACTAGGCTAAAGGTGCCTTAGAGCCGTATCGTTTATTCCCCAGGGCTTGTCTCCACTCGATGGACCCACAATGTGAAGAAGACACACCCCTGCGTGACAGAGATAAGCCGACCTAGCCCCTGATGCAGGCGGAGAGGTGGATTAACTACAGCCAGGGCAGAACCCCTCCCGTCGGGACCGTCTGCGCTGCCGCTCTGCTGCTGGGCCGCCGATGCGTTTTCAGCGTAGACGCCCGACGGCGGCTGCCTCCGCACTAGAGTTCCACCTCTTGAACGCCACCGGAATAACTCGAGCGGCGCCACTTTCTAGAACAGGCGAATCGATGAGGCCCTGCTCCGAGCTAGACCCAAATGAGAGTCCACGCCTGGGTGTGCATCCGTGCAAAGAACCTCATGGAAAGACACGGCCCCCGGAGCTCCGGTGCCAGCTGCCGTCGGGGCACAGAGCAGGCGGTTGTGAGCTCGGCCGCGGCTGCGGTGCTGTTCCAAGAGGCAACACGGGGCTGCAGGTTCGTTATGCGATGAATCAATTGCAATTTATTATACAATAACATTCCCCTAAGATGTATTTGGGCTCCACGCTGGATGAATTATCGACCAGTGGGAATAACAAAATGTCTTATATTTATAGAGCAACTTTGCAGCCCAAAGGGCTTTATAAACTTTACATGGATTGGAATGGGTGTCCCCCCCTCTCCCCCCCGCCCGCATTGGAATCCCTTCTGGGCTTCCCCCGCCGCTGAAATGCGGCCTCCTCTGGGGGGTGGCGGAGCAACTGCTTAACAGCCACACGGCACAATGCACAGGGGTCACTCCACCCTAAAATGCAGCCGTTTCTGGGGCGGAGCAGGAAGTGAGGAAGAATCCAGTACTGAAGTAAACTTGAGGGGCGGGAGAGGAGAACGCCTGGCGGAAGCTGCTGAAAGCACCGTGGCTCACTGTGACCAAAAGAGTGGTGGGGATCTTCAGGAAACACCGGCGGGCGGGTTTCTACGTCCCATGCCCCTCCGGCAGCACAGACGCCCCTAGAGCCAGAGGCAGAGGGGAGAGCGCCCCCTCCTGAGCCACCCTCCCCGCTCCTTGCAGCACAGCGCCTCCTACTGCCACCGAGGGGCATCTGTTCAGAGAGACGAGCCCCACAGCTGCGCCCTCACGACAGACTAAAATGCCTCCCTCTGAGTGTCCCTAGGCTCCGACTGCCAGAAGCTGGGACTGGACGACAGGGGATGGATCAGTCGCTAATTGCCCTGTTCTGTTCCTTCCCTCTGAAGCCTCTGGCACTGGCCGCTGTCGGCAGACAGGCTACGGGGCTAGACGGACCATGGGTCTGACCCAGCCGGGCCGTTCTTATGTTCACGGGCGATCCTGGTTCCGTGCACATTTGCGCCTACCTTGGGCCGGCCCGCGGCTCATCCCATAAGGGAAACCACCTCGGCCCGAAGAGGCAGCGCCCGCACCGCGGTCGGCTAACGCGCGGGTTCGTTAGCGATTCCGTTTCAGCAGCGGCGCACCCGCCGCTGCCTCTAAACGGCTTCTGGAGGGCGCTCGCAAACGGCGGGCTCTGTATAAATATCATTAGGTTGGGTGTTATTATTATTATTATTGGCACAGATGGGGGCTTTCACGGAACGCCGTGCACCGCGGGAGTTCCTCTAGTGCCTGCGGCACTCGGCGAGTGGGAGAAAATGAACCGCTGACGCCGGCCCGGATTCAGCTCCGGAAAGGAGATCGGGCGTGGGGGGAGGGGAGGGTTGGTGGTTGCTTATTTTCCTTTCTCTTGCTAACTCCTTCCCCTCTGATCCACAACTTGCTGGGCTGGACAAGTCAGATGCCACGGTGATGGGCGCAGGGTGAGATGCAGGGGGGATTTAGTGCTTAAGACACCGCGTTGGGGACATAAAGGCTTGTGCTTTGAGGCGTAACCACTGAAGCGAACTGTTGAGGGAGGTGGTGGATTCTCCGTCCCTTGATGGCTTCGGATCCTGGCTACTTTTCTGCAAGCTAAACACAGCAGCTGGGTGCAAGGCAGGGGTAGCTGGGTGAAACGGATGTACCCGGGGTCAGGCTGAATGATACAATGGCCTCTTCTGGCCTTAAAAAAACTCTGTGCTGTCTCTTTGTACAGCACCTAGCACCCGAGGGTCCTGCTCCATGGCTGGGGCGTGTGTGCACAGTAATAGTGATTAGGAACGCAGCCCAAAGGGCAGGTGTGTTCCCTGACTGTCCTGTGCAGCAGCGGCCAGTGCTGGCCTGGCAGCAGGATACCCCGTTAGATGGGTCCCTGGTCTGTTGCAGTCAGGGAATTCCCCAGGCCCCTCTGTTATGGTAGGGTTGAAGCGCTGTCCTGTCTTGGTTTGCTATTGTGGGGCTGCCGATGGGCGCAGGGATTTGGCGGGTCTGGTTGCCATAGCGTTGGGCTGTTGTTGTTGGTGGGTGCTGGGCTGCGTTATCGCAGGCGCTCTCAGGGGCGAAGCGGCCCTGCTACTAGTTGGCGTCTCAAGCTCCGTGGTCCCTCACCAGCGCCGGCCATCACAGCTGCCTTGGTGGTGCGTCTCACCGTGCCCCAGTGCGCAAGGCGGGCCGGCAGCTGCGATCTCCATCACTATTTCCCTTCCTCCCTCCATCAGGGCCTGCACCCCTCGTTCCTGTCTGGCCAGGCTGAGAACCACCAGTGAATTCCTCTCCGGCATCTCCTCCCCGACCTCCTGCTCCCGGCCTTTGTGCTTGAAAAACACCTTCGTATTCATCTCCGCAGTCTCCTCTCCTGAGGGTATCTCGTGCCCCAGAGACAGGGGCTGGACTGACACCCCAGCAAGACCTAGAGATTTCCAGGACCGGGCACCAGCCTAGGAATCAGGAGTCCTGGCATCTAGTCCCAATTCGGCTGCGTGCCCTTGGGAAAATCACTTGTCTTTCTAGATTGTAGGTTTGTACAGCGCCTAGCGCACTGGGGTACTGATCTCATTTGGGGCCTGGGGGCGCCTCACAGATCAAGCGCCACCCGGCTTGACCTCTAGCGAGATCCTCAAGATGGTCTGGCTGCATGTTCAATCTCCGTCTGTCAGTGGCGATCTTACTGTGGCACCAAAGCTCCCGGTGCCCACGTGATCACCAGCTGGGCTGTGTTTAAGTGGGTTACACTGGTGTGTATATTACAGCCATTCCCTTGGACAGAATCAGCCTCGGTACGATCCGCCCTACGTTGCTAATGAAGGCTCAACACTGCCACAGCATCGCCTTGGAAATTCCCAGCAGCAGCGGGGATCCCAACTCAGATCCCAACACACGGGTCCCTCTCCTCTGCATGAAGGGAGCAGCTCCCTCTCTCCCGACAGCAATGGTAGGGCTGTTAGCTGCGGGTAGGCACTCGAGGGATCTCTCCCCCAAGCTGCCCTTGTGCTGTTACATTGCACATCCAGGGCTGATCCATCCCCCGAGGAGAGACAACGTTATTGCTTTTAATAAAACAGACTTGATATTCGGCTCATTTTATTGCTATCATTAGTCTTCTCTGTAGTGTATCCTGGTGCTTCGGAGACAGAGGCCCCTGCTGCTCCAACAGGCCTGTTTGCAGTCAAAATCACGAGTGGCTCATTTGGCTTTGAGCCAGGAGAGGACAACCTAGGACCGGCTCATGCTCCCGTAGACTGGACCAGAACTTAGGTTCCCATGAGCCCCGCAAAGTAGATTTAGCTACAGCACTGTTACAACTGTGTCCGAACAGCCCATGTGGGTCTCTAAAGACGCTGCTGTCTATGGAGCTAGGCAGGCGCTGTGCACGGAGTTCTGTGCAGACTGTTAGAAGAGACGCACCCTGTGCTCTCTCCTCGAGACTTTACCTTTGCTCTTCTTCTTGATCCAAGTTATTGCTTGTATTGCCATAGCATCTAGCAGCCTCAGTCGTGGACCAGGCCCCCCTGGTGCTTGGTGCTGTACAAACCCACCCCAGACAGACAGTCCCTGCCCCAAAGATCTAAAGCAAAAGGCCCTTCACACGGAGGATAACGGTGCGCTGTTGTGGATGGTGAGCACATGCTAAATGGTGCCGATGCTGCTTCCCCGGGTCTGGCGATTTCACCCTGCCAGGGGTCACCCCTCCCGCTGACAGCGGCTCTTCTAGGGAATTTCAGCCCCTCCCAGGCCAGAAAGGGGAGGGGGGAAGATTTGCTCCCCCGAGAACCTCCAGTAAGAAAAATGCTTTGGCTTGTCTCTCTGGAGGCTGCCTCCCCCACATCCCTCCTCTGCTTCCCCCATCCTTCCTTCTCCAGTGCCTTGCCTCCCCCTTCTTCCCTCTCCCACTCCATTGCCCCTATTTCCCCCACTCCCATCCCGCTGTGTCTCCCCCGCCTGGGGTCAGCTGTACCCTGCCTTTCTAATGCCAGGGCTTCAGGGCCATTCGGGGCAGGGCTCCTAGATGGCCCCTCATCCCTTGTGGCCTGGACATCTAGCCTGGCCTGGTTCAGAGCCCATGGCCCAAAGAGACCCGCCCACCCACGCTCTCACCAGCTGGGGGCGCTGTGGCGTTCAGCAGCCTCCAAGTTCCGCTTCTCATCTGGCACCGAGTCAAAGCCTTTGAGTGTCTCCTGATGCCTCCCTTGGAATGGCTGAGCAGAGCACGGGAGATTTCACTATCCCCAGCTCTGCCACTGTCTCACTGTGCAGCCCTTGGGCAAATCCCTTCCCCTCTCTAAAAAGGGAGAGAAAGCGGCTGAGCCAGTGTGGGGAATTCCCAGGTGCAAATCCAAAGCGAGGGGAGGTGCTCACCGTTGCTGCTTTCATGTCAGACAACAGAAGGAGCTGTTTGAGTACAGGGCTGGGAGCCAGGACTCCTGGCTTCGCTTCCTGTCTCTGCCACTATCTGATCCAGGTCGAGCCAACAAGATGCCTCAGTTTCCCCATCAGTAGAATGGGGATAAGAAAGTTAGCCTCTCTTGAGTGTGTGTGTGTGGGGGGGGGGGGGGGGTTGGGAGATATAGTTACTGTCTGTAAAGTGCATTGTAACAACACCTGCCCAAATGAATCATGAGCTGGGTCTGAACCCAGAATCTGCCCGACAGGCATCTAGTACTAGAGCTACAGGAGCGGCTCCGTTAGCTGGCAGCAGTAATAGGCTGTTATCCTCTCAGGTGGATCAGTCACTAGAAGGAGACGCAGCACACACGTCACAAGTGTGTTGGATTTGAATCCAGGGGGTTGTGAAGATAGATACGTTGAAGCCTGTGCGGTGCCCCGGCGCTGTGGTGACAGGAGCCATTACAAAGTACCTTCGACAGAAGTCCATTATAACCCTCTCTGTGGGATGGATCCGTGCATCTCTTGGGAGCGCCTGGCGCGGTTCTTTGACACTCGCAGACGGCGAATTGCAGCGTCTTAAAAGGCAGAAGGGAGAGGAGGAGAAGCCAAGAATCTGTCGGGGGCGGAGGGAGGTAGCCGGGAGGGGAAGGGACAGCTTGAGCGGGGATGCAGGGATGAGATGTGGCGCCGGCGTTATGGAGCTGCTGCTCCAGGAGGGAAAAAAAAATAAGACAAGCAAATGGGTTTGTTATTCTTCTTGGGAAGAGCCAGCGCAGCCTGTCCCCTCCATCTGCCGCTCACGTGAGCGGCCAGGGCCGCTGTGGAAAGAGGGGAGGGCCCCACCGCCGCTGAGGTCTGCCGCACTGACATTTTCACTCCATGATCTACGGATCAGAGCATTTCCCCCACAGCTGAGACCCGGCCACCTTTGGACGGTGGCCGCTAACCGCACACGACAATACCACACGCGGGGCAGCTCACTCAGCACGGGCAGGCGGCTGACTCTGGGACGCAAGGTGGCAGCGGTTTAACTGGGTGCGCAAGGATTGGAATGCGGCCACTTCTGGGGTGGCACGCCGCCGCTGTTTAACAGCCACCACCGGGGCCAGGAAGCCAAGGCGACTCTCGTCACTTATTGGCCCAGCAGGGTGGAACGCCGGAGGCAGACTGGAGTTACCCAGGTTAGAATTTGCACCAAACCCCAGCACTGACACCTCGGCGTAGGCAAAAGGTGCGGCGTGGCCTTTAATACCACAGCACCCCCTAACGCCAGCAAGGATTTCTCAAACATCTCTCCCCTCACATCCCAGCAGCCCGACCTGCACCGTGCAAAAAACCCCGCTGCTAGCAAGAGAGACCAGTTGCTCTGTTTCTGTGGGCAGGGCTGGGCGTTCTGAGCAGAGCTAGACCTCATCCCATTCCCCTATAAAAGTGGGACTCACAAGGCCATGGCTACACCGCACACCAAGCCTGGGCTCTGACTCAGGTTTGAACCCCCTTTCTGTCCACACACGAATCAGTCTGATTCACATCAGCAAGCACTCAGGACCTGAACCCTGGTAGGGGAGTGGGTCAGAGCCCAATTTCCAAGCCCTGCAGCGTGGACTCAGCTCCAGTCACAGACCTAGTCTGCACCCTGCAGTCTGGACGTGTGAGCACCGTTGTGGGACCCGGGTTTCCAATGCAGTGTGGACGCTCCAACACCGAGCGCACAAGCCCAGCTCCCACCAGACGAGGGTTTGCAATGTAGCGCAGACAGAGGGTTACCCCCTGTTCCCAAGCACAGCAAACTCAAGCTGTTCAAGTCGCTGGACACTGTCCCCTGCCACACAGGAGGGGATCCACCCTGAGGTGGCCTAATGGATCAGGCACGAGAGTGGACTCCGGGGAGCTAAGTTCTAAGCCTCGCGCTGTCACTGATCTGGTGTGCAAATCACTGACCCTCTCCCAGTTTGGACTGTAAGCTCTTTGGAACAGGGACCGTCTCTCGGTGCACAACGGCGCCCTGATCTCACACCGCTACAACGCAAACGATTGTCAGCCAGGTGCACAGGGAGCCCCACGTCCTCACAGATCACTGCAAAGGGGCGAGGTTTCATTGTGGTGCACGGACACAATAGAAATGATCATACAAAGGTTGCATCACGCTTTCTCTTGCCGGGATGCTCTGAGGACTCTGATGTACCCACTGCAGGATGAACAGAAGACCCCTGTCCTACAGCGCTTTCTCCCACATTGCAGCGGGAGTTAATGCACGCAGAGTATAAATGCGGGGAGGGGGGAGGGAGAGAAAGGGGGTGTCTCTGGCCTTGCACTAAACTAGAGCTGGGTGGGACAGAGTTTTCCTGTCCCCCAAGAATTGGAAATTTTCTCCATCCTGAAGCAGATGGAAAAGTTGACATCGCAAAGTTTCAGGAATCAAAAATGCAACTGGGTTAATCAAAATGTTTGGAGAGGGACAGTGGGGAGACAGCAGGGACCCCCCTGACACCCCCCCCCACACACACACCTTAGCCCTTGAAACAAAAAGTCATTTTGCCCTACAAAAATGCAACTTTTTTCATTTCAAAACGGTGTGAAATGGGACATTGGCCATTTGGAAAGGTTCCATACCCCCCCCCCTCCCCGCCCAAATCCCAAATTCATCAAACCTGACCCTTTCCCTGCAAACACTTTTGGCTTTGACGGATCGGTGTTTTCCCCGCAGGATTCCTGCCCAGCTCTGGGCTGAGCCCCGCGTGGCTTCTCACGGCACAGTGCCACGTTTCTGACAGTGGAGGGCAGCAAGAAGCCACCCAAAATCCACACGCCAAGAACTCCAGCTCGCTGGAGTGAAACTGCAGCCTTGCACTGGGGCTCAGGGCAGGCTGGACAGGACCCTGCAGATAGCTGCTCTGGGCCCCTTGCTCCGCCCCAGCCCCCAACGCTCGCTGTTGCAGAGGTTGTTTATTATGGGCATCAGACCCATCCCACAAGCGATGTTTGGAGCAAGGAACTCGTCCCAGGCCGGGCAGGCCGGGCCCTTTCCAAAGGGGGAGAGAGGCCAACCCTCCCCCTTGCTCCCTGCTGCATAGCAACCATGTCAGAGGTGCCACGGGGCCAGACCTGAACAGGCCGTGGGGAGCCAGTGCTGCTCCTCTTTGCCACTGCCATGGGGCCGGATCCTGCATCGGGGCTGCCTCCCTTCCCGCCACTTCCAGCAGCCCTGGTCCCCTCTGCTCTGCTCACAGGCCCGGCTTAGCCACAGCCTCGTGAGCTGCAGAGCACTGGACGGGGGAGCTGGCCAGGACAGGGCGGCGGGGGGGCCGGGGCAGCACCATGGGAAAAATCTCTGGGGTCCTCCCTGGACCAAAGAGCCACAAACTTTGATCCTGAGCTAGGCCTGAGGGGAAAGCGCCAGCCCCCAAAGCCCACGGGGCTGGGATGGATCCAGACACTGCCACCTGAGCCCATCTTAGCTGCTTCTCGCCTCCTCCAGAGCTGTCAGGGCCTACTCCCCTCCTTTGCCCCCATGCCCATCCCCAGCTTTCTTGGGGGATCCGCTCAGGCCTGCCCCTAAAACCTCCCTCCCGCCTCTATCCCGCACACACCCGCCGCTCAGCCATGGGACCCCCAAGTCCCACTGAGGCTCCAAACTCGCCAGCGTTCTCGTGGGTTGGCAGTGGGAAGGGGGTTGGAGACTGGGGGCGGGGGGGGGGGGGCGCACGCTGGAGGCTCCCAGGGAAGGGGACGGAGAGCGGAGCCAGCGAGGAGAAGGGTGGGAGGCGCAGAAAGGTGCTGCTCACCGCTGATGAGTCAGCCAGGTCCCAGAAAGCTTCTGGACCCAGAGGCCCTGTCTGCCCTTCTGCAGCTGCTCCTGGGGTCAGCTCTTGATCACGTGGCCGGCTGCTGAGCGTAGTTCATCTCTGCGGGAGATGCCGCAGCCTCCGATCCCTCCCTGTCTAGGCCCAGAGGTAGCTTGTGTTAGTCAGTCTAGCAACTGCTGCTCTAGGGGGACTCCCCTTCGTCTCCCTCCCTGCCTCTGCCTTGTCTGGTTAGGCTGGGAGCTGCTGTGCGTACACATAGTGAGACAGTCCCTGCCCCAAAGCCCTTACAATCTAAATAGCAAAAGAGAGGAAGGGGAAGCAAAGGCCCAGAAAGGGGAGGTGGGAATAGAACCCAAGCAGCTGAGTCCCTATCCATTGGGCAACGCTGCCTCCCAACGTGCTGGCTTGGTGGCTGTAGAGGGAATGATCCCAGCGGAACCGAGAAGGCTGCTGGGAAAAACGTTACTAGAACGTTGTTGTGTTAAGCCTTCTCTTTTATTAGGCAAGTGAAAGATGATCCCCGGCAACGTTCCCAACCATATACACCCGCACCCATCGCGGCATAAAAGAGAGAACACAATCCAGCTTGTGTGTCCCTTGCAGCTTCAAAGCACCAGCAGGTGAGCTCTGATGTGGCGCACCTGAGTGGAATTACCCAGGCTCCCAATCTAAACAAATGGAAACAGCTGATCTGCAGCTCTCTCTGTTGAACCCAAATGAGAGGAGGGCCCTGATGTGTCCGTTCCACTGCTCTATTACTGGTATAATGGTAGCAGCTTTAGGCCCCACATTAGGTCAAGATCCCCCTTATGCCAGGCACTGTACACACATAATGAGAGTTTCCTTGGGCCTTGAAGAGCCCAGTCCATCTAAGGAGCCAAGACCAACCAAGGGAGTAACAGAATCCCCATTTTATAGATGGAGAAACTGAGGCACAGAAAGATGTGACTTCCCCAGGGCCACCAGGAAAACCACAGCAGAGCCAGGAAACGAGTCCAGAGCTGCATTCCGGTAACCACAAAAATTCGCTCCCCTTCTCTCGTAGGCTCCCCACCTGTATGGCCCTTGGAGGGGCTTTGCGACATATCAAACTGTCCTCATCTGGCACCCCCCTGCTGGTAGATGCTCAGGTCCTGCAGGGCTTCACTTCTTCTCAGCCCTCCGGCCAGGTCACCCCCAGGGTAACAGAGAGTCCCACAAACTAGAGTCCAGTGTCCTTACATCAGGTCTCCAGCCCCTGGGTCTAGGCCCTTTGGTTCTTACATCCTGTTGTCTCAGGGCTTTCAAGAGTCCTTAGACCCTTATGCCTGGGGGCTTTGCACCCCCTTTTCTGGGAGCTGGGAGGGGAAGCCAGATCCCTCCATTCCTCTGGGTTCCAGCCCAGGGAAACTGCAGCAAGCAGGCAAGGTGCTACCCAGTTCACTAACTGAGATCTCCAGCTTCCTCCCCTCCCCCCCATCACAACCACTCTCATAACAACTGTGAAACTCACCAGAGTCTGGTCAACTTGCCTCGCGTTGCCTGCCTGCAGACTCAGGCAGACTGCACTCCACCGGAAAGTTTTCTTCACAACCGTAAGGGCTAGACGCGTAATTTTTTTTAATTTTTTTTTTAAAAAGCTGAGATTCTGCCCAAATAGATGGGCCTCTCTGATCCCTATGGAAAACGTCCCCCTTTTCAAGTGATATTCAGCACTTTTAGTTTGGACTTCTATAGTTTCCGGGAGGGCGGGGGGACGAGAGAAGAGGGTAAAAAAAATGCTAGAAGGAAAAGTGAACAGAACAGTCTGGACAATCAGAAAAGGCTGGGCGGGTTTGGGAGGGCCTGGGGGAGCTTTGAGTTTGATCAGACTGGCTGGTTGGCTCAGCAGCAGAGGAATAATGTGTCTGTCCCCGGGCTGGATGGGAATGGCAGGTCCCATTAATGATACAGCCCCCGTCCCCGCCAAGACCTGTGCGGGGCTTATGGGGCCAGACACAGACTTTTTAACTCCTGTCTCCATGTGCCTCTGCAGAGGTGTTAATGGGCCACTCTACCCTGAATGGCTGCTTCTGCTAAACACCTCGTATTATGCTGGGCGGGGGGTCACCTTGCCCAGCCCCGAAGAAGAGCCGTGTGTGGCTGGAAAACGTCTCTCTCTCCCCACCAGAAGTTGGCCCAATAAAAGATATTAGCTCCCCCCTCCCCTTGTCTGTGTGTGTCCTGGGCACTCCCAGCCAAAATGAAATGAGGGCAAAGGGGCATCCTGTCCCTTTAAAAGCACAGAGCCAAGGCCCCTTCCCGCTGCCCCCCCACAAAGGATGCTGGGGTAAGGCAGGGGTGGGGGGTTCCTACCCCAGGGGCCTTAGGGAGGAAGGACTGGGCTGCAGCTGGAGAGGGGGGCCTGTTTTCATGCGCAAGAAAATGGGGGTGCAAGGGACTTCCGTCGCTCTGCAGGGAACGGGGTGAAGGGGGGAGTGGTGCAGAGCGGGGGAGGGGCGCCTCAGCCAAGATAAAAGTCTGACCCCCCCCTCCCCCAATCTCTTCTTCCCACCCCTCAGTGCAGAATTCCCTAACCCCCATGTCCAGGATTCTCCACCCCCCCGCCACATTTCCCCTCTGTGAAACAGGATCCCCTCCCCCACCCCTGTCAAAGACTTCCCCCCCCCATCAAGGATCCCCCCGCTGATTCAAAGATCTCCCCCTCCCCCCCAGGATTCACCCCTCCTCTCAGAGATCCCACCTCTGCATCAGGGATCCCACTCCCTCCCCAAGCTCTGCCCACCCCATCCCATTTGCAGGATCCCCCCTCCCTCTAGGATCCCCCCCAAATCCAGGATCTTCCCTCCCCCTGCAACATCTTCTGTCTCTGTCCAGAGTCTGCTCCGTGTTCAAACCCCCCCCCCCCACACACATATCTATGATCCTGTCAAGATCCTGTCAAGAACCCCTCCCCCATGTCAAGAATTTCCTCCCAATATCCTGGATTCCCCCTCCCCCCAAGTCAGTTACCCTCTGTGCCTCTGCCCAGAATCTGCCCCCCATGTCAAAAACTCTCTCCCCATGTCCAGAACCCCCCTCCAGTCAATCACTTTCTGCCTCTGCCCAGAATCTGCCCCCCATGTCAAAAACACCCCCCTACCTCTATGATCCCCTCCCACATATCCTGGATTTTGCTCCCCCGAGTCAATTACCCTCTGCCTCTGCCCAGAATCTGCCCCCCATGTCAAAAACTCCCCCCCCCGTCAATCACCTTCTGCCTCTGCCCAGAATCTAACCCCCCCATGTCAAAAACACCCCCCTACCTCTATGATCCCCTCCCACATATCCTGGATTTCGCTCCCCCTGAGTCAATTACCCTCTGCCTCTGCCCAGAATCTGCCCCCCCCATGTCAAAAACTCCCTCCCCATGTCCAGGACCCCCCCCCCAAGTCAATCACCCTCTCTGCCCAGAATCTGCCCCCCATGTCAAAAACACCCCCCTACCTCTATGATCCCCTCCCACATATCCTGGATCCCCCCCCCCAAGTCAATCACCCTCTCTGCCCAGAATCTGCCCCACATGTCAAAAACTCCCTCCCCATGTCCAGGACCTCCCCTCCCCCCCGTCAATCACCTTCTGCCTCTGCCCAGAATCTGCCCCCCCATGTCAAAAACACCCGCCTCCCCCCCCCCACTTCTCTGATCCCCTCCCCCATGTCCAGGCTCTCCCCCACCCCAGTCCCCACACACCCCCCCCCCCCCGCCTCCGTCCACAATCCCACCCCCAACTTGGCCCAAGTTGCCGGGTGGGTTGTTCCGAGAGCCCCCCCGAGGCCCCCCCCCCGGCTCCTCGGCCCCCCTCCCCCGCTCGCTCCCAGTGGTTCCATCCCCCGCCGCCGCTCCGGAGCGCCAGAGCCAGCGCGGAGCGAGCCAGCCGGTGGGGCCCCTTGCGCCGGAGCCGTGGAAATGGTTTGGCGGCGGCGCTGAAGCCGGGCAGGGGCGCGGAGAAGGCGACAGACACCCCCCCCCCCCGGACCCCCCCCCAGCTCCCGGGCCACAGGCAGGAGCATGCGGAATCTGCGGCTGTTTCTGCTCTGGGTTGTGACTCTGGCCGACACTCAGTGCCAAGGTAAGGGGAGGGGGGGGGGGGCTCCGCGCCCCCCACCTCGTTTGTGTCCGCGCGGGGGAGGGGGGGGGCGAGTTGGCGAGTTGTTCGTGGGGGGAGGGGCGAGGGCAGAAGGAGCGCGCGGGGGGGGGGGCGAGATGGAAAGATCCCCCCCGAACCCCACTAAAATGCGCCCCCCCCCCAATTCCTTCTGCCTGATTCCTGGTGTAACTTCAGGGGCTTCGCTGGAATGGCTCCTGATTGTTCCCCCCCCCCCACTGCCGGGGGGGGGAGGTCGGTAGGGCCCCCCCCCCCCAACCCCACTTCTTTCATGGGAAATCGGGGGAGGGGGAATTGCATCTTCTTGGATCTAAAGTGGGGGGTTAAGGGGGAGCCCCCCCCCCCCCGGGATCACACGGGTGGGTAGCCTCGCCTGCTGCCCTTTATGTATGTATTTGTGTTGCTCGGAGAAAAGTTTTGTGGCAAAAAGAGCGGGCGGGCGGAAGGCTGGAGGAAGGGGGGAAAGTGAAGGAAGAAAGGGAGGAATGGAGGAAAGGAGAAGTCACACGGATGCCAAGGAAGGGGGAGGAGAGAGCGGGACAGGGGAATGTGTGTGTGTGGGGGGGGGGGAAGAGCAGGGGAGAGGCTGCGATTTGAAGTTCCGAGGGGGGGGGGGGTGTCCGACCCGTGTTTGTACAAGTTCTGCGGGGTGCATTGGGGGGGGGGGGAGCTGCTTTCCCAGGAACCCGCCCCCCCCACACACACACACCGGGGAGCGGCCACCAGGCCGAACCGCTGGCTGGAGAACAGCTGGGGCTCTCCTGGTGGGAAGAGCATTCCACTCGTGCCTGGGAGTGGGCATTAAACCCTGCTCTGGGCCCACTTGGGGGGGAGCCAGGGGTGGGGGGGGGACTAGCTGGACTGGAGTCCCGGGGGCCCCCTCCCCGATCCGGATGGGGACCCTTCCTGGGCTGCCTGGTGCTGATGTCTCAGCAAAAGGGGGGAAAGGGGGGGGGCAATTTGTGCTTGGAGCAGGGGCATCTCTCTCCCCGGGGGCAGGGTTGTGTGTGGGGCAGGGGAGCTGGGGGCGGGGGGTGTACAGGCGGAAAGGGAAAGATTCCCCCAGCTAAAGGAGCAACTCAGCCTCCTTCTGCGGATGTCTCCGCTCCCGCAGGAATGCCTGAGCCTGGAGATTTCTGGCTGATAAGGCTGCTGGGGGTTGTTTGTCTAGCTGGTCCCAGGGACCTGTAGAGCTTAGAAGACTCAGGCCTGGTCCTTCCTTGCAGACAGGGAGCTGAGCTGGCTGTCAGAGAAATGGAGGGGCCCAGGGCTCCCACTGGAAAGGAAGAAATCCAAGCCCCACACTCAGGGGGGCCACGGGCCCTGGAGCACAGGCCCGGAAGGTGTTCTTGCTGCTTGTAGTGCGGTCCCACCCAGCTGGCCAGTTGTGCCAGGCACTGCGCAGGGGCAGGAGAGATGGTCCCTGCCCCAAGCACTCACAGTCCAAATAGGACAAGACCCGTAGGCCCATTTCACAGAGGGGGGAAACTGAGGCCTAGAGAGACTTGCCCAAGAGCCAGCAGGCAGCCAGCGGCTGAGCCGGGGGCTGAGCTCTGCTCGCCCCAAGTTCTAGGCTAGTGGGGCTAATGAGTTGGCTGGTTCTGGGGGTCTGTGTTGCGGGAACGCCACCTCCTCTGGGGGCGAAACAGCCTCCACCGAAGGGGGCGTGGGAGCCTGAACTCCGGTGCGGGGCTGGAGGAGTTCCCCCCACCAGGGGATGAAACGCCTGAAGGGGCCAGTTTGCAAAGGGCCCTTGCCCTCCCAGCGTCCCTGTGCTCTGGATACAGAGGCCTCCCATGCCTGCAGGTCCCTCCTGCTACAGCATTCATTTTAAAAGGGGGGCTGGGGTGGGGGGGAGCGTTACTAAGACGCTGGGAAGAAAATGAGACAAACAGGGGTTTAAAGGGGGAAAAAAGCCTCTTATACAGAAAGATCAAGGCGGGGGGGGGGGCGGACAGGGCAGGATAAATACATCTCATCCTCCACCGTCCCCCCCCCTTGCAAGACTCGGGGAACCACCGTGGGTCTTTACTTAAATCGAAGGAACAAAAGCTACAGTTTTTTCACATGTGGATTTAATTGGAGGGAAGGTGGGGGGGGGGAGGTTTGCAGGAAAGAGAGAGAGAGTGAGAAGAAATATTTCCCTTTTTATAAATATAACTCTTGGAAACCAGCGTGAGGGGGGCAAATGGGCTAAATCTGATTTACTCCTGCGGAGGATTTGATCCAGAGGGAGGCTTAAATCCCTGCCTTAGGGAAGAATACCCCGGGGCGGGGGGGGCGAATGGCTATGCGGGGCTGGCGATTTAGGAAGCAGGATTCTGGGAAAGAGGAGGCTCAGGGATCTGTTTTGATTCCCTTTCGAATTAACACCCCTCCACCCCCCATTTTTCTCTCCGCTCCCCACTGCTCTGCGTGACAGGAGGGGAGCCACTTGGGTTATTTTTCCAGGGTTTGTGGAGTGTGCATGGGGATTCTTGTAAGTTTCTTTCTCTTGCCCACTACCTCCTCCTTTGGAAGCTGTTCGGATGGGTTGATCTGGGGCAGGAGGGGTTTTCCTTCAGGGCTTTTATCAGGGAGAAACAGAGCAGGGATTGGGGGTTGGAGAGTGGTTGGGAAAACTGTGACCCCCCCCCCCCCAAAGGAGATATATATAAATGAGCTTGATAGATGGAGAAAAGCGGGGGGGGGGAGGAGGGAAACATGCTGGAGTGTTGTGGGGTGGGGGGAGAAAGGACGGGTGGGGGAATCTGTGCCATTCATGTGGTTTGAGCTCACGCACACACAAAGATGTTGAATGGGTTTCATCATTCTTCATTTCTCACTAAATAATTTTCTGTATCTTATCTAAATGAAACCCATTATTCTTCCCCCCATTTCAATCACTCGCGGTGATTGTGCCTCAAATTGAAATATTTATTCATTTTCCGGGTGATTCTTTATCCCTTTCTCTCTGTGTGGGTTCCCCCCTCCCCCTTTCCCTTCCTTTCAGGGAAGAGCAGCAAAATTGCAACAGCAAAGACTACAGCTAATCAGGAGAAGTGTGTGCTTCGGGAGGTGGGAGGTGTCCACCCGTGGGGGTGGGAAGTGGCTAGGGCACAGTTTTGTAAGGAGGGGGTATACGGAGAGGTAGAGGGGGGGAGTGTGCTTCATATTGCCTGGAAATATCGGGGGGGGGGATGTGCTTCCCAAATCCCTCCCCCTAACAGAAACACACGCATACAATGCTTTGATCCTGCACCCCGGATGGCAGCTAGACAGAAGGAAAAGGGAGTGCAACAGGGTGAGCTAAAGTAAACTGGTCACAGATCTCTTGTCATGTGTCACCGCTCGGGCACTTCACATCCTGCAAGGGGGAAGAGGAATTGGGAGTCCAGGACTCCTGGGTTCTATCCCCAGCTCTGGGAAGGGAGTGGTATCTAGTGGGTAGTGCAGGGTGGTCTAGATGTCAGGACGCCTGGGTCCCTTGTCTGGTTTGCTATGTGTCTGTCTGGCCTGATTTCCTTGCATTTGTAGGGCGGCCTCCCCTGTTGTTTCTGGGCCGTCTGTGAAATGATGATAAACCCACCCCCGTGGGGGCTGTGAAGTCTTAGTCAAGGTTTGTGATCCCCTGCCAGGGACACCTGAGAAGGGAAAGGTTACAAAGAGGTCACACTCCCATTCAGCGTGGGGTTTGCCTTCTCCTCCAGCCCCAGTGAACAAACGTGTTCCTGTGCCTTTAATCCCCGTCCCATCCTTCATGACCCCAGACCTGGCTTCCCATAGCGAGGACCAGGGAGCCGTCCCTGGCCTCCATCAGGACAGAATCGCTAGGACTGGAACATACAAGGATAGATCCTTAGCTACCGAGAGTGAGAAAGAAAGAAAGAAAGAAAGAAAGAAAGAAAGAAAGAAAGGTGAATAAATTCTATTTATCTAATTGTTTATTCAGCTAACTGTTTTCATCAGCTAGTAAGTACATTACTGGTGAATAATATTTTCATTATTCAGTCCGTTTAGATAGATAAACGGGGTGTATGGAGATAGATAGAGGGGTGTGTATAGGGATGATAGATAGCTAGATAGATACACGTGTGGGGGTGGATGGCTGGATGGTTAGAAGAGGGGTATCTATGGGGTAGTGTGTATTGCGATGGATGGAGGGGGATGGCTGGCTGGCTAGATGGAGGGGTGTTCCTAGGAATGGATAGTTAAAGGGGGTGTATATGGGTATGGATCAGATACTACAGTGCTGAGGGCAGTATAAACATCTTTATATATTGGTAGATAGAGGGGTATTTATGGGGATGGATGCACGGATGGACAGAGGGGTGTGTGTGTGTATGGAGGATGGACGGACAGAGGGGTGGGGGTGAGGATGGATGGATGGACAGAGGGGTGGGGTGCGGATGGATGGATGGATGGACAGAGGGGTGGGGGTGAGGATGGATGGACGGACAGAGGGGTGGGAGTGCAGATGGATGGGTGGACATAGGGGTGGGAGTGAGGATAGATGGATGGACAGAGAGGGGTGGGGGTGAGACAGATGGATGGACAGAGGGATGGGGGTGCAGATGGATGGGTGGACGGGGGTGGGGGTGCGGATGGATGGATGGATGGACAGGGTGGTGGGTGTATGTATGGAGGACGGATGGACAGAAGGGTGCGGGTGCAGCTGGACAGATGGACAGGGGTGGGGGTGCGGATGGATGGACGGATGGACAGAGGGGTGGGGGTGCAGATGGATGGGTGGACTGGGGTGGGGGTGCGGATGGATGGATGGATGGACAGGGTGGTGGGTGTATGTATGGAGGACGGATGGACAGAAGGGTGGGGGTGCAGCTGGACGGATGGACAGGGGTGGGGGTGCGGATGGATGGATGGATGGATGGACAGGGTGGTGGGTGTATGTATGGAGGACGGATGGACAGAAGGGTGGGGGTGCAGCTGGACGGATGGACAGGGGTGGGGGTGCGGATGGATGGATGGATGGACAGGGTGGTGGGTGTATGTATGGAGGACGGATGGACAGAAGGGTGCGGGTGCAGCTGGACGGATGGGCAGGGGTGGGGGTGCGGATGGATGGACGGATGGACAGAGGGGTGGGGGTGCGGACGGACAGACAGTGGGGCAGAAGTGCAGATAGTCTCCCCCCTGGAGAAGCAGCCAAGGAGCTGGCAGGAGGTGGTTTCCAGACCTGTGCAGACTTCATGCCTGCGGCGAGCTTGCGCAGGTCTCGGTCTCGGCCCCCCGGCTGCGTGGCCGCTGCGTTGCCGGCTCCCTTCCCCCGCACCCCCATGCCTGCATCCCCGCGCGCCCGCCAGACGCCCCCCGGCGAGCGGCAGGTAAATATTGTGAGCGATGCGCGGGCGGTAATAGCGGTTTGACTGCAGATTGATTAGTGCTGTGTAAAAACTCGGCGCCCCCCGCCCACTCACCCACGCATGCCAGCTGCTGCCTGCTGTGTGCCATTTCCCTGCCAGCCTCCCTGGCCCCCAGGGGCCTCACAAAGCCCGGCCTGCTGGCCCCACGGGGCAGCCGGAGGGGGGCAGCCGGCATCGCAGCTTGGGCGAGGCATCGGGGTGGGAGGGTTATAGGGCAAACACTGTGTGTTTGGGTTATAGGGGAAACACTTCCCCCATCCCTCTGCCCAACGCAGCAGCGAACGAGGAGGAGGGCGAAGGGTTTGGTCCCCTTGTCTTGTCCTCTATGTGTGAGCAGCCCAGGGCTGGTTTATAGCTTCCCGCTGTCCTGTCCAGCCCCACTAACCTGAACTGACTCATGGCAGGGGACTCCAGCCCCGTTCCGCTGGCTGGTCTGGAATGTAACCCCTCCCCGTGTCTCTGACACCCCACCCCCACCCCCCACAGCAGCCTCTTCTCCTCCCCCTCTGCGGCTGACCCACGGCAGTGCTCCGAGGAGGTTTGAGGGCTGGGGTGCACGGTGGAGCCAGCAAGATGTGCTGATGCATTGGGCGGGGGGGACACAACGAAGGAGCTGTTCCCCTTGGCACCAGCTGCGTCTCCCCATCACTAGTGCGCCTTCGAACCGGCCACCCACTCATGGCCCCCCAGGGAGCCACGCCGCCCCTTTCATTCTGCCTCCTGGTGGGAGGGTTGTTTATTTTGAGTGCACCTGACACCTGTCAGCGCACTGCTCCGCACAAACAGCCCGGCGGGGCCGGCTCCACGGCTCCCCCCTACCTCTTCCCACCCCCCACCTCGAGGGGCTTTTCGTGCCGTGACCTCATCGTCCGCGGCTGGCTGCAGGGAGCCCACGCAGAACTCCGGCGCCCCATCACCCTGGGGCTCCAATGGGCCTGACGCTGGGCGCTGCCTTTCACACACTCCACCGGGCTGCCGCAGTCCAGCCGGGCCCAGCGTCCTGGTTGCGAGTGACTCTTGGGTAGGAAAGCCAGCCGCTGATGGTAGCAAAATCCACTTGCGGCAGAGACGATTCTCCCCCACTCCCGGGAGGGCAGGGTCGGGGCCCTCAGCCTCACCCTCCAAAAACCCAGGGCTTGCCCATTTCAGTGAAGGGTGCGCTCCCTCAGCTAGCAGCGGTAGCAAGCCTCTTATCCTCTCCGTGGACAGCCACTAGAGGGCGACCTCCATGCAGCCCCCACCTCTCCCCGCACTCCCTTGAGCTGTGCTCCGTTCGGCTCCTGCCAGTCTTGCTGCCGTTACACCCTGAAGGGTCTTGCTTTGCGTCCCAGCAAGCCGAGTGAAAAAACCCAACCTATATAACAGGGTTTAAAGGAGAACTAGATAATTCATGGAGGTTAGGTCCATCAATGGCTATTAGCCAGGATGGGTAAGGAAGGGTGTCCCTAGCCTGTGTTTGTCAGAGGCGGGTGATGAATGGCAGGAGAGAGATCACTTGATCCTTACCTGTTAGGTTCACTCCCTCTGGGGCACCTGGCATTGGCCACTGTGGGCAGACAGGATACTGGGCTGGATGGACCTTTGGTCTGACCCAGTCTGGCCGTTCTTATGTTAACCTCCCCCAAGCAAAACTGGTCTGAAAGGGGTGAGATTCCTCCTGCTCTGGGGCTGAAGACACTCGCCCATGGAACCTCCGAGGATTTCCGCCGGCCCCCATGCCGGCAATACCCCTGTCCCCAGCTCTCCCCCCATGGGGTGCTTCCCTCCCCCCTCCACCCCAAGCTCCAGGGCTTCTACAGGGTTCGCAGATCCTGCTGCAGATCTCTGGTCAGGACTCCCCGGGATCAGCCCTGCTGCAGAGCAGAGCAAGGCGCATGGTGTTAGCCCCCTGCCTTGTTCCTCAGGACACTGGGGCCTTCAGCCCGACAGTTCTCAGCCAGCCCTAGCCCTTGGGCGCTTCCGCACTGGCCCCCTGAACAAGCCGAGTCCAGTTAACGGGTTCTTTGGATTCCAGCAAACGCAGCCTAGCCTGATCCTCTTGCACGGTCGTGTGCAGCAGGGAAACGCTGCCCCCTCAGCAGGCTAGGGTTTTGCATCACTGGTGCAAATGAGCGAGGTTGCGCCGTTAAAGCCAATGCAGATTATGCCATTGATTTCAACGGGGAGCAGGGTTGAACCCTAAAACAGTTAATCTAGGTAGGAGACAGTGCGGTCTAATGGATAGGGCCCCTAAATTGGGAGTTTTGAGGCCTCGGTTCTGTTTGCAGCTCTGCGACTGACTTGCTGGGCCACCTTGGGCAAGTTACTTTCCCCCCTCCCCGTGCTCAGTTTCCCCCTCTATTACCTGGGATACCAATGCATGCCTTACTGTGTGAAATGCTGTGAAGCTGGCGAGTGCCTGCTCCTCCACAGGAGCTAAGCCCAGGTTGTGTTATTTACCTAGAGGTGAATCTGTAACCCCTGCTCCAAACAGCGTCTAGCAAGTCTACCTGTTTGATCCATCCACAGTCCACCGCTGCTCACTCTGCAGAGAGACTCAGGGGTGAAAGGAAACCCTTTTCTGTCAGGGCGTGTGCAGGTGCAAAGTGCAGGGAACTTGCGGAACTCCCTGCAGCAGGAAAAGCGGCAACCACGCTTCGAGACGGGCAGCAGCCCAGACGTTGCTGAGTGTGGGACAGGAGTCAGAAAAGGTTCCTGGCAGTGAGAGATTCTTGGGAATCATCTCTGCCGGGGAAGCGGTGGGATCCCTGTCGTTCGGGGCACTTCGAACACGTAGCTGGAGGTTGTAGCATAGGGAAGGATCCTTCGTCAGCTGGGGGAGACTGGATCTATCTGGGCCTTTTTGATTGGACACACTGGTTCTCAGGCCTCCTTACACCAGTCTGGCAGGAAAGGGCCATTAAAGTGGGTGGAACCAATATATTTTAGGCTGCCGGAGCTGCCTTAATGTCACTGAGAATCAGGCCCCCAGGCAGTTCCAATAGCGAGGAGACAATTAAAAGGCTCCTCCACCCTCCCGTGTCAAGGCACAAGTTGATTGTCGACCCTCCACCATTCTTGCCTGGCTGTGAAATCGCTGCTGCGCTCCACACCAGAGGTGGCTGCCTTTCAGGGCTGGGTGATTGATCCCTGGACAGCGTTGCTTTGTGATGTTAAACAGCGGCTGCCTCTTACTCCAGAGGTGGCTGCCTTTCAGCGGTGGGGGAAGAAGCACTCCCGGCGTGTAGCACGTACTTTTCAAAGCACGTTGGGGTCGTGAGATTGCCCTTATTCCGGGCCTTCTGTTGCCATAGGACACAGGAGGCCGGATACCAGGTACAATGGCCCCCTTCTGCTCCAGCAAGCCTTTCACCGTGGCAGGCGGGGACAGGGGGACTCGGAGCAGCAGGGATGGCTCAGGGCTGACCCTGTTCTGGAAGGGAGGATTAGAGCTAATGGACAGCGTGTCACCAGGGCTGTGTGGGGGCTGACCCAGCGAATTCCATCCCCTGCCTTGAGTCAGAGATTTCTTGCTCTTCTGCCCATTTTAATATCCGAGGGCGCCTCCTTTCCCACCCAGATCCTCAGCCCCTCCCCAGCCCGGATACCAGGTACAATGGCCCCCTTCTGCTCCAGCAAGCCTTTTGCCGTGGCAGGTGGGGATTGCCTGCACTCAAAGCCATTTAGGAAACTGGGACCCTTGAGTGAGACCTGCCGGGGCACACTGGGATTAAAGGGTTTAAATCCCACGGGGGGGCTGGAGCCAGCCGGCTCTCCGGGGCGAGGCCACTGTAGTTCCCGGCAGCAAGGGTGCGCTCGGGGGCTCCAGCCCTCGCTCGCTCCCCTGGCCCAGTGCTCTTGCTCGCTCGCTTCCCTGGCAGGGTTCGGTTCCTCGACCTCTTGTGCCCCCAGTCCGGTGCTCTTCCTCCCTTGCGCTCGCCTCCCTGGGCTGGCACGTGCGTTTGCCTCGACTTGCCCTCTAGCTCGCTCTCCTAGGCCATTGCTCGGGCTCATTGGCTCACTTGGGGTGCTCTCGCTCTCTCTGTCATTAGGCCCTGTTGTCAGTCCGGGGGGGGGGGGGGGGGGTGGCTTTGCAGCCTCTCCTGCAGGGCTGTGGTCTCCTCCTACGATTCCTTTTGACCGAGAGGGCAGGGAGGGAAACAGTCACCTTGGAGACCGAGTTTTGTCAGTAGAAAGGGGACCAATTGTGGTGAAGTGTGTGTGTGTGTTTGTGTGTGTGGTGCGTGCGCCACCCTCTGTCGGAAGGAATCAGAAATGTCCCCCTATGTGTCATAAGCCCTATAGTGCTACCAGCTAGGGGAGATTCCCCGCTAGCTCCAGTGCTAGACTTCTTATCGGCTTAGACTTGCTGATACCATTTCAGGGGAGTCCTTGCGAAGCAAAGGTGGGGATTGCTAGGACAGCCCGCCAGGCGAAGAGCTCCAACCTCCTACGAGACCCAGAGCCCTTGCCCTGATTCTGCGGTGAGCCCTGGAGCTGTTTGCGAGGGGAGCTCAGAACAAATGCCGGCACCTCAGGAGTTCCAGGGGCCTTGGCCCTGCGAAGCATCTCTCCCCGGCGGGGACAGGGCTGGGCTGTGGTGAATACAAAGGTGATTCTTTGCTGAGGCAGCTGGATGCAGGCCGCCTCTGTGATCCTCTCTGGCTCTAATTCCCAGCCTGCAGGGCCTGTTGTCACCTAAATCCTGCCCCGGCTGGGGCTGCTAACTGCACTTTGGGTCCCTCCCAGCCTAGGATAATGGGCGTCAGCAGGGGAGCCCGGATTCCTGGGTTCTGGCGCATCTCCCTAGTTCTGGAGGCTGAATTCCAACACGGAGACTGGGGATGCTGCAAACAGAGAGCAGTGGAGTTAGCGGCTTTGGGGTCCCTTCCCTGTTCCCTCCATATCAAGCCCCCGGTTGTCCCAGCCTGTTCCCTGGGTTGCACCTGGGAAGATCAAGATCGTTGTGCAGCAAAAAGCCTCCAGCTTGCGGGGAAGCAGTTAGCAAGCCGTGGGCACCTGCAGGCGGTGTGGAGCTGGGGGGAGCAAGGGGGGAGTAGAAGTGCTGGGCCCAGAGGCCCCTGTCGGGTTGTGAGCGGCGCTAGCAGGTTCCCCCTGGGCCGAGGCCTGGGGAAACGTGATTTTCCCAGAGTAGAAATCCATGTAGCATCAAATATTGTTATCCCCGGGCACGTCAAAGGAGGGAGCGCGGGCGAACGAAGAGGCCAGCGCAGAGCGACACGCGGCGTGGGTGTGGCCGATCAGCCGGGTGTGAGGAGGTGCCCAGGGAGCCAGCAGCTTGCAATCCACTTCCCCAGCTTGCGGTGAGATTCCCCAGGCTCCCTCTGCCCCCCGCACATACAGCTGCGCCACACTGCACAGGAACAAGCAGAGAGCCGGCGGGGTGGATTTCTAATGCCGTTAAATATTAATAACGCTTTGCCCTTCTCTGGCGCCTGCCAGCCAGGGAGATCAAAGCCCTTTGCAACCATTTGCGAATTTACCCAGAAGCTGGGTAAATATTTACAGATGGGGAAACTGAGGCACGGGGAGGGGAAGTGTCTTGCCCAAGGTCACCCAGTGACTCAGTGGCAGAGTCAGTACTAGAACCTGGGAATCCTCTGGCGCCCCATGCTGTAACCACTAGCCCACATTCCCTCCGGGAGCTGGGAGTAAAACCCAGGAGCAGAGCTGGCTGGGAAACAGTTTTCCCATCCCATGAAAATGCTGGAGATTTTGAAGAATTTCCTGGGACCTTTTGGAATCATTCATGAAAAGCCAGAGGGAGAAAAAGACCCACCCCCAGGCAGCCAAGAGCCCAGTGGTTGGACGCTCACATGAGGCGAGGGGGAGCCAGGTTCAAGTCCTGCTCTTCCTGACTCAGAGGAGGGACTGGAACCCAGGTGTCCTGTGTCCCACATGGGTACAGACATGCCTCCATAGGGGCCCTCATGGGACATGCCCACCTAGGAACAAGCATGTGGCTTTACAAACATAAAGGGACATGCCTGGGGGCTCTCCTACAGGCCCACCCCATTTGCACACTCATTCGTCCCCCCGTCCCCTCGTGCCCACTTGCACGTGGATACACACCGCCTGGTGCCATGGCTGCATCCCGGTAGAGGTGATGTCTGTCCGGCTCGCAGCCCCCCACTGCCTGGCGTTTGGTGCTGGTAACTCAGGGATTATTGCTAACTCTCCATAAAGATTCCCCTAATTGCTTGCCTTACCTCAGGTTTTATCATCAAAGCATCCGTTATTCCCTCTCTAGCCTCCTTTTCTTTTTATTATCTCTTAATTAATCACTCTGGCTTTCACACTTAGCAGATAATTACAGTCTCCTGGGCACACGGCTCATTTTCATAACCTCCTGCTCTGAGTGGAGAGTGGGCGGGAGAACAGAGGGAAGGCGAGAAGAAGGGATGGAGGAAAAAAGGAGGAGAGGAAAGTGGGGGGGGGGAAGAGAGAGGTGAGGTGTCATAGATCGGCCTTCTCTGCTGTCATGTCTCCCTCTACAGGCTGCAGCTCACAGAAGATAAGGGCTCTACTACTGCTGCTAGAGCGAACAGGGATCCCAATCCACACACTTGATCCAAAGCCCCCCCTCAAATCAGCAGATTGCCATTAGTTTGATGGGCCCCGGACCAGGCCCTGCAGCCAGAGGCCCCTCGGGTTCCAGCCCTGGTGTGTGTAGGGTGGGATGTGGGGGCAAGAGGGGGGGGGGAAGAGAAATGTGAGTGGGAAAGGAAAAGAGGGTGAGGCAGCCTTGAGAAAGCAGCCCCCCACTTCAGCTTTGCCCCACCACTGTTCACAGGGTCCAGTCCTGCCCGCTTCCCGAGAAGGGCAGGTGACCGCCCAGGAAAGTTCTCAGCAAGGGCAGGGTTGGAGGCAGCATGGCCTAGTGAGTAGGGCGACTGTCACAATTGCATGATTTAAAAGGAAAAAAGCACAATTCAGTGAAAGCCGTTGAAGACCTGCTCCTGAAACTGCCTTTTCGGTCAGCGTCAGCATCCCAAACACCAGACCTGGTTGGGATTTATTTTTTTTTCGGTCAGAAAATGCAGATTTGTCAAAACCGAAACTTTTCACGGGAAAGGGGGAGGGTCCGACACCTTTCTTTTTTTGGCTCCACAAAGCTTGGAAATTAGCAAAACATTTTCGAAACGAAAAATGGTGCGTTTTGAAATGTAAGCTCATTCCCGTTTGGTTTTTTTAAATTCAGAACAGAAAATGGTTGAAAAACCCGAAACAAACATGTCAAAATGATCAAAAGTGAGCGGAATGTCTTTTCAGGGCATGAACATTTTCGCGATTTCGACTTTTCGTCCCAATTCAGGGTGGGAACATTTTTTTGCAGGTTGGGAAAACCATCCCCACAGGGGGGAGGGATAGCTCAGTGGTTTGAGCATTGGCCTGCTAAACCCAGGGTTGTGAGTTCAATCCTTGAAGGGGCCATTTAGGGATCTGGGGCAAAAATTGGGGATTGGTCCTGCTTTGAGCAGGGGGTCGGACTAGATGACCTCCTAAGGTCCCTTCCAACCCTGAGATTCTATGATTCTATCCCCTCTCCCCCCCATCATAACAATGCAGAACTGGTGTGTTTGGATCAGACAGATACAACCTAGTTCTTTCAGCCTCCTAGCACTCCAGCCTGCTCTGTACTAGTTCTTGCAAAGCTCGCCTTTGTCCGGGTGTGCAGCCAGGCTTAATTTTGTCTCCTCCGAACATAACCCTCCACTTTTCCCAGCCTGGGTAACGTAAGCTCTTTGCCCAGCTACTTCTGCCAGTACAGCAGCTGCGCAGATCATAATCAGGAGCAGTTTGCATTGACTGTACGCTGGTGTAAACGGCTGCTGGGCAAGGGAGAATCCAACCCAGAAACCGCAAGCCACGTTCTCATTTGTGCTAAGTCCCCTTTTCCTGGCTCCGGCTGGGCAAAGAGGCCGTAAGGCGAGTGTGACTGTAATTTACACCCTATTTAAGCCCCCTTGACGCTGCCAGAGGCCTAGGTGTCAGTTAGAATTCAGGCCACTGTCCCACGCCGAATTCCATGGTCTCCACCTCCAAAGCGAACCGCTTGAGTGAGCACGGGCTGTTCTTTGTCTGTCCTCCGGCTGTCCGCCCCTCCCCGACACGCCAGGCCTGACTCTCAGTGACCACGGGGCCCCTTGCAAGTGTAAAGGGCCCCCAAAGCGGGAAGGGGGGCAGCTCTAATTCATGCCTGGTTGGTGGCAAAGAGGAGTGTAAAAGCCCCTCCACGTGTGTATCTGGCTGGCTGGCTGTATTTGGGAAAACAAACCAACACTTTACAAAGAAAAGGGGGGGGACCCCCGTCCTTTTCTTCCACAGGCTGGAATGTAACAGGTTGCCAATGCTGCCATAGCAACGGGGGTGGGGGGGGGTTATAATCCAAATGGAAATCAAAATAAGGGGGGAAAGAGAGAGAGGGAGAGACAGACTGTAGTAAAGGGGAAGGGGGGGAGAAAAAACTTTTATTTCAAATCAGAGAGCAGTTGTATGCCTTGGAGGGGTTGCCATAGAAACAGCACAGAAAAGGAGATAGGCAAAGTGTGTGTGTGTATGGCAGGCAGCAACCCAATCGGAGTAAATGTTTAAAGGCATGAGCAAACCCATTCAGAGATAATTAAGTAACAGACAGCAGGTTCTGCCATTGTTAAGGGCTCCAGACCCTTTTTTTCTCCACCCTCCCCATCCGCAGCCGCCCTCCCCGAAGTAATAAAGTCCTTGAATGAGTGGAGGCTCCGTCCTCCCTCCTTTCCCCGCCCGCCCAGCCCCCCTGGGGTATGTCAGACAGGGGTGCTGAATAAGGAGCATGTAGACTTGGGGAGAGAGGATTAGAATCCTTATTCTTCATGTCTGCAAAGACAGGCTCTGCCCACTTGAGCTAAAGGAGGACTCCCCCAGCAAGCTGCAGATTGCAGTAGTAGGTCTTTTATCTTTTCTGGGGACTGGACACTAGAGGATGATACAAATGTGAGGGCCTAATCCATAGCTCACTGAAGTCAATGGAAATATGCCGCACGCCATTCCTCCGAGCTCAGCCCCAAAGGGAGTTCAAAGCGTCTGAACCAGCAGGGGCTATTTTCCCTCCCTCTCGGAAGTCTGTGGTTGAGTGTTTTGGCATCAGAACCTCCTGGGTCCGGGTCTCCAGGTTTGCAGACCCAGTGGGGTTGGCTGCTTTGAGTCCCATTGACAGACCTGGTGGGGTCCTGCCATGTCTCTGCAGGGAGATAAAATCCCATGTGGCTTATCAGATCCGGGGGCCCCATGAAACTTCCAATGTCACAGTTAGTCAAAAGATTCCCAAGAACAAAGCAGGGCTGGTTTCCATGCCCCAGGGGGATGCATTTTCCTAACTCCCTAGTGATGAGCAACTCTGAACTCCCCGGCTCTGATCCTCATTAACCCTTTGAGGTGGGGGAGCAGAGTTCTCCCTCTTTTATTTACTTGCAAGTGAATTTAAATGAACAGTAAAAAAAAAAAGCTTCCAACAGCGGAAAGGGGATTTCCCAGGGGGCTGGGTGAAATTTGCCAGTCTTCAGTCTCGTATGCAGTTAAGCGTCCGCAACACTTTACTGACAGGGGCAGCCCAACAGACGTTGAAAAGCAAAGCAAAGCGCACTGGGAGGCTCCTAGCTAGACTGTTGGTCCGGTCCCACTCGTGCGTTTCAGATCAGCTCGTCCCTTTTTTAAATGCAAATCAGATCGATGCCATTTGGTGTGTGGGGACAGGGCATGTCAGGCGCTGATCTCTGGTCGATGGTCCCGTCCCGTGGTGCTCTGCTTTCTGCACAGCTGTCCCTGCTCTGGCCGTGGATGGGGGACAGACCGAACCTGCCTGGGAGAAGCAAGCGTGGCTTTTCTGGCTGAGCACAGGAGCGGGTGGCGTCAGGACTCCAGGGTTCTATTCTTTGCTCCGCCACCAAGCTGCTGCATGAGCCCGGGCAAGCCGCTGCGTCTCTCTGTGCCTCAGGCCTGGCCTACACGTAAAATTTAGATCGACGTCGCTCCGGCGCTCGCACGTGTCCGTGCAAAATCCACAGCCCGGAGCACCAGAGCGCCGCCGACCGGACACTCAGAAGACTTCTGTCGAAACTCCCTCCCGTCGCTCGGGGAGGCGGTTTTCCAAATCCCGTTCCGTCGGCGTAGGCTGCACCTACAGTACGTGGTTGTGCCAGCGTCGCTGTGGCACCGGGGTTCTGCCATTCTAGTCCCCGTAGTGTAGACATGCCCTCACTTTCTCTCGCCCTCTGTGCAATAAGGGCTATTCTGTGCAGGTGAGATCGGACAGTGAGTTCAGGCAGCGGCACGAATTGCCTGCCATCCCCCCACACCATCCCCGTGGGTCGTGGCAGGAGATTGCTCAGGGGCCCAGTCCCCACCACCAGTTGCCAGGGTGCCCAGGAATAGAAATGCCAGGTCCACGGGCTGCCCTGGACGTTCGGTGCTGCAAGCATTTGGGGAGGCAGGTTTGTTTCGGGTCCATCTCTTGATTATCCAGCGTGGGTGCGAATTCAAGAGGTGGCATGGGGTGCATCCATCTGGGAGACCCTGCGTCTGCCCTTACCTTGGGAGGGAGGAGAGAAAGCGCTGGTTTAGATCTTGCTCGCCCTCCTCTTTCTCTTTAAGGATCCCCAGGGTCTGTCTCTAACCTCTTTTCTTCCCTGCCCCCCAGATTTCTCCCCCGTTGCTGCCCGCCCCCCGTTGACACCTCACGCCTCTCCCTGTAAAGATAAAGGGCTCCTATGGATCAAGGAGAAGTTGGCGGGGGGGGGGGGGGGTGGGGGGGGAGGCGGCCTAAACCCAGTTGATGGGAGATGCAGCTTTGTCTACGGGGCCTTTGGGGGCCGCTTGAGCTCAAATCCCGCAGATGGGAATAGAGAAGCAAGGGGCTTTGATTCCTACCTGGGAGATTACGGGTATCGGCGGAGCGCTGAGCAGTGGCAGCGAAGACGCCCGAGCAGATGGGGTGGGGGAGCGAGCTGGGAAGTCGTCTTTGATGTTGCGTCAAGGCTTGAAACAAAATGGGTCTGTGTGTTAGCCAGGAGCTGGGGGCGGGCCGGGAACCAGGATCAGGACCGCCGGATGGGATGATGGAGGCAGAGCAGAGGGAGGGAGGGAGAGAGCTGGCCTGCCTGGAGCCAGATGCTCATCGGCATCCCCTGAATGGCTGGGAAACTTTAGAAGCCCCTTCGCAGGGTGGCATTTCCATGAAAACAGGGCTGAACAGGAAGCGGAGGAGAGACACAGGGACAAGGACAGACAGACGGGCTCGTTGAGACTGGGATCGGCGGCAGCCTCCGGGCTGGGTCAAACGTGGCTTTGCCCCCCAGCCGCCACCCGCTTGTGCTGGGAGACCTGGGGTTACAGGGGTCTCCGAGCTGGGCTCCAGACTTGTCCTGGGGCAAAGCTAGTTCCAGACAAGCTGTAAACAGGTTCCAGTGTGCTCCTCGGAGGCCCTGGATTGGGGTTGGGGGGTGGGGGGGATAACTGGGTTCGAGTCACCTGGTTTATAAGCATCACCGGCTCGGCCCACCCCAGCCCCTGTGAGAAGCCGGCCAGCCTGAGGGTGCAATTGAGCGCAGTCACCATGTGTCATCACTAATCAGCGATGCAGCAGACAGGGCCGTGCGTTCAGAATCCCACTGCTCCCACCATGGTTCCTTAGCAAGGCGAGGCAGGGCGGTAAGACAGAGATCTTTACTGAGTGTGCAAAGAGGCCAGGGTGGTGTGCCCGGAGGTCTGCATTACTCCAGGACCACCGGCTTGCTCGCCTGAGCTGCCGATGTTGCACCAAACCACTTCCCTTCTGGAACCTCCCCCTCCAGTTCCACTCCCTCTGCTACACGGACGGCAAATCCAAAGACGCCAGCACGTCTCCTTTTAAAAACGTCTCCCGATTTTTGGGAGTCGGACTCTTGGTTGTGGAGCGCTTGGCCCTGGCGCTGCTGTGTAATATCCCCACGGCGAGGCTGCATCGTGGCAAAGTGTTAGGCGGAAAAGCCCAGCGTTGTTAGGGCCTGCGTCACTCGAAGTTCCTGAAGGGGAGTAACTGGTTTTGTGCAGCGCTGGCTCCGTTGTGGGTGCTTAGATACTTCTGTGGCCTCTGTTACCGTAGTATCTGAGCAGCTCACAAGGTTTAATGTATTTGTCCTCTCAACATCCCTGCGAGGCAGGGCTCTCACTCCGTGGTACAGGTGGGGAAACTGAGGCACGGCGTGGCTTGACTGAGGTCACACCGGGAGTTTGCAGCCGAGCAAGAAACTGAACCTGGTCTCCCGAGCCTCAGTCTAGCAGCCTAAACGGTCAGCGGAGACTAACGCAGGCCATTGTGTCTTGTGCGGAAGGAGCGTCAGATACTGGGATGGTTCCTAGTGTGGGTCTGTGTAACTATAATGTTGGGGAGAGGGAGGAGATTTTCAATCTCTCGGCCCCCACGATCAGCCCCAGATTTCCCAGAGCTCTGCTCCCATTCAGACACCAAAATAAAGGCCCGTTAGTCAAAGGGGCTAGCGCTTTGGAAAATATATCCCTGACTGTGGGTATCCTGCTCCGAGGGGGTGAGCCTGAGGGGGAACCGGCCTGCCCTTTGCAGGAGCCAGCTTGTAACAAAAGGCTCTGCAGAGGCAGGCAACCCCTCCCCCAAACCCAGCTTCCAACACCCCTAAAGTCTGAACCCCGCACGGGATCGCCTGCCTCTCTCTTGTTTGGTGAGTCAGCTTGCTTTCCCCCAACCCCCCTGCTGCAGAGTGGAGGCAGGAGTGGAAAGCCGAGGGTTAATTGCTAGGTTTCCTTTCCCTCTCTAGTCTTCCAGAGAGCCTTGGCAGGAAATTTCTCAAATTCCAGGCTTGTAGGATCATCCCTGGGCTTTGACCGCAAGAGCGAGGGAGAGAGAGAGAGATAACTGCTCCAGCTCCATATTTTCTCTGCAGGGTTTACAAAATCCAGAGGGGAAGGAGGGGTGACGGAGAGGGATTGTGCCAAGGGAAAGATTCCCCCGATGCTAAGGCCCTGCTGGGTGCAGAGGGGGGATGGACGGGGCTGGAGGAAAAGCTAGAAAATGGCTCTCCAAACAGCGCCCTGAGCTCCTTTAGTGAACACATGGGGATCCAGAAAAGCTTCCATTCCCTGCCTGTGTGTGTGTGTGAGCGGCAAGAGCCGTCTTGTTCCACAGCCATGACTGAGTCGGAGTCATGATGTAGTTAGAGGCTCTTTTATTTGCATCTTCCTGTTTCCGTTCGCCCCGAGGGGCAGGCCAAGTCGCCCCCACAACGCACACACATATACCCCCGCCCCCAAGAAACCCTGAATTTGCGCAATACCTGAGATAAGACGCGTGCTCTCCTCCCAGACTCAGGGGGTGTTTAATGGGGGGGGGGTCTCATTATTATTTATGATTTGCTGTGTGGGTGCACCCCGAGGGTGCTAGGCGCTGTACAGTTGTGTAACTAGGAGATGGTGCCTGCCCCAAAGAGCTTGCAGCCTACATTGTCGTGAAAAGGGACTCAGGGCAAATAGCCCCCAGGCCATTGGGGCATAGCATCGACTTGTGGGGCTGCTGACGTAGACTAGAGAGAGACAGAGCTCAGGGGTCCGGGCGCTGAATCGGGCTCCGTCCGTCGTGTCTTTGTTAAATGGGAGCATCTGTCTGAGCCTTCTGTGTCCTCGGCTCACAAAAGCCAGGGGCTAGGGAGAGAACGGCAAACTCGTGTCATTGGTGAGCGATGGCAGGACTGGCCTCCAGTGGGGAACGGCTGCTGTAACCTGCCTGCGCTTAGTGAAAGGGCTGGGTGCTTTGGTGTCTGGCTGCAGGACGAGGTGGCTAACCCAGGTGGCTTAGCTGACGCAAAGCGTCTCCTAGAATAATGGTGAACCAGGGGACCTGTTGGCCCAAGGTGCTGGGAGATGGGAATCAGTCCGTGGGACCCGATTCGTTGTTGTCCTGCGCCTCGGGCAGTTGTTTATACCGGCGCCAAGCAGGGTTTAAAGCCACCAGGGTCAAAACGCTGGCATTTGGCACCCTCTTTGCAGGGCAACAGGAAATCAGCTCCATCGGGCGCGATTGCCCACCACTAAGATGCAGCCACCTCTGGGGTGGAACACAGCGGCTGACTGCAAGTACGCAGCAAACACCGCAGGAGAGTTTAGGACAGGAAGTGAAGAAGAATCCCGCTTCCCATTAGGGCAATTCCCTTTTTCTCCTGACTCTCCCCAAAGCTGAGTCCCTCCCCCCCACACACTCCAAGCAGCTGACCCCGGTTGGAGGGTTTGGGCTTTGGGGGGTTGTCCCTGCATCTGCTGCTGTGTCTGTCTTTCGAGCAGCGCCCGTCTCTGCGCTGCCAGGTTTCCTGCCCTGGTTGTTTTAACTAGTTGCGTGCTAATGCAGAACAGCCCTCGAGGTTCTGGGTCAGGGCTGCCGGGAGAGGGCCACCCCCGCGCTGATGATTACTTTGCAGCCAGCCAGGGTTAGGGAGGAATGTACCGAAATTCCTTTTCCTTCCCATATTTTCTTTGAGCGCAGCAGATTGGCAGGGAGGGCGCAGGCAGGGCCTGAAGGGAGGAGGACAAAGGGAAAAGGAGAGAAGGGAGGAGAGATGAAGCCAGGAGTCCTGCGAAGGAGGAGAACATGCCAGCCATGGCTAATTACCCCGCTGTCCTTCCAGGCCGGGAGAGGCTGGTGGGAGGGCCCGGCTGGCAGGGATGAGCTGTAGGGAGGGAAGGGCATGGGGCACATGGGAAAGGAGATCCCCACCCTGGCCTCTCCCGGCCTGTTAGCGGGCCCCAGGGGTGGATGTGCTGATGTGCCAGTCAGAGAGCAGGGAGCCCTCCCCCCCTCCCCACCCAGCCCCTGGGGGAGGGACGGGGACGTGCATGAGGCCTGCTCTCCCCCAGCACTGGCCACGCGGGCTGGTCTTTAATTGAATCCCCTGGTTTGGGTGCCTCCCACGGCCCCGTCACACAGGGAGTGTGCTCGGAGCGGACTCCAGCCCAGCTCTGTGAGCCTCCATGGAGCTAGGCTGATTTACACCAGTAGGGAAGTGGGGCCTGTGGATTTACTCTGGAATGCTGGGGCGGGGGCAGGATCTGGGTCACTATTTGGGGGGGGGGAAGGGCAATGGAAGAGGGGTGATGCCTGGTAGTAGTTTCTCATGTGGGCATTCACCTTTAGATTTAGGGGATGGGGTGGGGAGCCCTGGGGAGGAGAGGGAGGGGAGAATAGGAGACAGGAGAAGCTGGGGATCAGAGAGAGATGAGAATGGGGAATCTGAGCGTTGGGGTGCCTGGATTCAGAACTGCCCAGCCATGTGTCCTAGCCCCTATAGCGCTCACAGGCAATGGGGATTCTCCTTTAGCTCAGGTGTGAGGGGGCAGAAGACTCTGAGCTCTGTCCCTGGGCAGTCCTGGGAGTGGGTGGCACAGCCATGATGTCCATAGGTGGCTCTGAATTTGGTCACCGGATTAGTTTTGCTCTGGAGTTCTCCTGCCCTCGCCAAAGTTGGTTTCCCCCTGGCTGGCAGCTCCACAGGGTGGTATTCACATTTTAAATGGAGGGGGGAAATCGCACGCCCTGTTTCTATGGATTTGCTTTCAAATGTCATTAAAAACCATTTCTGTTAAGATGAGGTTTTATGAAAACCCAGTTGTGGGGCTGTAAAGTACCTGGCAGTATCCCAGTCCCAAGGCGGCGGAGCGGGTGTATTTTAGTAATCCCGGCTGTGCACTCGATCTGAGATACTGACTCAAATCAAATTTAGTTATTGACGCCACGCTTGGCCCCGGCTCTTCGAGGTGCCATATTGGATTTATTATCCACACTGATCAGGGCTTCTTGGAATATCTCAACTTCTCTCGTGATCTTTACCTGCTGTACTGATTAGAGCTGGGCTGGAAATAGCCCCAGTCCCAGTCAGAATTGATCAGACACAGTGGAAACTGAGGCACAGGGCAGGGACGTGGCTGTCCAAAGTCACCCATCAGGTCAGTGGCAGAACTCCTGAGGCCCAGCCCTATGCTCTACCCCTTTGGTTAGACTGACACCCCTAAGTGGGGCCCATTTGGCGCTCATAACAAATTTATGGCACTGCAGACTCCATAGTCGCCACCTAAGACACATCCCAGGATCATGGCATTAGAGCTCAGGGCTTCCTGCTCTGGAGCGGTCTCTCTGTTTCATGCATATGCACATATGGCAGCTCAGTCTTCTTTAGTTTGTGGCCTATGACACACAGTTATGCAGGTCTGATTAAATCCAGTAGAGGGCAGTGGTCTCTGTCTCTCTCATACACACAGACACACAAACGTGTTTTATGTGTACACGCATGCCCTACGCACATGCACATTAGCCAGTTCATTCTCATTTAGTTTGTTGCAGTATGTGGTCTATGACACACAGTTGTGCAGTTCCATTTCTATCCAGTAGAGGACAGTGCTACCAGCTGCTTCTGCTAAAAAAAGTGGGGGTAAATAAAACCCAGGCTAACCAGTTAATTAGCATTATTTCGGATGATAATAAATAGAAAGCCCTGACAAGAGAATCAATGTGGGGCGGGAGTACGCACTGATTCATGCTTACATATGCTAAGCACAGAGGGCCATGGTGGAGATTTCAGCCTCACATCTGCTCGTCCTGATTCGATTTGAATGATAATCCCATTATTAAGAGATGCCTTCATTAAGACATCTGTAAGGAGAGTGCCTACCAGCCGCTTGGTGGAAGGACGCCAGCCCTACTTGAATATTTTTTCCCTCCATTAATGATTACAGATTTTTTTTTAAACAAAAGTCTTAATTAGACATTGTTCCTAACAGGGATATTACACAAATTAATTAAACTCAAGCCAGTAAACAGCGCTGCTCCGTGATTCTGACAGCCACAGACCTGAAGTTGCCTATGAATGAAAAGCAAATGAGGAGGATGGGGGCGCTGACAGCTAGTTCTTAAATATATCTAGCTTATACTCTCTTTGTATCTATGGGAAAGGGGAGGCAGTGAAGTCCAATGGTTAGAGCAGGGGGGCGTAGGAGTCAGGACTCCTGGGTTCTGTCCATGGCACTAGGAGGGGAGTGTGGGGTCTAGTGGTTAGAGCAGGGGGGCGTAGGAGTCAGGACTCCTGGGTTCTGTCCATGGCACTAGGAGGGGAGTGTGGGGTCTAGTGGTTTGAGCAGTAGTGGAAATGGGAACCAAGACTTGTGGGTTCTATTTCCGGCACTAGAAGCACCGGCCGCTCTGAGAGGCAGCAGGTCTAGTGGTTTGAGTGGCTGTGGGTGGGAAACGGGACTCGCGGGTCCTTGTCCCAGCTCCAGGAGGCAGGGCAGTCTAATGGTTAGAGCAGGATAGGTCTGCTGGGGGAGAGGCTCTTTTCCCAATTGCTGCCACTGGCAAATCTCTGCACCGGAGTTTCCCGACCTGTCAAGCACAGCGGCTCTTCACCTGCCTTGCGGGGGCATTGAGAATTAATGATTGCCTGGAAAGCGCGGGATGAAAGGGGCTGCAGAAGTGCAAAGCAGAGCTGGCCGCCCTTGCTTTGGCTTCACATCTCCCGGAGCTTTGAAGTTCCGAATGCACAGACCCCGGCCTTCAGTGCTGCGGCCCCTTTGTTCTGCGCCGCAGCCGGCTTCCCTCTGATAGCCCCCCCGAAGCCGAGGCTTTGAAAAGCTCCGTTAAACACCCACCTTCGGTGTGGCTGAGTGGCGAGCAGCTCTTTGCAAACCTTCCCGAGTCAGCCCTTGCCACCCCGGCATGGGCAGGAGGTCAGGAAAGTTACCCCCGCCCTCCCTCGCCAACCAGGGAGCGGTGGCTTTGCCCTGGGCCTCGGAACTCCAGTCACAGCTGCAGAGCCAGGGGTTATTAACTGGATTGTTACTATCTAGATGCCCTGGTATTATTATAACCCAGTGGCACTCAGAGGCCCCAGGTGAGATCCGGGCCCCATTATGCCAGGCGCTGCGCAGAGAGCTCAGTCTGAGCAGATGAAGGGCAAGAAAGGAAACTGAGGCATAGAGGAAGCAACCTGCCCATGTCAGAGCTGGGAAGAGCTTGTAGGTTGTGCTGTATTGAAAGATGTGATAGAATTTCACTTTAAATCCTCAGGGGGTTCCTGGTCCTGCTTGCAGGCTAGGGGCTCTGTAGGGAAACGTGGGATCTGGGCCTTGCCCAGATAGTCTGCAAAGAGCCAGCCTAGAGTAAGCTGGGGTGATTTGTGCCTCCGTGGGGAGCAGCCTGCTTTGTCTCTCTCTGGGGTTCTTGTGTTTTAGGATTGGCGATTTTAGGAAGTGCAGCAGTGTTACTCTGCAACCTTCCCAAAGCACTATCGGATGTTTTTTCACCGACAGCTCTTTTGTATGCCAGGAACATAGGCCTCCCCGTCTTAGTCCCCCCACCCCTACCCACTAGGCCACCCCACCCTGAATGCAGAGCAGCCACTGCTAACCATCTCAGCTCAGGTATGTCCCAAACCAGCGGGTTGGGTTATGCACTGCCACCCCCCTGATGGATGGGCTCAGAATTGCCCAACCATGTCTCATAGACCCTAGACTGTAAGGCTGAAGAGGTGATTCTCCTTGAGCTCAGGCAGCAGCGGGCCTGTACTTTTGGAGCAGGAGGGTCTGGGTTCTAGCCCTGTGACCACCGTCATTTGTAGCGCTGTAGGTTCTTCGCTCCCTCCTCACTTATTACCAGAAGGGGGAGGGCTGAAGGATTCTTTCTCTGGCAAATTCCTCCTCATCTTGGGCACATGGAGCCAGCCTGGTGATTACTTTCCCTCGTCTCACCACCCTGCCACTGCTGGAGGGGCACCTTCCCCACCCAACCTGTCACTGTGCCGCCCGCGGGGAGCACAGACTCTCCTTCTGCCCTTTCGGCTCATCTCTAATAACTCTCAGGGCCGGCTAGATCCTCTCCTTACGCAGGATGCTTCCCGTCCTGCTGTCTCCGTGGGTTACGCCGAGGCCTTTATCCTGCTTGTCAGGATGCCGGTTCATTTGTAGTTTAGAGACAAAGCCCCGGCCTGGCAGGGAGACGAAGCTTCAGTTCAGCTGGCGCTGCTGGGTTTAATTACGGGATTCGGACAAGCCCCGTCCTCCTCTCTCCGCCTTCGGACAGGGCTCTTACAGGGCTCGGCTGGCGTGAAACTGATGCGACGGGGTTGGTTCTCCCGCTTACCCTGGTGCAAAAGCACGTGGATTGCCATGGTAATCGGGTCGCGTTTAGCCCTGGTATAAACAGCTCCATGAGGGGTGGGCGTCAGGCCTAAAGAAAACTGGTGTAAGGGGCAGAATGTTCATGTTGGCGTCAGTGGGGCCAGATCCTCATCTGGTGTAAATTGGTGCAGTTCCACTGACTTAGTGGCGCGATGCTGATTTACACCAGCTGGGGATCTGGCCGACTGGAGTCACACCGGGGTGGAAGCTGGGGTAAGGGGGTGGTGAATCGGTCTGGGGCCGAGCGAAATACGTGTTACTGACGTGCCCCAGGACGGCAAAGGGGCTGCGTGGACCTGATTCTCCTCTCGCTCACCCCAGTGTAAATCGGCAAGGCCAGCTGATGCCCTATGCTGACCTGCACCACCTGGTTCCATTACCCCTGTGTACGCCGGTGGCGGCGAGATCACAAGGAACGAGCCCCATCCTGCTCGGTTACTCCAGGTTTACTCGCTGGCGTAACCCCATTGGAATTCCCGTCGCCCCGCCCCGTGCAATGGCATCGACCCCTGCGCGGAGTGGTGCCAAACACGCCCAGGCGGGCGGCATCGGCGCTGGTGTTAGTGCCTCCGGCTTGCGTGGAGTTACTCCAGATTTACTCCCCTTGGGACTGAGAACAGGATCTGGGCTCCCCCCCCACCCCGAATTACCCCCCGCTCCCGCCCCTGCCAGGCGTCGTTCACCAACTGGGCTGCCTTGGCTTTCTGCTTACTGCCCCTCTCGGTCCCTGCGGACTCTGCTGGCTGCGCTTTGGTGCCCAGCGCAGACTGTCCCGGGGGAGATGCACACACTGCGCTCTCTCCCTTCCACTGTGCTCTCTTGCTCTCAACTCAGGGTCATTCTGACTGGTGCAGAGAACACCAAGTGGGATAGACGTCCTACCTCGCTCCTCCTTCCCCATAGCTTTATACCCCAGTCAGATCAGGGGAGAAGGGAAGCCCCCTTCATCCCAGCCCCCCCGCCCCTGCTCTTAGGAACAGCCCAAGGTGCAGAGCTGTCTCCCATCAGCTCCCCACTGCTGCCCTGGGTGCCATCTGGGGGTGTGGCCAGGGCAGAGCTATGCCCTAGTTATTCTGCCCCCAGAGGGCTCAAGGAACACCCCCATCTGGCCCCACCCTTCCCTTTGTGCCCGGCAGGTGAGGATCCTTCCCCTCCCACGCGCCGAGCCTCGGGGCGCTGTGTCTCACCAGGCCGCACCGCTGACTCGCTGGCTGACGGCGCAGGGATTAAGCCGTGATTCACCGCGGTGAATAGGCCTGGCGGGTCCGTCACCCCTCTGGCCAGCCTAGCGCGTCTGTTGCTGTTTGCTTTGTCCTGCCCTGCCAGTCACCTGCCGCACCGCAAAGCAAAGACCCATGGGAGGCTGAAGCCAGCAGATAGGGGAAGTCACGGTGGGAGGGAAGGATGGTCGAACGGTTAGAGCAGAACTCCTGGGTTCAGTCTGTGGCACGGGGAGAGGTGTAGGGTCTAGTTGGTTAGAACAGGGTGGAGACTGCGAGCCAGGACTCCTGGGTCCTGTTGCTGCTTCCAGGAGGGTTGTGGGGTCTAGTGGGTTAGAGCGGGGAGGCTGGGAGCCAAGACTCCAGGGTTCTATCCCTGCTCTGGAAGGGGAGTGGGGTCCAGTGGTTAAAGCAAGAGGGTTTGGGAGCCAGGACTCCGGGGTTCTGGCTCTGGGAGGGGAGTGGGGATCTAGTGGTTAAAGCAAAGGGGGAGAGGGTTGAGAGCCAGGACTCCTGGGTTCTCTTGCTAGCTCTGGGAGGGGAGTGGGTTCCAGCGACTAAAGCCGGGGGATGTTGGGAAGCAGGACTCCTGGGTTCTATTCCGGGCTCAGGACTGTGATAGCAAGGAAAGTCCTGGCCTGGACTCGGCATCATTGGCCAGCTTGGGCTTTGCGTTGGCTGGAAAGGCCAGTGGGAATAAGTGTGTTAGGCCTCAGGGTGGAATCACCCCTGCGCGGGGCCAGGAGGGGACCCAGCTGGGAGGCTCCTAGAGCATCCCACACTGGAGTGGGCAGGCGTCCGGGAGCATCGCCCTGTGCCGGGGCTTTGAGGCTAATCAGAATAGCCAGGGAATGAAACCACAGTGGGTGAAATCCTGGCCCTGCTGAAATCGAGGGGAGCTTTGCCACTGACGGATTCCAGAGGGGAGCCTCTTCAGGGCAGGGGCTGTGTCACCCCCTGGATGTACAGCGCCCGGCATAATGTGGCCCGGATCGCGGCCAGCGTTACCGCAATGCAACAATACTCAGAGGCAGAAGGCAGCAGGATCTGAGCTAGAAGCAGAAGCCGCTTTCTCTTTCCCCTCTTCCCTCCCCCACTTTGCAATGGTGGGGAGACCTAATCCACCATCCAGCAGAATATTTCTTTCCTCTGAAAGTTACGGCTCATCCCTCGGCAGCTTAAATTGAGCTTGTCAGTAACACCAGGAGTGCCAGCTCCAGCGCTGCATCCATTGTCAGATTGGATCCCTCTCACGCACGAGGCCTGTCCCCTTCCAGAGAGTCAGCCCAGGTTTCGCTATCAGGCGGGGTATTCTTGCATTGCGAATGGATGTGGTTCCGGGAGATGATTGTATTTTGGCTGCTGTCAGGAAGATGCTCAGAAAGCGCCCGGCTGCGGGCTGCGTGGATCTGCAGGAGAAGGAGATAATCACGGGGAAATGTACTTCTCCTATTGACACTGCAGCTTCGTTCTTTCTTTCTTTCTTTCTTTCTTTCTTTCTTATCCATCCATCCATCCATCCATCCATCTTTCTTTCTTTCTTTCTTTCTTTCTTTCTTTCTTATCCATCCATCCATCCCTCTTTCTGTCTCTCTGTCTCTCATCCATCTTTCTTGCTTTCTTTCTTTCTTATCCATCCATCCATCCCTCTTTCTGTCTCTCTGTCTGTCTCATCCATCTTTCTTTCTTTCTTTCTTTCTTATCCATCCATCCATCCATCCATCCATCCATCCATCTTTCTTTCTGTCTCTCTGTCTGTCTCATCCATCCATCCATCTTTCTTTCTTTCTTTCTTTCTTTCTTTCTTTCTTTCTGTTTCACTTTTTTGGCATGGAATTGCTTGCAGGCAAATCCACGGGCATGCGGGGTTCTGCAACGTATTTATTTGTTTTTTGTCGCACCGCACTCCGGATGCTATCAGCCCGAGCCAAACAATTCAAGCCGGGGCGTTGGACCGACCGGGGAGCTGGGCTCATTCAGAGAAGGGGGTGGGGGCGCTTTGGGTTTGCTCCATTCTGGACATGAGCAGAACCAGCCGGGGCTCCTACGGGGACGCAGTGACTGGGTGCCCCAAGATGTTGTGGGGTACAGATGAGGGGTTGGCTTTTTCTGAAAGTGCTCAGCACCCCCATGGCTGAATTAAGGCAACCGGGGGACTCTGGTCACACCCTCATATGTCTCAGGTCACAGACGGGGCCATCTGATGTTCCAGTAGCTGCCAGGTGCCCCATTGAGCTCAGGGCCTGTAGCGCCAGGGCTGCACAGACACCGAGGGAGAGACAGTCCCTGCCCCCAACAGTGGTGTTCTTACTAAGGGGACACCCTGATTGAACCCTGATCTCTGGGTCACCACGGCTGCGAAGCCACGCGTCCTCTCCCCTGTGCCGCTTTCAAACCCCACCCGTGTCCGGCTCCGAATATCTGCAGCCGGGCCTTTCTCCGGATCACCAGAGATCGAGCGCGTCTGCAGGCCGAGGCTTTGTTTGGCAGGGGTGCAAAGGGCACCACTCGGGGGGAACACAAATGCGGATCGTATTGTCACCCCCCTTGTCGCTCCCCCCCGGCCTGTCACCCGTCTTCATTCTTCAGCTCTGAGGCCCAGCTAATCCTCTTCTTCCCAATTCGAGGGGAACAAAGTCTCAAAGGGAGCCCAGGAAGTCCCCAGCTGGCTGAGCTGCCCCCGCATACCAGCAGGACAAGCCGGGGGGCTGAGACCCCCCCGCTGCTGGTGGGGATCGGGGGCAGCTCGGGGGTCTGCCCGGTTGGGCCTGTGCCCCGTCGCTTTGCACCGTGGCCCTGATTCTGCTGGGCGCTCAGGGCCCTCCAGGCAGGGAGAAGCGAGTGAGGCTGTGATTCCCCCCCCCCCCACCCCCTCCGCACAGCCCCAGCCCTGCCCAAGCCCTTGGCGGGAGTGAGACTCGGGCCTTGCAGGGATTTCGCTGGTCGCGACCCAGCCCCGGCTCGCAGGCGGCTGGACGGACGGGTCCCGACTGCTGCAGCGGGTGCCGGGAACGAGAACCCGCCCGGGAATTCAGCTGTGCCGGCGGAGCCGGGGGGGCCGAGGATCGGCCTGTGCGGCATCCTCCCCGCCTCTCCGCACCCGCGGACACGCACGCACAAACACAGCCAATGCACTCACTCACACACACACACACACACACACAGCCAATGCACTCACTCACACCCGCACGCACAAACACAGCCAATGCACTCACACACACACACACACACACACACACACACACAGCCAATGCACTCACTCACACACACACACACACACACACACACACACACACACACACACACAGCCAATGCACTCACTCACACACACACACACACACACACACACACACAGCCAATGCACTCACTCACACACACACACACACAGCCAATGCACTCACTCACACACGCACACACAAACACAGCCAATGCACTCACTCACTCACACACACACACACACACACAGAATTTCTCTCTGACACTCGTCCATTCACACTCACAACCCTTCCACCGCCCCTCCCCCCCTTTTCCAACTCTCCAAACCCCCTTTTAGCCCCCCTCCAGATCTCCCCCGCCCCCGGCCCAGCTCCCCGACTCTTTTGTCTTTCTGCCTGGCTGCTCCCTTTCACAGGGATTAAAGTGAAAAAGAAAAAAGAAAAAAAGTTGTTCAGAAACTCCAGCGTCCAACTGGACCTTCCCCCAAAGAGCCAGGGCAGGTGGGAGGGAGACAATGAAAGGCCCCAGCCGCCCGCCGAGAGAGGGCCCCCCCCCCCCCCACACACACACACACGGGACAAGGGCTCAGCAGAGACCAGCCCTGGTGTTGGTGGGGGGATCACACACTGGGCGGAGCAGGGCCTCAGCGATCCTGGGGGAATCCCTCATTTGAGCGGGGGGGGGGGAGATAAATTGCTGGTTTAATAAATGAAGGCTGTGCTGGGAGGGGGCGGGGGGCATGGTATGAGATTCAGAGCTGGGAGCTGATTGGTTTCTTCTGCCCTTGTACCAGGAGGGGAGATGGAAAGGGACTGAGTGAGTCTGTGTCGCAGGAGGAGGAGGAGTGGTGGGGGTCGGGGATTCCAGGGGGCACACAGGCAGGAAGGGATTTTCCCAGCTTTATACTGGGAGTCAGTGAGAGAGAACCCAGGAGTCCTAGCTTGCAGGCCTCTGTTCTGGCCGCACAGCCTCAGTTACTCAGCTGCTGTCTTCTCTCTGTGTCTGCTGTTTAGGGTCTGGCGCACAGGTGTTAACCGCTGTCTGGGAACCTAGTCTGATCTGCAGATAATACAGAAACCTAGGAATTGCCAGACTGGTTCAGAGCAGGGGCCCATCTAACCTGGTGTCCCATCTCCCAAAGTGGCCAGCTCCAGCTGCTTCCGAGGAAGGTGCAAGGAACCCCACCGAAGACAGTTAGGGAATTCTCTGTCCCCTAAGGGGTGTTCCCTCCTGACCCCATTAGTTAGAGCTTGACTCATGCCCTGAAGCATGAGAGTTCTTATCCCTTGTTTAATTTCTAATATTTATTCTTCTAACCCTGGGTGTTTGCATTATAAATGCCGGGTCCTTTCGGGAGTCATGTTCTGGTCTTGGCCTCAGCGATAAGCTGTGGAACTTATTGCCACAGGGTAACTACACGCTGTGCGAAAAAGCATTTAATCCACTTTGAATCTGCTGCCTTTCAATTTCACTCCCTGCTCTCTTGGTCTAATGCTGTGAGCAGATGTTCCAGCACACCCCCTCAATCCCATCCGTTCCTGTGTAGGCTTGGGACAGGAAGTCAGATCGGATCGGACCCAAAAGGAACAGTGCTCAAACTTTGTCTTGACCCAGACATTCTTCAAGCCTCACAAAAAATGAGACTTGCCCAAAAATGTGCTTTGCCTATAAAGCAAAAGTGGTGAAATAGCAAAGGAGAGAGACTCTCCTTGCAAGATCTGCAAAGTGTCTGAAGTCGAAAGCTCCAGAGGGAGATTGCTGGCCTCAGATTTCCATCCCTCCAGAGTTCTTCCTGACCAAAGGGGTTCAGAGAAGCTTGGTGTTGTCAGCTCAACATCTGGATGCTTATTCCATCGCAAACCACTCCTTGAAACCTTTGGAGCTTCTCATCTTAATGACCAAGTTGTAAGGACCTGGCTAGCGTGCGCGCATGTGTACTGGCACACCCACGCATCACGGACCCCTGCTCCTCAGTGTGTGTGCCTCTGTCTATCTATCGCTATAGGTGTGTATCTGAGCCTTGATTGGGGTTCGTTCTATCTATCTTTGTATCTATCTATCTATCTATCTATCTATCTATCTATCTGAGCCTTGATTGGGGTTCCCACGTGCTACCATAATAATAATAACACATACGTGCACCACTGTCCTGTACTGGACGGAATCAGATCTGCTCAACTGTGTGTCATAAGCCCTACACTGCTGGCACCTCTAGGGGATTCTCCTTTAGCTTAGGTGCCAGGTCCTTGGCCTTTTGGATCTGAACGCCTTCCTTGCTGCTGCCATGAAGCTCCGGACCTTGTAGCAATAGCCGTGCAGTCCTCAGTGGCCAGGGATCCGTTACCATGCGGGCGTGTGAAAGGCTGAGGATGGTGCCTCTGCTGCACCGGGGAATGCGATCAGCCCCGGTCACCTCATTATCAGCGAGCTGCAGGGAGATAGGGGAGTTCAGAGCCGAGCAGCCCAACTGGCTCCGGGATTAATCTGAGCGGGGAGATTAAATGAGCTAAATAGGCAGAGCCGGGCTGCGAGTGACAAGCGCGGGGGCTAAAGCCAGCGGCAAGGAGCAGCATGTCGGCACCTTTGGCCCCGGCTGGCCGCTCGAGCTGCCTGCTGCTGTCGGCCCAAAGCCCCCAGGACGGGGGAGAGACCCTATGGAGCAGTAAGTGGGGGCGTAGAACTAGCAGGAAGGGGGCTGGGATGAACATGAGGACGAAGCCCGAATTCTCCGCCATGCACTAGGGCTGCCCCAGCAGAGCAAAGCGGCGTTAGAGTGGCTGGAAGTGACTCCCTGAGAATCCCCCTGTTGCAGCGGGACTGGCCCCTTTAAGGGGAAGTGGGGCCTGCCCTACCTGTGCCTGAGGAACACCTGGGCCTCGGAGGGAGTCCAGGGAGCCTGTTGTGCTGGAAGGGGCCAAACTCCAAAGGCTGGAAGCCGCAGACCCAGCACGGCAGACAGCAGGGGGCGCTGGAGCAGGAGAACCCCTGCAACGCCGTGCCCTGGCTTTCTGGCAATGAGTCCCCCACCCATTATACCCCCTCTGTGCAAAGAGGCCCCCCTGGCCAGTGGGGAGCTGATGGAAGGGTCTGCACCCTCCCACCCCCGTTGTGTAGGGGGCATGGCTAAAGTGCATCATACAGCAACTATTCTCTGCTTCCCCAGCGCCCGTGGGGGTGGGATGGAGCAGAGCATAAGTTAGAGCAGCCTGGAGGTGACTCTAACTCACACCAGGGCCCAGAGTAAGTTGGATGCCAATGGGGCTTAAAGCCACCTCCAATCCTGCCCCAGGCACGGAATGGCAAGACTGGGAACCAGCCCAGAGGAGAAATGTCCTGGCCCCGAGATGCAGAACAGTCTCCCAAGGGGAATGGGAGCAGACTGCAGGGATTGCTCCCCCATGGGCTGACACGGGATGGGCGCTAGGCCCGGGCCCTTATGACCCTTTTGAAAATCTGCCCTCCCTGCTCCCGAATGATCCCCAGTTGACGCCAGAGCGGAGGAAGTAGCCCTGATACCTGTCAAATAACACCGGCTCCTGGGGTAGAGAACTGGCCCTAAATGCCACCCAAAGAGAATTGCTAGCAGCCGAGTAACCCGTGGACGGAGAGGTACAGGGTGGGGGCGGGGATCAGGGCTGGCAGGGAGAGAGCCAGGGGGGAGTCCCAGCAGAGCAGGGGGCTGACAGTTGGAGTCCCAGGAACTGCTGGGTTCTAATTGCAGCTCGTTATTCCTGGCACTACGGTAGCACCTGGAGGCTGCGGCCAAGCTCGGGGCTGCATGTGCCAGGAGCTGAGCAGTAGTCAGGCTCCCGGCTCTAAGGAGCTCATGGAGAGATGGTGGGACTCTTATCCCTGTGGGACAACTGAGGCCCGGAGGGTGAAGTGCTTTGCCCAAGGTCATGCAGGGGAGTCGGTGGCGGAGGCAGGGATTGAATCACCTCTCCAGGATCCAGTCCAGGCCTGAATCACAAGACCTGGGAGTCTGGGCTATTGAGTTTTGTTCCCAGTTCTGTCACTGACGTGCTGTATGGCCTTGGGCCTCACTCCACGCCTCAGTTTCCCCCTCAGTTCAATGGCTGGATCCCCCAGTCTGAGGCAAATGCTTTGACACCGACTCACTGTGCGGCCTTGTGCGACTTACCTCGCTCTGTGCCTCAGTTTCCCCATCTCCCCAGTTTGCAGGGGGAGGCGGGACAGTTATGTGAATTAATTAGTCGATGCTTACAGAGTGTGACCCTCCCTTCCCCCGGGTGCCAACCGCCTGCCACCAATAGATGGAGAATGAGCTTCAGGAACCTACCGGAGGGAGCTCGGCTGCTGGGAGAATTAACTGTCACTGAAGCAAAACAAATGGAGGCATTTCGGGGGGGTTGAGAGTTCAGGACTGAACTGCCCAAGTTGGGGGAGGAAGAGGGGCTGGGAATCGGAGGGGCTGCTTGTGGGGGGGCGCATTTCCCATCCCCCAGCCCAGCACTCTGTTCATTCCTCTTTTTCTGTCTCTGTTCTTACTTTCCTCTTTTCGTTTTTTCTATCCTTTTTTTCTTTCCTTCCTTCTGTATTCCTTTCCCTTGCTTTCTTTGTCTCCACCCCTCTTTTCTTTTCCGTCTCTCTCTTTGAAAAGCCCCGGTGCCCTCGCTCCAGCCCAGCTCCCCTCTCCCACCTGCTGCCCCAGCTCGGAGGGGTCTAGCTCAAGCCAGCCCCCGCCTCAGATTCTGGGCTGTGCACATGTTCCATGTGCCCAGCGCTGTGGGGCACAGGAGGCTTCGAGCTAAGCCTGGCGTGTTCCACCCTGGCAGCTCCCCCAGATGATGCCTATTTTTGGACACATGTTCTCTTCTCCTTTTGTCCATTTGCCCCGTTTTGCCTGGTTACGACCAGCTGTCCTTCCGGCAAAATCAGCCCTGGAAACCGACACCTTCGGATCTGGCTGGTCTGCAGCATCCATCAGCCAAGAGAGAGATGAACTCTGCTGCCGTGCAAAGATCTCCAAACACCCAGGAAGCCCAGCGCCCCTAGCAAAATGCCAGGCCCGTCAACACAGAGCCACGCCACTCACCGGAGGTCATGCAGTGAGTCATCACGAGAACCCAGGAGTCCTGATTCCCAGTCCCCTGGGTGACCCTCCTTCCCAGGAATAGAACCAAGGAGATCTGGTTCCCAGCCCCCCGCTTCTGCCACCACTAGACCACACTGCTTGTCTTGCTGCCCAGCCCCTCCTCTAACCACTAGACATATTCCCCAGCCAGGGTCCTGCACAGAACCCAGGAGTCCTGACTGCCCATCCCGCTCTAACCATTAGACGACACTCCCCTCCCGGAGCTGGGAAGAGAAGCCCGGCGTCCTGATTCCCACACCCCTCCTCTGCCCACTGGATCTCTCTCTGCTGCCAGGGGCTGTCGCAGACCTCAGCGGTCTCGTCACCCCCTTGGCAAGGGTGCGAGCTGAAAGTTCTCCCCGTCCGCACGCCTGTGCCCGTTGGCTTGTTGTAGGGTCCCTCGCGATTCCGTGCTGCTCTGTTTGCTGCCAAAGGGCTGTTCCTTGATGCTGGGCTGCCCACGCTGCCTTGTTACCATAGGATCACTGGTTGGTGCTAGGGTGCCTGGCCTGGCTTGTTGCTTGTGGGGTCACTTGTGGGGCTTGGGCTGGCCCCCTGAGGTTGTTATTGTGGGGTTGCGTCTGGGTGGTTATTGTAGGGTCACTGTCAGGCACTCTGCTGGCATTGTTTAGTTCTTGGGGATTTTTTTCGTCCTGAATCGAAGTGACTTTGCAAACTCTTGACCTTTATCGTCACGCCCACTTCTGGTGCGCGGCAAACGTTGCCTTCTCCGTACGTCCCAGCAGCTAGCCTCCCTTCGAACATCTCACCCGCGGCCTGCTCTCTAGCAGAGGCCTCCGTAGTGACGCCAACTTGGTACGCATGAAGTTGCAGAGCATTCTGGGAGCTCGTCGCTCGGTCTCATTCCTCCTACGGCACTCTTGAGTGCCGCTTATTTGCCGGGCTGCAAGAAAGCAATTCATTTATTTTATTTTATTTTTTTCCCCAACCCTGGTTTATATTTTATTGGCATCTTTGCAGCATTGAAAGTAATGTAATTGCAGGGGGAATTTATATGTTCTCCAAGTCTGGAGTTCCTTTGTTTTTATATATAATTATTATTAGATGGGGAATATTTAAGATTCTTCAGAAACGAAAAATAGAACCCAATTCCATTGTGTCATTTTGCTTTGTATTTATGCCTCTTCCGACAAGATTTTAATTGAAAATTGTTTTATACGTTCCCTGTGTAGCCCATTTTTTGCTTGGCATCTAATTATGACTCCCTTTATACGCACGCAAGCTGGAGTCTCAGCTCAGGGTATCAGCGCATCGCTAAAGACAGCGACTTGAATGGAAAATTTCGGAATTGATTGCGAAGATGAATGTGGCGACGGTTTGACGAATGCCTCTTCTCCAGCAACCTCTTTAAATCAGACTTCCCCTGTAACTGACAGATGATCAGATAAATAGTCAGTGTTAGAGGCTGAATTCTATTTGGCAGCGCTTTGAAGACTATTATGAATCTGTTATGAGGGCCCGGCCAATCCAAGTAGCGATCGGTTGGGAGCGCTGGATGGTTCAAGCGAGGGCCCATGTGAAAGGAAAACAAATGTGTGAACCTCGCAGACCTTCCCCGGGATGGGAGTTTGAGAAATAGACACAATTAAAGCTCTTTGCCGCTCTGTGAAATTTGCAAAGGACAAACGGTTCGTTATTCTTCATTGATTTGCATGTCGGCACCTGCTCTCTCGCTTTGAAGACTGGCGAGTGCAGAGAGATCGTTTCTTTTCCACCTGCCACTGAAATGCAGCCAGCTCTGGGGTGGAGCACTGAGGCTGTTAGAGCACAGAAATACAGGGCCCAGGGATAAGTGACTCGGCACCAAGATGCAGCCACTTCTGGGGTGGGGCATGGCAACTGTTTAACAGAGCGCAGCAATGCCATACAGTTGCTTAGGTCAGGCAGTGAAGAAAGAATCTTCTGCCCAGTTGGACATGCAGAGGGAATTCGGTGGAGTGGAGTGGAATTAATTCCCCGACTGATCTCTGGTCAGCTGGCCAGAGCTTGTGAGAAAACGGTTACAGGAACTTTAGTGGCTGCAAGAATTCACGCCTGGTTTGCTGTCCTGACCCAAAGACAGCACCTCCTGCAGCGCAGTGCCAGCTAACCCAGCACTGGGGCATCATGGTTAATACCTTCTCATAGGGGAGAGTGCCCCCTACTGAGCGCCACCCACCCACCCTGTGCCCTGCAGCTCAGCGCCCCCTAGTGTCATGCTGGGGCCTGAAAACTGGCTAGTCCTATAATTCACCCCCAGGGCTTAGCGCCTGTGATCACGTCTCTTGGTACGTGTGTTTGAAGCAGTGTGGGCTGGTAGTTTGCGACTCGGGACTCCCGGGTTCCTTCCCTGGCTTTGCCGCTGACTTGCAGTGTGGCTTCATAAAAGTCACCCCTTTTCCGTGCCTCAGTTTCCCCATCTATAAAATGGGGCTGATTACATTTATCCAACCGCCTAGTGATCAGCTGTGTTGCGTCATTTCCTGCGGGCTGTCATGGCATTGCAAGGCTCAGTTCTGCCTAATCCTATTAGCGCCTGCTGTTTGTTGGGGAGGGGCAGCGTTGTCCAATGGCTAGTACACTGCAGTGGGATCCGGGTTCTGTCCCTGACATCGACCTGCTGGGTGACCTCGGGCAAATCCTTTCCCCTTTCTATGTCTCAGTTTCCCCTCCCACCTTCTGTCCCTTCGGGGAAGGGACTCGCTCACTGTATGTGTACAGCTCCTAGCACCGTCAGGCCTACATCTAGGGTTGCCTCTAGCTGCCGCTGTAATAAATAATAATGCCTCTAAACAGCAGGCTAACGAGAGACACTAATAAGCCTGCTGCGTTTCTGCAGCCCACTTTAAAAGCATATATAATGTATGGCGCGGTAGTTCCGTGTGCTCTTTTTCCAGTTGAACACACACCCACTGTTGTTTCATTGCCTGACATAATAGCTCACAAGAAGTTATTAAAAGTTTCACGGTATTATTCGGAACCCGCAATTCCCTGAGCTCCCCACACTTCCAGTGATCACAGCTGCTGTCGGAAGCAGCTTCCAGTCCCAAGGAACGAACGGTGGGAGAGGAAGAGACTGAAGAGAACGTGAGATTCAATGGGGGAGGGGGGTCTCTTCGCTTCTGGTCCCCCCCACCTGTTGTGCTGTGTGTCTGTTAGCTCCTGCGTTCCACCCCAGAGGTGGCTGCATTTCAGTGCTGGGTGAGTGAGGCTGATGCTGTTGTTCACCAGCCACCACGTTCCATCCCAGAAGTGACTGCATTTTCAGACTGGAGGGATGTGTGGATATAATGTAGTCTGTGAGTCTACCGGGACTGACAAACAGAAGAGCGGATAAGAACATAAGAACGGCCAGACTGGGTCAGACCAAAGGTCTATCAAGCCCAGTATCCTGTCCTCCGACAGTGGCCACGGGCAGGTGCCCCAAAGGGAATGAACAGACAGGTCATCATAAAGTGATCCATGCCCTGTCACCCAATCCCAGCTTCTGGCAAACAGAGGCTAGGGACACCGTCCCTGCCCATCCTGGCTAATAGCCATTGATGGGCCTATCTTCTGTTAATCTATCTAACTCCCTTTTAAACCCCATTATAGTATTGGCCTTCACAACACACTCTGGCAAGGAGTTCCAGAGGTTGACAGTGCATTGCATGAAAAAATACTTTCTTGTGTTTGTTTTAAACCTGCTACCTATTCATTTCATTTGGTGGCCCCTTGTTCTTGTATTATGAGAAGGAGTAAATAACACTTCCTTATTTACTTTCTCTATACCACTCATGATTTTATAGACCTCTATCATATCCCCCTTTAGTCGCCTCTATTCCAAGCTGAAAAGTCCCAGTCTTATTAATCTCTCCTCATACGGAAGCTGTTCCATATCCCTAATAATTTTTGTTGCCCTTTTCTGAACCTTTTCCAATTCCAATATATCTTTTTCAAGATGGGGCGACCAATTCTGCACACAGTATTCAAGGTGTGGGCGTACCATAGATTTATACAGAGGCAATATGATATTTTCTGTCTTATTATCTATCCCTTTCTTGATGATTCCCAACATTCTGTTTGCTTTTTTGACTGCTGCCGCACATTGAGTGGATGTTTTCAGAGAACTATCCACAATGACTCCAAGATCTCTTTCTTGAGTGGTAACAGCTAATTTAGACCCCATCATTGTATATGTATAGTTAGGATTATGTTTTCCAATGTGCATTATTTTGCATTTATCAACATTAAATTTCATCTGCCATTTTGTTGCCCAGTCACCCAGTTTTGTGAGATCCTTTTGTAGCTCTTGGCAGTCTGCCTGAGACTTAACTATCTTGAGTAGTTTTGCATCATCTGCAAATTTTGCCACCTCACTGTTTACCCTTTTTTCCAGATCGTTTATGAATATGTTGAACAGCACTGATCCCAGAACAGACCCCTGGGGGACACCACTATTTACCTCTCTCCATTCTGAAAACTGACCGTTTATTCCTACCTTTTGTTTCCCATCTTTTAACCATTTACCAATCAATGAGAGGACCTTCCCTCTAATCCCATGACTGCTTATTTTGATAAGAGCCTTTGGTGAGGGACCTAAATATTCTATATCCACTGGATCTCCTTTGTCCGCATGCTTGTTGACCCCCTCAAAAAATTCTAGTAGATTAGTGAGGCATGATTTCCCTTTACAAAAACCATGTTGACTCTTCCCCAACAAATTGTGTTCATCTGTGTGTCTGACCATTTTGGTTTTTACGATAGTTTCAACCAGTTTGCCCGGTACTGAAGTTAGGCTCACTGGCCTGTAATTGCCAGGATCACCTCTGGAGCCCTTTTTAGAAATTGGTGTCACATTAGCTATCCTCCAGCCATTTGGTACAGAAGCTGATTTAAATGATAGGTTACAGACTCCAGTTAGTAGTCCTGCAATTTCACATTTGAATTCCTTCAGAACTCTTGGGTCCTGGTGACTTATAACCTCCTCTAATGACACCTCAATTTGGGACGGTTCCTCAGATCTGTCACCCAAAAAGAATGGCTCAGGTTTGGGAATCTCCCTCACATCCTCAACACTGAAGACCGATGCAAAGAATTCATTTAGTTTCTCCGCAATGGCCTTGTCGTCCTTGAGGGCTCCTTTAGCATCTCGCTCGTCCAGTGGCCCCACTGGTTGTTTAGCAGGCTTCCTGCTTCTGATGTATTTGAAAAAAATTTTGCTGTTAGTTTTGGAGTCTTTGGCTAGCTATTCCTCAAATTCTTTTAGATGGATAGTTGGCAAAGCATTCTGGGAGCTTTCAGGGAGAGCCCGGAGAAGGACTAGTGTGCCTATAGCAGGTAGCCAAAATCAGAAGAGTTAAAATGAGGCTATTTGGCACCTCTGAGCTAGTTCCCCTCTGTCTGTCCGGTGCTCTGAGCCATCCGACTGTCCCAGGCTGGGTGGGACCACGGGCAGGGGCGCCGCATCCGTGCGCACGTCAGCGTGTCTCTGGGGGTAGGTCAGAGTGTCAATCCCCCGCCAGCTCTGCTCACCAGAGAAACGGCGTTCGACTGAACAGCTCCCGCCTCAGCATTGGCTCCGGATCATCACGCCACTGCGCTGCCTGGGCTTGCGCTGATGGCACCGACCCAGGAAACCTGGCTCGCCAGGTGTTGGGAAGGAGAGCGGCTGGCAGGCCCGGGCGGGGTTGGTGACGAGGGCAGGCAGGGAGCTGAGGTGCGGATCCAAGCATCACGGACGTTCAGTTCCAGGCCGTGGGGCTTGCTAGCGGTAGAGACTGGCTAGTTTGTGGATCACGGGCCTGAAGGGTCCCAACTGAGATCAGGACCCTGTTACTCCGGGCGCTGCCCGGGCCCGCAGTGAGAAACAGGCCCAGCCCTGAAGAGCTCCTGGCCTGCATAGACAAGGCAGGGTTATGATCCCCATGATAACAGGGAAACTGAGGTGCAGAGCAATGACGTGAATTGCCCAGTGTGTCGCATGCAGTCTGCGGCAGAGCTGGGCCTATGAAGCAGGTCTCCTGAGTGCCAGCCCGGGGCCTTAACCACAAGATGAGGGGCCAACTATGAAATTTGGAGCCAGATCCAGGCTTGCTTGGAGTCCGAGGGTGCAGGCAAGATCCACGCAACTGGTTTAAGCCAAACCGCAATAAGGCACCAGAACAAGAAAGTCCACATGGGGGTCTGAACTGGCTTAATGAAACTGATGCAAGTTTGTGTGTAGATGGGGCATAATACAGCTCACCAGTAGGAGGTGCTGTCTGATATTCAGGCAGCTGCATTACAGAAGGGTCCTTATAACCGGTCAGACCATGACCTCGGTTTCTGCGGACCAGCGCGCTGGCTTTGGGAGAGTTATTCTGGATTCACCCCCAGCATGACTGAGAGCAGCATCTCCCCCATGGCCAGTACAAATGCACTGAGATGCCACTCAGGCCTGCACGTGGAGAAAAGCAAGATCCTCATACTCTGAAATCTCAGGCCCTGCCACCTGAGCTGAAGGAGAATCCCCATTAGGTTTTAGCCCTATAGGGCTTATGACACATGGCGGTGCAATTCTATTGTGTCCAGTAGAAAGCAGTGCTCTCTCATAGACTAACCAGCTCATTAAAAAAAATAATGGGGCTAAATATTATACTCAGCCCCGCCAGCTTCCTGTGTTGTGGCATTTGCTTCCACCAGTAACCAGGGCTCAGGTGTAAATCAGCATGTAAATAATAATTATTTGTATTGGGTTGTCTCTAGAGGAGCCCCCATCCTGAACCAGGAGCCCTAGATGCTAGATGCGATACAAACAGAACAGAAAGCCCTGTCCTTCCCTAGCTTCACTGAAATCAATTGTTACATTGATTTATTGTGAGAATTTCTCCTGCAGTGTTTTCATTCAGCGTAAAGGAGCAGGCAGGTCAGGTCTGGTCTGGTCCCCCATGTATGCAGACTCTCTGTTCCTCACCCTGACCCCAGCCACCCCACCATGTAACATCCCTGCAGTTACGTGCGGGATAAAATCTAGCCCCGCATTTCTAGCTCCCTGACCACAGTTGAAACGGTGTCAACCCTCTATTGCCCGCACTGGAGTCACACCCAGCTTACACCGGTTTGGAATCTGGCCGCTGGTGCCATTGGTGGCCGGCGCCCTGCACCCGTCCAGAGCGGGCGTGAGACTCCACCGGACTGGAGCAAGAGTGATGAGCGTTCACTTTGTCCTGGCATAAATGAACACACAAGGGGCCTGATTCTTAGTCACATAAGGCTCCTTTGCACCACTCTGGCAAGGGTAAGAGGATATAAATCCAGCTATGCCCACGGTAAGGGCCCTTTGCACAGCCAGAGTGGAGTAAAGGATGTGGTAGGATCAATGAACATCAGGTCCAAGGCGCAGCAGCGTAGGTATCTCCTCTGTTTCTGTCCATTTGCCTATCCCTGGTCCATGCATGCTTCCCCCCAGCCCCCTTCTCTGCCCCTCCACCCACCCACTTGATCAGAAAATGAAACTGATTGAGGCTGACGTCCAGTGGAGGTGTTTTCCGCTCGTCTGGATGCGAACCGCCCCGTCTCCGTGGCCAGGAGATAATCGAGGTGGAATATTTGATCGGCCGGGAAATGAGGTGCTAAATTTGTTGTGAGATTGGTGTCACAACCAATCAAGGCGCCTCTCTCCTGGCGGGGATGGGCCGTTAAATGAGAAATCATTAGGTTATTTCAGAGGCCGGGAGGGAGGGAGGTTGGATGGGAAGTGGGGATAGAGGGAGAGGAGAGAGAGAATTGGAGAGGAGATGGAAGATAGAGAGGAGGGGTGAGGGAATGAAAGAAATCAGGAGCAAAAGCCGATTGAGTCCCATTAACTGTTGGCAGCATCGAGGGGCCTTAAAGCCAATGTCAATTACAGGCCCCTCGACACCCACCGTGCAGCGCAAAGGGGGCTCCTTGCAAACTGAGACCGCTGGGGTCAGAGGACATAAGTGGCAATGTTAAATTCTGCCCATCTCAGCTCTACCCGCTCCCAGACATTCAGAAACCAGGAGGCAGGCCCCACACTAACCGTGAGATTGGTTTAAGAAACCATGAGGGGTTTTTTTTAACCCAACATTGTGTGTTTTGTATTTTTTCCCCCACCTCCTAGATCAGCGGTGTCCAATACGTTCGCCACTAGCCCCGTGTGGCTAATAGGCTATTGAATTGTGGCTAATGCATGTGGCTTTTTTATAATGTGGCTAATAAGAAAAATTCAAAACCACAAGTGTGGCTAGCATTGAATTTCTATTGGACACCGCTGTTTTAGATGTTGAGCCTTTCTGGGGGGGGAGTGGGGCTGCCTTGTCCAGCTTTTCTTTGCAACCAGGAGGGGCTAGAGACTTGAGGGTGCTTAAAATGAAAGTGGAGAATCTCACCAAATCACATGACTCCAGGAGCTGAGGGTTTGAAGTAACATATCAAGCTGGGGAGGCTCGCAATGTGGTCACAAGAGGTGGCAGGGCGGCCGTTGCGTAGCTTTATTTATTATTTGTATCATCGCCTCTGGGAGCCCCAGTCATGGGCCAGCGCCCCGAGGCGCTAGGTGCTTTGCGGACCAATCATAACAGCTTCCGATCTAACTAATGCTAAGAAAGCGAAGGATTTCTCTCTCAGGGTCCCTCAGTCTCCAGCTGTGGAGGGATCCTGGCTTTTCCATCCCAGCACAAAGATGGGCACCCTGAAATGTTTGACTAGCTGAAAGCATTTGAACCGTGGCCAGAAGGACAAAAGCCCTGCAAGATCAGAACCCCCGGAGGCCTGTCTAACATCACCTCTCCCATCTTGCGACACCGATCGCAATGCCATTAATTAGTTAATCATAATACCCATCCTGCCGCCCCTTTAACGTTCACTGCCCTTGCCAGAGTGAGAATTCCCACAGTTTTGGGTTCACTCTGCCTCCCCACCCCCAGCTCCTCCACGCCCCATTTCGCAGTTGCTGAGAAGATCAAGTCGGCCCCAAGTTCTCTCAAAATATATAAATAATGTAGAATTTTAAACAGGCAGAAATTGTTTGGGTGGGGGGGGGCAGAGGAGAGGAACCAAATGGCTTTATTTGGAAGCAGCTGTAGTTAATTGGGGAAGGGGGGTGAGGTTTAACCCCATCTGAGTCTGAGCCCAGAATTCCAGATGGACTTGTTACAGTGTAACAAATTGGCTTGGCCTGTGTTTCTGTAAATGTGTGTCATTGCTGCCCTCTGCTGGACGGACTTGGACCTGCACATGTGTGTGTCATAGACCCTAGAGTGCCACAAACAAAAGGAGATTGAGTTGGCTCATTTGTGTGTGAGAGAGGCCACTGCCTTCTGCTGGATGGACTCAGAGCTGCACAGCTGTGTGTCATAAGCCCTATACTGCTACATGTGGATGATGATTCTCCTTTAGCTCAGGTAAGAGTGGCCTGGGCTTTTGAAGCAGGAGAATCTGGGTTCGGCTGGGTTTCTCTGCTGTGCAATTCCGAGTGGCGTTGGAGTGTGGATGGCAGCGAGATCCTAGGTAGCCCCAGATTTGTTAGTCTGTTTTCCGTCACTGCCCCAGAAAGAGAAAGAGGCCCAAGGAGGCAGAGAGGCTGTGCCATGTGAGCGAGGGCGGCAGGCGAGAAGGCGCTCATGCCCGTAGCAGCACACCTGCGTGGTGGTGCTGTTGTCTGCAAACCGTGAGCCAGACCCCCCAGCTGCTGCAAAGCAGGGAAGTCAAACAAGCCAGACAAGACCTATCTGGGGATCTGGCCCCTTTCGTTTCCATAGGCAGCGTCCTCACGAAGCCGCCTATCCCTGCCGGGCGATTTAGCGCTGGCAGAGAGCGGCTGATTGCTCGGGGGCCGCCGCGGTGAGTGACTCAAGTCGAAGTCAGCTGCAGCATCGCCAGTGGGTTCAGTGCAGGGGTTGGGGGGGAGAAACGCTGGGGTGCCCAGTTGTCGGTGTCATGGGCATGTTCACTGGCGAATAGATATCCCCCCCCCGCCCCCCGCTGTCTCCCTCTCATTTGTTTTTATAATTTTGCCTTTTAAAAAATGAAAACAACTGGAGCATCCTTCCCCTTGGGAGTTTTTCTATCTCTGACTTAAATACCAAAAAACCAGCCACCCACCGTGTACTAAACAGCCCCCCGACTAGTGAAAAACCAAGGGCAACATTCCTCTTGTTGATTCAGAGCTCTTATCGGTTAATTATGTGTATTACGGTAACTGGAGGCCCCAGCTGAGACCAGGGGGCCCCATGGGGCCGGGGGCTGCACGGACCCAGAATGAGACAGGCCCTGCCCCAGAGATCTCACAATCTGAACAGGTGAGACGATAGGAAGGTCTGTAAACCCCGTTGGGGAAATTGAGGCACGGGGCGGGGAAATGACTTGCCCAAGCTTACCCGAAATTCCATTGGTAGAGCTGGGCATGGAATCCAGGTCTCCTGAAGCTAAGCCAGTGTTCTGACCACTAGCCACCACTGCCTGATTAAGAGGGCTTCAGTCTGGGGGCAGTGGGAGCTGAGAAGGAGAACAGGGAGGCGGAATCGGGGGGCGGGGTGTTTGCTGGGTAATGGGAGCAATTTCTATGTGTCGAACGGCTCCAGTTCGGAAATGCCTGGCTTAAAATGACACTAGCCCCCCAGAGGGAGCCGCAGGAGTTCCCTCAGGATGGGCCAGCCAGGCAAGCAGTCTGGGGTGGCCCTTCCGACTTCCTGCATCCGGCCCCCGGGGCTTGCGACAGTCCGAGGGGCACTGCCGAACATTTAACCCCTGAAGCAGCACGGGAACCTTTGATTCTGTGTTCCTGTCGGTTAAACCCCCGTGGGCTGATCCCCTCATCCATATCTTTCATTGCCAAGGGATTTCTCTCCTTTCCTTTGGCCTAAGTGCTCAAGTCCTTAAAATGGGTCTGGGCATTAGCAATCCCCCCACCCCCTTCACCCCCCTCCCGGTGGCCAGCCCTCCCCTCCGCCAGTCTATCCTGGAGAGACTTGCAGCCCGATTCCACATTGCCTGGCCCCCTCCCCAGCCTGCCTGGCTAACGTTCTCCTTGTGAGGAAATACCCCTGTGGGGCAGCAGGGAAATGGAAATAGGGTGGGAGCCATGGGGCAGGTGCAAATGGCCGGAGGCTGAATGAGAATCAGGCCCGATGGAGTTACTGGATTTGTGTGCATTGAGCCCCGGGAGATTCTTATCGGCTTGATCCAAAATCACGTTCCCCCTTCTTTGTCCTCTCTCTCCATGCCTGGGACATTCCCAGGCCCTGCTCTTCCCCTCCCGTCCCCCTCGCCGGTCCGCGATGGAGCAAAATTGACTCGCTGCTGCGATGTTCCCGATGCCCCAGACGCGCCCGGCGCCTGTCACACCTGTTACTGCGCCGCACGCTGCTGCTGGGGCGGGCGAGAGCCAGTTCTCTTCCGAGCCGCAATCTCCAGCGTTACCGGGAGATATTTGCATCCCCTTGTCAGTTTGTGTTTGCCTCACGCTCCCTTTGTAGTTTGCTCTGCTTCTCCTACGGGTTTGGATTCTGGTATGTGGAAGACAGATGCTTTTTCGGGAAGGGGGGGAGGTTGAATTGAAGCAGTGATTTTTTTTTCTTTTTTTGCACATGCAGAAATATGTAAGAGCGTGCATGAGCACTGAGAGAAGGGTTAGATTCATATACTGTGCACTGCCTAGTCACGGATACCCTCTGCCGATGGAATCAGGAATACGCAGCTGTGTCATAGTCCCTGTACTGCTAACAGCTTGTGGCAATTTTCCTTTGGCTCTAGTGTTTTTTAGAACACAAGTCGCGGAGTTCAGTCCCTGTGGTCTCTGTGACCTTCCCAGTAGTCACAAAGTGGCAACCGTGGAGAATATTTTGGCCACAGATTTGTTATAATCTGGCATTCCCATAGCACCTTCTATCCCAGTGCTTCACTGTGCATTTCAAACATTCACACATTAAGGCTCAGAACAGTTCTTTCCTTTGGGAAAAGTCAGATGGCGTATTCATGTCGTACGTTGATGATGAAATACTTTCTATTCCAACAGTAACTAAGGAGGAGGTTAAACAGCAGCTACTATAGTTAGACATTTTGAAATCAGCATTCAAGAGTTTTAAAAGAGCTGGCCGAGGATTCCTGTCCCATTGGGGATGTTCCAGAGGACTAGGAGAAAACCAGTGTGCCAATACTGGAAAAGGGTAAATGGAATGACCCGGGTAATTATAGGTCTGTCAGTCTGACGTCGATCCCAGTGAAAATAATGGAATGGCTGATAAGGGACTTGATTAATAAAGAATTAAAGGAGGGTGATGTAATTAAAGTCAGTCAACATGGTTTTATGGAAAATAGAACTTGTCAAACTAACATTGTCTTTGTTTGATGCGCTTACAAGTTTGGTTGAAAAAGGTAATCATGTTGATGTAATATACTTCGACTTCTGTAAGGCGCTTGACTTGATTCCGCACGATGTTTTGATTCAGAAACTAGAATGATACAAAATCAACATAGCACCCCTTAAATGGATTCAAAACCAGTTAAACGATAGGTCTCAACATGTAACCGGAGAGGGGGGATTCTCATCAGGAAGGTGTGTTTTGGGGGGATCTGTTCTTGGCCCTACGCTGGTTAACAATTCTATCCATGGCCTGGAGGAAAACATGAAATCCTGGCTGATGTAGTTTGCAGGAGACAGGGCCGTGGTAAAGAATGATGACTACAGAGTCTTTCCCATTCTCTGCCCCTCTCTCTGGTCCCATGACTGGTTAAGTATTTATCTGCAACGGAATAGCCTTTGGGCTGGTGAACGGGAATGGCTTTATAGTCCGGGCATTAGGGTGCCCACCTGGCAGGCGGCAGAAGCAGAAACTTAGTTGCTGAGGGAACTTTTACCCTGCAAATTGAGGTGCCTACATGGTCAGCCGGGATTTTGTGGGCCGCAGCAGAGCCAAAATTGGGAGGCCCCTGAACCCCAGATTTAGCACTAAGGAACCGAGGCCCAGAGGGATGAAGTGACCCTCCCAAGGTCTCGCAGTTGGTGGAAGACCTGGGAATAGAACCCAGGAGTCCTGATTCTGAGTCATGTGCATTAACCAAAAGACCATCCTCCTTCCACCTGGAAAACCTGCCCCCCAACCCCCATCTTTCCTGCCAATTTTAGGGCTGGAGACCCACTAAGATTTGACCTCCCCACGGATTTGGTTTTGCAAACCCCGCCGCCTCCTGGGCCTGCCAGGGCTTATGATGATCCCCCTCCCAAAGTAATGGGTCTGTCGTTGGCTGAGGAGGGAAGCTCATGAGCTCAGAGCTATATTTTGAGGGCTCTGTGGGTCTTACGGTCTAAGCTGCGCTCTCAGCCATACTGATGTAATCCAGAGTCGCTGGGCCCGATCCCCCACGTGCAATGCACCAGTGCAAAGCGACCCTGTCGGTGCGATGGGCAGCCGCTGGGCCTGGCCCCAGGCCCTGTGGATTTAAAGGCAGGTGAGCTGGAAGAGCCAGATTAGTAACCTCTTTGTGGCCCCACCCCTAGAGGGGGACAAAGAGTCACGCCGCGGTTCCACTTGTATCTCGCTGGTGCTGGCTGCCGTTAATTATCAGGTCGGAAAAGCAAGAGCTCGGTGCCTTGAAACCCGCTGGCCGAACTCTCCCCTGCTATTCGGGTCGATGAGGGGGAATTCCTGCGTTCTGCCCAGCCCTGCCAAGCTGTCGCTGAGGCCTGTCTCTTTGCATCTGCCCTTCGTGAGCGTCGGACGCGTCTGCCGTTGGAAATGTCTGTGCTCAGTCGAAAGGCCCGAATTGCCGCTCCGAAAATAGCCCCCGATCTCCTGCCTAATGTACATTGGGGGGGGGGGGGGGGGGGAATAAAAGGACGTGCCACGTCCAATCGCTTCTCTGCTCCGTCAACTCCGGCAGCCCGGCTCCTACCAAACCCCACTGGTGCTCGGCTTACGCGATAGCCGCCTTCTGCATCCCATCTCCTGCCGCAGCAGAACCAGCCAACCGGTCCCTGCTGCCCTGGCTCAGGGCAGTGGGCCCAGCTGGTTGGGTGTCCAGCCATCCCTTGTCAAACTTCGGTCCATCTCGTCCTTTATCCACCGGGGGGGGAAATCAAATCTTCCCCTTGTGCTCCCCCTGGCCCTGGTTAGCTGGCGAGATCCCAGCCCAAGGTAGGCCGGGAGGCTTACGAAAGTGGCAGTGCAGTGAATTTGGACTCAGGAGACCTGGCTTCTATTCCGGGATCTGCCGTGTGACCGTAGGCAAATCCCCACTCCCCTCAGGGCCTCAGTTTCCCCTTTGCCTATGGAGATCTTGGGCTCTTTGGAGCAGGGGCTGTTTGTCATGCATCCAGCCAGCACAATCTCCCCGGTTTGGCTCCTGCGCGGGTGAGTTTGGTGATGCTTGTCCTGCCGCTGCCGGCCCGGGCAGTGTACATCTGAGGCGAGCCGGCTGGAGAGAGGTTCCCCCTGTTTCCGCCGCGCCAGCTCCTCGTGGGTTATTTCAGGGACCACGTCGAAGCTGTTTCGCTCCCGGGCTTTTAATTGAATCGTGCTCGGCAACAAATCACTCGCCGCTCCCGCGCTGCACTTTGGAGCCGCAGCCAGGCTGCCGTGCCTGTGACATGCCCGGTGATTGGGGGCGTGAGGAGGGGGGAGCTGTAGCCAGGAGGGGAGACGTTCAAGCTGCTGCCTTGTGGAAGATGCTTTGTCAAGGTTTTTGGGGTGGTGTTGCTGCACATGGGGTGGAGGCGCCCCTGAGAGTTGTTTTTCGGATCAGTTGAGGACGGCACCGGACGAGGCCATGTGCTAGAACGGTTAGAGCGCGGGGGCGGGGAGGGACTGGGAGTCCGGACACCTGGGTTCCACGGCCAGGGATTGAGAACTCTTGGCTTCTGCTCCCAGCTGGGGGAGAAGGTGTGGTCCACTGGTGGTGTAGCCAGGACCCCTGGGTTCTATTTCCAGCTCTGACACAGACGGGCTGTGTATCCTTGGGCAAGTCACTGCCCTGCTCAGTGCCTCAGTTTCCCCTCCCACCTTTCTTTATCTGCTTAGATTCTAAGCTCTTCCCAGCAGGGACTGTCTCTCATGAGGCGTCCATGCAGCGCCCGGTGCAGCGGGGCCATGAGTTCTTTTGGGGCTGCCACACATTGCCACAAAGAAATGATTAACATCCGTTTCCTTTGTATTACAGTCATGCCAGAGGCTAATAACAATACATGGAGAAAGGAAAAGAACTAGCACTATAGGGGGAGGATGGAGGGGAATGGCGCAGCCGGGAGAGGAGAGATGGAGGGAATGGGGCAGGTTAGGGAGGAGGGAATGGAGGTAGTGGGGCAGGTAAGGGAGGAGAGACTGGGACGGACCAGGAGAGAAGAAGATTTTACCAGAACCTCAATAGATTGAGGAACAGGAGAGAAGTTGGGCTCCTGACCCCCAGCCACGTGGCTCCCATGCTCGGGGCAGGCATGTGGAGGCCATGGGGGTTAGACCCCACCCCGTTCCCCCTGGCATGGCCCTCGGTGTCACTTAGAGCAGCCTCGGGGCTGTTCTAACTCACTGCTCCCCATGGCCCTTGCAGAGCAGAGAATGGCTACAGTGCAGTGCATTCCGGCCACCCCACGCCCACAATCCGCCCCCTATGCTGGGGGTCCAGGTCCACACCAGCCAGGGAGGCCCCGGCACAAGGGGGATTCTCAGGGGTCTTCCTCCTACCATCCTCTCCCTTGCTCCAGAGATTAAAGAGGGATCAGAGAGGAAGAAGGACACCGCCCGCCTGTCGATACAGCGACGGTTCCCCCTCCTGGCTCAGTCCAGCCACTGTTCTCTGAGCGGGACCCTGCCCCATCCCGTCTCTCCAGCCCCCCATCTCTCCTTAGCCCCCCTCTCCTGCTCCAATCCCTCCTTCCCCATCCAATGTGCAAATCTCTCCCTTTCCGCTCTGCCAAGCACGGCCAGGAGAATCCAAATCCTCTTTTCTCTCCCGAAGAATAAAACCACCCGGGGCGGGGAGGGGGATTTTTTCCCCTCTGTATTTTGTTTTATTATTTTATTTTAATATAAATAGAAGTGAAAAACTCTGCGGGGGGGGGGGGGGGGATGAAAAAGGCTTAAATTTAAAAGCATCGAGAAGGGGAAGAAGGTGGGGCGGGGGTTGAAGGGATAAAATACATAGGGAAAAAAAGTCTAGCACGGAGAGATTTAGTTCCATCTGAAAGCTGTCGGCGCGAATAAAAAGCTTTTCTTTGAACCCTGAGTTTAATAGCGAGAGGAGAGAGAGGGAGATTGGAGCGCCAGCCCCAGGGTTTAATCAGTCCTTCGTTTGATAAATAGAGGGAGACAGGACTTGGAGTGTGCATTTCTCCCCCTCCTCACCCCCCCCGCCTGCGTGTCTCCTCCGCAGCGCTGCTCACTCGCTCTTCTTTCCCCGCGTGCCACTCTCGGGTCTCCTTTTCACCTCTCTCTGCTCCTCGCCTCGGTTCTCTCCTCGGCCCGCGGTCCGGCCGACCCGCCGGTTGTCCCCCGCACACGGACAGAGGCGCGCACGCGGCTGGAGAGACATGCGTGCAAACAGATGCACGGACACACCACCGCGCACACAAATAGAGAGACACGGGCCCAAAGGGAAACACACGCAGACACGCACAAAAGCCACACACAGAGATGCAGACCCACAACCAGAAGGACCCGGAGGGAGCCTCACACATGCAAACATGCAGGACCAACACAAACAGGCGGGTGTGCGCACACATAAATGCCCTGCAATAGACATGCGCTGTTGTGCAAATGCACACTCCGATGGACACACACTCACTGCACTCGTGGAGATACACACACACAACACAAATGGCAGATGCAGGAAGGGCAGGAGGACCGGGAGGATGCGGATTCGAAGAGGGGTAGAAAAGTCCGGCCCAGAAGGTGTGAATAATTTATCTCCTGCTGGCGCGTGGGGCCGAGGTGAGGCCGAACACGGCATGCCTTTTAAGCAGCAAAGCTTTTGGAAGACAACTGTCTCCTTCGCACGATGGCCAGGCCCAGCGACAAGGAAAGACTTTCAACTCGCTCTGCCGTGGCAAACAGTCAAACCGCTGCCGGCTCCGGGATCCCTCTGCCCCGCTCGACGGTCTTACCCAGCAACCGCACCGAACTCAGAGTCCCTCCTTCCCCACCGCCCCCGACCCAGAGGGGGGAAATAAAGACCACAGGGCAAAGGGCTGGTGCCCTGCCCCAGCCCCCCTGAAATCCCCGCACTGAAGCCAGGCCCCCGGGTCAGACTAAAGCATTTCAGTCCTCACAAGCCTGGACTATCGCGTGCCGCTGGCAGGGGGCTGGAGAGGCCGAGGGGCCCAGTGATGCCCGAGGTCAGTGCAGTAGCAGGGACTTGGCTTGGCTAATCCAAGCTGGAGCGGAAGACGAATCCCCCCCTCCCCCCTGGGGTTGTCCTACGCTACGGGGGGCACGGGGGGATGAGGACAAAGAGCGTGACCCCGCTTTTAGCTTAGGTGCCTGCCCTCTGCCAGGGAGGGCTTGGCTCAGGGCTGCCACTCACCTGCCCCGTTCCACTCTCCCTCCGCCCCGCCAGGCTCACAGGCCCAGGAGAGCAGCGTGGGGCGGGGACTGACCAGACAGTGAAAGACGCGGGAGCCGGACAAGCCCCACCAGTCTCCTCTCCCGGCCATGGCCCTTCTAGAATCCTCCCCGGGGCTCGGCTCTGCCGGGTCTGCGATGGCCGTAATGTAGCCTCCCAGCGGCGCCCAGTCTGACAATGACCCCAGAGCGGAGGGGCTGTATCTGCATATCATTTACATATGCAGATCAGGCCTGGGGATCAAATGGCAGCATAGCTGGTTTGGATCCGGCAGGGGAGGGGGGTTGACGGCTGTGTTGGGGGGACTTTTAAATTCATGTTCTTCCCTGCCTATCACCAGCTGTTCGAAGACCATCCCGAGAGTCACTCATAACCCATCAGCCGTCGCTGCATAAGACCCCGGGACCAGGTGTTTGCCACACCGTGGTGGACTGGGGTTATTCTCCCAGCTCCGATCTGATCCATTTCCCCAGCCAGAGCCGGCTTCCCTCCTGGCTTGATCTACAATCTCAGACGCTCGGGTGCTCGGGCGCCGCAGCTCAGCGTGACTAGACAGAGACGCTCGGCTTGGTGCCACCGGAAAATTCACCTGTGTCGTTTCTGCCCATTATTCCGAGCGATGTTTAGCGGGCTGAGACCATGGCTGTCAGCCAGGACGCCTGCATTCTTGTCCCTGCTCTGGCAGGCAGTGTGAGCTAGTGGTTAGAGCAGAGGCCGGGGAGCTAGGATTCCTGGGTTCTATTCCCAGCTTGCAGAAAGTGTGAGCTAGTGATTAGAGCAGGTCATTGTTAGTCAGGACTCCTGACTCTGCTCTGCTCTGTAGCTTTAGGCGAGTCATTTCCCTTCGCTGTGCCTCCATTTCCCCATCTCTTGGGCGAGCTCTCCCCTCCCCTCCCACGGAGGATGAAATGTTAGAGCTGGCTGCAGTCACCTCTCCTGGTCTGTTTGTTGTGGTCAGACCCTGGTGGGATTCCGGCTGTGTCAGCCTGGCCCATGGTTTGTGATGTGCCACTAAGTGACCAGCAAACTCAGGTCGGTGCTGACTCGGCTCAGATTTGAAGCTGGGCGGAACAACTTCAAACCAACCCCCAGAAGCTTCTTGCAAGCTTGAGTCTAACCAACATCCTCCTCGCGCTGGCTGGATCAAGACACACATGCCATGGAAATGTAGAATAATAATTAATTGTTTTTATTCCCGCCACCCCTAGAGGCCCTGAAACCTCATGGCACTCGGAGCTGTACGCAGATGTAGTTAGAGACGCTCCCCAGCTCAGAGAGCTCAGAATCCAAAGACCCGAGGCAAAGGAAACAAGTCTGAGGCCTGGAGCTGACCCTTGGGCCGGAAACCGAACCCCCTCGGAACGTTTTCTGGGCAGCGGAGCTAGGGGACGAGTCCTGGGGGTGGGCGGCGCAGACGCGAGGCGCTGCCCGGCCTGGTTTGGGGTGAGGGAGGTTGACAGTTCTGCTCAGAACCGGGCGGCGCGGGGCCTCAAAGCTGGGGTCTCACATCCCCGGCCGCCCACTTACAGAGCGTCTCTCAAAACGCCTCCCGATTCCAGGAAACTCCCTGGCTTTGCAGGAGGCTGGGAGGGCTCAGAGCAGGCTGCGAGCCCAGCCGTGGGGGCTATACAGCCAGCAGCAGAGGCTGACTCTGCAATGCACAGGGAAAGTCCCTCCTTAAACCAGAAGGCTCCTGTCACTGTACCACACTTGTTGGCCCAATAAAAAGATCTCCCATGATCTACTTCAGCCATCAGTTTCCCTCCAGGTTCAATACAGCTGCAGGGGTTTCTGTTATTCTAGCCGGCCTGGCTGAGAGACTTTAATAAATACCTGTCGTCTCCTTGGGATAGCTCAGTGGTTTGAGCATTGGCCTGCTAAACCCAGGGTTGTGAGTTCAATCCTTGAGGGGGCCACTTAGGGATCTGGGGCAGAAATCTGTCAGGGGACAGTACTTGGTCCTGCTAGTGAAGGCAGCAGACTGGACTCGATGACCTTCCAAGGCCTTTCCAGTTCTAGGAGATTGGCATATCTCCATTTATTTAATTTTTTTCTGGAGCGCTTTGTGGATGGAAGCGACCCAGAGCACGCGTAGCGGGATTCCTAAACAGCACCGACACGCAGCCCCCTCTGGGGGCCCTGCCGCAGCTCTGAGGAGGGGCGCTGATGGACGAGCTGTTTGGGGCAGGGGGCGTCTTGGTTTGTACAGCACGGTGCACCCTGGGGTCCTGGCCCAGGAGTGGGGCTGCTCAGAGCTACTGCAGTGCAGACAATAGGCAATAATAGCTGCCCCGTTTGACCCGGCCGGAGCGACCAAGGGCAGGGTAAGGGCTCAACCCAGATCCGCGCGTCCCCTCTGCTCTAGGAAGGAGTGAGCTGGGTGGTCCAAGGTTAGCAGGATGCCGAGACTGGGCAAGAACAACCAGGAGGGTAAATGGGCATCGCTCCGTAGACACCAGCGGGGCAAGAGACCTGCTTCCCAGCCGCTGTGGCTCGGGCCCCGGCCGCGCCCTGACGAGCACAAGGGGAAGCGGGAGCAGAACCCAGACGTACGCTGGCAGTTCTCTGAGGGGCCGGGGTTGCATTTCCCCCAGCAGAGCCGGAGCGAAAGAGACCAGCGCCTTCCTCGCCTTCGGGGCCCAGGGGGGCTGACATGTTTCACTGCGGCTCCTGGGGTGGGTGCCGTTTTTCTATGATGATGATTTGCCGGCGGGGGCGGGGGCAGCTTTTAGATGGCATAGGGGATTGGCAGACTGGCGAGCGATGGTGCGTCTAACCCAGTCTCCTCCCGCTGCCCAGGCAGGGATGGGCATAGCCCGCCTCTGGGCCGCGCACCTGCTTGACTCGGCTGGGAAGAGATGCTGGGGGGGCGGCTCTGGGTCTTGCCGCTCCCTCCCGCTCCCTACTCTCTGATCCCACGCGCTTCTCCTCCCACCTGTCTCGCTCTCCCCTTTCTCTCCCTCTGATCTCTCTTCCTCTTTGATCTCTCTCCTCCTCACCCCCAGCCTGTCCTCTCCTCCCCTCTCTTTCTTTCCTTCCTTCTTTCCGGAATCTCTTTCCTTCTCTTCCCCCCTCCCTGCCATCCTTTTTTCTCTGCCTCTCATCCCCCTCTCCTCACCCCAGAAATGCCGTGCCAGGGTCTGTCGAAGATCAAAGCGCCCGCTGCACTCCGTGAAATCCCATTGAGTCAACCACAAGGCCCCCGATCTCCGTCCGGCCTCTCGACGCAGGGCAGAGTGACTGGGGCCTAGCCAAACCCTTCTCGCTCCGCATTAAAGAGCAAGGGGCGGGGCAGAGAGGGACCTGGGGAATCCTGACGGGTCACCCCACTGCCCCGGGGATGTGGGAGAGGGCCCATTACATCTCCCTGGTCTCATCTCCATCCGGCTTGCCCTAGCGCTGTCTCGCATGAATGCCGTAGCCTCAAATGCACCCATTCCAGCCCCCCCGGCACAGTGTCGTTAGCGCTGGGAGACCTCTGCAGAGTTCGGCAGGGCTGGTGAGACAGTCCGGGGGTGCTTCTGAGCTCCTCCCAGTACCAATCCCTAGCCCTTATCATCCGTAGAGCTCAGAGCGCTTTACGAAGGAGGCCAGTCTAATTTTACAGATGGAGAAACTGAGGCCCAGAAGGGCAGCTGAGTCTCCAATGACCTAGGCTCATTACATGGTTACTAGCCGTATGGAAGCACCTAAAAGGCCACGGTCAGGGCCCCATGGGGCTAGGAGCTGTGTGCCCCCTGCCTTGCAATCGAAAGAAAGGGTGGGGAGGGGAAACTGAGGCACAGAGCTGGGCCGTGACTTGCCCAAGGGCTATGCGACGAGAACAGATTTCATTTGCCTTCAGTTATTCCCTCCCCTTCCATTCCTAACCCACCCTTTCACCGGCAGCAAGCCCCCACCCTGGGTCACAAGACAGGCTAGAATGCTGTCCCCTCTGTGCTCCATAGCCCAAGACCAAGCTGCTTAGCTGCTGGCAGTAGTAGGCTGTTATCCTCTACGTACACCAGCCACTAGAGGGAGACATGGGGCACACAGGGCTCACCTTTATTAGCAAGTCAGAGAACACCCTGGGGGGGTCGTGGGAACTAACAGGACTTAGCACAAAGCTGGCGTGGGGCGGTGAAGGGTTAACCGGCTGTTGCGTTGCTCTTTCTCAAAGGGGACGAACAAGGAGTCCTGGACCCTGGCCTCCTGCTCTATCCGCTACACCGCACTCCTTCCTAGGTCCGGAAAGAGAACCCAGGCATCCTGGCGTCTAGCCCCTTCCCCCTCTCCCCCCAGCTCTAACCACTAGACCACAGGGCGGGCCGCTCTCTGGGCAGGGGCCGGCTCCTTCTTCTGTGTTTTGTACAGCACCGAGCGCCCATGCCAGGGCTCAAGGACCCTGCAGTAGTAATAATATTGGAGCAGAGAACCCAGCCAGCTCCCCGTAGCACTGCCGGGGTAAAAGCCAAGTGGTGTGTGTTCGTACAGCGCCGAGCGCCGGGAGTCCGGCTCCCTGCCTGGGGCCCACCAGGCCCTAGGACGACACAGCCAATAACCAGAGAGAAGCAGCAAAGAAACTGCAGCTTCTCCCCTCCACCTCCTTCGTCCGGCTCCACAGCCCCCGCTCCCGGCGCGGCCCTTCCAGAACCGCAGCTGTCTCCAGCCGGAGCCCCGCCCGCTCCTCTGCCTCTGGCGTGGGGCTCGGCCTGCTGGCTGGTGCCAGCCTGGTTCACGTGCCACTTTCCCCCAGCCCAGCCCTGCCCGGAGGCCGGGAAGCGTGGAGCCTCCCCCCCCCGCCACTCCGCCTCCGCCTCCCTGTCCCACTCTCGATGCCCGGTAGCCCCCGGGCAGGCTGTGAATTCGCTGCCACGTGACCGGGTGCTGCTGTGGAAAGCTGCGGCTATCGATCTCCCTGGCTGGGCAGCGCGGCCGGGGGGCGCCAGGGGGGCTGGGAACCCGGCGCCCCGGCTGTGTTTAGGGCCCACAAGGGGGCTGTGGACTGGGGCCCAGCCGGGGGAGGAGAGGGAAGGGGCTGGGCTGTGAGTGGAGAACGCCAGCCCCTGGAAGAGCCTGAGCAAACCGCACGCTCACACACGTACCCAGCGTAACACAACCCAGATAAACACACAGAACGCACACACACACACACACTGTACACTGCCTAAGACACTCATGCACATCCTCCCACACTGCACACAGCATAACGCACAACTAGATACACACAGACTCTACACAACATAACACACTCACTGGCATGTAAAGAACACAACCTCGGTGCACGCTCATACACAGGCTGCCCACAACATACACACATACTGTCCACAGCAGAACACACAACTAGATACACACAGACCCTACACAACATAACACACTCACTGGCATGTAAAGAACACAACCTCGGTGCACGCTCATACACAGGCTGCCCACAACATACACACATACTGTACACAGCAGAACACACAACTAGATACACACACAAGCTGTCCACAACAGAACACACACCTGCCTAGACACACACTATACCTAGGAGAACACACAACTAGGTATAGTGTGTGTTCTATACCTATACACTCCCACAGCGTCTTTCTGCTCTCCTACCCGGGGGCTGACCTCAGTGCTCCAGTGCGGTGCTAGGGGGCGCTGTGCTGCAGGGAGCCGTGGGGTGGGGGCTCAGTAGGGGGCGCTCTCCCCTCTGGCTCTGTGCTGCCCCAGTGCGGTGCTAGGGGGCGCTGTGCTGCAGGGAGCCGTGGGGTGGGGGCTCAGTAGGGGGCGCTCTCCCCTCTGGCTCTGTGCTGCCCCAGTGCGGTGCTAGGGGGCGCTGTGCTGCAGGGAGCCGTGGGGAGGGGGCGTTCTCCCCTCTGGCTCTGTGCTGCCCCAGTGCGGTGCTAGGGGGCGCTGTGCTGCAGGGAGCAGGGCGGGGGGCTCAGTAGGGGGCGCTCTCCCCTCTGATTCCCCAGTCCCCCACCCTAACATTACTGGTCCTGGTGCTCGGTGCCGTGCAGGGTCTCTCCCTCCCCGGGGCGCTAACGCTCACCCTCTCTCCCTTCCCAGTTGTCCAGACCCGGTTCAGCGAGGAGCCGGAGGATCAGACGGTGGTGGCCGGGCAGAGGCTGGTCCTGTCCTGCGTGGTGCTGAACTACTCCGGGATCGTGCAATGGACCAAAGATGGCCTGGCGCTGGGCATGGGGCAGGGGCTGAAAGGTACCGACCCTCCGGCACGACTGATCCACCCACTGCCCTTCTCCCTGCAGGCTGGCCCGGGGGAGCCCGGGCAGGCCAGGTCGCTGGCTCTCCTGGTGCTAATTGCAATGGAATAAATGGGCCCCGGGAGTCCAAGGCGTTAACAGGACCCTGTCACTGTCTGGGGGACACCCAGGGCCGTTTCGTTCATTCGCTGCCCCATGTCTCCTCCCTCCCGCGCTCCTCTGTCCCTCCTGCCCTGCCCTTCCCTCGCTCAGTCTGTGCCCCTCTGCCACACACACGCTGGGGGGAGCGGAGTGCCGTTAGCTGGGACAACAGTGCCACCTGCCGAAAGAGGTGGAGCGCGGGGAAGAGGCTGGCTGGCATCTAACACGTGGAAAGCAGGGCAGAATGAATCCCGGACGTAACTCCGTTGATTTCCATAGAGTAACACCCGGGATTCATTTGGCCCATTCTCTTCCTACGCTCTGAATTCGCCTCCATGCTCCAGGGTTTTTATTAGCTCTTATTAATCACAGGACAGACTTAGCCTGTGGAACTGACTGCCACAAGATACTAATTGGTGCTAGAGGTTAGCATGATTCAGGGTTTATGCAGATAATAAGACAAGCTTTTTAGAAGCCAGCAGCTACCTGGTATTAGGAACAAATTAACCTGTCCTGGGGCAGGTTATTCCAGAATTAATAACAGTCCCTAGCTCTTATTATCAGTAGATCTCAAATGCTTTACAAAGGAGCTCAGTGTTGTTATCCCTGTTGTACAGATGGGGAAACTGAGGCACAGAGAAGGGCCGTGACTTGCCCATGGTTACACAGCAAACCAAATGGTAGAACTGGGACTAGCACACAGATCTCCTGAGTCCCCGCTAGCCACTAAGCTGCAGTGCCTCCCGTTATGTGGTTCTTACACTTTCCTCTGAAGCAACTGTTGGAAACAAGATACCGAGCTAGATGGGCCCCTGGTCCGACCCAGCATTTCTTATACTCCTGTGTCTTTCGGATGAAGTGGAAAACTGACGTCTCAACCGCTCATGCTCATTTAAGATCCCACCGCACCTTTTCTATGAATGTAACCTTGTTCTCCAGGCCCCATTCCACCCCTGGCAGTGACGTTCTAGCTCCCACTGCGGTTTCAGTTCCCTCCCTTGCTGTCCTATACTGTTGCGCAGCGTTGCTGTTAAGCAGCTGCCGTGCCCCACCCCAGATGCGGTTGCATTTCAGTGCTTCAATGGTGAATGATTGCCATGTCGCATTGCTATGTGGCTGTTAAAGAGCTGCCTCGCACCACCTCCGAGATGGCTGCATTTCAGCACTAGGCAAGCAATCCCTGTGCAGTGTGGCTGAGTGGCTGTTAAACAGCTGTCATGCTCCCCCGCAGAGGTGGCTGCAGCCATTCCTGACGTAGCTGGTATGTCACCGTTCACATCTGTCACGGGGTTTGGGATCCCAGGGGATCGTCCCTTAACCCGTCTCTAGTGCCTCCGACCGGTGCTGTGTCCCTTCAGTCTGCACATACCGTGTGCGGGCTGCAGCATCCCGTCGCTTCACTGTCTGTCCTGTCTCTTTCTGCAGCCTGGCCGCGCTACCGGATCGTCGGCACGGCAGACTCCGGACAATACAACCTGGAGATCACCGACGCCGAGCTCTCGGATGACGCCTTGTACGAGTGCCAGGCCACGGAAGCCGCGCTGCGCTCCCGGCGGGCCAAGCTCACCGTCCTGAGTAAGGAGCCACCCGCTGCCCCCGACCCTTCTTCTGCAGGGCTCCCCCGGCCCCTCTCCCCGCAGCAGGGCTCTGCCCGGCTTTGGACTGGGCACTCTGCTCTGTCTCTTGCTGGGGTCTTGCAAAGTGGCTCCCCAGGGTGAATCTGGGTCGGTTCTGCGACGGGAGACCGGCAGGGAGCAGTGAGGGTGACACGCAGCGGGGGGCGCTCTTCCTTTGAGTCCGTGTCCCCTCGTGAACCATCCACCCTGGTCCCCACAGCACAGCGCCCCCTGGTGCCAGGCTGGGACACTGGGGTCAGCCGTGCTCTGGAGGGGAGAGCTCCCCCTACTGAGCCCCGACCCCTATCCCTGCATCACAGCGCCCCCTAGTGCCAGGCTGGGACACTGGGCTCAGCACTGACCCAGAGACGAGAGCGCCATCTAACCCTCCTCCTGTCCACTTTCCCCTGGGAGCACCCACTCAACAGACCTAACTCTCCAGAGGAGACCTGGGCCCGACAGCCCCTCCCTTGCACTAGCATGGCTGCTGGCAGCTGTTCCCTCCTGGGTACCCCAACTGTGGGAGGGGATCCCGTTTTCCAGCCTGCCCCAGAGCTTTGGGGGTGGGGGGAGCAGCTCCTGCCAGATGACCCTGATCTCCCTGAGCGCTTTCGCCAGCCTTCGAAGCCAATTCGCTCGAAAATTAAAGGCAAAGGAGTTGGTGACGGGCGCCACTGTCGGGAATGCCCCCCCACCCCCCACCCCCAGCCCTCCGCAGGCCCTGGATGTGCAGCTCTCTTTAATGCCTTCATCTATATGCGCGCCGTGGCCAAGTTACGGCAGCTGCGGGTGCCGTAACTTTAATTTCCCTGACTTTTGTGCCTTGTAAAAAGCCGCAATCGAAATGTTGCATGAATGGAATTTGGGGCCGGGTTGTTGGGTTTTTTTTTTCCCTTCTCTTGCATTGAAATTCTTATTGTAACGCCGGGAGAGAAAATGAAGGGGAAGGAGCCAGGGGGATGCTGTTGGGTTACTGAACGTGCAGCTGCATCCGCAGATTTCCTCCCGGTCGCTCGGGTTCAGGGGCAGATGGGCCGGGGCCCGGGAGCAGCTAGAGAGGCCCGGGTGATGTCGTCTTAAAGGGGCGGGGGGCTTAGGAGAGGGGGAGGGATGGTTTGGGCAGGGTCTGAAGGATTCGGGGTGGTTTGGAGCTCTGCCCGCTACCCCACACGTGCGTCTCCCTAGCGCCGTGCACTGGGGGCTGCCGGAGACGGCTGCGCTCCTTCCACGACTCAGTGAAGCCGGGCGAGGGTTTCCGGAGACCGCGCCGGGGTGAGGCCAGGCCGTGCAGGGACGGGGAAGCCAGAGGGAATCGTAGGGTCTGCCGGGGTCCAGCAGCTTCCGTTAGAGTGAGCCCAGCCCAGCCCCATCTCTCCTCTGCGGCAGGGGCACTTTGCCAGTGCGGCGTCAGGCTAGCAGCCGGCTGTCGGCACCACCGGGGCCCAGCTCCGAGAGGGGCCGAGCGGGGATTCTGCTCAGAGAGGGCCGGGTAGGACTGACAGCTGTGGGGACGCGCTCAGGGCCCACGGAGACAGGCTGGGAGAATTGGACCTGGGCTGAAATTAGCAGATGCCGGCGGAAGGGATCTTCCCTCCCCTTGCCCACCCCATGGCCCTGCTGCGGGTCAGCCAGGCACACTAGGGGAGGGCTCCGAAGCCCTGTGGGTTGAATGCCTGTACAGTCAGCAGCACGGGTGATACACTGGGGTTCTGGAGAGACAACAAGTGACCCCGGCCCTTCAGCAATCTCCACTCTGCCAGCTCTAAGGAGGCAGAGGGAGCCTGAGATAAACCCCTTAAGGCCCAGCTGGGCCCTGGTTGTGTCCCCTCCCCAGGGCAGGGCTAGGTGACTGTCCAGACTGGCGCTCTCACCGCCAGGGCAAAAGCAGCCTGTAAACAAGAGCCCAGGAGTCAGGGGCCAGGGTCTCAAACCAGGGTCCCGAGCGAGTTGGCTGAGTCTGTGCGAGGAGCAGGAGCAGAAACCGAGCAAGCTTGTTCCATCCTTTTCCGCTCTTCCCTTCCTCCCCTGGCAGGCCTTGTGCTCCCTCCTCTAGACGCCCATTGTGCATTTGCATAACTGCAGAGAACTCCCACCCCGGGGGCAATTTGAAACCCGATGGGGCCTTTCCAACACATCCATCTAGGCTCCCTGTCTGCGGGCGTGTCAGAAAAAGCCCATCCTACCTGCAAACAAATGCATTGTCTTTGCAGCCGGTGCACCAACCCCCCCACCCTGCCCGCCGCAGATCCCGGAACTTTTATAGCGCGCCCCGGGGCCGGCATCTGCAGGCGAACAGAGGAGAAAGCCATAAGCTGTCGCTATCGCGATGGAAGGGGCATGTAACGGCTCGCACCCACCCTACCCGCAATCCTGCCTGCTTCGTGTGTAACGGCAGAAGGTTGGGAGCTAAGAACTTTTCCTGGTGGCCCAGTTTCCTTCTCTTAAGGTTTTGTTCTTAACTCCAAACAAGACCTTCTTCTTCTTTTATTTTTATTTTTAAATTAAACCCTAATAAATCAGTAATGGGGCTTTAGAAATCAATCACAAAGTGGCTTCGTACAAAGAAAAGCAACTTCCCCTGCTCAGCTTCCCGGCTGACAATCAGCTGTCAAAGCCCGACGTCACTTACAAAGAGCCCGCGAGCAGGCCTGTGTCTCTTTTTGTGCTGCTAATCAGTTTCCCTTTATTAGAGCATCATCTATTTTTCAGTGTCACGCGGCCTGGATTCATTAAGACGTGCGGTGGTTAAAAGAGCCACCAAAAACCTCCGCTCGCTGTGGAGCACAACTTGGTAGGGCTTTTTTTAAAGCCCCTTTCCCCGCCGTAAGAGCTGCAGGTCCAAGACAGAGCTCTTGAGCAGATTACATAAAGCCTTCATTATGCACAGATCTCTCTGCATATTTCATCTAACAGAACAGCGCATGTAACCGCCTTTAGATAGCATCTCTGGCTGGAGACGGAGACGGCCGAAAACGGGGGCTAGTGTTGGTCAGGAATTTTTTGGAAAAACTTTTTTTTGCTGGCTTCATCAAGACTGAAATGGCTGGCGCGGGGAAGGTTTGGTTTCAACAAACATCCTGACTTGAAAAGCAGTTTAGGAATCATCATCATTTTTCAAAGGAAAAGTTTTGGTGTCTCAGTTCAGTGCGACTTTCCAGTTCAAAATGTCCCTTCATTTGTACTAAGGAAAAAAGAAGCAAGGGTTGAAACTGAAATGAAATATAAGGCATCATGATTGACCCAAAACAAAAACAAAAAATTCGGATTTTCGGTTCACAAAAAATTTCGAGATTTCAACTTTGATGCCAATTTGAGCATGGAAAAATGTTTTAAATCTCCAAAATTCGCACAGAATGGGCAAACAGTCCCCCCCCCCTTCGCCTTAATATTGGGGTGTGACCCCCACTGCCCCATCCAAATGGAGAGTGGTTCATTTCCTGGGGTCAAACTCCCGAGTTGGAGCTTTCTCGAACGGGGCCAGATCGATTAAGGCCAGTTTGTGCAGGTTTTCAGATTAGAATAAAAGGGTGGTCGGAGCTTGGGATGGAGGGTGTGAGCTGGTCACCATAACGGGGGATCAGGAATGAATCCCTCCCCCCGGCATTATCTGCCCAGTCAGACAGGTGCATTATGGGAGGGTTCAGAAGCACTATGTGTTGACGATCAGGGCTGAAGTCAGAGTACTGGGCTGATGGACCAGTGGTCTGGTCTGGTGCAGATGCTGGGGTGGATGGACCAGTGGTCTGGTCTGGTGCAGATGCTGGGGTGGATGGACCAGTGGTCTGGTCTGGTGCAGATGCTGGGGTGGATGGACCAGTGGTCTGGTCTGGTGCAGATGCTGGGGTGGATGGACCAGTGGTCTGGTCCCGGGCAGCAGGATGGGGAGATGCTGAAGTGGGGGGAGGGATAGCTCAGTGGTTTGAGCATTGGCCTGCTAAACCCAGGGTTGTGAGTTCAATCCTTGAGGGGGTCATTTGGGGATCTGGGGCAAAAATTGGGGATTGGTCCTGCTTTGAGCAGGGGGTTGGACTAGATGACCTACTAAGGTCCCTTCCAACCCTGATATTCTATGATTCTATGGATGGACCATGGCTTAGCTCAGATATGGCATGAATGGTGTAGACGGCACCCAGTGGCTTAATGCTCTGCCACAGCATGCTGACCCCCTGTGTTCCCCATATTCCTTATGGGGCTTGGCGAGTGTCTTCCCCCACTTCGTCTGGTCCGTGATTTCTCCCCCCGCTGGGCTAGAGCCCTGGGGCCGTGGTGTGTGTAGTGGGGCCGGGACAGCAGGGGGCGAGGGGTCAGCCAGAGCCGGGGTGCACCGAAGCCCCAGCTGTGTGCCGGATGTGAGCCAACCCGGCGCTCACCCGCCTCTCTCTCCTCTGCTGCCAGTTCCCCCTGAAGACCCGGTGATCGACGGTGCCCCCGAGATCCTGCTGCGGGCCGGCACGCCGTACAACCTGACGTGCCGGGCTCACAGCGCCAAGCCGGCCGCCACCATCGTCTGGTTCCGGGACGGGCTGCAGCAGGAAGACGCCAGCACCAGCACGGTACAGAGCCCGGCCCGCCCGGCCTTTGCCGTTCCCCACGGGCTAGAAGATGCCGAGGGTGGGGAGAGAAGGCAGGTGGACCCCTCCTCCCCTGGGGAGGTGGAGCAGGGTGGCTGGCCCCGTTCGAAACCCCTGCAGGAAGGACACAGGAGAGCAGCCCCTCCAGGGCACAGCCCCTCCTGTGGCACTCAGAATACTGGGCCCCCTTTCTCCCGCATCCATGAAACGAGTTGGAGAGGTCTCAGTCCAGCCCAGGGGAGCAAACGGCCATCGTCCCTGTCGGCCATCGTTAGCTGTTGGCCCTCATTAGCATGTGGCCTGAGGACCCCGGGGGTGGATGTCCCACTGGGGATAATGGGGCATCTCATCCCTCCCACTGCACCTGCTCTGGGTGCGGGTGGGCATCTCGCGCCCCAGGGCTGTCACCGGATCCTTCTTCATTCCCAGAAGGAAACACCGTCCCCTCCCCCCTCCCGCTGCCTCTTTAATTGGTTTGATTCGTTTCCCTTTCCCCTGACAGAGCCGGGTGCACTTTCCAAGAGCCCTTGAAAGCCAAATGTCCCGCTCATTAATCCCCACGCGGTTTATGGCGCGAGAACATTAATCCCGATGAATTTGTGGGGCATTTTGTGGGCATGTCACAGGCCATTCGGGGAGCGCCGTTCCAGGCGAATTCGGAAACCATTCACAGCAGCGTTGTTAGCGCTCACCAGCCTGGCTCCGACCCCCCTGGGAAGTCCCACCCACCGAGATTCTCCCCAGCAGTGGCATCATCAGAGAGTTTGGGGTTGTTTTTTTTCAGTGAGGGAGTACAGTCTACTGGTTACAGCAGGACACCTGGGTCCTCTCCCCAGCCTTGAGAGAGGAGTGGGGTCGAGTGGTTAGAGCGGGTGGGGATTGGGAACCGGACACCTCAATTCTCTCCCCTGCTCTGGAGGGGGAGTGGAGTCTAGTGGTTAGACTGGGTGGGGACTAGGAGCCAGGATTCCTGGGTTCTATTCTCAGATCTGGCAGAGGAGTGGATTCTAGTGGTTAGAGCAGGAAGGGCTGGGAACCAGGACTCCTGGGTTCTATCCCCAGCTCTAGGAGGGGAATGGGGTCTAGTGGTTAGAGTTGGGGGGCACTTGGCATAGGATTTCTGGGTTCTTTCACTAACTGTAGAAGGGAGTGCTGTCTAGTGGTTAGAGCAGTGAACTTTACGTCAGGACTCCTGGGTTCTCTTCCCAGCTCTGGCTGGGAATGGGGTCTAGTGGTTAGAGCAGCGAAATAGAAATTAGGGCTCCCGGTTCTTCTCCCAGGCCTGGGCTGGAGCCTAAGTCTGGTGATCAGAGCAGAGGGAAGGGGGTCTGGGCTCGAGGACTCTGTGCCCGACTCTGCCACTGACACACCGTGTGGTCTTGTGCGTGTCCCCTGCCCTCTCCGTTTCTCCACCTGGGCAATAGGAAGGAATAGCACCAAGTGCCCCCATTCTGCCAACCCTGTGGTTTGATCTTCTCCTCTTCCCCGCGGGCAGGACGTGTTAGCAGACGGCAAGAGGGAAACCACGGTCAGCCAGCTCCTCATCAACCCCACGGACGCAGACATCGGGCGGGTCTTCGTCTGCCGGAGCACCAACGACGCCATCCCGGCCGGCAAGGAGACCTCCGTCAAGCTGAACGTGCACCGTGAGTCCAGCCCCCGGCCCGCTGCCGGGCTCCGGGGCCCAGCTGGGCAGCCCGTGCAGAAGCAGTGGGAATGGGGCCTGGTTCCCCACCTCCCCTCCCCTCCCCTCGTCAGTTACAGAACAGTGGGGTGCAGTGGGGGCAGAACACTGCCATTTACACCCGCTGGGGTAAATGACCAGGTGAGGGGCAGGGGGCAGCCCACAGGAGGCAGTGTCTGCATTGGGCAAGGAAGCCACCCCAGGGCACTGATCACATCCAGTGCTTGGTTCATAGATAGACAGATAGATAGATAATTTTCACAGCCACAACAGACGCTGTACAACCATCAACTAAACATTCCCCATGGGCGCATATCCATCGTCTCTCGAGACTAACGGATGCCAACAACAGATAGATAGATAGATAGATAGATAGATAGATAGATAGATAGATGTGGTGTGGGGAGTGGGGGATGGATGGATAGAGACTGGGTATCTGGGATGAAGGGATGGATAGATAGAAAGAGAGGGTGTCTGTGGATGAATGGATGGATGGACAGAGATGGGGTGTCTGAGAATGGAGGGATGGATGGATAGAGAGGGGTTGTCTGGGGATGGATGGACAGAGGGTGGGGATGGATGGACAGAGGGGGTGTCTGGGGATGGATAGAGGGGAGTGTCTGGGGATGGATGGACAGACGGAAAGACAGAGGGGGGTGTTTGAGGATGGATAGATGGACAGAGGGGTGTGTCTGGGGATGGATGGACAGGGGAGGATGGATGGACAGAGGGGTGTGTCTGGGGATGGATGGACGGGGGAGGATGGATGGACAGAGGGGGTGTCTGGGGATGGATGGACAGACGGACAGACAGACAGAGGAGGGTGTCTGGAGATGGACAGATAATTGCTGTGCCAGGTTCTAAGGGTAACGTGTGTTGGTGTCACCCTAATTTTCACACCTCGGCACCTCAGTCTACCTCTTGATGCCACAATGCCCCGTCTCCGCACGCTGGCGCCGGTCCTGGCTGGGCAGCCCCACGGCCTCGGGCGGGGAGGGACGCTCACGCTGGCACTGCCTGGCTGCCCCCGGCCCCAGGGCGGCTGGAGGAGCGCCGAGCGCCCTCGGTTTGGGATCAGCCTGAGAGGCGGGGCTGGGAGGCTCCCCACTGGCTGCCCCCGACAGCTCTGCATGTCGGGCCCCTTGGCCAGCCCCCCGGCGCGCTGTGACAGCCCCCGGGCAGCTGCAGGGCAGCGGGGTACCAGGGCGCGAGGCCGCCCTGCCTGAGAGGGCACAGAGAGTGGTCTGGGCTCGACACTCCGGCTCCCCGAACCCGGGCAGCCAGGCGCCTGCGGAGCTCACTCGGGCCAGGGATGGAGCACAGGACCGGGGCTCAGGAGATGGGGGGGTGTCTCCAGGTCTGCCACTGATCTGCTTGGGCAGGTCTCTGCCGGGCACCCGTGGCGCAGGGATGGCGCTGTGGGGCTGGATTTCCCAGCTGGGTCTGTGCAGCCCAGCGCTGACACCCAGTGGCTGCTGTGGGGAATCGCAGCTCTCACGGGACCCGAGAGGCAGATGGGGCCGGGCTTTCCCCCTGGCGTGGGGCACTGACCGGAGGAGACTGATCCACAAACCGTCCACCCCCTGGTTTTCCACTGAGCTTCTCCTAGAGCTCCCCCCAGCCCTGCTGTCCTCAGGGGAGAGGCGCCGAACTGCGACCCTGCCGGCCCATGCATGGGGCCATCGGGACCGGCCAGCCTGGACCTCCTGCATAGCTCATCCAGGGGTTCCCGGACCCAGTCCAGGGTCTGACTGAGTGAGGCCTGGCCTTTGGGCAGAGATGCCCAGCCTTGATTTAAAGACACCCCCCCCGCCGCCCCAGCCAGGGAAAATCCACCCCCTTGCTCACCGGGCAGGCCGAACAAGCAGCTCCCTGCGCCAGGCTCCACCCGGGGGCCTTTTCTCTCCCCGCCTGTTTCCTTCCCGTGCATCGTGCCAGTCTGCGTCTCTCCCTGGCAGATCCCCCCACGGTCACCCTCTCCATCCAGCCCCAGACGGTGCAGGAAGGCGAGCGGGTCGTCTTCACCTGCGTGGCCACTGCCAACCCGGAGATCAGAGGCTACAGGTGAGGGGCGCGGGTGGGATACAATTAAAGGGGAGGCCCCGGGCCAACCTGCTCCTAAATCCAGGTTCCTGCCGGCATCACAGCCCCAGCTTCGGCCCCTGATCCTCCACTCCCCGCCGTGGATTCGAACCATTCACTGATGGGTTACACAGCTCCATAGCCCATCATCCCCCCGCTGAGACACAGCCTCTCGCTGTGTCTGCCCTCCCCTTCCCCCCAGGGGGAGGAGCCTCTCTCTGTGTCTGCCCTCCCCTTCCCCCCAGGGGGAGGAGCCTCTCTCTGTGTCTGCCCTCCCCTTCCCCCCAGGGGGAGGAGCCTCTCGCTGTGTCTGCCCTCCCCTTCCCCCCAGGGGGAGGAGCCTCTCTCTGTGTCTGCCCTCCCCTTCCCCCCAGGGGGAGGAGCCTCTCGCTGTGTCTGCCCTCCCCTTCCCCCCAGGGGGAGGAGCCTCTCGCTGTGTCTGCCCTCCCCTTCCCCTCAGGGGGAGGAGCCTCTCGCTGTGTCTGCCTTCCCCTCAGGGGGAGGAGCCTCTCTCTGTGTCTGCCCTCCCCTTCCCCTCAGGGGGAGGAGCCTCTCGCTGTGTCTGCCCTCCCCTTCCCCCCAGGGGGAGGAGCCTCTCTCTGTGTCTGCCCTCCCCTCCACCCAGGCAGGGAGCCCCTCATTGTCTGCACTCCCCCCGCAGGTGGGCCAAAGGTGGCGTGCTCATCGAAGAAGCCAAGGACAGCAAGTACGAGACCCAGGTGGATTATTCCTTCTTCACGGAGCCTGTCTCGTGCGAGGTGCACAATGACGTGGGAAGCACCAACGTCAGCACACTGGTGGACGTGCACTGTGAGTGCCACGGTGGGGCGAGGCGCCCCACGGCTCGGCCTCGGTGGAGACGAGACGGGGCTGTGGCAGCTGGAAAGGGGGGTTCTGCAGGGAGGCGAGCACATGGACACACACATGGGGCACGCACACACACACAAGCCAGGAGCACATGGATGCACACATGGGGCACACATACACACAAGCCATAAGCATGTGCCCTCACACACACGAGAACACACACACATGAGCCAGGAGCACATGCAGGTGTGCACACACACGCACGGGGACACACGCACACACACGAGCCAGGAGCACACACACAGACACACGTGGACACACAGTCATAAGCTATGAGCACACACCCACACACACCCATGGATGGACACACAGATGAACCACAAGCACAGGAGTGAACACACATGGGGACACGAGGACACACAAGCCATGAGCACACACACACGGGACACGAGGACACACAAGCCATGAGCACACACACACCTGGGGACACGAGGACACACAAGCCATGAGCACACACACACGTGGGGACACACACAAACACACGAGCCATGAGCACATCTGGACACGCCCACGGGGACACACGGTCACGCCCACCCCCGGGAGCCAGGAACGCACCGGCACACGCAGGGCCGCTGACGTCTCCTTTCTTGCAGTCGCCCCCCGGATCGTGGTGGACCCCAAGCCCACGACCACCGACATCGGCTCGGACGTGACGCTGACGTGCGTGTGGGCTGGCAACCCCCCACTGACCCTCACCTGGACCAAAAAGGAATCCAACATGGTAACGCCCCTCCCAGCGCCCCACGGCTCAGGGGCTCGCCCGGCCCGTTCCCCTCCGCCCCTCCCAGCGCCCCACGGCTCACGGGCTTGGGCAGCCTGTCCCCTTCCGCCCCTCCCAGTGCCCCACGGCTCAGGGGCTCGCACGGCCTGTCCCCCTCTGCCCCTCCCAGCGCCCCACGGCTCAGGGGCTCGCACGGCCCGTCCCCCTCTGCCCCTCCCAGAGCCCCACGGCTCAGGGGCTCGCACAGCCCGTTCCCCTCTGCCCCTCCCAGCGCCCCACGGCTCAGGGGCTCACGCAGCCCGTCCCCCTCTGCCCCTCCCAGCGCCCCACGGCTCAGGGGCTCACGCAGCCCGTCCCCCTCTGCTCCTCCCAGCGCCCCACGGCTCAGGGGCTCGCACGGCCCATCCCGCTCCGCATGTGCCCCCCCGCTCACGCTCCACCCTGTGTTTGTGCCCAGGTGCTGAGCAACAGCAACCAGCTCTACCTGAAGTCGGTGACGCAGGCCGACGCCGGGCAGTACGTCTGCAAAGCCATCGTGCCCAGAATCGGCGTGGGCGAGCGGGAGGTCACCCTCTTCGTCAATGGTGAGGCCCTCTGCCCGCGGCACGGAGGAGCAGGCTGTACTCCGGTGTCCATACCCACAGTACCCGGGTATTCAGCCCACAGCTTGGTACCCCGGGCACGATGCCCCAGTATTCATACCCATGACTTGGTACCCCAGGCACAGTACCCCAATATTCATACCCATGTCTTGGTACCCAGGGCACAATGCCCAGTAATCATACCCATGACTCTGTACCCCAGCACAGTACCCCAGTATTCATGCCCATGACTCTGTACCCCAGGCACATACCCCAATATTCATACCCATGTCTTGGTACCCCGGGCACGATGCCCAGTATTCATACCCATGACTTGGTACCCAGGGCACAATGCCCAGTATTCATGCCCATGACTCTGTACCCTGGGCACAGTACCCCAGTATTCATGCCCATGACTCTGTACCCCAGGCACATACCCCAATATTCATACCCATGTCTTGGTACCCCGGGCACGATGCCCAGTATTCATACCCATGACTTGGTACCCCAGCACAGTACCCCAGTATTCATACCCACGTCTTGGTACCCAGGGCACAATGCCCAGTATTCATGCCCATGACTCTGTACCCCGGGCACAGTCCCCCGTGCATGGGACTCCTTGTCTCTCAGAACCCTGCAGCATGGCATCCCGTCTCCTACTCCCCCCAGGGACGCTCACCCCGGCCTGCTGCGGCTCCCCATTCTCGTTAAGTAACGAGCCTGGTGGGACGCTCCACAGCCGTGGGGTGCCCGCTGTGCCCCAGGCGGTCTCTGGCTTACGGTGCCCAGTGTTAAGCCGCTGTTTCTCTCCCCCCCGCAGGCCCCCCGATCATCTCGAGCGAGGCCGTTCAGTACGCCGTGCGCGGCGACCGCGGGAAAGTGGAGTGTTTCATCGGGAGCACGCCACCCCCCGACCGCATTGTGAGTGCTCTCCTGGGGGGGTCTCTCTACCGGGGGCGGGAAGGGGGGCAACCCGGCCTGGGCTGGGGACCCTCTAGCTAACACACCAGGGCGGTGGCGGCAGCTTCCTCCCTATCCAGGTGTGCCTGTTGCCTGTGCCAGAGAATGGAACCGGCTACGGTGAAGCCAGTTTATGCACCAACAGCTCCGCCAGTCCACAATCGCCAGGGTTAGGAACAGCTGCACAGTCCCTGGCTCTGCTACCGGAAGAAGGTGTGTGGGAGATTTGGGAAGGACAGTGGTGGGTGGGCCGAGTGGAACCTTCCCAGCTCATCCGTGTCCACCTTGGCTCTAAGCACGGTCAGCCTGGAGTGGCCCTCAGCAGAGATGGTGCATGCGGACGTGAGAAGAGCCGCAGTCCTTGACGGGCTATGAATTTAGCATGGTCAATATCTCCAGTATGGACTAGCCTAAAGTTAAGGCACTCGTCGTGTTGTCCTTGGAGTTTATGCCGTGACAGCCCCATGGGTAGATCTGAAGCCAGAGTCTCTGGATTCATAAGCATGAGTCACCACGGGTTGAGATACTGAACCAGGCGGGACACATCAGTGGGCTCAGAAACCTCTCTCCCCTCTAGGGTGACCAGATGTCCTGATTTTATAGGGACAGTCCTGATTTTTGGGTCTTTTTCTTATATAGGCGCCTATTACCCCCCACCCCGTCCCGATTTTTCACATTTGCTGTCTGGTCATCCTAATCCCCTCCAGCCTCTAGAGGGAGACAGAGAGTCGCGTTGGCATTAATAACGTGGGAGCTGGTTGGAAAACGGACTTTTTGTTCCACGGGAAATTCGGAAATTCCCCAAATTAATTTATTTCTGAATTGACGTTTTGAAATTTGGCCCAGAATGAAAATTCCCCCAAATTTCTCTTCGAAACCATTGAGATGTTTCGTTTTGATAAGGCAAAACCATTTGGTTCCAATAATGTCGATTCTTTTCAACTTGGATATCGAATTAAAATAATAAATACAATACAGTAGAGCTCCTTTTTTAGTGAACTACTGCGGGATAGAGGAATTCATAACGTTGAAAAGCTCATCAAATTTTACACCTCAAAACTGAGGGTGATACGGTGCATATGTTAATTTATTAATTGTTCAGTGATTGCGCACATAATGAGTGGTGACAGATGGGTTAAGGGTGCCGGATTTTCCTTCATTTGAGAAAACTGAAGCTCTTCTTCGTGGCTGCTAAATCTCTCAGACTTTTCAAACCTCTACAGTTGTTTGAACGTTAGCTGATGGATTGCCAGCGCGTTCAGTAGCAGAAAGATGGCTCTTCTATGCGATCATTCATAAGGTCGATGTTCCTAAAACTGGGGTTCTGCTGCACATAAATATAATATACTATTAACATTAATATTTCACTATAATATACAAGTTGAACCCAAATGAATTGAAGCAGTGAATTAGAAACTGAATCTTTCGACGTCATGGAAATGAGAACGTTGACATGATTTGTCAACACTGTTGAAATTGACAGCTTCCCGTGAAATATTTTGATTTTGCCCAAACTGCGTTTCTGTTCCGTCGAAAATTTTCAGACCCGTTCTTGTTGCACTTGGATACAGCCGTGTTGGAGAAGGAAGGGGAGGCTGGGAGAAAAATGGAGGGTTGAATTAGGCTGGAACGTAGTGGTAGTAAGAAGCAGACAGAGTTGGACATTTGGAGTCCGGGTGTGCAGTTCCAGGAACCTCACCCCCGTTGTATGCTCCCAGCAAACAATCGCTTTCCCTTCACAGCTGCGTTTATTGTTTCACTGCACTCTTAGGCCGGCTACATCTCTTCCCCCTCCCCCTTGGCTGTAAACTGTTAATTGCAAGAGCAATTGTTGGGTGAGACAGGCTCGTTGTTGACCTTGGCAGTGCCTTGGGATGGCTCATTGACCAACCTACAGCCAGATCCTGGGTGGAGGGAAGGGGGTGTGATGGCACTACTCGGATCAGGTCAGAGTTGCTGCTTTGGAATGGAGAGAGCGAAGGAATGACGTGATTCAGGAAACAAAGAATCTGCAGTTTACACAGAGGAGCAAAAACAGTAGCAATCCGCAGCCTGAAGCGATGTCCTGTTCTGGTTTAGCACGAGCGCTCCCCCTTGCGGGGACGCTGTGACGTGACTTGTCGTGCGACTGCAGCGTGGCCTAAAAGAGAGGCCCTGGCTGGCGGCGTCTCTTTAAAAAAACCCAGCCTCGTTACTGCACCATTAAAGCTGCTGGATTGAAAAGTAAACACAGCGGCGGGGAAGGCTGAAATGCAGCCTGCTAAGGAGACCGTGGCCGTACGGCGCGCCCGGGGCACGCGCTGGTGCTGGGGAAGTAACCATGGCCCGTGGGATCATGGGTGGTGTGAAATGTTTATTACACCCTGGCCCCGTGGCTAGCAGTGGGGCCACAATAACCACCGGAGGGGCCTGCATTGGGCTATTTCCTGAGCGGAATTTGTCTTGGAGCTCGGCAGTATTAACACTGCTCACATGTCTCTGTTTGCTCTGTCAATCTCGCGCTCCCTGTCTCTTCCATTCTTTCACAGCCCTTTGTCTCCGCTCCTGTCTCATCTGCCTGTCTTGTCTGTCTGCCTCCATTCGCACCCATCTACCTGCCTGTCTTCCGTCTGTCTGTCTCCATACGCACCCATCTACCTGCCTGTCTTCCATCTGTCTATCCCCATTCACACCCATCTACCTACCTGTCTTCTGTCTGTCTATCCCCATATGCACCCATCTGTCTTCTGTCTATCCCCATTCGCACCCATCTACCTGCCTGTCTTCTGTCTGTCTATCCCCATTCACACCTATCTACCTGCCTATCTTCTGTCTGTCTGTCTCCATACGCACCCATCTACCTGCCTGTCTTCTGTCTGTCTATCCCCATTCGCACCCATCTATCTATCTATCTATCTATCCCCATACACACTCATGTATCTGTCTGTCTGTCCGTCTATCCCCATACACATCCATCTAGCTGTCCCTGTACACACCCATCTGTCTACCCATCTACCTGTTGACACAGCCCTGGTGCCCCCTCCTGTATCCTCAAGTTGCAGATGGTGGCTGAATGGAGGAATCCCACCGTGATCCTTCCACACACCCATTCAGTTTGGGACAGGAAGTGAAGGGGACGATCGTATCCTACAGGAACCACAGGGGGCTGGTGGGCTGTAATTGCCCAGCTGGGATTTGGCCCGGATGCTGGGGTTCTCCAGGGCTTAGCGGAGGTGTGATGGGGCAGGAGCTCTCAGCCCTGGGTGCTGACCAGGCCTTTCTCCCTTTCGCACACCCCGCCCGGCGCTAGGCCTGGGCCTGGAAGGAGAACATCCTAGAAGCTGGCACGCTGGAGCGCTACACGGTGGAGAGAACCAAAACGGGCAGCGGGGTCCTCTCCACCCTGACCATCAACAACGTGATGGAGGCTGATTTCCAGACACGCTACAACTGCACGGCCTGGAACAGCTTTGGGCCGGGGACGGCCATCATCCAGCTGGAGGAGAAAGGTAAGGGGGGCGGGGGGCGATGCAGCCAGGGCACAGCAGGGACAGGGCTAGAGGGAGGCCGTGGTGCCTGGGATCAACTCCCAGCTCCGGGAGGGAAGTGGGGTCTAGCGGTTAGAGCACAGTGGGCAGGACGCCTGGGTTCCAGCCCCAGTTCTGAGGGGAGTGGGGTCTAGTGGTTAGAGCACGGGGAAGGCGCAGGACGCCTGGGTTCCAGCCCCAGTTCTGAGAGGGGAGTGGGGTCTAGTGGTTAGAGCACGGGGAAGGCACAGGACGCCTGGGTTCCAGCCCCAGTTCTGGGAGGGGAGTGGGGTCTAGTGGTTAGAGCATGGGGGAGGCACAGGACGCCTGGGTTGTATCCCCAGTTCTGGGAGGGGAGTGGGGTCTAGTGGTTAGAGCACGGGGAAGGCGCAGGACGCCTGGGTTCCAGCCCCAGCTCTGGGAGGGGAGTGGGGTCTAGTGGTTAGAGCACAGGGGAGGCACAGGACGCCTGGATTGTATCCCCAGCTCTGGGAGGGGATTGTGCCTAGTGGTTAGGGAATGGGGAACCCTGTGTTCCATTCCCAGCTCTGGGGGACAGTGTTGTTTGATGGTTAGAGCAGAAGGCTGGGTAGGTTCCTTTGTTCTCTGCCACTGACTGTGAGAGACTTTGGGCAGCTCCCGCCCCGCTCTGTGCCTCAGTTTCCCCCTCTGGGGAGCAGGGCTAGCGACGCCAGCCTTGGAGGGGATCCTGCTCCATCTTGGGGCAGGAGGGGGCTAAGGGGCGAGGGGGGACAGGCAGGAAGGGGGGCAGTGCGGCTCCCCCAGCTAAAGCGCCCCCATGCCCCCTGCAGAAGTCCTGCCCGTGGGCATCATCGCTGGAGCCACCATCGGGGCCAGCATCCTCCTCATCTTCTTCCTCGTCGCCCTGGTCTGCTTCCTCTACAGGCGCCGCAAAGGAAGTGAGTGAACCCCCTTCAACTCAGCCCCAGGGGCTAGGAGGGAGGGGAACTGCCCCAGCCGGCACCTACCAGCCACTCAAGGGACAGGCAGGGACGGTACCAAGCAGCCGTGTGGTCCACAGGGGCCACGGATGGACGCGCCCCCCCCGCACCGTGCCAGTCTGCTGGCCAATTGCCCCCCCCCCCAGCTTCGTCCATGGGGGCGCCCCTTGGAATGCCCCCGCCACCTGCAGGCGACGGGAACGGCAACGGCTCCTGGGTGCTGGGTGTAGGCAGGTGCCCACGGTGCCAGGAGCAACTTGAAGGGGGCCCATGAGGTCCCTGGCCAAGGCCCCGTCCCAGCAGCGGGGACTGGCGGCTGGGGGGGCTTCCCAGGAAGGAGGCCAGTTTCTCCAGGCCCAGGGGAAGGGTGAGTCCAGGGCCCCCGACAGCCAGGGCTCTGGGCTGGGGTCTCCAGCTAGGAGAGGCCCGGGGTGCAGCCGGCAGAGCCCCCCGACCCCGCCCATCTATCTGTCCGTCCGTGTGTCTAACAGGCCGCAAGGATGTGACCCTGCGCAAGCTGGACATCAAGGTGGAGACGGTGAACCGGGAGCCCCTGACGCTGCACGCGGACCGCGAGGAGGACACGGCCAGCGTCTCCACGGCAACCCGCGTCATGAAGGCCATCTACTCGGTGAGGGGCCCCCCATTACCCGCCCCCCGGGGCCCCGGAATGAGCCCAACAGAGCGAGACAGTTCACTACTGCTCAGAGCCGGACTCCTGGGTTCTGCACACATCTGTGGGACAGAGAGCTTGTGTTAGTGATGGGGAAGGTGGCTGGGAGCCAGGACTCCTGGGTTCTGGGGCCTCCTGGCTGCACACGTCACAGGAGGGAGATGGGCGGGAGGCCCGCCTGGCACCCGTTGAACAGCCCAGCAGGCTAAGCCTGGTGCCACGGCTCCAGCCATGCCCCACGGAGCCATCCATGTCTAGCCACCCTGGGCTGTGGCTGCTGGGAGCGCCCCCCCACGAGGGCTGGGGCGGGCGGTGTAACTCAGTGAGGCTTTGTCTCTTTGTGACCAATAGGGGTTGATGACCCAGGGTAGGGGACTTGGACTCCTGGGTTCTCTATGGATCTGCGAGGGGAGTGGGGGCTAGTCATTAGAATAGGGAGCCCGGATTCCTGGGTTCCATTCTCGGCTGCTTACATCAGTGCCCCCACAGTGTGGGGAGGAGACACAGCCTGCTTGGTCCTGCCTTGCAGGTGGGGCTGGGATGACTCGGGGGCTGGGGAGCCAAGCGGCTGGTGGGCTAAGGCAGAGCCGCCGCGGGGAAGCTGACGGGCCCCTTTCCCATCTCCATTGACAGTCGTTCAAGGACGACGTGGACCTGAAGCAGGATATGCGGATCGACACCCGGGAGGAGTACGAACTCAAGGTCCGGCACACACACACCCTCTCCCCCCGGGGGCACCTGTCTGCTGAGTGTGCACCAGAGCATGTGTGTGTGGGCAGGGGAGTGATTGTGCATTGGTGCCAAGGGGCCTGAGTGCACCAGCGAGTGTGCTTGCGTGCGAAGGGTTGTGTGATGGTGTGTGCACGTTAGCGACTCTGTGTGCGGAAGGGATTACACTTGTGTCTCTGCTGGGGGTGGGAGTCAGGACTCCTGGGTTCTTTGCCCAGCTCGGAGTGGGAGTGAATATGGGGTCTAGTGGTTAGAGAAGGGGACTGGGAGCCAGGACTCCTGGGTTCTTTGCCCAGCTCGGAGTGGGTGTGGGGGTCTAGTGGTTAGAGAAGGGGACTGGGAGCCAGGACTCCTGGGTTCTTTGCCCAACTCTGCCCCGGGAATATTCCACAGGCACCCAGAGCTTTGCCCTGCCCCATGGGAGCTCCCTGGCACTGCCTGAACCTCCCCCTCTCCTTTCCCCTTCCAGGACCCAACCAACGGCTACTACAACGTCCGCGCCCACGAGGACCGCCCGCCCTCCTGCACCGTGCTCTATGCCGATTACCGCACCCCGGCCCCCGCCCGCTACGACATGCGCCCCTCCTCCCGCCTCTCCCACTCCAGCGGTTACGCCCAGCTGAACACCTACAGCCGAGGCCCCGCGTCGGAGTACAGCGCCGAGCCGGCCCCGGGGCCCCCACCGGGCACCGCCGCGGGCGAGACGGCCAGCCAGCTCTCCTACGAGAACTACGGCGGCCACGCCGCCTTCCCGCCCAGCGCCGGCTATGCCACCTACCGCCTGGGCTACAGCCAGCCCGCCCCGCCCAGCCTGGACCGCGCCCCCTACGATGCCTACGACCCCATGGGCAAGTACGCCAGTGCCACCCGCTTCTCTTACACCTCCCAGCACTCGGACTACGGGCAGCGGTTCCAGCAGCGGATGCAGACTCACGTCTGAAGGGCCTGGGGGGGCTGGGTGGGGGATGATCCTCACCAGAGACAGAAGGGGGGGGGGGTCCACAGGTACTTTGTGACTGTCCTCTGATATTCAGGGGCTTTTCCTGAACCCCCCACGCCCACCCCTAACCCCCACCCAGTGGCAGGACTCTCAGCCTGCCTGGCGACTGCACCCCTCACCGCCTGTATTCAGGGGACCCTGGCGTCCGGCTGATTCCGGGGCCCCTCTTCCCCTATATCTGAGCTTCCATCCAGCCACCCATCATGTTGTCTTCGTTCGTTCTTTTCAGCCCATGTCTCGAGGGGCCGGCGCCCTCCCCGACTGGAAGGAAAACAGATTTTGGGGGGGCTGGGGAGCCTCACCCCCACCCTGGCCCCGGCCCTGCTCATGTGTGGCACAGCTCTCCCCGCAGCGGGATGGAGGCCGGCTAAAGCCGGGTAGCTGCAGGGGTGGAGATTCCCTCCCACGGCCTGGATCCCACCCCACCCCATCCTGCTCCAAGCGAGACTCCAGAAACTTGCCCCCGGCCACGCTGGTGAGACCCGGTTTCTTTGCCCCGCGTTGGATCTTTGTGGGGAGACGGGCCGAGAGCTGAACTCCATGCCGGGGGTGAAAGGTTGTGACAACAAGTCGGGGCGGGATTGCAGGGCAGCGGAGGACCAAGCGGCGAGTGGGGGGTGACCGAAGGCAGGCAAGGCTGTGCATTCCCCCGGGGGCCGTGGGATCCCTGGGGTCTGCAACTGGCTCCCGCACAGTTGTGCGGGAGCTGGCTCCCAGGGCATGATGGGACTCGCCAGGCTCCCAGGGTGCCACGCTCTAGATGTGACCACGCCCGGACGGGGTGAGTGATGCCTGTCGGCCGGCTGGCCGGCTAATCCTGCAGCCAGCCTCCAGGGCTTTGATCCCGCCTCAGCACCCATCGCTCAGTGCCTGGCAGGATCGGGCCCTAATGGGGAAAACCAACCTGGAGCAGCAGCTTGATCTAGTCCATACCCAGGACCCCCATCCAATACCAAGACCCCCTATTCCAGACCAGGGACCCCCTATCCTAGAATGGGGCCCCCTGTTCCATACCAGGGTCCCATGTCCAATACCGGGACCCCCATCCACTTCCAGAACTCCCTCTTCCATACTGGGACCCCCTCCCCATACAATACAGGTACTCCCTATCCCATGCCAGCCCCCCTTTCCCATACTGGGATCCCTCCTGCCCCACTTAGCAATATGGGAAGGGTGAAGTGGTCTGACCTAGAGGGCGCTGCTGGCCCTAGGGAGAAAGGTCAGCCCCCCACTCGAGTGCTTCCATTCACGACAGCACAAGCCAGACCCCGGCCAGTCCCGTGCCCCTCGGGGCGGCCGGACCCCAAATTGGAGCCCTCCCCCGGGTGGCGTTCCTCTCCAGGAAGAAAGCAGGGGGCCCCGATCTCTCCCCCAGTGCCCCGTCCGTCTAGGGCCAAGCTGACTCCGTTCCCCCGTCCCTAGCACTTTGAATACGTTTGGGTTTATGTTGGTTTTTTATATATATATTTTATATGGGGGGGTTGGTTGGTTGGTTGGTTGAAAGGACCAATTGGAATCCTGCCTCTTCCACCACTTCCTGTGCCTTGAACTTCAACTTGATTTGACCCGTCAGCGTTCGCTTGCACGAAGGGGACGGGGGCATCGGCCGGGCTAAATATTTTAGGGGCTGGTGGTGGCACCCGGGGCAGGGAAGCTGGAGGCTCCTGTCTCCCCCTAGTGCCTGGCACCAGCCACTCCAACAGCCTGTCCCCAAGGGCAGGGGAGGTGCTGCCCCTTTAGCATGAGGCATCGAGAGCTGGGTTTTTAGGGCTGAAGGTCGCGAGTTTGATCCCCGGTGGTGGATGCAGCTTCCGCTGAGGAGACGGGCTTTCCAGGGCTGCCCATTGCGAGATGATGGGTGCCCCTGGATTTCCCAGGGCTGTTATTTTGGTGGGGGTGAGAGGTATCCTTCAGGCTTCCCAGCGAAGCTGCACCCCACTCCTGGAAGGGATGGGGGAGGCTCTGTTTTTGAAGCCTGACAGTGCCATTCCCCAGCCAGGCAAAGGGGGCGCTGCTGAGCGACACTGGGTCCCGCCCTGCTGCGTGAGCAATGCAAGTCCTAAGCACCGCTGAGCAGGCCCCCGGCCCCCACCTTCACTGCCCTTTCCGCCTCCGCTCCGTTAGGGAGCAGGACTCGAACCCAGGCCCAACTTCTCCGCACTCACAGCCCGGCCCAGGAGTCAAACCCTGATCTCCCTGGGAAGAGTGCAAAGCCACCAGGCCTGGTTTGACCATTCCCTCCCAGCACCTACCGGCGTGGCAGGGCCGTGAGCATCCCGGGCCGTTCCCGCACCGGGCTGCAGCAGTTCTGGGTCTTTTCCTGTGACCCTGCCGCATTGGTTTCGTTTGCACAAATTGGGGCCTTGATTTTAAGTACAGATAACGCCCCCGCCCGCCCGCCCGCCCCTTTACATTACAGAGCTATTCAGATATTGTACGGCCGTGAGCCGCATGGGTTATCGGCACGTCAGCAGAAGGGGTCAGCAAGGGTTACAGCGGCCGGTTGGCCGGCTGGAGCCTATAACAACTAGAATGGTGGGGTCGCCATTTATTAACACATCACCTGACCCTCTATTTACCCTCTTTGGAAGCAGCTGGAATTTGATCATGTCTCCTGAGATGGGCTGTTTGTCTTTCGTTGCCCTATGTATGGGACGTATACAGCGGCCATTACCCTGGCACCTGAGAACCTCACAATCTTCACTGTGCTTTTCCTCACGCCCCCCTGTGAGGCGGGGCAGGGCTGGTCTCGGAACCATCTGGCCTGGCCTATGTTGGAAGGCAGGATACGGGGCTAGATGGACCATTGGTCTGACCTGGGGGGCCGTTCTCAGGGTCTTAGCCTCATGGTACAGATGGGGAACAGGAGCCTGGAGACCCAGATTTTTAAAGGTGTTTTGGCGTAGCTGCACTCAGCACCGCAACGCCTAACTGATTTAGGGGCCCAGATCATTTTCCAAAGGGGTTTAGGCCCTCCGGAGCCTGGCTGTCATGGACAACTGATGGGATTTTTGCTCCAAAGCACCTAAATCCTTTGGGAAACTGAGTTTTAGCTCCCAAATTAGTTAGGTGTCGCCACCCTGAGCGCAACACTGCCCAATATCTGACTCAGTCATGTGCCCAGGTTCAGATGGGAGAATAGAGTTGACCCCGGGTCTGCCTGGTTTCAGGCTAACAACCTGATCCGGGGATCAGTTCTTAACGTGCCACGTTCTGGAGTCACGTAATTCTGAACCTCAGCTTTCCCCCCTCCCCCTCAGTAATACATTTCTAGCTCTCGTGTTTTTAAAGAAAAGAACCCAAGCGCTAACCACTAGGCATCCCACTCCTCCCAGCACCAGTGCACGTGACCCTGAAAGGTTCAGAAGCCTGCAGGAGAATCACAAGAACCCAATTTTTTCCCCAGCTCATGATTTGTGGGAGGTCTGATTGGCGATTTGTGAGCAGTCGGGCTCGGCAGCACTAGCAGTGGGATCTTAATATAAAGCGTAAGCCAAATCTGGCATCGTGGTCCATGACTGGGGCCAGAGGCTGCTGCAATACAAATAATAATTACTAATAGTCATCATAAGTAACAAACCAGTGCCGGCTAATTTGCTGCCATGAGTCGGACACGTGAGAAGGGGTTTTTTTTTATATGAATGTATCTAAATATATATTTTATATACATATCCTGCCAAGCAAATTCTTGAAAGCCAGAAGCACGTGTTCTTAATGTTCAGCTGTATATAATTATAGATCAATGCCCCCCCCCAAAAAACTTCCGCTTTGAGGCAGACAGCTGGCATGGGAAATTTCAGCCCGAAGGGTTAACGTCTGCAATGTTCTAAGCAACTGAAAACAGGGTCTTAGAATGGAACATGTTGGGCAACCTTGACTCAAGGGGGCGCGCCGTGCACCACCTGAGATAGGCATGTTCCACTCTCTTTCCATGAGCACATGCAGAGAACACCTGTCAGGGATGGTCTAGATAATACTTAGTCCTGCCTGGAGTGCAGGGGACTGGACTAGATGACCTCTCGAGGTCCCTTCCACTTCTATGATTCTATGATCATGGGGCTTCGCTGGGCATGTGTAGAGGGCCGTGGAAAATGAGGGTGAAGCAATAATTCCTCGAGGGAGAGGGTTGTGTCTGTGAGGGGGAGCTGGGGAAAAGCCGTAGGACGTAGCTGGTGCTAGGGTTTAAATCCTGAGAGATTTGGTTTTTTCGCTTGATCTCAGTCTGGCTTTGGGGTTTGAATGGCCCCTGGATGGCCACCCTGCGCTTTCCTCTCTTGAGCATTTGTGCTCTGTGGTGTAAACCTGTTTGTGGCCAACTCCTGCTCACTGGGACTGGCTCCCAGTGGTTCCCAGGGGTGAGAAGCCAGGACACCTGGGTTCTAGTCCCAGCTCTGGGAGGGAGGTCTTGAGGTTAGATCAGAGGACTGGGAGTCAGGATTCCTGAGTCTTATTACTAGCTCTGGGAGGGGAGAGGAGGGGAAGGGAGTCTAGTGGTTAGACACGGGAACTGGGAGTCTAGTGGGTTACAGCAGCCAGGGCTGGGAGTCAGGACTCCTGGGTTCTACCTGGTTTGTGTTGGGTAACCCAGCCCGTGGGGTGTTCTGTCTCCCCCTAGTGGCGGCGTGGTCGCAAAGCTAGAGATTGAGGCACCTGCCAGAGTTTGGCTACCAGATGAGCTCAGGACTAGCAGAGGTTCCCACGTACAGTTCCTGCTGTCGACAGCCCCACATCCTTGAAGGTGCAGGCTCAAGCAGGGGTTTGCATGAGTAACTTTCCACCATTTTAAGTCAAACCGGTGCAAGTACTGTGTGCGCGGAGCAGCCCGAAGGGAGTCGGGAACCCAGTTCCCATGGAGTGTCGCTGGGAGTTGGGTGCTGAGCTGCCTTCGGCTGCTTTGCATCCCCCAACAAAGTGCCCCCCGGGCAGCTGGACGATGGGAGCGGTTCGGACATGACAGCGCTTCGCTGGCCCAGAAAGGCGCCGGGTTAGCTCAGCGCCGGAAGCCAGCATGAGATACGGCCGGGTCCGGGCGGGTTCCCCTCCATTCGGGACCTCAGGGATGGGTCGGGTGTAGGTCTCCGCCTGCCTTGTCCCGGAGTGCTAGAGGGTTCTCGCCAGCTGAATCCAGCCCCTGGGCGGTCTTTCCTTGGCATCAGGGCACGGGGGCTGGGTGGCTGTGGAGAGAGACAGGACGGATTTCCCCCCCCGCCCCCCACCCCTGCAGTCAGGAACAACCCACCCCTTGGTTCGATTCCCTCCCTCCCCTGGTGCTAATTCACAAGCCTTCACCCCTGTCAGACCCCGATGGCTGAGTGAAAGCGGGGGGGCGCAGGGAGCAGACTCAGCATCACCCACTTTGAAGGAGTTCACCTTGACCCCCTCCCGCCCGAAGGTACCTTTAAAACAGGCCCGATCCTGCAAGGCCCTGAGCCGGAGCCCAGGACCCGCGCTCGCGGCCTGCAGCTTTCATTCAGGTGTCGCCACTATCCAGTTTTGTCTTTCCCGGCGGTGCCTGCGGTTTATGCTTCCTTCCCGACCCTATCCCTGGTGACCCACATTCTCCCTCGCCCTTCTCGAGTGGGGGGGAAGCGGGGGGCTGGCCTCCACCCCCACCCCCGACGGTGCCGGGATCCTCTTTAGCAATAGAAACCCTCCCTGCCGTGACACAGAACCATGCAAAGCCTGGAGCCGAGTCGCCATGGATCATGGCTTTCCGTGAAACTCACTGGAGTGGGATTGTCGCCGAGGTTATGCACCCCACACACACACCTTCCAACTCATTCCTAAACCCCCAGGCTCATTGAATCCCCCCACGGGAATGTGGAGGGGGGGACATGGGGGGTATTTTTCTTAGCACAGGGCCCTTTTAGATTTCTAGAGACGTGTATCTGTGATTCCCCTGCACCCCTTGCCCGGCCCAACGTTGAATTCTTTTTTTTTTTTTCATTTTCCTTTTTTTTTAAATATTATGTACTATATTTTTAGTCTTAAACATGATATATTATATATATTTAATTTTTTATATATATAAAAATATAAATGTTACCAAAAAAAGAGGCCGTGTATCACCTTTGTTGTGTGAAAGTGATGCCCGGTGGGGGGGGGGAGGGGTGTGAGGAGTGTGTGTATGGATCGGGGGATGTTACGCGTTTGGGACCTGAAAAATCCTGTTGGGAGCAGAGGACAATTGGTGCATTGAATAGGGCCCTGAAGAAGGATGGGCTCATCTCTAGTGCTGTTCATCGCCAGCGCTCAACGCGCTTCACAAAGGAGCTGGGTAGCGTTCTCCTCATTGGGCAGGGAGGGGAAACTGAGGCACGGGGTGGGGGAAGTTGGAAGCCTAAAGACGGGTGAGGGGCTGGGCAGAAGCGATTCACCCAAGGTCGCTGGTGATAGGCCACAGCCCCATCTGTGCCAAGCTGCTTACCTCTCCAGGTGGGAGACTGAGATGGGTCATGTGACAGGAAGATCATGTGACTAAAGCCAAGGGATATAAGGGAGCATGATGAAGCCTAGCAACTTGCCTGCCAGCCAGCACCACTCCTGCCAGGTGGGACCCGGAGGGCCAGGCTGGGAAGCTGCAAGTGGGTGAGTGAACATCTGCCCAGCACAATTCGAACTCAGGGCTTGCTCCTAACCCGACGCCCATCCGCACACAGCAATCCCTGGTCTGGCAGGGTGGGGGCGGTCGCTTACCTGCCGCTGGAGCTAGTGAAGGAGTCAATGGGGATTTGCTGCCTGGGAGCAGGAACGCAGACCCAGGGCTGGGGGGACTCTTTAGGTTGTGTTTGAAAGACTTTGCTTCCTCAACAGGGGCCAGCCGGCCTGAAGCTAAGCCCAGCCCCTGGAGGGAAGCATCCCTTGACTGGGGGGAAGGGTGAGGGCTGATAGACATGGTGTAAACATTTAATTAACTAGACTTCCCCCCCTCCCCCCCGGCAGAGACTCTTGTCTTCTATCGCTTGAGTGGCTTTTGAAGAGTCCTGCAAGAAGGAGAAACAGGCAGGGTGCTGCAACACCTCCCCAAGCCATGAGGGCCCCCTGGGAGGCATCTGGGCTGTTTACAGTCCCCCCCAGTGGCAAAGCCGGGTTTCCTGAGTCTCAGGCCAGTGCTCTACCCACTAGGCCACACTGCCTTCCCTTAAGTCGCCTAGCCCCAGGCCTTTGTGTGCCCTGAAGAGAAGGCCCCAAGGCCTTGAACTTGCTGGGATCTACCAGAGTCTCCTGTGTGTGAAAGGCACCGGGCTTTCAATTCACACCCGTGAGATGGGGGGGCAGGGGTTGCCCCTCTGAAGGGCAGGGAGATGGGACCTGCCTTAGAAGCTTGAGCAGCATTAGCAGACCTGGGGGTGGTATAGAAGGTGCCCAAGGCTGGACTTAACGGGGGGGCTGCAGTAGGGATTGGGGGGCAATGGCTGAGCTGGGGATGTTTGTGGGGAGCCCAGGTGTGAGTACCTGAACCCTGAGCTGTAGCATTCATTCCCTCCGATTGTTCAGGGGCTCCGTGTGGCGCTGGATTTACCCTCTTCTTGCACCGCAGTGTTTGGGGCCGTTTACAAGCGGGTTTTGCTTGGGTCAGTTCCTCACCCTTAGTAATAAAAGTGGGGGACGGGCGAAGTGAGCAGCAGACTTGCTTCTAGAGCAGAACGCTTTGCACCACGCATCGGGGGGCCCTTTCACCCAGCCCAATTCTCGCTCCCTCGTTAGCGCTGCCTGTAGCTCACCCCACCCCCCTGGCACCTTCCCCAGGTCCCTGCTTAATTAGCAATGTTCTAGCTGCTTCTCTCCGGCAGCCCCCCCGGTAGCAGCTCTCTCCCAGAAGCTTTCCAATGTAACGGCTAGGATCTCTCCTAGGGGCAATTTTGCATTCAGCACAGCCTCGAATCAGGCAGCAAACCGCTCCGGCTCATGGCTGCTGAGAGGCTGCCGTCTGGGCTGGATCCTGGGTCAGAGAATGTGGGAGGCTGGGTGGGGTTTGGATATTCTGGCCCCAGATCCTCTCCTGCACGACACACCCCTTAATGTCTGATCTCACCCTCCGTGTTCTCCCTTTTCCTAACAATCAGTGCAGCTCCCACTCCGCCAAAGGAGGATGAAGCCTCCGCTAGCGTGTAAGCTCCTTGGGGCAGGAACTCTTCCTCCGTGTCTGTGCAGCTCCCGGCATCATGGGGCCCTGATCTCAACTGGCCCCTCCAGGTGTTAACAGAATCCCCATAACTCTAGCGGCTGGTAAAACACAACCGTGTCCCCTCCCCTCCCCGTGCCAGGGCTCCCCATAACTCTAGCGGCTGGTAAAACACAACCGTGTCCCCTCCCCTCCCCGTGCCAGGGCTCGCATGGGCTCCCTGACCTATTTCGCAGAAGCTTTTAGCGGGAGCGGATGCCAACATGGGCGAGAGCGCCGTTGTGAATTACATGGAGCCGAGGCATTGGGTTGGGTTTTTTTGTTTTGTTTTTTGTTGTGTTTTTCCCAGGCAACCCTGCAAATGGGCTGGCTTAATGATTTTGTTTCTCGACAAATGTAGCCTATTACTTTGTGTGTTTCCACGCCTGGTTTATTATGCATGAGCCAGGCACTTTGCTTGCTGCTCCCGGGACCCATCTGAAAAACAAAAAGGTGCTTCGTCAATCTTAATGGCTTTTGCTGGAGCAAGGGATGAGCGATGGATAGATGGATAAATAGATAGGGGCTGTGTATGGGGATGGATGGAGAGCTAGGAAGGAAGACCTGTGGAAAGCAGGATGAATGGATGGCTAGACAAGATAGATGCTGGTTTCTTCTGTCTGTAGCCTTGTTCCCATATTATTGTTAGAATCAAACTCTATTTCAGCCTCCAAATCTCTCCTTCAGGTGCAACGACCTCTCCCTTCTAGTGGCACTAGGAGGTGACCTAGGAAGCTTTAAAGTTGTGCCTGCCCGGAGTCTAGATAATCTCTGAAATTCACGCTCTGGAGGCTTCTCTCCGCAGCATCGTTTCCCCAGGAAATCAATCTCACCAGCCGGCTAATTTATGCCAGGCACCCGAGACGTATTCTAATTTATTCTACCGGCTGAAACGCACGGCAGCTCCTCTCAGCTGTACAGAAATCTCGCTCCTTGGCCTCCCCTCCCGTTCTCCTTCCCCGCCGACGCGACAAGGCTGCAGCCTTCAGAAGAGCCGACAAGGGGAATTTCTCTTCTCGGCGCTCTTCCTTTTGCTGCAATTCCACCGCGTTTGTTCTCACCTTGATGCGTCGTGCCCCGGGTTGAGCGCATCAGATGAAAGGGAAGCGTCTGCGCCAACGTTCAGGGGCTGAGGAAGAAAAAGACACCGGGAATACGCAGAGGAACTGTCAGCCTCAGTAAAAAGCACAGTTGTGGGGATAAAACACTGGGCTGGGACCCTGGAGATCCAGGTTTGGTTCCTGGCTCTCCCATGGATTCCCTGGGAGAGCCTGGACAAGTCATTGAAGAGCCTGATTTTTCAGAGGGGTTTGACCACCTGTCCTCGGCCGCTCTGAAAATCAAACCTAGAATCTCCTTGCTCCTCTGCCTAGGGACTGAAATGGCCCTGGCAACCCAAGTATCCACACACCTCTGTCTTTATCCTATTTAGCCTCTGTTGTCCCCATTGTACAGATGGGGAACTGAGGTACAGAGACCTGGCCAGGGTCACTCGGGCAATCTGGCGGAGCAGTGGGTTGAACCTAGATCTCTTGAACACTGCCTCGGGCAGCTGGAAAATGTCATGACCCACTGTGGGTACATCTACACTGCAAAGAAAAACCCATGGTACCATGTAGCAGAGCCTCGGGCAGTGCACTTGAGCTGCAGCGCTAATACTAGCAGTGTAGACATTTGGGCTCGGCGAAGGAGGAATGTCTAAGCTGCTATTTTTAGCTCCGCAGCCCAAACCCAGCGAGACCGAATCAGTCGGCCTGGGCTCTGGGATTCGGTGCCGGGGGGTTTTCTTTGCACCGAAGATCTAGCCTGCTCCCTGGCCTCCCCTGCCACACCCCTTCCTGGCCAGCACTGCCCACTTTTTGCTGGGTGCTGTTCCCCAAGGGGCCCAAATTCAACCTCCTGTCCACACAGGATAACACAAGTGGAAAGTTGATGTAAAGGCTCGGGGGGGAGCCAGCGTGGATCAGGGACTCGGGATGAAAGATGGGCCATATTTTTCAGCTAAAACTTTTTCCTTCTCTTGTTGAAAAATGCAGCGTCGGGTCGACCAAAACAATTCATGAATTCAGATTGATTTCACTGAATTGTGGTTGGCCGCGGGGGAGGAACCTCTGACAGTTTTGAAACAGAAATGTTGACTTTTCCATTCAAAATTACTTTTTATTTTGAAACTGACTTCAATGTTACTTTTGAAAATGTTTTTTTTTTTTAAAAAAAAGGTTCATTTCTAACAAAACATTTTATTCAACCTGAAACTTTTTTTTTAAAAAAACTTTTCAGTTCACTGGAAAATTTTCATTTTGGGTTAACCTGAAATGATTCCCCGCCCCCCCATGCCCGCACCCCCCCCCCCCCCCCCCGTTTTTGCAGTACTGCCAACAAAACAAAACAAAATCCGTGATTCACCCAGCTTGAGCCAGGAGACGTGGATTTGACTCCGTCTCTCCTGCTGTGTGACCGTTTTACTCCCTAGGCATTGCTTTGTGAGGCACTTGGAGATCGATAGATGAAAAGGGCTTCATAAGACCTGGATAATATTCTTCCTATTATTAAGGCAGAGACAGTGAGCGGCAGATGAGAGCAAATTCTTTAGCTGATTATTGTTGTCAATTACAGTCCTGCCCACTCCAGCCCACTCAGCACAGAGAGAGGCCCAGGAAATTACAGGTCTGTCCTCCCACCTTGAAATCCTGACATGAACACACTCTGCTGATGAGCTAGCAGAAGCCTTTTGTCTTTCCCCAATATTCTTGCCTGAGTGATGACCGGGGGCCTAGAGAGAAATGTACCTTTGCATCCCTCTGTCTTCTTGGAAAATAGCTTGCTGCAAGGTGAGCAGGCGGTGATTTAGCTCCACACCATCCCTGACAGTTACATTGGGTTTAAATAAATAAAGATTTCCCCCCCTCCAAGAAAACCATCATTTGTCTCTCAGTGCTCGGCACCTGATAATAACGTGCTGCAGCCAGAGAGATGATTCCTGCTTCTGTCGGGCTGGAATGGAATCTTTCAGCCCCACGCTATCTGGGCTGGGGAGACGGATAACTTGATTTCTCTCCTAGTAAGTCAGGCAGACCTGGAAAGAAAAAGACAGGCTGAGGGTTAAGGACACGACTTCCAAAGTTTACCAAGCAACCGCACGGCTCTATGAATTCCTCCATTCTCCCCTGCAAGCATCCCAGGAACATTGGCTCATCATCTTAGAGGAGGCTCATTAAAAAGCCCTAAGGGAAGAGCAAGGGGAGGATAAAACATCCATGGAAGTGATAGGAGTTGGGGACTAGGGAGACAGTATGTAGCTTGGGACGCCTGGGTTCTTTCCCCAGATCTACTGGATAGAGTCAAGACTCCTGGGCACTATTCCCAAGCAAATGAGTGTTGTGTAGTGTTTGGAACAGGGCTGGAGAGCCAGGACTGCTGGGTTCCATTGCCAGCTCTGGGAAGGACTATTGTCTAGTGGTTAGCAGCGGTGATCAGGACTCCTGGGTTCTACTTCTACTTCCACCAGCCACTGCCCTGCTGCGTGGCCTTGAGCACGCTGCAATTTAGCCTTTCTGTGCCTTAGTGCCCCCATCTGTAAAATGGGGGTAAAAGCAAATCCCTACCGCACAGATGGAGCTGGGGGCAGGGGGTGCACTGAATTAGCATTTGCAAAGCACTCCAGGCCTCCCCGATGGAAGACGCTGCGTGTAAAGTGCTAAGTTTGTTGTCGTCGTCCCGGCCTCAAAAGGGAATATTTTATAAAAGTGAATCTCGATCACTATGTTAGTGATAAATTATAAAACACGGCGTTTCTCTCCTGCATGCATTCTCTCCCTCTCTCCGCTCCCCACGGTGGCTGATTCTGTTGCAAGCTGGTAGGAATGGCCTATTTCACACAATGGGCTTTTACAGTGCGGGGGGAGAGAGGATGTTGAAACACCTTTTTTAATTTACAGCAGCAATGCACCAACCCTTTGTACTTTAACAGGGCAGTGTCTTTTATTGGAGGAGCTCAAAGCGTTTCACAAACCCTAAAGAATGACACCTCAACCCAGGTCTGCAGTGTTTTCATCCCCTAATTCCATCCATGGGGGACAGGAAATTGGGGAAGTGCCTCTAAAAATGTAGGACCTGGGCCTGCAGCCACCCCCTTGAAGGGCTTACAGGGCTCCTGTCACCAGGGTATCTGGCACTGATACCCATTAGTGAATTCAATAATCCCATTTCACAGGTAGGGAACTGAAGCACAGGGAGATGACTTGATTTGCCCCAGATCACACTGGGAGTTTCTGGCAGAGTCAAAAATTGACCGCAGGCATTCCCAACCCCTACTCCAGTGTCTTAACCCCAAGCCCAATTCTTCCTCACCACCCATGGCCAGGAAATGGAGAATCAGCTGCTTTCTAGAATCAAATTCAGATCAACCCTTTGCCGGGGCTAAAATACTGGGCCAATTTTTCCCCGTTTTATATTTTCTGTTGCTCCTCCTTTGCTTTCTCCAGTGGATGGTGGTTTTCCTTGTGGGAGCTCTGAGATGCATTTTGGCCCAGCAGGGCAGCAGTTTAATTTTAAACCCTTCCAGAATTGCCTTTGATCAAAGACAACCCTCCAAAACACCCAAGCCAGACAGGCTCTGGCAAATGCCCAAAGAGGGGCTTTTCAGCTGCTTTATCTTGGGTCCTTACCTGGCCACCCTTGCTGTGGTATCAGAGCATGTCACAAGCTTTACCGTATTTATCCTCGCAGAACCCTTGTGAAGCAGGGCAGCGCTATTCTCCCCATCGTACAGACAGGGGAACTGAGGCACAGACTTACCCAAGGTGACAAGGAGGCTGTGGCAGAGCAAGGAACTGACCCCACATCTCCCACCCACTACACCCTCCTTCTGACCACATTTTCTTCAGGAGCAGGAGACGCAGGCTCTGGTGGCGCACACAGGGGAGCCGATTCCTGATTCTACAGTTTGCCACTTGCCTTAGCTGCTGTGATGGGTAACGGGGAGAGCGGCAGGTCTCTGGGACGGCCAGGCCCATACAGGGGGCTTTAAAGGCCAAAGTTAACAGCTGGCTGCGAAGAGAAAGCCAGTGCCGCTGTTGCAGAATGGAGCTGATGCAACCTCTTTGGCTAACAGGTGGGCAGTTGTGTGGCACATGGGACCTAAGAAGGAACAGTCACTAATGCTGCCCCTGAGAAAATCCAGTCCCACCTGGGAGTCAGGATGCGGGAATCCCAGGGGAGCCCCTCACATTGTGAACTAAGGGGCAGGCAGGCACCTTCCCTAACAAGCACGGAGAACGAACCCTGCACTGCTCTCAAAATCCTTCCCTCAGCCTGCCTGCACCAGTCGTGACCTGGGCGGGCTGAGCTTTTGCGGATGCCTTGTTGAAAGGGAAATAAATGTCTCTGACTGTCAGCGAACTGACAAACTGTCAGCCAGCGGGAAGAGCTCTGAGGCCCGTGCAGCTCCAGGAGGGCAAGCAGAGTCCAGCGGAGCAGGGGCTGCTGCCACTCCAATGAGTATCGATTCCTCGCTGTAGTGAAACGATTGACAAAGCTCCCTGATCCCCAACATCCCCTTTGGGGTACAGCATTGCAGCCAGTGAAAAGGGAATGGTACTAAGGAGCAATTGTCATTAAAGCCTGCTAAAAGCCAGCCACATGCGGTCTTGGCTGGGCCAGGGGCCACCGCGAGACAGAGGAAAGTGGTAAAAATACCATAAACTGTCCCTCAACCTTAGCTCCTGGCAGCGGGACACCTCAAAGCACGTTGTTAAAGGAAGCTTGGTATCATTATCCCCCAAGTAAAGATGGGGAAACTGAGGCACAGAGCAGGAAAGTGACTTGCTCAATGTCACGCAGCAGGTTAATGGCAGAGCTGGGAACAGAAATCAGCAATCCTGACCCCAGCCTCTCTCCCCACACACACTTAAATTCTCTGTCCGCTAGGCCATACTACCTTAGTGTGTAGAAAATATGTTCCTAAGGCTGGGCAGTGAGCGATGCGTTTATGGTCTAAAGAATGAGGGTTGATAACCCTATTTTTTTATCCTCTCTCATGGCATAGTGGATGGTTCTGGTGATCTTATTTGAATCCAACCAAGCCCTAGGACTCAACAGCATGTGGCCATGAGTTCCACAAACTAATCGTGTCACACACATAAAAGAAACAGCCAACACAGCAGCATTGTTACACAGGAAGATTTGGTGACACAAGGGCCTGGTAACAGACTCTGGTATCTTTCATGTCGGGGGATACAATCCTTCAGCCAGGATCTTTCTCACTGCTCCACACAGAGCTGTTTACACTGATCGTGCTGTGTAATAATGACCAACATGTATTATCCGATGGCTGTTTGGTGGAATACATAAGAGGAGTCCGTGTTTGTGGTTTAGGTCCTAGAGGGTCTGGTGTCCATAGTCCACAGCCACCTGAGTCTGTGGAAACCCTGGGGATAGGCCCAGATTGAGGGGTCAGCGTCATGAACCCCCTACTGAGAACCCATGGGCTATGCAGCCTGGACTCCCTTCAGGGCAGGAGGGAGATGCACAGGTGAAGGGGTAAACAGTGGAGGTCTGCTGTGCTGAAGCTGTTCAGAGCCTGTCAAATGCCTGAGTTGTCAGGCTGGTACCTTTCCCCAGCACTGATATCACTTAAAACACTGCAGGGCAACAAGAAATTGAGCAGCACTAAAGGTGGAATGAGAGATGTGCTGGTATTAGGAGACCCTAGGGGCTGTGATGGGGATTCTGCCAGCTCCTACATATATGGGCTGTGTCCTAAAGGGGCAACACAAGTGTTAGCAATATGAAGGGCATTCTCCCCCCGGAACAGCTTCCTGCCCTCCCACCTCATGGGGAACCCCACTGCCCACCCTACGTCTCTGGGGATCCAGCCCCTGCCCCCCAACACCTCATAGGGAAATCCCATCCTGTCCCTCCCACCTCATGGGGAACCCCACTTCCCACACCTGCCCCTACACCCCTTGGGGAACCCCACTCACCCCACCTTGGGGAAATTCTCTACTTCTCACAGCACGGAGAACCCCCTTGACTCCAGTCCTTGCCCCCCACCTCACCGCCCCCATGGGGGAAACCCAAACACCCCCTGCCCTACTTGGAGCCTAGCCTAGTCTAGTCCTCCCTCACTCCAGCTCCCTGTGGGAGGCCTGCACACCCCCACCCTGCTCCCAGCCTATGGAGACCCCCCCCCCTTGGAGAGCAGCCCCTCCCCCAGCCTATAGGGTCCCCCCATGGAGCACTGCCCCTCCCCCCGCCTATGAAGTTCCCCCCCCCCCCATGGAGCACAGCCCCTCCCCCAGCCTATGGGGGTCCCCCCCAGGAAGGTCCCCAGCCCAACACGATACCCTGCAAAGAAAACAACCCCCCCCCTTGACATCTCGCGAGATTTGGAGGCTACTTGATAGAGTCCTCGCGAGATCAGCCTCGAACGGGGCTGGGGGCGTCTTGAACGGAGTAACAGGGCGGGGCCATGGCTAGGTCCCGCCCCGCCCCTTCTTGGCCTGGGCTCGGACACAGCCCCCCCTCCTAGAGAGCCCCGCCCATGACGTCATCGGTAGGTGCCCAGGGGAGCGAAGACCCGCACGGGGCCTCCGCGGGCGCGTCGCGCAATGTTCTTAGGCGGCCTCAGCGCGCGCCTGCCCAGCGCGTCACCGGCGGGTCCTTCGGGCGTCCCTGCAGCCCCGGGGACCGGCCAGTGGGAGCCTCCCCCGGCTCCCTCCAGCTCGGGGTTCGCCCCCGCCGGGGCCTCGGACCCGCCCCCACCTCCTCCCCCCAAGGGGCCTCAGCCCCCTCCCCCGCCAAGGCCTTGGGGCCTCGGACCTGCCCCCGGACTCCCACTTTCTCCCGCTGTGGGACCTCGGATCCCCCATGGGGACTTGGACCCAGCCCTGTCCCCACTCAGCGGCCTCAAGGAAATCCCTTGAACCTGAATGACGTGGAGGGCGGGCTCTGCCCAGCAGCAGGGAGGTTGGAGGCAGGTATCAGCCAGGGGCAGAGTTAAGGGTATTTAGGAGCCTTCGCTGTAGCGTTGTCAACCCCACGTGTTCAGAGTTTTGGGGGAAACCCACCAAAATCATGAAACTGGCGTAAACCTCGGGAGATGTTAATCATAAGGGATGTTGGGTTCTTTGGATTTGCCTCCTGGCTTCTGAGGCTTTACATTGCACACGGGTCATGTGTGCAAGCTTTTCTGTGTAACCGTGAGGGCTAGAAACGTTCATTAAAAAACTCAATCAAAGCTGAGATTCTCACATGACTTCTGGGGCGCTAAGAAAAGCATGAAATGTCGTGAGACAAGACTTGAGATAAAATTGCAAGTGGCTGCAACTTTTGGCTGTGTTCTGGGGCATAGCAGGAGCCGGCCTAGTCTCCAGGCTAAGGCTGCTGTGTTTCCTATGGCCCCTGTTGGCTCTGGGAAGCAGAGACTAGCCATAGTGCACTACAGCCACACCCCTGATTTCCCCCTACACTGGGGGCTGGGAGCACAGCTGGTGTGGAGTCCTTATGGCAACTCTACTGGCTTGTGAGGCCCTCTGGGTAGGGCATATTCCCCAGGGTCATTTTTCTCCGCTTATTGCGTGAGCCCTGGTGTGCAGTTTGCACACTCATCTGCATTTGTATGCACAGATGTGAGGTTTGGTGCATGTCATCCAGTGTTCTCGCTAATTTTACAGGTGCTGTTCAGCAGACCCTTGGAAAACTTGCTCTTGAGGTGCTGAGAACGTACCAGGCACAGATCCCTGTGAGTGCCCATTGGGAGCTGAAGTCACTTACCATCTCACAGGATCAAGCATGATGCAGTAAAGCAACTTAGAAGACATTGCCCTCCTTATGGAAAGAGCCGTCGTTGGACGATCCCACAGGCCACTTTGTGAAATCCAACCCAGTCAGCCCATCTAGTCTCTTTTTCTTTCTGCCGTGGTGATGGGAGTGGAGGGGTGAGAGGATTAATTAGGGTTTGTAAAGTGCTCTGGGACCCTCCTAAGGAAGATGCTGCTTGTAAAGTGCTAAGTATTGTTTTTGTCAGCCCAGCCTCAGAAGGGAGTATTTTATAAAAGTGAATCTTGATCACTGTCTGTTAGTGATAAATTATAAAACACTGCGTTTCTCTCCTGCATGCATTCTTTCTCACTCACTCACTCTCAGCTCCCTACAGCAGGCTGATTCTGTTGCATGCTGGTAGGAACGGCCTATTTCTCAACGTGTGCCTTTATGAGGGGGAAAGAAGTGGGGTTTTTTTGTCTTTGCCAGAATGATGCACAATAACAACTCTTTGTGCTTTAACGCTGTAGCATCTTTTATCTGAGAAGCTCAAAGCATCTTACAAACAGTAATGAATTAAGCCCCCTGTGGAGCATTTTCATCCCCTGGAAAACAGGAAATTGTAGCATTCCCTGGAAATGTAATTTGAAGTGTCTAATATTTGGGAGCCTGTGCACCAGGGCTTGACTCTCCATTGCTTTGCACCTTGTGTGATCAGTGACAGCCGTGCAAAGTGCTTATAGAAGGCTACCAGATCTGAGATGGGTTTTACATCTACGTCGCAATGGTGTAAATGACCACACAAGGTATAGAGTACCGGGGGATCGGGCCCGGTGTAGTCCCCTGGCGCCCATTGTTGTAGGATTTGAGCACCTGACAAACACTAATGGATTCACCTCACAGTGGTGATGCAGAGAAGTAGGGGTATTATTCCCCTTTGGACAGATGGGAAATTGAGGTCCAGAGGGATTAGGGCCTTAGCCCTGAAAACACTGAAACCCCTGGGCGTAGGAACTGGTGGGGAGTGAGACGAAGTGGGGGTGCCAGAACAGAGGAATGTCACGCTTATTGTATTACACCTTGCAGCCAAAAGCAACACCCTGAGGCAAAGGGGAAGCCAGAGCAGCTGTTGAAGAACTGGGGTGATTTTATTCTAATGCAGACTACTAACTGGCTGGCCAGCAGCCATGTTCTGCACCCACTGAAGCTTTTAGGGTGACCAGATGTCCCGACTTTATAGGGACAGTCCCGATTTTTGGGTCTTTTTCTTATATAGGCTTCTGTTACCCCCCCACCCCGTCCCGATTTTTCACACTTGCTGGCTGGTCACCCTAGTAGCTTTGTACATGGTCTCCAAGAGTGGCGCTATGCAGTGATTCACTCTGATGAGGTCTGGATCCAAAGGAAACTATCACCAATGCTTCCCTGGATGCCATGGAAAAAATCTGATGCCACCTTTGATTCTAGATTTGGGAATCCCAGGGGAAGCCCTCACATTGAGAACCAACAGGCGGGCAGATTAGGACCAGAAACCAAATCCTGTACTGCCCATAAGATCCTTCTCCCAACCCGCCAGCACCACCTTTGTCCTGTCCATGTTGAGCTTTTGCTGCTGTCTTGTTTACGGGGGAATAAACAAGGCCTAGTGCGCCTGAACTCACTGAAACTGCAAACTGTCAACCAGCAGGAAGAGCAGCGAGCAGCCTGCAGCTCGGGGAGGGTGAATGGAGTGCACTGCTCACAGTGGAGCAGGGGCCGGTGCCACTTCAGTGAGTATCGATTCCTCTCTGCTCTCCACCGTCCATGTGAGAAATACGGCTCCGGTCAGGCTGGATGTGTACGGTAATGATCTGATTTATGAAGCTCCGCTGGCCCTTAGCTGGGGGTCTCAGGGGGCAGGTAGTTAAAGAGCAATCCCAGTTATAAGTGCGCATCATTAAAGCATCATCAAATGCAGAAGAGCATAGGGAATTGCCACAGTGACCTAGTTCCAACTGCTTTTGTGGTGTAGTGATTACTGTGTTTGCATTACGTTCAGGAGGTCCTGGGTTCAAGTCCCAGTGATTCTAGCACAGTCACATTAGTAGGCAGTATGTGACTGACAGGAGAGCTGGCTCTGTTCCTGGTCTTGTGACTTTGAGTGAGTCACATTTCCTCTGTTAGCTGCCTACTGAGGCAGGATAGTCAGTGGTTAGGGTGTGCCCCTGGGCTATGGGAGACCTGGTTTAATACCCTGCTCTGCCAAAGACTTCCTCTGTGACCTTGGGAAGTCACTTAGCCTCCCTGTGCCTCAGTTTCCCATCTGTACAATGACGATAGTAGCAATGCCCTGCATCCAAGGGGTTTTGAGCGGCCATATATTGTGAGGTGCTCAGATGCTGCTGAGGTGGGGGTTAGATAAGTACCATAGCCAGATACCGTGGGGTTTTGTGCACCTTCTTCTGAGGCTTCTGGCCCACAATGGGGCATTGTCTGATCTGATCCAATGTTCTTATCCCTGTGCCATTATATCAAATATAGGATTTAAAATGAATCATTTTAAAATGAGCACGGTGCCGCCACCAGGTTATAGTAGGTAGTGCAGCTCAGAAGCTTTGGTGTTTCATACCTTAGGGCCTGGTCCTACAGTGAGCTAGTGTCTCCCGCCATCAACTTCAAGGAGAGCTCTTAGTACCACTCAGGACTGTTCAGCAGTGTCTGAAGTCAGTGGATTGGGGTAAAGCGGGAATCCCCATCAATGAGCTCACATGGTGGGGGAAGGGATTCATCCTCATGCTTCAGGGCATGAAGTGATCACCACTGGAGGGATCAGGAAGGAACAACTCCTCTGTAGGCAGCATTGTACAAGTGGCCAGGTACATTATGGGTGGAATTTCCCCCCCACTCACAAAGCCAGTACAAGAAGCGGGACTTATGTTGTGGCCCTCTGCCCAGCGGATGGATTTCGCCCCATGAGCAACATTTGCACCTTCAGAGGTATCATTATAGACGGTAGGCAGGGTTCCAGGCTCCAGTTGATGCAGCAGTTGCCTGAGCTAGAGTGGTAAATCTTTGCAAAGCGACTCCTTTTCTGTCACTAACAGGTGATAAATGGCCACGTCGGTCACTTTGATACATTTGTGTGATGAAGGCAGCGAGGCTGTGTTTCATACAGATGAGACAGCTCTTTTCCTGGGGACGCACTTCCCTCTGGTGGATGACAATAAAGATGCAGGTTTCAGTGTAGTAGCCGTGTTAGTCTGTGTCAGCAAAAAGAAAATAAGAAAGAAATACTTGTGGCACCTTAGAGACTAACAAATTTATTTCAGCATAATCTTTCGTGGACTGCAGTCCGCTTCATCGGATGCATAGAATGGAACACACAGTGAGATGATATTTATACATTCAGAGAAACATGAAAAGGTGGAAGTAACCATATCAACTGTAAAAGGCTAATTAATTGAAAGGAACTGTTATCAGTAGGAAAGAAACTTTTGAAGTGATAATCAACATGGCCCATTACAGACAGTTGACACAAAGGTGTTAAGGGTATTTAACGGGGTGTGGGGGGAAATAAATTCAATTAACATAATGGCCAAGCCATTCACAGTCAATCTTCAAACCTAAGTTAATGGTATCTAGTTTGCATATTAATTCCAGTTCCGCAACTTCTCGTTGCAGTCTGTTTTTGAAGTTTTTCTGTTGCAAAATTGCCACCTTTAAATCTGTCATTGAGTGATTAGGGAGGTTGAAGTGTTCACCTACTGGCTTTTGAATGTGATGATTCCTGATGTCAGATTTGTGTCCATTTATTCTTTTGCGTAGAGACTGTCCAGTTTGGCCAATGTACATGGCAGAGGGGCATTGCTGGCACATGATGGCATATATCACATTGGTAGATATAAAGATGCAGTTTCTTTGAGGCTCATTTCCTGCTTTTAATAGTCACCTAACCGGACAGAGGCACAGAATGGGGGTGGGGAACCGGGAGAGTATTTTTCAGTTCTCAGATTTTAACACGAGAAAGAGACCAAAGCCCCGAGGTAAGTGGGGAAGTGGGATACCAGGAGGAAGCACAAGTAGGTGAGTGCAAGAGGGGAGGGCTCCTGCCCCATACTGGGACAGCAGGACGATCGGTGAGTTATCTTAAATGCCTGTACACAAATGCAAGAAGCCTGGGGAACAAGCAGGGAGAACTGGAAGTCCTGGCACAGTCAAGGAATTATGATGTAATTGGAATAACAGAGACTTGGTGGGATAACTCACATGATTGGAGTACTGTCATGGATGGATATAAACTGTTCAGGAAGGATAGGCAGGGCAGAAAAGGTGGGGGAGTTGCGTTGTATGTAAGAGCAGTATGACGGCTCAGAGCTCCAGTATAAAACTGCAGAAAAACCTGAGAGTCTCTGGATTAAATTTAGAAGTGTGAGCAACAAGGGTAACGTCGTGGTGGGAGTCTGCTACAGACCACCAGACCAGGGGGATGAGGTGGACGAGGCTTTCTTCCAGCAACTAACAGAAGTTACTAGATCACAGGCCCTGGTTCTCATGGGTGACTTTAATCACCCCGACATCTGCTGGGAGAGCAATACAGCGGTCCACAGACAATCCAGGAAGTTTTTGGAAAGTGTAGGGGACAATTTCCTGGTGCAAGTGCTGGAGGAACCAACTAGGGGAAAAGCTCTTCTTGACCTGCTGCTCACAAACAGGGAAGAAATAGTAGAGGAAGCAATAGTGGATGGGAACCTGGGAGGCAGTGACCATGAGATGGTCGAGTTCAGGATCCTGACACAAGGAAGAAAGGAGAGCAGTAGAATACAGAGCCTGGACTTCAGAAAAGCAGACTTTGACTCCCTCAGGGAACTGATGGGCAAGGTCCCCTGGGAGAATAACATGACGGGGAAAGGAGTCGAGGAAAGCTGGCTGTATTTTAAAGAATCCTTATTGAGGTTGCAGGAACAAACCATCCCGATGTGTAGAAAGAAAAGTAAATATGGCAGGCGACCAGCTTGGCTTAACAGTGAAATCCTTGCTCGTCTTAAACACAAAAAAGCAGCTTACAAGAAGTGGAAGATTGGACAAATGACCAGGGAGGAGTATATAAATATTGTTCAGGCATGCAGGAGTGAAATTAGGAAGGCCAAATCACACTTGGAGTTGCAGCTAGCCGGAGATGTTAGGAGTAACAAGAAGGGTTTCTTCAGGTATGTGAGCAACAAGAAGAAAGTCAAGGAAAGTGTGGGCCCCTTGCTGAATGAGGGAGGGAACCTAGTGACAGAGGATGTGGAGAAAGCTAGTGTACTCAATGCTTTTTTTGCCTCTGTCTTCACGGACAAGGTCAGCTCCCAGGTGGCTGCACTCCGCAGCACGGTATGGGGAGGAGGTGACCAGCCCTCTGTGGAGAAAGAAGTAGTTCGGGACTATTTAGAAAAGCTGGACGAACACAAGTCCATGGGGCCGGATGCACTGCATCCGAGGGTGCTAAAGGAGTTGGCCAATGTGATTGCAGAGCCATTGGCCATTATCTTTGACAAATCATGGCAATCAGGGGAGGTCCCAGATGACTGGAAAAAAGCTAATGTAGTGCCCATCTTTAAAAAAGGGAAGAAGGAAGATCTGGGGAACTACAGGCCAGTCAGTCTCACCTCAGTCCCTGGAAAAATCATGGAACAGATCCTCAAGGAATCAATTCTGAACCACTTAAAGGAGGGGAAAGTGATCAGGAACAGTCAGCATGGATTCACCAAGGGCAAGTCATGCCTGACTAACCTAATTGCCTTCTATGATGCGATAACTGGCTCTGTGGATGAGGGGAAAGCAGTGGATGTGCTATTTCTTGACTTTAGCAAAGCTTTTGATACAGTCTCCCACAGTATTCTTGCCAGCAAGTTAAAGAAGTATGGGCTGGATGAATGGACGGTAAGGTGGATAGAAAACTGGCTGGATGGTCGTGCTCAACGGGTAGTGATCAATGGCTCCATGTCTAGTTGGCAGCCGGTATCAAGTGGAGTGCCCCAAGGGTCGGTGCTGGGGCCGGTTTTGTTCAATATCTTCATCAACGATCTGGAGGATGGTGTGGACCGCACCCTTAGCAAGTTTGCAGATGACACTAAATTGGGAGGAGTGGTTGATACACTGGAGGGTAGGGATAGGATACAGAGGGACCTAGACAAATTAGAGGATTGGGCCAAAAGAAATCTGATGAGGTTCAACAAGGACAAGAGCAGAGTCCTGCACTTAGGACGGAAGAATCCCATGCACTGGTACAGACTAGGGACCGAATGGCTGGGCAGCAGTTCTGCAGAAAAGGACCTAGGGGTTACGGTGGACGAAAAGCTGAATATGAGTCAACAGTGTGCCCTTGTTGCCAAGAAGGCTAACGGCATTTTGGGCTGTATAAGTAGGGGCATTTCCAGCAGATCGAGGGACGTGATTATTCCCCTCTATTCGGCACTGGTGAGGCCTCATTTGGAGTACTGTGTCCAGTTTTGGGCCCCACACTACAAGAAGGATGTGGATAAATTGGAAAGAGTCCAACGGAGGGCAACAAAAATGATTAGGGGGCTGGAGCACATGACTTATGAGGAGAGGCTGAGGGAACTGGGATTGTTTAGCCTGCAGAAGAGAAGAGTGAGGGGGGATTTGATAGCTGCTTTCAACTACCTAAAAGGGGGTTCCAAAGAGGATGGATCTAGACTGTTCTCAGTGGTAGAAGATGACAGAACAAGGAGTAATGGTCTCAAGTTGCAGTGGGGGAGGTTTAGGCTGGATATTAGGAAAAACGTTTTCACTAGTAGGGTGGTGAAGCACTGGAATGGGTTACCTAGGGAGGTGGTGGAATCTCCTTCCTTAGAGGTTTTTAAGGTCAGGCTTGACAAAGCCCTGGCTGGGATGATCTAGTTGGGGTTGGTGCTGCTTTGAGCAGGGGGTTGGACTAGATGACCTCCTGAGGTCCCTTCCAACCCTGAGATTCTATGATAAAAATGTAATGAGGTGACGTGATTATGGTGCATAAATGTCTTCACGGGGAGAAAATGCTGGCTGCTAAGGGGCTGTTTAATCTAGCTCAGATGGCTCAGAGTTAAAGCCACACAAATTCCAATTAGAAACAAGGCCCACATTTTTAACAATGAGGGTGATTAACCACTGGAACGAACTGCCAAGAAAAGGGGTGGATTCTTCATCTCTCAGGTTTTTAGATCAAGTCTAGAGGCCTTTCTGCAAGGTCTGCCTTAGCCCAAGCCAAGGGTTGGGGCTCAATACAGGGATAAGTGGGCGAAATTTTCTGGCCCATGTTATACAGGAGCCCAGGCTAGATGATCTAATGATCCGTCTGGCCTTAAAATCTGTTAATCTATGGTGGATGTTTACTAGCTCTGGGATCATTTTCTTCTTTAATACATTTTCTTACAGTTAATTTAGCGCCCAGATTCCATTCCTGTTTAACCCCAGGACAACTTAACCCTGTCACGGGTGTCTGGGAGAAAAATGGACCAGAGTTGGAAATTCCTGCTCCAAATTGCCCCAGATTTCCTGCGCGTTCAGCTCCAGGGTTTTGGTTGGACCCATCTCGGAGAGCCTGTTTTCTGCTGTGGAGGGTCCTCTCCAGGCTCTGCGGGTGGCTAGAAGGGGGAAGTTGAACCTGACTGTGAGAGAAGATGATGGGCAGATGGATAAACAGGGAAAGGGATCTGATCAGGAGCCGCTCTGGCAGCTGGTGCTCAAAGTGCTGTTACTCTTGGTTGTTTTCACCACCGAGCAAGTGAAAAAGCCTCCAAAACCTCCTGTTCCCCTGTCACGTTTCTCATTGTTCGGCTGCTCCCAAGGCTGCCATGGGCTTCGGCCATGGGGCTGTGCTGCTCTCGGCTCAGCCTGCTCGCTCTCTTGTCTCTGCTTCTCTCATCCACAGGTGAGCATGAGCAAGCGGTGAGCAAGCCAGTTAAATCTGCACAGGGAGTCTGGGAAGGACACGCTGGGTCCAATGCACCAGAGAGAAGTTGCAAAGGATGAGGGGGTACGTGGCTGATATTTGAACCTTGTTGTTCATAATCGATACATTTTAACATGGGCCGAGTGACTGTCAAGAGTCCACCCCACGAAAGTTCAAAGAGAACATTGGCAGTTCCCAGGACAGGGATGGTACCACTGGGATTAGGTGCATTCCCCATGGTGACCCGTGTCTCTAGGACTGTGCTGGGGTGACATACGAATGCCTTGCTCAAGACTGACCTGATGGTCAAACCTGGGCGGGGGAACTTCCCCCTTGGTCCAGACCTGCCCAGATCTGTTGTTCTCAGGCCACGCCTACGTTCCCAGATCCCATTCCTCCTGTGGTTGCTCAGTGATAGGATAGGTGTACGTGCAGTTACAGGGGTCAGCCAGTAGGGGTCTCTGTGTGCCATGTAAAGTTCCAGGTAGGCTGTGATCCCTGGTAAACAAGAGAGACAAAGTTGGGATTGAGCCCTTGGCACAGCTGAAAAACTCAGCCCTGAGACAGCTCCAGCTGGCCTCCCAAAAACTGAGGCATCCAGAAATCCGTGGGCGCCTTTGAAAATATGGTTGTCAGGTTTTGGGAAGCTGGAAGCGTAGCAGGGCTGATGTTTGCCGCAAGAGGGAGGCGTTGATTGTCTTGGCGTCTATCACAGATGGAGGAGGAAGCCCATGTGAGAGGCCCGGCACAACACATTGTATCCCAGGAAGGGGCCCAGATGCCGCAAGTGATGGACACAGGATAAGAACCCATTGAACACAACTGGTTAATTACTTCCTAGATTTGAGCTGATGGCTCCATATAGTCACATGGCTGTGTTTTTAACTGATGACAAAGACACGTGATCGGGCCAGATCCTCAGTGGGCGTAAATCAGTGGTGCATCACTGATGTCAATAGAGCGACGTTGATTTACGCCAGCTGAGGATCTGGTCCCCAGAGCTTTGGATAGGTGACCTTTTGCATTCATTATACATTCAAATAAATAGCTGTATCGCCAGGCATTTTCTAAACCAATCCTCATATCGCACATCCCTGCTCTGCTAAAAAAGGAGCGGTTTATAGCGTTGTATTTTTATTTCTTCTCTGGTTTTTCTTTGTTCAAAGTCCAGGATATCACACCTGTCACAGATACATATTTCCCGCACTCTCTGGCCTTCAACCCGTCACAGGAGCGGCTTTCGGGCCTTGTGGCTTAGTGGTGATTATTGTGGCTGTGTTACTGGCACTCTGGGTCACTGCAAATTGTCTTGGTGACGCGTTGGCTAGAAAGCCCCAGAACAGCTGAACTGCTGGAGCTCTCTGAGTCAGAGCAAAACCACACTGCAGATGTTGAAGGAGGTGAAAGGAACAGGCTAGGGAAATCCGTCTTGTTCTTAGCTCTGAAAGTCTGTCCTTCCTCATCCTCCTTTGTCATCTTGCAAGGTAAATGTTGCTGGGACCATTACTGCCACAGACTCCCTGCGTGACCTCGGACAAGTCACTTCCCCCGCCTCTGTGCCTCAGTTTTCCTGTCTGTAAAATGGGAATAAAAATGCTCACCAAAGTATTCAGGGCAGGCGGGCTGCGGCAAATTAAGGAATTCTGGCAAAAACATTTTGGGTCCTTGGGTGGAAGGGACTCAGGACTCCTGGGTCCCATTCGTAGCTCTAGCACTGACTGTGTGATATAAAGCAAGTCACGTCCCTACATGCAAAATGGGGCTGTTCCCTTTCCCGCTGGGCTTGTGTGAAGGTCGTTAATTAATATCCATAAAGAGCTTTGAAGTCCTCTGCTGGATGCAAATTATGATTTCAGCTATTATTGTAGCTGAATGCAGCACAAGGACACTATTGGTTGCCTCTTACTTACTTCTTTTGACTCGTGTATGCTTCAACATAAGAGCTTCACAAGGACAGCTCTTAATCATTTGTGAAACTCACAAGCCCACAAAGCTCAAACACAACGACAGTGTTCGATTGCACTGAGATGTCTTGCTCTCCTGCCCTCTCTCATAATGAGCCCTTGAATAATAAAGACAATTAACACCAAACCTCAGTGGTTTAAATGTCCCAGCTAGTTCCTCATCTACCTACCCCTCAGCGACGGTGCCTGCTGGTGGATGGGAGGTTGGAAAAGATGCTTCTAAAATTGAAGGGCTTTTTAATTGTAGATATTTTATATTTTAAAAAATTAACTACCTTTAGTGTAGCTGTTTTAGAATACAGGTAGGGTGACCAGATGTCCCGATTTTATAGGGACGGTCCCGATTTTTGGGTCTTTTTCTTATATAGGCTCCTATTACCCCCACCCCTGTTCCCGATTTTTCACATTTGCTGTCTGGTCACCCTAAATACAGGTAACGCAGGGGGGTTAGCTGGCCCATACTGGTAAAGGGATTTTAAGCTTTAATTGTATTGGTTACTGGTTGAAATCCAGTTTAGGCAAGTAAAGGTCAAAAGGGGTTCCCCGTTTGATGGTTTTTGGGTGGCTTAGTGATAGATCTAAGCTAGCAAGAGTTGTGGAATAGATGCTCACAGGTGCTGGCTAAGTACCATTAGTACAGAGGTTCCTGCGTAAGTGAGATGAGACGTTGATATCCTCTCTGGTCATAGACAGGATTCTCTGTTCATGCCCAAAACATTCTACTCCCATCATACCACTAGATGGCAGCGCTAACCCTCTGATGATGAAGGACACTCTTGCATTTAACCTAGGCTGTGAAGGCTTGCGGGTTTCAGCGCCCGCATAGCACGGTGATGGGGGCTTTGAAAGAGCGAGAGGCGATTGCAAAATAGCAGAGTTTAAAAACAAAGGTGTACAGGTGTGTGTGAGAGAGAAGTGGAGGGGGGTGGGTGGATAGATAGAGACCCTGGCTGGTTGGATGGTACATAGACATGTTCTCTGTAAAAGGAAATGTTTCTCCTTTCAGTTTCGTTCAGTGAATTTAGAGCTGCTTTGTGTTCCTCTAGTGTTTTGCACTGATCAGTTTGCGCCATGTGGGTGGCTCTTTCACATGATGTGTCAGGGCCCCTCCCCTGGCTGGCGTGATGGGTGCCTGTGATGATCCGGGATCATGTGGCTGCTTAGACCCAGACAGGTCCCTAGCTGGCCTTCCGGGACCCTGGGGCTGGGGCTGGATCTGTGAGTGCAGAGATGGGGAGGAACAGAGTGGGTGAGAGAGCCCAGCCCAGTGCGACATATGGGAGAGGCACAGCCCTGGGGTGGGGCAAACCGAAAGGAGAATCCAACAGAAGTGGGGGAGGGAGAGCAGAGATGCTCCCTCCTGGGATGTGCTGTGCTGGCGAGATGGAGGGGGAGGGTCTCGAACTGCTGCCAAATGAGACCATCCAATTCTGAGCTTCTGAAACTCACCCAGCAGCTCAGAGGGGCCAGCACAACCCTTCCTTCACCCCTCCTCTGCATGGGACGTGCCTGGCGCCTTCTGCGTCAGGCTCACCCTCTGCTTAGGGGTGAGTTCCACCTTCCGCTCTCCAGCTCCGTGGCCTCCTCTCCGGAGTCTTCCAGCCCTCGGGGTTATGGAGAGAGGCTTTGCAGTCTGCTGTGGGGCCCGTTGAATCGGGGGATCCATGGAGCTCAGTCAGTGGGGAGGGTGGAGCAGGCTCACGCCACCTGTAGAGTCAGCAGAGCATGGGTGACGTGGTCCAGGGAGGGGAGAGACAAGGTGCGGGGGAGGGAGAGGGAGATCCAGGAAGCCCTGCATACAAGGGGGCAGATGGGATCTTGTCACACGTAGGCTTCTGAATGAAATGGGAATTCTGGGCTTGAGCCCCATTGATGCTCTGGCCCCTTGAAACGGCTGCAGCGTGGGTGTGAGTAACTGACGCTCTCTTCAAGGCCCCTTCATGCCGCCGGAGGGGTGTGAAGGGGCCTCGGTGTCCCTGGGAATCAGCTGATCGGACCCTGCAGGCCAGTAGTCGAGTGTCGGAGCAAGACCCCCGCTCTTGGCAACAAGAGACGTGCTGCTGTTGTCAGGGAGATGTGGTTTTGACCTTGGTCTGGGCCAGCCTGTTTGCTCATGAAATGCCCAGGGCTGTCACACAAGCAGGATTGCAATGTACAGCCAAACAGGAGCCGGGCGGGTGGCTTTGATAACCAGGAATAGCTGTCTGTCTGTCTGGCTACCCCCATACACACCCACCTCTCCATCCCTATACACAGCTACCTATTGTCACATTTCTAAAACACTCAGCACTTAGGCACTGAGTTTACCAGCCCTCAGCTCCATCCCTGGGTACCAAATCTCTCTCACTTGAACCCAGGTGGAGGTGGCGTTCCGGCGCCACTGATCTCCCCAGGACTCTGGAGACAGATGTGTCCGTGTGGGGCGGTTTTCATCTTCAGCTCCTCTCTGACCAGCTCGATTGCAGCCGTTGTGCTAGTCGGTGCTGTGACTGCTTCATCTCCCCCAACCCACTCCAAGTCAGGGCTGGTGAGTCCTTAGAGTTCCCCCATCCCCACGGGAATCCTGGGCAGAGCTGCTCCATCTGGGCAGCCCCTGCCACGGAGGGTTCCCCCCGTCTCACGCTGCCCCATTGGGTTGGGGAAACGAGGGCTTCCCCGTGGAGGGAGTGCTCCGTCTGGGAGACCATCCAGGCACAAAGGGCGCTAGGGCCTGCCGAGCGTGTGGATTTCCGAGCAGGGGCCCTTGTCCCTGCAGTGGGCGGCTGTCTGGGTTTGTGGTTAAGGCACGTGCTGGGGAACGGGAAACGGTTCTGGGCTGGGCGCCGCTAGGACCAGTCACAAATCAGGCCTTTATGGTTCAGATCTGACGGCCAGGAGGGACCCGAGGCTGAGCTGCTGCCTAGCACAGAGCAGAGAATTCCCCCCGGGCGTCACCCTGCACGGAGCCCAGGGCTTGTGTCTGGCTAAAGCGTCGCTTCCAGAAAGGCTCGAGAGCTACTGCCCCGGGTCAGGGTGGGGGCTGCAGCCGCACGGACCCAGTGGGAATTCCGTGGAAGACCTTGAATTCTGGGTGCTCCCCGGTGCAGGGGGGCATAATGACATGGCTAGCCCCCATCGGAGAGAGCAGCGTGGGCCAGGGAGCTCGCGCCTTCCTCCTCCCCAGGGTAGCTGTCCTTGTGCTCGGGCCAGGGGAAGGGCAGCGATTGAGACCAGGGTGAGTGGTTGAAGGGATGGGAGGCTACAGTACCTGGTCAGGAGCCAGACCCCGCCGGGCTCTCTGTGCCTCAGTTTCCCCATCGGCAAAATGGCCGACCCCGCTGGCAGGCACCCGTGGGGCTAAAGCTGGGGCTGTTTGTAATGTGCTGCAATGGGAGGGAGGCGAGGTGGACCGTTGCAGAGATAATGCCTGGAGGAGGAAGTAACACCCGCAGCTTGTGCTCCAAGGGAGCTGCAGCTGCGTAGATGCGACTGTTGTCTCAGCACCTTCACCAGTGACGGGGGAAGCAAAGCTCCCAGGAGGCGAATCCACCCTGCTGCGAGAGCATGGGCTTGGGCCGCGCTCAGCTCCCCCTGCTCGCTCTCCTGGCTCTAGCTCTCCGAGCCCCAGGTGAGTGGTGGGGCCGTTACGGCTGCGAGACACGTGGCAACCGCGTGCTGAGGGGAGCCTTGGAAACCACAGCCCCTGGGCCCAGACGTACACGGGTGCAAATCCAGAGCCGCTCCACTGAGCTCAGCTCAGTGACTCTGGATTTACACCAGTGTAACGGAAAGCAGAATCTGGCCCAGTGTGTGGTGGGCTCCCTCCTTACTCCGATAGCTGGTTCCCTGCCAGGAACAATTGCTGGGCCTAGCGCCCCCCTCCCTTCCCCCCCCCCCCCCCGAGCTCTGTGCCAGGGGTAGGTGAGATGTTTCTCTCCCCTGAGACAGGGGGGGTCATCAGGAGGCTGTTCTGGTCCCCAGAGCTGATGGGAACAGAAATGGATATGTAGGGTATTGGGATTCCTAGGGGGAGGTGAAAAAGAGCAGCAGACAGGGAGGATTGCCTAGTGGTTAGAGCACTAGCCTAGGAGTTGGGAGTCCGGGGTGTAATTCCCTGCTCTGCCACACACTGTCTGTGAGACCTTGGGTGAGTCACTTAGACTCTGTGCCTCAGTTTCCCCAGCTATACAGTGGGCATAATAGCATTGCCCTGCCTCACAGTGCGGGTTGGGAAGATAAAGGCATGAATGATTGTGAGATGCCCAGATGCTCCGGTGATGGCTGGGAGGGTAAACACGGAGGGTAAAAGTCTCTAGTGTCAGCTCTGAGGCCAAAACCAGACCCGGCAGCTGGGGATAGGGAAGGACTCCTGTCAGTTTGTTCTCTTATTCTGCAGCAAGTGGGGAAATCAGTCCCCACCCCTACCCCCCGCCCCCCAACTTTGATCTCCTGGGCTCTGTTTCTCAGATCCTGGATTAACCCAAGCACCGACTCCCCGCCGCCAGGTGAATGGGATTCTGGGAGGATCGGTCGTGCTGTCTGTGGATCTGTCCTCCAGGAAAAAGGTCAAAGAAATCGAATGGAGCTTCAGTGCTGGGACAGGTGCGACAATCCAGCTGGCTGAGTTCAGTGGGGGGAAATTTGAGCGAATGGATCCTGGCGACAGATTTCAGCAGAGGCTAGAAATGTACAACGAGACCTTGCTGAGGATCCAGGCTCTGGAGCTGGGCGACAGCGGAGTTTATGAGGCCCGGATTAAGATAGTACCAGCAACTGTGGAGGATCAGACCTTTCTCCTCAGGGTCTATGGTAAGTGACGGTTTAAAACCGTGTTTAACTGAAGTTTGAACATGTGAAATCATCTTCCAGGGCTGTTAATAAAGGCATGTTCCTTCGGCCTCGTCCCCAGGGCCCTGTGGATGATCACTCCTCGCTTGTGCCCTGCAGTGTCGTGTGGAGGAAGTACGTGCATTGGATTTGAGTTTTTCCCAGCCTGCACGAGGCAGGGAGGAGGATGTGCGGGAGGAAGGCTGTAACCCAGCCCCTCAGTTCTGCATATCTGAGAAACACCCCCCCCCCCAGGAATTCTAACCTACATTAGCTGGTTCCAGGGCCAGGCTGCTGCTGGGGGGCTAATTCCTAGGGGGGAGTCTGTGATCCCCCTTTTCCTGTGGCACACGACAGTGGCCCTGCTGGATCCAGAGCTGAATGCACAGCTGTCGGGTGGAGGCCGGGTGCCCGCGGTGATGGCCCGGTTATGTGCCCAGCGGCACGTCGGACGCTGGGTTCGTGCATTGGTGGCCCCGGTACCTAGCTCCGCTGTGCACGCTCATCCCCTCTGTTGCAGACGCCATCCAAGCTGGCGCCGTGAGGATAGTGGTGCTCGTTGCTTGTGAAGGAGCTGCAGCAAAACGCCTCCAAGCAGCTGCCAGAGGGGCCCCCTGCTGTGTGTTTGCTGGAGGATGGCGCTCCCCAGGGGGTTCAGAGCTGATTCCTGTATCCCTTAGCCCTGCCCCTGGAGTCACATCCCATATTCACCCAGCCCCCTGCAAACCCTTCATAGCCTCAGCCTGTCTTGCATTGGCCCATCATTAGTGGCAGCCTCCCTGAGGCTCCGCTCATTTACGTCAGTGCCCCTTTACCCCAGCCTGGCAGTGCAAAGGGGCCTCCAAGGGGGGTAAAGTGGACCCACTGTAAGGCCCTTTAGTGCTGCCAGAGGCATGTAAAAAGCCCTTATGATACATCTACACTGCATAAAAGAAAGAAAAAAAGCCCCATGGCAGCCCGGGTCACCTGACTCAGGCTCTTGAGGCTTGAGCTACTGGCTAAAAATAGCAGCGTAGAAGTTCCCGCTCGGGCTGGAGCCCAGGCGCTATGACTATCATCTGGCGATGGGAGCGGGTCTCAGAGCCCCAGCCCACGACAGGAATGGCTACACTGCTCCTTTGAGCACCATAGCAGGCCCCCGAGTCTGCTGACCCGGGCTCAGACTCACTGCCAGGTGGCTGGTTTTCCCCCAGTGTAGACACTTCTGTATCCATGAGAATCAGGCCCCCAGAGTCTTTCGTTCTCGTTTTATTTCTTCTGAATGCAGAGCCAGTGCCAGTGCCGGAGATAGAGAGTCACTCGCTCTCCCGCACGGCCGATGGGTGCAATGTCACTCTGCAGTGTCAGGCGTCTGGCAGGGAAGAGGTTAACGTCTCCTGGACGAGAGGGAACCCGCCCCGAGAGCTGGGCGCTTCCGAGCGGTACCAGCTCACCCCTGATGGCAGGACCCTGCGCCTGTCTCTGCAACCGAGGCCCCTGAATTCTACCTTCACCTGCACGGCCAGCAACCCCGGGGACCAGAAGAGCATCTCTCCTGACCTGCGGAGCATCTGCCAGAGCGCAAGTGAGTTATCAGCCGGGCGTGTCTGTCTGCTCGCTTACACCGGCTTTGTGCTAGTGTAACACCGACAGACCCCCAGTCGTCAGCGGGTGGGATCGAACCTGGGGCCTCTGGAGCCTACGGCTGTAGAGCAGACTCATTAATCTCGCTCTCTCCAAGGGGTCTTGGTGCCACTAGCGGGGACAGACCAGCACACCCAGGAGATGCGGGTTACACTAGCATAGCTCCACTGGTGTCCGTGCTGCTACTCCTGATTTGCAGCAGCGTAACTGACAGGAGAACCAGGTCCCTGGAGAGCGGGATAAATACAGTGGCCCCTGCCCTGCTCTGTGTTCATGTGCGCTGCCAAAGCAGTGAGCGACGCTGGAATTTACTCCCACCTCCAGGCCCCTTTACACTGCCAGCACGAAGTAAAGGGGTCGTAGTGCAAACAGGGATTCAGGCTGGTCAGTCCGACCCCCCTGACTCTGTCTTTTCCCCATTGCAGGAGCAGCTCCCAGTCCTTGCCATTGGAGATCCATTATTGTGACGCTGTTCCTGGGACTCGAGATCAATGCCATTGTCCTTGTGAACCTGCTGCACAGAAAAACGCCCCAACGCGGGCGGTTGGGCCAGAACCTCGTATCGCAGACGCCTGACGAGAAGGTGGACAGGAACTGGCGGGGAGGTGGGGGGAGCAGGCTATCGGGTGAGATCCTGGCCCCCGTGAAGTCAGTGGGAGTTTTGCCAATCACTTCTGTGAAGTCCAGATTTCACCCCCAGGTGTAGCTTGCTCCCCAGAATCTCGAGTGAAATGCCCCTGTTCATCGGAGAACAGTCTGAGCAAGCTTTGTCTAAAGATGCTTCTCCACGGTAAAGAGAAATGAAAGTACTGGAGTATTTGAGAGTACTTTAATACCAGAGTATCGTGTTGAGTTGGGATTAGCAATGCAGTTACTGACCCATGCATCCAGTGATACATATTCAAAGCCCTGCTCACTGATTGGCTGAAGTGGTCGGATTTCCATAATGACTGTAAGGTTCTCTCTCTAATGCAGCGGGTTTCGACCTGTGGTCTGTGCAGAAGTGGAGAACAAGGCAGCATCTTCAGAGCGGAGCTGTTCCAGGCGTGGTGCAGGGAGGGCAAGGCAGACCCTGCATTCAGACCATGGAAAGGGGCACCTGAGGGTCTGTGGATCTAGGTACTTACATGAGCTCCATCGCTGAAGTATCTGCCAGGACTTGGCAACAGCCAGTACCACGGTCGGCATTGCAGCGCTGCAGCGGCATGGCCTCACCCCCGTAGTGTAGACGTACCCCACGGGCCGTTTGCACCATTCTGGCCGCACCAAGCGGGTAGAATGAAAAGGGTAGAAATGATGGTTACATTCACTGTAAGGCCGCTTTCGGTTTCCGGAGCCATGTAAAGGGGGCTCATTGTCGATGAGAACCAGGCTGTCTGTGTGTAACCAAGGGAGTCGTTTACACCAGAATAAAGTCACTTCTGTTCCAGCATCGAGTGCCCACATGGGGTGTTATGCCAGGACAGCTACAGTTCTGTTGTCAATTCCCCATGTAGACACGCCCTTAGCACCCAGCAGATAGTTCCCCACTCGTCCTATATGCCGGAGAGCGGTTGACTTGCACAGAACAGTGTTGTCTCCAATACAGTCATTGTGTTCTCCTCAGGGGAAGCCAGTGAGTAATGTCTGTCACATGGGAACTCATGTGCCTCCTTCCAGCCCATCAAGGGTGGAGACTGGGTCATGAGTGGCTCTCACATGGTTTGACGGGACACGGCAGCTGCCGAATTTCCCCAGCCCTGTACTATGTCTTGTGCCAGTCACGCTGGCAGCCCCCGGTACGGAACCGTGCTGGTTGGGAACGTGTTTTTCATTTCCTCTGGGCCCCCCTGGAATCTGTTGGGATCGAGATCTGCTCCTCTGCTTGCAAATGCAGAGTGGGGGGCGCGGCGGCTGCCCCTCGGCCTCCAGAGGCCGGCAGAAGGAAAACCACTGAGATTGGAGCAAGGTGGGAAGAGCACATTCATGTGCAAGGGCAGGGTTCGCGCTGGCTCTCATTCCCCCTGCCCCACCTCTTCACTGAGGCCCTATTCACACCCGTACCCAGTCGGTTTTGTTTTAACCCATGGTGTGCTGCAACTGGGGGGAAATCCTGGCCCCGGGGATATCAACGGTGAAACTCCCACAGGCTCACTAGGGCTGGGATTTCAGTCACCCAGGAAGGGCTCAGCTCCTGTAGGACAAGCTGCCTTCTGCCTGAGACTCACTGATTGATATTGCAGCCGTTGCAGGAGCTAGAGAGCTTGGGGGCCGGCAATGGGCCGCGGAGCTTTTCACCGGGAGGTTGCTGGTTCCAGACCAGCCAGCAGAGCCTCACAGCTCTTAGTATATATTTCCCCCGCTGTTCATAGCACCCACACCATGGAAACCGTCTCCGAGAGCCGCTTAGCAACCCTCAGGCATTAAAGGACCCGGAAGACCAGCACAAAATGGTCCTGTGTTCCGGGAAAGTTCCCCTTTAAGTTCAGAGAAGCTCTTCAGAGGGGAAATCCTCAAAAGCCCAAAAATCTTTGCACGGGGGAGAGTGGGGGAAAGGAGAAGAAAATGTGTTGCCGGATTTGGTTGGGCAGCTGTGATCAGGGTCGCTCCGCTCTCTAGCGACACATGCAAGAAGGGAAGAGGCGTGAGGCAGCATGCGGTAATCCCCGACCCACCTCCCATGCACGAACTGGGAAAAGCTCCGGCGGGGGAAGGCGGCGGGGTCTAGTGCTTGGAGGATCGCCACACTTCCTTTCTCCAGCCTGTCCTGTCTACTCACACTGGGGGGTTCGCAGGGGATTGACTGTCTCTGTGGCTAGCAGAGCCTAGGCCCCCATCTCAGTGGGCGACTCCAGGCCTTCTTGTCATATAACTGAGAATGGAGCAGGAGCCTCTCCTGGGGAACCCAACGGTGGTTTGTGTGTGGAGAAGTAGCCCCCTCCGCTGAAGTGTTTCCAAGTCTGCTTTTGCCCTGGCTTCAGTCCCTGGTTAGATTAGTCTGTCCAATAAAGCATCGGATGATTTGTGCGATATTCATGCCAATATAAGGAAATGTATGCAACTTTACAAGCAACCGCTGTGGGGTTTTCTGTTGGTGGGGGCGGGCGATGGGCCTTTGCATGATTGGTGGGACCCCAACAGGGTTTGGAGCATTTCGGTCCTGTTCTCCTGAAGCAGCAGTGGATGGCGACAGATGCTGCTTTCACCCCCTTGGCCAGAGAGTAGTGGGGTGTTTGGATCAGGGGGCTGATCAGGGGGTGTCTCTTCACCCGGTTATTTCCTGTAATGTGCGAACCCAAACACTCAGGGATTCCAGCACTGAGAAAAGAGAACTTGGTCTCTCCTTGTTTCCCTCTTCTGCTTCCCTCTTTGTGCATCCCGCGCCAGCCATGGGACCTTGGTCCTCACTTGCTTTCACAGGGGGAGGGGGAGAGGGGAAGCAGCAAAGCCCAGACACCCCAGTGACGGTCACAGCCAGCACCGTGCCAGGTTCAGAGTAGGAGCCGCCCAACGCCATTCCCGTTCGCCAGTGGGTGACGCGTGGGGGGACGGGCTCTCCGGAGTTTGCCTCCTGTATTCAGTGACTTGCCTCATTCCACACAAGCCCAGCATGGCGGGCCAGAGTCTCCCCCCAGTGATTTCCCCCTTTCAGGTCCCAACCCCAATGGCCCCTGCTCCTGACCGTTCCCGTCCCCTCCCTCCTGTATGCTACCCTAGCCCTGCCTACGCTCGCCTGCCCAAGCAACCCTTTGCCAGTCCTCTCGCTTCCCGGGGGATGGTGTCTCTCGCTCTCCTGTTTGGTTGGGGGGGGGGTGCCTCTGCCTTTTGAGAACATGGAGCTCCCCCTGAAATCCTGATTGGGTGCCTGCCCCCACTTCTGCTCCCCACCCGCAGTGAGAGACGCAGCTCCCAGGCCACTCTCCACTCCATCGTAGCTCGGTTGGTTTCAGCACCTGCCACCTCCTGCTCTCCCCTCCTCACCTTCCCGCACCCCCCTCTCCCTCAGGGACTAGACCGTGGCCCAGCACAGGGACTGATGGGCCGGAGAGCCCATGAGGGGTCATCTGCTGCAGCCCAGCCGAGGACAGAGCCACTGTGAGGAGACGCCAAGCGAAGCAGGCAGCGGCTACAACAAAGGAGACGAGGACCTGAGGCTGCTACCCACAGGTGAGCACGTCGGGGTCCAACCATCAAACAGCCACAGGAAGCCAGGGCAAGTGACAGCCGTGCACACTGCAGGGAGACTAGGGTGACCAGATGTCCCGATTTTATAGGTACAGTCCCGATTTTTGGGTCTTTTTCTTATATAGACTCCTATTACCCCCCACTCCCTGTCCCGATTTTTCACACTTGCTGTCTGGTCACCCTAAGGGAGACGCAACCAGGTCATGAGAGGGAGCTACAGACTCAGGGGAGCGGTGGAGTCGCTGCGGGGCCAGTGACAGGACCAGGAGGGGGTAAAAGAGCCTCAGCCAACAGCAAGTTTAGGCTTGAAGTTAGGCGAAGGTTTCTAACCATCAGAGGAGTGAGGTTCCGGAACTGGGATTTTGACTAAACCAAAATTTTTCAGAAAAAGTGGCTGCTTTGTGCAGAAGACTTTGATCTGTCATCAAAAAACTGAATACCCCCAAACGGAATTATCAGGATTTGGCAATGTTACTATGGTGTTTCATGGGAATTATAGGAATTATAGTTCGGTTGCCTCCTGTCTCCATTCTCTACGGGTGAAGCTTCCTGACATGCCTACATCTCCCACAATGCACCATGGCCAGGGACTCCCCTGATGAAGGGAGGATTCGTGGTGCATAAAGGGATTTGTAGTCTGACCAGGGAGCCTGGAATTTAAGGCATCCAAACTGCAACTCCCATCCGGCAAAGCGGCAGCATTTCCAAATTGCAATATACCAGGGTTTGGCCAAAACTGTTTAGTTTCACAGGGGAAAGTAAACAATTGCACAGGGGGAAAAAATGATATTTTTTTTATCAGCTGCTCTTCCAAATGCTATTGCCTGTGTCCCATGTGTGGTTAACCACTCATGACTGTGTGTTTGTGTTTGCATGAGACCTGCAAATTCATTGCAGCCTTCCTCAAACCCCTTGATTTCCCCCCTTCTAGATTTTCCACTTTCTCAACTAAAGCTGAGGAGAAAGCTCCTTTAGAAGCACTAGGGGGCGCTTGCCCCATTTCAGTCACATGGGAGCCAGACTGCAAGAGGCTGGTTCTGTGGCCAAGTCATTGGCCTGGAACGTGGGAGATCTGAGTTTTGTCACCTTGGCCACATGACTTCATCTCAGCTCCCACCTGAGCTAGGTGGGTGGTAGGTGAGACACTGGCAAAGTGTGTCATATTTCCCCCAGCTACGGCTGGCCCATGGAGCATAGCTACCGGCCAACAGACTTAGACCATGTCTTCACTGCCCAAAAACAGGTGTGATTTGTCTCCTCCCCTGTCGCCCACACACACCCAATGGATTTAGGTACTGTGCTGTAAAACAGTAATGGAGGCAACGGTACTGTAGCTCATCGTACAACGGAGCTAGGTGAGATCACACGCGGGCAGCAGTGTCGACCTCACCTTGCAACAGTTTGGTAAAAGTGAAAGTGACAGACACCGGCCTCACTCGCGGGATGTGTGTGTGTGTGTGTGTGTGTGTGTGTGTGTGTGTGTGTGTGTGTGTGTGTGTGTGTGTGTGTGTGTGTGTGTGTGTGTGTGTGTGTGTGTGTGTGTGTGTGTGCGCCTTTAGCTCCACAAATAGAAGTCTTCCCTTGAAGATCTCAACTTCAAACCTCACTGATGGGGATAATTAATCTACATGTGGGAGATGCTCTAACGCTGGGGTGAGAGGAGCCATGGCTGTACAATATTTTTGTTAGCTAGCAGAAATATACTGCCAATCAGTGTGTCTGCCAGCGTCTCTGTGGAAAGCAAAGCGACCTTCAGGCCATTTTGTTTTCTCAGCGGGACGAGTCAGGCTGCCTTTTTGATTCACCTGGCCCGAAGAGAAACGAAAAGATGAAAATAGAGTCAACGAAGGCAACGTTTACGCTGAGTAGAAATGAGTAGAAGAGCACATTCCCGTGCAAGGACAGGATTCGATCTCATTCCCCTGCCCCACCTCTTCACTGGGGCCCTCTAGGCCCTATTCACGCCGTACCCAGTCGGTTTTGTTTTAACCCATTGTGTGCTGCAACTGGGGGAAATCCTGGCCCCGGGGACATCAACGGTGAACCTCCCACAGGCTCACTAGGGCTGGGATTTCAGTCACCCATGAAGGGCTCAGCTCCCGTAGAACAAGCTGCCTTTTGCATGAGATTGATATTGCAGCGGGTGGAGGAGCTAGAGAGCTCGGGGGTCTGGCAATGGGCTGCGGAGCTTTTCACAGGTAGGTTGCTGGTTCCAGACCAGGGCAGCCTCACCGCTGTGAGCAACAGCCCAGATCGTAAAAGGTATTTGGGAGTCTACCTCCCATTGAAATCAATGGAAGTGAAGTGCCTAAATGCCCAAGACTTAACCGCCGATTCCTAGTAGATATACATCTTGAAGAAGGTAACTGACCCGTGGAACAATTTACTTAGGGATGTGGTGCAGTGTTTGAAGTCATTAAATTGCGACTGGCTGCGTTTGTCCAAGACCCACTGTAGCTCACCCACAAGCTGTTGGTCTCAGTGCAGGAACTACTGGGTGAAAGCCTCTGGCTTTGCTATGCCGGAGTTGTCCCTTTTGTTGTCCCTTTTGGCCATACCGTCTTGGGTTCTGGATAGCCAGGCGATGATTGACACCCATCTTATTGGTGCCGTGGTTGTTGGTTTGTAAATTATGTATCGCTATCAGCTACCCCGGCTCACTTGTAGGCCTCACTGTGGGGGCAGGTGTTCGGGAGTGACCGCGCTGAGCTGGGACTAGAAGCCCCGTGGACCCGGTCAGGATGGGCGGTTTGGTCTAAGCACGCACACGCCGAGCTCTAACGAACCGAAAGAGACCTGTAGCCGCATCAGCTGCCAGAAGGATGCTTGGTTTCACTTCCCTCCAGAACAATGAATGACTTTTCTAAAGAACCTAGGGAAATTTACAACATGCCATCCAGCCTGTCTCTAAACTGCTTTCCCAGCTGTTTTGGAAGATGGTGGTCTCCACCCATCGGCTTGTAGCTTTGTATCAGCAGTTTTCAGTTCCTCCATCTCGCAATGGATAAGGGCAAATTTAGTCCTCAGCTGTTCCATCCAGGAACCAGTCCTGGACAAATTAGAGTTTCTGTGAATTTGCTCGAAGTTCACCATGATTCGCCAGTGGCCTCATGCGAAGCCACTGGGTTCTGGATTCTTTGCTGCGAATATTTGGGCAGCTGCATGAGATTCTTTGGTGCCTAGATCATAGGCCGGCCCTGTGCTCCCGGGTGGATTTCACCCTCGGATTTGGAAGGTGCTTTGAGATTCTCCGGTGGAAGGTCTCCAGCTGGAGAATGGCTTAATTAGTCTTTTGGGAACAGGTGAATCATTTTCCTTGAATTTCCAGAACTGCCGATGGCAGAATAGGAAACACCTGACATTTCCCCTCCTCCTGCTTTGTCCTTCTGAAACAAAACAGCCCATTAGGTCAAAGCTCTTCCTTTGTTTTTTTGCCTTGAGGGTTTTTTTTTTAATCAAAAATAATCTTTCCTTCTTGTTAGCAACACTTCCCTCTTTTCAGCCAGCGCTTTGCTACCGAGGGCCAGGATTATTATTAGCTGCTTGGGAAAGGGGGTTTCTCCCCTCCTGGAAAATGCCATCGAAAGGGGGGCGGGAATCCTTTTCGGCAAAGTTTTCAGCAGAAAATGGAGACATTTTTTTGTTGGAGTCTGAAATACGTGTGGTCCTGGGCTGGGAAAACATTTGTTCTTTGAGTTTCTCGGGTCTCTGATGGAAAAACCAACACGTTTCTAGGACGGCAGATGCTTTCTGCCAACATTTTCATTGAGTCAAAAACCCAAATTCCAGCAAAAAAAAAAAGAGTAGAAGGAAAACTTTCGACCAGCCCTGTTTGGTGTCCCCCTTTCATAGAGAGGGAAAATGAGGCCTAACAACTGGCTTGCAAATCATTGGCAGAACCAGGATTCGAACCCAGGAGTCCTGACTCAGGGTCAGAGCCACGTAGGCACCTAACTCCTGTTGATATTAAGGATCTGGGTCTCCTTGCCTACTGCCTTATCCATTGGACACCCCCCACCCTCCCGTTAATGCTGATGGTTCTATCTAGTCCAGTGTCTGGCCGTGCCGTGACCCCTCCTTTTCATTGTTGTCCTATTTACTGGCAGTGTTGCTGGATCATATCAGACCCGTGGGCCAGTTCATTGTTTCATAGGTCTTGTTCCATAGGTCTGAACATCATCTGGCTGATGCCCGCGTGTGGCCATCCTGTATTTGGTGCTTGCCTCCCTCCAGGGCTTCAGCAGCCAACAACCTCCTTCGGGGAAAGCTGGGTCCGACGCTCTGCCTAAGCAGGGGAGTTTGGGCACGGTGCTCCCAGCAGATACAAATTTGCAACCCTCCTAAGAGTTAATGGGAATTGCACCCTCCCTATAGAGAAGACTCCGGGCTCGTCTGTGATGAATATAAAGGAGATGCTTTACCCAGGCTGCTGGACTCAGACAGACCCTGTGGTTCCCTCTGGCCCCCCAACTCTGTGTGTCCTGCCGAGTGTGGCCCCACTGAGGCCTGGCCTGGGCTGCACAGGTTGCTGGCTGGACTACATGTCTCTAGGCAGAATCTGGCTCCCTGAACAAGTCTATAATAAAAGCGCTGATAGCAAATACATCTCTGTTCTCAGAGTAGCTCGTCGACCTTCTACTTCCTCACAGACGGCGCGGTTGGGAACCTCACATTTCAGTTCCAGGCCGGGGCCAGCCTCTCTAGCACATCCCACCGGCCATAGCTTGGGAGAGCGAGGCCTTGGGCCGGATTCCCCAACTGGTGTTAATCAGCGCGGCAGCACAGAGGTCAATGGCGACGCTGATCGTTCACATGAGACGCCCGGCTCTTGGAGACGGCAGCTCCCAAGCGCCGCAGGGAACGGGGGCTCGGGGCCTGGCCACAGTCGCTTGCGTATCCTGGGATCGCTAGGAGAGCAGGGGTGCTGAAAGTTGGCTACGTTAAGTGCTTCGGCCCAGGGGAAGGCTCTCAGGGACAGACCCTCCACTGACTTTCTGGGGAGCATTTCCATCGGCCGTCCTGGGCCGGGCCCTACTTCAATTGTCCGTGGCTCGAGGTCCTTTCTCATTGCTGTCGCTGATGCTGATACTTGTTAACAGGAGTCCCGGCCGCCTCCCTCCCGAGGATTTCGGATGTCCCCGTTCTGTGCCTCAGAACAGCAAGCCAGGGACGTAGACGAGCCGAACTGGGTTCCCCTTTGGGGGATATTCCCCTGCCCTGGCACGGGATTCTCTTCGCAGGCCCACCCTGTTCTCTCCCGCAGCTGCCCAGGGGGCTTTTTCAGCCCCCAGTGACATGATGGCGCTCGGGGGTCCAACGGAATTGATTTAGTCACAGTTGCTCTCCATCAGCATGCGGATCTCTCCGCTCCCCTCAGGTGTGGCGGCTGCAGGGCCTCGGCGGGCCCAATTCTCTGCCGCCCTGTGTCTTGTGCCTTCTTTACACCTGTGTAAAACGCCCCCAGCTCAGAAGGGTGGTGAGACCATGGCGCTGCGGTAAATGAATTCACAGCGATGGCGGCCCCAGATCTTTGGCTTTTGTCTTCAGTTATCCCAGAATCCTGAGCTCTTCCTACAGAGTCCTGAGGCCCAGCTCCTCCCAGGTCCTCTCGCTGCCTAACGCCCATGGGAGATCGGGGCCGAGCCCCCTTTCAGGATCTGAGCCTCAGAGTCTTTGGCGCCCATTGATGTCGGTGTGAGTTGAAGGTTCTCAGCGCCGCCCAGGATTGGGCCCTGGGTTCCTTCATTCCTGGTGTTTCCCTTTGGAGCCTCGTTTAGGGCTGATCGACACAGAGGCCTAGTTAAACCAGCGCATGGGCCAGCCCTTAGATTAGGAGACAATGTCCTATCTGTAGCGCAGGACTTAGCAGGAATGCCCCTAGCTCAAGGCGGGATTGGAATCTGGGGAGGTGACGATTTACTTGTCCTGATGTAAAGGGGGGGAGGGATAGCTCAGTGGTTTGAGCATTGGCCTGCTAAACCCAAGGTTGAGAGTTCAATCCTTGAGGGGGCCATTTAGGGATCTGGGGCAACAATTGGGGATTGGTCCTGCTTTGAGCAGGGGGTTGGACTAGATGACCTCCTAAGGTCCCTTCCAACCCTGATATTCTATGATTCTATGTAAGATTCCTTAACGAGCTAGGACATCAATACTCAGCTATAAGCAAGCACTGGACTAGGGTGACCAGATGTCCCGATTTTATAGGGACAGTCCCGATTTTTGGGTCTTTTTCTTATATAGGCTCCTATTACCCCCCACTCCCTGTCCCAGTTTTTCACATTTGCTGACTGGTCACCCTACACTGGACAGCCGGGCGGAAGGGCCATGTTGCGAATCCAGCCGTCAGAGAAGCAATTATGATTTTTTTGTAAGCACTGCCCAGTGCCCAAGCATACTCGATCGTGTACCGATGGCTAATCAGTTAATTAATAACGGTGCGAAGCTCCTGGATGCACAGACCCCTAGAGGGTGTGCCGTGATGCAGTTTTGCTCCTCCCCATCTGCCTCTGCTATCAGGATCAGCACAGAGAGATGCACAGAGCAGTGAAGACATGGAGGCGTCCAGCGAAAAACCCTCTCTCCCTTTATTGCTAGTGACGCTGATCAGCCTCTCTGCAGGTAGGTGAACCAGAACTGGTTTAAATTGTACACACGCAGGGCAGAGTCTGGCACAAGGACGAAGGAATATTATAATGTAAGAATTTCTAGCAAAGAGCAGGAGAATGAAGGGAGAACAGGCTGGTGTGTCTTTCCCCTTGGTAAATTGTTTTCAATGCATTGATGTCAGCTTTCTATGCATTTTTGTAGATTGGATAGTTATTGAATGTTAAATGCATGTGAGTGGAATATCAAAGATATATTAATATGAGGTGTGACTGTTCTCTAGACCAATTGATTTTCACCCACTGCAGATTTGTTGCTAGATATTTTCCAGAGTGTTATCTAATCCGGTTGATTGTGCAGTGTTTTTTTAAAAAAAATAATTTATAACTGTATCACCGAAGAAATAAACGGCGCTGACAATCGGGATTTCTTCCCTAGGCTGTTGATTTTCAGGTGCCTGGGGAAAGGAGACTAGTCTCTGCAAATTTATCATCGGATTTTTATCAACAGCTTATGGGCCAGATGCCCACCATAGACCCTCTGAACCCAGTGTAGCTTTGCCATTTTATACCATCTGAGAGTTGGGGCTCTTATGTAAAACAAGACAGAAGAACCTCCGTTAATTCTCACTTTGCTAATCCACGAATCTAATCATTCTCACCAAAGCCGCAGTTCCTAGAGAAACCATTGAATAGCCGAGACAGATCAGCAGGGAGATCTCATCCCTAAAACTGGCTGTTTTTACAAAATATGCTGCTGCAAAACATCATGTCACCACTTTTTTTTTTTAAAAAAAAGGATGCTTGTCTCAACCCTCAGGTTCACGATTTTGCCGTGCAGATGAGGAAGATGTCAAATAAAACACAGAACTGCTACGATGAAAGGACCTTTCTGATGCTGTAGCACTTCCCAATTGCTCTCTTTGTTCTCCTCTCTCTGCGCAGTTGTGCAGGACATAGGTCTGGTGTCACGATGAGCCGCAACCAAAAATGGGTTAGCACTGGACAAACGCAGATCCCAAAAAAACTCTCTTCACAACTGTATGTCTCTGCTGCAATTTCATTAGACCGAAATTGGACTGATCCACGTACAAAATACACCACGATCACTTGGTTCCAATCAGTTATAATTCTTAACTACATACAACATCGAGCTCTATCTCTCTAGCTCTCATCATTGCTCAGTGATCTTTCCCATCTATTTATCTATCCTGCCAACTGATCTCTCTATCTATCTTAGAGTTTGCCGTGGCACCATAGCATTTATGCTTCTCCTAGGGTGACCAGATGTCCCGATTTTATAGGGACAGTCCCGATTTTTGGGTCTTTTTCTTATATAGGCTCCTATTACTCCCCACCCCATGTCCCGATTTTTCACACTTGCTGACTGGTCACCCTAGCTTCTCCCCTTCAACTCTTAGACCTTTCTGTTATGATCCACTGTTCCCCCACGAGCAGTCAGCTTTTTCCAGTTTGAGACCAGGGATTTACCAAGTTTAACCTGTTCCAAACAACTTTGGGGTAAACAGGATAAAAAATAGCACCACGCTGACAAACTCAGGAAATGATTTCATTGTAGCAAAGTGACCCAGCCGTGGTGGTTTGCCAACCCATCATTTCCTTAGACTACCCTGAACAATGGCACGGCAGCGGCAAACGGAAACAGAGCCGCTGAGACCAAATATGTGGCTATAGAACGGTTGCCTTTTCTAAAGCGTATGTCAGTATCAGGGCAAGTCCCACGCATCGGTCGAGCTACTGGCCAGTGGTAAACTGGCCTGAGAACAGACGAGGACAATGGGAAGCAGTGTTTTGCAGAGATTTTGATGAACATCCCTAAAACTAAATAGAGTTGGCAGCATTAACAAAGCCAAGTGTTGCAGAGATGAGGAAGGATGGTCCAGTGCTTAGCGCCCTAGCCTGAAACTTTCATTCATATATTTTAAGGCCAAAAGGGTGCATTTTGATCATCTAGTCTGGCCTCCTGTAGAACACAAGCCAGAGGATTTCACCCAATTTTTCCCAGTCAAATTGGAGAGCTAATTCCCTGCTCGGCCACAAACTTCCTGTGTGACGCTTAGTTTCTCCATGTCTTAGTTTCCCCATCTGTAAAACAGGGGTACCAACCCTCCCCTCCCTCACAGGGGTGCTGTGAAAATAAATAAGTTAAAGATTTGAGGCACTCGGGTGCTACGGTCGTGGGGGCTGCTGCCTCCAGGCATAGAGGAGTATCCTGTTTAAATGGTTTGCAAGCCTTCGAATGGTGTTTACTGTGCTCTGCGTTTTAGAATCCAGCCAGAGAAGTCGCGTAGGCCTGGTGCGTTCATGTGTGTTTGGTAAACACAGTTAGTGGGCCCCAGTTGGGCCTAGGTGGTTAATTCGTGTTATTTTTGTTTGTTGTGGAAGAAACACACCTGGGGCCACAGAGGTACCTGGTACAGGCAGATTCAGGTCGGCTGTCAGAACTTTCAAGTTGTGGAACTATCCCAAGAAATGCTGATGAGGCACATTAACTTGGTTTAGGGCTGTGGGGCCTCGTCTGCCTTCCTGGGTGGGGATTCATGACAAACGGCCCCCAGCCACAGCCAACTCGTTTTGTGCTGCCCGTTGACCGCTGACAAAGGCCCCAATTCAGGTAAGTGCCTTGGGTGAAACCCAGGTCCCCGTTCAAGTCAATGGGAGCTGTGTGGGACTTGGATTTTACCCAGAGACCAGGATTTTCAAAAGGGCTCAGTACCCACAAGTGAGGCTAGATGGTCAGATACTTACGTTGGATCTCCATGGGGTGCTGTGCCCTCTGGAGAGTCCAGCCCCAGTTGTGAGTGCTGGGACATCTGGCCCTGAGCTCTGGAGAAAATCTGACCCTTTAGCACGTGCTTAGCGACTTTCCTGAATCAGGACCCGACATCACAGGTTAGCACCCTAACCACCAGGCGCCTCTTCCTCTCTGTACAATCACCATAACCCTGCTAGCCTGACACGGAGCTAACTCACAGGAAAGCCGCAGGAGTGTTAAAGCACAGATAACAAAAAATAAATCAAAGGAAATCTCAGACAAATAGGATCAGCATAACAAAAGCCCCACGGATGCTGAGCACTTCTTCTGCAGAGATGTGTACAAAGCAAAGCAAAGAGACAGCTTGTAATGTGGGCTGCGGGAAGGTTTATAAGAAGTAAAACTCTCTGATGTTGGTATTTAATCTTCTTTAATACACAGGCACAGCTGTTTCTTCTCCACATCCAAACTGGCGACGAGAGATGGGAAATCCCGGCTTGTGGGACTAGGTTTAAATTCAATAACGTGGCACCTTTCACCGCAAAGATTTAACACGTTATAGCCAGAGATCATTTCGCCCACCTCTGGGGTGGGGTAGGGCAGCTCTTTAACAGTGCACAGCAACATTATCCAAGAGGATGTGAAACAAGACTGTAGCCAAGATGGAATTTAGTCAGGGCACCAGGGTTAAAACTATAAATCCTAGGTACTTTCATGGCCCCCAATCACCTTAATATCTGGGCACCCCACAATCATTAATGGATTTGCCCTCACCAAACCCTTGTGAAGCAGGGCAGTGTGCCTGTCCCCATTTTACAGATGGGGTAACTGAGGCACAGAGCAATGAAGTTCCATGTTGTCAAAGGTATTTAGGCACCTGTGATTTCAGTGAGAGAGCTCTCACAGGAAGCCTGGCGTCCCGGGTCATAGCTGCTTCCCTAACCACTGGGGCGACCCTTGCAATGAATGCCACATCCCATTGGCCCTCCCCATTTCCCCTTGGTCTGCCCCCCTCCCTGTTTCCCCTCTCCCTTTCCCCTCGATTCTTGGTAACAGGAGTTGGGCCTGGGGGGCCGGTGTGATCACACCCAGCTGGGAAGGGGCCAGGTGACTACCTGATGCCTATAAAGGCTGAAAGAGCAGAGGGCTCTGGGTCTCGTGGGAGCCTTTCCTGAGCTGGGGAGATAGGCCAGCAACCTACAGCACCTTCCCTTCCGCCCGGGGCTGGATGAGAACAGACCTGGTCAGCTTTTAAAGTCAGATTGGAGGAATCCCTGGTGTGGTATTAACAGGGCCAGCCCTGGCTTTTTTGTCGCCCCAGGAAAAAAAAAAAAGGCCAGAGCGGAATTTGCCGCCCTCAGATTGGCCTGAATGCCGCCCCTTACAATGTGCCACTCCAAGCATGTGCTTGCTTGGCTGGTGCCTAGAGCTGGCCCCTGGGTATTAAACAGCTGCCCTCTTCTACCCCAGAGGTGGCTGCATTTTGGTGGTGGGTGAAATGATCCCTTTCTAGAGATGGTTTTTGTTAACCCCAGAAGGGACCATTCTGACATGGAGAGCTGCAGAGCACAGCCTGGGAACCTCACCCAGAGTCCCCTGCCTCCAGCTCATAACTCTCGGCTGAGCTAGAGCGTAGCTTCGAGGAGCTAGCCAATCCAGCTTGCAAACCCCTTTGGGATCTTAGGTGCGAGCTATTGTTTATCCAGGGCCAGAGTCTCTGCTGTTGTAAATCAGAATATTCCCATAGCAATCGATGGAGCAGTGCTGACGGATACCCGCTGGTGCTTTTGGGGGGGGGGGGGCTATTCACTTCAATAAAGTGACGCTCATCTACACCATGTGGAGATATGCCCCAGCTGCCTCCAAGGAAGGCTTTGCCTCAGCAAAGACATCTGAGCTGGCCCGCTATCCTTCTTCAACCAGGGTGAAACTCCCCTGCACCGCGCACCCTTGCCTGTCAACACATTTTGCAAATGCACCAGATGGTGGGGGGATCCCGTGACCTAATCCCAGAGAAATATCAGATTTCTCAGCCGGCTTTAGTTGGCTTTTAACGAGGCTGGCATTTGTTGTTATAGAAACAAAATATAGAACATTCATGTTCCCTCCCTCCAAGGTGATTTCGGGGCTAGGCTTTAGCAGAGGATCACACAACCAGACCAGCACTAACTAAAATGTATTTGAATGGTGCATGATGGCCCTGTAGACACGCTCCCTGAACTATTACTCAGCAGGGGGTCTCAGCTCTCCGGCTGCTTCGCTGCTGCCAATCTTTCTGCAGGTACTAGGGCAAAGGAGGAAAGCGAGGTGACTTGGCCGTGTTTATGGGGAGCCCCTTCCCGAAATCTCAGGGGCTGTCATTCTGATGAGATTCCCGCTCCAAGTCTTTTCGACCGAAGCGCTTCTGACGAACGTGGGCTAAAGAGAAACAGCTGAGCTCAGAATCTTCGCCGGTTTCCTTGTCAACGGGAAAGTCTTCCTGCAAACGGGAGGCTGGATCTGGGGGAAATACATTACCCTGACCAAATGGTCTCCACCAGTAGCGTAGCCGGGGCGGGAGGATGGGGAGCGGCCACTCCCCCACTGAGCAGAAGCGGCGCCTTTTTTGTGCGCCCACGTCTTTTGCTCCTGCGCTGCAGCCGGAGCGGAGCATTTTTTTTTGTTGCTCCCAACGCCTTTTTTTAGCTCCGCTCCCCCTGTGCTCTAAACCTGGGTACGCCACTGGTCTCCACATGCGGATCTAGCCCTGCAAGCCCTTGACCTCAATGGGGCTGTAATTATTATCCATTCTGCGGGGGCACCTGCCAGCTCCACTCCTGGACCAGGATCCCAAGGAGCTCACAGTCTAAGTTCTACGGTCTAGATCATAGAAGCCTAAATGCCACCAAACGTCTATAGGGCAGTCAGGAGCCTAAACACCTTTGTGGCCTACGTGACTATTCACCTGAGTAAGGATTTGCAGGCTCAGGCAAAACTCATGCCGGGTGCATGTACCCCACGCGAAGGGCCACTACAGAGGGCATAAGCGCCACTTAGCACACTCTGAAACCCTATGCTGAGAACTCAAGTGGTGCACCATGCTTTGTGCAAGCCCTCGGCGCAGGGAGGTGTTTCCCTTCCTTCTCAGCGTGTCTACGCTGCCCTCAGGGTGTGTGATTGTGAGCAGGGTCCTAGTGGGGGCCAGCTATGGTCCCTCAATTAGGGTGAACTGCAAAGCCTGGGGCAGACAATCCCCATAAAGCTGGTGGATATTCCAATACTCAGATTCACCAAGCCAGCATAAAACCTCTTCTTTATTACCTCAACGGTTACTCAGAAGTCCAAGCAACACAGTTCCCTGAAAGTGATCCAGCCTCAGGCCTCCCTCCAGGTACCCACGTCAAATCTGATGAAAATTGCTGTAAATCTTATTTTGTCATATAAAAGAAAAGGTTCTACCAATCCCAAAGGATCGGACACATTACCTCCCAGGTTAATGAATGTTCCAGATCTTACCCAAATACACGCTACAGCCAGTTCTTATTAACTAAACTAAAATTTATTAAAAAACAAAAGAGAGAGAGAGAGAATGGTTAAAAGATCAATATACAGACAGACATGAGTTCAATTCATTGAGGTTCAGATTCATAGCAGAGATGGTGAGCTTTGTAGGTGCAAAGAGTTCTTTCCGAAATAGTCCATAGGTCATCGTCCAGTGTCCAAATCTCACATTCAGGGCTACCAGCATAACTGGGATCGCAGCCTTGCGACTCAAACTTCCCCTGATGAAGCCTAAGCAGATCTGAGATGACAGAATCAGGACTCAAGGATCTTTTATACAATTTCATATCTTTTGACAAGTTGGAGTTCAAAAGGTAATTAGCATGACTTTGAAGGAGGTCCATCACCGGTACTTAGCCATACATAAGGCCATTTGCTTGTTCCTCCACCATTCCTCCATACATTTCAAAGAGAGATGAATACCGAGATATCCTGTGTTTACAATTCATTTAAATGATAGGATGCTCTTTTGACCTCTGAATTATCGGAATGTAGCATAGACAGGGACTGTTGATTACATTGTCCACCCTACTCATACAGAAGTATATACACAAAAACACAAACATTATCTCCCCATCTGTCTTATGAGGGTTATTTATTTGGCCGGATGTTTAACCCTTTCTAGCCATGCATCACGGAGCTGTTTCCCTTCCTTCCCAGCGTGTGTCTACGCTGCCCTCAGGGTGTGTGATTGCGGCAGGTGTAGCTGGACCCGCTTTAATCTAGCTAGCCCACGTACCAATAGCAGGGAAGCCACAGCACCATGGGCTGTGGAAGCCCACCTGGGACGCTGAGTACTCAGGGAGCTAGCCCACGCTGCTCCAGTACCAGCGCTAGCTAGATTAGAACTAGCGTGGGTATGTCTGTCTGCTGCAGTCCTACCCCCTGGCTGCAGTGTAGACATAATCTGACGCGCTATCGAGAGCACACAGAGGGGAGGTTATTTTTAAAAGAGATGCAGCCTGGAAGGGAAATTTAGCAAACTAAAAACCATGTTTCAATTTGCCTCCATTCTGCTGCTTTTCTGTTTATCTCATGACACACTAGAAGGCTGTAACGTTTCTGCCTTGCCCTCTTCCTTAGATATCCTGATTGCCCAAGCACCGACTCCGCACCGCCAGGTGAATGGGATTCTGGGAGGATCGGTCGTGCTGTCTGTGGATCTATCCCCCAGGAAAAAGGTGAAAGAAATCGAATGGAGCTTCAGTGCTGGGACAGGTGCGACAATCCAGCTGGCTGACTTCAATGGGAAGAAATTTGAGCGACCCGATCCCAGCGACAGATTTCAGCAGAGGCTAGAAATGTACAATGAGACCTCGCTGAGGATCCAGGCGCTGGAGCTGGGCGATAGCGGAGTTTATGGGGCCCGGATTAAGATAGTACCAGCAACTGTGGAGGATTGGGCCTTTCTCCTCACCGTCTATGGTAAGTGACGACAAATCGATATTGAACGGCGTTTCCAGGAGTACCCAATGGCTGAAGCTCTGATAGTAATGATAATCCCTCACTGTCTTCATTTGTCGATTTCAAAGCAATTTACAATAGAGGTCAGTAGCACTATCCCCATTCTACAGATGGGGAAACTGAGGCACGGGGCAGGGACACGCCTTAGGTCACCCAGCAGGAGAGTGGCCGAGTCAGGAATAGACCCCAAGGCTTCTGAGCCCCAGTTCGGTGCCTGATCCACTAGGCTACACTGCCCAATGACTTTGTGCACTTGAGGTGAAATGTTCCCCTGTGCAGAGGGGCCAGCAGAGGGTCTATGCACCAATTAAGGTTCAATACAGGTTTTAAGCAGCCTATAACCCCAGCCCTAGCTTCCTGCATGTGCCTAAATTTTACCCAGGATGCTCAAAGTCAGAACTTCAGCCACACTCACCACTTCAGGCCTCTCCCCTCCCCCCTGTAGCTACCAGCCCCCTCCGACGACACCCCCTCCCAATCCTGAGCACAGGAAAGCCAGGACTGTCAAACAATGTTACCGCAGCTCTCCCCCTCGCTGGTCCAGCTCTTCAAGCCCCAGCTGCTGGAATCCAGAGACTGCATGAGAATCTCGGCTTTCCTTGCCGAAAAATATTTCTCATCCTCCCGGCTGCAGAGAGCAGCTTGAAATGGTGTCGCCAGTGACGCCAAAGGCGAGGAAAATGGGTGGTTTGGCTTCAAAAACCTCTGGCTTAAAAATCATCTTTCTGGACTGGGCGGGGGAAGGGGACTCGACTCGTGATTTTTTTCCCCAAGGTTGGGGGCTGGTAACGCAGAGCCCTGCAGAGAGATTCCGCTCCACGGGGATGGCGTGGGCGCGGTGGGGGTTTTGCTGTTTGGATAAAACAGGTCCAGCGTGTGTACGTTTCATGTCAAATTCTCCCCTGCCTCTTTTTATCTTTTATTTGCACGAGACGTTAAACAACCCCAAGGGCATTGTGTAGACTGAGCAGCCGGACGGCTCTCATCACCCTTTCCCCAGGTGAACAGGAGGTGAACTGTTTACCTAGCGCTTGGGACAACACAGCCGTACTTGTTGCCATACAATCCCAGCAGCTGTTGGGGTTACGAGGGCTCCCCGATTAGGGTGACCAGACAGCAAATGTGAACAGTCGGGACAGGGGAGTGGGGGGTAATAGGAGCCTATATAAGAAAAAGACCCAAAAATCTGGACTGGCCCTATAAAATCGGGACATCTGGTCACCCTAGCCCCGATAGACAAGGCAGGAGGCCAGCTACCATCTGCTGCAGGGAGATCACGAGCTGCTGCACCTCCCGGGGTTTAAAAAGACAAGGGTCTATCAGCGGGGAATCACCCAGGGGGGCTTCTGGGCTCTCAAACCTGCTTCCCCCACCTTGGCCCGCTAAGAGGCTGGATGGATCAACTTTCTGGACGTGCTGCAAAAGCCCATGCACTTGGGTCCTGATCCCACTCCCATTGGAGTCATCAGCGAAACTACCATTGCCGGGGTCAGGCCCTTGGGGGTGAGATAGACGGAGGGAAGAGATGGCAGACTCATTGGGGGCAGGCGGGGACTGTCCTTTTGTTCTGTGTTTATGAGCTAGCCAGAGCGGGAGGGATAGCTCAGTGGTTTGAGCATTGGCCTGCTAAACCCCGGGTTGTGAGTTCAATCCTTGAGGGGGCCATTTAGGGATCTGGGGCAAAAATTGGGGATTGGTCCTGCTTTGAGCAGGGGATTGGACTAGATCACCTCCTGAGGTCCCTTCCAACCCTGATATTCTATGATTCTAGCACCTTGGAGCTGTAGTTCCTGCCTGGCGCTGCTCGGGGAGAACCGAGCCATGGCAGGTCGATTCGGAGATACAAAGGCATTTCCATGGGAGATCGTATCTTTGACTCTGTTGTCAAAGCCCCGGGGCTTTGGTCGGGTGTTTTGTGTTTGGTGATAGACCGGAGGAAGGAACACACAAAGGAAAACTCAGCCCAGTTTCCCCAGTGTGGACAGCAGGCCTTGCCAGCCCTCTCCCTCTCCTCTGATGCTGATGTGAGATTAAGGCCGTGTCTACACTGGAAACTCGACAGTGGCTGAGAACACTTGCTACAGCCGCAGAAGGGCTTGTTCCAACACGGTGGTCAATCCATCTCTCCCAGACGCAGGTAGCAGCTAGGTCAACGGAAGAATTCTTCCACCAACCTAGCGCTGCCTATGCTGGGACTTAGGGCGGTTTAGTGACACCTCTCGTAGCTAGGTCAACCTCAACGTAGCTAAGTCAACCCCACCTTCTCCTGTAGACCAGCCCTACGGTTGCCCGTCTCCTGGACCGTGCTGTTGAGCTACACTCAGAACTCCTGCGTTCCGAGGAATCGCTCAGTCACGCTCTTCCCTTCCGGAACGTCCAACCTGCCCGGGGCCGGGGTGAATGGGGTGGAGGGGCTCCGAGCAGCAGGGATCAGCTGTCACGGGTGACCGGAGCGTCTCCGATTCCTCTGAGTGTCGCTTGTCTTTGAACACAGAGCCAGTGCCAGAGCCCCGGATCCGGAGCCAGCTGCTCGCCAGCACCCTGGAGGGGTGCAACGTCACGCTGCAATGCCAGGGCTCGGGGAAGGGAAATGTGAGCATCTCCTGGGGGAAAGGGAACCCGGTCCAAGAGCTGGATCCGGGTCGGCACCAGCTCTCCCCTGACGGCAGGATGCTCCAGCTGTCTCTGCTGCCCAGCTCCCTGAACGCCACCTACGCCTGCACGGTCAGCAACCCCGTGGATCAGAAGAGCATCGCCTTCGACCTGCAGAGCATCTGCCGCAGTGGAGGTGAGGGGTTTGTGGCCCATCTCTGTGTTGATGGCAACACCTGATGCTTGGTTTCAGGGAGAGAGTGTGGTCTAGTGGTTAGGTCACCAGCTTGAGACTTGAGAGACCTCACTTTTATTCCCAGCTCCAGCCACTTCCCCTCCCCATGCCTCAGTTTCCCTGTCTGTAAAAATGAGGAGCGATCCCGCCGCTCTCTACCTCACTGCGCTGTCCCAATGCTACGTTCACTAGTGCTGCCCAGATGCTACGGGGATGGGAGCCGCAGATCTGATGAGGGGCATGAGGAGTTGCCCTAAGAAACGCTGACCCGTTTGCTACCCAGCGTAGAAAGGGACCGCGTGCCTCAGGGGCTTTGGGTATCGAATGGGTCGTTGGCTTGTATCCAGCTCGGTCATCGTTGGGTCTGGTTACTCTTCAGAGAGGCGCCATGTGACCAGATAACACCCCCATGACTGGAAGCAAATGGCCTTGCTGGGCGTAGAGTCTGAAGTCTCCTTCTCACCATGGCTAGGGGACGTTAAGCCCTGGCTCTTCATTACCCACAAGCCCTGGCGGGATGCCGCTAACCTCTAGCCTGTGCAATTCCAGATGCAGACGGGTCCTTCTCGAAGCCGGGGTACATCGTGCTGACGTTCTTCCTGTTAGTGCTAAGCCTTGGGGCTGCCGTCTGGTGTTGGCGGATGAACAACGAGAAGTCGGCTGACCCGGGTAAGGAAAGCCCTCTCCAGCCCATCGCAAGCTGGACTCTGCTGTGGTGTCCGGACTAGAGCCCTGCAGCGGGACTGGGATCCCGCAGGATGCACTGCCGTAATAGCGGGATGAAGTAATAGTCCTGCGCAGGGCTCTGATCTGAACTCTCTGCTGCGAAGGGGGCTAGAATCTGGCTCTTTTTTTTTTTTTGAATGAGCGCCGAGACTCTCCCATCATCACATGACTCCGGGAGCTGGGGCTTTAAGAAACACACCAACTACCATGAGGCTCACGATAAACTCATGAGAGTTGACCCCGGGGAGAATAGGCCCAATGCCCGGCATAGTCAAGGCCTTAACCCCTTTTTCATTATGATCCGAATGTACCCAGGATCCCGCATCTTAGCATCAAACATGCCTGATTGTGTCTTCTCTGGAGAAGGACTCACATGGATTCCCTGCCTATGATTTTGTGGGGGTGGCTCTGTGGATTTGGATCTGTGCTGGGCTCAGCTCACGACAGACGTGGGGCGTGACGGGCAAAGATCCCAACGCTCCGGGCTGCTTGGAACTTGGTTTTTCTCGCTCCTCTCTTAACCTCATGCTCTCTCCTCAGCTGCCACCCCCACGGGCCCGGTGGAAGAAAGTCCCTCCGACCCGCAGTACTCTGAGATCTTGAGGAGTCCCCCAGAAGGTAATGACCAGGTGAGTGCTCTGAGCTGAGGTTATCCCGGCACTGCCGTGTGGAAGGGGATGCCCGGGACTCTTTCATTAGACATTAGCAATAAGTGATACAGCAGGCAGCATGGCTGTAGGAAAGAGATCCTCCCTCTAGATGTCTCGTCCTTTGTGTGTTTGGACTGCCAGCTCTCCAGGGGAGGGATTCTGACTCCCTCTTTAAACATCCTTCTTGTGTCAGCTGCGGGCCGGAGCAGGAAGTTACAGGGAGGAGAGGGCGTCTTTCTCTCCTTGGCGTGTGCATTGCTCCTTTCTGTCTGTTGTGTTGCTCTTTGGTCTGGGTGTGGCTGCTCTTTGCTGCATGTGTGTGTGAGTGTCTCCTCTGGGGAGTGTCGGGCTCTGCACCCGGGGAGGCATGCGTCAATGTCTGCATGACTTCTCTCTCAGTTGGGTAGCGTGCGTGATGCTCCTGTGTGCTGAACGCTGTTCCCGTCTGGTTTGTGCATTTCCTCTGGGGCTGTAGCTGTCCTTCGGGGGGGGGGGGGGGGGGTATAGCCAGGGCTTACGAGAGTGGGTCCAGGCCCCGGTGGGAAAAAAAAATCGACCCCCCCCCCCCCCCCCCCCCCCGCCAGCAAGGGCGGACCGACTAAAAATCTTTACATGGGATTTGTATGGATGTGCAAAAAAAACCAACCAAATATGCAATGGATGTCAAAAACCATCGACAAATAATCATGATACTAAATAATGATACTACCGAGAAAGACAAAAACATATGCAACATAGTCGGGCCCCCTTCTGGACCGCTGGGCCCCGGTAATTTGTACCGGCTTCCCCCACCCCTCGTCAGCCCTGTGTATAGCTTCTCTGTGTGTTGCTCCATTCTGGGGGCCGGGGCTGTCTTTCTAATGGGTGCACGTGTCCTTCCTGGAAGGGTGTTGCTCTCTCTGCGGTGTGTATGTCTCTTCTCTTCTTCTCTTCGGAGGTGTGATCTCCCTCGGGTGTGTGCTTGTTGCACCTTTGTACCTCGCCCGGTGGGGGAGGGTACCCTTGTAGGTTTTCCCTGCAGAGCTGGCCTGGGCTCTTATTCAGGCTGCCCCTAACCTCCCTCCCTCCAGTCCACACACAGCCCTCTCACCTGAGTTCTTTCAAACCTGGACTAGCTGGCTCCGCGGGGGGTGGGTTAGAGCCAGGGTGTTGCTTTCACTCAGGCCGGTCCCTTGCGGCGTCGCTGCAGGCTACGGCCCGCCTAGCCCACCAGCGCCTTCCCACAATCCCCTACATGCCCAGAAGGACGGACAAGTTCTCCGACAAACCACTGGGAAAGAATCAGAGCGGCTGGGCTCACGGCAGTGCTAAGAGCTGGGGGATCTGTCCCTGGAAGTCCTAGCGGCGTGTGTGGGGAAGGCAAACAGTGGGGGCTGCTCAGAGCCAGGCAAGGCTAACCCAGCTGTATTGTGCCGTGAAGACAGATCCTAGGAGCCTTCAGTGTGTCATCCTACACCACATCCACACTGGACTGTTTATTGCTCCCTGTTTAGGTGTAGGGAAGGGAGCAGGCCAGCCGGCCATCTGTCTGTGTTTGCACATGGAGGAGCTCTCCATGCGGGCACTGCACGTGTGGGGAATGTGGAGAGGTGTGCACACACACACACACACACACTGTCTTTGTCTACACACATGCACGTCTTTGTCTATACACCGACGGAGAGGCCGGGAGTCCCAAGGGTTCAGCTGCATCCTGTCCCGCAATGCAGGGTGGAAACTACCCAGTAGTCTTTGCTGACAGCAGAAGTATAAAGGCACTGTGGGATCAGTACCTCCAGGGGATCCCAGAATGCACTGGGATGCAGCCACCGGTTGGCATGCTGCACCAAGACAGTGTTGTGTGAACGTGAACCCCGCTGCCCAGGTGTGCCCCGTCTCCCTCTAGTGACTGGTATGCAGAGAGGATAACAACCTACTACTGCTATTGGTTAACAGTGTTGCTCCTTTAGCTCAAGCCGATGTGGTTTGTGCTTCTTGAGGCTGAAGGTGCTGGGTTTAGCCATGCTGAGGACTTATGGTGGGGTCGTTACAGACACATCAACCCATTGCAAGGACTGAGGACCAAACACTTCATACACACAATGTTCCTACCAGAGTTTCCTCATGTAGCGTAGAGGTTTGAGTTTGGAGGGGTGTGATTAAGCCATGGCTACTGCTGCAAGAGTAACAGCACTGTGTGTCATGTCCCGCCCCGGTCTGCCTAGAGGATAACAACCTACAACAGTTACCAGTTAATGGAGTTGCTCTGCTAGCTCAGGTGGTAGAAGTCTGTGCTTTGGCACGTTCAACCCTTGCTGATTTTGGGGGAGAATTTTTAGCAAATTCATCTGCAGAGAAAACGGTTCACAAAGTCCTTCCAATAACAAACACGTCTGCTTTTGTTTCAGGCCTTACGTCACCTGGAAAATAACACGGAGCCGAGCCCACAGAAAGAGCCTCTAATCACCACGATCTACGACCAAATCCACAGGACCCCCGAGAATACATCGGAGGAGGTCACATAGGCCCTCCGGTGAGGGGGACGCTGCTTTCTGTCCACATGTTTAAAGAAGTGGCCAAGGGAGAGTGCGGGGGATGGGAGGAAAGGTTTGGAGAGTGGGCGGGACTCAGATAAAGCACCCAGAAGTTGAGATGTTCTTTCACAGTTGCTGCTGTTTACCCAGAACTGGACATTTTACAGCCTGGGAGTAATACCATAGTGCCTAGCGCTTCTCGTCCATAGGTCTCAATGCACTTTACAAAGGAGGTCAGGATCCTTATGCCCATTTCACTGATGAGGAAACTGAGGGACAGAGCGAGGCAGTGACTTGCCAAGCAGGCCAGTGGCAGAGCCAGGGATAAAACCCAGATCTCCTGAGTCCCAGCCCAGTGCTCTATCCGCTAGGCCACGCTGCCTGCTCCAAAGGGCCACATCTCAAGGGGCTGGCCTTGTCTGTAGCCAAAGTCACAGTGGCTTAACTTAAACCGCTTGAAAACCCGATTTAGTTAAACCAATGCAAGCCCCCGAATGGACGTTCTTAATTCATTTTAAATCCGGTTTGTCGATTTAGCTGAATTGGATGAGGAACTACCTCACTACAAACCAGTTTCAAATCAGATTACAAGCGTCCACACAGGGAGCTAGCACCCGTTTAACTGGTTGCAAATCAGCCCTTTCCTCAAACCGCTGCAGCGCTGAAGACGGACGAGGCCTTTGACCCACATTTTCAGAAGCGGCCCCTGTCCCAGAATGGGGCAGGTGTTGGGTCCCAGCAGGAGGTGCTGGATTTTCAAGAGAGCTTGGCACTCGGCAGCGCCTGTTGGGAAAATGGAGAATTCTCCTCGCTTCTTGAGACTAATGGAGACTCCCCTCCCCGCTTGCTGAGGACAACGGGATTGGCTGAGTGTGGGGAGCTCTTGAAAACCTGGTCAGCAGAGCATGGATTTAATCATAGAATCATAGACTATCAGGGTTGGAAGGGACCTTAGAAGGTCATCTAAGTCCAACCCCCTGCTCAAAGCAGGACCAATCCCCAGTTTTTGCCCCAGATCCCTAAATGGCCCCCTCAAGGATTAAACTCACAACCCTGGGTTTAGCAGGCCAATGCTCAAACCACTGAGCTATCCCTCCCCCCCTGAACCCCAGCACCTTCCACCGATTGCAGAGAGACGGATGGAGGGAGAGAAGAGACTAGACCCTCCAATCCCACCTGGACAATCACCCCATCTCCTTCACAGGCAGGTTGGGATGGGGCCAGGGGCGCTGGAACCATTTGTATCGTGTATTGGGGGGCTGAGAGCCATTGAACCAAACTGTAAACCCTGCATAGGATGGCACTTCCAGCCAGGGGGTGCGGTAGCCCCCCAAGTTCCAGCACCTCTGGGTAGCGGACAGAAAGAAAACAATCAAAAGGGCCACTCCTGGGCAACACGGGAATAGGCGTACTGCGAGGGGCGAGGTCACCAGTGTAGCTCTGGGGAGAGGTGCTCATAGACTCATAGACTTTAAGGTCAGAAGGGACCATTATGATCATCTAGTCTGACCTCCTGACCAATGCAGGCCACAGAATCTCACCCACCCACTCCTGCAATAATCCTCTCACCTATGTCTCAGCTATTGAAGTCCTCAAATCCTGGTTTAAAGACTTCAAGATGCAGAGAATCCTCCAGCAAGTGACCCGTGCCCCATGCTGCAGAGGAAGGCGAAAAACCTCCAGGGCCTCTGCCGATCTACCCTGGAGGAAAATTCCTTCCCAACCCCAAATATGGCGATCAGCTGAACCCTGAGCATGTGGGCAAGACTCACCAGCCAGACACCCAGGAAAAGCTTCTCTGTAGTAACTTCTAACATCCCATCACCGGCCATTGGGCCTATTTACCACTGACAGTCAAGGGTCAATAATGGCCAAGATCATGTTATCCCATCAAACCATCCCCTCCATAAACTTATCTAGCTTAATCTTGAAGCCAGGTAGGTCTTTTGCCCCCAACTGCTCCCCTTGGGAGGCTGTTCCAGAACTTCACTCCTCTGATGGTTAGAAACCTTCACCTAATGTCAAGTCTAAACTTCCTGATGGCCAGTTTATAGCCGTTTGTTCTTGTGTCCACACTGGTACTGTTTTGCCCCTGCTGAGAACCCGATCCGGTCCGATCAGTCATTTCATGCCGATGCTTTCGGGGACAGAGGCGGTGTGGGGGGGGGGGGGGGGGAGGCCTGCTGGCCAGGCACTGAGGCCTTCTCTCTTCCCCTCTCCCACTCCAGGAACCAGATGAGGTGGCGTATCAGAGCTTACCAAGGGCTTTGAAGTGCACCGTGTGCCCCACTCAAACTCTGTAGCCGAACGGTCTCCGTTCCACCCACGAACCCGAATGGAAGAAGACCCCCTTCTCCAGCTCCGGAGCCCGCCTCGTGACGCTTCCCCACCCCCCCCCACCCCCCGTTGTTTCGGAACCTCGTGTGTGAAGCCCCCAGCAGCCGTTTTGGGAAGGAGGGACCCGAGGGAAGGCGGAGGGGCGGACGCCGGGAGGGAACTGGACATGCAGCTTCAGCGCCTGCGAAAGCAAAAGGGCCGTGGGGGCTGAGGCGAGGGCTGCGTGCAGGGGGAGAGGCGGAGAACGCAGCCCGGTTCACACCCCCCCCCCCCCCCCCCCCCCCCCGCGAGAGGACGTTAGCCAACCCGAGGGAGCCCGTCTTTCCGTGGTTGGTGCCCTGACCTCCAGCAGGAGCAGGGTCCCGACACCAGCCGCGGAGCAGGTGGGTGGCGAGAGGGAACGCGCCTCGGTGCAGAATGGCCCCCGCCGAGAAGGAAACCACCCACGTCGGAGCCTGGCCCGCTAGCTGCATGAGCCAACATCGGAACCTGGGCTCCCCTGGGGCCGGAGGCACCCTTCTGGCTGGGCCGTGGGCTGGGAGGGACGTGGCTGCACAATGTATTTATTTATCTATTCCATTTGATAATGCTAGCCCTGCGGGGTCGATGGACGTGTGACTGAGACGTTGGAGCCGGGGGCCTGTTCTCTTTGTGCTCCTGGGAGGAAGGGAAGATTTCTAAAGTAGAAACAGGAACAGATGGAGCTGTGGCTTGGGGGGGAGGGGACAACAGGCGGGGGAGTGGAAGATAGGAGGGGATCTGGATTACAGTTGGTTGACTGCCTGACGGTAATGGGCATTCACTGATGGGTAGAAATTGGCTGAGTAAACCGCAGTCAGACTGCGGGAGAAATAAAAGCAAAATCTCCCCACGTGCCGAGTACCGCAAGCCGGAAAGGCGCAGGGGGAAAGCCACGCTTGGCTGGCGGAAAAGCAGCGCAGGATATCCGGCTCGCAGCAGGCTTTTCCCAGGGCTATTCTGGCTGAGACCCGGGGAGGGGAGGAAGGTGTTTAAGGAAGATCCAGGGAGCTGAGGGTGACTTGGAGGAAGCGATATTAATCAGGGACACACTCACTAGGTTAAAGAGAATCCCCTTCGCCTGCTGGGATCGCTAGGATTGCTCGGAGCAAAGTGCTGCTGAAAGTGAGCTGGAGCGGGAGAGCCTGGCCATGGGGAAGGCCCCGAAGCTCAGGCTGAGGGGTACATGCTCCATGGTGGAGCTGAGGCCCCGCCAGGAGCAACATCAAGAAGGAATCGGCGTCAGGAGTCTGGTTCCAGCCCTTACCTGCCCCCCAGAGCAATACCTTCCTGCAGTCCCTGAAAGGGAGCATGTCCCCGCTTGCGTATAGGGGTAACATCTAGGGAGAGGCAACCTGAGATCTGGAAGGTCTCACTCTTCCCCCTGACACTCCTGCTTGGCCAAGGAAGAGAAGGACACAGTCTAGCAGCAGGGAATTGCCGGGAAGGACAATGAGTGTGTCTCGTATTGGCCTGAAGATGCTACACTCAGTGGTGGTTCCCTGTAGAGGTGAATGGCGGAGGTGCGGGTGTTAATGAGGGGTAGCTAGCCCCAGGGTGGTCTGTTACTGGCAGCCAGGCCTTGCGGTTACTACATCAAAGGGCAAATGGTGATTAGGCATCTGTGCAGAGTACCGCCACCCCCTGCTGTTTATAGCACTCACACCATGGAAACCGTCTCCGAGAGCTGCTAAGCAACCCTCAGGCATTAAAGGACCCGGAAGACCAGCACAAAATGGTCCTGTGTTCTGGGAAAGTTCCCCTTTAAGCTCAGAGAAGCTCTTCAGAGGGGAAATCCTCAAAAGCCCAAAAATCTTTGCACGGGGGAGAGTGGGGGAAAGGAAAAGAAAATGTGTTGCCGGATTTGGTTGGGCAGCTCTCTAGCGACACATGCAACAAGGGAAGAGGCGTGAGGCAGCATGCGGTGATCCCGGACCCACCTCCCACGCACTAACTGGGAAAAGCTCCCGCGGGGGAAGGCGGCGGGGGTCTAGTGCTTGGAGGATCACCACACTTCCTTTCTCCTGCCTGTCCTGTCTACTCACACTGGGGGGTTCGCAGGGGATTGACTGTCTCTGTGGCTAGCAGAGCCTAGGCCCCCATCTCAGTGGGCGACTCCAGGCCTTCTTGTCATATAACTGAGAATGGAGCAGGAGCCTCTCCTGGGAAACCTGACGGTGGTTTGTGTGTGGAGAAGTAGCCCCCTCCGCTAAAGTGTTTCCAAGTCTGCTTTTGCCCTGGCTTCAGTCCCCGGTTAGATTAGTCTGTCCAATAAAGCATCGGATGATTTGTGCTATATTCATGCCAATATAAAGAAATGTATGCAACTTTACAACCAACCGCTGTGGGGTTTTCTGTTGGTGGGAGCGGGCGATGGGTCTTTGCATGATTGGTGGGACCCCAACAGGGTTTGGAGCATTTCGGTCCTGTTCTCCTGAAGCAGCAGTGGATGGCGACAGATGCTGCTTTCACCCCCTTGGCCGGAGAGTAGTGGGGTATTTGGATCAGGGGGCTGATCAGGGGGTGTCTCTTCACCCGGTTATTTCCTGTGATGTGCAAACCCAAATACTCAGGGATTCCAGTGCTGAGAAAAGAGAACTTGGTCTCTCCTTGTTTCCCTCTTCTGCTTCCCTCTTTGAGCATCCCGCGCCAGCCATGGGACCTTGGTCCTCACTTGCTTTCACAGGGGGAGGGAAGGAGAGAAGCAGCAAAGCCCAGACACCCCAGTGACGGTCACAGCCAGCGCCGTGCCAGGTTCAGAGTAGGAGCTGCCCAACGCCGTTCCCGTTCGTCAGTGGGTGACGCGTGGGGGGACGGGCTCTCCGGAGTTTGCCTCCTGTATTCAGTGACTTGCCTCATTCCACACAAGCCCAGCATGGCGGGCCAGAGTCTCCCCCCAGTGATTTCCCCCTTTCAGGACCCAACCCCAATGGCCCCTGCTCCTGACCGTTCCCGTCCCCTCCCTCCTGTATGCTACCCTAGCCCTGCCTACGCTCGCCTGCCCAAGCAACCCTTTGCCAGTCCTCTCGCTCCCCGGGGGATGGTGTCTCTCGCTCTCCTGGTTGGTGTGGGGGTTTGTGCCGCTGAGGTGACCTCCTCTGCTTTTTGAGAACATGGAACACCCCCTGAAATCCTGACTGGGAGCCTGCCCCCACTCTGCTCCCCACCCTCAGGGTGCCCCAGGGACATGACCCTATGGCAGTTTTCAAATCCCCTCAGTTGGGTCCCAACATGGTCCCCCAAATGGCTAGAACGGAAGTTTACTCTTAGGCCCTGCTTTGGGGCCCTTCTAGGTCCTCTGCCTGCCACCCTGCTGTGCCATGGGTCCCCTATGGGCATCGGTGTGTTGAACCCGCCCTGCCCAACGTCTCGGTGAGAGAGGCAGCTCTCAGGCCGCTTGCCACTCCATCCTAGCTCGGTTGGTTTCAGCACCTGCCACCCCCTGCTCTCCCCTCCTCGCCTCTCAATACGCCTGCCCAGGGACTAGACCGTGGCCCAGCACAGGGACTGATGGGCCGGAGAGCCCATGAGGGGTCGTCTGCTGCAGCCCAGCCGAGGACAGAGCCACTGTGAGGAGACGCCAAGCGAAGCAGGCAGCGGCTACAACAAAGGAGACGAGGACCTGAGGCCGCTACCCACAGGTGAGCACGTCGGGGTCCAACCATCAAACAGCCACAGGAAGCCAGGACAGTGACAGCCGTGCACACTGCAGGGAGATGCAGCCAGGTCATGAGAGGGAGCTACAGCCTCAGGGGAGCGGTGGAGTCGCTGCAAACAGCTGGCACAGCTGGACTGCAGGGCCAGGGACAGGACCAGGAGGGGGTAAAAGAGCCTCAGGCAACAGCAAGTTTAGGCTTCAAATTAGGTGAAGGTTTCTAACCATCAGAGGAGTGAGGTTCTGGAACAGCCTCCCAAGGGGAGCAGTGCGGGCAAAAAAGTCTAACTGGCTTCAAGACTTAGTTTGAGACGTTTATGGAGGGGATGGTAGGATGGGATTGCCCACGCTGGCGTGTAGCAGCAAATGTCTCCAATGTCCGGAGATGGGACACTAGGTGGGGAGGGCTCCGAGTTACTACAGAGAATTCTTTCCCAGGTGTCTGGCTGGTGGGGCTCGCCCACATGCTCAGGGTCCAGCTGATCGCCAGATTTGGGGTCAGGAAGGAATTTTCCTAAAATCAGATTGAGAGAGACCCTGGGGGTTTTTCACCTTCCTCTGCTGCCTGGGGCACGGGTCATTTGCAGGTTTAAGCTAGTGTAAATGGCGGATTCTCTGTAACTTGAAGTTGTTAAGTCATGCTGTGAGGTTAGGGGTCTGTTACAGGAGTGGGTGGGTGAGGTTCTGTGGCCGGGGGACTTTGATCTGTCATCAAAAAACTGAATGCCCCAAAATGGAATTATTTGGATTTGGCAATGTTCCCATGGTGCTTCATGGGAATTCAAGTTCGGTTGCCTCCTGTCTCCATTCTCTACGGGTGAGGCTTTCTGACCTGCCTACATCTCCCACAATGCACCATGGCCAGGGACTCCCCTGATGAAGGGAGGATTCGTGGTGCATAAAGGGATTTGTAGTCTGACCAGGGAGCCTGGAATTTAAGGCATCCAGACTACAACTCCCATCCGGCAAAGCGGCAGCATTTCCAAATTGCAATATACCAGGGTTTGGCCAAAACTGTTTAGTTTCACAGGGGAAAGTAAACAGTTGCACAGGGGGAAAAATGATTTTTTTTTATCAGCTGCCCTTCCAAATGCTATTGCCTGTGTCCCATGTGTGGTTAACCAGTCGTTATTGTGTGCTTGTGTTTGCATGAGACCTGCAAATTCACTGCAGCCTTCCTTAAACCCCTTGATTTCCCCCCTTCTAGATTTTCCACTTTCTCAACTAAAGCTGATGAGAAAGCTCCTTTAGAAGCACTAGGGGGCGCTTGCCCCATTTCAGTCCCATGGGGGCCAGACTGCAAGAGGCTGGTTCTGTGGCCAAGTCATTGGCCTGGAACATGGGAGATCTGAGTTTTGTCACCTTGGCCACATGACTTCATCTCAGCTCCCACCTGAGCTAGGTGGGTGGTAGGTCACGAGACACTGGCAAAGTGTGTCATATTTCCCCCAGCTACGGCTGGCCCATGGAGCATAGCTACCGGCTAACAGACATAGACCATGACTTCACTGCCCAAAAAAGGTGTGATTTGTTGTCCCCTCCCCCTCCCCCCACACCATGGATTTAGCGACTGTGCTATAAAACGCTAATGGAGACAACGCTACTGTAGCTAGGTGAGATCACGCGTGGGCAGCAGTGTTGACCTCACCTAGCTACAGTGCAGTAAAAGCAACAGAAACTGGTCTCCACTCTAATTTTACTGTGAATTAGCTAACCCATGTTAGGTTCCCAGCTCTCTGTCTCTCTGTGTGTTTATATGACAGTGGACCAACTAATACAGAGCTCTAATCCAGCACTTCTCAAAGTAGATCTCGAAGCACTTTACCAAGGAGGTCAGTACCAGTATCCCCAGGCCTTTAGCTCAAGAAATAGAAGTCTTCCCTTGAAGATCTCAAGTTCAAACCTCACTGATGCCAAGGGAGTTGCATGTACAAAGGTGACGATGCACTCCCCGTCTGATGGGGATAATTAATCTACGTGTGGGAGACGCTCTAACGCTGGGGTGATAGGAGCCATGGCTGTGTAATATTTTTGTTAGCTAGCAGAAATATACTGCCAATCGGTGTGTCTGCCAGCGTCTCTGTGGAAAGCAAACGCAAGCAAAGCGACCTTCGGGCCATTTTGTTTTATCAACGTGAAGATTCAGGTTGCCTTGTTGATTCACCTGGCCCGAAGAGAAAAGATGAAAATAGAATCAACGAAGGCGACGTTTACTTGGAGTAGAAATGTCCAGATGTTGATGCTGAAATAACCCAGTGCTCGTTTCTGTCACCTCTGCGTGAGACTGGTGATCACTTTGCTTAAGACAGGGTACAGTAATGTGGCATGGCTCATTAGTGATGAGGTCCAACTCTGAACTGCTTGGTGGCCGACAGTCTGATCTGCACGCTGGGTTAACTCCTTGCTAGCCATTGTATTTATTTATGCATATTCCCAGACCACCCCCAGTGTTTGTCTAATGGGCGAGAAAATGAATGGCAGGGTGTGTCCTATGTGCTGCACTTCCCCCTGTATTCGCAGCTCAGATTGCACTGTTTCAGCTACAGGCAAAGATGAAGACATGGAGGTGAGACGCCCCTCTGTCCCCTTACTGCTACTGACATTGATCAGTTTCTTGGCAGGTAAGTGACTAATCACTGGCTTAAAATCTGCCAGCACTGGGGAAAGACCCACATGTGGGCAGGGAAGCAGGAGTTTTTCTTCAGTAGTAAAGGGCTGGAGATTCAAGGTGTCTCATTAACCATATGGTGGCAGGGAGTAACTAGATTCTTTAGCAAATTATCCTATGTGCATGCACTCAGAGCAGCTACTGTGTCTATATGTGCAATAGTTTTGAATCAAGAGGGAAGAAGTGAACGGTCAGTGACCGCTAGCGGAATATTATCGGAATAATTATTTGGTAAATAATATCTGGTGAGTCACTAAACCTATTTAAAATGCTCACTAGTTTGTAACTCCTTTATCACCAAATGAATTTTAGTTCTAGGGATTTAGAAAACAGGCAGGGCAAGTGGTACGAAACATTGGAGAGGGAAGTTGGAGTCTTAACAATCAAAAAATCTTCTGACAATTGTCAAACAAAAGTAACCAAAGACCTTGGAAAACCTTGGTTGCTGTGCATTGTTCATTTTTTGACTGTCTGTGAGGATGAAAGGGGGTTGATCTGTGCTGCTTTTTCATGCCTGTAACCCTTTTGGATTTTCCTGTGGATTTATTCAATTTGCTTATTTGTTTGCATTAATGTGCTCAAAAGCTCTCGGTACTTTATGGTTTTGGATGCTGTCGTATGGGCAGTAAATCTAGAGAGATTTACAATACAAGCTACAGCAAGCAGAGACCCAAAAATAAGCCAGAAGGTTCATATCAGTGTTTTATTCATTCTTTATTCTGCTCCACTGCTGCTCTTTAAATGCCAGAAAATGGGTATGTTTGGAAAGTGCTAGAGAAACGAAAAGTTTAAAGGATTTGGGAGTTACAAATTTATAGACTGCTAGAGAATGCCTGTCGGTCTCTGTCTAAGCACCTCTCATGCTATTAGGACACCTAGATTTTGATGTCTTTTGTGTTAAAACTGCTCCTAGGACAATTAAACCAAGCTCTGGGGCATACAGATACTGTATGTGTGGAACTGATTGGAAGGGAAACCTACAGAACAAATCATAAGGGCTTTAAAATGATACTCTCGCATTTTCTGAATATATTTTTGGATTAATGTTACTTGCTGTTCTTGTAATTTGGTCATAGAAATGTTTGAGAAGGAAAGACATTTTAACCGGTGTTTTCTTCATTTGATAAAAAATATTTTACCCCTGAGATTGGCAAATGTCTAGGTCACAGGTTCTAAGCTTTCAGGGTCTGGCCTTTCTGCCTGTGCGATGTTGCTAAATGGGACGGGGTTCCTGGTACTGTATATGGGAAGAGGATGCTCAGGATGGAAAAGTTTATCTGGTCTGCTAGATTATGGAGTGATAGGACTCTGTATTTAAGCTTATAACTGAGTTTCCATTATAGACTCTTTCTTTGTCTTTTCTTTTTCTTCCATCCATCCATCCATCCAATTTCCATGAGGAAATTATAGCAAGAATAAAAAATGGTGGAAAACTATATTCAGAAAACTGTGACCATATTTCACTTCCCCTGAAATGCAGCAAAAGTTCTCTCGGTCTCAAACTGGTTGAGTTAGCTCTAGGGTTAAGGTAGAATTTTTCTTCTACATTGGAAGCAAATTGGACAAGCGGATCTTAAATGAGGACACCCTAATAACAGAGCTGGGAGTAAAAAAACCCGACAACTTCTAACTGGTATTTGACACTGTGTAGTAGGAAAGGAGAAAGAGAGAGAAATAGATCTTCATTTGCTGGACACCCCTGGCTGAGATCCGGCGTCGGACACCTGTGTTTAGCTGGCACCAGTCTAATTTACATAATTATTTCAATCGTTATCTTATAATAATGCTACTTGTGACCAGCACGAGTGAGCTTAATATAGCAGGTGATGTGATTGCTGCTCTTTCATTAAAAGAAAGTAAATTTTGGTTCACACTGGGGGATTTGCACTGACTCCAGCCTGCCGACTGAATTCCTCCCAGATCACCGGGGTGACTGCAAACTGGCAAACCCTGCCCGTGGGCTGGGCGAACCGCTCTATACCATTTACCCCAGTTCCAAGCAGGGTAAATTTTACCAATGCAAGCAGTGGCTTTGCCTGCCTTTGCAGGGATGCATCTCTGCCAGGGACTGGAGCTGGGGCAAATCCCCAGTGCAGACAAAGCGTAAGTCTGTATCTACATCACAGGCGGGCACGGTTCTGCGGACACACTTCTGTCAGTCGGGGTGGGAGGAGGGGTGATCCCTGACCTACAAAAGCCGCTGGTGCAGACACAGTTTTACCAGTATAGCTCGTTTGGTTCAGGAATGGTGGAATAAGCGATACCGGCAAAAGCGCCGCTTTGCTGCTATCAGCTGTGTCCGCACTAGGAGCGCTTTGCTGGTATTGTGCACCAGCCTGTATCCCGTGTAGACGTGGCCTCCGTCTCTAGCCCTGTTCCTTGCAGACTTAAAGCCCGAGGCCGAGGGAGGTATGTCTATAGGAAAAGGATCATGTATCCAGCCAAAGACTTGGCCAGCACACACGCTTCTTCCTCGGCTGCTTTCTTCCTCTGTAATATGCTGCCCATCACCGCGGCCTCCAGCCAAGTATAAAAACTGCCTCATTTAGGAGCTTCTGTAAGATCATTGGTTATCCCTGTTATCAGTGCGCCAGAGCACACTGTTAAACCACAGCTTCTCATTTTGTATCTAGGTGGAGTTAGTTAGACATAGCGGGACCTGGAATTTGAATGCCCCAGAGTTCAGGATCCTTGGATCTGGGATTCGGTTGGGCCCGTCTAGAATTTTGGCTGCAAAAATACAGACTGATCGGTGGGCCCTTGAAATTCCTTCCTGTCTTGAGGGACGGCAGCTGTCCAAATCCTTGGGTAACAGCTGCTGTTTGGGTCAGCGCTTGTGTTCCCTCCAGGGGCCTGTTGATCAGCCTGTAGGAATGGTCTCGCTTAATGACTGTAATGACTCCCTAGAAACCCCCTACTAGTTAACCGTTAATGAATGACTTGTTAAGGATCAGATCTATATCTGGCCCAGGCCAAGAGCTGTGCATTCACTTGCTCACAATGGGAAGGGGTTCTGATCCGGTTCTGATCCTGTTTGCACTGAGGGAGGCCCCGAGCAATGAAATCTGGTTGCGGATCGGAACGTCTGAGAATTGGAGGGAGTTTGGGTCAATGGTTCTGGATTGGTCCCACTTCTAAATAAAAGGTAGATAGTAACGCGGCATGTCTGTAACGCAGCCGTGGGGTGTGGACGGGACTCTGATAATCATATCACCACTAGCTCTTCAAACCCTTAAAACCAGAGCTTAATTTGTAATGGAAGAGGTGCCGGGGCTCAAGCAATATTTGTATTTGTACTGCCGGGCCCAGAGGTGCCGGGGCTCTGAACCGCCCAGCCCAGAGGTGCCGGGCCCAGAGGGGCCGGGGCTCAGCCCTGGCACAATTTAAGCACTGCTTAAAACCCTAGAGCCTGATTCTCCTTTACACTCCAGGTACATCTAAACAGCAGAAAAGGACCCCGGGAGCGAGTCTCAGAGCCTGGGTCCACTGACTCAGGCGCATGGGCTAAAAAAGCAGCCGAGACCTTTGGGGTCGGGCTGGAGCCCGTGAGGAGGGAGGGTCTCAGAGCCCTGGTTCCAGCCAGAGCCCGAACGTTTACACAGCTATTTTTAGCCCTGCAGCACGAGCCCAAGTCAGTTATTCCAGGTTCTGAGACTTGCTGCTGCCGGGTTTTGTTTGTTGTGTAGACATGTCCTCGGCGTACGCCTGCACTGGAACTGGAAGCTCCGGTAAATGTACCTACACTCGCTGTGACCAAGCGGGTGCACTAAAAACAGCCGTGAAGCCACAGTTACATGGGTGCAGCCCATGTGGGATCCTGTCTGAAATCCGAGCTGCGCACCTGTGTGGTCTCAGCTACGCTGCTAGCTTCATCAGCGCTAGCGCAGGTACGGCTTCCTGAACTGGACTTTACACCTTCAGCTCCAGTGTAGACGCAATCTTGCCCATTTACTGCACTCCGGCCGCATCAAGAGACATTCAAATTCATGTAAATTATATATTTGCGCCAATTTGAAGGCCCCTTTCCACATCTAGAGCAGGGTCAAGTTGCTTCAGTGTAAGCGTATGTCTTCACTGCACAGGGCTGGCCCTAGACCAAACGGCGCCTTGGGCGAGGAAAGTCTTCGGCGCCCTCCCCTCCATGTGTTAAACTTTTGCATGCTTTATTTTGTATGGCATTTGTGGCCGTTCCATGACTTTGCACAATTTGCATGCACAATTTATCCCTGTCGCATAGGCTGATAAATTTGCAAGCTAAATAAATCTATATTCATTCATGCCGTCTATAAGCAAATAAAAAAAAGTTCATTTCCTCTAAGCGTATAGAAACGTCTTCGTTTTAAGACTAACTGAAATGGCCTAACATGGCAAATGAATCCACCCACAGAATACCCGAAACATTTTACTTCAAACGTTCTATTTTCCCCTTTTGCCGCTAACGACAAAAACAGGTTCTCACGCCCGGTACCCCAGGCGGTCGCCTGTCCCTAAATCCGCCCCTGAAGGTCTGTACTGAACTCAGCTGACCTAGCGCTGGTTAAAATAGCAGTGAACATATGGCAACTCTGCTTTTATCTGGGTTCAAAGCAGCAGGGCAGCCCAGGGCTGAACACGCGCTGCTAACCAGAGAGAAAAGCCGAGCTGGCCTGCCTGCGTGGCTCTGGTACGCCGAGGTAAGAACACATCTCGCTATCTATAGCTATATCTGTGTAGGTAGATAGATATTCTGCAGTGAACGCCATGCCCTCTCTGAGAATCACGCCCTGGCCTTTTCCAGACAGCTGAATGCAGTCTCCCCAGTAGTAAATCGATGCATCTCATGCGAGGACACGCATGCTGCACGTGCTTCTATTACACACGGTGCGGTTTTTTTGGTCATGCATTTGGCTAGCCCTCTCAGCTTGTGCTTTGCAAACCAAATTGGCCTCGGTCGTAGATCAAGATCAGTTTCCGTGCGGGGCGCGGGGGAGATTCAAATAACTGAGCTGAGGCTGAGAAGAAATTACCAGTGGCCAGTAAGGGGGAGAAAAGCACAACCCAACCCCCGCAACCCCGCCCCCACCCCCCCCCCCCCCCCCGATGCTGAGCGCGGAAATGTCTCTGCAATACAGGAAACAAGCAGCTTATAATTTTGGCCACTGGGACAGTTAATGCAGAATAAACTCTGTGATGTGGTCACTTGATCTGCCTTTTAATTCGCAATCGCATCTGTCGCTTCTCCCTCAAAGGGCAGCGTGGCAGACAAAGAACGCTGGCTCAGATGAGACTGACGTTCACAAAGGCCTGACTTTTCACACGGCCGGTTTCATCCCAACGCTCTTTATCAAATACGGGCCAAATCCTGCAGTTCTTACTCAGGCAAAACTCCTATTACGAGTCAAGTTAATGGCAGCTTTGCCTGCGTAAGGGCGAGGAGATTGGGGCCTATAGGTAGAAGTGGTTCCTTTCTGGGAGGAAGGAGAGGTGTGTGGGGAAGGCACTAGACTCAGGACCTACAGGACTGGATTTTTCACAAGAGCTCTGCTGAGACTTCTAGGTGCTGCTGAAATAGAAATAATAATAATAATAAATAACCCACCACGGTAATGCGACCGCTTCTGAGGTGGAGCGGGGCAGCTGTTCAACAGTGCACAGCAACACAGCAGTAGTTTCAGGAAGGAAGTCAGTGAAGAAGGAGCCTCTTTCCCATTGGAATTGCAGTAGTTAATTAGGGAGATGATGGAAGGACACCACCAAGAACAAATGTGTGTAGCACGATAATACGCCCGGCGTCTTTTACACTGGGGGGAGATGAGGTGTGTTTACCACCAGCAGAATTACCTACGAGAGACAGAAATGACGCTACAGACTACAAGTGCAAAACGTGGATATTTTATTGGTTACCTACCATTTGTGGGATGGCTGCAATAGATAAAACCTGTGTTGGCGTGCAAGAAATATAGGTTCTGTTGCAGAGAACAAACTATGAAATACAATTAAAAAAACCTGGGGAGAGCCTGAGTTATATTTAAGGACGAATGTGCGATTGTGTGGGTGGGTGTGAATGAAATGTTCTCACCACCCGCAAACTGTCAGTGCCTGATCCGTAAGAAATACCTGGTGAAGGGATATAATATCCTGTTAACTCCTTCGTTCTTGTCCTCCATGTGCCTGTCAGCCCTGTGTTTTGTTCCAAAGCCTTATAAAAGAAAGCGACAGCTTGAGCTGTTCATATTCACCGTCATCCTGATAAAATATCACAATCCTTTTTGGTTGAGGCTTGGTTATTTTTGGTTGTTTTTGCATTTTTTTAGGGATCATAATTAGCCAGGCACCGACTCCCCACCGCCAGGTGAATGGGATTCTGGGAGGATCGGTCGTGCTGTCTGTGGATCTATCCTCCAGGAAAAAGGTGAAAGAAATCGAATGGAGCTTTAGTGGTGGGACAAATGTGACGCTCCAGCTGGCTGAGTTCAGTGGGGGGAAATTTGAGCGAACGGATCCCAGCGACAGATTTCAGCAGAGGCTAGAAATGTACAACGAGACCTCGCTGCAGATCCAGGCTCTGGAGCTGGGCGATAGCGGAGTTTATGAGGCCCGGATTAAGATAGTACCAGCAACTGTGGAGGATCAGACCTTTCTCCTCACGGTCTATGGTAAGTGACAACCAATCGATGTCTTAGCTGTAACCCAGTTTCCAGAAATACAAGGGTGCATCTGAAGCTCTGATTTTGTGCACGTAGGTGAAATTCAGTCCTGTGCAGAGAGACCAGCACAAGGTCTCTGTATCATTTATGCCTTCAAAATAGGGCTTAAAGGGAACCACAGGATCTGTCCATGTGCAGCAGCCTCACTAAAATATCCCCTTCATGCCACTCACAGCCCAGTCCTGTCTCCTCTGCACCACCACAAGTGCCCGAGGTTCAAGGTCACGTCAGGCTGGGCCGTTCTCACATTTCAGCCCAACGTGGATGAATTCTAGTGAGATAAGACGTTCAGAGAGATTTCTGCCCTCTCGGGCCAAAATCTCACGGGACTGGCTGTTCCGGATGGATTTTGATTGTGTCTGAATCAGGACTGGGAAGTAGGCCCCTGTCCCCTATAGGGTCCAGCCTAGAACCAAAATCAGAGAGACGAGGATGAATCCAGCGATTCACACCGAGTCTCCGAAACTCAAAGGGGTTCAGACTCCAGGATTTGGCCCATCTCTGTTAAACTCCGTAATCTTCCTGTGTGTTTCTAATGCAAATAAGCTTATCAGTTTCCATAAAACCCACATTTAGAAAAACAGAACAGCTGCCATGTGTGAAATGAGATAAATTATGGCTTTTGGTGGGCAATAAAACCTTAGTGCAGTGAGGAAAAGGGGAAAAGAAAAGTCTATTGACCCAGGTATGATCTGTCTATTTATCCATCGTTAACTCGGCCAGAGGTGAGGGCTCTGTTCCAGACGAGGTTCTGTGGCCTGCGATGGGCAGGAGGAGATCTCACTAGATGATCATGATAGACTCAGACTTCAAGGTCAGAAGGGACCATGTGCAGGGGGTTTAACTATCCATCGCTCTGTCTCTGTCTCTATGATCCTCCCTATTCATCCACCCATCCTGAACTTTCGCCCAGGTCATCTGAGCCGCTGCCCTTGGTGTGGGGCAGGATTCTGTGAGCAGAGCCCTGCCTGGCCTGGGCAGCTGGGAGAGTGTCTGGGGGTAGATCTGGGTTATGAATCTGACCCCAATTGGCTGCATTAGCTGCAATCACCCTTCCCCTCCGTCCTAGCCAAACACCCAGTGCTCACGGGCTGGGCTACTCACAAGGACAATTAGGCCAGTTACTCTGGGACACACCAATGTGGCTTATGGGACGAGTCAGCTCCCCTCCCTTCTCCACTGACCCCTCGGCCAAGTGATCCCCCGGGGACTCCATCGCTTAGGGGCTGGTCAGACTCTGCCTTCCCCGGGCCTGCTGGGAGCTCGCTGGGCTCCTGCCCGTGGAGCGACGGGGAGCGATTCCATTCCCCCCAGTGGAGGGTCCGTGAACCAAGCCGGCACAGAGCCAGGGCCCCAAAAGAGAAATTCTACCGGGGGGAAGGTGCAGCCGGCAGTTACCCACTCCAGGGTGGAGATCACAGGTGGCCAGTAGCACCCAGTCCAGGGCAACATGCCAGGGAGAGCCATAGCCGGGCAGGCAGAGGAAGCCTGGATGCAGCCTGTCCTGGAGGGGGGTCTCAGTGGGGCCGCTGGTGGGGCTTACAGTGGCCTCCACTGGGAGGAGTCCCTGGGGGCAGAGGATGGTGGAAGCTCGGCCTGCCCTCCTGCTAGGGGAGTATCCGGCTCTGATAAGCAAGTTCATCCTGCCACGGCTTGGGCACGGAGGGTGACTTGCCAGCTGGCACCCGGTCAGCTCTGTCACCGGCAGGGCCTGCCTTCACGTAGGATGGGAAACGCAGCTGCAGAACGGGGACTGGGCGGCCGGGCCGCAGAGCTGCTGAGCTGGGGTTAGAGTGGATCCCAAACGGAACATGGCTCAGCGGTGTGAAGCTGTTGGGAAAAGGGCCGATAGCCCTCTGGGGGGTATGAACAGAGCGTCGTAGGGCAGACCCGGGAGGTCACCGTCCCGCTCTAATGAGCACTGGCGCGGCCTCAGCTGGAGTCCCGGGTCCGGGTCTGGGCACCACACTGTAGGAAAGACGCCAACCAACTGGAGAGAGTCCAGAGGAGAGCAACTAACATGGCAAAAGGTTCAGGAAGGTTTAACCTGAGACGAAAGGTTAAAAACACTGCTGGGCATGTCTAGTCTTGGGAAAGGAAGACCGGGGTGTGGGGGAACCCGATAGTCTTCAAACACGTGAAGGGCTGCGATAAAGAGGCCGGGATCGGTTGTTCTCCGTGTCCACTGGCGGTAGGAGACGAATAATGGGCTCAAAACTGGCCTGGTCTAGGCTGACTTGGCCCTGCCTCAGCTCCGGGGGCTGGACTAGACGACCTCCCGAGGGCCCCTCCAGCCGGGCATTGCTGGGATTCTGGGATAAGGGTTTTCTTTGTGTTTAAACACAGAGCCAGTGCCAGTGCCGGAGATAGAGAGTCACTCGCTCTCCCGCACAGCCGATGGGTGCAATGTCACTCTGCAGTGTCAGGCGTCTGGCAGGGAAGAGGTTAACGTCTCCTGGACGAGAGGGAACCTGCCCCGAGAGCTGGGCGCTTCCGAGCGGTACCAGCTCACCTCTGATGGCAGGACCCTCCGCCTGTCTCTGCAGCCCAGCCCCCCGGACTCTATCTTCACCTGCACGGCCAGCAACCCCGTCAGCCAGAAAAACATCTCTCTTGATCTGCAGAGCATGTGCCAAAGCGGAGGTGAGGGATTTACAGCCTGTCCCAACCTTGCCTTTTATTACTTAATATAGCGTCGCCCCTCTGCCGAGCCGCAGCAGAGTTCGGGGTCTGGCAGGAAAGCTTCTCGTGAGCAATCAAGGAGGCGGAGCCTGGGTATTTTCCAGTCTCGTTTCTTGATTTAAAGACTGTTCACGAATCCTGCTTCCTCCAACAGAGGCGGTCGCAACAATGCACGCAGCCAATCCGCCTCTTGCAGAAACCTCCGCCAAGGCACGGTGCCCTGGCACTTAGGGTGTGTCTACACTGCAGCTAGAAACCTGACTCGGACTCCCCGGGGCTCGGGCCAGGGGCTGTTTTATTGCCGTGGAGACATTCTGTCTTGGGCTGTGGGACTCTCCCACCTCGCAGGGTCCTCTAGCCCAAGCCCGGATGTGTATGCTGCTGTTAAACACTCCCATAGCCCGAGCCCTGCGAGCTGTCAGCTGGCACAGGCCAGCTGCGGGTTTTGAATTGCGGTGTAGACGTGCGCGGAGAAGCCTGAGTTTTAGGTCACGGGTCAGGAAGTCAGACCACATGATCCTACTAGTCCTTTCTGGCCTGAAAACGTACGGCTCTAGCGTGTATTCAGATTGCCAGCGCTTTAGGGCAAGGACCGTAGTGTCTTATTTACAAAGCACCTGGCCATATGGTCTGGATCCAATGTCCGCTGGAGCCAGCAGAAAGGGTACCACAGGCATGGGGATCAAGTGCTAGACAAAGAGCCGTCGATCCTTCTTCCCACGCGCAGCCGGCCCGGCTCCGGCGCCGTGTTCTGGGAACGCTGCCTTGGCCTGTATTTTCCTGGTCGGCGTCGAGCTGGGCAACGCGTCATGTTTTTCTGATCTGTCGTCACAGACACAGACACAGCCATGTGGATGGGGCTTCTTTGCAGTGTGCTGATCGTCGTCACAGCAGCCTGTGTCGGGATGTGGCTGTGGACGAAAAGGACGAAAAAGCCAGTCGGCGGAGGTAGGTAACTTCCTTCTTACAGGTTTCAGTGTAGTAGCCGTGTTAGTCTGTGTCAGCAAAATGAAAATAAGAAAGAAAAACTTGTAGCACCTTAGAGACTAACAAATTTATTTCAGCATAAGCTTTCGTGGGTTAGTACCCACTTCATCGGATGCATCCGATGAAGTGGGTACTAACCCACGAAAGCTTATGCTGAAATAAATTTGTTAGTCTCTAAGGTGCTACAAGTTTTCCTTCTTACAGAAACACTAATGGCCCCAGTCAGCTGATGGGTCACAAATAAATAATTGCTGGTTATTAACTAATTCATGAGTAATTCTGCCAGTTACTTTCCCTTCCCACAGCTTCCTGTATTTTATGGTTACATTGTTTGTTCCCTTTTCTTTAATGTTTTACAGTAAAAGTCCAATCTGGCTCATGTAACATACATGTAAAGTGTGTATTACCTCCTTCGCTAATGGATGGTTGATAAAAAACCTTCTACTGTTACCAGCTACTGGAGTGACCCCTTTAGCTCAAGTGGGAGACTATTGTGTTTTGGAGGCGAAAGCCGTAGGTTCAAAACTGCTGGGCAGTCCATGATAGGGGTCAACATACGAATGCTGATTGTCGGTGTAATGCTGACTGGTGCGAGGAGTCGGACCATAGCCAATGGGGCTACTAAAGGGTTACAGCTGGTAGTCAGGGCTGGCATTGTGTTAACATTTCCGTTCAAGATTTGTTTAAACTAATAACACTTTGTATCGGGCGTTTCACGGAGCGTTTTGCATGTGTAACCCACAGAGGGGAGTGTGGTACCGGGCCCTCTCTGTGCATCTACAGACTCGGTTACAGCTCCTCCTGGAGACATTTAGCTCAAGCTAATGCCAGAGGCGGGGACTGGACGACAGGGGCTGGATCACTCAACAGTTCCCCCGTTCTGTTCATTCCCTCTCACGCGTCTGGCGCCGGCCACTGTCAGAGACAGGATGCTGGGCTAGCTGGGCCATAGGTCTGACCCAGCACGGCCGCTCTGGTGAACCTGTAGCCGCTCTGGTTTTTAGCTTTGGAGGTCCTCGGTTCAATCCCTGGTGTGACAGCCAAGTTGGCAGCTGCCACACAACCGTCCGTTGTATACATCGCTACAGCAGTCCCCGTGAGACGGGCCAGTATCAGTATCCTCATTGCACAGAGGGGGAAACTCCCCCATGCAGCTGGCCTGGGTCTAGCACCCCCAAGATTGGGCAGGATCCCGGGGTGGGGACGGACACAACGAGGCAAGCTCTGATCGCAGCTACGCTGGGGCAAATCTGCAGTAACTGAAAGGGTCAATTCCTGAGAGTCGTTGGACTGACTTCAGAGTTAGGCCAGTGTAAGTGAGAGCAGAATCTGGGAGCCGTTTCTATTCCCTGCCCGGCCCCTGACACTGCTGGGTGACCTCGAGCAAGTCACTGCCTTCCTCCGTACCTCAGTTTCCCCGTCTGTAAAAGTGGATCATTATTATCTGGCCCTCAGTGGGGATTATTAGTGCTGGGACGTGGTCACCGCCCCCCTCCCCAGACCCGGCAGGGTCCCCCACAGCCTCTCCATGTAAGATAATGATCTGTCCCACTTTCTCCCCTAAGCTGCTGTCCCCACGGTCCCAGAGGAGGAATGTCCTCCAGAGCCCTACTATGCGGAGATCAAGAGGAGGAGCCCTCCGGAGGGGAATGACCAGGTGAGTTCCCTTAGGGGGGAGTTATCCTGCAGCCTTAGGGCCCCAGCACCTCTAGTGGAAGGCAAAGCCAGGGCCGGGCTTCACCAGCGAATAGCTTGTGGACTTGCATCACACTGGCCCCAGAGCACCCCCCAGCAGCACGTGTTCTCCTGACCTCGGGGTGACCCGGGCAGCCCACCTGGGCGATCTGCCGCAGCTCTGATTCTGAGCACCTCCGCGCTGGCCTTCGGGCCTTTTTTACTGTGCTTGCAGTTTTTGTTTCAAATAAACTACCTTGGTAACCACAGGAAATTGCACTGCCGGGGCTGTGACCCTGCACACGATATTAATCAGCCTTGTTTGCTGGAGAGTGGCTGCTTCGGAAGCAGCATCCTGAGCTGCTGCGAGGTGATATCGAAGTCGCCTGCTGTTGTTTCCCTGCAGAGATAGCGGCTTCTGATAAATGCACTCCCATGACGCACACCGGGAAGGGTGTCAGTCTCGCTCCCGTCTCCAGTCTGTTATTTATGTATCCGTGTATTTGAGTAACTCCCTTCTTCCTCCCAAACGTTTCAGAGATAGGGGTTTCTTCTTCACTTCCTGTCCTAAACTGCTGAGCAGTTTTGCTGTGTGGCTGTTAAACGGCTGCCACACCCCACCCCAGAGGTGGCTGCGTTTCAGAGCTGAGCAAGTGATCCCTGTACTGTGTTGCTGTGTGATGCAAAACAGCTGCTACACTCCCACCCCAGAGGTGGCTGCATTTCAGTGGTGGGCAAAACTGGAATTTCTACATAATCTAGAATTTTTTACGTAGGGAAAACTCCCACTGACAGCAATAGGAGTTGCAGTGAGCGAGGACTGAACAAACTCTGAGTGAAGATCTAGCCCACTATGACTGAGGGTATTTCCCATTGCCCACAATTCCCCTTAGACACAAGATCATTGTTCCTCGAAGACAAAAATGGCCTTATTTATTGTGTGTCTGGCAAGGGGATAAATGACTGTGACTCATTGTGGAATTCCCTCTTCATTGATCTATGCAGCTGCTGAACTCAGGGACACATGCCCAGCTCCTAAGGGCCTTCAATGAATGAAGAGCCATTTCCAGTTCGGGTGAACTAACCAGCAAAGACAGGACAACGAATGAGGGTTTTTGTTCTTGTTCTCTTAGGACCCTGGCTGCCCGAGCGAGAGACCACTGATCACCACCATCTATGATCAGATCCAAGTGGTCCCAGCTGGCCCTTCTGAGCAGCTCACCTAGTCCAGGTGAGCATTGTGGTTAGGGTGGGTCTCAGGCTGCGTCTACACCAGACACCACCGTTCCTAATGGGGCTAGTTGAGTGGAACTGGTTTCCGAGTGAAGAGCTCCAGACGTGTGTTCAGACTGCTGTCCTGACCAGCTGTGGGTTTGTCCACGCTAGCGCTGGTCCAGCTGCGATGCCCTCTGGGTATCTATCCCGCGGTGCATTCTGGGAGACTAAAGGCGTCTCTGTGCATTGTGGGACGGCTGGGGGCTGGGGCTGACCTGGTGCAGTCTGTAACGGCGCTTAGACCTGCGAGCAGCCAGGCTAAATGAAGGGATTTGGCCTCTGTCTGGACTCTCGGGAGAGCTTTTAGGTGCGGGGGGAAGGTGTGCTACACATCGGGCTGGCTGAAAAATTTCCATACAACCTGTTTTTTGACAGAAATGAATTGCCGCGGGGAGGGGGGTGAAAGTAGGTTTTCTGAGGACATTTTCAACTTTTTGTCAAAAAAACCCGAACACCTGAACACAAAAATAGATCAGCCACAAACTGAAAAAAAGTTGAATGGGAAATGCTACCGCGTTGCCTCATGGGGTTTATAATTTGGCTGCCTCATTCCCCCATTCTGCTGTATTGGCTGGGCTCCCCAGCCAGACTACGTTTCCCATGATGCACCGTGGCCATGGGACATGTACAGCAGGCGATCAGCAAGTGAGGTGACCGTGGTGCATTGTGGGAGATGTTGTCCAACACAGGGGGCTGATCCACACAGGAGAATGAGGGCACGAGGCACCCACACTACAACTCCCATGAGGCACTGTGGTGGCATTTCCAAATCAAAGCGCCCTGGGGGGAATATACAGTTCTCAGCATAACGGGTCGGTTTCTCATTGACACTAAGCCCCCTTTGCACCACCATGGCTGCATAAAGAGTCCTTACAGTGGGCATAAATTGTAGTTAAACCCACTTTAAGACTCCAGAACATTGCCAGGGCCTTAGTGCAGAAATTAGGACTTCTCCACATGGGGAAATTAACTGGAATAGCTACTGCAGAATAGTTCCCCATGTAGACGTTCCAAGTCCAGAGTAAGAGCGCTTTGGAAGTGGATTAAGCTCATTTGGGATAAGACTCTCTCATGTCCATACAGGGAGATACATAGGAATAGCTATAGCACTTCAAATTCACGCCCTGCCTTAATCTGGAATAACTTCCCCTTGTGTAGACAAACCCTTAGGTCATGTGGCAGGGAGAAACAGGGAAATAGCACCCCCCAAAATGTAGGTGCTTCCCTGAATTCTCTGGATCTCTTGCACTGGAAACACTGTGAGAACAGAGCATGTTGTATTGCCCCAAACATACCTTTGTTTACTTCCCTCTCCATAAATCACATGGGGTGCTACATTCATCCATCAGGATGATGGCCTGGGAAGAGAGCAGTGTTTGCCTTGCGAGTGGGTGTGGAACTTTTGGCCATGGTACCAGTCAGCAGAAGCTACTACTGATCTGGGGTCAAATCCACCTGGCGGGGCGCTGCCAAATGAATGACACACACACTTTCAAAGAGCTTCAAATCTGCTCCTTGGCAGGAGGCGAGAGCTTGTGGAGCGGAGTTTTGTCTTGGAATTAGAGCAGGAGGCTGGGAGTCAGGACTCCTGGGTTCCGTCCCCACCTCTGGGAAAGGAATATGGTTTACTGCGGGGAGGACTAGGAGTCAGGGTCCTGGCTTGTATGCCCCGTTAAGGAGAGGAGTGTTATCTAATGGTTAGAGCAGGAGGAGCGTGGAAACCAGGACTCCCTATTCCCCCTGACTCACTCCTCATCTGTGCTTCCTGTTAAGGAGATTCCCCTGCCTCCAAGGGAGGGGTTTTGTGTAAAACTCAACTGAAGTGCTTTCAGATTCCTGAGCAAAAGACACACACAAGTTCACACTCCCCACCCCGCGTGCACACACGGGGCGACCTTGCAAAATCGGATTGTTTCTGTAGGCTTTGTTTCAAAATAGGAGCACCAAGAAAAGTGTGTGGCAGAGACGGCGAAGTCCTGCAACATCCTTGGAGGATCTCATGGAGGAAAGTGTGTGTGTGTTCTTGCGGGTCGGGATCGTATGTCACCTCTCAAGGGGGCAGCTGTGGCAGATGTAAGACCTTGGAGTTCACAAGATTCTGCTGAAAATGGGCCAGACACAGTTGGGACAAGAAGTGGGAAGTGGATTTCCTGGGGGAATCCCAAGGGAGAGGTTCATGCAAATTCCCCCAACTCTGGTTCTGCAACACCCCCGCCCCCAGCCTTTCGAAGCTACGCCCTGCGGAAAAGCTCATTGTCTGCTGCAAACATGTGATGTGAGGCCGTGAAAGAAAAGCTGATCTGCCCAATCTCTGCTCTGGTTCCGGATCGAAGACAGACGAACTTGTAACCATGGGGAAAAACCCAGTTGTGGGCTTGGACTGAACCTACCAGAGCCTGAGGTTGCAGCTGGGGCTGAGCTCTGGGAAGCTTCTGAGCATGTGTCTGGGTTATTCTGTTGTCTTCATCTGTTTGCTCTGTAATGCTTTTGCCTTAAGAATAAAGGCGCTTGACCAGCAGGAGTGGTGTGGTGACTTGTATCTGCAGGTGACACCCTGGTCATAGTCCTTGGAGAGCAAGCAGAGCGCGACTCTGGGCCAGGGAGCTCTGCAGCCTTAAAACCCCCGGGCAGGAGGGAGCGAAATGTGGGTCTCCACCCGGGAGAGGTGACAGCCGGGAGTCGGAAACCTTGAAGTGGGCGCCCTCAAGGGAACACAGGTGCCGTTACCCGGAAACTGGGAAACAGCATCTCCTGGGGCTGGCTGGGCCTGGTTCCGTACAGTGACCTTGCAAGGGCTGGACACAGGCAGACGGTAGCAGCTGGCTGGGATTTGCTCTGGGGCTGGCTTGGCCTTAGACTGATGGATGTTTATTTTTGTCGCTTTGCTCCTGTCGCCCTTGGGGGTCCTGGGGGGTGTTGGCTGCTGCTTTCATGCTGCTGCCTCGAAAAGCAGAACTGCTGCAGCCCTGGCCTGGGCCAGAGAGAGAGGCAGGGGCCGGATCCTTTCTGCTGGCGAGATGGATCCACCATCCCCTCCCCACTCAGGGCAGCATGCAGCATGCCGGCAGCCCCTTGCCCTCTCTCCGAGCGGGGACATTGGCCCCTGTCAGGGCTGGCTTTGTGTCTGGCGAGCAGATGGGTTGCAGAACAGGAGCCGGGGGGTATTACCAGAGGTGGGGTGAGGAGCATATTCCTTGGGGAGGGGTTAATGTGTTGGGCATGTGGTTGGGGGAAGAAGGGGTACGGCAGATAGTGGGGACAGTGTTGTCCTAGTGGGCGATCTACGGCTGGATGGTTGGCTGGGGATCTGCCGCATGGGGGCGGCATGGCTGGGGGTGGAGGGGTGCAGTGGTAGCCGGGAAGGGGAGCAGAGTGGGGGGATGTATAGGAGCTCGCTAGGAAGTTCACCAGCTGGGCAGGGGAGCCGGCAACCCCCCCACAGCTCTGGGAGAGGGCATCACAGGCGAATCCGTGTGGGCACAGGGAACGGCCGAACCTAACCTGGCCAGACCCCTGGCACAGCCGCATTGAATCCTCTGGTGCAAAGCAACGGGTCGATTTACACCCTTAGACCAGAGACGGGAGAGACATGGCCATCCCAGACCACACCCTCACCAGTGGGTTACATACAGTTACACGGCTCCCTGTTCACCCGCAGAGCGGGGCTGTGACCAGCCTCAAGACACACGGTGAGGGAGTGACAGAGCCAGGATTAGAACCCAGGCGTCCGGCGCGCTAACCGCTAGGCCCTGCTGTCCCTGCCCGCCCGCTGCTTTGTGCCGGCTGTGTCTGTGAGCCGCAGTGCGTTTGTGGTTTGGCGGCGCGAGCGAGCGATGCTGTGAAACATTCCCTAGGGGGGAGATTGCACTGAGCCATGGGGGGAAGAAAATTAATCTTGGAGGAGCGAAAAAAGAAATGAAGCCAAGTTCCTGGCTTTGCTGCCCCGGGTCCGGTTCTGCCGCGGCACCAGCCCGCCCCTCGCCCTTCCCAGCCAACGCCTGGCGGAATAAAGTCCGAGACAATACAGTCTCGTCCATGACTGCTGAACTCCAGGGCAGGATTTAGGCAGCCCAGGCTGGGGGGGCAGCAGGTTTGTATAATTTTTGGTGGTGCCCAGGAGCAGAGGGTTGGGGTGAGGGTTGTGGGGGTGGGGCTGGGGATGAGGGGTTCACGATGCAGGAGGGGGCGCCTTCACATGTGCACCTCCTCCCCTGCTGCTGCCCCTCACTGTAGCCTCACTGGGGGTGGGGGGTGGGGCAGGAGCGGTGACTGCGGGCGGGGGGGACCCCTGTGCTGGTGGAGGGTCCTGCTGGAAAAGGGAAGTGTCTGAGGCGAAGGGCAGGGTCGGAAGTCCGGGGGCAGCAAGTGGGGGCTGGGGGACACTCGGGGGTGGCAGGCGGGGCTGGGGGAGAGACCCAGCCCCAAACATTGGTGGAGCCAGACCCCTGGGCCCTGAATATTGCTGGAGCCCGGGCACCGCGGGCCCATACAACTCGCCGCCCACTGTCGGGCTGTGTCCAGCAGCCTCATTACCAAATGGCCGGGGAAAGGTGGCACAGCCGGGGCCAGCGTGCGTGAGAGCCGGTTCTGAGCACGTCAGCAGGAGATTCTAGACTTGGTAACAAGCACCCTGGTGACCTGCTGGTTCCAGCTGATTCGCTTTTTATTAACGTACGTTAGGAGCCGGATTTGCAGACAGACCCAGAAAAATCTGGATCCTGTTATCAAAACAGCCCACTCCTGGGTCTCCTCAGATGACGGCTATTGATCTGTTCTGGATTGTTCCGCCCAGGAGGCCTAAGGAAGGAATTAAATCCCCCCCTGCATGGGTCTGTCTAGCTATGGCACCTCTGTGGTCCTCATCCCATCTAAGCCCCTCCAAATCTTTAACGTATTTATCCTCACAACACCCCTGGGAGGTTGGGTGGGGCTCTTAATCCTCATTTCATAGATGGGGAAACTGAGGCACGGAACCCGTTGGTGTCAAGGGGACTTAGGCACCTAAATACCTGTGAGGAGCTGGGCCTCGATGAGTTTGCCTAAGGTCACACAGCGTCAGCAGCAGTGATCCTGCGTCTATCAAGTCCCAGGCTAGCCCCACTGAGCCATCCTTCCTCACTAGCAGGGCTGCTGCATAGCAGCTGTTACGCTGGGAACCAGGAGTTTGGTGGCGCTGGGCCGCGTCCTGAGCCCGGCTTCTGCATTTTTCATAAGAGGATTAACCAAGCGACAAGAAACACCCCAGCGCTGGGATCTGAGCAGCAGCCACCAGCCCCCTGGGGCCAGGGATCAGCGCTGGGATCTGAGCGGCAGCCACCAGCCCCCTGGGGCCAGGGATCCCACGCAAAGCAGCACGAAACCCCAGTGCTTCTGCGGCAGCAAGAGCCGTGTTACCTGCGGGGAGACAGAGAGCGAGTGTAGCGCGCTGGGCAGGTGGGGAGAGGGGGTGATGGGAGAGGCTTCAGAGGAACCTTGGCCTGCAGCTTCCCACCTCCTGCTGGTTGGAGGAGGAGGATGCTAAGGTGGGGGGTGAGGCTGACAGTAACAGTGACTGCAAAGGCTGGATTGTGCGCGGGATGGGGATGGCGGGGGGCAGGAAGTGGGCAGGAGGCTGCGAGGCTGGTGCACAATTGTGCGGCCAGGCCAATATGCGTGTGAGCGTGCAAGAGAGAGAGAGAGCGCGCTGCCGTGATCCAGCAGGAAGGGGCGAGCGACTGAGGTTCAGGTAGGAGGGAAGCTCATGACCAGCTCCTACCCACTGCGCTGCTGCCGGGGGGGGGGGGGGGGGAATGGGGGGCAAATAATTGAGCTGGGTAACGTCGGGGGCTGAGGGCCCAATCCTTGAAGGGAGCAAGAGCAGCAGAGTTTGGGACAACTCCCTTCTTTCCATCCCAACCTTCCCCACTGCCCCTTATTCTGCAGGGATTGTGGAGTCGTCAAGGGAATCTCCGCGCGCTGGTTGCAGTATAGTGCCTATGACACACAGGTGAGCAATCCTGGTTCCAGCCAGCAGAGGGCAGCAGTGTTCAGTACAGCCTGGTGATGGGCCTGGTGATGGTGACAGAGTTTGCTTTGGGGTTCCCGGTCACCCTGACTCTCTCTGTTAGGCTCACCACGTACCGGGCAGCATCCTGGGCATGGGTCTGCCCGGGAGTTAATCGGGGCACCTCTGTCTTTGAGTCGTTGCACGAGCACGGGGTGATTCTGCGAAGGCCCCCGCCTGACACGCCAGCTCCTTCTGGCTGCTCTGACCCCTGAGAACTCCCCCTGCCCGGAGCACAGAACTGAAGCCCCCTGCCTGTGCCCAGCTGTTTGCTCCTGCAGAGAGGCTCCCTGGGTCTCTACTCGCCGGGATGATCACTGAGCAGAGGGCCAGCTGTCGCTCTGCCCGCCGGCTGCGCCTCCTCCATATGAGCGTCGTGCTCTCCGGGCCTCTGGCATCTGCAGCTTCCGGCGAGACGACCGCAGCAAAAAGCATCCCCGCAGCGCACGAGTCCCAGCGGCTCGGAACCAGAGAACTTGGGCAGGGCTGGCACGGCACGAGCGGGCAGGATGGAGGGGCACCAACGTCAAAGCCCCCGGTTCGGGGGGGTGGGGGATGTGAATCCTGCCGTCCTGGCAAAATCCCAGCTCGGGCACTTATGCTCTGCCTCCCCGTCCCGCCTGCCCTTTCAGCTGGGATCCTTCTTCGCTGCTGTGCGGAGCTGCGGTTAACTGCACCCCAGAAGTAGCTGCATTTCAGTGGGCGAGGTAAGCCACCGTCCTGGGCCTTGCGCCCAGCACTGTGCTAGGGCACTGGGCTCAGTGGGAGAGCGCCCCCTACTGAGCCACCCGCCTCGCTCCCTGGGCCCGGCTCACCGCTAGCCCCCTGTGCAGCAGGAGAGGCCTCCAATGCAGGTACCAACCCAGCGCAGCCCTGCGGAAGCCCGTGGGTGCAGCGTGATGCCACAAGGCTGCAGAGGGGGGAGTGGAGCCGTTTGCCTGGGGGGCGGGGGGGCCGGGTTGCACCTGGCGTTCACGCAGGCAGCTCCCAGCTGAGCGTGAATTAGCAAAGCGAGAGGCCAGGCTCGCCTGAGCGCCGAGCAGCGCAAACCACAGCCGGCTGGCCTAGAATAGCTGCGCGACGCTGGCCCGCCCCGAGGAACGTGTGTCATGGAGCCCCCGGGGGCCGGCCCACCTCGGACTTCCCGCCCGGTGCCGCGCGGCCGAGGTTGCCTCGTACCTGCTCCGCCAGCCGGGGCTCGCACACGCGGGCGGGAGGATGCGTGTGGGTGCCTGCGGCTGAGCAAAGGCAGCTCTGCACCCGCCGTCTGCCCCCGGGAGGGACGCCAGGCTGGACAGACGTGGCAGGGACCCAGGGCGGCGGGTTGAGGGGTTGGAGCACGTGACGGGGGGGTGTAAAACGTCAAGGCACCGCTGGTTGTGGGGCCCCGGAGACAGGCGTCCGCGGCTGGGCCACGTAGCACCCCCCCACACCCCAAAAGGAGCCACCCACTAGGAGCTCGGTCGTGTGGCCTGTCTGTTGGGGGGCAGGGAAGGGCTGTGGTCAGCCAGCAGGAGGCGCCCAAAGAAAGGTGCCAGGCTCTCATCTCAACCAGGCTGCGTCTCCCAACGCCCAGGTGGGAACGGCCCGTCGGCGCTGCCGCCTGGCCCAGGGTCCCGTCTCCGGCAGCGGCCCCGCCAGGGGCAGAGCCCAGAACAGGGCTGTTATGGAGTGAGCCGCCCCCATCTTCCGCTCCTGCCTTCTGGCCGTCTGAGCTGTAGGGTCCAGGGGAGGCTGGGGGCCCCTCCAGCCCCCGGACCAGGGCTTGGGAGCAGTCGGAGCAGAGACTGTATCCGGAGGGAGCCGGGCCGGGTTTCAGGCTGAGCCTCCCCCCCGGGGTCCCCTGTCTGGGACACGCACACGCCTGCGCCAGGTTTGTGGGCAGCCTCCCTGCGCCGGGTTCGGTGACAGGTGCCTCCGCTTCTGGTCGAGGTGTGACCTCCCCCGGCAGCCCAGTGTGAGTAGAGGAGTCCGTGGTCTGGCGGGAGGGGGGAAGCTCAGGCTGAGCTGAGCAAGGGTGAGAATCAGCCCCTGCAGCTCAGCCTTGCGGGGGAGGCTTCCCACACACCCCTTATCCTCTGCACCCTCCCCTCATTCCTCCCCTTACTCACCCCCACAGCCTCTCTCTTGCCCCCTCTCCCGCTTGCTTCCATCACCTGCCTTAGCCTGCTCCCCCAGACACCCCCTCGGCCTCCACCCCTCCCCACCCTCCATCTCCCATCTTCCTCTCAGACACCCCCTTCATTCCCATGCACCCCTGCCTCAGTCTCTGGCTTTGCCGGATCTCGTCCAGAAGCTTGCTCCATCCACAGCCGGATCCCCCCCCGGAGCCATGGTGCTTTGGCCCCAGTGTTCATGTGCGTTGCTCCAGAGAGCCGGCGGCTGTTTCCCTCTCAGCCCCTCCTCCTGGGTCAGATCTGCCTCCGGGCAGCGGGGGACTCTTTCCTTTTGCATCTTGCAACAGAAGAACACGGTCCCAAAGCAAAACACCAGCAGGCCGCCCAGGACGTGTCTGCACCTGAAACGGCCCAGGAACCAGAGGAAAGATCGCCCAGAACAATCGGGAACGTTCAGGACCAACCAATGCCCTCACTACGCCAGCTGGAAGAACGTAGGAATCGTCGGTGCGGCTCAGACCCCGGTCCGTGCGGCCCAGTATCCCGTGGCCAGAGCCAGCCGGCTCAGAGGAAGGGCAGAGCTGGGATAATCTGCCCCCACCCGCAGGTCTCGGCCTCGGCTCTGATAGTCAGAGCTTGGTTTAAACTCTGAAGCCAGAGGTCTGAGATCCCGGCCGGAATACACGAGGATCACTCTGGATATTCTTGAGACCCAGCCCCCTTTGGGAATCTCAAGTTCTTGGCCTTAGGGGGTACGTCCACACGGCAGAGTGACTGGATCAGATGTGGGGTTGTAACTCACGCTGCTGCACCACCCCTGCATGACTTGGTGGGTGGGTGAAAAGGGGGCTCTTTTGGGAGCTGGACTGTTCATAAATGAGACCCCCCAGAGAGGGGGAGTATTGTTTTAAAGACTGCTGCCCGTGAGCGGAATACTTCCAGAAACCCAAAGGGAAACTGAGGCAGGGACTGCAGCGGCATGCCACGCTCAGAGACTGCACCCCCTCCTACAATAATTCTAAACAGTTATATATCGATACTAATGATCTCATACTCTTTGCGGCTGAATAAACGCTTCAGCTCCTAAGCCCTGGGTGTTTGCCAAGAAAAGGCCATTCCTAGCCTGTAATTTTGCCACGTGTTACATATCTGTATTCCTGTAAGGCTGAGGAGCCTCAGCCATGGATCAGGGCCCTGTGGCGCTAGGGGCGGTACAAACACAGAATGAAAAGCCAGTCCCTGCCCCAAGGCGCCTGCCATCCGAGAGACGACAGATGGACACGTTGGCAGTGATGTCAGCTCACCAGCAGCCTAACCCTGGTTGAGATTTTTGTGGGCACCTCCCCAGAGGAGTGTGAGCAGAGGGAAGCCTGCAGCGGACAGGGCGTGGGCTGCCAAGCCGTGCTTCCTCTTTCGGTGAGTGGGGTTGGCTGTGTTTAGGCGCATGAGTCACTTCACCGGCTCTTGCTGGGGTCAGGTCAGCTGTGTCATCTAGGGACCCGGCAGACGCGCTCCTTTGCAGGGGAAGTTTTGACTTCAGGGGATGGGTCCGCTGTTGCTTTTATTATTATTTACTCCCTGCGTTGCGGTAGTGCTCCGGAGCCCCAATCCTGGCCTAGGGCCCCATGGTGCTAGGCGCTGTACAAACACAGAGCAAAGAGACCGTCCCTGCCCCAGAGACCTTACAGCTGGCTGGTGGTTCTGCTGAGTTCTCGGGGGTCAGACTTGGCTGCCTGAGGCTTCAGAGGAAACCTGCAATTCCTCACTGCTGTACCTTTGTTTCGCCGCCCCGGCGTGCTCTGTCACTCACTCCATCAACGTAGTGGGAGCTGCATTTTCTTTTTTGTTGTTTCAGGCCGAGATTGTGCAACACGACTAGCGAGCTGAGATGCCTTCAAGGGGCCTGGTTTTCGGGGAGTACCAAATCCCCTGCCCGCTGACAATCAGTCCCCTGGAAATGGGGTGCAAGTTGGTTGCCCAAAATTGGAGGCCCCCGCGAATCACTAGCAGTTTCGCCAGCTCCAGGCATTGCAAAATCAGGATGACCGAATCCATCCAGCTCTTGAGCTTTTTGCTCATGGGAGCTGGCAATGCTGGAAAGCACCTTTCATGGAAAAGACAGATTCTCGGCTGGTGGGACTGCTGAGAATTTGGGGATGGCCCTGGGGACCAAAGGGGTGTTGGTTGCCGTGGCCCGGCACTGCCCCCTGGGACTCTCCTGACCGAGCTATGCAGGATGCAGATGTGATTCGTGTTAGCTGCCCGGACTTCTGCGATAAGCAACGCTCCGCTGAGGGGACCTTGTGTCCAGATGGGGCTGAGTATCGTGGGTTGGTGAGACTAAAGAGAAGGGAATCATGGTTCAGGAGTAGGGTGACCAGATGTTCCGATTTAATAGGGACAGTCCCGTTTTTTAGGTCTTTTTCTTATATAGGCTCCTATTACCCCTCACCCCCGTCCCGATTTTTCACACTTGGTGTCTGGTCACCTTATTCAGGAGAATGGTAGGGGGGAGAGTGTGAGGGGGGGGGATGAAATTGTGGGATTGCATACTCAGGGCAGCCAAGTCTCTGCCGCTTCACGTCCCTTACATCTCGGGCAGAGCCGTCAGCCTGCTTGTGGCTCCGCCGGAGTCTCCGGGCTGGGGCTGAGCTCGGGGGAGGGAGCAGTTCTGGATCTGAGCAGGGAAAGGGTAACCTTGCCCCCCCCCCGAGACTCATGCCAGCCTCCAGAAAAGCCTCAGCCAGGCTCCCAAAAGACCTCTGCTCCAGAAAGACCCCAGACAGACCGCAGGCCTCTGTTCCCCCAAAACACCACAGCCAGTTCCCCTAGAGATCCCCCTGCCTCTGCAGATCCCCTCCCAGACAACCACCAACCCCAACATCCCCCCCACCCCAGTACCCACCCGACACCTCCCCAGTTACTCGATACCTCAGCATCCACGACACCCTCCAACATCAGACCCAGCACCCACCAAGCCATCCCCATTTACCCCTCCCTTCACCCTGCCCTGCCCCTAGAGCTGCCGGGTTTTGCGCACCTCCATGCCCCTTGTATAGCATCCAGAAGGGATGAGCGTGGTCATCTAATCTGACCCCCCCCCCGTACCCCCCATATAGCACAGCCCAGGAACCGGCCCCAGAGCAATTCCTAGAGCAGAGCTCTTAGACAAACACCCCATCTGGGTGTTGAAACGGTCCGTGAGGGAGAATCCCCCACGCCCCCCAGTTCAGTTGGCCCGGTGGTTAATTGCACCCCCTGTTTAAAATGTCTGCCTTCTTTGCAGGCGGAATTTGCAAATTAATCTGAATGTATGCAAACGACACCATTAAATAATTTGCATAGAAGGTCACAGGTGGAGCAGCACAAATCCAGGGGGGGTCTCTTTCATGGTACAGCCGCGCCACCGTGTGGCCTCAGCGGTAACTACAGGAACACACATGGCCCACCCAGCACCATGTCATGCCTACCCCAGGGCTGTTCCCCACCTGTATGATGGGGAGAATAACCCTTCCTCCCTATCAGAGGGGTCACCGTGTGAGTCTGTGTCCACAAAAACAACGAGGCGTCCGGTGGCACCTTAAAGACCAACAGATTTATTTGGGCATAAACTTTCATGGGTTAAAAAACCCACTTCTTCACGTGCCTGGTCTAGTCAAGCGGGGAGCTCTGCGGGGCAGGGCCTTCCTCCTGGGGCTTGTCCACACACGGCGTTATTCCCTGAGTCGCTGCCTGTGTGGCCGAGCCTGGAACCAGGTGTTTGTGTCGCCCCTGGGGGCCCTGATGTCAGCGGGGTCTTGCAGGCATTGCCCTAAATCCACCGTGTGATCATCAGAGCCAGTGTTGCGATAAGGCTCTCCCTGCAGACAAGGAACCCTGTGCCATTTCTCCCCTCCCTGGAGCTTGCAGCATGGCCTGAGAGCTGGGGAGGGGGTGTAGGGTGACCAGATGTCCCAATTTTATAGGGACAGTCCCGATTTTTGGGTCTTTTTCTTATATAGGCTCCTATTACCCCCTACCCCCAGTCCCGATTTTTCACATTTGCTGTCTGGTCACCCTAAGGGGGTGCTCTGGGTGAACAGGTTTAAATCAGCAAGCCCAATTTCTCGCTCTCCCCCTCGCCCCCCCCCCCAAACACACTGGGGCCGCTCTCCTGGATGGCAGAGGACTTGTCCTTTTGCTGCTGTGATGCCCATTTATACCAGCTGGGGATCTGGCCCATCAGCTCCAGCGTGGGGTGAGGCGGATTTGTGCCAGCTGCCGCTCTGCCCCATATCTTATCAATGACGTGAGCTGTGCTCCCAGCCCAGGAGGGAGGCACAGCCCAGGGACACACCGTGACGGCAGCAGGGCAGGCTCCCTGGAGCGGCGGGAGTCCTGGTGCCTGTGGTGCTGCCCTGGAGAGATGTCATCTAGAGAGGCGCTCTGTCTGCATGGCCCAGTCAGTTCTTGGCCTCTGCCGAGGCTGCCAGCAAGGGACCATTGCGGTGCTGAGACTTCTCCCGCAGCCGCAGAGACCACGATGCCAATGTCACCGGCGGGGCGGGGTGGGGGGGGAGAGGTCAGATTAGAGCGACAGCTGCAGGGGTGGGTGGCTCCTTCTCTGCGCAGACGCAGCCTGAGACCTGGCAGCTCATGCCACCCAACAGCGCCCACGTTCAGATGGCTTTCCCTTTGCTTGGCTTTGAGCCGGTGACCTAGAGGTGAACATCCCACATCCCATCCCCCTGGACTAGATGACCTCCTGAGGTCCCTTCCAACCTGAGATTCTATGACCAGGAGCGTGTGTGTGTGTATAGGTGTGTTGCTTCGCAGCTGCTGCTTAACTCGGCCGCTGGGCCTGGCGGGCGCTATATGTAATGCAGCCGTTCATGCACCCTAGGTGCAGACTGGATGGGTGAGGAAGCGGTCCCAGACAGGACCTTTGATCTTCATCACTGCAGGTTTAGCACCGCGCGGCGCTCAGGCCCCACAGTGATGGGCGTGTAATAGACAGACTGGTGCCTCAGTAGAGAGGCTTCCTATGGGCTGAGAGGTGAGTAAATACGCGCTCCGCGACTGCTCATCGCAAGGCAGCCGAAGGCAGCAGTTTGAACCGGTCGATGCTGCACCCAGCACAGGCCTGGCAAGCGGGGCGGGAAAGAGAAACCTATTTGGGCTGCTAGCCAATACTCAGGATTTCCCCATGCCCGTGACCTCACGCAACCTAAGCAGGGTTGAGTTGGGTCAGTGTTTGGATGGGAGACTTCCGGAGACAGGCCTGTGCGCGGGTCATTGTTATCCATAGTGCAGTGGCACCTCCGAACCCCATTGCACAAAGACCAAAGAGACAGCCCCTGCGCCAGAGAATTCACAAAATAGGACACTGCAACAGGCGACTAAACAGGGGAGGGGAGAAGGCAATAGGACCAGATCACGGTAGCGACAGGGAGCACGTATCAGTTATACCGCTCCATTATTAAGATCTGTCAAGACATGAAAACGGTGGTCTGGCTAAGTTTCTTAAAGGGCCCATTACAAATGAATTAACTCGTGACCGAACGAGCGGATTTACGTGCCAGTTCTCAGCGGGTTGGTTCTGCAGTCAGGGAAGGGCTGGAGTTTGGGGGGGACACGCTGCGGGCTTCAGACATGGAACCATGCCTGGGGCTTCGATACCGAAGGTACTTTCCCCGGTGCGCTCCTTGCTGGCACGGCTATTTCAGCCTGGAACAAGCACTGCCTGAGCGCGGTGCAGGCACAGTCTGACTCAGTGGCTTGGCACGGGTTTGCTGGACAGCTGGCTGCCAAGCCCAGCTGCGAACAGCCCAGGGTGCGCTGCTGCCGCTTACCAGAGCGTGGGAGACACGCACGCAGCCCGTTCCCTGGCATGCATGCCCTGGGACTAGCGCAGGCTCCCTGGAGTAGCGGAAGTCATGGCGCCCGGTACCTGCCCTGGCTCTGGGTGCATTCCATCCGCCCCCTGGACAGCGAAAGGCCTCCTGGGGATTGTGGAAAGGACGGGCGCTTGGCTCCTTCAAGGGAAAGGCTCCCTGAGACCAGTGAATGAGGGTCCCCCACCCTGAGCCTGCTGCCCCCCAAGAACCCCCATGTGCAGTGCGTGGACAGGGCCCCCTAAAAGCATCGGACAGATGCCTCCCCCATAAAAAATAGCATGATGCATGGAGGGTGACTTAGCAGGCTCTCGTCCCTGTTCCCCCCCAACCAGGGAATGCCCCCCCCCCCATAACCTTGTTGCTAACATGGGGATCTTGCCCTGTGCAACATCTTCCTAATGTCCTCTCCAGCGGGGCCTTCACCTGAGCCCTCCATTGCTGTTGTTTGTGTGGCAGTAGCACCGAGAGGGTCCGGCTGAGATCCACAGACACAGAGCTGAGGGCTCCAAAGTGCCCCCAGTCAGATAAAAGCTGGGAGGGGAGACAGAGGGGGAAGGGACGTCTCCAGGGTCGCACAGCAGGGCTGGGAGTAGCACTTAGGTCACCTGAGTCCCAGGGCGGTTCCCTAGCCACTAGACCACGCTGCCCCATCCAGGAGTCATAGTCCCAGTGCATTGCTCGGATCAGAGCCCGCAGAACAGCCATGAGGTTCTTGTTACATGCCGTGATTACTTTCAGGGCCAGCGCAACATCCCTCTGGCTCAATACGGCAGCCGCTGTGCTGAGACGGGAACCCGGTGCCGACTTTGGCCCAGAGGGGAGAGTTTGAAAAGCAGCCAGTGAGCGGAGAGGTCTCTCTGCATTTTCCACTGCTGGGCAAATCAGTTTGGAGAAAAACAGCCCCGAACCTTCTTCTATCGGAGTGAAGCGGCCGGGCTGGGACTGGGGGCGCCAGCACAGGGGGAATTCATTAAAAAACACCACCACCGAAACTGATACTAAATTAAAGCTCTTCTGCAGAGAGCATTGTTGGAGTATTCAGTACCCCTCCTTCCCCCGCAATTCCTCCTCCCTTCCCCCACCCAACTCACCCCTTCCTCCTCCCTCCCCATCCCAACCCCCAAATCCCCCTCCTTTCTTTCTGCCCCCCAACCCTCCCCCTCTCATCCCTCCCATGCCCCAGATTCCCCTGCCCTACCCCCTTCTTTCCTTCCTCCCATCCCTCCTCTCCCCCATTACCCCTCTCCATTCCCCCACCCCTATCTCCCCCTTCAATTCCCCTTATCTCCCTCTCCCCTCCAACCCTCCTCCATTCCCCCCTCCCCTTATCACCCCATCCCCTCTCTATATTCCCCCTCCCCTCCCCCTTATCTCCCCCTCCAACCCTCCTCCATTCCCCCTCCCCTTATCACCCCATCCCCTCTCTATATTCCCCCTCCCCTCCCCCTTATCTCCCCCTCCAACCCTCCTCCATTCCCCCTCCCCTTATCACCCCATCCCCTCTCTATATTCCCCCTCCCCCTTTATTCTCCTTCCTGCCTCCCTTATCTCCCCCCTCTATTCCCCCTTCTCTCTCCATCCCCTCTAACCCTCCTCCATTCCCCCCTCCCCTTATCACCCCATCCCCTCTCTATATTCCCCCTCCCCTCCCCCTTTATTCTCCTTCCCCCCATATCTCCCCCTCCCCCTCTAACCCTCCTCCATTCCCCCCTCCCCTTATCACCTCATCCCCTCTCTATATTCCCCCTCCCCCTTTATTCTCCTTTCCCCATATCTCCCCCTCCCCCTCTAACCCTTCTCCATTCCCCCCTCCTCTTATCATCCCCATCCCCTCGCTATAGTCCCCCTTTATTCTCCTTCCCCCCCATCTCCCCCTCCCATTCTAGTCCCCCTTCGCTCTCTGGGGTAATTTGTCCCCTCCGGGCACTCGTTGGAGGGGTAGGTGGATGGGGGGAGTTGCGTGCGTGCGTGCGTGCGTGTGCGCGCGGCGGGGGGAGGCGACGCCTCGCTGCGTGCGCGGTGACGCCACTGCGGGGCGGAAGCGCGTGTGGGCGCCCCGTCCCGGAAGCCTGTGGGTGGCGCTGGTTCCGGTTCCGGTGGCTGCTGGGCTGGGTGGCGAGGGGGAGGCAGCAGGCGAAGGAGCGAGCGAGCCAGACAGTCGCTCGGACGGGCGCAGACTCCGCCGCCCAGAGCCGCCGCCCCGGGGACTGAGGTGAGGCCGGGGCGGGCCGGGCGCGCTTCCCCCGACCCCTGCGCGGCCGCGGAGCCGCCGCCGCCGCCTCCCGCCCCCGGCCTGGGCCGCCGCCTCAGCCTCTCGTCGGGCCTAGGCGGCGGCGGGGGAGACTAATGGGGGAGGGGAATACCGTATTTACGGGGGGCAGGGGGCGGGGTCTCTGGGTATCAGGGTCGATGGGGGAGGGGTTCCCCGGGAGAACGGGGAATATACGCGGGGAGGGGTCCCTGGGACTAGTGGGGGAGGGGGTTTAGTGGGGGAGGGGCCTATTTAAGGGTGCAGGGGACGGGGGTCTCTGGCGGTATTAGGGGGATGCGGGTCAATGGGGAAGGATTTCTGGGACTAATGGGGGAGGGGGAATATGTAAGGAAGGATGGGGGGGGGCCAGAGGGGGTGGGAAGGCTGGAAAAGGAAGCAGGGGGGGGGGGGGCTGTGAAGGTCTGTGGTGTCCACTGGGGTTTGTGTTTCTGGGTGGGGAATGGGGGGTCGTGGGGTGATTTGGGGGCTGCAGGACAAGGTCGATTTCCAAGAGGGCCCCCGAGGAGCTGACGGGAGTATGCTGGGGTGGCTCGCGGTGGTGAGCTTTGGCAAGCCACTAAAGAGAAGGGCGCTGGAAATTCCTAGGGGCATGGGGGAGAAGGAAGGTGGAGGCCCATCAAAGGCGCTTGCCTGGGGAGAGGGGTGTGGTGAGCATTAGGAGAAGGGTGCTGGAGTCTGGGGAGGGGGGGGGGGTATTGTTAGTGCTGGGCTGGTTAATCCATTTATTGGCCTTTATCAGCTCCTGCTCTCATCCTGGTTTGTTAGGGCTCTTGGCTTTCTCTCATTAATGACTGACTCCCTATATCTTGAGTGTTTAAACACTGGGGGGAGGTGGAGGGGAAGGAAACCTACCATACTTTACATTGTCCTGCCCCACCCACGGTGGGCAAGGCTTGGATGCATTAATATAAATGTTTCGAGGTCCCCAAAGGAAAGTTCTATAGAAATTGAACATTGTTGTTCAACTATTAGGATATAGGATCCCTCCCCCCAAAATGGTGTTGCACCCATAACAACCCCCAGCAGACTGGGTTATGCTCATAAATTAAATACTGATGAATTCTGTAACCCTGCTAATTCCAATCGTTATTTGCCCTTCTGGAAATTTAGACTATAGGGAACAATGTTAAAAATTTTTTTTTACTGTGGGGCAACACTCTGTTCTCACCTACCTCCATTCCCCTACTTTCCTTAACTTTACCGTTTCTAAACATAGACCTTAACAGGAAACTTCATTGAGGAAGTATAAATCTTTAACCAAATGTTCAGTCATCCTAAGAAGGGCTGATCATAAGCACCTGCTGACAGACCCATTTCTGAGCTGAAACAAGGTTTAAATGGGATTTAGTTTCCATAGTCTTGGTGGTGGATACTGTTCACAAGGGACATGTAGACGGATCTAGGGCTAGTTCTGGCCCCCACTTACCTTTCAACTTGCCTAGAGATGCAAATTTCTCTCTCTCACACACACACACACACACATCCAGGCTACTGGACAGTTGCAGTGCTTTTTTGTGTCTCTGCTTGAATAACGCCATGGGTAGAAGGATCTTATGTGTGTACTTCCTGTACCTCAGAATATTCTTGGGAACATGAAATGCCTATATCTTGGCTTCGCTCTGTGTGATCAGGCAAAGCACATACAGGTAGTTCTTAACACAGGGTTAATTGACCTAAAGAAATCAAAATCAGATGTGCATTCTTGAGCGGAATTCAGATGTTTGGATATTTTTTCCCTCTTGCTGGTACATCTGGGTGAGCTCAGCAGCTTGTGTATTTTGGCACTCAGGCCTGTCTAGTAATAGAAGACAAACTGTTTGGCTTGTTTTGTCTGTCTCATGGTCCCCGTCTTGCTGTAATGTTTCATTTTTACATTTCAATGGCAGGTCAGGAGGGAAGCAGATATGCTGTGTTTACATGGTGTGGTTTTAAGTCAGGTACTAGTAATTATGGCTGCTAATAGCAATGAAATCCTGGGTACCATCTTTTGGAGTTGAGAGCATTATCGGTTGGGGGTGGCTACTTTGTCTAAAGGAGCTTTATACAGGAAGGAACAAGATTCAAAGTCCTGTGGGTAATAATTGCATATTGATATAGTTGTTGCTTATTTCCTTTTATTTCACAGTCCGCAGGAGGGAGAAAATGAAAGCAGGCTGCAGCATTGTGGATAAGCCAGAAGGAGCAGGAGGTAAGGAAGTGTATATAATGTGAGATGCTGCACAGTAAGAACTCTTAAAAGCCTGATGCTCGTTTACACTGAGAACTCTTTACGTGGTTCTGACATCGTAAAGGCCCCTTTGTCAGAGCTGTGTGTGGATGGGAATCAGGCCATCAATGTTAATATCAAACTGCTGTGTAATTACATTATAGGTGAGGTCTGATGTCCTGTGAGTTTTGGATTTAGAATCACGCAGAGCAGTTACTGGGTTAAGACTTGAATACCTTTTCCTATATCTATTTTGCATGCAGGCCTCTGATTTTGGTTCATGCCCCACTATGCCTTGTAAGTGTTTTCATGCCCAATTACTATCTGATATAGAGGTAACACAGATGCCATCCATCCGTAACACAGTTTGGCTTAGCACAGTATAATTCTCAGAAAAACCCCAAACCACCTTGTCCACAATGATCTGGGAAACCCTGCAACAATAGTTATGCTGGAAAACTGTTTTGGCACAGTTAAACTTGACAGTCATTCATAAGCACCTGTCAGCGTGGCTGAAAGCGGTGTAGACTAAGATTTTCTCTTAGAGGCTGACTGGATTGGATGAAAATTGTGGGTGCTCAAAACCTCTAAAAATCAGGCCTCTTGTTTAGATGCCTAAATATGGATTTAGGTGCCTGATTTTAGACACCCAAGTTCAAAAATGTGACCAAGATATCTGGTGTGTAAAGACCCCTTTTCATTCTTTCTGGTTCTTCTAATGTCTTTTTTTTTATCTTTAGTTCTTGCTTCTGTTTGGTTTCACAATGTTAATTTTTCACATTTTCCTCTCTAGGGAGGCAGTATTGCATTGTTACTGCAAGGGAATTGGTGGACAGGACCCTTGAGTTCAAGTTCTATTATTTATACTATAATAGCGTGTAGAGACCGTAACCAAAATCACAGCCCCATTCTGCTAGACATAGTGAAAGGCAGCCACTGCTTCAAAGACTTTACACTTGCTGAGCTCTGTTCCTAGCTCCAGTTTGCTATGTATTCTTTTGTTTTAATGGCTTTTAATTATTTCATTCTGTTGCTTTGGGTTCTCTTCAAGGCTATCACTTCCCAGAGTGGGCATACAAAACTGAATCGAGCCCTGGCTCCCGTCAGATCCAGCTCTGGCACTTTATCCTGGAGCTGCTGCAGAAGGAGGAATTCCGCCATGTCATCGCTTGGCAGCAGGGCGAGTATGGGGAGTTTGTGATCAAGGATCCAGATGAAGTGGCACGTCTGTGGGGCAGGAGGAAATGCAAACCACAAATGAACTACGACAAGCTGAGCCGGGCCCTCAGGTGAATGGAAGGGTGCTTCAAAACAATTGTTGATGAGGGTGAAATATTCAGAATGGGGTTGACAGGGAAGAATAGCTGGAAGATGTTGCTGATTCATGTAAGATGTTGCTGATTCATGTACAAAGTCAATTGTGGAAATTAACTCAACCCCCCAGCTCAATTGCCCCTAAGCTTTGGAGAATTATGGGTCCATCTGGTTGGTTGATACAGTTGTCTGTCTAACCTTTAGCAAATACATGGGGAGGAAATGGCCACATGGTTGCCAGAGGGTTGTGACATAACAGCAGATTTGGCCTATACCTGACTGTGGGGTGTAATGACATAAATTTGCATTTATAACTTGAAGATCATTGTAATCAGGAATTTACTTCTCAGGAGTTTTCCTGTCTCTCCTCTTCCTCTGGCTTTGATGCCTGCTTGAGTAATATAGGTGTTGCAGGAAAAAACATGGGCTTACTCCATCAGTGATAAAATTTCTGAGAAAGCAACTCCCTTGTTTAAGACCAGTTCCTACTTGTACAGAATTAGAGGGTGAAGACATGGGATTAAGGTTCCTTCTTGATCCCACAATCAACAGTTGTATTTCCCTTATCTTTCTCCTGGCAATTGTATCTATAAACATAAGTCACAGCGCAGTGGGATCCTGGTCTATGACTCGAACCCCTAGGTGCTACAATAATACAAATAATAATTATTGGCCCCCCCTCAGTGTTCTTTTGCACTTGCTGCAGCAGTAAATTCAGCTGTGCTGCATTAGAGGTCAGCTCTAACCTGCTAAGAGCTCCTGGCATCATAGGAGTGTGCAACAGACCAAGGGTAGTATATGGCCAATAGTGTCATTTGGTTTTGTGGTGGTGGGCAGGGTGACGGAGGTTGATCGGTTTTTACTATGCACTTTTGGATCTATTAGTAAAGTTCTGTTACCTTTTCTCCTTGCCAACGTCCATCCTAGTTCTTGAAGTCTTTCCCCCTGCGTAACCTTCAGATCACAAACCAGTTTTATTTACCCCCTTCAAGAGCTTTTCCATCTCTATGTAGTTTGAAGGGGGAGGCAGCTCAAAATGGGCCCAGTTCTGTTGGCCGGGGAGGTGTAGCCTGGTCAGATCTGTCATTATAAAAATGACACTGAGAAGTTGCGGTGTTACCAACCTTGCTAATAATATGGGCCTCGCTGTCATGTGCCCTCTGATCCCTCCTGGGCAGGGCAGGCAAAGATAAACAAGGCAGCAAACAAAACAGATACATAATGGAACAGGAAGGAAACAATAAATTAAATAACACCAACGCTGCAATTGATGTATGGGAGTGGAAAAAACTCCACCTGCCTGATCCAGCCAGGCCTTGGTTCCTCGATCACACTCAGAACTTCACTGAAGTGAGATTAATCAGCAGTGGTGGCACAAGCAGCCACCTCAAGTAGGAAACCTTTGTCTTCCCACCCCCTCCCTGTACTCCAGCTGCTTGATTTCTTGTCATCTGTGCAAACATGAAGTGCCAACAACCAAGATAGGATGAATTGTGTGTAGTATTTTGGTGTACTGGTTAGATCTACACTATGAGCTAGGGTTGTGATTTCCAGCTTGCGTTGACATGCAGTAGCTCTCATGGAGCTAGCGCGCTAAAAACAGGTAGTGTAGCCATGGTAGCACAGGCGACAGTTCTGAGTGCAAACCCACTTAACCCCGTAGGTGCAAACTTGGCTTGGCTAACCCGCACAGTCCCTCACCACTACCTGTGCTAGTGCTACCGTGGCTACACTGCAATTTTTAGTGTGCTGCCTTGATGTGAGCTAGCGCGTGTTTACACAATCACACCCCAAGCTCATAGTGTAGACATGGCCACTGAGAGCCTGAGGACCAAAGTTAGCCCTGGTGTAAGCAGGGATGGCGCCCATTGGGTTTATGGGAGACGGGGGTGCTGCTTCCCCCATGCTGATTTCAGCCAAGTTCTGATTTCCTCGCAGACGTGCAGCACTTGGGTTTCTTTTGGCTCCATGAAGGCTCCATCCACGTGGATGAAGCTGGGCTAGCTGAGTAGCAGCACTGCGTATTTGTAGTCCTCGGCACCTGCAGCACCGATCAAAGGATTTTTACAAAGGACGCCATGTATTCCTATTCCTGATGCAATGATGGGTAAATCAGACCACAGAGGGGCAGTCTCTCGCCCGTGCTCACAGGCAATTCAGTGATAGAGCTTGGAATAGAATCCAGGTCTCCTGAATGCCCATCCATGGCTCCATAACCCGGACCATGGTGTCTCCTATAGCATCCAAGAAGCTAGAGATGGAAAGGACCTTTGAGGGCATCTCTCCTCACCTTCTAACAGTACAATGACACTTTGGGCAGCAGTTCCACTAAACGCTTGGAGTGGGCGCTCCCATACGCTTTCAGAATGTGAGTGTTACTTTAATACGGACTGTCTTATGGACACGTTCCTTCCCATTCTCAATCCTTTAACATCCCTGTGGCAACTACAGCTACTGCTTACGTGGAATAGTAGCCGTAGCTAAGTATGTTACTTTTCTATCTTTAATGGAATTTAGCAGTTGGAAATGAAGAGCTGATACCATGTGCCCGGCCAGCTCTCTGGGCTGCCAGCAAGTCCTCTGGGGGCCACAGTGTTGGAAGCCCTGTGTTGGGAGGCAGTGTCATTGATCTCACCATTTGGGAGGCCTAGTAGAGAGAGCACTGCAGTAGGATGTATGGTTTTATCCCCAGCTCTGCCACTGGCCTGCTGGGTGACCTTGGGCAAGTCACTTTGTCGTTTTTCTCATCTGTTAAAAGCGGATAATGATACTGACCTTCACAAAGTGCTTTGAGACCAATGGCTGAAAAGAGCTATCGACGAGCTAGGAATTATTCTCCTTTGGAAACTTTTCCTGACAACAGCCTCCATTTGCATGTGCTTACTTTTACTCTTCTTCTCTGAGTAGCTTTATTTCTTTGTAGACAGTTGAAACTTGGGCATAGTAGAAGGAAGGCAGTCCTTAGAGTGGTTTAAGCAATAGACATTAAGCTGTATTGCATCTGACTGGCAGAGCTCTTGATAGTTTTTTAATTTTTTTTTTGACAGATATTATTATAACAAGAGGATTCTTCACAAGACAAAAGGCAAAAGGTTTACCTACAAGTTCAACTTCAACAAGCTGGTGATGCCCAACTATCCATTTATTAACATACGGCCCAATGGTAAGCTGGAAATGGGGTTCCTGTCAAATCCTAATCAGTGTGCGTTGATTGGCAGCGTATGGAATGCTCAGCTTATGCTGTGACATGTCTGTAGTGCAGGGAGGGAGCTAAAATCACACCCAGTGATCTGCACAGATTCCTTCCACGATCTCTCATTTGTCCAGGCTTCCAAGCAATCAGTGCTAATATGGTGGGAATGTCAGTACTATGATGATACTTTAAACTGGAGTGCACTTCCCCTCCGTTTGCCCTCCCGTGGCAGCCTTTAAGGCAAGCCCGATGCATTTAGGCTTTCTATGTAAGCTTGCTTGTTTGGTTGTCTCTATTGGGTGTTGGGGGTTTGCTTCGCTCTCAGTTTTATTTGAGCGTCTCATCCTTCTGATAACCGAGGAGTTCGGCTCTACTGCAGGGACCGTGTCGTACGTGCTTGCAAAGCACCCGGTACGTTTATGGTGCTGTATAAATGTGACCTTTCCTGTTACCATGTCCAGAGGTCTCTGGGACTGGGTGCATGTAAATGTTATCAAAATGTTCACAGCCTAAAGACAGCGATAAAGAGCTCCCTGCTCTCCTGAAGAGCAGTTAAACCAGCTCTTATGCTGACAGCAGCCCTTGATTGCTGTGTTCCTGCCCCTTTTATGTCAAGCAGAACAATTCTCAGCTAAATTGCTCTGGCTTTCAGGGGAATTTACTAGCAAGTGCAGCTCAGAGCAGCTTCCAGTGGTGGGTTTTGACTGGCTTGTGAGTCACGGGAGCTCCTGAACTCTTGTGGTGACCCAAATCCACAATGGTTTAACAGGGTAGCCACAAGGTTCTTAGACAGGAAGCATTAGAGTTGGCCATTAGGATGTTCGGGGCATTGAGTCTTGTTGTTGAGTCAATAATTCCTGAGTATAAATTCCACACCAGGGTTTGGGCTAATGCCACCATTAATGCTGCAGTTCTGCTGTCAGAGGGTCCGTCCGTCTTGAGTTCCACTCCGGTGGGTTGTGCGGTGGAATCTAAGATCCCATGACCTGCCTCATACGATCGAGGGCTAACCCTGGAATTGGAATCGTAGGGAGCAGACAACCCCAGGAAAGAATACATTCTAATGTTGAGGGATGAGCGTGCCATTGGTGGGTGTAGAATGGCGTCTGCATATCTAAACAGCCCCCACACTCACCAGGGAGGAGGATCATGTTGAATGTGTTCAGTGGGATGTTTGGGGCCTAAACTGCAGAACTCAATGCTGCAAGGAATTGGATCAGAAGGGACCCTCGCCTGGCCACGTTCAGAGCGCCGTGCAGGGCTCACCTCATCAAGAAAGCCTGACGAATGGCTGAAGAGCAACCTAACAAAGGAAAAGGGAATAGTGTTTGTGGAGACTGAGTGATGGCAGCTATTCAGAGCTGGGGATAAATACCTAGATAGATGCACAGTGGTTGCACTGCCAGGATCTAACTCATCATTTGACTCTAAAATCGCACCGGGCAGCCTCTACCATGAAAGACCAGAATTGTGGTTTCAAAAAGCCTGTCTTTTTTTTAAAAAAAATCCACCCTAGGGGTAGGAGGCAGTGGAGGAGTAGAAATCACCAATGAAGTAGAGTTGCTTCCCCCATGTGAGAAGTGTCGCGTAGGGGAGAAATGTAAATTCCAGGTGCCCTGAACCCAGGCGTGAGGGATATAAAATGTAGCGTGAAGCTGCAGTGCAGATCTGTAATTACTACAGCAACAAGTCTGAGCAGTTCCACCCCAACATTGCTCACTACTGCTCCTGTTTGCTGCCACTCCCTCCTGTCCCTGGGGCATGCATTTAAAAAAAAAAAATAGTTTGGAGAATTGGAATGCATCTGTCTAATTACAACCTGTTTTCTTTCCTCCTGGCTGGGGGTGGGGGTTGGGATATTAAACCTGTTTGGGGCACTGGAATCTGATTTCCCCTCTCTCCTCTCTGTTGTGTGCACTTTACCGGGTAGAGGTGCTTGGGTCTCTTTGTGGCTGAGGTCAGAGCAGGCACAAAACTGCATTAATCAGGCTTCTGTTAGCAATAGCAAATATTAAGAACAAGGGTCTTCTCAAGCCTTCAGATGGGAGTTGTCTGAAATGGTGGGCACAAGGAACCTGTTTGAGTAGCAATATTACTGGGGAAATGGTCTGCGATCAAATCTCTTCCATTCTGGAAAAGCACAAACGGGTGGGTTTTGATGTTCCGTCGGGAGAATTGGAGCTTTATCAGCGGTGTGTGTAGTGGCTTCAATAAAGCTGTATTCCATAATGTCTGTCATGCACCCTTCCTCCTCCAAAAGCGTCTCAGTTAAACAGGAGAGAGAAGGAGACCTCGAGAGACCGAAAGGGCAGGGGAAACATGTTTGGATCTGAAAATCACCGATTAGTTGACAGTGCTGAGAACCTGAAGAAGAGCTCTGTGTAAGCTGGAAAACTTGTGTCTCACCCACAGAAGTTGGTCCAATAAACGATATTACCTCCCCCACCATATGTCTCTCAAGCTGAGAGAGACAAGAAGGCTACTTCAGGCACCAAAGGAGACGATTCACCTCCAAGGGTGGCAAGATTTTGAGGTGGGGCGAGGTGATTGAGGTATTTGCGGGGGAGATGAGGGGAATAGAGAGCAGGTTTCTGAGGCTGCTCCCAGCCGATCACCTGTTACACTGCTGAGCATATGTGGTGCTTTTGTGTTATGTTTTTAAGCATCTCCAGGTGCAGCCCCAGCCATGAAGCTCTTACACGTGACACTTTCCTCCCCGGCCACATGGGTTCCTAACACTCCTTTCTCATTCTCTCCCTTGCACCAGGTGTCGTCCCACAGAGTGCCCCACCCGTCCCCACTGCTTCGTCCCGCTTCCATTTCCCACCGTTGGACAGCCACTCTCCCACCGAGGACGCCCAGCCCAGCCGGTTCTCCAGTGGAGCCCTGGGGTCATCCAGCCAGGAGCCTCTGAACGACAGCACTGACAGGAAGCCTGACATGCCGGAGTTGGAGGATGTCTCAGATTGGCGGCGCAGCGTGGATCTCATGGCTTCTCGGAATGCAGTGGGCGCTGGGAGCATCAATAATCAGAAGCGCAAGCCAGAGGTCATGCTGCCTCTCTTCACGAGGCCTGGGATCTACCCGGATCCTCACAGTCCTTTTGCCGTGTCCCCTCTTCCAGGACGCGGTGGGGTCTTAAATGTCCCAATCTCGCCTGCGTTGTCTCTGACTCCAACCCTCTTCTCCTACAGCCCCTCGCCAGGTCTCAGCCCCTTCACAGGTAGCAGCTGCTTCTCTTTCAACCCTGAGGAAATGAAACACTACCTGCATTCACAAGCCTGCTCGGTCTTCAACTACCACCTGAGCCCGCGGACTTTCCCCCGCTATCCGGGGCTCATGGTCCCACCACTACAGTGCCAGATGCATCCCGAAGAGCAGCCCCAGTTCCCGATCAAGCTACAGCCTCCGCCTGTGGGGCGTAAGAACAGAGAGAGACTGGAAAGCACCGAAGAGGCGACTGCCCCCCAGCTCGCTCCTGCTTCACCCAGGGTTAAGGTTGAGCCCATAGCAGATAAGGAGCTTGAGAGTGAAGAGCCACCAGCCAAAGGGAAGGACAAAAGTGAGGAGGAGGAGGAGGAAGGGCCTGGCATGGTAATGCCAAACACCAGCCTGGAAGGAGAGAGAGGGGCTGTATTTGCCAGGCCAGCTGCCCCGTCCTGGCCCTCAGCATCACCAGCACCTACCCGAATAAACTTCCCCACTGAAGAATCCCAGGGGCAAGGGGAAGGAGGTGGAGAGAAGCCATCCAGAGAGCCAGTGGGAGACACCGGGGCGCAGGAAAAGAGAGAGGATGCCCTGATGCCACCAAAACTGCGTCTCAAACGGCGTTGGAACGGTGACCGGCAGGCTGAAGCCCCAGAGGAGCACCAGAACGGGAAGCTGCACTGGAATGGTATGCTGGGTGCCTCGCACCTCGTCCCGCCGCCCAAGGCAGTGACCGCCACGGCTGCATCGGACACCTAGGAACTAACTGGAAAGCGCTACAGTCCGTTTGTACTAGAATCCGTGTATTTATGTAGCAACGTTGCAGAGGGGGTGGGGACGGGGGACTAGAATGGTTTGATAATTCTAGAGACTAGGACTTCGGTTTTTTGTTTTTGTTTTAATTTGTTGAACCGCAGGTGAGACTTTGCTTGCCCTGGTTAGGAGAGGAAGGCGCTAACCTCTTCTGCGCGTCAGGTCGAGACCTTGCGCAAACTCCAGAAAGACCAAGCCACAGTCTCCAGCGAGGCTTATGAACTCCAGACATAATCTACTTTATATTCTCTAGTATTTATAGAAGCAGGAATCTGAATATAGTTTCTTTTTATGGCGTCGGGTGCGGCAGTGGAAAAAGATTTCCTAAACAGTTCAATTGGAGATGCGATTTATTTTTTTGGTCGGCATCACGAGCTGTCGCTCTTTTCAGCGGGTTTGGCGGACGGGAGTGTTGCACTGTCTTTAAATTGAAACAAAGATTGCAGAAAGACAAACACAAAAAAACAAAACAGCTTGGCGTCAGTAGGAGGAAGCTGCTGAAAACTCAGCAGTCAGTGGTTTGAGTCAAGCTGTATTTCTGACAAACAACTCTCATTAGGACTTGAAGACGCAATGGTCATTCTTTCAGCCTTCTTGAAATATTGAAAAAGCCATGAGCAATTGTCAAATCTTTCAGGGAAGGGAGTAGTGGAGTGGGAAAAATAACCTAATGCCTTTAATAGAATGCATTAAAATGTACCCTAGGTTTTTTCTTCTTCTTTCTAATAGTATGGGTGGGGTGGGGAAGTGATTGGAAGATTAACCCTCTAATTTGATTGTGGTGAGTTCATGGAAAAGGAATGAGAGCTTTGTTAAATCTACTCCCTTTATTGTTTGGTTCCCCTATCACTTTGAGTCATGCCTTAAGTACATAGAGACACTTTATGTGATCAGGGTCTGTTGACAGAAGTCGCTTGTATAACAGTTGGATCATCTTGACCGCGGTTGGGTTTCCATTTGGTATTGGGGTCTGTCCCACTTTTAATACCATTGGGAGGGAAACGTTTAGATTGACTGCGATGGGTGCGGATATAAAGGATTGCGTAGAGGGACAGGAGCAGGGCAGGGAGGCATTGAAGAGTGTTTTGGTGGGGGCAGGAGAAGTTCAGAGGTGAATTTTAGAGGGCAAGCTGGTGCTGTAGAGCATGCCAGCCGTTTGGTGAGTGGTGGTGGTGGCTACTCAGACCTTGCTTTGTAAATCGTGCCACATTATTTGCGATAAACCTGCTGGTTCCCTGAATAGTTGTGTTTCTCATTAGACTAATTGGCCTGGGCTTCAGATTACACCAAGGAATGTGATTCTTTCCTGTTGCATTGGGACTAATTTCTAATGATTCCTTGAAAGGAACTTGAACGATTGATCTCGGCAGGGATAAAGTCGTATCTACAGTGTTGTCGTTTATTCATGCAAGTCTAGGAAAACAGTTTTGAGCAGGCAAGCTACTTTAGTAGAGAGCTTAGCAGCTGTTGTGAGGGGCAGGGGCAGGATGTGTGAGCAGAGTATTACTTGCATACCCTATTAGGCGAATATAAACCTGGTCTATGTGGTGAAGAGGGCAGTTTGGAGCCAGTGAGTTGAAAACCTGACAGTAAGGCCCTGCCAAAGCAAAATAGTGTCCATAGTACAAGTTAGACGAACTGCTCTGTTTGGTGGCTACTGCCTGAGAGGCGCTGGCAGAAACGTGTGTAAATCAGGGGGCGGGGAAGGGGTTGTGATCTCTTTACCAGGGCAGCTCCGCTTAGTTGCGTGGTGCAGTTCCCGCTTCGTTCCCAGTCTGTGCAGGCTGTGTGGCTCAGCTGTGGGTTAGAACCCACGCAGTTCCTCGCTCCCAGTCCTTGGCTGTAACCGTTACCCCACAGGGTTGCCTTTTTAGCATCTAGGTTTACCTCCAAATTTGGAACTGAGCATGGTGGGGGGAAAGGGAAAGGCATCCCCGGCTTTCGGAACATCCCTTTCCCGAGGAGCGGGCCAGCAGATGTCAGTATGAACTCAGGAATAGAAACTCGAGGCCTTTCGAATCAGTAATGCATATCTTCAGCCCCGTCATACCCAAGTGCCAGAATCAATGGATGCTGCTCCCATTTGAGGGGGACTAAAATCACCCATTTCGCGCTTCTTTTTCCAAATGAAAGTTAAAACTACATTTTAAAATGTCATTTGGCTTTACAAGTTTGCAATCAGTTTTGGTTGGGGGTGGGGGAGGGTCGATTGTCATTGCACTGCAAACTGGGATCTCCAAGTTCAGGGATAAAGGACTCAGGTTCTCAGGACAATGGACCAGTGAACGCTGGGTACATCGGCGTTGGGGTGATGTATTCAGGCCGCGCTACCCTGTTCCCCAGCTGGCTCAGGAAGACATCTCTTTGCAAAGGTGTTCCTCCTGACCAGACTTAACATTGCCTAGCAGCAGCTTAAAGGAGGAAGCTTATAAATACATTTTAAATAAAATATATATATATTCCAGTGTGCCAAATATTTAAACTTTTACAGTTTAAATGGTTGAAATCTCAGCGTCCACCTGTATTAAGTAATCAAGAGCATGTTAATGTTTAAACCATTTTCGCTTTGTTTAGCCATAGAGAATCTGTAGGAAAGGAACTTTAATGAGACAACCAGCTGTTATCTGAGGTTTGGGGGAAAGAATTGTCAGGGCAAAGCGTGGGGTTGGGAATGTTAGCCAAGCATCTCCCCTCAGTGTTGCAAAATTGTCAAGCCCTGGGGGTCAGTCTGCTCAGTAATGAAAATTATTCCTCGCATCCCCTGGGGACGGGCGAGTTGGATTTTGCAAGGCTCCGGTAGCTGGGGGTGTTGTTTGGCTAATAGTGCCCTGCACCACATAGGGAATTTAACCTCTCTACAGTACAGTGTGGGTGAAGAGAAAGGAACGTCCTCCTCTAGAAGCATTAAAACCATGGTGACAAGCTGTCACTGTCTTCACCTACAAGATAGGTTAAACCCATTGCTTGGTTGTCTTCTTTTTTTTTATTTATTCTATAATTGTGTTTGTTTTTTAAAGTAACTTTTTTCTTTTCTTTTTTTTTCCTCTTATGGTTCCTGGTGGGTTTTAAAAAGGATTTCTTCTCTTGGTTTGAAATATTCTTAATCAGATCGTTTAAAAAAAAAAAACTGTTAAATTTTAGTGTGTTTTTAAGGAGAAAAAGTATTTACTGATAGAAAGTTTTTTTAAATAAGTTCACTTTTCGTGAAGCATGTTCTTTGACTTTATTAGAGTTGATTCAGCAGGGATTAGTATGGATGCATACACATCTGACTCTGTTAGCTTGAGCTATCTGTCCACTGAAAGCAGAATTAAGTGTGTGTATATGTACATAAAAATGTAAAGTAGTCTTTAAATACTCCATTGTGCAGTGCCTTTAGCTGTCCCACTTTCTATAAAGTCTTCAAAAAAAGTTTGCATATATATATTATATATATATATGATGTAATGTTATAGAAATATATGTATAATATACATATTTTTTTCCAGGGGTATCTGATAGCTCTGTATTTTGTTATGGAAGTTGAAAGAAAAAAAAAGTATTTTACCTCAAATTAAAAAGTTAAATAAACCTTTTAAATAAGTTGACAAGGTTTTTTTTAGTTTATTTGTGCTTTGTCAGGTTGTCTGTCCCTATGGTGCCCATTAGCAGAGTATCTTCATGCCTCAGACACGCTAATGCATGGATGCTCACATGCATGGTGAGATATGGGGAAGAATCATCCGCATTTTACAAGGTGGGAAGCAAATAGATTAAGTGATTCAACTGTTGTCTTGCAAGATGTCTCCAGCAGAACTGAAAACTAAATCCAGATCTTCCAAGTCGATTGCTTTAACCACAAGACCGAACTCGGCACTCTGAGGCCTAGCTGTTATATAGTACTTTGAGATCTGCAGAGGAAAAGATCTCTTACAAAAGGTCAGTAGGACTCAGCATTTTAGGGATAGTGAAACTGAGACACACGAGGGGAGTGACTTGACCGTGGTTGTGTGGCAGAGCCAGGAGTAATACCTGGGTATCCTGATTACCAGTCCTGGGCCTTAGCCAAGGACCATTTTTACAGGCTTCCTTAAACGCCACTTGCATTCAGAATGTTGTCTCATGCGTTTCTCTAACAACTCTCCCCTCCTGCTAATGGAGATCAGTATTTCCTTCTCCACAGTGCACTGTCAGTAGCCACGTCATTGCTCCCTTAAACCCTCGACTATGCCTCCTCTTCTGACTGTCACCATGACTACTCTCTCCTTGGTACGCATGCAGCTTTGTAATCCGGCAGCTTCGTGCTCTGCTTCTTGTGGTTCCTCTGGTTTGCCCTGAACTGTGTCCCGGTCCTCACAGCCAACACCAGCATGTTGTATGTTTTTTCCAGGTCGTTCTGAACATTCCTTTGTGTTGTTTCCATGGAGATGCACAGTGCCTTCTGGCTGTTCATATTGATGCTGCTCCTCATGTCCTCCAGCAGGAGGTGCTCACAGAATGAGTTTGCCCTGTATTCCCCCCCACCCCTGCAGAGAACTCAAGTGTGTGACCTCAGTGGCGTCTTTCGGCTCCCCCATCTCTCCTAGCTGGTGAGCAAACTCAAACCTGAATTTCCAGTGACTGGCTACTGTCCAAACTTTACAGGTGGAGGCTCCTCTCGTAATGCATGTGGTGAGTTAAGTTTTGGCGCCATTCGTCTACTGGAACTCCTCTGCCTCTGGAATTGTGCAGTGCGTTGCCAGTGTCCTATTTTAACCTGCTCGCGCTCTCTGAGCAAGGCTGAAGAGGTGCCCAAGGCAGCTGGCTGCGTCGCAGGAATTCATCTTGAGTGCAGTCTTCCCATGGTGTTGTCGTAATTATCCTTGGGTTTAAGTGCATTGTGTTCTTGTGCCCATCTCTAGCACCTTTGTCCAACCCTTCCCGTATGCAGAGTATTTTTTGTTTGCCGTTTTAACCCTGCCCTCTGAATAACACTAACCAACATAGAGTCGGGATAGATGAGCAGCTGTTAAAGACCTGCTGAAGAGCTAGACATGCAGCCGATATCATGGGAGACATCCACTCAATGTGTAGCGGCAGTCAAAAAAGCAAACAGAATATGGCGAGTCATTAAGGAAGGGATAGATAATAAGACAGAAAATATCATATTGCCTCTATAAATCCATGGTACACCCACGTCTTGAATACTGTGTGCAGATGTGGTTGCCCCATCTCAAAAAAGATATATTGGAATTGGAAAAGGTTCGGAAAAGGGCAACAAAAATGATTAGGGGTATGGAACGGCTTCTATATGAGGAGAGATTAATAAAACTGGGACTTTTCAGCTTGGAAAAGAGACTAAGTTAGGATATGATAGAGGTCTATAAAATCATGACTGGTGTGGACGAAGTAAATCAGGAAGTGTTATTTACTCCTCATAACACAAGAACTAGGGTTCACCAAATGAAATTAATAGGCAGCAGGTTTAAAACAAACAAAAGGAAGTATTTCTTCACCCAACGCGTAGTCAACCCATGGAACTCTTTGCCAGAGGATGTCGTGAAGGCCAAGACTACAACAGGGTTCAAAAAACTAGATATATTCATGGAGGACCGGTCCATCAATGGCTATTAGCCAGGATGGGCAGGGATGATGTCTCTAGCCTCTGTTTGCCAGAAGCTGGCAATGAGCGACGGGATGTATCACTTGATAGTTACCTGTTCTGTTCATTCCCTCTGGGGCACCTGGCATTGGTCATTTGGAAGACGGGATACTGGGCTAGATGGACCTTTGGTCTGACCCGTTCGGCTGTTCTTATGTGAAGAGGTGGGGGGTATCCTCCAGACTATGCCTGGCCCTAACTAGCTGTACCACTGAGGTGGTAGCAATATGGTCAAGCATTTTCCCCTCATTCCTGTAACTGTGCTGTGGACTCTATCTAAGGGAAACTCTTTAACTGTTTCATTTGACTAGCTGACATTTTGCCTGGGGAGATTCCATGCCATGAAAACAATGAGTTACGAGCTGCGGTGGAGCTTGATAACTGCAAGGTTGGCAGGTAAAAGGCTGAAACGCGTCTTTTAAGCCTAGGACTGTGCCAGCGGCAAGCGATGATCCCAGCAGCAGGAATCCATGGGAAGCTCTCCTTGGTTACAGGCCTTAATTGCTCAGGGATGGTACTGATGTGAGAGTCTCCCGGTGAAATAGGCTTCAGCTCACCACCACTGGGAACCTGATGTTGGATGGTCACTAGCAGAAGCCTTTTCGCCCTCCAGATAAGACTGAGTGGTAGCGCTAGTGTGAGTGTTGGACATCGGTACAGAAGGCCATGGAGTGCAGGCTTTCCCCAACAGGTGTGATGTGGCCAAGGTAAAAGGAATGGTTGGTGCAGACAGAGTACAATAGAGCCAGGATTTAACCCACTGATAGTTTTAATACCTCCATGAGCACACGCTCCCTTTCTGTTCCATCCAGTGCCTGTCATGTGAAGGCTTATTTTGATTTAGCTTAAAGAAGTTCCTAATAGACTAAACGCAAATAAATCCAGTTTCAACGCAACAGAAGGATGGGCCAGAAGGACACTTATTTAAATAAGCGTCCACAAAGCAACTTGCAGCAAGCTTTTTGTATTGTAGTGGCACCTAGCAGCCTCCATTATGCTAGGCTCTGTACACACACACACAGAAGGATTCTCAGTGCCCCCTAAGGACTTGCAAACTGTATATGAGACGACGAATTGATACAGAGCACAAGGAAACAATGAGAATACAGGTTGGTGCAATGGTCTCAGCTCAAGCTTGTTTAAAGTAAACTTAAACTGGCTTAAAAATCGCATCTTTAAAGTGTTAGCTGTGGAGAGTGGCCTTGAAGTGGAGTGGGGGGTGATGCCCTGCCAGTGTGGTGTCAAAGAGCCTTGTGACTGAATCAAGCCCAGTGGCTTGTTCATAGTCATAGAGGAGATCAGTGTCCGGAGCGGATTAGACGTTGGGAGTTCCTGGCCCTGTGCTTACGCCACAGAACTGGGCCTCTCTGTGATCACATTTCCATGCCCCTTTATAATTCTCTTGTAAATGGCTTCAGTACAAATAGAACCGTAATGCTGCATTTCAGGTCATTAAAATCCAACCCTTACCAGCTGCCCCCATGCAAAATTTTCTCTTAAGCAAAGAAATTCCCGGCAATGTTGACGGTGCGTGGTTTGGCAAAGGCCTTCCACTCAGTTTTTTAAACGCACAATTAATAGGAATTGCATGTTAATTAAATACCCATTCATTACAGGGACATATGTATTAGGGTTTGATAGTGCTGTGAGCAGCCCCTGTCTGTTTTCTGGCTAATCCTCAAAGGTTTATACTAATCAATTAGTTTTTGTAACCCTAATAGCATTTGCTGTCTGTCAAATATAAAAAGAATGTATAGGTTGTGTTTCCGGTAATAGCACTGCGTTGTGTAGGAATCAGTGTTCTTTAGCACTGAAAGGCAATAACATAGACACACAGACTGCAATGATCCACAGTGAGACAAAGGGCCTGATCTTTATTTGAACTGAGACCGCTCTAGCAGTGCAAAGGTGCCTTAGTGTTAGTGTAACTGATTTGCACCCACGTCAAGGCTCCTTTCCACGGGCAGCCTGCTGAAAAGAGCATTCATGTAAGAACTTGTCTACATGGGGAAATTGGCCAGCAAAGCTGTAGCAGAATAATTATTACCCCAATATAGCTTGACTGGCCAATTTCCTATTGTAGACAAACCCTAAATGACAACTGGAGCCAAGTGTAAGGTGAACCCTTGTACGTTTGTGTTACGTGCTTGTGTGAAATTAGATCAACGGGGGGGAGGGATAGCTCAGTGGTTTGAGCATTGGCCTGCTAAACCCAGGGTTGTGAGTTGAATCCTTGAGGGGGCCATTTAGGGATCTGGGGCAAAAATCTGTCAGGGGACAGTACTTGGTCCTGCTAGTGAAGGCAGGGGACTGGACTCGATGACCTTTCAAGGTCCTTCCAGTTCTATATGAGAGGCATATCTCCATATATTATATTATTGTGCTTATGAAAGCTGTGAAATGGGACATTCTGTTTAAAATGTGTGGGGTCAAATTGGTCCCTTATATAACCGATTTCCTGCCATTGATCTTAAACTGGTTTGCAAAGGGAGCTAAAGCTCTGCATCCAAACTGCCCTGGGTGTTTAAAATCTGAATGTAGCCCGAAATGTTTGTAGTTTAAATCTATCTCTGTCTTGCACCTGGGGCCTAACGTACCTATATGGTCTCCATTAGCATAGTGTCTGGGCACCTCACAATCTTCACAACCCCTCTCTCCCCAGCCCCACCCAGTGAGGCAGGGCGGTGTGTTACCCTAATTTTTTTTTCAAAAGCTTGTACGAAATTCTTTCCAACAGAAAAGTCCGCCGGGAGGTGGAGAACTGCATTCTCTCCAGGAGCTTGCTTTGTGCATGAAGACTTGTGATGTAGATTTCTATTATGGTGATGGATGCTTTAGGAAAGCATGTAGAGACCTGTAATGTAGAGATCATTGGCTGAGCATTGGGTGCTTAGAGCCAGGGCCGGCACTACCATTAGGCGACCCTAGGCAGTCGCCTAGAGCGCCAGGTTTTGGGGGGCGGCGTTTCAGGTCCCTCGGCGGCCGCCAGCGAAAGCTTCTTCGGCCGCCGGGGATCTCGGCGGCATGTCTTCCGCTACCTAGAACCTCTCTGAATCAGGCCCCTCAGGAAGTTAATTTTCCCCTCTCTAATTCCTTGATTGCAGTACAGGGTGCTTAGGCTCAGCCTGCTCCCCCAGAGATCTGGCTGGCGGTTAGAGCTGGCTAAAACTTTTTCCATCATTGTTGCATTTTGATAGCAAGCGACGGAAAGCTTTCATTTTTTTGACCAAATTTCCCACTTTTTCAATTTCTTAAAACTTCTCAGCTTAAAATCAAATTGAAATGTTTAAACCAAAAACTCTTTTCTAATATTGTTTGGTTTCCTTTTTTCATTGAAAAGGGGATATTTTGACAAAATAAACTGTCTTCATTTTTAAAAAATTTCGGGGGGGGGGGGGGCGGAATGATTGTCCTTTTCTAGCCAGCTCTCCCAGCTGTTCTCATGAGCCTCAAGGTGACCGACCACACCGCTGATTTAAGAGCCTCTTTCCTTTCACTGAGCTCAGCTGAGGAATTTTAAACCAGCTGAGATTTTTCCAGCCTGGTGCTCACCCCTCCTTTCCAAATATTAGCACAGCCAAGAGCCAGGAATTCAAACTTAGTGCATTAAGTAGCTTGCTTATTCAAGCAGTTGCTCCAGGGGTTTAGGAGAAAGATGCACCTTCTTTGGCTTAGCACGGTGGTCTAAAAGTTGACTGGGGGAGTGGGGCAAAGGAAGTCATGGTGAGGTTGGAACAGGGTGGGAGTCAGGGCTCCTGGGTTCTTGTCTCCGCTTTAAGAGGGGAGTGTTGTCTAGTAGTGACTGTAGGGGATCTGGGGCAAAATCCTAGTCCCGTTCGTGGTTCAGGAAGCATGGACTAGTGGTGAGAGCAGGGGTCTAGGAATCTGGATCCATGGGTTCTATTCCCTACTTTAGGGGGGAGACTGAGGATCGGAATTCCTGGGGTCTGTTCCTGATTCTGGGGGAGTGTGATCTAATGGTGAGAGCAGAGGACTATGGGAGAAAGGACACATGGGTTCCATGCCTGCCTCTGCACCTCATCTTCCCCCTTTGCACAATCGGGATAATGATACAGAAACGACATAACGTGTTTTTTTTTCCCATACGTGTTATGGGTAGTGATTTGGGTTCACTGAATAACCCCCCTTCCACCCGCTCCTCTGCCTCCCTCTGTCAAAGCCGGAGTGTTCTTGCAAAGCAGCACGAAAGCAGTTAGCACCCTCTGCTTGGCAATGGAGGGCATGGGGGAGAGAGCGGATGGCGTTATTGATCTGTTAGATTACTCAATTTCACCCGTATTGATCAGGTAATTGCTTTATCTCAGTTCTCATTTGAACACTGCATTGCCTTCCCTCTCTCCCCTCCCCACAACGCGCTCGCTCTGTGTTTTAACTCTCATCTGTCATAGACCCCCTGGACGCTGCAGATTAAAAGAAAAGATGAGGTGAGAGAAGGATGAAGCTTTGATCGCCTTAACCAGCATTCATTTCACCGGGCCGAAAGATGACACCTGGTGTGCCGAGACAGACCCTTCCAAAATACACCGAGAGTTTCACGTGGGGCCGTACGGGTTGCTGCTCTCTGGTCTCCGAATGTGAGAGCTAATGATCATTCCAGTCCGATAGTGCCCTAGGAAATAAAGGCATCATGGTGGTCTCCAGACATCCTCCTCTGCAGCCTTGCTTATCTCTTAGAAAATATCCGGGGGCAGAGTCTGATTGCCTTGGTGTAAATCTGGAGTAAGTCCTTGGAAATCCTGTCTGGCCCCTTAAAGGATCAGCCAAAATGCTTCTAACAGAACTGTACTAATCAGGGTCCCAATCCTGTAATTGGACCCACTAGCTCAGCCCACAGTGCCTATACAGAGCCCCAGTGGAAATCACGGGCCCGATTGGGCTGACTGCTGCACAGACCGAGTGAGAGACGAGACATCCCCTTCCCCAAAGAATTCTCACTGGAAATAGACACGGTAGCCAAGGAAGGGTGGTTATCATTGTACAGGTGGGGAACTGAGGAACAGAGAGGAGAAGTGACTTGCCCAAGGTGATACAGCAAAGCCAAGAAAAGAACCCAGGTGTCCTGAGTCCCGGGCCAGCACCTGGAAGATTTTTGTTTTCTTCTTAGAAATAACAGGTATATCAAATCTCACCTCCTTGGCTTCCCTTGAGATCTCCTCAGAGGACTAGAGAGCTGGTATTGGACTTACAACACTGCCCTGCAGCGAAGGACTGTGGATCTCTAACAGATCTTTCCTGCCGACTCTTTGTCAGGCTTCTGATTTCTGTAGGTGCTCGCAACAACTGCATGTAGGGCGTGATTCTTCATTACCTGGTGCAGTCACAGCAGGGTAGCGTTGCATACCCGCTCTGCACTGGGGTAAAGGGCTGCAAAGGACACCAGGCGATGGAGAAGTGGGGCCAGAGTGTCTACGTCTGGATAAAATATTTTTTCTGCCTCTCGATCACTCGTACAACACTGGTAGTTGTGGTGGCCTGATCTTAGCATGGGTCTGTTTAGACAAGGGGCGCTTGCTCCAGGGTAATTATATTGATGAAGTTCGTGCTGCCGTGGCACGAAATGGGGCTGCCAGGGCCTTGCGTTAGGGCAGTGTATCGGCACTGGGGATTGCAGTGTTTTAAGGAGTGTGTGAGTGTGTGTGAGAGAGAGGGTGTTCCCTGGATATGCTTTTGGGATAGGGGTGCTGTAGCCAAGTATGCCATTAGAGTCAGTCTCCAGAGAACTAGCCTAGAGCCAGGTGAGGTGAATTGTACCTATTTGCCCTAGCGTGCAGCCTGTTTTCCCCCCTCTCTGTTTTTGGGTTCTTGCGTGTAGCCATTCTGAATGCAAAGAAATAGTCGTGTTACATTGCAACCTTCCAGCTACAGTATTTAGGTTGTTCTCTAGCTTCTCTGTGAACGTAACAGGGATTCATATTGGTGTAGCTACTTAGTAAAGACAGGGTATATTTCTCCAGTCATTCAGAGTCTTTCAGGAAAATTGAGAAGACAAGACCTGAATTTCTAACATTAAAACCCTCTATTTTGTTTCACTTTATTGAAAACCTCTTTGGTCTTTATAAACAAGCAGCATAAACAGACTTTAAAAAAAAAAAAAAAAAAAAAAAAGCACACATCCAATTTTTGTTTCCTGGAGCTGCTCGCCTTTAAACAAGAATAGCGGACCAGAAGTGTAGGAATTGGGTTTGCATCTCACCACCTTTCCAGACTTGACCTAAAGCTCATGGAATTTAATGGGAGTCTTTCCATTAGCTTCAGCAGGCGTGGGATCAGCTCCATTGCGCTCAGACCAAGACCTTTGTGCCTTCTTCAAACAGAAGAGCTCCACGATGTTCCTTAGCCTGTAGATTACTTCCACCTCAAACCATGGTTGAAGCGCAACCCCATGGAAGAAAGAGCTGGGAGGGTGGTCCCTTAATCCTGGATTTAAGGGCCTAGAAAATGCCACTCTAGAAACACCAGGAGAGATTTCTCCATGTCCAAACTGGACGTGGGCCAAGACAACCCCGTTCTCTCCCGTTGTTCAGAAAGGAGCAGACAGCCAAGCGTAATTCACGCAAATGTTTTGTTGGCCAGAGCAGCCGGATTGTTCATAATAGTCTTCCCGCAAACTCGTGAGGCTGTTTTGCAAGGAGTAAGTAAACAAGGCGGTGGATTTGTGGGCAGCAAACAAGAAGCCAGTTGGAAATTTGTGGCCTGATCATGCATCCTTCGTGCACTGAGCCCTTGCTAACTTTAAGGAGAACTTTGGAGGCAGGAACAAAGTACAGGTCCTTGGTCCGACTAAAGGAGCCAAATGTTTGAGGGGGCTGATCCTACAAGACTTCAGCACCTGACAACGTCAGACACCATTCTGCCCATTGAGGCCCTGTTCTTGGTTGCAGCCTCTAGATCTTGCCATAATACCGATGTAATCCACTGAGGGCTAGTGACCTGCTATGTAAGCATTGATCACTGTGGTGTATTGAAAACTGCTAAAATTGTACGCCCTCCCTTTTAAATGCTCTGGAGTTTTTCCTGGTCCTGCTTGCAAGCTTTGGGGCTCTGTAGGGAACCATGCAATCTGGGTCTAGCAGCGATCAGTCTGCAAAGGCTGGGGTGAATTGTGTGCCTCTGTCTTGTGTCTCTTTGGTTCCTGTGTGTTTAAAGCAACCTTCCTGAAAGAGTATTTTGTGTTTTTAATCTAACTTCTGTTTGTATGCCATGAACGGACCAATCACTCATCTAGCAGGTGGAGTTAAATGGGGGAGGTGTGTACCAAAGGGGAGTTAATAAAAGCCCAGCTGCAAAATGCATGCAGGCCGACGGTTCCCTTAAGGAACGTAGCATTGCAAGATGAGCATTGGTCCTGCCTGGTGCATGTATCTGTCTGCTGGTAGCCCTGCGTGGCACCCATCCCACTCAGTGCAGTGAGCAGCTGTGGCCAGGCTGGCTTCTCTCCGAAGTCAAAAGGATTATGCTGCCTCCCTTTCGCTAATTTCTTATGTCATCCAGGGGTTACTGTTGCCATCAGCATTCATGTTTACTGGGGAATTGTCTTTCCCAGGCTGCCTCATTAATCTCTTGTTAAAAGAGGAACAGCGCAAGGGGCCGGGTGACTCAGGGCACTCGTGATGGGGCATGGAGATTTTCAGTTGTAGGACGACAGTGGGGGTTTTTTGTGCCTTCCCTGGGAGTAGCTGGTGCTGACACAGGCAAGATACTGAGCAGGATGGAGCTAAAATGGGTACTTAGCCCATGCCCCAAACAGCGTGCAAACTTTTTTTGTTTTCTTTTTGTACTGTACCTACCCCTGTGGGGTCCCGGTCCATGACGGGCTGCCAGGTGCCCCTGCGATGTAGATAATTGTAATTCCTAATGTTTACACGGTCTCTTTGGAGCAGCTAATTATCTGTGGCATCTTTGCCGGCAGCTGGAGTTCTGCAGACGCGAGGGGGTTGGGTCAGAGCAGGTCATATTCAGTGAAGAATTTATTGGATTCACTTTGCAATGTTTTGACAATAAACGATTGGGTGGAGCTACGCTTTCCGTATCGACTCGGTCTGCGGAGGTGGGGGAATTATTCCCGAATCTATACCAGGGCTGCAGGGCCTCTGCATGATGAGTCAAGGGATCTTTCCCCCCCCTCCCAAATCCCACGGGGATGGGGAAGCAGGTTGGGACTTGACAGTGAAAGTTGATTGAGATTCCTGCCCCACCCCCGGACCCGCGAACATGTGGTGTAATCACAATGATTTTCATTCTCGTTAACATTTGTCTTTGGATTTTTTTTTAGCTTTCATTGAAAACTAAAATGTTGCTGTTGGGAGGCAGTTGAAAAATCAGGCTGTTTGGCAGAAAAATGTTGTAAGTTTTGGGGTCCCCCCCTACAGAAACCTAAAAAATGTAATTGGCAATAGACAGTTTCCATGGAAACGTGATCCATCAAAAGAGCAGTTTTTCTTGGGGAAAAGGTGGGGATGGAAAACTTTTGACTAGATCTACTTCTAATCCCTCTCTGCTGCTCGGCTGGGGTGATTTATCAGTCTGTCGAAGGTCCTTATCTGCCCCCCCATTAGCATAATCTCTAAGCCCCTCCAGGTCTTGGATATATTTATCATCACAGCCCCCAGGTGAGGCAGTGCAGTGCTATCCTCCCCATCTTCTGTGATCTTACAGGTGGGGAAACTGAGGCACAGAGCACTGAAGTTGCACCCCCCAGGTCATGCAGGAAGTGTGGGGCAGAGTAGGGAACTGAGCCCACCTCTCTCATCTCCTAAGTTAGTGCCCCAACGGCCGAGCCATAGAATTGCCCCAGCGTCTGCGGGCAGCTGGTGGGCTGGCACTTTTGAATGCCCTCTACGGCTGCCCAGCTGCAGGGGTAATTCAGGCCGTGACCTTCCCCACACTCATTGGGGTGAGGGTGAGCTCAAGGCCTGTGAATTGTCTGCCGGCTACACATGGGGCTGACCCGGGAGCCAGCAAAGAGCCACCTGGCCCCTGCACATGTCCTGGTTAAAGAGGGCTGGGAAGGGGAGGAGGGGGAACGCGGGGAAAGGATGGAGGCAGCTTCCGGAGCGGAGGATGGCAGGGCTCGAGAGTGTGAAAGCTGGTCTAACCGCAGATCGATCCTGCCCGGCGAGGGCGAAGAGCCAGCATCCCTGCTATTAATTTAGAGATCTCCCCCGGGAGGGGAAACTTTACCCGCCTTTCATTAGCCGGCCCAAACACACCGGTCTCCCCAGCGCCCCCTCCCTGTGCAGCAGACGGGGAAGACAGGCAAGGGTGAGGGAGCTGGCAGGAAAGCCGCCCTGTGATAGAAAACCTCGTTAGGTTCCAATCACTGTTACACCTATCGCGAGGGTGGATGGTGCAGCAAGGAGATCAGAGAAGTAGGGTTCAGTTCCCCGCTTCACCAAAGCTGATCCTGGGCAAATCTCTTAAGATCTCTCTGCCTCCGATCCCGCTCTGTGAAAGGGGAAGGGGAGGACCTCGCTGAGCGGGACAACTTTGTACCAGGATAAATATTTCTGTGAAAATGACACCCCTCCCCAGCGTCGTTATTCCAGCGCCAAGGTCTGTGGGGAGACCAAGTCTAACAAAACCAGACGTCCCTGGTCCGTGACACAATCATGGATGCTCGCTGCTCTGTGCGGGCAAAATTACAGCCACCCCCCCGCTTTACGGCTCCTTTCCAATGCCAGAGGCGGGCACGACAGCTTTCGTGTAAATGAGAATCAGGCCTGATGTTTAGTTCAAATTTCCCTGGGTGAGATAAAGCCCCAGGGACATGACCAGCTTTTATCCTTCTGGCTGGATCTCTCTGATCTCTCTCTCCTCCACCTTTTCAATCTCTTGTTCCAGCTACCCTATCTGCCCATCCGTCCTACCAGGGGCGGCTTTAGCCGGCGTCCCTGGATGCAGTTGCACCCACAGAAATCCGATCCAGATTAACCAGTGTGAACTGGCCCCGTATTCGGATTGATCCGGGCACCCTTCCGTTGTGACAGAGGAGTGACCGGGCCAAACAAAAGTGGAGCAGGGAACTGGGCCCAGCCCCCCAGTACAGGAGTCACCACGGTGGGGTGAGTGCGGTGGTGGGGTGGCGGGGGAGAGTCAATCTCCAGTGCACACTTGCCCCCGGAGGGCCTCCCCCACTTGCTGGGCTGTGATCAGGGTTGGGGTGCCCCCTAGGCAGTTTAGTATAGTGCACCCCTTGAATCAGGACGTAACCTCCACCCCTGCCTCCTGTAGGATCTATCTTGCTACTTACCCTTCCATCCACAGAGTGTCTTTATCTCTCCTTCCAGCAACAGACTCTTATCGGTATATCCTTCCATCTGCAGTATCTACCTACCTGCCTAACTGACTCTCTGCCTTTCCAAAGTGCTACCCCCGTCGCCCCTGGGGCTGGCCCGAGATAAGGAATAACGAGATCTGTCCAGCTGGGTCAGGGCTCGGTCCTGCTTTGGGGTTTAGGTGTCACTCCTGATGTGGCTAGAAGGCTCCAAGCTCTGGGACAGCGTGGACACAGTCACACTGACATTCAAGCAGCCCTCATTTGCAGGTACCAAAATAAAACCCCGCCCCAAACCCCTTTCATCCACTCAAAGCCTCTTACATAAGCCAGTCTTATGCAAGGTAATTAAAAAAGCCTCCGGCCCAGTTCCTAGCGCAGGTACCATAATCCTTCAAGGCACCTGCAGTCCAAGGTGCAGGCAATTCAGCTGATTCCTGCAGCCCAGGGAGGACCAGGTCTGGCTGTTCTGGTTATTTTCTTTTCACGGCTCAACCTTTTGACCCATGGTGGCCCTGACGCTCGGGTTGGGGTGGGCTATTCGCCCTGTCCGGCAGCTTGAAGGTGCCCTAACGCGAGTGTCGCCATAAATTCCTGCCGGAGCAGTGTCCAGGAATCGGTAAAAACGAGAACAGAGAGTTGGATTCCCAGGGCCTGGTTCTCACCCACACCGAGGGGACTGCTGGGGCGTTTACACCTATTTCACGGCCCCTGGATGCTGCCCGAACGGCAGAACGTGGCCTTAGTGTAAAGGAGAATGGAGTCTCTAGGGGCGTCATTTCTACAGTGCTGAGGGAGTGTAAAAAGCTACTAGGTCAGCCTGTCCCTTGACACAGGTGTAGACAACTCCACTAGGGGCCGGCGCTCCTCTAAGGGCTCACTCACTGTGTGTAAATGCATTTATCCTTGCACCGCCCCATGTCACAGATGGGGAAACCGAGGCACGGCACTAAGCGATTTGCCCAAGGTCGCCCGTGGACTCGGTGGCAGAGCAGGGAATTGCACTCTAATCTCCCCAGCCTTAGGCGAGGGCCTAACCGCTGCGCCATCCTTCCTCGTGGCCGTAACAGCCTGCCCCGAACCCAGCCCAACACAATGGCTGCCTGTCTCCACGGACGGCAGCCTCCGTAGAGCTGAAAGGGGGCAGTGCGCACACCACAAAGCCACCGGCGACAGGAAATGTGCCAAGCTTGGGCCCGGATGGGCTTTCTACCAGCCCCGAGCCTCTGTGGGGGCAAAGCAGCAGCCGTGCAGGAGAGAGGGCTGGGAGTACCTGCTCTGGGACACGTCTGCCCTGGGTGAGAGGGGAGAAGGAAGGAGCGTTGCCCAGGTTGGCGAGGAGGCCAGTGCGCCCGGGAGAGGAAGGGATAGAGGGGAGGTTGGGATGCCCATGGCGGGGCTGGGACTGACTCGAGGAACAGAGGGACCTGAGAACAGTGGGACAGGGGTCGGGGTGCTGGAGGAAGGCTGGGTCCATGTGGGGAGGGGAGAGGTGATGGGGTGGGGATGTGGGGGTGAGGGCAGGAGCTGCCCCCAAGGGGCCATGTGGGAAGAGGGGCTGTCACATGGAGCCCAGTGCGATGGGGTCTGGGTACCGATGGCGGGGCTGGAGCCAACTCTGAGGGGCTGTGGGAGTTGGGGGAGGTGACTGTGAAGGCCAGTGTGTTGGGGGGCGTGAAGGGGAGCTGACTCGGGGGGCCGGCAGGGGAGAGGAGAGCTGGCTTGGGCCCCGGGGTGGTGGGGGCCGGTGTCGGTGGGAGGACTGGAGGCTCTGTGGGAGGTGGTGGGCACCTCGCTGCGGGGCTGGGCGCACTGGGTCTGTGCAGAGGCGGCGGTGCTGGGCCGGGGGTCAGGCGCAGCAGCCGGCGGGCGGGGGGGAGAAGAGATGTGAGTGAAATGGGTTTATTACTCGGAGTCTGTTTGCCACGATTGGTATCGACCCACAGCTGTCACCTCTCATTGCCGCTAATGGGACATGAGGAGGCTTCTGTAACCAGAGCGAGCGGCGCTGCCCTTCTCTCCCCGCTCGCGCCTTTCTGGCTCCTTCCCAGCCCTTCCTCGCAGGCCCCGTTTCATTCCTTCCTTGATCTCCCCCTCCTCGGATGTTTGCTTCCTTTTCCTGTCCTCCTTTCCCTCCTTTCATTTCTTCACCCCTTTCGCTTTCCCACTCCCTCTTTCTTTAGTTCACCTTTCCCTCCTCCTTTCATTTCTTTACCCCTTTCTCTTTCCCACTCCCTCTTTCTTTAGTTCACCTTTCCCTCCTCCTTCCCCTTCTTTATTTTGGCCTTTTCATTCCCCCGCTTTTTTTTAACCCGTCGTCTTGTCTTTTCCTCATTCCTTCCTCTCTCTCTTCCTGCTTTTCGTTTATTCCCCCTTCCTTTTCTTTCTTCACGGTGCTTTCTGTTCTCTTTTTCATGTCCATCCTTTCTTTTCATTCTGCTCGTTCGTTTTTCTCATTTTTCCCTTCATTCCTTTTCTCATTTCTCCCGTCACTCTCTTCCTTCTTTTTATCCGTTTATTTCCTCCTCTCTTCTCAACCCCTTCTGTCCCCCCCCCTCCCCCGTGAACTTCCCCAGCCTTGGCTATTTACCACAAAAGTCAGATCTTTCCTATGCTCGCATGGGGATGAGCTTTGAATTTGGCAGGTGATTTTCTTAATAGTCACCTGTCAGCGCTGTTCTTCCCACACAACCCACCTGCTGGAGTTGCAGCCTCTTGTTTCTTCTGCTTTCCTCCCCGACTGTATCTTCTTATTGTTTTAATTTGCGATCTCGCCGGTCGGGGGAAACTTAACTGACGAGAAATGGCATATTGATCCCCGGACCCGCAGCGGGGATGGTGTCATCCCCCCGAGCCGCCCCGGCTCACTGAAAGAGGCGGGGAGCCACTTATCAGCTCCGTTCACGTCCTCCTGGCTGGGCCAGGCTGGGGAGTGGTGATATCTTAGTATGCGCCAGCTGCTTATGCCTTGCAAGGCTCTGATTGCTGTCCGGTTATTGGCAATTAGTCCATGAGGAACTGGGTAGGGAACGTCCTTGTTTCTCTGCTACTCAGCGTCAAAGCGTGGGCTGCTCCCCCAATACATTGTGAAAATATTCACAAAGCTGCTCAGGACCACGGGATGCGCCTGTCCAGGATAACAGCTTGTGTATTTTTCCCCTTCGTGGTCTGCTCCAGGAGGGCCCAGTCCGCTCTCCAGCCCTGGACAGTGACCCTTGTGCCACCTGTCAACCTGTGGAACTCCTTGCCTGAGGAGGCTGTGAAGGCTAGGACTATAACAGGGTTTAAAAGAGAACTGGATAAATTCTTGGAGGTTAAGTCCATTAATGGCTATTAGCCAGAATGGGTAAGAAATGGTGTCCTTAGCCTCTGTTTGTCAGAGGGGGGTGATGGATGGCAGGAGAGAGATCACTTCATCATTACCTGTTAGGTCCACTCACTCCAGGTCACCTGGCATTGGCCACTGTCGGTGGACAGGATACTGGGCTGGATGGACCTTTGGTCTGACCCAGTACGGCCTTTCTTATGTTCTTATGTTACCCCCTGGTGACCGGGGTATTAAGGCTTTGCAGTTCCCTCCCTTACCCTATGATATTCCCAGCAGGCTCATCTGCCTAAAGGCCAGCACCTGTGCTTTGCTTTCTCTCTGAAGGCTGTGAACAATGTAACTGCCAGCGGTCGCAAGTTACCACCCGTCTCTTTCTAAGCAAGCGCCGTTCTTCTGAAGGTAAAAGCATCCCAGAGAACACGCGTCAAAACAATACAAATCCCTGTAGCAGAGGTCACTGCTCAGTCTCATAGGGGCCCGGTAGGGCATAGTCTTCCCAGCCCATCTGCAAGGGAAGAAGGTCCTGTCCATTTGCTGGATCGGAAAGCAGGCCCCAAATCAGTTCAAACCATCCCAGCCTTCTTATATTAATAAAGCCTCTTCTTTGTCTCTGAAAAACACAGTTTGAACCAGTCTATGCCAGCCTCCCCAGTGGGTGGGACCTCTCTGGAGGTGTTTACAGCCTATGTGATTCATTTGAATCACCGCCCCCCCCTTTTTTTTTTTTGGTTCCCGGGGCAGCTGGAGTAACCCCGCCTGCTGGAGTGGCATACAGTCGCTGGCCCACAGTGATCCGTCCACTGAAGACAATATGGTCCCCAAAAATATTGCATGAGGTTGAATCAGTGCCCACCCGTGAGTGAGAATAGTGCCCGCGTGGAGGCAGGACGTTACATCCACGTGGGTGGTGTTTTGCAGCATGGCTGCTCTCGCTCGTAGAGAAGCAACTCGCGTGCCAGCGACTTGCATTAACTGTGCAGTGGAGAGGCAATGCGGTGGCACTGGGAGTCGCGTCCTGGGTTCCTTTCCCCGCTCTGCCATTGACTTGCTTGGTGAGGTTGGCTAAGGCCCTTTTCCCTTTCTGTGCGCGCGGGGGAGTTGGTAAAGCACTTGGAGATCTCTTGATGAGAATCAGGAGCTCGGTGTTGTTGTTGCTGTTAACTGGGCGGCTGCATGCAGGTGAGCTCAGCAAACAACTCCCTTCTGTCAATCTCTCCCCGGAGATTCGAGTCTGGACAAACACCCAGATGGCTGGTGTATTATTTTCAGTTTTGTGTGTAACTGGCAAAACCAGCGCGGCCCCGGGGCTCCTGGCAAGACACCAGCATGGCTCAGTGTGTTGCAATGGGTGGGCACCGCTGGATCAAACATACACCCTGTCGGCCACCCAGACAGGCTCCAGGATGGTAAATAAACGACTCCAGACTCCACCCAATGCTCTACACTGTAGGGGCATATATGTGTGTGTGTGTGTGTGTGTCACCTGAGTGTGGGTTTGGCTGCATTTCTTAATGGATTTGTGTTGGTCTATGCACGTGATTGTGACCCTGCATTTGTGTGTGGTTGTGAGTGTGTCCGTATGGTTGTGTGTTTATAGATTTGTAGCTGTGTGTGGGATTCTGCATTTGTTTGGGGCTATGTGTGTTGGTGTGGGGAAATGATCAGTCCAGATTACAAATGTAATTTGCGCTGATGAATTCCAACCCGCCTCACCCTCAATTGCGCCCATGTGGAGTCTCAGCTCAGTCCCACCCCGGCGATATTTTGGACCAGGTAAGGAAAAAAATCCAGCCGCTTTGTGGCATGTAGGCAGAAGGGATCGTGCATCCCTTTGCCTCATTAACCTTCAGGGTTAATGATGTCTGGGCCTGACGAACAGCAGAAAGAACAAGGTGGATACAGCTTAGCGTCTGAACGTTAACACAAGGGCTGCGGTGTGTGCGTCTGAGAGGGGAGAGCGAGAGACACATTCAACCTTACTGACATTGCAAGTTGTTGAGACAAATTTGTGTTGAAAATTGAATTCTCAACCCAAACACCCAAACTTTTTGACACAGAATGTAGAGCTGAGCTAGATGTGCTGACAGTCCAAAAGTGTCAAATTTCAAAATGTTGACTTTTTTTTTGTTGACATTCTAAAAAATGGGGGTGGGGGGATTGAAAAATTCCCACAAAATATGGTTATGGTTTTGTGAGCCGCTCTGGTGTATCTCCCTCTCTCAGTACCCCCTGACTCTTCCTACTGATCCAGCTCTTCCATCCCGCCTCATTGCCTGAGAGGGAGCTAGCACAGAGCCCCAGTTCCTCTCTATCAGCCACTTCTTTGGTTCTCTCTTGTGCATGTCTCCTGCGTTCACCACGCACGCTGTCTCACTTTTGTTCATGTGTTACACTTTTTCACAAACAAACCCGTCACAACTGCATGGCTTGGTCTCACACACGGTAACTCTCACTCACTCAACACACCATTTATCTTTTTGCTCTCGTCTAGACTAGGTGCTTGGCTACTCATGGGGTTATTCTGGAGTAGCAATTCCGGAGTAACTCCATGTGTGGAAACGCTTATTCTGAAGCAAGAGTGCTGGATTAAGCTAAAGAGGAACAAGGCATTCTGATTCCAGTAAGAATAACACATGGAGTTAGTCCGGAATAGCTAGTGCATTAAATTCATCCTCTGCCTCCAATCTGAATTAATTTTTAAATGTAGACAAACCCTTGTCTCTCTCTCTCTCTCTCTCAGTCAAACACCCTCACTCACACACATCACTACTGTCTCTCTCGCTGACACACACTTCTTACACAACTTGCTCACTCAAACACAGACACACACACAGCAGCATCCCCATCACACGCGTTCCCCATCAATCAGCCCAGCGCCTTTATCCCATTTCCATCACGGGAGCGCCGGTGGATTTAACCAGAAAATAGCCCCCGAGTTTAATTCCCCAGCCCTCTCTTCCCATCTTCATCAACTCCCAGGTCTGTGGGGCCGGAGGCAGTGAATTAAAAGGGCTCACAGCTTCTCAGTGCCTGACTGGAGTTAAAGCAAAGAACGAGTCAGAGCAGTGCATTGATTTGCAGAGAGGGCATCTATCAATCTCTTCTCTCTATGTAAGTGAACAAAAAATTGGCCACGGACTTTCCTGGTGATATGTGGAATGTGAAGAGGCTGGCTGGGCCGGGTTCAGGAGGTCTGGTCCATAGCATGAGTCCTACCAGGGAGAGATCCCCACCCTCGCGGGGTCCTAGAGCCCAGGTTCCAGCCCGAACATCTACACCACAGATAAACAGCCCCATAGCCCAAGCCCTGCGAACCCGAGTCAGCTGACACGGGCCAGCCGCAGGTGGCTAACGGCAGTGTAGACACCCCCAGAGGTCCCACTTCTCCTTTGCCCTGCGCCTGGTGCGCTCATTTACCCTCGTGCAAAAATTACACTCCTGATTTTACCCCCACTTTGCACTGGTGTAAATGACTGCACCAAAGAACGGCCCAGCCGGGTCAGGCCAAAGGTCCGTCTAGCCCAGCGTCCTGTCTTCCCACAGTAGCCAGGGCCAGGTGCCCCAGAGGGAACGAACAGAACAGGGCAATTAGCGAGTGAGCCATCCCCTGTCGTCCAATCCCAGCTTCTCGAGGTTGCTTCTCTGACCAACTTGGCTAATCGCCATTTATGGACCTCTCCTCCGCGAACTTCTCCTTTTGAGCCCCGTTACCCTGCTGACTGGCTCAGGGCCATGGATTTTCAGACCCATCAATCTGACCCCTCTTGGCTCCTTAGAGTTACAGGCCTGGCTGCGCTTCCGCAAACAGCGTCACTTCGGCCTCACGCAACTAGCGTTTTAGCCTCGGGGGCAGTCACACTGGTGCAAATCACGGTGGTGCCAGCGATTGTGCGAGTGGCTAAAATCCCAGTGGTGCCGGGGCCTTGTGCTAGGCAGCCCTGAAGGGCTGAGGAGAGGTTGCCATGCCAAACGCTGCAGAGAGACCACGGGATCCCTGGTGGGCCAACCTTCCCTTTGGGCAAACCCGGCGTTCCCCTGAGCGGCAGGTTGCAGAGATGCAGAGGGCCAAGCAAGCCACCAGCTTCTCTTCTTCAAACCCTCTGTCGGGGATGGTTTCTCTTTAAAAAGGTTCTTGACTGGCACCAGGAGTCCGCTGCTCATGCACAGAGCAGGGATAGCAGAAGGCCAAACTTCCTTTGTGCGTTGCCTTCCTCCCTGGGGCAGTGCTTAGGGCATGCGTCGAAGGGGTGAGTTCAGGCACAGATTTCTTATCTGACCTTGGGCAACTCACTTAGCCTCTTTGTGGCAGTTTCCCATCGGTCAACTAGGAATAACAGCACTGCCCCGACCGGACAGGGGTGTCGGGAGGGTGAATGCGTTCAAGGTTGTGATGTACACAGGCACTACAGTACCTGGGGGTTGTATCCATACCCGAGAGAGACTGCAACTTGAGGGGTGTCCAGTCCTCCGGCTGTCAACGGGGTGAGCGAATAGGGCCCTGAGTAATGATGATTTCCTGTAGCGTGGCCACCTGTCCCCTTAGAAGTGGACTGAGCCCTGCTGACTCATTCCACACAGGTGCCATCGGGTCTTGATTTTCAATCCTGGGCTGGATCTGAACCTGTGATTTTTGGAGGAGAACACCTCGGCCGCGGCTCTGAGACATCCTTCCCCCTGGGATGAAAAACCCTAGTTCAGGCAACTCACAGGGTCTTTCCCACCATTGGAGACCTCCCCAGGGCTCCCATGATTCTGAGTCGTGAGGGCTCAGTCGATATCAGACCCACGGTCCTGACTCCCAGCCGCGAAGAGCTCACTGTTTAATTAGGCGAGAGAGAAGGATTATCGTCCCCGTCCTACAAGTGGGGAGGTGAAGGTCTGTGGCAGAGGCAGGACTTGAACCCAGGTTACTAGCTCAACGCCTTAACCTCAAGACAGCCCGTTACGTGAAGCAAGACGTGCGGCACCCCGGGCGTCCCCTCTCCAGAAGAAGGCAGCAGCCCGGCACCGACGACGCGAGCTGGAAGCAGGAGGCGCAGCGGAACGGGGCCCAGGACGAGACCGTCTAGAGGTGAGAAGCGGGGGTTGTTAGCAGCACACGGCTGCTGGGCTGTAACACGTGCCAACGTACCCTGTGTTGCAATGGCCAAAGGCTGCTGCTGTTGGCCCCCTCCTGCTTGCCCGATGGCCAATTCCAATCTCTGCTCCCCCAGCAGTGGGGCAATAAGGCGTCGCCGAATGCTCCCTCTAGAGAACGCATGGAACAGACGATTCAGCTGGTGGAATGTGCCACCAGGCATCTCCAATGCGTCCTGTCTCAACTGCCAGCCATGTAGTCCGGGTGCAAGACGAGTTGCCCAGAGATCTGGTTCTGTGCCTGGCTCTGCTTATTTTGTTTTCTGCTTCCCCTCCTGCTACTTGTTTGTCTTGGCTATTTCGACCGCAAGCTCTTCACTGCGAGGCCTGTCCGCCGTATTCTGCGCCATGCCTGGCACAGTGGGCCCTGATCTCCGCGGAGACCTCCAGATATCGGCACCCTCGTCTAGCGGCTCCACGGTAGGCAGGTAACTGGGTGTCGTGCCTTTATCTTGTTGGGCTTCCCCGCCCCTGGCTGGGCTCTGGAAAGCTCCAGGCAAGGTCTCTAGCCGGTGCCTTTCAGCAGCTAAGCGAGATCCAATCCCAGCCCCTTCCGGTTAGATACGCCCCCTCCGAAGAGCGAGGGAACTCGTCCCCCTTTTCTTGCTGGGCCCTTTGCTCCCTTCCCAGAGTCCGCCACCTCTTAGCAGCACTGACGTTCGCTCAGCTCATTGCCTATGGCAGGGGAGACCCCAGCCTGGTGTCTCTGCCACCCATCGCTCCCAGCAGGGGTCGCTGCGGAGAACAGCTCCCAGCTCTGCAGATAATGGCCGTGGAATTTCTGCCTGGGCATGGGGTAGAGGGTAGGGAGAAACGAAGCACGTTCACCCAGCTTCCTCTCCCAACCAGGGAGCCCACGCGAGGAGGAGACGAGACCCGGGGCTGCCATCTCCCGGAGCGTGCAGCGGTCGGCAGCTGGAGACCTGCGAGGGTTAATGCGATTGTCTTTGCAACCGCGGCGGCCCTCCTGGGAGCGTGGAGTGCTGGGTTTTCATTTTAAGTAACCCTAACGCGGCATGTGATGAAATGCACAAGTCGTGTGCGACAGACAGAGAGAGCGGGAGAGAGAGACCAAGAGGGAGCCAGGTGGCTTGGAAAGGTAAGAGATCAGCAACCCATTTGTGGGGGGAGGGCTGTCTTTAATAAATAGAAATTTCTCCCCTGTAGGTATCTCCAGATCTTTGTCGTCACTTCGGATTTCCAATCACCCCGCTCTTAGATCCTTGTGGTCCTCTGAAATCTGCCGCCACTCTGACCCTCTCCCATCCTTCCGTAGAGCCCAGCAGAACTTCCCCTGGGAGCAGGTGGGTCTGGGCTGCGGGATGCATGCGGGCCGTTGCTTCCCATTGCAGCTTTTATTCTCGCCCGAGAGTTTCCACCTTTGAGGGCGTTCCCAGAGATGGACAGACCGGACAGAGCTTGAACTCAGCCGGGAATGAAACCCGCTTCTTCGGCGCACAGGGATTGTCAATATTGTCACCGTAGGGTTCCCGCCACCACTGGGCTTGTGATCACCCCCAGACCCCAGGGCCGCTTGTGTTCATTTGTTTTCCCCCATTTAAAACCATTTTCGCGTAACCGGAGACCAAGGCGACAGCGCTGCTTGGCGAACTACCTTCTTCCAAGTGCTGCTTGTTGTGATGGGACCGGCACAGTGCAGGACTTGAATCATTTGAGAAGGGAGGGGGCACGGCCTGTCCTTGGGGTGTGGGGGTCGGAGGGGTCTCTCCTCCCCAGGGAAAGGTGGTGAAATTGCCTTCCGGGCGGTGCGTCCCACAGGCAGTAACAACATGCTCTTCCGATGAGAAGGGTCTTGGCGAGCCCCGGGGAGAAACGGCACTCTAGCTGAAGAGGATTTAGCAGCATCCACAGAGCAGGGGAACCAGCATGGTCGTGGGACGGTACCACCACGCAGCTGTAGCCCCCCCCTAACGGCAAGCCTGAGGCAGGTGGGGATTTGCCCCCCCTACACGCGGCCCCATTGGCTGAACGGGAGCTCCCCCCCCCCCAGATATAGAAGTCATACTTACACCTATGTATCTGACCCAGTCATTACCGTTTTGGCCCGTTCAGTCCCACGCTAGCAGGCGGATACATTCACCGGGGTACAGCGTCCCCCTGAGCTCAGGGCGATTTTATTTACTGCTTTCAGATCTCTAGGCCTGTCACAAGTTGCATTCCAGCTGCTTTGGGCTACCATCCCTCTACTAGCAGGTGGGTGGGGAGGGGGGATGCATCGGGACCGTCCTGGGTTGCAATAATTGCTAAGCATCACAATTCAAAAACTGGAACGACAAGACGCTCTTCATGCCTGAGCTTTGCTTCCCGCCACTGGAGGCCCGGGACGGGGCTGCCGGTGGGGAAAGTGGCAGCGGGAGGGGAGTGGGATCGCCCCAGCTGGGTTGTGCCGCTGACTGGATTATTCCCTGTGATACCAGCCAGGATTGTCAGGCGGTGCTGAGGGGGATTTACCCAGAGACGGAAAACCCCAAAGAGCTTCTAGGATTAGGTCGGGGCTTGGAGGATAAAGGCGGCTAATATGCCATCCCAAATCCAAGTCCCCTTCTTAGTGTGAATCCTAATTGGCGCCAATGAGAGAGAGAATGCACAAGAGTCCAATCCTCTGTCACCCTGCGCCTGGTGCTGTCCGCAACACCAGCACAAAGCAGGGTGGCAAACAACACCGAGTGCCTCTTCTGACGTGTGTGTCCCACACGTAGCCCAATGGGGCCCCGCGGTCAGCAGCCGGAGCCACGGAACCGTTTCTTTGGCCTCTCTTCCGCGTGGGGTTCGCGTTTCTGGATCTGCACCCCACAATCCCAGTGGGTCTCTCGGTCGAAAGGGCCAAGCCTCCCCTGGGTTTGCACGGGGAGGAAGACGGCAGAACTCCGCAATCAGCTCCGGGTTCTCTCCAGAGCTGACGCGAATCCTGCAACAAACCCGAAATCCAGATGAGCTTTGCATGGGGTTGGGTTGTGTGTGAGGAGCATTACAGCCCAGGGAGGGTAATGACCCCCACCCGCCCCTTGCTCTTTTTTGCTGTATCCAGTGCATCTCCTCCGCTATATAGTGTAACCCAGGGCGCTGGCCCCTTTAAGGCAGGCCAGGACGGCTCAGGACCAGAAGCCTGGATTAAATATTCCCCCCAACCCCCGTGCAACAGCAAACAGCAGCGTGAAGGAGGCGTTTTTAAACATTACTTTATAGGGCTTTTCTAGCATCAATGCATCCACTTCATCCCAGAGTCAATGGCTGGTTGGGCTGGAGCGGAGCCTGTGACGAGCGCTCCGGTCTCAGCTGCCAGCCTCACTCGAGGGTTTCGAGTTCAGCAGGGGGAGGCTAGTTCTCTCTGGGAATACGAATTAGGAGGTGCCGACTCGGACGCTTGGGGGTCACAGCTGCAGCTGGGGAGGTTGGGGGCTGCTCTCCGCTGAGAGGGCAGCTTGCCAGGTACTCGAAGGGCAAGCGGGCATCAGCAGGCATCTGTGTTTATATACAGGCCTGTGTTCATCTGTGTGTGTAGGGGCCTGATTCTGGATTACACCAAGTCCCCTTTGCTCAGCCAGTGCCGTGTAAATGAGACACAGGCTCTAGATGTGCATGTGAGGAAACTGAGCCATGATGGGGGGATGTGACTGGCAGCCAGCCCCCTGCACCCACCCGCTCATTAACATTTCCCTCCCTTTCCAGCCAGCGGGGGAGTATGTGGCACTCAGAAGAAGCGGCTGCTTCTAAGGGGAGATGCGTTGCTCTGTATTGGCAGTGACACCTTGAGCCAGTTTTGGGCCCCGTCGCGCTGGGCACTGCGCACACGCGGTGAGGGGGAACCCCTGCCCCCTAAAGAGCTTCTGGGCGAACTAGAGGAGACAGGGCGTGAACTGCCAAAGTCACCCAGGTCCCCCGACGCCCAGCCTGTCACCCTCACCTCTGTACCAGGCCGCCGGTCAATGCACCGGGGGCTCTCCGTCCTACCCCAGCTTTGTGTCTGTGTGTTACGCTGCCGTAGCCGGCCCGAGCTGCCTGTTCACAACCTAACCCCGGTGGGTGGCGGAGAGAGAAGGGAATGTCGGGAAAGCCAGCGATGGAGAAAGCCAGACTCAGCCACTCACCTTGGGGGCTTGTTCCGGTCCCAAGCTTTGACCCCCCCAGGATCGGCTCCTGGCTCCCATGGCCCAGACCTCATCCCAGCTGGGATCCTCTGAGCCTTGTTTCCAGGGCTTTCACCTTGAGTGACCTTCATCCTCTTGAATCCCGCACCCCCCCCCCCCCTCCTCGTTTAAGGTTTCTGTTTGACAGTGTTACAAAAGCCTTTTAAATACCACTTCCCCGAGAGACCCAGACCAGCGAATGAGGAGAGTCAGCACCTGGGGTCCAGGGAAAGACTTAAGCGGGGGGGGGCCTGAGCGAGGCCCGGCGGCCTAATTCTCCTTCCCCTCCCTCCGCGGCTACACCTCTGACTTCAATGCAACTACTCCGGCCTGACACCGGAGTGAGATCAGAATCAGGCTGGGGGTAGGGGGGAGATCCTCTGCTGGTGTGAACTGATATACAAGAGTTGAGGATCCAGCCGTCGGTTCTGAGCACGCCCCAATGAAAGGCAGCGAGAAGACGAGGAGGGGGTTATAGCGTCACTCCCCCCAAAGAGGCAAACTAGACAGGCAGAGCAGAGAGCAAGGTGAGGAGACAAACAGGGAAGGATTTAAGGGGCACACGTTAAAAGGGAGTGGAGGCTAGTGGTTAGAGCAGTGGAAACGGGGTGTCAAGACTCCTGGGTCCCATTCCCAGCTTTTCAGGGAGTGTTATCTAGGGGGTTCGAATGAGGGAGGTGGGACTCAGCAGACCTGGGTTCTGTTCCTCGCTGTGCCGTTTGCCTGCTGGATGCACACGGGCAAGTCAATTCCCCGCTCCGTGCCTCAATGTTCCCATCTGCAGTATGGGGATAATTATAACGCCCGCCTTTGGAAAGTGCTTTGATGAAAAGCGCCAGGCATTCCTATCATCAGACCCATGTTGCAGATGGGGAAACTGAGGCACAAAGCGGGGAAGGGGCTTGTTTAAACTCTGTCGGTCTATCTATCAAATCGCAGTTGTGCCGTGTGCGTCAGTACAGACAGCCTAGTGTCCGTTACACTGAGGCTGCCAGAGTGGTGTCAAGGGGGCGGAGTACAAATGAGAATCAGGCCCTCAGTACCTAATACCTGAGAACAGGTAGCAGCTAGTACTGACCAAGCTAGGATTGCAACTCATGTCCCTTGCTCCGCCCACTCGCAGGAACTGGAACCCCGGTGTCCTGCCTCTCAGCCCCCTGCTCTGGCCAGTAGCAGAAAACAGCTCCGTTAAATGGAGTGGGGGGGGGAGGTTGTATGTGTTCCCTGTCGCTGCTCCTCCCCAGAGTGTTTCTTCTGAGGACAGAGCTGTCAAGCCAGCCCCTTGCCCAGGTTCACTTGTGAGCCGAGGAGATCTGGCCCCTGCGTGCACGGCTCCCTCCTGGGAAGGGAGAGGTCTGCCCAAGCCCTGCTCCGCCCCCCTCCCAGACTCCTGACTGTTCCGATGTCCCCTAAGCGGCTTGCTTTAATAGCATTAGATGCTTTTAAACAAACAGGCCCTTGACCCTCTTCCCCCCCCCCGCCCCCCCTCCCGCTAAGCAGGGGGAGGCTGAAACGCCCTAGGATGGCTGCGTGGGGCCAGCTAAGGCGATTGGAGGGGGATTTGGGAGAGATAAAGGGGCAGGAACCCAGCCAAGTCTCGCCCCAAAGAGACAGCTTGCGTTAACAAGCATGAAACGCTCTCCCAGCCGCACCCCGTCTCTTCCATCTCCCCTCATGGGCATTTTCTTCTTCCCGGGGGTTTCATCCTCCCCTGCTGCCCTGGGCTGGGCAGGGCCCCTAGAAACCAAGCTAGGGGGGTGCTTGGAAAACACCAAGCGCGGTCTGCCAGCCCAGAGCGGTGAGGTGACTGGGTCAACAAGCCCAGGCTGTAGCAGAGTCAGCATTAGAACCCAGGAGTCCTGCCTCCCAGGCATCGCTGCTCTAACCACTAGACCCCGCTCCCCTCCCAGACCTGGGGCTAGAACCCAGGAGTCCTGGCCCCTCATTCCCCCACTCCGCTCTACCCACTAGACCCCACTCCCCTCCCAGACCTGGGGCTAGAACCCAGGAGTCCTGGCTCCTCATTCCCCCACTCCGCTCTAACCACTAGACCCCGCTCCCCTCCCAGACCTGGGGCTAGAACCCAGGAGTCCTGGCTCCTCATTCCCCCACTCCGCTCTAACCACTAGGCAGAATGTCGCGCGCTAGGGACAGATATATGCTGCTTACCCGGTGCCAGTCTGCGGGCTTTCCCCACACACGCCGAGCCACGTTCCGCTCTGTCTCCCTGGTGTATTTCTATCCAAGCTGCTTCAGACACTTAAAGTCACGAGCCGGCGGGATCAGGGCCTGACTATGGTCGGAAAAAACCCGGAGGAGCAGTTACGCTGCAGCCGGCCGGGGGTAGTGTGGGGAATAACTCTCTACGATGTTAGCAACTCCCTGCCCCTCTAGAGCACTGGCCAGCCGCCCCCCACAGGCGTTCCTGATTCTCATCTCCCGGTGGTGTAAATCAGGAGACCCTTTACTACAGCTAGCAGAATGAGCCTGAGGTAACATGAGCGTGAGATCAGAATCAGCCCTTGTCTCTCTTCCCTCCCTCCCTCCACTCATGTCTGTTCTTCATCCTCTCCTCCTCTTCGTAACTCCTGCCATGCGGGTCACCCGCACATGGCGTCTCCCTCCCTCTGTGCTGTGGGCCTGGTTCGGGGTGACACTGAGGTCCCTTTACTCCACCCTTTTGCACTAGCAGAGCAGTGTCCCCCCGAACTGGGCCCAGTGGGATTATTTCCATGAGCAAAGTCGCTCAAGTGCTTAAGCTTTTTCAGGGTCAGGATCTACAATTGAATTCTCCAACTTTTAAACACACTCGACTTGTGGAAAGAAAAACACACTGCGTATCGATATGGAGGGCTTTGCGAAAAGGAAAGGAAACCATAAAGCAAGGTCCCTTTTGAAAACAGACAAACCAACCAGGATTTCATTTCTATGCATCTGTTAAACAGGATTTTACTTTTCAAATAGAAGTAAAAGCCAAAAAAACAGACATCCCCGCCCCCAGCCCTAACTAATGAAAACAAGATAAAGAAGCAAAGAAAAAAAGAAAAACAAAAGAGAAAGATGAGAAAAAATAAAGGAGCAAATTATGAGGAAAAAGAAAGAAAGCTGGAAAAGAAACAATAAAAATCATTATTCATAAACTTAAATGCCAATCAAATACCATAAAGGTGTCTTTAGTAGCTTCTTTCCCTTCCCATCTGTTATCCTCAGTGGCCTGTTTGCATTTCTGCTTGAACCCAAGCAGAGAGAATTGTCTTTATTGTATTTATTTGGCTGCAAGGTCCAGAAAATATAATAAAAGGAAAATGCAAAAGCAGAGCCGAGGACGCTAGGTGAGTATCTGGCCCAAAATAAAGGCAGGTTCTGGAATAAGGGAAAAGAGGGAATTGGTAAATTTGACCTTGAGCTGGTGGTAGTAAGAAGTGGAAGACTTTGACCAGGGAAATGTATTCTCCCCCCCGCCCCATTGTAATGATTTTCTGTTGTTGTTTTTAATGTGAGTGAATAGTAAATCACACTGGATATTTCCATTTAACTGAGGGGAGTTTAGTAGCAGTCGTCTTCTCCTAAATGACATTTTGGATCTGAATATAGAGGAGAATATGATTTTTATCAAATCAGGTTCTGCACCATGATTTGATAAAGCCTGCTGAAATCAGTCGGAAATCGCCCATTGATTTCAGCGATGCCTGGAGCAGTTGCGTTTATATTGTTTCCGCGTTGCATACAAAACCAGCTGCCTGTTTAGAATCTGTCAAATGCAGATTCTGTCACCTACCTAGGGACCGTTCCGACACCAATATCTATGAACGGGAGCAACTTCTTCCCCCCAAGTTCTCCCAGGAGGGAAGAAATCGGTTGGTTTTGTTTCAAGTATCATTGGGGTAGCCGTGTTAGTCTGGATCTGTAGAAGCGACAAAGGGTCCTGTGGCACCTTATAGACTAACAGAGGTATTGAAGCATAAGCTTTCGTGGGTGAATACCCACTTCTTCGGATGCATCCAAAGAAGTGGGTATTCACCCACGAAAGCTTATGCTTCAATACCTCTGTTAGTCTATAAGGTGCCACAGGACCCTTTGTCGTTGGTTTTGTTTGTTCGTGTTTTTATAATAAACTGCATTCAATGAAAACCGTGGTGGAACGACTGCCCAAAGTGGAGTGTTGGCAGGATCGGGCCCTCAGTGGCATGCGGCAGGATCGGGCCTTTGTGTGTGTGAACAGATGCCTATTGAAGTCAGTGGAAAGACTCCCGCTGATAGCAGAAAGGCCCTTTACTTAATTGTTGGGCCCAGATCTGCCAGGCTGCTCCTGAGCAGTCATTTGCTCTGGGTGACCCAAGTGCAGAACATGTGGCTAATTGTTTTCCACCCGGGTTTTTGTTCCATAGGATCCTGCTAATGCAAAATATTTTTCTTCTATCCAGATTTTGATGCTTTTTGGTTTCCTGTTGCCTTTTCACCCTATTTTTCCTTTAAAGTTACTTTTTTCTCTATTATTTGCTTTAAAACTGCTTTTTTTTCTTCAAAATGGCCCATTTCAGTAACATTCCCAAATAATTTGCAGTGTTTTGGGGGTTTGTTTTGTTTTGTTTTTATTCTCAAATTAGCCAGTTTAGACTTTTCTGGAAAATAAGGGGAAGTTCAGGAAGAAAAAAACCCCATAGTTTAAAAAAAGAGAACTAATATAAAATGCATTTCATCCTATGGATTCTTTTCTTCTTCTGGCAATGGCTTTTGTGGAAAGAGGTTATGAAACAGCTGTTGGCCAAACAAACAAACAAAAAAAGCTAATCAAACTGGATTTGAATATTATTTTCATGGGATCCGTGGGTCCTGGAAAGGCAGCCATTGCAGAGAATCCACACACAATTATGCATGTGAGTAGCTTTATTCATGCAAGTCCCATTTCTCAGGTGGATACGTGGGTACGGTCATGCCTTTCTTCTGCTCTCTATTGATTGGGGATAAAATGACAGGTTTCTTCTTTTTATAGTGTTTCCTATGGGGGTCGAAAGATGTGAAAGTCACCAATCCCGACTTTTCTCTTAGTGCAGAACCTGCCTTCTTTACGTCGTAGGGCCAGAACCCCAGCGGGTGGCACTCCGAGTTTATCCTTGACCTCAAGGGTCCTATGCCGAGGGGCTGGCCCTTTATCTCAGTTGAACCATGAATTTCTTAAATTCTCATGTTGCAAAAATAAGAAACAGAGTCACTCTTGGCTGGTTACAAGCCCGAACCCTTCCTTTGCCTGCATCTCCCTGCAGGTGAATTTGTTCAGGAGGAAACTCCATGTATGTACAGCCACAACCTTGCTGCTTGTCCATTTCTTTATTCATTATTTAAAAAGCAGAGTGCAGAGGAGTAACTGCAGTTTTTCTATGGGCCGATGGAAAACCCAGCAGGAAAATCCCAAATCCTTCCAACCTCAGGAGTACGAGCTCTCGCTCCCTCTCTTCCCTGGGAGTGGGGTAAGAAGATTTAAAATTAACCCTTCCCCCTCCTTTATATATATAGATGAATCTTCCTAGAACTCTGAGTCTCGCTCTCTCATTCATTTCTAACTACGTGCAATAGTTTCTAGCTGAAAAAAATCGCCCGAGATCCACATCTCAGCAGCAAGGTAGGTGAAGACTAGATCTGAGAGCTCCCAAGATTTCTAGTTTTCAAGGCTGTGATTTTCAAAGGAGCCTCTTTCTTTCTTTCTTTCTTTCTTTCTTTCTTTTCTTTCTGAGCCAGCAGTTTACCTATGGAATTTCAGGTGAATGTGGTTTTTTGCTTGTCACCCTATGATGTTTGAAATCCTGAAATGTGTTCAGATGCTAAAATATGGTTATAAATCATAACCAACAAAGGAGTTTTCTCGATAAAAAAAGTTTGCATTTTCCTTAAGTAACAACCCTAAAGGAAGGAGGGGAGGGAGGAGTTTCTCTTTCAATCAAAACAGTGACTGAGAAATTTGCCCAAACTGGAGACCCAGATCTTGGGGAAAAGTGAAGGTCCTTTGGTTTAATTTTCCAGCCAGGCATTTGTTATATAATTCTCCCTTCTGCTTCAGAAATATCAGGCCCAAGTAACAAATCAATGCATCCCCACTCACAGTTTGCAGTGACGCCCTGGAGAAGACAGGAGTGAGAGGTCCAGAACCGCTGAAGAACCTGTAGACAATGAAGTGTAGAAGTCTCCTGGAGAAAAGAGAGCAGAGGACATCTGGAGATGTAGACAATAGACATGTTTTTCCGGATGTTGGTCAAGGAGATGTGAGGTTCAAAGGCAGAAAGGGACGACATCCCGTATAGCGCGTGGGTCTAGGCTGGGTCTTTAGGGTGCAGAAGGGGCTTTGGCTGGCTCCATATCCAGCCTCTCTATGCTCTTCCCAGAGAAATCAGCAGAAGGAGCAATCAAGGGGAGGAAATACACCCTCTCACGGCTACCCGGTGCAAGAAGCAGAGGTAGCGTCTGTCTGCGGAGGTACAGAAGCGATGGGCAAAGCTTGCTATGTCCAGTCAAGTGTATCCAAATAAGAGTCAGTGCAGGATTGTTCCTTCCAGCCTCCTCTCCAAACCTGTGTGTCTCTCTCTCTCTTACCACACATCCCCCTCGGTAATCTCTCTGCCCCTGTTTCCCTCAGCCTTGAATCTCTCACTCCCAGTGCTGACCAACTCTTCGGGTTTCTCCTTCTCACCTTTGTTAGGACCCGCGGGTTATATTGCTCCCTCTCCTGCGTTCCTTGTTCACTTTCATCCACTAGCTCCTGCCCTTTGTACTTGGACAAATATATTTCGCCGGTTCCTCACATCACATCGCATCCGGACGCTCAGCTCCAAGCTCTGAGCAAGAGCCGGCCTGATCTCCTCAATCACGACCCCGGTGAACCAGTGAATGTTTGGAAAGTACTTTGGAGAGGCAATTAGGGTCCTAATTCCTATTTACACTCTGGCCCCTTTATGTAGCCGCTGCAGGCGGACCACAGCGCCAGTAGGAAGGGGCCTCCCTGAGTATAAGAAAGAATCAGGTCCCATGGGGCCAATCCTGAACTGAGCATCGCCCAATTCCACAGAGAGCTCTGTGTATTGTTAACGGTAGCAATAATCCAGGCCTCCTTCTCGTTTGCCCACTGCTCTGGCAATGTAAAGGGGCCTTAAAGATAGAGTAAATTACAGCTGTAGCAATGTTAAGGCCCCCATTGCCCTGGCCGGAACCGAATCAGGCCCTTTAAGTCTAAAGAAACTCGATGCCTCAGAACTTTATACTGGAGCGCGTTCTTAATTATCATTGTGTCTTCAATGCCTGGTATGATGTAGATGATCGGGTTATTTGTTGTACCCAGGGCCGGCACGCCCACTAGGCGACCCTAGGCGGTCGCCTAGGGTGCCAGGAGCCGGGGGGACAACTGCCCGCGGCTGCCTGTCGCCCTCCCGGCTCCGCGGCTGAGCCGGGAGCTGGGGGGGCGCCGCGGGCAGAGGGAGGCTGCCGCGGGCAGGGGGCTGAGCTGCCGGCCTGCGGGGGGAGGTGGGGAGACGCCATGGGTGGGGGGGGACTGGCTGCCGCGGTGGGGGGGGGGGGTGTTAGCTGTGGGGAGGGGAGCGCAGGGCTGGTGCAAGGAAGTTTCGCCTAGGGCGCGAAATTTCCTTGCACCGGCCCTGATTGTACCCTATCCTGGTCCTTAGATTATTATCTTGATTTTATAATGTTATTTATTAGATTGTTAGACACTTTTTATTCTTCAGCCTGCAAAATCCTCAGGGCAAGGACTGTATTTGGTTGTTGCTCGTGGAGGTTTGGCAGGCCCCAGTCTATGGTTATGGCCCCACAGGACAAATAAATCATAATAGAGCGTATCCATATGACCCAGTACGGGGAGCTGTGGAGGGGTCGTTGCTAGACTGGGGCCCTGACACACACACACTCGCAGAACAAGGATGTCCTGTCCCGGAGTGACTCTTCCCACATCCTCCGTGGGGCAGGGCTTGCCTGCTGTAGCTCTGGGTTTAGGAGGGGCGGCTGGAGAGAACACCCCAGCCCCAGGCGTGGTGGCAGGTTTCTTGGCACTCCCAAGGGCCTTTGGCCAAGGGCTCCCAGCAACCTCAACGCATGCACCCTGTGTCTATTTCCTTGATTTATGCAAACGTCGTGTGCCACCCGACAGTACGGGTTCTGCAAGAAACAAGAGGAGAGATCCCTGAGGGAGCCAGACTGTGTCTGCGTATGAATGAGTGGGGAGACCCCTTTCCTCTTAGCCCTGATGTCAGCTACACCTGTGAGCCAGGTAATAATCCCCCTTGCAAAGAGGGGGGAAATGAGGCATAAGGCAGCAAAGTGACTTGCCCAAGGCCACGCAGCAAGTCAGTGGCAGAGCTGGGAATGGAGCCCAGGAGTCCTCACTCCCAGCGCCCCTGCTCTAACCACTGGCGAGCGCTGCCTCCAATCAGACCATGCTGTGCTCCAGAGGCACAATAATGACATGAATCGTTGACAGTGGCACGGCCCTGAGGTCTGAGCCCATGTTCCATTTCACCGCCACGGTGGCTTTGATTTTGTGCATCCCCAGGTCTGTAAGATGCACTGTGGCTGCGTGTCCGAGGGGGTCCCCAGCTCCTGCTGGATCTCAGGTGAGAATCCAACCCATGCCGCGGGGAACTCCAAGGGGAGAGAGGGAAGCTCGTCCTCCTTTCCTCCTCTGGGACCCGTCCAAGTCCTTGCAATGCTGCACAGGGCGACGCTAAGTTAGGGAGTGAGGGGCCCAGCCCTGAGACCTGCATCCCCCGGGAGGTACCACAATCTGGTACCTTTATGCAGCAACTTTACTCCCAGAGCCCTTTACAGACCATACATATGCGGGGATCACTCACCCAGCACTGAAATGCAGCCAGCTCTGGAGCGGAACTCAGCAGCTGTTTGACATCCTCACAGCAATGCTGCACTAGGGTTGTCAACTTTCTAACTGCACAAAACCGAACACCCCTGCCCCTCCCCTCCTCCAAGGCCCCGCCCCCGCTCGCTCCATCCCCCCTCCCTCCGTCGCTCGCTCTCCCCCACCCTCACTCACTTTCACCGGGCTGGGGCAGGGGGTTGAGGTGCGGGAGGGGGCTGAGGGCTCCGGCTGAGGGTGCGGCTGGGGATAAGGGGTTTGGGGTGTGGGAGAGGGCTGGGGCATGGGGTTGGGGTGCGGGAGGGATTTTGGGGCGTGGGGTCCGGAGGCGCTTACCACACCTCCCAGGAAGCGGCTGCCTGGTCCCTGCGGCCCCCTAGGCACATGGGCAGCCAGGGAGACTCCAGGTGCTGCCCTCACGCCCGTGGGAGCCACCCTCGCAGCTCCCATTGGTCGCGGGTCCGGGATCCACCCAGAGTCAGAGCAGGCAGGGAGCCTGCCTTAGCCCTGGGCCCCCGCTGCGCCGCCAACCGGACTTTTAACGGCCCAGTCGGCAGTGCCGACTGGAGCCACCTGGGTCCCTTTTCGACTGGGCGTTCTGGTCGAAAACCAAGCACTGCAATGCAGCCACCTCTGGGGTGGAACGTGGCAGCGGTTTAACAACCACCTAGCAACGCTGTGTAATAGGTGAAGGCAGGGAGTCCCCTGGGAGGTGTGGGGAGGCTGAGGGCAGCCATAGCTGGGGTGTGACTATGCTCTCCCTTGCTCTGCAGGGCTGGCTTTCCCAGACTGGGCCTACAAGGCAGAATCCAGCCCCGGCTCCCGTCAGATCCAGCTCTGGCACTTCATCCTGGAGCTGCTGCAGAAGGAGGAGTTCCACCACGTCATCGCCTGGCAGCAGGGCGAGTACGGGGAGTTTGTGATCAAGGACCCCGACGAGGTGGCGCGGCTGTGGGGCAGGAGGAAATGCAAACCGCAAATGAACTACGACAAGCTGAGCCGGGCCCTAAGGTGCGGAGAAGGGGCTGCGTGGGGCAGGGAGCAGGGGAACCCATCTCGACTCAGGGCAGAGACTAGGGAGCAGCTTATCAAGCAAAGGAGAGACTTTGTATTTGGTGGAGAGGCAGAGAGCAGCGCATTCCAGCACTGCTTTGATCCATCCAGGATTCAGGGACAGTCTAGGGTGACCAGATGTCCCGACTTTATAGGGACAGTCCCAATTTTTGGGTCGTTTTCTTATATAGGCTCCTATTACCCCCCATCCCCTGTCCCGATTTTTCACACTTGCTGTCTGGCCACCCTAAGGGACACTAGGTAGCGCAGTCCAAGACCTAGAGGGAACCACAAAGTCTGTCTGTGTCCAGCAGCCTCATTATAGTCCTCGTTGCCCAGTCCTGCCTCTTCCCACCGCCAGGAATCAGGGCAAACTGACTCCCGCTAGCCATGGACCCAATCCAGGCCAGGATCTGAATCCCCCTGCTTTTAGGGGAGTTCAGGCCCCAGGTAGGGTGACCAGACAGCAAGTGTGAAAAATCGGGACGGGGGTGGGGGGTAATAGGAGCCTATATAAGAAAAAGACCCAAAAATCGGGACCGTCCCTATAAAATCGAGACATCTGGTCACCCTAGCCCCAGGCCTAGCACATAGATAAGAGGTGAGCTGTGAAATCTGGACATAATTTAAAGGAGGAGGGGAAACTTCTTTCAGTCTGGCTGTACCTTGGATGGACTCAGAGGGACACCCAGATCCATCCCTGATGGACTCAGAGGGACACACAGATCCATCCGTCCCTTTGGAGCAGGAAAAGAGAGGATGATGGAAGAGAGAGCGAGTAAGGGGACAGAGAGAGCGAGAGAAAGAGCCTTTATCTTTTATTTTTCTAGGAGAAGATAGTCCCTCTTCTCTTCTCTTCTCTTCTCTTCTCTTCTCTTCTCTTCTCTTCTCTTCTCTTCCCTCTGTTGCCCTCTATCTAGCAGAGAGCAGCCCAGAGGGGAGGCAGACAGACTGTAGCAAAGTCAGATGGAAATTTCTGCTGTCACTCCTAGCGGGCAGGGCCGGGTATTAATGCCCAGCGCTTTCTGCTGCTCAGGGCAGAGGAGGAGATTTTAATGATGTTTTTTTAAATATATAAACGGGAACGATTCCTGGATCTTCTCTCGGCTTCATGGTGCTTGTCTGTTTAGTGACGCCTCCGTCCGCCCCCCGCTGCTCTAACGCGTCAGGCTTTTTCCTCTCCCCCCCGCCCCCAGGTATTATTACAACAAGTGTATCCTGCACAAGACCAAGGGCAAGAGGTTCACCTACAAGTTTAACTTCAGCAAACTCATCTTCGTCAATTACCCGCTGTGGGACGTGCGCTACCCTTCCCCACCCCTGCTGATGGGGGCCGCCAGTGTGTACCGCCCGTCCATGGTCTCCACCGGCATGCAGAGCGAGGTAACCACAGGGCACGATGCTGGGATGGGGGTCACAGACTGCCCCGTGGGTGGGGCTGGGATGGGGGTCACAGACTACCCCGTGGGTGGGGCTGGGATAGGGTCACAGACTGCCCCGTGGGTGGGGCTGGGATGGGGGTCACAGACTGCCCCGTGGGTGGGGCTGGGATGGGGTCACAGACTGCCCTGTGGGTGGGGGCAGGTGGGCGTCAGTCCCAGGCTGCCCCAGGGACCACAGGCTCATTGTTAGGACCCTAAATATGGGGGTCCCCACTGCAAAGCTCATTCCCCCTCCAGCTCCTGCAGAACATGATCTTCACCCGCCAGGCCTTGGCCGACCAGCTGGCCTTGCACAGAGGCCTCAGGGACCCGCTGGACATGGCGAGCACAGGGAACAAGAAGGGGACTGCCAGCGGGCCCCGTAAGTGCCATGTGTGTCTGTGAAAGGGGGGGACGGGGGGGACAGCAACACGGGAGTGGGGGCGGGGGGGACAGCAGCACAGAGCAGGGTCAGAGAGGAGCTTTTCAGGAGCCTTCCTGGTGGTACCCACACGCACGTGTGCGAGTGTGCCCGTGTAGGTGTTCGCACTGGTGTGTGTGTGTGTGTGTGTGTGTGAGCGTGCACTTGTGTTAGTGTCCCAGATCGGTGGGTGGCTGCCGATAACACACCAAGGGAGCCCGGCTCGTGTCCGAGCCTGGCCATGGGCGAGAGGATCCAGCGTCTGAGAAGCGGCATCTGGCCACGCCTGGCCCTGGCTGCACGGTGGGGCCAGGCAATACTGAGTCCAGCCCCGGGGGCCACGCAGGGGCCAGTCTGCCCCGGGGTCTCTGACCAGCTGGATCCAAACACTCCTGAATTTGGGGGGATTTGAACCTGGATCCAAATGTCCCTCCCCCACCCTCCGCACACTCCCGCCCCCTGCTGCAGGTTCCTTAAAATGGGGGAGTGGAGGTGGAATGGCCTGCCAACAGGGAGGAGCTCAGAAAGGGCAAAAGCCTCAAAAGGCCCCTCCGCCACCGCTCAACTCCACCCTACCTGCCTGTCTCTGGAAATCTCTGGGCAGCTGCCTTGCAGGTGTCACCTGCACAGAGAGCCGCCTGGTTTTCAAAGGGTTAATCCCCCGCAGCCTGGGCTGCAGACCCTGCCAGGGGGCATGTGGGCCTGGGGCCGGGGGACGAAGGTGCGACCCAGCTTCGGTGACCCCTGCGGGGCTTTGCCGGGACACAGAATCCCCTCCCCATCCAGGGCCCCTGGCGGAGAGCAGGACACAGGGCTGCTCCGAACCAGGGGTGTTCTCGCCCCAGAGCCCCGTGGCCACAGCCGGGCTGCCAGGACGGGACAGTGGGGCTGTGGCGAATAAGCTCGGAGGCTGAGCTCCAGCTTGATGTGTATTCTAACCGCACCTAGGGCCAGATCCGGGCCCCATTGTTCCGGGCGCTGCAGACAGGGAGAAACAGGCTGAATAAACAAGGGTCGGAGGGGAAACTGAGGCACGCACCAGTGGCGTGACTTGCCCAAGGTCACCTGGCAGGGCAGTGGCAGAGCCCGGGGAGAATCCAGGTGTCCTGACTCCCAGCCCAGTGCTCAGTGCAGTGATTGTCATGTGCCACCTCCCCCCCACCTCCGACCAGCACACACACAGAAGGCCCAGCCGTTGAGGTCTCGTTTTCAAGGCGGTAGCGGGGCCTAGGGGCTTGGGCACTGGGTGTGGGACTCAGGACTCTTGGGTTCCATCTCCCGCGCTGCCAGTGAACTTGGTCTCCGTGATGTGGGGGCGGAGTGAGTGGCGGGGGCAGCTGGCTGGTGTCTCACTTTGCTCCCTGTCTCTGTTCCTGTCCCCAGAGTCCAGCTCGTTCCCCTCTCCCTGCCTCTTCGGCTCCTGCTGCTGTGCGGGAGCACAGGACAAGTTCCCCCGCCTGGCCGCCTTCCCGTCACCGTTCCCGCACTCCGGCCTCGGCCCCCACGCCAGCCGTCAGCTCTGCCCCCCTGCCCAGTACCTCCAGCCCAGCTCCCCCGACTGGCCCCGCTTCCCCAGCCACGGCTTCCCTCGCGGCCGGGCGGTGCTGCCCCTGGAGGAGTGGGCCCTGCCCCACGGCCCGTTGGGATTCCCCAGATCAGAAGCCCTCCTGATGGGGGTCGGCTTCCCTCCCATTCGGCTGCAGGGGCGAGCGTTCCCCGGGCTCCCCTTGGGCGCCACGCGGGGCCACGGCGGCGCGATGGCCGGAGAGCGGCTGGGGCTCCCGCCGGACCGCTCCCAGCCCGAGGAGGCCTCCTCTGCAGAGAGCTGCCTCGGTGTGAAACCGGAGCTAGAGCTCGAGGGCCGGCCTCAGGCCAAGGGTGCCGGCTGTCCGGATCCCGGTGGGCGAGGTGAAGGTCTGCATTCCCTCCCCGAGTTACGAGGCCTCCACCCCCGCAGCATCCCCTGCTTGCCTGGCTTTAAAGCTGGCTGCTCCCTGGCTCCCACCTAAGGCAGATGGGCAAGGGGCGGCGGGGGGGATGTCAGCTCTTCTCCTCCAGCCCTGATTCCACTGTCCCAGGGGACCCTGCCATTCCAGCTCGCAGAGCAGAAGCTCCCTCAACCAGCCGGCTTCCGCAACCCGCCACTCCTCCTGCCTCAGGCCTGAGGAGCTTGATTTCCAATGGGGTGCCGGCGGGGCCACCAGAAAACCAGCCACCAGGGTCTGCCAGTGACTCATCCTCATTCACCCACCAATAATTCCCTGAGGCTGGGGCAGAGCCAGGGTGCCCCGAGTGTGCAGAGCCCTCTGTCTTCCTAGCACAGTCTCAATGCACCATCCCGGGAGCCTGAGACACGCTTCATTCACACCCCAAACTTCCCCAGCCTCCGTTCTGCTCCACGACTAGACCTGGGTCCTGCCGCTGTTTGCGATCAGCCAGACTCTCATCCGGTACCTGACCCCAGCTCTTCATTCGCTTTGACCCTCTCGCCGTAGCGGGGCGACGACCAGAGCGGAGGTGCCAACCGGTTTGGACTCCTGGGGGGGGAAGAAACCCTGCTGAACGCGACAGAGTTTTCATTTTTGTTGCCATTTTTTTTCTTCCAAAGGTTTAGGTGGGAAAAATAAAAAGAACAAACAGATTGTTCAGTGTTTGGCAACTGGAAAATTTCAGACAAAAATATTAAATTTTCAACAAAACCCCACCCAAACCGTTGCCCGCCGGCGCCCGCAGCAATCTCTGCTTTGACGGAAAACCTGGTTTCTGTTGGAAAAAACCTTGACCGGCTCTGGTAACGCTGCCGCTGGCTCAGCCACAGGGATCACACATGGGGCGTCCAGATCAAAAGCGTGAGCCCCCCCTGTGTCAGCTAAAGAATACGGCCGGGAAGCTTGGGGTACATCTGTCTCATCAACTTCTTGCATCATCCAGCTACTGGACGGGGGGAAAGCCCTGCACTGGGCCCATAGGGGGAGGTTGAAATTGACTCAATATTTCCCGTTAAACACTTAGCTGCCCCCATAGGGCCATTCTACCCTTTTTTTCTTCTGGTGCTCCCCAGCCACCGCCCCACCCGTGCTGGGGACACATTCTGAATGGCTCAGGCCCCAGTCCCCTTTGCCTAGCGACATTCTGGAGACCAGAGGGGGGGTTTGTGGCGCTCCTCTTTCCTCCCTCTTATTCAAACATTTGTGTGGAGTGTTTGCTCAGTGCCTAGTTGTTGGTCCTCTTTGCCCTGCTGTTCGGTTCCCTCTTAACTCCTCCTCTGCCAGATCTCAAGCCTGGCCTTGGTCTTGGGCTGCACTGCGTTAGTGCCCTGCTGAAATCAGGAGGTCAGGGGCCGTCCAGCGCCGAGTCAGGGGTGTTCTGACTGGGGGGGTCCTAGACCATTCAGTAAAACAGGTGCACTCTGGAAGCACTGAATGGAGTTGGGCAGGGATCTTGTACCCGGATAGGCTGCTCCTTCCAGCATCAGAACAGGTGCTTCTCTTCGACTGCACCTAGAGCCTAGAGGTTCGCCACCAGCCCAGCCTGATTCGTCCGTATATACCAGTCCCAGGGCCACATCACCCTGCCGTCTTCCTCTCTCCGCCCTCGCCGCCCCGCGGCACAGTTTGTCAGTGAAATACATGTGCGTGGCCTGTCTAGTCTCACCCTGTCTGTACATGAACCCAAACCTGGTGAATAAAGATTGTTTGTAGATAAGAATCTCTCGGTTGTTGCCCCAAATCCCCATCTGCAGGGGGCTAAGTTAGAACAAAATCAGCCTTGTCATTTGTGGGGGGAAAGGGTACTGGCTTGTCCAAATTATTGATAACATGCTCGCCCCATTTTCCTGATGACCAGGGCCACTTATTCCTACGTGCCAGTAGGTGGCGCTTTTGATGTCCCATAGGTCCTAGCTAGACATTAACCTAGAAGCCACAGTCATCAAATTAGGGTGAACCAGATGTCCCGATTTTATAGGGACAGTCCCGATTTTTGGGTCTTTTTCTTATATAGGCTCCTATGACCCGCCGCCCCCCAGTCCCGATTTTTCACGCTTGCTGTCTGGTCACCCTATCCAAAATCGGATGTTCTTTGAGAAGATCTACGCTAGTTCCATCACGGCAACTGGACATGAGGCAGGAATTAATTCAGGGAAGCCCTATAGCCTGTGTCATGCAGGAGGTCTGGTCAGATGGTCACAATGATGGTTATGCCTGTGTGCACGCACGCGTGATGGCCGTGCCCAGAAAGCCAAGGGCAGGTGGAAAGACGATGTAGCGGCGCGAAGGTTTTGCCGCGCTTGGCAACTGAGCGCTGAAAAATTGCACGTAGAGAAATTTACGTGTGGAAAAGCGCAGGCCTGGTCTACAGGCCACGGCTAAAAAAGCTGACCCACGGTTCTTATTCTTCTTTGTGGTGCGGTAGCAGCTAGAGCAGTGGTTCTCAAACTTTTGTGTTAGTGACCCCGTTCACACAGCAAGCTTCTGAGTGCCACCCTCCCTTAGACATTAAAAGCACATTTTTTTATATTTAACACTATTATAAATGTTGGAGGCGAAGCAGGATTTGGGGTGGAGGCTGACAGCTCGTGGACCCCCCACATAATAACCTTGTGACCCCCCCTGGGGGGACATGACCCCCAGTTTGAGAACCCCTGAGCTAGACCATCCTGAACCAAGATCAGGGTCCCTTCGTGCTTGGTGCTGTACATAGACCTAGGCGAACCGGTCCCTGCTCCCAAAGGGTCATAATCTATGTGATACAGGAGGACCAGGGAGCAGTAGTAGAGTGTGAGAGGGGAAATATATAAGCCCTAGGCTAATTAAGGCATGGCTCCCTGGAGACTAGGGAGGGTGGCTACAGGTTAATTGGAGCACCCGCAGTCAATTAAGGCCCTCTCAGGAACCTAATAAAACCCCCTGCTTCAGGCAGACAGGGGAAGAGGGGGAAAGGAGTTGGAGCAGAGTGGTTTGGTGGTGGAGCAGAGAGCAGTTTGGAGGAAAGCAGAGGAGAGTTTGGAGAAGTGCTGTGGTGAGCTAAGAAGACCAAGACCCTAGGTAAAGGGACACCTGACTTGTGCAGAGGGAAGGCAGGAAGTCCCACAAGCAGGAGAGGGAAGGAGCCCAGGGGAAAGTATCACTAGTACAAGTGGTTTACCCACTAACCTAGGGCCCCTGGGCTGGGACCCGGAGTAGAGGGCAGGCCCGGGTCCCTCCCTCTCCACTCCCCTTCTCTGGGATACTAGTGGGACAGCTGATACCCCAGTTCAGGGGCAAGAAATGGCGCCCTGAAGCCCCCCACAAGAAGAGAAAGCGTGGGACCCATCATAGTAGTGCTGGCAATTTGCCACACGAATAGACAAGGCAGGCCTCGAGAGAATTACCCAGCTGGGCAAAGATGAAGGGACTCGGTCTAGGTCGCGTAGGCCATGTGAAGGGCCGAGAACTGAACGCAGCTCTCCGGCGTCCTATACCAGTTCCCTACCCACAGCACCAGCCTTCCCCGGGCCCCAGGGTGCTAAACAGCTGGTGGGAGCGAGCGTGTGAGACGAGCAAGCGCGGCTGGCGTGGACCTCAGGGTTAGGATATTTCCCATCGCCTCCATTGCTTCGGCTCTGATTGGCATTCTTTGCCATGTGGGAAGGGAGCTGTACCTGCCCCCGCACTCCCCAAGTGTGCAAGACAGTGGTGAACGTGCAGCCTTAGGGAGGCCTGGCTTGAAGGCCCCCCCGCCCCCTCCAGGTGTTTCTGTTACATTGCTGCCTCTCAAAGCAGCCTGCTAGTTATGGACTCAACGGTCTGTATGGCGCTAGTGACCCCTAGTGACCAGCCTGGGTCACCGCCAATTCACCTCCAGCTCACATGGCATTATTACAATGGAGTTCAAAGACAAAGCCGCCCCTCCCCTCAACTAAAGCTTTGGAGATACCAGGCAGAACACTTGGGGCCTAGGCGACGTGGCTTTCCCATGTGGAAAGTGTGAGGTCTAGCCCCAGATCGGCCATGCAACCGTGGGTATGTCACTGCCCTTTTCTGTGCCTCGGTTTCCCCTTCCACCCTTTCTTTAATAATCCCTCACTCTTATCTAGCACTTTTAATCAGCAGATCGTAAAGCACGTTACAAAGAAGGGGGCCAGCCCCATTAGCCCCATTGTACAGAGGGGGAAACTGAGGCACGGGGCAGGGACGTGACTTGCTCAAGATCACCCAGCAGGCCAGTGGCTGAGCTGAGCCAGGAATAGAATCCAGGTCTCTTGAGTGATTTCCAGCCCAGTGCTCCGTCCCCTGGGCAACACTGTCCCATTTGGTCTATTTAGCCTCTTTGGGGCAGGGAGTGTCTCTCGCCATGTGTACATGCAGGGCCCCGCACAACGAGGCCAAATCTAAGTGCCAGGAATAGAACCCAGGGCCCGTGGTCTAACCACTGGACCATGCGGCGTCTCCCTTTGGGTGAAAAAAGATGTATTTTCCTTTCACTTTCAGAATGTAGCAGCTCATGGACAGTGGCCATGGACAGCCAGGCACTTAAAGAGTAAAGGCCCATCCGCCATTTACCGGTGCCCATGCAGCCTCTGACAGAACAGACCCCCGTGCTGGCTGGGAACCTGCCGTAACACCAGTCGCACGAGGGCAGGTCAGTTCACAGCTGGGTCGGCAGGTACTGAACACGAGGGTGGGTTTGAGGAGGAGCGATGGGGTGCCCTGGTCTTTGGGGGCCCCCTGCTGGCAGCTGCAGCATCCTGACACAGCAGAGCCTGGGGTTATCGGAAGCCTCTTGACTCTGCTGAAGACAGAAGCGATAACAACATGCCCCTATTACCTCCTGTGTGTGTGCAGCGCCCAGCCCCAGGGGCTGATCGAGGCCTGTGAGCGTTACTATATTCTCTGTGGTGTTCAAGAGGCCGGACGTGATCCATTGGAAGCTCTATGGAGCGGGGAACCACCTTTGATCGGGGTTTGTGCTGCACCTAGCGCCATGAGGCTCTGGCTACCACAATACAAATAATAACGTTCGCCGAGTTGTCACTTTCAAGCCAGGCAGGGACCGTTCTGCTTAGCTATCTGACCTCCCGCAGAGCGCAGGCCGGAGGATTTCACCCAGTGATCCCTGCATCAAACCCAGAGCTCCAGCCTGAGAGAGCGGGTCTCAATAGCAGAGGCTGCGGCGGACGTACATATCTGATCAGACCAAACTGCGCCCGTTCATGTTTCAGAAGAACACGCGAATCCTCGGACCGATCAGACCCGGGTCTCATAGACTCATAAACTTTAAGGTCAGAAGGGACCATTATGATCATCTAGTCTGACCTCCTGCACAACGCACGCCACAGAATCTCACCCACCCACTCCTGGAATAATCCTCTCACCTATGTCTCAGCTATTAAAGTCCTCAAATCCTGGTTTAACGACTTCAAGGTGCAGAGAATCCTCCAGCAAGTGCCCTGTGCCCCATGCTGCAGAGGAAGGCAAAAAACCTCCAGGGCCTCTGCCGATCTACCCTGGAGGAAAATTCCTTCCCGACCCCAAATATGGCGATCAGCTGAACCCTGAGCATGTGGGCAAGACTCACCAGCCAGACACCCAGGAAAAAGTTCTCTGTAGTAACTTCTAACATCCCATCATCAGCCATTGGGCCTATTTACCACTGATAGTCAAGGGTCAATTAATTGCCAGGATCATGTTATCCCATCAAACCATCCCCTCCATCAACTTATCTAGCTTAATCTTGAAGCCAGGTAGGTCTTTTGCCCCCAACTGCTCCCCTTGGGAGGCTGTTCCAGAACTTCACTCCTCTGATGGTTAGAAACCTTCGCCTAATGTCAAGTCTAAACTTCCTGATGGCCAGTTTATAGCCATTCGAGAGAAGGGTCTGGGCTGGAGCTCTGTGCAGTGAGGGGCAGCAGGGAAACCCTCTTCCAGAGGGAGTCAGGAGGTGCGGTGGGAGGGTATTTCTAGAAGGAAGCAGCCGGGATAGGACAGTGCAGGCCGTGGGGAGTGTGGCCAGGAACTGGGACTTGCTCAAGGATCTAGGCCGGGCCTTTCAGAGGGGACAGGAGGCAGCTCCCCAGCTTCTTTTGCCCGGTGGTGAAAAGGGCAACAGGCTGCTGAGCTGAGGCGACGGAGAGAGAGGAGCTGAGGCCTGGTGAACATGAGACCTCCGCGAGGGCACCCCTGACCGAGGTTCCCCTGTTGTCACATGACTCCAGGAGCTGGGGCTTTAAGAAAAGCACCAAAAGATCACGAGCCTTGTGAGGATCCACAAATCTGTGACCGAAGCTCGCAGACAAAGGATGGTCGGGTGCCTGAGGCGCTAGCCTGCAAATCAGGAGATCTAGATTCGATTCCTGCCTCCTTGGGTGACTCACTGAATCCCTCTGCGTCCCAGCCCCCACTCTGATGCACCCTTCCTTGATCTCCTCTCTTTGCACTGCCGGCTCGTGGGGGGCAGGGATTGTCTTGCTCTGGGTATGTACAGCCCCAAGCACCATGGGGCCTTAGGTGCTGCCGCGGTGCCGCCGGCACTGATCTAACCCTGAGGCTTTGGCTCTGGCCGTTGCTTGCCGAGCACAAATGGCTTCACGATTTAAATCTTAATATAAAGCCCGTGAGAAACGTAGTCCTTGCGTTAGCTCTCTTAGCTTGTACCTGGGCAAGAAAATGGGAGGGAGGGAGGTTGCAGAGAAGACACCGGGGAAGAATTTTTATTTTATTTTATTTTATTTTTTTTAATCCCTGGCCTTCCAAGCACCTGCAGCCTGTGCCATCCCATAGGCAGTCTCCCCCCTACTTGGGGGGCTGGGGTACATGCTCTAGCAACAACTCTGGACCACCCTGGATGGAGGTCGGTCGGGGCCATGCACACCTAGAGTGGCAGAAGAACTGAGTTGCTCAGAAGATCCCGAAGACCTCCCCCACATCCTCTGGAGATCCCTCTTCCCCCTCACGCTTCTTCCCACCCCCGGCCTGACAGCACCCTGGTCGCTTCTCGCTGAGCTGCTCAGAAAGTGGATTTTCCAGCCTGTGAAAAATTGAGATAAAAAAAAAAGCGCTTTCATCCCCAAGCCAAAATTCTGAAATTTTTCACAAAGATGCAATTCCTCCCTCCTCCCACCCAAAAGAGTTTTGAAACAATGGGAATTTTTTTTCAATTATATTTGAAATACTTCTTTCAGATTTGTACCCTTTTCATTCTTTTCATTTCAAAATTTACTTTGATTTATATAGGAAAAACAAAAGTGGTTCTGAAACAAAAAAAAAATCTATTTTTTGATTCCAGTGGTTTTTTTTTTTAACATTTTCAAAATGTCCTTTGTCCATTTTTTTTTTTTTTTTTAAGCGGCTTCATCGGTTGATCTGAGTTTGGGACATTTTGGCTGTGTTGAAATGGAATATTCGGATGGGAAAACGGTTTAGACGTTTTTCCAACCGGTTCTAACCTCTAGCACTTTTTGTCCTGGGATCTCAAAGCAACTGAATGGGTGTTATGCAGGGGTTCTCAAACTGGCGGTCGTGAGGTTATTATCTGGGGGGGGTCATGAGCTGTCCACCTCCACCCCAAACCCTGCTTCACCTCCAGCATTTATAATAGTGTTAAATATAAAACAGGTGTTTTTAACTTATAAAGTGGGGGGGTCGCACTCAGAGGCTTGCTGTGTGAAAGGGGTCACCATGACAAAAGTTTGAGAACCACTGGTGTTATGGGTTAATATTTCCCAATCTTCCCACCCCCAGGGAGGGTTGGGGAGTAGTGGGGGGTGTCATGGCAAGGAAGGTGAGTGTGAAGGGGTTAAACACCTCGCAGATGTAACAATTAACGCTTTGCACCTTGCAGCTGAGGATCTACAAACCCGTTACAGTGATTAGTTAAGCCCAGGGGTTAAGGGGAATTGAACCAGGAATGGCGCCTCTTAGTGGACTAGCTGGGAAGTACAGGGCGCTAGGAGGGTGCTGCTTACCGAGGCCAGGGAGAAAAGGGGGAGCTAGAATTAATGTGACAAAGGAAACTGAGGCACGGATAATGTAAGGCTGACATTTTTGAAAGCAGCCACAGATTTTGGCTGCTTCAAATGTTTGGGAACCCATCTGGAGACGGGGCTCTCCCCTGCCCCACGATTTGGGGGGTGCGCTTAAATCCGTGTAAACGGGGGTGAACAATGCTGCATCCCACTAGTTGTGCTCCACGCTTACTTTGCACTGGTGTACACGGGGGTGCAAAAATCAGGGTAAGGAAAATTCCCCTTCGCTCGGTGCTTAATTCTCACAGGCAAAATCCCAGGTGCTCTTCCCCTGAGCCCCGCAAGGGGCAAAACAGGGGCGCGTGTGTCCCCAGGCCCCCCCACGTGCGGTGTGTCTACACCAGCGCCAATAATTACCCCGGGGCAAGGTGCCCAAGAGAGAGACCAAACGTGAACGTGGAGTAAAGAGCTGAAACTCCCCGTCCAGCCAAGGGGAGTGACACCCCCAGAGATGGGGGGGGGGGGGAGTTAACCAGGGAGAATTGTCCAGATGTCACTTTCATTTTCACTCTCTCCTGCCCACCTTCCCAGCGGCAATCAAGGGGGGATCAGGTCAGCCCTTCCCAGCACCCCCACCCCTGGGGTAACCCCCTCACCCCACCGTACCCCAGCAAGGCTGGTTCCTGCTCTCCTCCCCAGCATCCTCATTAGCAACCCGGGGGCAGCTGCAAGCGGGGGGGGGGGGGAGTGTATGCGAGGGGTCGGGAGGTCTGTGATTGTGCACCCCTCTCTGATACCCCCAGGGGCAGAGGGATAGGGGTCCCCCAGGGGAAGTGGGGATGCTCTCTGGCACCCCAGGGGAAGAAGGGTTGGGGACCCCAGGAACAGGAGGGGTAGGGGGGCTGTGAGGGTGGGGGGACCCTCTCTGGCACCCCAGGGGCAGGAGGGTTGGGAATCCCAGGAACAGAAGAGTTGGGGACCCAACGGGCAGGAGGAGAAGGGGGGCTGTTAGGGTGGGGGATCCCTCTAGTACCCCCAGAGGCAGGAGGGGAAGGGACCCCAGGGGAAGGGGAGCTGTGAGGGTGGGGAATCCTTTTGGCACCTCAGAGGCACGAGGAGTAATGGATCCCAGGAGCAGGAGAAGAAGGAGGGAAGTGAGGGTGGGGGAATCCCTCTAGCACCCCCAGGGGCAGGAGGAAAAGGGATCCCAGGGGCAGGAGAAGCGGGGCTGTGAGGGTGGGGGATCCCTCTGGCACCCAAGGGGCACGAGGAGTAGGGGACCCCAGGGGCAGGAGGGGAAGGGGGGCTGTAAAGGTGGGGGATGCTCTCTGGCACCCCAGGGGCAGGAGGAGAAGGGGGGCTGTGAGGGTTGGGGGTGCTCTCTGGCACCCGGTGGCAGGCAGAGTAGGGGATCCCAGGGGCAGGAGGGGAAGGGGGCCTGTAAAGGTGAGGGATTCTCTCTGGCACCCCAGGGGCAGGAGGAGAAGAGGGGCTGTGAGGGTTGGGGGTGCTCTCTGGCACCCCAGGGGCAGGAGGAGAAGGGGGGCTGTGAGGGTTGGGGGTGCTCTCTGGCACCCAGGGGCAGGCAGAGTAGGGGACCCAGGGGAAGGGGGGCTGTGAAGGTGGGGGATCCCTCTGGTACCCCGGGGGCAGGCGGGGAAGGGGGGCTGTGAGGGTGGGGGATCCCTATGGCCCCCCAGGGGCAGGAGGGGAAGGAACCCAGGGGAAGGGGGGCTGTGAGGGTGGGGGATCCCTCTGGCACCCTGGGGGCAGGCAGAGTAGGGGACCCAGAGAAAGGGGGGCTGTGAGGGTGGGGGATCCCTCTGGCACCCCGGGGGCAGGTGGGGAAGGGGGGCTGTGAGGGTGGGGGGTGCCTATCCCCCCCCCAGGGGCAGGAGGGGAAGGAACCCAGGGGAAGGGGGGCTGTGAGGGTGGGGGATCCCTATGCCCCCCCCCAGGGGCAGGAGGGGAAGGAACCCAGGGGAAGGGGGGCTGTGAGGGTGGGGGATCCCTCTGGCACCCTGGGGGCAGGCGGGCAAGGGGGGCTGTGAGGGTGGGGGGTGCCTATGCCCCCCCCAGGGGCAGGAGGGGAAGGAACCCAGGGGAAGGGGGGCTGTGAGGGTGGGGGGTGCCTATGGCCCCCCAGGGGCAGGAGGGGAAGGAACCCAGGGGAAGGGGGGCTGTGAGGGTGGGGGGTGCCTATGCCCCCCCCCCAGGGGCAGGAGGGGAAGGAACCCAGGGGAAGGGGGGGGGGCTGTGGCTGCTCAGTAGCAGGAGGAGGGATTAGCTGGGGGGGGCAGAGATACCAGGCAGCTCCTCTCCCTCCTCAGCCTGAGCTGGCCCCAGCAGGGCAGGGGAAAAGGCGGCTACCCCCGCCCTCCCCTCCTTCCTCTCCTCCCCTCCCCTCCTGGGGTGGCCTCCCCCCCCCCCCCCTTCCTTTTCCTCTGGGAGCGGGAGGGAGCCGCTGGAGCCGGGGGGAGGCAGGGCTGGGAAAGGCTGGGGATTGAGAGCCGCGGCTAGGCCGCTCCCTGGGCAGGTTCCCAGCCCAGCAGCCCAGGGAGAAGGGGCTGTGGCCCCCAGGGGCTTGGAGTCGCCCCCCCGCCATTCCCAGGGGCAGCAGCCAGGCAGCAAAGAGCCAGAGAGAGAGAAGGGGAAAGAGGAGAAGGGAGGTGGAGAACACCCCCTCCCCCCCCCAGCTGGGCTGCACAGAGCCCAGCAATCATAATTCAGCCAGAAAGGGACAGGCTTTTGCCTTGGGTTTCCCTCCCCTCCCTGCCACTGAATGCAGTGAGAGAAGGAAGAAAACAGGAGGCGGGACGGAGAGAGATACAGGGACCTTTCAAACCAGATTTGCCAGCAAGCTAATAGCAAGAATTGGTGCAGGATTCCCCCCCCCCCCCCCCCCCCCCCCTTCCTTCTTCTTCCCAGTGAAAGACCCAGACAGAGGAAGAGAGAGAGGCAGAGAAGCGGATGGGGAAAAGGGAGGAAGAGAAATAAAGAAGGAAAGAATCTCCATTTCGTGGAGAGGGGGCTTTTGCAGGGACTGATTCATTGCAGGCTGCAAGGAGACAGATATTGGGGTTCAGAGGCAGAGTTCAAGGAAGGGGTCATTAGGCCCGGAAAGGTGGAAATTGGGGAGTCTTTTGAGGAGCCAAACAAGCATTGCTATTTATTTGCAGGGAGCTTGTGGATGTTTTGCTTTTGGAAGCTGGGCTTGCATGAGCTGGGGTTTTATTTTCAGGGTTTGTTTTGTTTTGTTTCGAAAGAAGAAACCGATTTGTGGCAAGTTTTAGGAACCTTAAAATGCAGTTTGGGGGTTTAAAAAATTAGGAAATCCTTTTTATTTAATTTTTTTAAGGGTTGAACTGGACTCAGAAATAGTGTACATATTATTGTATGATTTGTATTGATTATTTATTTTTCAATGATAGCAAGGAAAGACCGAGCTGTTACCCTAAAAGAAGTGCCAATTTGTGGGAGAATTTGAGCTTCTGGTGTTTTTTTTCTGTTACAGTTTTTCAAGTATTAGTCTAGGGATTTTATTTTAATTTTTTTTTTTTGTCTCTGCCCTGCAAACAGAAGAACAGCTGTTAAAACTGGATTATAAGGATGTTTTTTATCTGTGTTCCGCAGTTAAGACTTTAATATTTTGAAGAAAAACTGCTTTGTTTCCTTTTAATTTTTTTCAACAGCATCTGTAACCTTGAAAAGACTCTTTTGGGGCGTAATAAAAAGGCAAGTGTGTTTTTTAGTGTTTTTCAGAAGAAAACAGGAGGGGGGAAATTAAAAAAAAAAGAAAAGGAAAAAAAAAAGACCATGTTCAGACTCCAACTCAAGATGGACCTGCAGCTTCCAGGATCTTGGTCTGTTTTCCTCTTCTGGAATTATTTTTTTTCCGGGAGGGTGCGATTTTAAAATTATAAAAGCAGTCAAGAAAGCAGAGGACCCTGGATTTTTGAATCAGCGAAGGAGAGGAGAAGAATCATGAGTGTGAGGCCTCCGCAGACTGCACTAGATAGGTATGTGTTTGCTGGGTTATTTATTTTTTTGTCCTCTTAATGCTTTTGATTGAATATCAAATTTAGTGATGCTACTTTGGGATTTTGGTTCATTTTTCTGGGCAGGGCTTGTTTTGAATGGAGGAAACTGGCTACTTTGCTAGTTTGAGTGTAATGCAAATAGGGGGAGTTGTTGGGGGCTACTAGTGGTGCTACACAAATTGTGTATGGGGTGTTTTGTGTGTGTGTCTCTGTGTGTGTGTTTGTGAGAGAGAGAGAATTAGTATGTGGGTTGTGAGGATTTGCAGGCTGAGGGAATGCCCTGTTTGTTTGTCCACAGGGGGAATTGTGCATGTGATTTTTCTACATAAAAATGCTTTTAAATAATTTTACACTCAGTGTGCGAGTTGCTCCCTGTGTGGGTCACCCCCCCGCCACCGATCCGCCAGCTTCCTCTGTTTCCATCTCCTGTGCAGACTGCAGTGGGCTGTGGCTGGGCCTAGTTTAGGATGGGCCTTATTCCATGTATGGTACCCAGGTTCCTCTGCAGACTGTGTGGCCACAGTAAATTACCTAGATAAGCTCCCCTGGAAGAGGAAATGCCCTCCCGCTCTCATGCACCATGCCAGTACCTGAGCCTGCAGTCCTCATGCAGGCAAGGCCCCCACTGGAAGTTAATGGGAGTCTTGACTGCAGACGTGACCCCTTTAGCATGGTCTCTGGTGCCTGGAGGAAGGTTGTTGCAATCTGCCAAGTGATGTTGGGGAGTATGGATAAGCCAGGCGGCAAGTGAGGCTAGCTGCTGCAGTGGGGTGGCGGTAATGGATTGGGACAGTGCCATGCTTGCTGAGGGCTGGGGAAGGCCATTGGATTGAAACAGAGGGGAGAGAAGTGCCTGGTGGGTTACTCCCCCACCTCTTCCCAAAACAAAAGTCCATGCAGAAAACACTGCACCGATTCTTTCCTGGAATGCAGTATTCTCCTTTCACTGCTGTCATTGGTTTAATATCCGCCAGTGTGGAAAGACATGAGATAAAGCAGGTATTTTAGTGCATTCTGCATGCTTGGGTTCTATTTTTATTTTTTTATTTTTTTTGGTCCTATCCCTTTCTGTGCTGCTCAGAGGATTTTATCATCAACACAATCTCAGATTTCTAAATGCCACCGAAGCAGGAGCTGATCCATGGAGTTTAATCTCTCGCGGGTTTCCTATAAGTTGATAATATGGGGCATTTTTAAAAATAACACATTTCATCCTCTGAGGAACCCCGCTGTGCCTTAGAAGTTAGAGGCTAGGTCTGCCTGCTCTTCCTAGCAGGTGTAGTGTTTACTACTGCAAGTGGTCCCGTTCAGTAGCAAGCACTACTCCAGCTAGTTAAGGTCACGCCTACACTATAGGCGCTACAGCTAAACTGCTGTAGTATAGATGCTTCCTACAGGGCCGGAAGGGGTTTTCGGTTGATGTAGGTAATCCACCCCCCCGGCCGGTGGTAGCTAGGTCGACAGAAGAATTCTTCTGTCAATGTAGCCGCGTCCACACTGGGGGTTAGATCGGCTTAACTGCGGCTGTCAGGAACGTGATCTTTTCGATTTATTTTTTTGAAGCTACCGTGAAGGCCATAGCTAGGTCGATCTAACTTCTAAGCGTAGACCAGACCCCAGGGTTTGGAGTGTTGGGAGATAGCTTCGCGCTGAAATGCATCCACCTCTAGGGTGGAGGACGTCAACAGCCAATGGTGAGAGGCGAGGAACGAACCCCTTATTATGAAAAGTGCCACGGGATCTTTGCGGCGCCTGCAACACTGTCCCTGCTAGGATTTGAAGTGGCTTGTATTTAGGGACGCTGTGGCACTGGTGTCTCCGACACCTGCCTCTGGTAGCAACCGGCTTTGGGCTGGTAGCTTCAGTTTTCCCTGAGGAGTGTTGGCTGTGCAAACAGCAGTGGTCTTTCTCTGTCCGTTCAAGCTGAGCTACTCCCTGTATTAGAGCAAATACAGATTTTGATTAGGCAGGCATTAAATCCTGATAAGTTAGGGCCTGTTGATTCATTTACCTAGTTAATGATATTGCTGTTGCTCTCATTGCCATAGTAGCCAAGTTCCTGCAGGCAAATGAAATCACTGCCAGAGGTGGGGCCCCGCCCCCAGGGCAGGTAATACTGTGGGCAAGCCAGAGGGGCTGGCTGGGGGTGCTAAGCTGAAAGTCTGAAGCACCTAAACCACCTTGAAATTGAAATCTTTCTTGGCCGTGGTGGGCCTTGAACTCTGTGTCTGCAGGCTTTCAGCTGTCGTTGACGCTTCTAGCCCTCCTGGTTATGACGATATAGCCTTGCAACCACGACCCCAGGCAGGGCTGTCTGAGTCTGCACGCAGGCCGCCCCCGCGCCTCTGCTGATGCTGGGCGCTTTCCGAAGGAGCCTGTGTGATTGGCAGGAAAGCGGTAGGATGCACAGCTGGGATTGGGACCCATTGGGCAGCGGCCACATCCCCAGAAGTCCCGCTGGCTTCGTGCTGCTGCTGAGGGGTCTGGGGGAGGCTGTGGGCTGCAAGAAAACACCCTGCAGTTGTTTATGGGGGAGAGGACAAAGGACCCCAAAATGGAGTAGCATAGCGGGAGCCTCCCTCTCCCTCAATCTCCGCCAGAGCCAAGATGCTGGAGGAGTGGGGGATGATAGGAGAAAATAGTGGATACCTAGCAGACGCCATTCCAGTCCTTTTTACTCGTCCCTGATGGCTTCTGCATCCGTATTCCAGGTTCAGCTGCAGCCCTTTGCTCCCCAGTCAGCAAGCTCTGACATCGGGGCTCCTTTTTCTCCCCAGCAGCAGAGGCCCCAATGGCCAGAGGCTTCCGAGAGAAGAGCCCCATAGCAGGTTGCACGGACAGCACCCCGGTGGGAATCTCAGAACCCGTCCCAGTAGTTGTGGGTAGCAGGTGGTCTGAGGTTTTCACTCCAGGCCACAGGAGGCTATCGGACATTCCTAACATTTGTATCGGCCCCCGGGAAGGTTAGTTTGTTTGGTTTGTCCCTGCTGATGTAACACGCACTGTCCGGCCGGTTACATTCTTCCTCCGGTCCAAAGAAGCTCATGTGCTTCTGTGATGGCCGACACACCGGGGATTGAACCGGCGGCCTCCAGAGCTGCTACAGCTTGAGCCAAAGAGTGAAGGCACTCTAGGAGGGGCTGTTACAGACTCCTATCCCCTCTAGATCAGGCACAGGGTTGCAGGGTGCAGACAGCTTTGTTTAGCTACCTGGGAGCACCATAGTTTGCTCTGTAGGACTCTCTATCCAGGACCGTAAAAGCCTCGGTGCTGTCTGCTTTGCAGGGGGTGTTGCAGACCTTGTTAATGTCTCTTCTTCCAGTTGCGTGGCGGCCTGGACGCTGCTGGGCTTCCGCCCTCCGCCCCGCAAGCGGCACCAGTTCCAGTAGTGTGGAGCTGGCGTGGAGAAAATGCAACATCAGTGTTGCACCCAAGGGCGGCGCGCCGACTGAAGCGAGCTAGTGGAGATCCCCCTCTAGCTTGGTTGGATGGCCACCGGCCTGAGAAGCCGTTTTCTAGTCCTTCCTCTGGCATCTCCTGCCTGCGCCGGAATAGCAAGCACCTTGCTGGTGGTGGTGTGTCCTACTGTAGTGTTTGGGAGCCCAAGACGTGGACCGGGACCACAGTGTGCTAGGCGCTGTACAAACAGAACATTGACAGGTGCGTGTTGTGCCTAGCTGGGGCGCACGAGGGCACAGCGTGCCTAGGGAGTTAAAGGAGAGTGGTTTCAGAGCAGCCGCCTGTTTCTCGTACTGGGTCAGACCAAGGGTCCATCTAGCCTAGTAGCCTGTCTTCCGACAGCGGCCAATGCCAGGTGCTTCAGAGGGAGTGAACAGAACACGCAGTCACTGAGTGATTCATCTCCGTCGTCCACTCCCGGCCAACAGAGGCTAGGGACACTCAGAGCATGGTGCGGCATCCCTGCCCGTCCTGGCTAATGGCCCATCCTTCTCGGTGCCGGTAGGGCACTGGTGGCGAGGGGGGCGTGATGCTTTCTGTGCCTTGTGGGTGTGGGCTGGTGCAGGTGGCAAGCGAGGCATTGATAGAGCAGGTGTCTGGGGTAAGCCTTCTCCCTCAGAGCCGGGGGTGGCCGTATCCCGTGATAATTCTGAGCCCTGGCACAGCGTTTCTCGTCCAGGGATCTCAAAGCACTTTCCAAAGGTCGGTTTAGGTTAACAAGCCTGGGTGGCGGTGATCCGACAAAGGAGGAAACCCCTTGGCTCCATGCCGCATAGTGAGGCTCACAAACAGAGCCCAGATAGGAACAGAAACCTTGAGCCACTAGGTCGCAGTCCCTCCTGGAATTGGAAGTAGAACCCAAGAGTCCTGAGCTGGGACTAGAACCCAGGAGTCCTGACTCCCAGCCCCCTGTGCAAACCGCCAGGTAATGCTGCCTTGAAGCTGGAGTTCGTGTTGTAGAGTTACAAAATATACTACCCTAAACGGCGATGGCTCCTTCATTACAGGGACGGGAATGTGCAGCCAAAAATAGAAAGGAGAAATAACGAGGTTTGGTCCTCTGCTGTTCAAATACCTTTCACTTGTCACGTAACTGGAGCTTGTCAGGAACCTTTATGCCCCGATGAGTTTGCAATTCCTCCGCGTCTCAGTTGGGGAGGGGGAGGGCTGAAATGCGGCCGTACTGCGTGGCCATGGTGATTGGCTGTCAGTGGGAGGATGAGGAGGAGGGAAGGATTTCTGCCTTTTTATCCTCTGCAGGTTTCAGTTCCTTGCAGGCTAATGAACGCAGACTAATCGGCTGCGATGTCCGCAAAGCACTCTGCAATGTTACTAGTTAAATCTCCACAGGAAGCGGCCCACTTCTGCTCCAGCGCAGCAAATCAGATTAACTGTCTGTACCAGACAAGCGTCGGAGGGGGTGGCTCGGCAAGCTACGCATCCGTCTCCATGGAATCACGGGTTCAAATCCGTGCCTGGGTCCTCTCAGCTCTTCATCCTTACAAGGTCGAGGAATTCAGCTCCCCGCTGGCTACAGCGTAGGAGACGTTAATACAACGAGATCTGGACTCTTTCCCCCCACACGCCCAGGTGTTTGAGTGCATGACAGAGGGATGCAAAGGTGATTCTTTCGTAGGAGAATGTGATTGGTCCTGCCCACTGCTGCTGTGGTGCTCTGTACCAGTGAATTGCTGCCCTCCACCCCAGAGGTGGCTGCATTTTGGTGCTGGATTTTGGTACAGACAGGTATTGGTGCAGTGCTGTGCTGTGCTGGTAAAGCCCTGCACAGAATCTCATTAAAGACCAGGGAAGAATAATTGCATGGTGTGTGAATTTGATCAATTATCCCAGCAGAAGGGCTATCGGAGTGGGATGGTATTTCAGTTTTGGTCAGGACAGTGGGGCTTTATCGGGGCCAGAGAGGCCTGCTCAGTGGAAGATCAAGGCCCTATTAGAGGCTTTGCTTGCTAAATAACCTTTCTGGTGGCAGGTAGTTCCTTTGTTTGGCCTTTGATTTGGGCCCTCTATTCTGTACTCTGCAGAACCTCTTCCCTTTTAAAGACGTGTACGTTTCTGTTTCTTCTGCAGGCCACAGTTAGTACCGGGATGATGATATTACCCTAGCTCTTATATAGTGCAGTTCATCAGCAGATCTCAAAGCACTTGACAAAGGTCAGTATCCCCATCCTCATTTAACAGCTGGGGAAACTGAGGCTCGGAGAGCGCACGTGACTTGCCCAAGGTCACGCAGCAGGCCACTGGCAGAGTCTGGAACAGACCCAAGTCTCCTGGGTCCCAGGCCCGTGCTTGGTCCCCTAGGCCACACCGCCGCTCCATTATCAAAGTTGTATTTCTCCCCTATGGATCATCTTATTCCTCTCTCCTGGTGTGGCCTAGTGATCTGAGTGCTGCTTGGATCAAATCCCATCTCTAACGCGGTGGCCTTGGGCACATGTGCCTTGGTTTTGGGGATATCGATGCCTTGCAGCAGGGTCATGGGGACCAGTTAGTAAAGATCCTTGGATGGAAAGTGGCAGAGTTTGATGCCCTGAGTCTGGGAATGTCCTTGCCTCTCATGGGTTCAGTATCAGCTTCCTACAATAGGCATGAGGCTTCAGCCAGGGTACTAAATAAATCCGGCTCTACAGCCATATTTAGTGCCTCCGAGGTTGAAGCTGTGCATTACATGGTTATTCTTGTCCTTTGGGTCTAATGAGAAAGACATGGGTCCCAAGTCTTGGTGATCTGTTTTTTATTTTACCCCTGTTGGCTTTAATGCATTGGGTCAGAATAGACCCGAGTTTGTTCCTGCTGCAGCTGATTGGAGTGCCAGCTTCCGTACCCTGGCATGCACAGGAGGGAGGACCCCGTGTTGGCAGCCCCTTAGAATGAGCCTTCTGTCTCGGCACATTGTGCCCGAAAAATGAAATAACTTCTGTGAGTAATTGAGGGACAGAGGCAGATTGTTCACGGCATGGCATGGAGAGACGCTCGGGATATCAAATTGCAGTGAGTAGTTTCCCTGTTCTGCTGGCGTTGGCCTCGCATCACCCGCTGGAATCCCTAGTTAGCCGGCTCTGTATCGTCTGTGTTACAGTACCGCTTCCCACTTCTGGGCGACAGCCACATGGATGTGACATTGGCGCAGCATTGTCTCGTAAAAATGAGCCTTCCTCATTCATACCAGCAAGCTCTGGGCGTGGAAGCTCTTCCTTCTCGGCGGGCTTTCTGCAGAGAACAAACAAGGTTTCCTTTCCCCTCTCCTGTGGAAGAAGCTGGGACTGGGGGTTGTAGAAGACTTGACGCACACTTGAACAGCTCCTCCGCTCTGTTTGGCGAAGTGGCTGGATTCTGTGATGTTGCACCCAGTGGGGAGATCTCTTGCAGGCCTGAACGTCCATCAAGGCCTGCCTAAGGACCTGATCAGGACACTTCTAATGTGCCCATCACAGTGGAATCTAGGCACCATCAACTCTGACTATGTCAGCACATGCCACTGCATTCACTCTTGGCTTTGGTTGGAAAGCCTTGCCTTCATAGCCTTGAAGTTGCATGTAGAAATGTACCAGCCGGGCAGCTGCTGATTATTCTGCTGTTGGAATGTGGCATTCTTCACAGCAGGTATACTGTTGATACTGGGGAACACACCTCCCAGTGACCCCGATCCAGCAGTCCACTGGCGATCCCCTGTAAAAAGTGCACACCTCTTTAACCTCTGGGCCACGTGCCCTGTCAGAGGTGGGAATGGAACCCAGGAGTCCTGTTTTATCCAGGTTTGCTGTTGGTGGTTACTGGGCTATGGAGACTTTAACCTCTGGGTGGCTGATGTGGCTGTAGCCCAGGTGAGTGGTGAACAAAAGCTGTGGTGATCTGATGGCCGGTTAGCAGCCCCCTGTGCGGAATGTTTGGTGGGTCTCTGCCTCCTTCCCAGTAGCCACACCAGCCCATCGCTACGCTGGCAGTCACTGGGCCTCCTTGTTGAAAACCTCCACAAAGGTTGAGTGAACTACATGCAGGAGGGAGTCCAGTCTCTGGAGTCTTTCTAGGTTGGGGTTGAGGCACGCGGGGAGGGAGGACAGGACTGGTTTGTGGATAAATAGAGAGAGAGAGCGCGCGCGTTTCTACCTCCAGAGCTGTCGTTCTGGCCACTTTCATCAGCCCTAAATTCTCACTCTTCAAAATAAACAAACCAGACAGATGCTGGTTGCATTCTCCTGCTGCAAGGTTCTTGTTTCCCAGGGGGGAGGGGGGGGAGAAAAATAAATAGGGTATGTCTATACAACTATAGACTATAGCCCCATCTTGCAGAGACAGCCTACGCTGACGGAAGTTGGTTTCCTGACGGTATAGGAACACCCCCTCCCCAAATGTCCTTAGCTTCACGGACTGAAGTCTAGTTCCTTTGACATAGCGGTGTCCACGCTGGGGGTTTGGGCAGGATGGCTGCATTGGGCAGCATTGTGTTTTTTCACACCTCTGACTGATGTAGCTATGCTGGTATAAATTTCAAGCATAGACCTAGCCATAGCTTGGGAATCTAGGCTCTGATCTGTCTAATTAAACCCTTGGTCCCTGCAGCCTCTGTCAGTAGCCAATATATGACGCTTAGGAGTGTGAGGCTATTGGTTAAGGCCCCTGACCGATCTGGCCTTGAGGTGAGGATTACTTCCTGATTTTTCTCTCTATTGCAGTCAGCTCATGCCCTGAAGCATGAGACATGTTGTGCTGCATATGTGCAAATACTGAGCGTAACATTTTCCAGCCCTTTTTGTTTTTAATAGCCAGATTGTCCTCTGCTGCTTTTATCTAAGCCCTTGTCTTGTCTACATGGTGGAAAGAGACTGGCCTGTCTATCCCAGAACAGCTCCCTGTGTGGACAAAGTGTTCCAGAGTGAAAGTGACTTTTAGTCCAGAATAAGTGTGGAGCTGCTCCAGAATAGCTAAATCATACTGGAATTATGCTGGTTTATTTCCCTGTGTAGCCAAGACTTGAGGCACCGATCACCATAGCATCCGCAACTCGGTCTCCGCTGGTCTCTATAAACACGGGCATTGTAGCAGTGTGGTGTGAACCTGCTCCCATTACCACACTGTCCTGTGGAAACTGATACCCAACTGTGTCTTTGTGCAGCGGGGGACACAGCAAATAATGGCACCAGCATCTTTGAGGTGGAGAGTGAATGGGGGTGAGGGTTGATGGCTCTTCTGTGTCGTTCTGGGATCGGATGCCTCCTTTAGGGATTGATCCTGAGGTGTGCTGTTCCTCTAAAGGGAGTTGCTTCCTTATAGAATGAATATTCCCGGGCCATGGAGTGTAATAAGTGATTATGCTTGTGATAAAAGGAGCATTGGTTTGGGGTCGTGGCGTTGGTTTGGAGTCATGGCATCTAATTTTTGAATAGGCCTCCCCTGTTTTAAATGCAGAGCACATCGGTAACCAGCGAGAAAGGGGCTGGCTGAACTGAATCAGCACAGCTTTTTAATAGCGGTGGCCTATCTCTGCTGAGGGAATCCTAGAAATGTAGGGCTGGAAGCGACCTCAAGATGTCCTCTAGTCCAGCCACCAGGACCAAGTAACCCTAGGCCAGCCTTAAAAGGTGTTTGTGTAACCTGCTCTTAAAAACCTCCAATGATGGAGATTCCACAACCTCCCTTGGAAGCCTGCTTCAGAGCGTAAACACCCTTAGAGCTAGAAAAAAAATTCTTAATGTCTAACCACATCTCCCTTGCTGCAGATTAAGCCATCTACTTCTTGTCCTATCTCCAATGGCCATGGAGAGCCATTGATCATTGTCCTCTCTATGACAGCCCTTAACATATTTGAAGACTAACGGGTCCCCCTTCAGTCTTCTTTTCTCAAGACTGAACATGCCCAGTTTTTTTTAGCCTTTCCATATAAAAGGTTTAGAAAACTTGACCTATCGTTTTTGTTGCTCTCCTCCAGACTCTCTCCAGTTTGTCCACTTCTTTCCTAAAGTGTGGCACTTAGAACTGGACGCAATACTCCAACTGAGATCTCATTGGCACCTCGTAGAACAGGACAATTACCTCCTGGGTCTTGCATACAGCACTCCTGTTAATTAGTCTTTTTGCAACTGCATCACACTGTTGATTCATATTCAATCTGTGATCGGCTGTAACTCCCAGTTCCTTTTTAGCACTACTACTCTCTGGCCAGATATTCCCCCTTTTGTAGTTGTGCATTTGGTTTTTTCCTTCCCAAGTGTAGTACTTTGCACTTGTCTTTATTGAATTTCATGTGTGTGAGAGGGGGAATCACACACACACACTCTCACTCTCACTCTCACTCTCACTCTCTCTCTCCCAAAGCCTGTTTTGCCACTGCCATGCACCATGTGTAGTCTTTTCCACCAGGGCAAAGTGGGTGTGAAATGCTACAACTCTGTAATTGACTCCACACAATACAGGGTGATGGAGAGTTGGACCCTACCATTAGAGGTGGTGTGATGGAATTGGTGTTGATTAACTCATTATTACTATAAACCCTGGGCTTATCATTTCCCCATCAGATACAGCAGCTGGGGTGAAACTAGGTAACCTTTCCATCAATAGGTTGATTGAACAACCAACATCAATTTTTTTGTCAAAGAGCTTATGCTTCCAGTTTCGAGGCAGACTTGTCTAGTGGTTACAACAGAGGGCCGGGAGCCCGGGCTCCTGGCTGGTAGAGCTAAGGACAATACAAAGGAGTTTTTAAAGTATATTAGGAACAAAAGAAATCCTAGCAGTAGTGTAGGCCTATTACCAGGTGCAGATGGTAAAATTGTTTGATGATGATGCGGAAAAGGCAGAAACATTCCGTAAATATTCCTGTTTCGTAATTGGAAAGATGCCGGGTGATGAACTTGTATCGCATGAGGGATGATTAAGCTCTTTCCGGTCCATTAGTAACCAAGGGGGATGTTGAACAACATCTACTAGGGATAAACACTTCCAAATCAGCAGGCTGGGATCACTTGCACCCAGGAGTCCTTAAAGAGGTGGTTGCGGAGATCTCTGCGCCACTGATGTTAAGTTTTAATAAATCGTGGCATGCCATGGAAATTCCAGAAGGCTGGAAAAGTGCCCTTGTTGCCAATGTTCAGAAAGGGCAAGCGAGAGCGAGAGGACCCAGTTAACAGTAGGCCTATTGACATCAGTTCCACGCAAAATAATGGAAAAGCTGATACGGGATTTAATTAATAAAGAATTAAAGGATAGGAACATAATCAATGTCACTTGACATGGCTTTATGGAAGATAGGTCTTGTCAACTAAACATGATTTCATTCTTTGAGGCGATTACAAGTTTAATAAAGAAACTCGACAGATATAATATACTTTGATTTAGCATTTCATTCTGATTAAATTAGTGCTATACAATACCAATAAAGCACAGGTTAGAAGGATTACGAACTGGCTAACTGAAAGATGTCAAAAAGTAATTGTCATTAGGAAAGCACCCTCAGGGAGTGGGTTGTTTCTAAGAGGGGTCTACTAGACCGGATGCTGTTCAACATTGTCATCAGTGATCTGGAAGTAAGCAGAAAGTTCCCGCTGATCAAATTTGTGAATGACAAGGATTGGCGGAGCGGTAAACAATCATGATGACAAGGCAGTCACCGAGCGATCTGGAGAGCTTGGTAAGCTGGCCTCGTTCAAATGAAATGCGTTTTAATACAGTCAAATGTAAAGTTATACTGTACCTCTAGGAACAAGGAATGCAGGCCGCGCCTACAGAATGAGAGACTGTGTCCCGGAAAGCAGTGACTCAGAAGAGGATTTTAAGGCTCGTAGTGAACAAGCAACTCAACATGAGTTCCTGGTGTGAGGTTGTGGCCAACAGGGCTCATGCGATCTTTGGACATATAGACGGGAGAAGTGAGCAGGAGCAGGGAGGTGATTTTTACCTCTCTGCATGGCGTTGGTGAGACCAGTACTGGAATAGTGCATCCAATTCGGATGGCCACATTTTAAAAAGGATGTTGAAAATTTGTCAAGGGTGCAGAGAAGAGCTCCCCCTTCTCCTCTCCCGCCCCCCCACCCCGCCCCGCAAATGATTGGAGGGCTGGAGAAAATGCCATACAGCGAGAGACTTAGAGCTCAATTTGTTTAGCTTATCAAAAAGAAGACTGAGAGGTGACTTGATTAGGGTATGTAAGTACCTTCGCGGGGAGAAAATCCTGTGTACTAAAGGGCTCTTTAGTCCAGTGGAGAAAGGCAGAACAAGAACCAATGGTTGGAAGCTGAAGCCAGACAAATTCCAATTAGAAATAAGGCACAAATTTTGAACATGGAGGGTGAGTGAGCAGTGGAACAAACTGCCAAGGGAGGTGGTGGATTCTTACGTCTCTTGATGGCTTCATATCACGACTGGATGCCTTTCTGGAAAAGATGCTTTAGCCAAACACAGCTGTTGGGATCAAGACACGAGTAACTGGGTAGAGTTTAAGGGCCTCTGATATATATCAGCTTGGAAGAATTCGATTTTTATCAGAAAATGTCAATTTCAACACACACACACACACACACACACACTGATGAAAAGATCTTTCTATTCATAATTGAAATGTACAGTGAGGCACAGTAAGAAAAATGCTGCTTGAGACGCAATTAGAGTTTAATTTAAGGATATTTGCCTTGTATATTTTGACATGATGTTGACAGTTTGTGTTTTAAGGGTTATAAAGCTTTAATTTTTTGAATCTCAGCATCTACCGTCGTTAAGTAGTTCTCTGACACCCCACAATTTCCTGCAACTGTGAAAATTTAAAATGGATAAAAGATGCTTTAAAATAACCATCGATATTATCTATCAAAATGATTAAAAAACAAAAACAAATGCTGCCACGCCTGGATATATGGGAGGATAGGCTAGATGATCTAAGGCAAGGTTTCTCACAACAAATTTTTTGGTGACCTCAGAGTGCGGCCACCAACTCTGGCTGGTGGTCGTGCTGACAATTTTTCCTAAAATATTTAATTAACTTTAGGAAAAACAAATAAATATGCTCATCTACACGTCCAAATCATTGTAATTTATTTATGTAGGGTTTTTTCAGACTCAGTAATAAGAATAATGTACAGTTGTCTCTATTCTTTACTGGACGTAAACAGACTAGAAACACAAATAAGGTGCTTCGCATGTTCTTGTCTTTTTGTTGTTGCTTCTTTTGCTTTTTTGGTTGCGTGTTTCCCACCCTAAGACTTGCTAGCTGGTCAGTCTTCTGCTGTGAAAAGTGATATTTGTATGTTTGTCAATATCACGTTTCACAGCAGAGTTACTCAGCCCCGATAAGCCGTGGATGGGGAGTTGGGCAGGGAGGCAGAGGGGCCCAGGGACAATGCGGGGCGGGCGGGAGGGAGTGGTGAGCCTGGGGCCGGAGCCTGCCACCGCATGGCAGGTATTAAATGGACCTAGTGAAACTAGTGCATGGATGCTCTTAGGACTCATCTACATGAACATTTAGTTTGCGACAAACGGGGGGGTGAATCCACCCTGCATGAGCCTGCTGCGGACGAACTGTCCGTGTGGCCCCTGCTGACGGAGTTCGACCAAGCTGCGCTACGTTTCTGTGCCGCAGTTTCCCTGTCTGTCAGAGCGGGGGGTGGGGTGGGGGATAATGACATTTACCCCTTTTTTTTGTAAAGCGTGCTGAGCGTTGTGGCTGGAAAGCGCTCAGTGTCGCTGTTAATCTTATGTGGCTTCCTTTGCCGGAATAACGATATTTAGCATTTACGTGGCCGCTTTCATGTTCAAAGTGCTTTGCAAACCTTATCGAATTATGGCACAAATGCTTATTTATGCCTTTATCACGTCCTGCCTTGTCTGCTGCAGTTCCCTCTGTTCCTGCCCTCTCATCTTTCATGACCTCTGGAAAGCAGAGATGAAGCAGCTCTTGATCCAGAAAGCCTCTATTCAGAACCTCACCTATGACTTTCAACCTGCTCCTCCTGTCTTAGGCTGCAGCCACCTTTTGAGAAATTGACCGGACTAGAACCTGGAGCGCTTTTCTATATGTGGATTCAACATATGTGACAGGCATGGTGGGTGATAACAGAGGCTCTGATCAGGGTCTCAGTGTGCTAGGAACTGCACATAACGTTATAACTCAGTTGGCTTCAAGAGGCAGCTTTAAACAGGTGCAGCTTTGTGCGAGGATGCTCTTAAATGGATTTTAAGCCTCATTTACGTTGGTTTAGCTTGTCGAATTCACAGGGCCCACCCCCAACTTACTAACCAATCCCAATCGGTCTGTCCACACGGCGGCTTGCAGAGTCTGAACTAAATCGGTTTTTCAACAGATTTTTAGTTGAACTGGTACAACGTGTGTGTAAACAAGCCCTGTCAGACTGGTGGCGGGGGAAAGAGGGGGTGTGATTGTTAAATTTCAGACGAAATCATTCTGAACTCCAGGGCAAGTATATTAACTAGCTGCTCCCAGCAACAAATCTCTTTACAGTTCGTTCCATTCTCTGGGCCCTGCCATTTGCTCGACACGTTTACCAAATGGCTGAAGGGATTATTAAAAAAGACTAGGAACTGAGCATCCATGATCCCTGGGTGGCTTTGTAAACTTCAGCCGTAGAAGGTGGGTTTTAATTTTTTTTTTTGGATACTTAAAGTTAATAAACAGAGATATTTTATAGCACCTATTTTAGGCCTTGTTGAAACACAAGTGCGGCTTTCATTATAAGGGCATTGTTAAACCAGCCCTAGTGTGGACACAGTTTTATCAGTTATAAAGGTGCCTTGTACCGCAATAGCTCATTCTCATATAGGTATAAAGGATCCTAATACTGCAGTCCTACTGAAGTCAATGGGACTAATCACGAGCTTAAGGTTAAGCACGTGTTTACGTGCCTTGATGGACTAGAGCCAGAATACTGTTGAATGCCCTAAAATAAATTTAGGGCTAGTCTACATGGGAAGCGCTATAGGGGTGAACCACACTGATGCAGCTGTGCCGTTGTAGTGCATCTGGTGAAGATGCTCTGTGCCGACCGGAGAGAGTTCTCCATTGGCATAATAAATCTACCTCCGCGAGAGGCGGTAGCTAAGTCGGCGGGAGATGTTGGGGGCTGGGGGGTTAGACAATGGAAGGGTCAGGCAATTATATAATGACACTACACATTGAGATTCGAAAAGCAAAAAGCTTTGTGACCATTAAAACACAAATTGTCAACATCACCTGTCAGAAGGTACAAAGTAGTTTCCTTAAATCAAACTCTAATAAGTTCTCAAGCAGCAGTTTTCTTATGTTGCCAGTCTGTACATTTGGATGATTATCAATGAAAATATTTTTGCACTGATCTGTGTGTATGCCAGCGAAATCGACACTTACCAATAACAATCAAATCCTTCTGAGTCTAGTTACAGGGGCTCCTAAATATGTGGTGTAACAATAGTAAATAAAAAGAAAATGCTCCCACATGCAATTTTATTCCCCTCCACCCTTCTTTAAGTTGACGGCATTGCTTTACCAAAATGTAAACCTACCTCTCTTTGTATTGAAACTAAGAACCAGACAGATAATTACAAACCTCCTCTGTGCATCATCCCTTAACGGTTTTACAGAGAGGCTGCAAAACAAGCCCATAAGATAAAACTCCACATCCAAACCCATCATTTTCTCCATCCTTGGTTTTCCCAAATGGCCTAGCAGAAAGGTGGGCTATGCAGTCTGGGAGCGCCTACAGACCATAGCTGAGCTTGGGGCCTTATAGCGCTGGTTGCTATACAAATGCGTAGTAGAAGACGGGGAAGAATTTACAAAAGCACCTAAATAACATAGACTCATGGACGTTAAGGCCAGAAAGGATCGTCATGACCATCCAGTCTGACCTCCTGCATGTTGCAGGCCACAGAACCTCACCGACCCACTCCGGTAATAGACCTGAGTTACTGAAGTCCTCAAACCATAGAATCTCAGGGTTGGAAGGGACTTTAGGAGGTCATCTAGTCCAACCCCCTGCTCAAAGCAGGACCAATCCCCAATTTTTGCCCCAGATCCCTAAATGGCCCCCTCAAGGATTAAACTCACAACCCTGGGTTTAGCAGGCCAATGCTCAAACCACTGAGCTATCCCTCCCCCCATGATGCACTTAAGTCCCATTGAAAGTCAACTCCCTTAGCCATGAGACTAACTTTTCTCTTACTGCAATGCCCTGCCTAGTTCACTGCCAACTTCTGCAACATCTGAGGCAGGGTCTTACAGACAACAGCCTCCTTCACTACCTAACCCTGATTAACCCCCAGAGCTGGGCCATCCTGTGCAATGAATGAACCGGGGTGCTGTGTCCAGTCATGTTTGGGAGCCGTGATTGGATGGAGCATGCTCACTGAAGACAGATTATCCAGATACTGTAGCTGCGAAAATCTCCAAAGTTCTACTGAGCATGTGAAAATTGCAGTTTTTACAAGATTTATAACTTGGCCAAATTGGGAGGCTTTTCAAGGGGATTGAAAAGACACATCCCTGACACAAAGGTGCAGCCACCTCCAAATTTCAAGCCCCTGCTTCAAAGCATTGGGGTACTAGACCTGTTCAAAGAAAAAGTTGCCAGAATTTTTAGCACTGGCAAAAGAAGGGGTATTTTTCCCAAGCCTTGTTCTTGGAAACGGCTCAACCATTTTGGCTGAAAATCCCCCCCCCCCCCCCAAAAAAAAAAAGTCAGCCTGAGGCAGACGCACAGTATGTAAAACTTCAGCCTGAATGGTTTGACAAAGTTATAAGCAACTGAAAACAGGATCTTATAATGGGAACTGTCTGCCTTGTCCATAGGTGGGGCTGGTGCCAACTACTTTAATATTATAGCCCGTCTCTGATCTGGGTTGGGACAATACATGATGGGAGCAATGATTCACTTGTAAGGCGCGATCCCAAAATTACAGCTATTTCTTCTTAAACGGAAGATTTCATTTTTGTTCCTGTGATCAGTCCTGATCAACCTTCCCATAACTTACAAACGAGATCGTTTTAAGGCTGACTTGTTCTTGTGTCCACGCCAGGGATTCTACCGTGGACTACGTTGGCTTAAAAAATTGCAGCTCTAGCAGAAATAGTTATCCTGGCATAAAATCTGTGTGTAGACCCGGGCTTAGTCAGAGGCTTGCAAAAGGGTGTATGGGCGCTGTGATTTGGTCTAAAACAGGCTTATTTTGGCCCATTTGTAAAATGCTTTCTCTTCCTAGGAGGTGGTTCTGGGGGCCAGGGACCATTTGGAGAACTAAAAAATCCCGGCTTCTCAAACTGCATGTTTGCCAAACCCCAGCTGGAGACTGACCCACTTTGAGGATTTGATCCTGTTTCTCTCTTAATCTTTTAATTGCATCTGGCTCCTGAGACGGACGCATTTTCTTTGCCTTAGGTGTTTTTATTTCCCTCTCTCGTTTTTTTAAAGTCTGCTCTAACACAAGCTTCTGGGCATGCTCTGGCGTTGCAGTCAGCTGTGATCAGAAGAAGCTGTCCAGAGGAGAGGCGGGAGCTGTTCTGAGTGGGCGCGTTCCACCCATGGCTTGGACGGGCCAAAGGGGAAATAAGGAAAGAGGGTGAGGTTGAGGATTTGTGGTACCGATGAGAAATCTCTCTCTGTTCTTGCTTTGGCCAATACCTTTCAAGGTGCTGTAGGCCCTCCTTTCCTACTGTCGTCAAATCCTGCTGACCTCTGCACCTTGCAGAATCCGGCCCTGGTATTAGCAACACTCATTCATAATCTGGAGTCTAGACTGCTGGAGGAAAGCTAGAAGTCAGATACCATTTGCTGTGACCCCTCTGATGGATTATTGCAACAGGCTCTACCTGGGGATAGCGGTAAAAGCGGCCTGGAAGCTCTGGCTGATCCAGCTGTGGGTGGTGGGATGCCAACGTAGGTCGAATGTATGTTTGGGTCGCTGCACTGGCTAGTGCAAATTCAAGGGACTGTACATAAGGCCGGGAGGGGTCTAGAAACGGGCTATATTAAAGATCACCCTGCCATCTTTGACCCATGGATCAGTGCTTCATTTGTAACGAACGTGGTGCCAGGGCTCCAGCAAAGATTTACTTTCATAACTGATGCAGCCAGCCCAGAGCTGCTAGGGCTGGCTGCATCAGTTATGAAAGTAAATCTTTGCTGGAGCCCAGCGGGGCTCGGCCCTGCCACAAATTAAACAATGCCATGGATGCTAGAAGGCGGGGCCTGATTCCGCACTCACTCACCCTGGGGCAGTCCACTGACACATTTCCCACACGTTTCCTTCTTTACAAGAGGGAAGCGTGTGGGTGCTTATAGGCAGAGCTCTCTTGGGCACCTCCAGGGAGCTGCAGTAGGTGTTTCTTTGCCAAGCCCTTTCCCAACTGATAAAATCTTTGTTTCCCAGCTGCCTAGTAAATCTGAAGGGCACATGTGGTTTGGCCTTTCTTAAGGGGATCTTGAATGTCACTCCTTAAAGCCTTGTAACGCGCCCAGATATCATGGTGATGGGCAAATCAGTTAAACACTTGTAGTAATTTATAATCTGGATGATAGGCTGTTGGTGAAGGATGTTAGAAACCTGTAGCTCCATCTTGCTCTATGGGCAGAGTAGGCAATATATAATGCATTTATAATTCTGAACCTTTATAACTTGTTTTAATTAAGTAGGTTAATTATCCCTATTTCATAGATCTGAAAACTGAGGCTCAGAGAGAGAACGTGACTGGCCCGAAGTCACAGTGTGAGTCAGTGGCAGAAATGAAACCCAGGAGTCCTGGCTCTCAGTTCCCTACTCTAGCACCAGATTCTTTGGAGGGCAGGACGTCCGAGGACTCCAAACACTCTTCATATCATTCAAAGCAAATCCTTTTCTTTCTTAAGAATCATTGATGAGAAACAGCTTTATTTCTGAAAAAACTGAACTGCAATTTGCCTAAAAATAGCTCTCTAAAACCAGGAAAAATAAAAAACCTCAAACAAGAAGCCCTAATTATATAACTAATAAGAGAAGATCGCAAGTATAACACAGATGGCGCGGGTGTGTCCGTAAGTGACTTCAGAGCATGCTAGTTCGCGTTAGGTAGTAAGTTCCCCTCTGGAAACTATGGCCTCACACTTGTATGATCCAGTCGCTCTTGAAGGAATCTCAGGCCTCTTCATGCTCCAGGGTTTCATTTTTGTGCCCTGCCTGCACTAGAAAAGTTTTGCTGGCATAGTTACACTGGCGTAAGTATACCAGCAAGCCATCCTAGGGCAGATTCAGGTTATGCCGGCGTAAAATTGCTTCACTTGTCATAGTTTATACCACTTCCCCGAAAAACATAAACTGTCGTGGCAAAAGCACTTTTATGTCAGTATAAGTGTGCCTATGTGAGGGCTTATACCAGCGTAGCCACGTGGGTTAGGCGTATTTTTTTTTTAAACAGATGCAGCTATGCCAGAATAAGCTCGAATGTAGATGCACGTATCCCATCATAAAAAGACTTTTCCCACTACAGCTAATGTCTTCCAGGGAAATGGTGTAAGCAATTTCATGGTGGTTGCCAGAGCCCCGTTGGCCAGAGATTTCTGCTGGGAACACCCCAGTACCTCATTGATGTGGGGAGGGTCTTTACTGGGTTCAACAATGCAATTTATAAGGAGGATCTCAGAGCAAGGCAATAAATTGACTTTTCAGTGGATTCCATCACACGTTGGTTTATAAAGGGGTCAGGTAGCTGAAAAGTTGGAAGGTCAGAAACTCAAGAAGGAGTGAGAATGGTTGAGGATGCTGATGCCATCAAGGAGTATCTTAACTGAAATAAATGGTTGAAAGATAAAAGATCCTCTGGTCGATATCAAAGCATCTTGGGAAAATAACATCCATTACCCATGAGATTGCGAACAGGGCACACTGCAGGAATGAAAATCAATAGCGACGGGACCGAAATACAGCAGCGCTGCAAGTTGTCTCGGGAGCAGGCTGTTCGTAACTTTCGCCCATGCTTTTGAATGTAATAATGGAAGGAAAGTGATGCTCTTCGGCTGGGATACTTTGGGTCCAGCCCTTTCAGAGGGCTCCGAAAGAGTTGCCAAGTCCATTTTTCAACTTCACGGGCTGATCTGATTATCGGGACAAGACAACAACAACGGTGTAAGCTACGCAGCACTTTTGTGCATGTGTCAGCTGCATCTACACTAGGAGGGTTTGCCGGATAGCTGTGGCAGCAAACTCGTCTAGGGTAGACAAGTCCTCACATAGCACTCTAAGGCCTGGTCAGTGTCGGTGTTGAGAAAAAGAATAATCACTCCCCTAACCGATGTCGTGATGCTGATATGAGTTTTAAGTGTAGAGCCCACTACATTTTGCATTGCTTTAATGACGCCTGTATAAAGCTGTACACCCATAGCCCTTACTGTGGATGCACTTTAATATATATAATTTAATATGGATACTTTAAAGATGTTTATACTGGTGTACTAGTCCTATACAGGAAGAGAAATAAGCCATACTGATTTAAGTTCCTTTTGTGCTGGTCAAACTGCGTCCACAGTAGGGGTTGAACGACAATGTCTATATTGGTTTAAAAAAATAAATCACAGCCCTAACCAAAATAGTTATCCTGGCATAAAATGTGTGTGTAGACCAGATCTTAGTCACAGTGGTGCAAAAGTCTGTGTGGACACACTGATTCGGTTTAAAACAGGCTTATTTTGATAGACTTTGTCAGTTAAGAGCAGGTTTAAGCTAATCACACATTGGCTAATCTTAAAATGGAGAAAGCGTGGCCACACAGGGGTTTACCCGGTTTAAAAATCCCACCTTCTGGTTAAGTTGGTGCAATTTTCTCATTTAGATGTGGCTTTTGTGTTGCCTTCTGCTAAGCACGGTTGGTCCTTGGCTGTGCCCTGTCCTCAGCCGCACCCATTGCGGCACCTGTTGTTCGCAAGAGAGAACTATCCTAGAGTAGAGGAGACTTAAAATCTGCTTCCCGCCCACCTTGTTCCCCAATGTCACAGCCTGAAAACATTGCATCAGGGCCACTGTAAAGAGAGCAACCAGTCCCGCCCTTCCCCAGTTACAGCAGCAGCATCTGATTTTCCAGGAGTAACCTCTTGAATAATCTCACCTTGCTCAGCTTCTCCGTAGTAGTCGTCGTAGCTCTGTAATCATGTCATGCCTGTAACTGACCGTCAGCAGCCGTTCATCCAGGCTGCTGATTTCTATTGGTAGGGACTTTCCGGACAAGAGGGTAGCCCACCCATAGGCACCTGTGTGTGTGTGTGTGTGTGTGTGTGGGGACGATGCCAGATCTTTAGCGCTGCTGTGTTAGTGTGTGAGGGTGGGGAATCTGACACAGATGAGATATGTGCCTCTAAGGTATCTAGACTGTGAATCTAGGAAGCAGCAATTATTTTCTCTTTGAGGGTGTGTGCGTCTGAGGGTATCCAATGGGTCAGGCAATAAGCTCTGGTCCCTGGCGCTTTTCAGTGAAACATCATGTGCATCCCCCAGCGGGAGACCCGTTCTCTGCCCCGCCTGGGATAACCAAGGAAAGTGTCAGCCAACAGCCGAGCTGAGACTGTATTAGTGTTGAGATGTGCTATGCAGGACAGGTGCGCAAGGTGTGAGATACCAGCGAGGTGCCTGTCCCAGGACATTCGCCTTCTAAAGTTGGAGTGCAACAGAAAACCAGGGAGTGAGCCCTTGGAAGGGAGAGGCAGCATGGTGAGATGGGTCAGGGCTACTCGGAGTTGATGCAGCCTTATGGCTGAAGCCCTGGCTTGGCATTTGGGAGCCCTAGCTTCTATTCCCAGTCCAGCCACAGGCTCCCTGTCTCTTGCTATACATACGTACAGCACCTGGCACGATGGGGCCATAACCCTGGCTGCGGCCTCTAGCTGCTACCACGACACCAATACTAATAAGCCGACGTCCCCCAAAGCCAGGCCGTTCAGAGCTCCAACAGCGCTGCCTTGCGCCTTTGAAAGTCCCGCCCACGGGGTGCTCGGCATTGGCCTACCTCTGCTCCCGTCGGCGAAACTCCTGTTGAGTTAACGAGAGCAGCGCAAGGCCAGCGCTGGGTGCTTTTGGAGCGCTTTACTCCTTGTGTTTGACACGGCCTTTGTTCCGCGGCCATCGCAACGGAGGCTGCATGCGAAGAGGTAAACCAGGAGTTGGAACGGTGACAAAGGAGCTGCGGCGTTACTCCTTATAGGCAGCCTAGCTCCTGTCTCTCCCAATATTTTACTGACACGTGCACAGGCAACCCTCTGATTCAGCCATCTGCAAATCAGTCAGGGATACATCAGCTTCTAGGAGAGGTTTCGACCCGCCTGCAACTGACTGTAGTACTGAACCCCAGTACAGCCTGGGGGGATGCATCTTGTTTCCTCCCGTGGCCCAGTGCATGTTTCCTGGCTGCTCCCTGAGAACGAGCTCTAAGGGACAGATTTATGAGAGCTCTGCTCCCATCTGCACCAGACTAAGTGGTCAGAGTGCTGCACGCTCGAATATCTGACTCTGCCCCTTTTTAAAAGGCCTGTGTCCATGAGTTGCAGTAAGCCAGACCCTCAACTCCTGGTGACCACGCAGGATCGGCCCCAGACTCTGGGCCTGACTAATAGGATAGAAAAGTCTGTGTACGTTTGCTTTTTTTAAAACCAAGTCGAGCGTATGACATGAAATATATTAACAATCCCACCTGGACTTTAATGGGATTCTGCCTGTTTCTCTCCTAGCTCAACTTGTAGCTGCTGCTGTAGGTAAATAGTGAACTCTGGGCTCTTTACACCGGCTGCCTGAAAATAATATAATACGTGGCACTTGCATTGGGGCTTTTTATCCCAAGATCTCAAAGGCCGGTCAGTATCATTATCGCTGAGAATAGAAGCCCCCAGGCTGCCAGCTCCCAGTTACCCCCATCTTTCCCAGGGCTGGGGATAGAACCCAGGGGTGTTTCTGGTTCTCTTTAGATTCTTATATTGTGCCCATCACTATGGTATCTGAGCGACTGCTTACCTGCTGCATCTGGCAGGCTCATGCTGCTGCCCTTAAGGTGGCAAATTGGCTTTAAAGGTCTGGGCCACACTAAAGACATCCTCCTTGAGCCTTGTTCTGTGTAGAGGGAGGAATTTCTTCTCTTCTCCAGCCTGGAGCAGTGTGATGGCCAGCTCTGGTAATGCTACCTGTAGTTAGTCACCCGATACTCTATATGTCCCTGCTTTCAGTTGCTTTTTAACTTTGTCAAACTTTAACCATTCAGGCTGCAATTTTCCTTGGTGGGCGTCACCATTTCTGAAAAGGTGAAGCAAAAATCGTCCAGCTTTTTCTGAGAAGGAGGTTGACCAAAACAACGTATTACTCCCTCTATTACAGCCGTTTCATTGAAAGGCTCTAGTCCCTCCAAGCTTTGTAACGGGGACCTGAATTTTGGCAGGAGGATCAGGAGCATGCCTTCTACCTGTGCACCCTTAATTCAGCCCTCTTGTGTATATACCTAATGATACTGTCTTTAGTTACGTGAGCCCATATACTACTACTTCCACAGGGTTCCTGCCTCTTTCCTGGCATGAGATGGATGGTGCTCACATCACAGATGTGTAGTGAGGAGCTGAGAGGTGAAGTGAGTTGCCCGTCGTCTAGACTAGAGCCAGCGCTGGGAACAGAACCCAGGTGTCCTGGAGGAACGTTATTATTTATCTGCATTGTGGTAGCACCTTGTTAAGCATAAAGCAGTCGGGATAGTTTGGGGGCCAGGACCCCCTGGGGCCAAGCGCTGTACAAACACAGAACAAAAAAACCAGTCCCCGCCCCACACAGCTTGCAATAGACGTGTCCGATTGGTATTTACACCAGGGGTGCTGTGTGTAGCCAGAGTAGCCTAACGGTGCTGCTGTGTGAATGAGGATCGCTGCCTACGGCTCATTTGCTTTTTGGATCAAGTGACATCTCTGCTGCTGCATTCCCCCCCCCCCCCCCCCGCCCCGTCTCGTCTCTGCAAAGCGTGCATCTTTTGCAGCGTGGCCACGCGACCTGAGAGAAGGCCCCGAGATTTCCCTCCTCCCCCGTCCGGGCGTTGTCAGAATGGCACAGACTCGTCCAGGGTGTCTCCCGGGATCAAATTGCTCTGAAGGCGTTGGGCAGCTCGGCACAGTCGACGCCTCTACCGTCCGCACCCCTCTCTCGGTGGGCACCTCTTGCGCCTTCCCTCTGACTCCATTCGCTGCGGGGCAGGTTCTCTTCCCTGCTAGAACTGCCAGGGAGGGGAGGCTGCTAGCCAGCTGCATGCGCGAGGCAGTGGATGGACGGTTCAGTTGGGAATACCCACTGTGCTCTGACTTGGCCACCGGGGGTGGGGGAGGAGGGCATAGAGAGGGGCAGGGGAATGCTGATCCAATGGAACGGAGATGGAATTACCCACCCTGCGTCGAACTCGCCTATAATTATGGTTTCAAGGAGCCATGTCGTCTTGGAAATCTGCTTCAGCAGCAGAGTTTATGCTCCAGTGGACTATGACTTTCCATCCCTCAGGATGGGGTAGGGGTAAGGAGGGGGTGGAATTGCTTTGAAAAACCCCTATTGTTTGGAGATTATTGCCAACGTACCTGCTGGATTCTACGTGTGCTCCCAGCGCTGGGAGTGAGGGGGATTGGGGAGTTTCTTGATTAGCTATGGGGTTTTTTTTGTGATTGACAATGAGCAAAGGCACAAAGAGGTGAGAATCGGCTGTTCCTGTGGTTTTGTATTTCGCGTGTGGCTGCTTCCTAAGCCAACGTTGTGGCTCCCCCCCCCCCGCCCCCCCGTCCTGATAATATGCCCAATTTGGCTTCCCTCTGGACTTAATGTTTTCGTTTTGTTTTTTTTAAAATTTGGAATAAAACCCAAACTATCCCTGTTACTTTATGCGTAATAAGGACATTCGTCCCCAGGGCATCCTGGGACTGCTGCCCCAATGTTAATTGATCCTCAGGATCGCCGTGGGAAAGGGGGACGTCTTACTATCCTCCTCCTAGTATACAAGGGGTGGAAAGTGCAGGGGATGGGACTGAGCCTCCGAGGAAAAGCGTCTTGCCCAAGGCCAAATAGCTTGTCTGTCAGAGTCCACTTAGGAACCGAGGAGACATCGACACTACAGCAGCACAGGAGTGTTTCCATTGATGGAGCATGTCTTCAGTCCACTTGGGCCAAGTCCTGCTTGTGTGCCTTTGTAGTTCTCCTGCCATGCTGGTCCGTGCTTGGCGTGGTTCTGGTTGGAGATCCCACTCCGGGTGTCACGCTGTCTTCCAGTGCTCCGGGGTTTGCTCTAGTCTTACCTCCAGTGCTCTAGTCTTACCTCCAGCGAGCCCTGCCATTCCAGCCGGAGCCAGAGTTTCTCAGCTCTGCGCGGATGATGGTCGTTTTGGTTCTGTCGTTTGTCTCCCGGTTCTGCCAGTTGCCGTTCGACTTGCTCTGTGATGCTTGGGGCTCTGGTACGCACGTGTGACCTTGTGTAATCCCGTTAGGGGTGATTAGTGGCCAGGGCTGATGGCAACGTGGTTTTATTACGTGGCCTATTTAGTGAACCTGCCTCCGTCTCAAGTGGCACTTGAAGTTGGAGTAGTTTGTTGTGGGGGGGAGAATTTACATTCAGCCCTCTTTATTGGACCATTTAGGAATGCAAAAATCGCCACAGTGGATGGGGCCCATGGTCCATTTTGCCAGGATAGTATCTCTGACAGTGGCCAGTACCTGCTGCTTCGGAGGAAGGTGAATAGTCATGTAATAACCTGCCCAAAATATCTTTCAAACCTCCATCAAGTTAGGCCTGGGCTACGCGCTTTTTTTGTACCAGAGTAACTGTGCTGTTCGGTGGTGTGGCTTTTTTTTTCAATTGATATAATTACACTAGTACAATTCTTAGTATGAATACAGTTATATTGGTATAAAGATGCCTCATACTGGCATAATTTATTCTCTTTCCCACGTAGGAATAAGTTGTACTGGTATAAGGATCTTTGTACAGCCGCAAAAAGAGGATTGTACTGCTGTAGTTAAACCCGTACAACGTTTTTGTGTGTGTAGACAAGGTCTCAGTAGTCGGCTGGCTCCCTGAAGCAAAAAAACTTTATCTTGCTGCATAAATATGTATCCTGACCTTTGGGGCAGACCCAGGGTATGTCTGTTCTACTTGCCTCTACAGTGCTGCTGTTTTGCCTTAGCATAGACACTTCCTGTGTCGACAGAAAGGCTTTTTCCGTCAGCATCGGTAATCCACCTCTCCGAGAGGTGTTAACTAGGTCGACGGAAGAATCCTTCCATTGACCTAGCACCAGGGCTTAGGGTGACCTAACTATGGTGCAAAATGTTTTAGCTAGGTCGATTTAAGACTAGTCCAATGCCGATTGAAATCACTGGAAAGGCTCCAATTGACGGACTAGTCTTTGGATTGGGTCCTGTGTGTTCCTTTTCTGCACGCATTTGAGTGCTCAAGCTTCCCTAGCATGGAGGCTCTCACAAATTGAACTTTTAGCTCTGTTTTTTGCTGGAAATGAATTTTGAACCCTATATTAGATTGGTTAAAATTTTAGGGTTGCCTTGGTGGTTCGTTGCATAAATCATCCAGTCGGGCAATGGGCACAGTACCCTACGACTTGGAAAACTAATCAGCATCGTGGGGATTTTAAATACTCTCAGCAAACTCAAAGCTGGATAGGCTTGGCAAGCCGGTCAATTAATCTCAGATGACTGGTCAATTGACTCCCTATTATTTGACCACAGGCAAATATTCCAGCAAGAATGTCCTGGTGTAGGTGGCAGCTTACGTTTTCGATTGCATCATGGTGCCATCTGTCATCAAGCCTTCTTAAATGTCTTGGTCACGCTGCTACATGCTAATGCCACCTGATGGGGGAAAAAGGTGAACTAATTGAACGTTGAACATCCCGAGTGGCTGGAATCTTCAACAACAAACGTATATATATAAATCTCTTTATTTGTATACCTGGCCATCAACCCACATGGCGGTTTTACAAAGCACATTGAAACAACTTAAGGACAAGGTCCCTTCCACAAAGAGTTTACAGTCTAACCGACTAACGGAAGGGAGTGGGGAAGGGGAGGAGGATTCACAGTCATTACAGAGATGCGCAACCATTAAGCTGCTTGGAGATCTGGCCTGCTGCCTGCCTCACATAAGTGCATTTAAAAATGACTGCTTTTCTAGTTGCTCTGTGTTTGTTTCATTTTGCTTTTATTTGGTAACATGGATAACATTCACCATTAAATGCTGACTGAACATTGCTAAAAAGGTAATAATAATGATCTCCCCTGGTTTTTTTTTATAACTTCATTTCAAAATTTTGCATTTTTCTGAGTTGAAATAATTCATTTCAACAACTTGGGTTTTTTAAAAATTAGGCATAAGTAGCTATCTAAGGGTCATCCCTCGGCCCGCGCCACTTCCCGCAGCCCCCATTGGCCGGGCAGAGCAAACCGCGGCCAGTGGGAGTCGCGATCGGCCGAACCTGCAGACGGGGCAGGTAAACACACTGGCCCGGCCTGCCAGGGTCTTTCCCTGAACAAACGGCGTCCCAAGTTTGGGAAACACTCCTTTATCTTGACATGCGTACTTAAGCAAGTCATATAGCTTAACTTACATTTATTCAGTTTCTTAAATACACATTTTTTCTTACATTGGAAAATGGTGAGTGATGCATTTCTGATTTTACTAGATTAATTTTTTACTTGTGATTTGTGTCAAGCTCTGTTTGGGTGGAAACTCATTTCAAACTCACAAAAATAGCATTTTAATTTTGTTGTGTTAAATAAAACTACCTTAAATGTGCTGGATACACGAGGGGGGAAAGAGTTTATCAAAACATGTTTTGCATTTAAAACGAATTGATTTATTAGACTGTTTATCTGTTTATGTAGCTAAACTATCTGCAAGTTAATGAATTGAACTGATTGTTTCTGGTCAGCATGGCCTTCAAGATTTTAGAGCTCATAGATCTCATCCTCTCACACCTAGTTTTTATTCATAGGGCTGGTCCACACTAACCCCGCAGTTCGAACTAAGATACGTGACTTCAGCTACGTGAATAGCGTAGCTGAAGTCGAAGTATCTTAGTTCGAACTGAAACACACTTACCTCGGGTCCACGCAGCGCAGGCAGGCTCCCCCGTTGACTCCGCGTACTCCTCTCGGCGAGCAGGAGTTCCGGTGTCGACGGGGAGCGGCTCTGGGATCGATTGATTGCGTCTAGACAAGACGCGATAAATCGATCCCAGAAGATCGATTGCTTACCGCCGAACCCGGAGGTAAGTATAGACGTACCCATAGATTGGAAAAGGAAAACCAAGCTTTCCTGTCTTTTCAACTCCCAAATGGTTTCTTAACTTTGAATGAACCAGTCATTCAGGGTGGGGTGATTTAAATCACCAAGTGGAAAGCCTTGGTTTAAATCAGGGGTCTCAAACACGTGGCCTGTGGGCCACATGCGGCCCGCGGAGTCATTTCCTGCGGCCTGCCATAGGCCGACTCCACTGGCAGCCAATCTCCAAACATTACTGAGTGTTTATATTTTATTAAAACCCCTCTTTGCATTACAGTTTTTAAAAAGTTAATACATTGACTTTTAATAGAATGCTGTATTACTCTTCCTTTTTTTCATTTTTGACTCTACTTTTGTATCATTGTATGAAAAGGTTTCAGTGATGCGGCCCTCGGGCCAATTGACTAGTTCTCATGTGGCCCTCGTGGTGATTTGAGTTTGAGATCCCTGGTTTAAATAATTGATTTTAATCAATTTTTCCATTTTGTACTTCAGTTATTTTCTAAAGAAAGGTGCGTTCTCACTGGTTGATATAACCATTAAAACATGTTGATTTACGATGAAATAGAGCTTTTACACTAGATTTGGTACATCATTTTGCTACCTAAGGGGACACATTATAACTGTGCATTTATTAAAGCAATTATATGGCTTAATGGTTTAGGTTCTTATTAATTTAATTGTATATTTTTAGTATCGTAGAAAATGGTGAATGCTCTGTTGCTTATTCACTAGATAATGAATGTTTTGTTCATGGTTTGTGTCGAGCCTGCATTCGGATGGTAACCTGAATTTAATTATACCTGCAGAACAGCATATAACATTTATTTTTATTATACCAAACAAGCCCTTGGTACAGTACTTGATGGATTGTGGCATAAAGCTTGACCTCAAAAGTTAGATGTTACCCCCCTAATTCTTTCTTTATGTAGAAAAGCAGCCGTTAACTTAAAGTCTGGAATAGAGACTAAGGGATTCAGCATATTTATATTTTTGCTTAAATATTTTAAGAGATTGGGGAAAGTTAAGGCCTTAATATGTTTGATATCACATTCAGATTTTATTTTAAACAGGTTTATTTTTAAAAAGAAAAAGCTTCTTGTAATTGAAATAACATCAAAAATTCAATTTACATTTTAAAAAAATCTGTTTGGTTTTTAATCCATTTTTATCCACCTGTCGGCATTGAACTGAACTAGTTGAATACACTGACATGAAGAAAAGCAGAAGTAGCTCCTAGGAGCCCTGACTAGTCTGGTACCCTCTCCGCTGGACGTGAAGCCATTCTCATCAGAGGGTTGTTTCATTGGGTGAATCTCACTCCAGTGTCTGCATGACAGCTGGCACGAACTGGGCTCCCTGGCTGGCAGAGAGACCTAGCAGGGTGGTGTGGCTTTGTCTACACTACATGAGTTGCGATGGGTTAGCTGTTGCAAGCTGAACTGATTTTTTTTTGTTTTAAGCCAGGGTTAAACTGGTTCAAGTTCAGATGCATTAGGGGGTTTGCACCAGTTTTGCGAGACCAAACAGCTTTAGTACAGTAGAGCCTATAGAACCCAGCGGTGCATGGTATGTACTTAGCCCCTGCACCGATGAATTTACAATCTCAACCGATGAGACGGACAAAGGGTGGGAGGGGAAACTGAGGCAGAGAGAGAGAGAGGAAGTGACTTGCCCAAGGTCACGCAGCAGGTCGGTGGCAGATCTGGGACTAGAACCCAGGTCTCTTAGATCAGTGGTTAGGGCATCTTGTTTAGTAACTTCTCTAGTCTAGACCAGGCCTGTGTGTAGTGTTGCTTGTGCTGTCCATGTGTTATAGACGCACAGAAGACATTGTTTGGGGGCTGTCAGACCAGCCCAGGAATCATCCCACCCAACCCCCCCCCCCCCCCCCCCCCCCCCGGTGTTTCTCTGTACTTGTGCTTTGATCAGTGGGCCCTTCACCTTGACATTCCTGGGAATGTGCCATCCACTCATGCAGGCATGTGGCTGGGTGGTTTTGCTTTCTTATCCCTGCCGTGACTCCGCCGAGGCGATGCCAGGTGGAACTTCACATTTGGGAGGTACAAGCACGTACGGTTTAGATTTACCCCAGCATTACACACCGTGGGAACAGGCGCCGTGGAAATATCGTAGATGGGGCTCCGTCCCTTCATCTGTAAGCAGAGGACGCCTCTTCCCACCTACTCCATAGTAGTAGGTCACGTCCTCCTCCTCTTCCCGGTATGAACCTCCCTCTAGTTCTCCTCCCTTTTTTCCCCAGTGGAACGTTTTACTGCCCTACAACTGCTGCCGAAGCAGAAATAGTTTTCCCCGTGCATAGTTGGTGCCTTCTGCATGCAGTTAGCACGGTCTGCGGACGGCAGCCGGATTCCATCTGCTGCTGATCATGAGCAAAAGTTTAAAGGTTGGGCCTTTGTGTTTTGTCTGGGCCAAAAAAAAAAAAAAAAAAAGTGCAAGACCTTGCCAAATTGGAAATGGAGTTTAACAGTCGTGTTGACTTGAGGCATGGTGCGAGCAGGCTGCAGGGGGATGGAGCCTGGGGATTTCCTCCACCAATCCGGCGCAGAACTTGGCAATGGCGTCTCGTTTTCGTGTGTAGAGGCACACGCCCCAAATCGCTAATGCCAGTCCTTGCTTTGGACTTGCAGAGTACAGAGCCCAGGAGTCAAATCTCCGAGTACGTGTATTAAAATAGAGATACGGTAGGCCTGACTTTCAGTTACGCTACGATCCCCGAGGCTGCTCTAGCAATGTGCAGGGGCTTTCAAGTCTGCTCCCGACCTGTGCCCAGTCCCTGGGGGGCCAATCGCGCTGCTTTTCACAACACGAACCAGGCAGACCCCTGCATGGTTCCTGTATCCAGGGAGAGCAAAGGTGGCTTGCAAGCATCTTCACGCCCCGCCCTGACCTCTCTGCCGCTGCCCAAGCACAGGAATTGAGCGGCTGAGCAGCAGGCCCTGTTGGATTTACCTAGGATGTGTTTTTCCCGAGGGAGGAGCTGAGAACTCCGCAGCAGCGTCCAGACCTACCGAGTTTCATTAGTTCTTCCCCAGTCCTTCCCCCCTTTTCTGGCTTTCATTTGTAAGTGTGGACTTAGCCTGGTGAGGAAGGAAGGAATTTGCTGTCTGCCTCAGCGAGATGCTTGCCGTCTGACTCACGCGTGTTTGTTGACGGTGGTGGTTGACGGGCTCCATCCTGCCTCGTGGAGGGCGTGCGGGCGGGTGTGTGCCTGTGAGCGTGCCGTGTAACGCGCGGAGGCACTGCAGGTTTTCAAAAGGGCGCCCAAAGGATTTAGGAGCTTAGGGAGGAGAGTCTCAAAAGCATCTAAAACGGTGAGTGGGGTGTAGGGGGAAACCCAGGGCGTGTCCTGGTGGGAGCGCTGCAGCCGTTCTGTTACCCCCGCTAAGCGGCCGGCGGGCAGCTGGATTGGCAGGGTTAGGCCCTTGCGTACGCAGGGTTTTAGACTGTAAGCTCTTTGTACAGCACCTAGCGCCGTGCCCCCTGCTGGCGCCCTTCAGGTGCTGACCCGGCAGAAACGCCGGGCCTGTCCCTCTCAGACGCAGCTCTCCCGTCCCCTGGCTTTCTGGTCCAGAGCAGACTAACGTTGGCGGGATCCTTTGGATCAGGCCCCAAGGGAGCAGGCGCGCTGGTGGCTCAGCACCACTCGGAGAGGAGGGATCCGCTTAGTGCTGCAGCTTGTGTCTCTGCGCTTGCCGGCGCTCAAGGGCAGCGCCCCGCTCTGCCAGCGGTGCTGGGGCGTGGCAGCAGGATCAAGGCCCGAGGCTGTGTGGAAAAGCGCTTCGGGAAACCGCCAACGTTCAGACGGAACCTGTAGTTTGCCCCCTACCCCCGCTGTGCAGGCGGGCATTTGTGGAACCTGTCACCGACCCCACCTCGCCCCACTGCAGGTGTGTGCTCATGGGACCCAGGGTGTCCTCTCCTGCACCATCACCCGCCACCCCACTCCATTGCAAAGGTGTGCTCCCGCTGCAGTGTCCGGTTCCAGGGTCGCACATGTTTTCTCATACAGTCCAGTTGCGTATCGTACCCAAAGGCGAGAGTATTTTGTCCCAGTGAGTACAGCTCCTCCTCCTCCATGCACAAAGCAGTCGAAGGAATCTGGTCCAAACTTTCCGGTTACGTTCACTCTGAGCCAGTGGATAGCATTGGCTCAAAGCGCATTTGAGCATTGGCCTGCTAAACCCAGGGTTGTGAGTTCAATCCTTGAGGGGGCCATTTAGGGATCTGGGGCAAAAATTGGGGATTGGTCCTGCTTTGAGCAGGGGGTTGGACTAGATGACCTCCTAAGGTCCCTTCCAACCCTGAGATTCTATGATTCAGACCCCGAGCCTGGAAAACTCCACCCCGAAAGCGAGGGGCGTAATGGAGACCACTCAGCGCCCTTTGCTGGAGCTGTCGCTGCCTGCGTCCACCACAACAGTCTTGCTCCTTTTTAAATTGTCCTGCCCTGGAGTGGACTAGATGCATTGGGCGAGGGGTGGGAGAAGGGAAGGGACGTCGCTCTTGGGGCCTGGCAAGGAAGGATCAGCTGCTGGGACGGTGGTCAGTGCACAGATGCACGGGGAAGGGGTCAGAGGAAATTTGGCCCCAATCCTGCAAAGACACAAGGCATCTCCTTCGCTTTCTGCAAGCGACGCTGATGCGTAAAATTTAAGCATTTGCATGAGTCTTTGTGGGATCAGGGCCTGGGTGAGGCTCTGAAGGCAGCTGTACTCGTCTGGCTGCTGAATGCCCTGCGGGAAACGATTTTGGCGGGACTTGGTCCCTAGTAGACGCCTGTTAAAAAATAAATAAAAATAATAAATGGAGATATGCCAATCTCCTAGAACGACCTTGAAAGGTCATCAAGTCCAGTCCCCTGCCTTCACTAGCAGGACCAAGTACTGTCCCCTGACAGATTAATTTTTTTTGCCCCAGATTCCCTAAGTGGCCTCCTCAAGGACTGAACTCTCAACCCTGGGTTTAGCAGGCCAATGCTCAAACCACTGAGCTATCCCTCCCTGTTGGCATCCCCTTGCCACTGTCCGCCTGAATGTAGACTCTGGCTGGTGAGGCTTCCACTAGGTGGGTAGAAAGCGCTTTGAAGCCTAGGGCTAGCAGCCCATCTGCCTCTTGCTGTCTGTCCGTCCCCTCTCCTGAGTGTTGAGTTTGTTTACAGCTGTGTCGTCCATTACACGTCTGTCTCTTTTATCTGTCTTCTCTTTCCCCCCCTGCACTCCCAATGCTGTCCTCTGGACCATGCGCCATCTCTACCACCGTCCTTGTCTTTGGTGTCAATGTCTGTCTTCCCTGCTGGGGCAACAGGCCAGCCAGTAAAAAGCACTCTCACCTGCCCAGGTAAGATGCAGCCGGGGGCGGGCTGACAGAAGCGCATTCTTTTGCGGTGCACTTGCTTTGTCGAAGCCCCTGGGTTCAAAGTGAAGGTGGATTTGGTGTCACTCAGCTCTCATGTAAATGCCCTCCTGGCCTTTCTTCTGCCATTTTATATTGTCCCCCGTCAAAAAAACCCAACAACCCCCCAACCTGGCTGGCTCAAGGGGGGGTCAGGGATGGGAATATGGGGCCTTTCACCTTTAGAGTCCTGGTACTAATGTGGCATCAGATCAGGAGACCTGGCTGGCCCAGGGATACTGGAGAATGGAATGTGGGACCTTTCCCCATAGGGTCTTATAGGGCGCTGGGTCTAGCATGCCAGCAGGTTGGAGGGAGTGGCTGGCTCTAGAAGATCGGGGAATCAGATATGGGGCCTTTCCCCTGTAGGGTCCTGGTTCCAATTTGGCACCAGATCTGGGGGAACTGGCTGGCTTGGGAGGTGGGGGGTGGCAGGAATGGGATAAGGGGCCTTTCCCTTATAGGATCCTGGCCCCAGGCTGGGGGCAGTAGGTACTAAGGTCTTGTTTTTGCTGCAGTTCATTCAGGTGTTGCCCCAATCTCGAATCCTGTCCACACTCACAACCCCCTCAGTTGAGTACCGTGGTGCTACTAATTCAAAATGGCTGGGAGTGGGGGCAGGCTACAGCTCGAAATAGCGCTGCTCCCTGCAGCCTGCCAGTTTTCCCGTGTGGCTGCTCTCCCTCAAGCCTGGCTAGTGAGAGCGGTGTCAGCGCAAGGGTGGGTAACTCGAGTGAACTCTGCCCTTCGCCGTGAGTCACGGCTGCAGGTCGCCCCCGTGTGCTGGCTGCCCGGCGGCTTGCGTGAGGAGTTTGTTGGGACTCAGTCCAGTTCCTACTGGGTAGGTGTGTCCACAGCAATAGGCCGTAGGCAGAGAGAGCTGGCCAGGACTGAATGGGCCGTGGGATCGGAGCTCCCTTCTCACCCCACGATCAGCCGGTCCCTCCAGAGCAGGAGAGTTCTGGGAAGCTTGCAACGCTAGTGCTATTGTTGTACCTCTTCCATGCGCAGAAAGCAGCGTTGGCCTGCAGGGCTCTCAATCCAGCCCCCTCGCCCGTCACAGAACTGCCTGGAATAGCAAGAGCACCAAAAAACAAAAAAAAAGAAAGTAACTGTCCATTGTCTCTCTCATTCGTTCCTCGCTGCTTCATGTTCTCTCCTTCCATCAGCCCTATTGCAGCCTGGTAAGCTCGGACGCTGACCTACTGTGCAGTGCGTGTGGTTTGCATGAGTGCATCTCTCTGTTGTTCGTCATAGTCTGTGGAAACCAAACCATCCCCTCTCCCTGCCCATCCTTCCGGGGTTAGCAGACACCCGGGTTCCAGGGTGTAGCGCCCTCCCTGGGACTCTGGCTCTCGCTGCTGGAGGCCGCTTTTGGCAGTGGGGTTCTTCGGCTCCAATTCTGACCCAGCACCCTGGGGGAAACAGACAGCAATCGCTTGCCCCGAGAGCAGCCCTGGCTACTGCTGCGTCCTTAGAGGGAGGCTTCTTGTAAGTGGAAGGATGAGTCTTGTTCCTCCATGACTGTTTCCGTCTCATTCCCTTCAGGTTAAGCAGCCTGTCTTCACTGGGCGATTCGGCTCCAGGACGCAGGTCTCCCGGGCACCGCCGCCAGCCGTCTGACTGCACTGAAACGACAGGTAGCCTCTACGTCTCTCCTCCCCGCTCTGTGTTGTTATGACAGCAGGCTCGGGGCTGTACCATCTGACTGTGTCTCTGGCCCCCCATCGTCTCTCAGCACCTCCCAGTTGTGACGGTCTTGATTCCCCCGGAGGTGGGGTAGGCTTGTCTGCCCGCTGGGTGCATGAGGGACTCTGAGGCCCACAGACGGGAAGTCACTTGCCCAGGGTCGCGGCAGCAGATCAGAGAACAGAACCTAGGTCGCCCACGTCCCAGGTGAGCGCCCTGACCACGGCACCGTCAGGCACACGGGTGAAGCTGTCCGAAAGGTCATGAAGCAGGTGGCCAGAGGCTTTGGCATGCGTGTCTCTGCGCAGCGTGAAGCCCCTGTTATGAGACTCGGAGATTATAAGGCCAGAAGGAACATCTAGTCGGGTTTCTTGCGGTGCTCAGGCCGGACAGTTTCACCTGGTGGTTCCTGGTAGTGGCTGATTGTGGGGTAGGGGCGTCCTCATGAGCCATCAGCTGTTCTGGTCTTTGTGGGTTTGAACGGCTCACCTGCCCTTTACCGTGATGGGGAGAGTCAAGGAAAAATGATGTTTTCCGGGCCTGTGATAATTACTCCTCCCATCTAGGCCTTCATATGGGACTGCTTACACCTTTCATCTAGGGTAGAATTGGGAACTAAGAGTTGGGACCCCAGGAATCTATTATTATCTCTGCCACTGATTGCCTGCCAAGTGGCTGCCCTCCCCGTGCCTCAGTTTTCCCATCTGTAAAATGGGGATAATGACGCTCCTCTCCCTGGTGAAGCACTGTGAGATCTATGGCTGAAAAGTGCTAGGTTAGAGCTAGCAGGGATAATGACAGTGGTTCTGTTTACGATTCCAGTTGCCCAAGCAGTGGAGAGAGAAGAGTGGCCTTGTGGTTAGGTATGGACGTGGAAAGGGTGTTGCAGTGCCCTCCCTGCTTTGGCATGTGCCACCCCAGTTCCCACTGGAGGGGCAGTCCCCCTCCTGCACTGTGAACTGCAGTCTAGCTCTCACTCCTGCTGCATCAGGTCGGTCCCTGTGCCCTAAAAAAGGGAGAGGAAAACCCTTAGAACAGCGCCGTGCGTACGAGAGCAGCGGTGACATGGGGCCAGGCTTCTGCAGCGCTGGAGCAAAGCTTGCAGGCCGTGATCCTAGATTAGCCCCCGGGCCGCAGCGCTTGGGGTATAACTGCAGAACGGGCTGCAGAGCGTGCACCGTATGCAAGAACCGGCTGACACAAAGGCGCGAGGTGATGCAGGGCTGTCTGGCCTGTTGCTGATCTTGCAAAGGGAATGGCCGTCTGCCTAGAGCAGTGGTTCTACTCCTGGGGGTACGCAGAGTTCTTCCAGAGGTACATCAGCTCCTCTAGATATTTGCCTAGTTTTCCAACAGGCTCCATAAAAAGCCCTAGCGAGGTCAGTACAAGCTAAAATTTCATACAGACCATGGCTTGTTTAGATGGCACTATGTACTATGCACTGAAATGTAAGTACAGTATTTATATCCCAGCTGATTAATTTTATAATTAGATGGTAAAAATGAGAAAGTCGGCGATTTGTCAGTACTAGTGAGCTGTGAGCTTCTTTATTTTTCTGTCTGATTTTGTAAGCAAGTCGTTTTTAAGTGAGGTGAAAGTTGGGGGGACGCAGGACAAATCAGACTCTTGCAAGGGGTACAGTTGTCTGGAAAGGTTGAGATCCACTGGCCTAGAGAAGGATCACTTGGTGGCTAAGGCACTGGACTGGGATTTGGGACTTTTCAATCCACGTTCTCTTTCTGTGCAACTCCAGGCAAGTCACTCAAGCCGCCTCAGTTTCCCTGATCTGTAAAATGGCTCTGATGCGTTCCTCTCTAACAGGGTATTTGGAGGCTAAAAGCTCGGGAGGCATTCGGATCCTAGGGCAATTCGGGAGAGGGAATATAATAATCTACCATTGATGAGTGAGGCCTCAAAAGCCTGGGTTAAATTGAAGGGAACAAAAAGGAGTGTGGTAAGGGGGTAGAATTTGGAAACATTTAATACAGGAACCCAAAGAAATTGTAGCCAGATGCATTGACCATTCTGTTCGTGGGAGACCTATTGTCTGAGTCTCTTACCCTAAGGTCCCTGTACACCATGCTGGCAGTATAAAGGACCTTAAAGTGAGTGCAGATGAGTTAGGCCCACTTTAAGTTTCCTTTACACTGCCAAAGCCCTGTAAAAGTGAGAGTGAGAATTGGGGCCCAGACAGTCTCATGGGTGTGACCGTGGGGGGATGATGAATATGGCAGACAGAAATTCCTGTGTGTGGGCTCCGTTGCAACGGTATTTATCTGCCATATGAGCTTAGGTAAACAGGGCCCAATCCTGCTTTCATGCTGAACCCCGTGGGTGCGGGATCAAGCCTGTAGTACCGCAGAAAGGGAGTTTATTCACATGCCTCACGTTGGTGTGTTTGCCACTTTGAGCCTGCACGCTTGTAAGTTACTTCCTCCTTCTGCCCAAAGAGCACTGTGAGAACAGATGATAGGAACTGGGTTTATTGACACACAGACACACACAGACACACACACACACACACCCTTACTTTGCAGCGTCTCTGTCATTTGTGCAAAATCGGGTCCCATTTCTTACTTCCCCACCCCTCAGCTTTGTGTCATTAGTTGCAGTTGTGCAGAATCGGGCCTGATTTCCCCCCTGCCCCGACCTCATGTCGTCACTTAACCTGTGCAAAGTGAGTGTCTAACATGCTCACTGATGTAATGTGAGTGGAGAATCCGGAGTCTTTTGGGCATTGCACAGGTGAATACACAATGGAAAGGAGACTCGGGCCCTGGTTATTTTTCTGAACCAGACCTCAGACACTCGAGAATGATGTCAGCGTTAAATGCGCTGCCATGAACAACAGAAGCTGGGTCACTCCATGGTCACTAACAACATCTGCATTCCTGTCAGCGACAATGAGCGTAATTGCATCTCCGGCTTTCAGGGCGGTGGAAAAGAGCCAGAGAAGCCAGAGATAGAAAAGATCCATTAGGTCCTGTCTAGGCTATCTATCCAGGTGTCGTATATAGCAGCCACCAGCACGGTATCTAGGGCCTGAAAGGCAGCTGGTATCAGAGGATGGGATTTGAACAAACATCTCCGGGGACTCTGCAAAGGGAATGGAGCCACTGTAATCTAGAACCCAGGAGTCCTGGTGCATAGTGCTTTGCTTTATTATCTATCCTGCTCCCCTCTCCTAGGCTCTCTGCATGGCAGGAACATCTCTGCTTGTGAGCTCCAGCATCGCGGTCAAAACTCTTTTCTCAAGCCCCGCCCAAATCACGGGCTTGATATTAGAAGTCATGGGATTTTGTTAACAAACAATTTCAGGGGTGCGGGTTTTGTTGTTGTTTGTTGTTTGCCTTCTGTTTTCTGGGCCTTAGTCTTCCCCTGGCCTCGGGGAATGAACAGTAGCCATGGGCCATCTGGAAATCACAACTAGCCTAGAGCGTGGATTTAAACTCCGGCCTCTCACGCCTCGTTTGTTTTTTCTCCCCCACCCCGCTGAAGGTTTGGTCCAACGCTGCGTCATCATCCAGCAGGATCAGCATGGCTTTGGCTTCACTGTCAGCGGCGACCGGATCGTCCTGGTGCAGTCTGTCCGGCCAGGTGAGTGGCTACCCTGTGCCCCCTTCTTGGGGGCCCGCGGATGTTCGTGTATGAATGGGACTCCCCTAGTTCACTTGGCCCTCGGCTCCTCTCTGGCTCCAGGGAAAAGGGAGCTCCTTCGTCGCAAAGCCTGCTGGATCGAGAGAGAGGGCGATTCTGGTGGATAAAGAGGAGCTAAGCTGTGAGAGGGCAAGGCTGGGATAGTGGTAGGGAGATTTGGGGTACGTCTGTGCCTAGATGGGAGTCTTGCTTCTGACCAGCTTGGCCACCCAGAGGTGGGAATTAACCCAAAAGCGGCGCCCGAGAGCAACAACCAGGTTCCTATGTTGCGCCATCTCTGTTCTCCGGATAGCACCAGGTTAACCACCGCGCTCTATCTTCCATTTGCATGAATCCAGTGGCAGGTCCCAAATATTTTAGTAAAGAACAGCCAATGTTCCTGATTCCCCACTGCCCCACTCCTTGAGCAGTCACTTACACTAGTGCAAAGTGAGCGGGATTCTCTAGTGCCCCATCCCTGGCAGTCACGCCCACTTTGTGCTGGGGTAAAAGGGAGACATGCCCCCTCCGTTCTGACTTGCCTTTAATGAGAGATCATTAAAGCTGAAAGAATCTTTAATTTACTTTCCTTCTTTGCCTTTTTTTTATTTGCTAGTCTCTCAGCTTGGAATTGAACCTCATGGAAACGTTTCCTCTTCGGCTTCACTTTAGCAACAGAGGATTTTTCAGTGTATTTAAACTTTTAACAGTTGCATTAAAGACAGGGAGATTGACAGGAGAGGAGCTTTAATAGTAAAGCTACTTTTACCGATGCTCAGGCCCCAATCCTGCATTTAGATCCATGTGGACAGACCCTCTTGCCTAGACAGAAGCCCTAAAGGAGACCAAACACGTAGCAGATGGTCGTCACGTTGCTTAATGCGCTACTGGAAGGCACTTGGATATTAGTGATGAGGTCGCTATAAGAACGTAAATGGAATAGAATAAAACGGAGCTTCATGTAGGAGGAGGGAAACCCTAGATTTTGGACCCTAACGTCTCCTGAGGCTGTTCCGATGAATGCGTCGAATCCCCTGGTGCCTGGTTGTGCTAGCGCTGTGGATGTTTTCATGTTGCGGGGGCTGCGCTGTGATTTACTGTAACTCCCTTCCTCTGCCTGGTGCGTTGCAGGAGGAGCGGCCATGAAGGCCGGGGTGCAGGAGGGTGACCGGATCGTCAAGGTGAGCAGCAAACCCCAGGCCGAGGCTTCCCCGGGGTGTTCCCTAGTGCTTCACTCTATGGGCCGGCACTGGGGCTGCGTGCCTGAAGCTGTCTGTCTCCTCTTGCAGGTGAATGGCACGATGGTGACAAACAGCTCCCATCTCGAAGTGGTGAAGCTCATCAAATGTGAGTAGGTAGAAGGGGCGAATGGGGCCTTTTACCTCGAGGTCGCTGGTTGGAGGCCAGCCCCGGTCTCTAGCGGCGGAGAGTTTTGAGATGGCACATTGTGGAAAGGCTAAGAGCAGAGCGGAGAGGGCAGGGACCAAACGAGCCAGGCACCCTGAGCTCTCTTCTGCCCCCGAGAGGCAGGGGATCCTTCAGGATGGGGGTGAGGGCGCGCTGGTGTGGGGAGTTTGCTCTGTCACAGCCTGGCCTGCTCCATGCACAGATGGGGGCACCTGGTCTCCCGGGTGGAGAACACCAGCAATCCCATGTTTAAAAAGTGCTTGATGTAAAATGTGCAGCTTGTTGACTGACAGCGTTGAGTCATTTGCAAGCTGGGGCGGCTAATAGAGGTGCAGCCAGATCTCTGCGGCTTCCCCTTACGGTTGTTACAGGAGGAGCTGTTTTGGAGAACTTCACTTCCCATCCCTTTCCTGAAGGGACTTCCAAGAACAGCTTAACCCTTCCCTTGCCGATTGGTCATTCCGCTTCCCACCCTGCCTTACAATGATCTCTATTTCTCCGTCTGTCTGCGTCGGGGTTTTAGACTGCTGCCCGTCACCATAGCGTCTGGGCAAATAGCCAATAGTGAAGTCTCCAGTGGACTTCATGGGATGTCTGGCTCTTCTCCTATGGAGAGGTAAACGCTCTGCCTAGGGTGGGGTTTTGGTTGTGTTGGTTGGTTTGTTTCAGGTTTTGTGGGTACGGTGGGCAGGGGCGGTGTCCTCCTCACCATGGTGAAGAGGAAGGTTTTTCGGCGTCCCCTAAAGGCGATCCGACTCCGGATTCGCCCCATCTCCTCTGGTCGTCCATTTCATAGCAAAGTCTCCTCCCCCGGGAATGCTTTGACCCTGGATCTCGTGCCCATCGACTTGCGTTTTGTGATCTGCATCGTCCCAGAGGAGCACCGTTGTCGCCACAGACCATAGATTGAAGTTCAGTCTTCTAACGGAGCTGGGGCTTGACCCATTCGTTGCTTTGACGATTAGGACCGAAGCCGTAAACTGGCCTCAGGAGCAGACTGAGAGCCAGTGGAGGGATTGGATCTTGGGTCTGATGTGTTCACAGTGGCTTACGCCAGGGGGAAGGTGGACAGCTGCTTTCTGCACCAGCTGGAGCCTGGCCATCGTCTTCAGATACAGATGACAGTACTCCACCCGGGAGGGGATGGATGCACGGGCCGCTGGGGCCAGCTCCTTGCCTGGGAGGGTGGGAGGAGATTCCTAGCAAGCTGGAGGAGGTGGAAGAAGGTGTTTTAGACACTGGTACTCCCTGGTGAGGACTCAAACCAGGACCCCGAGTCTTCGCCCCGCCTGCTGATCGGGAGCTGTACACCTTCAGTGGGTGGTGGGAACGCGCCTATAACGTGCGCTCAAATGTAGAGACCGCACTCTGGCTGCTGGAGATCTCAAGTGTCGCCTAGCAGATAGAGCGCTGGACTGAGACCCAGGAGACCTGGGTTCTATTCACAGCTCTGCCACTGACTTCCTGGGCAGCCTTGGGCAAGTCACTTCCCCACTATGTGCCTCAGTTTCCCCATGTGTGAAATGGCAATAATGAATACCGACCTCCTTTGTACAGCTCTTTGAGGTGGATGGATGAAGCGCACGAGATAAAAACTAGGGATTAATATGTGCCTTGGCTGATGCCGCCCCTCCTGGGTACACTTTACGAAGGTTTCTGAGGCTGGTGGTGGACTGTTCTCCACAGGGTGCAGTGGGCTAGCGTCTGTGAACTGAATTAAACCCTAATGCTGAGGGTAGGAGGGAAAATCACCCACTGTTTTAAGGGTTGGTCTACACTGAAAACCTACATCGGCATAGCTGTGTCTCGCAGAGGTGTGAAAAATCCACACACACACACACCTCCCTGAGAGAAGTAACTTCAACCAAACCCCCTGTGTGGACAGCACTAGGCTGATGGAAGAATTCTTCTGTCCACCTCGCTACTGCCTCTCGGAGAGGTGGATTACCTGCGCCAAGGGGAGAACCCCTCTTGTTGCTGTCGGGACTGTCTACACTGCAGCAGTGTACCTGTTGCATTTTCAGTGTAGACATACCCTGAAGATCAGCTTCGGTTGCAGCTCCACCTGTTTCAGGCTCCTGCATCGTGGGGTTGGGGTTGGGGGCAGGGAGGCAGTGATCAGTTCTCTTCTAGATGCAGTGGTCCCCCCGTTTTAAACCCTCATCACCTGGCTAGTTATAAAGTGGGTCTCTCTCTCTCTCCACCTGCGCTCCTTTTCTTCTCCAGCCGGCGCCTACGTCGCGCTGACCCTCCTGGGGTCTCCTCCTCCCTCAGTGGTGCTCTCCAGCCCTCAGCAAGACGTGAGCATATCGGGGGCGCCCGGGATTGCATCCCTGTGCCCCCCGCCGCCTCCCCCGCCACCGTTGCCTCCGCCGCAGCGCATCACAGGACCCAAACCGTTGCAGGTAACCGGACGGCGCGGCGCTCTCCCGGGTGGGTTTGTCCTGGATCTCCCAGGGGGATGGGAAAGCGGGGGTCATCGTCTACTGCGTCTCTCCAGCGCCTCTCCACTCTGGGGGGGCCGGGAGTGAGAGATGGGGAGATGAAAGCAAAGCTCTGTCCGTCCCCTCACTCTGCCCATGTCTGTTCCAAATCGCAGGACCCAGAAGTTCAAAAGCATGCGACTCAGATCCTCCGCAACATGCTGAGACAGGAGGAGGCAGAGTTACAGGTACGCGGTGTCGCCTGGCTCCTTCCTGTGGTGAGCCACGCTGGAGCAGACCTTTGCCCTGTCCAGCACGCTGCTAGGCCTCTTTGCTTATACAGGAGCGGATATTGCTCCTTCTAGTCCAGTCTTTCGGATTGGATCAGTCCAGTGGGCCGCCTCCTCCAATATCTTGCCTGTAGCAGAGAAGACAATTGTTCCACTCAATCTCACGGTTCTCCTTCCTGCCGCGTGGATCAGACCTCCTCCGTTCCATGTAATCCAGGCTCCTGCCTCTGTCCGTGGCATGTCTGGTGTTTCCAAGGAAGGGGAACCCTCCCCGCCCCACAGTAAAGCATGAGGCCGGTTGTACAATGTTTGGGGGAAGAGAGGCGTATTTCCTTCCTCACCCCCTGGCCACCTGCTGATGCCCTGCAGCCGCAGGTGCGGTCACACCGGAGCTACCCTAGGGTGTTGATCGGAGCCATCCATCCCTCACCCGCTTTATTGATTTTTGCAGCCCCCACTCCGCGCGCTGCGCCCCCGTGCCTGTTCCCCTCCTTGCGTGGCTGGCTGTAACCTCATTCCCCTTCTTGTCTCCCCGCTCAGCGGTTCTGCGAGGTGTACAGCCGGAATCCCGCCACCACGCTGGAGGAGCAGATTGAGGGGGCGCGCAGACGGGTCAGCCAGCTACAGCTCAAGATCCGACAGGAAACAGGCGGCTCGGTGGTACGCAAGAGGAGTCCTTACTTCCTGGTTCTAAATGTCATGTGACTTCATCCCCCCCCCCCCCCCCCCCGACACCTCACCCTCCTCAGAACTTGGTGCCAGGGGAAGCCTGAACTGGGTTTCGTCCCGTGGTGGAGATGGACAAGCTGAGGCTTGCCCTCGTGCAGTGTGAAATCCCCCAGAATGCACTGCCTCTGGGGGCTGAGCCCTGAACTGTGGGGATAGGTACCCAGAGGGCACTGAGGCTGAAATGGGTTAGGTGAAGGCTTGAAACCAGTTCAGCAGGGCTAGTGCGGACGCGCGGCGCTGTTTGTGCATGTATTGGTTGAGCCCCAACCTCCCCTCTGCGTGACCTATTCTGGGGTTCCCTTCCCCGCTCTGCCACGGACGCTGCGTGGCAGCTTCATATCCCCGTAGGTACTGAGAGCCCCTCTTGAAATAGAAGGGAGCTGGTCCTCCCCCTTTATAGATCAGGCTCGTTCCGTGCCTCAGTTTCCCCAGCTGTAAAGCAGGGATAATAGCACTGACCCCTGTGTATCCTTCAATTGCAGGATTTGGGGCGGCCATGCTGCAACTCCGGCTCAGCCAATCTCAGGGGGACGGAAGGTGAGTCGTGCTGTCGCTCCCATGCAGCTGCGCCTACCCGTTGCTACCGTCCGTCCGCCCTCGTAACAGATGATTGCTCTGGGCAACTTCAGCTTGCGGGGCCGGTGCAGCTCCTTGTCTCCGGACGCTGCAGCTGTCCCAGGCGTTTGACAAGCTTTGCTTGCTCCGGGTGTGATGAGGGCTTCGGCTCAAACCTGGGTCGATCCTTATCGGCTGTGATAGCGTCTCTCCAGTGCGGGTGGGAAGCTACAAGCATTGTAGCTGTTCCCCATTCAGGAGTTCCTCGCATTGAGAAATTACCCAGAAGTCTTTGTTCCCAACAGTCACACTGCTGCGTGCTATAGGATAGGGACTCCAGCACTCCCAGAATGCACTGGGGCAGGGCCGTTTTAGTTCTGCCCATCAGCATTGCTGTATGGGGTATGTTGTAAAGAGACGTGAGTGTTTGCAGCCAGCATGCCTGTGACGGCCACCTGGCTTGGCGTAGATAAACGCTGTACGTATCTCTGTTCTCCTCCACCCCACGGTTACCCCTCCGCTAGTGTCCATTGGAGAGCCGGGCGGGAAGTTTTCAACAACACGTATTTTCACTGGAAAATGTTGATTTGTTGAAACCGTAACAGTTGGCGGGAAAGGGTTGGTTTCAACCAATTTCCTGTTTTTTGGGGGTGGGAGCGGGGGGAATTCAGAACGAAAGGTTCCATTTTCCACTTCGAAACGACGTTTTCTTTTGAAATTTCAGTTCATTGGTCGTAAAAGAATTGATTCAAAAAGGGTGAATTTCAGAGTGATTGAAACAAAAGGTGTCGACTGACCCGAGCTGAATTTTATTTAATTTTTGCTTTGTGGAAATGATCGCAATTTCAACTTTTTGGCCCGATTTGGAATGGGACTTTTTTTTTTTTTTTTTAATTGCAAATTTTTGTGGGATGGGAAAACCATCTCCTGCCTCGCTCTAGTCCACTGCACTCTGCCTTTTCGTGCTCTACACGTCCCATGTGGCTCCCGCTCTTTCTCCTCCTTTGCCGCCCAGGGTTGCTTTCCCATCTTGTGCCCAGGAAGCTCCGGTCTCAAAGCCTGTAGGACTAGTCACGTTCGCGTGTGGCTTTCTGGTTTCCTTTGCCTCTGCCCCTTGCCTGGGATTCTAACGAGCCGCAGTCCCCGATAAAGACCAGAGCTCCTCTTCTCTCGTCAGAGGCCGGAATTGGGGTATCACGAACCCACATTGAACATTCTCGGTCTGATTCTCTTGTGGGGTCTCGGCTAGCCCACAGATCCACCCCTCCTGTCATCAGAGGAGAGGAGATGGCAAAGGGAACATGGGGAGGTGGATCCACAGGCAAGACAGAGGGTGCTTATGAGGGCTGCCCCCTCTCCCATCGCTCGGTGTCTCCTTTGCCATGGGGTTTAACTCAGAGTGTGCCATGGAGTTTAAACCTCCTGTGGGGTTTAATTTGGCCTCCGTCTGTCTGTCTCCTCCGTTCCCAGGCCGCCTCTCTCTGGACTCTCAGGACGGCGACAGCGGTTTGGATTCGGGCACTGAGCGGTTCCCTTCGGTGAGCGAGGTGAGGGCTGCGCAGAAGGGCATCAGGGAGGTGCCGCTCGCGGCTCCAGGGCTAAGGGCCCAGGTCCATTTTGCACAGAGAGCAGAGTCGACCTCTGTGCTTTATGGCAGCTTCTGCCACCCAAACGTCCGGCACTCGCGGGGGGGGGGGGGGGGGGGGGTTTGGAAAAACCAGACGTCATTTAAAATCAGTCTAATTGAATCTGGGAATCCCAGACCCTACAGGATCCTGGGGCTATTGCTGGGAGTGGGGGGCCCTGCAGGCAGACTGAAGGTTGCTTGGGTGCCCTAGTTCTGTGTTTCGTATCTTAGCACGTTGGATGTCTTGTAAGGGCAGCCGTCGCTCTGAATGTCCTGGGGTTTCTAAGGCTCGGGGTTTAGGATCATTGCAGCATCCCTGTGAAGTCTCTTCCCGTTCAGCTATTGATCCATCCTCTCAGCCTTCACCTCCATCATACCAGAGGGTAACGCTTTCCAGAATGTCCAAGGGTCGGAGTTTTAAAGGTAGTTAGGTGCCTAGCGGGACTGTCAGTGGGTGTTTAGGTGCTTTTGAAAATCCTTGTAGGTGCCGAAACACCTTTAAGAATCTTGTCCTAAGTAGGAAATTTTCCCCCTTAGTCTCTTTGGTCTGGGACTTTATATAGAGCCACTGATTGACATGGTGCTTCCCAGACCATGGGTAAGAGCGAGGGAGGGATAGCTCAGTGAGCGTTGGCCTGCTAAACCCAGGGTTGAGAGTTCAATCCTTGAGGGGGCCATTTAGGGATCTGGGGCAAAAATTGGGGATTGGTCCTGCTTTGAGCAGGGGGTTGGACTAGATGACCTCCTAAGGTCAACTTCTGACCCTGATATTCTATAATTCTAAGAGGCGAGCCCTGGCCCCAGGAGTTTGCAGTGTCAATAAGACCAGCCAGACGCAGGGGAAGGAGGTGACTGCAGGTTACTACTGAGACGAGTGGAGGCGTCAGGGGGCAGCGTGGGGGGAGGCAGGAAGTTGAGCCTGGGAGCGGGAGTCAGGTGTGTGTAAACTGGTTTAGAAATTGATTTGTTAATTTGGCGCCACCCTCCTCTGCATTTGGGCAGGCCGTTGAAACGGTTTAGATGTTCGCCTGGGTCTTTGGTGTGGCCGCTGGTCCCTTGGACCTGGAGTCGAAACAAGGCCTGGTGCTATCCGCCGCCTGGGCCGGCCTGGCGCTGCTTTCGTCCCTGGGGGTTTCCCCGGCTGCCCCCTTCTCGGTTGCTAATGTCATGAGGTGGTTGTTGTTCTGAGCAGATCTCTCTGAACCGGAACTCGGTTCTCTCCGACCCCGGCCTCGACAGCCCGCGCACCTCCCCGGTCATCACCTCCAAGATGTTCCAGCACCATCGCCGCCACGGCTCGGACACGCCCTTCCTGCCCATCGCGGAGCAGGTGAGCGGGGGCGGGGAGCTGCCGCGGGCGGAGCGGAGTGGCTGGGCCTGGGGCCCGCTCCCTTGTCCAGCTCTGCGGAGTTGGGTCCGATTGACAGCGACAGGCTGCAGCCGGTTCTGCCAAGGGCTGTGATCTCATCAGGGGTGGGTCTGATCGGCACCCAAACTGCTGTAGGGAGCGGGGTGAGTGACTTAACGGGGTTGCTCTCCCCTCGGGGTCAGTGCTGACCCCATGACACTGTGCTGCAGGGAGTGGGCTATGGGGCTCTGTAGGGGGCTGTCTCCCCTCGGGGTCAGTGCTGCCCCCAGAGTGCTACTGCTGGCCATGTCTGTGGGATGAGAGACAAATTGAGGTCCCGACGGCTCGTGCCGTGAGGTGCCAGCCACGTAGTAGCTGAGAGCGAAGGGGGCCGCAGAGAAGCCCCCCATTGAAGGAGGAGGCTAGAGTTACTGAAGGCCGAACCGGGGCTGTTAGCTGTGGCTGTTGGTGGAGTGGCCTTGTCCCAGCCTGGCCCTGTCTCCTCAGGGTTTGGACCGGACGCCGAAGCCTCTCATCATCGGGCCAGAGGAAGATTACGATCCGGGGTATTTCAACAACGAGGTAACAGCTCCCCAGGCATCCCTCTGTCTGTGTGTTTACCCTGTTGGCGTCCCCAGCAGTCCCCAGCTCTAGGAGGGGAGTGGGGTCTAGTGGTCAGAGCAGAGCTCTCAGTGGGGGTGCAGTCGAGTGTGTCCCCAGATCTTACCTCCCGGCTTTACCAGCAGGAGCAGGCTCCAGCTGCCGGAAGCCCTGGGGAGGGCAGCGCGGTTACAGGCGCCAGCTCCAGAGCAGGGATATTGGCACGTTCTCGGGGACAGGCGCATTGTTTGCTAGGGGCTTCCCGGCCTCTGCGCCCACCCAACCTTTGCCCCACTCCGAGCTGTGTCGTATTTGCTTTTCGCGCGTCTCGTGGAGCTGATGCCAAGGGCTGGTGGGTAGAAGGCAGCGTAAGGGGAACCCTTGTTCTGCTGGTCGGGTCTGGCTGCCTTAGGCCCTGCCTGGCCTGAGGGTTTGCCCCAACGCCGGGTAGCTGCACTGGTGCAAACAGGCAGAGTTGCCGTGGTGGAGTCTGACTCCGGGGCTGGATTGGCCGTGCTGGCTGATAGCGGCTCCCCTGCCTGCCCTGGGCTGTATCTGCTGCAGAGACCCCGGTGGCCGGAAGGAGGCCCATGCCAGTTTCCCCAAGGCCTTAGCAGACGGGGGAGCCCGTTCCTTGGGCATACTCTGCCCTTCGCTCTTCCCAGCTTGGATGGCTTGTTTCTCTGCCCTCCCCCCAGCAGTGCGACACCCTCTTCCAGGACCTGGGGAAGCTCAAATCCCGACCGGCTCACCTGGGCGTCTTCCTGCGCTACATCTTCTCCCAGGCGGATCCAAGCCCCCTGGTAAGAGCGAGACACGCCTTCGTCAGCGACTGCGGCTGCCTCTCTGTGGGGCGGGGGTGCGGAGACCCCGGCTTCCCTGCAGGAGCCGAAGCATCCTGCAGCGCTGGGGGTGGCGCCCGACTTGATCTCCAGAGCGAGGATGTAGTGGAGTAGGGTGGGGGGTGGATTTAGGGCATTTCCCACCCTCTGTCTAACCCTCATCCAAAGCCCACTGAAATCACGCACTGACGGCAACCGGGTTCGGACCAGGTCCTATCCTCTCCCTCTTCCCTGGATCCGAGAGGGCAGCACTCCCGCGGAGGGCAGGGCGTTTCTTACCACCTGGGGTCCGTGTTGTTCGCTGACTGTGCCCATGAAGGGCTGACGGTAGCTACTCGCGCTCAGTCCTGCCCGGGAGCCCCGAAGGCCCTAGGCATACACACACTGGTGGGGCTAAGCCTGCGCTGCTGTTGTGCTGGTGTGTACTGTTGAAGTCAATGGACTTACGCAGGCGTGAGAGGTGCGCCGATTCCTCCCTCAGCACAGGGCACAATCCACCCCTGTAGAGGTCTCCTGCGGTCTGTCCTGTTGCCTGGAGGGATTCGCTGCTGCTTTATTAAGTGTTTCTCCTTCCTTCTTAATCGCTCGTTCTTTTTCTGCTCTCTCCCGCCGCCTTCCAGCTCTTCTATTTGTGCGCAGAAGTTTGCCAGCAAATGAACTCCAAGGATTCCCGGGCGTTGGGGAAGGAGATCTGGAACATCTTCTTGGAGAAGAACGCGGTGAGTGCGGGGGCTTGTCTGCCTTGCCAGTGGGTGTGGGGCTTTCCTCCCGCAGGAGAAGGCTGGCGAAGTGTGGCTTCGCGGTCTAACGTTCCATGTATTCAGCCTCCCAGTGTGGGAAACTTTTAACCAAGGCCTTGTGTCCCCTGGGTTTTTAGCCATCAGCATAGCTGCACTGAGGCAAACTCCAGAGCAGATGTGCTTTGCATTACGCTGGTGCAAACTGTGTTGCATTGTTGTAAACAGTGTCTGCACGGGTGTTGGCCACCAGTGTAGCTACGCTGCGGGAGGAAAAGCCAATATAGACACGGCCCGGCAGCCTGCTTTAATCGGAATGGGTGGTTTTAGCTGCGGCCTTCTCCGAGAGAAGCGATTTTTTCCCCTTGTTGCTTAATAGGCACGGTGGTAGCAAATATACTGCTTAATAGAGACTCGTTAGTTGAGTGCCAAGAGGTTAAGATTGAATCAGGTGTTTCAATTGGTGTGAAAGTCTGAACTCCGGTCTTTTACATACAGAAGCTGCTGAGCAAAGCGCATCCTTTACTAGTGTTTATCCTCCGGCCTGGCACACCTATCAGAATAATGAATGGAGACGTAATTGCATTTTTTTTCCCCTCCTAGCCTCTGAGAATAAAGGTGTCTGAACAGTTACTAGCTGACATAGGTAAGTGTGTGTGTGTGTGTGTGTGTGTGTGTGTGTGTGTGTGTGTGTGTGTGTGTCCTCTGAACTTCCCTGGGGAAGGACCGTCTGCGTAGGAGGGACCTTGCTCCCCCCTTCATATTGCCCTGCGTCAGGGAGCTAACGTCGGCGTGAGGTTCGAGTTGGAGTCAGGACTCCTGGGTTCTTTTCCTGGCTCACTTGGGGAAGTCGCTTCCCTTGTATGAGCCTCAGTTACAGCATCTGTAAAACAGAGCTGAGGACGTTACTATTAATTAGACTTACGGCTGTGCCTAACGGGCCCCAGCTGAGATCGGGGCCCCACTGGGCACGACCAAAGGGAGAAATAGTCCCTGCCCCGAATTGCTTAAAATTGAACTAGAGAGAGGGTGGGAGGGGAAACTGAGGCACAGAGCGAGGCAGTGACTTGCCCAGGGTGACCCAGAAGGCCAGTGGCAGAGCTGACGAGAGAAGCCGGGGTTCCCAAGTCCTTTTTCACCGGGCCATGCTGCCTGTCTGTCTTACCATACCTGCCTTGCAGGCGGGGTTGGGTGGCTCAGGCCTGGATTTGTCCCCAACTCCAGCACCCAGTATGGCTGCCCCAGTGCAAAGAGGCAGAGTTGCTCTTTGCACCAGGGTGGCTTTCCCCTGCTTGGAGCCCTGGTGAGCTGTGCTGTTGCTAATCGCGGGGTACAACGGGGTCCCCCGGCAGCATTCGGGGTTGCAGTGGTGCAGCTACCCTGCGGGCAGGAATCCAGGTGGGAGAGTCCCAGTGTAGACGAGGCCTTAACTTTGAGGCTGCTAGCGGAGGTGCTGGGCACCCCACATTGCTGCTGGGGCGTGCACCCCTGAAAAGCAGCCGCCTGACTGGCAGGCCTGGCGAGATCCTCGGCTGGAACACGCTGGGTCGGCGCCCGATGCTGCTGGCGCCCCGGGCCGTCCGAGCGTGACTGGTAATGAGCGCGCTTTCCTCTTGCCTCCCGGCCGCGGCTCCAGAGTCTCGCCTGCGGAACGGGGAGGACGTCCGAAGCGCCTTCTCCGAGGCTCAGGACGCGGCGATGCCCGAGATCCAGGAGCAGATCCAGGACTACAGGTAAGGCCTTCACACTGCCTCTGCTCCATGGCCAGGCCCACGCGTCTCCGGCAGCTCTTGCAGGGGGCGATTGCCTGCCGTGGGGCTGACCTGTGGCCTCTGTCTGTCCGCAGGACGAAGCGCACCATGGGGCTGGGAAGCCTGTATGGAGAAAACGACCTGCTGGATCTGGACGGAGATCCCCAGAGGGAGCGCCAGGTGGCTGAGAAGCAGCTCGCTCAGCTGGGCGACATTCTGTGAGTGCCAAGCGGCCGGGCTGGTCCCCCGTCCGGCGTGTGATCCAGGCCGAGCCTGGGTCTGGGCCAGGTGGAAGGGGCAGGCTCTGAATGGGGGTGGAGGGGCGCTTGTGGAAGGAAGGGGCTCCTGGCACGCGGGGGCAGGTGGAAGGAGCAGGTGTGGGGCGGGGGCTGCTCTGTTGCACCCTGTGCTGTCCCCTCTTGCCAGTGCTGGTCGGAGCAGTATTGACCCCATATGGGGTGGGAGTATGGGGGTGGTTCTCAGGTATAAATTGCTGTATCCCCATTGCAGTCAAAGGAGCTCTGCCCGTTTACACCGGCAGAGGATCCGGCCCCGTGCCTTTCATGCGGCCGCTTTGAGTGGCGGCCGTGACGGGCTAGGTCTGAGACATCGTCCCTTGGGCTCCCTGGCTCGGATCAGGCCGATTAAATGGCGGTTTACGGAGGTGGCCTGGTTTCTCACGCCCCTTCCCTCTTTCCCCGCTCTAGGTCGAAATACGAAGAGGACAGGAGGTGAGTGTCTGCCCGGCGCCCAGCAGTCGTGCGCGTCCAGATGTGATGGTGCCATACAGATGTGGGGGGGGGTTCTGGAGAGCTCAGGGAGGGGGTGCGGGGCATTGCTTGGGAAGGGGGGGTCCTCTCATTGCTAGATCACTGTTTCCCCTCCCAACACCAGGGCAGTGGTGGCACAAACTTGTCATCGGCGGGATGAGCGGCCCGTGTGGAAGCAGCTGGGTAGCGTCTGTCTGGGACCTAGTGTCCCACAGGGCGGCCCCGTGCTATCGCAGAAGGCATGGACTGGCCCCGGCGGTCGCAGCAGGGAGCAGAAACTTGCCACTATTCCCCATTTTATAGATGGGGAAACTGAGGCACAGCTAAGGACTTGCTCGGGGTCGTGCAGGGCGTCCCTGGACGAGCCAGGGATCGAACTCGGGGGCAGTGAGAACCCTCCACAATCCAGCTGTCCCCAGCGTGCTTGTCTTGCAGCAAAGAGCCTTTCTCCTGGGTTGGCGAGTCACGCAGGAGTCAAGCTATAACCTGACTTGCCCCTTTCCCCCGACTAAGGAGACTCGGGGGCTGAGCGGCGAGATGCCGAGTATCGTACGCGACCGTTGCGGCACCCTTTGGGGTGTCTGTCTCCTTTGCGCCTGGGCAGACCGTTCCCTTTGGCCTGCCCCTGGTGCGGGGTGTGACCGTGGGCAAATCACTGCCCTGCCCCGTGCCTCAGTTTCCCCAGCCGTAAAATGAGGACAGTACAGACAGGGGCTGTCGTGAGGATCAGTCCATGTTTGTAATGCACATGAAACCGCTCTGGGCCTGACCCTGCAATCTCGACTCCCCCCGGCTCGTCCTGTTGATTGCCCCGGCTCATCGGAATAAGGATTGCCCAGGCGAGCCAGGATTGCCGGGTGAGGGCCCGTGGGCTCTAACATCTGTCTGCAAAGCGCCAGGCTCCCTTACGGCGCTGCCGGCGCTCTCCTTGGGGAAGGCACCGGTGCTTTGGTAGCATTGGATGATGGGAATTCCAGGGCACCCCATACCTCTCTGGAGCACTGCGGGTGGATGCTCCCGGCCACGCCTTGCGGAGCCTCTCGCCGGCTCTTTTCTGTCCCGTTATCCCTGCGGTGGCCGAACGCGGCCAGTCTCCCGACGCGCCGGTGCCGGCGTTGTGTCCTGGATGATGTGCAGCGTGTCTGTGTTTTCCTCCCGTCCAGCTCCCCCATGGCCTTTGCCCTCAGCACCTACATGAGCCACACGGGAATCCGGATGCGGGAGGCCCGGCCAGCCAGCACCGGCGAAAAGTCCCAGGCCTTCCCAGACAAGGACAAGTGGCTGCCCTTTTTCCCCAAGGCCAAGAAGGTGAGTGGGGCATTGGCCGCGTTCCCTTTTCCCACTGGATTTTTCCCAGTGCCGTCAGCCCCTCAGGCCTGGCCTAGTCCAGTTCTCTTCTCCGCAGCCTCCTCGAGCCCCAGCTCCCGTGCAGAAATGCGTGTGAGCATCCCTGGGGAGGGGAACTCCAGAGCAGCCTCCCAGTATCGCTTCACCTCCGTCGCCTTCCCCCCACCCCCTTTTCCCCCTGTCTCTCTCCCTCCCGCCTAGGGTGACCAGACAGCAAGTGTGAAAAATCGGGACCAGGGCTGCGGGGTAATAGGCCTCTATATAAGAAAAAGCCTCAAATATCGGGATGGTCCCTATAAAATCGGGACATCTGGTCACCCTACTCCCGCCGTTTGATCCCGGTGCCTGTTGTTTTCCTCTGGGACGGGCGTGGGGGTGGGTGGTGTAGCAGACCCTGTGCAAAGTCAGGCTGACGCCAACCCCCTGCCTGGGAACTAACTAAAACTCAAAGTGACTGGCAGCCGCTTGCTGTCTCTAACACGAGGGTGAAGACAAGGCTAAGTGGTGTATTGCTGGTGAATTTGGACACACAGGCATGTGTGCCCATCGGTATTAACAAAGTGAATTGCAGCTTGTGTTGTACTGGAATACACTGGCTGGTTGGTTTACATACTGCTGCCCCCTCCTGGTTGGAATCAGAACTGTTCCACTGTGTCATAGGCCCTATGCTTCTAACAACTAATGGAGAGTCTCCGTTCGATCCAGTAATAGGGGCTTGGACTTTCAGAGTCGGCGGGTCAGAGTTGTGTCCATGCTGCTCCTGGGAAGTTTGGAGTAGCTGCGAGGTGCAGCATCCTGGTAGACAAGGTACCAAGTACCGTACCCTTGACAAAAGTGGGCCAGTGTCATTTACCCCCATTGCACGGATGTGGGGAGAACTGTAGCACAGAGTGACTTGAGTCAGTAGCACAGCCGGGATTAGAACCCCGTCTCCCAGCCCTGGCCCCTAACCACCGGCCCACCCTGCCTCAGTATCCTTCCTTGCAAATTAAACGCAGCTGCTGCTTTAGCGCGTGTTGCCCTGGGAGTTAACGGGCCGCCTTGCAAGGACTTTTTTTTCCAACTCTCATTGTGTGTGTCTCAGCAGAGCAGCAGCACGAAGAAGGACAAAGACGCGATGGAGGATAAGAAACGCAATCCCATCCTGAAGTACATCGGGAAGCCCAAAAGCTCCTCCCAGAGTAGTGAGTATCGGGTCGTGCCAGGGGCGCTGGGCAGGGTAACGAGTACAGCAGGAGATGCCCGATGGGGAGCTGGGTTCTTTGAGACTCTTGGGCGAAGTGCCAGAGCCAGCAGCCCGCCAGTAGGGGGCGCCACTCCTGTATAGGACAGAGTAGCCAGTTCCCAGCCCCGGGGGCAGTCATCTCATCCGGCTGGCTGCGTGAGGATCAACGTTCTGGGAAGTGTGAGGCGTTGTCAGTGCTGGGACTTGAGCCAGGGGCGCGGATGCACAAGTGTCGACCTCTGGCCTAGTCGTGACATGCACTACGCTGCTGTCCAACTAGGCTGCGCTTCACTAGTGTCAATCTTTCTTCCGCTCGGAATTTGCATCAAATCCCGATGCAGGTGGTGCCTGAGGATTCTCTCCACCTGCCTGCAACCCTTCTCCCCCTCTCCGCCGCATCCACTCGTGGGAGCGCTCTCTCCTTTTTACTCCCAGGCCCCGGCGACGCCTACTATTTGGTCAGGGCAGCCAAGCTGTGGATGTGGTTATACGAGCAGAAAAGTGCTTTTGCCCCCGGAGCTTATTTTGCTTGGAGAACCAATCTAAGCTGTCCCGGCACAAGCCGCACTCTTGTTGGTATGACCTGTGTCTGCGCTAGGAGAGTTTGTCAGTGTAACTCTTGCGGCAAAGCTTTGAAGCGTGGATAAGGCCTAAGGGCTTATCCACCACGGAGCTGTTTAGGAACAGCTGTTCCAGACGGACACCGTGCGGAGTTAGGGATGGCTCCCGGGGGAGACAATCCACAGCTCTCTAATTAAATCTTGCACACACCTGCCCGTGCTTGAGGGGGCAGTTTCCGCTCGTCAAAGCAGCCCCGACAGAAATCACACGCTCCCTGACGTGTGTCTGCCGCTGAAAACCTGTCCCTTCGAATGGCGGAGCATCCACGGGTGGGGTTTTTCGAAAGGGAGCTACTCCTGGGGGAGTCGGGGGTTTTTCCAGGGGAGCAGAAATCGCCTGGCGCTGGGTGCGTTTGAAAATCCCACCGGACATGGTTCGATTTGGGCCACGTTATCTGGGAAGGGGGGTGCGGCAGGGGGTGGGTTACAGAGAAAGCTGATGTGGTTTGGGGGGGGTGTGTGCAAAATTGCTCCTGCAAGAAAGGAGGCTGGGCTGAGACCGTCCTAAAAACGTCTTCCAAAGGTTGCATGTGCAGTTCTGAGCATGCATGTTACAAGCACCATGCACATAGAATCATAGAATCTCAGGGTTGGAAGGGACCTCAGGAGGTCATCTAGTCCAACCCCCTGCTCAAAGCAGGACCAACCCCAACTAGATCATCCCAGCCAGGGCTTTGTCAAGCCTGACCTTAAAAACCTCTAAGGAAGGAGATTCCACCACCTCCCTAGGGAACCCATTCCAGTGCTATAACCCATTCCAGTGGAATAACCCATTCCAGATATAACACTGTCCATACCGTCAGAGCCGTGTGTGTGCGTGTTCGTTCCCCTCGAGGAGCGCAGGAGAAGTGTCTGTGTGTCTCTTCGCCGCCTTCGCTTTCCATTTCCTCCTTTGAGTTCTCATTGTGCAGCTCTCGCACCCTTCTGACCTCCTCCGTTGTTGAAATGCAGGATTGATTTGACATCTCATTGTTTTTTCCTTTCAGCATTTCATGTCCCTTTGTCCCCCGTGGAAGGTAAAAGGCCTTTTCTTTTCTTTTGTGTTCAGCTTTGTTTGTTTAATTTTTTAAAGCGGGGCTTTCCCCAAAGGTCTCCCACCTCACTGCGCTGCGGCATCGGGGCGGGCATCACTGGTGCTTGGGCATGGCTGGGAGGGGGGGAGGCAGTGTTGCTTAGTGAACAGAGCACTGGACTGGGACTCAAAAGTCTCTAAGGTGCTACAAGTTTTTCTTTCTTATTTTCATTCAAAATACCTGGTTTCTAGTTCCAGCTTTGCCACTGGCACGTTAGGGGACCTGGGGCAAGTCATGTCCCCTCTTTGTGCCTCGGTTTCCCCATTAGGCAAATGGGGTGTTAATGTCCTGACCTGTTTTCTAAAGTCCTTTGAGATCTACTGATAGAAAGGGGGTGACGGGAGTCGTTCCCTTGACTTCACCAGGAGCTGATTCGTTCGTATGTCAAAATCCTTCCTCTCTAAGGCCCAAGGCCTTTGTTTTCTTCGCTCCTGGGTGATTTGTTTCCCTGTGCCTTCGAGGCTGTTCAGTTGTCTGTCCTCTTCTCCTTTTCCTCTTGTCCATTCAGCAATGTAATGGACAGTGGTACCTAGTCGGCGCTCTCCTTTCAGAGGCAGTCACGCTAGGGGGCGCTGTGCTACAGGGAGTGGGGTGGCTGATCCAGTAGGGGGCGCCCTTCCCGACTTCGTACCGATCTCGAGACCCTGTCCTGGCGCTAGGGGGCGCTGTTCCTTGCGGAAGAGGCCCAGCGAGACGTGAGCGTTTGCAGAGTGAGGTTTTTTCACCCTGTGCCGTGGCCAGATTCCAGTTGGGCCAGTTAGAGCTTAAACATCTCCCTGCGGTTTCAAATCGGTCGTTCTCCTGCTGCCCTGCGCCGCTGTGCGGCGGGACTCCGCAGCTGTTACCAACTGCGAGAGAAACATAGGCTGAAACGCTCCCTGGGCGGAAGGTCCCTGTGTAGGGGTCAGTTTCGTCTTAGGGCCTGAAATCTCAGTCCCACACAGCCCATTTAAGCCATTTCTCTGCCGCCCAAGCAGTGGGTGTTACTAACTTATCTCCACTGCAAGGCCCCTTTTCGCTGCCACGGCCGTGCAAAGGGGCCGTGGTGCAGGGAAGACTCAGGCCGACGCTTGTATAGTGGGATGGGAGCTTTTTGGGGTGGAAGGCACCTGTCTAGCTAAGTGCCCGGATGCCCTAGGACATGAGTGCCATATAAATGTCACCTGCATTCCTAGAGGGAGGCAGCAGGTTGGCTCAGGGAAGACGCTCTCTCTCTCTCTCTCTCTATTGGATAACAAGGTTTGCACATGGTAGGGATTGGACTCTGGAGAACCTTTTAAGCCGGGGAGGGGGAGAACAGAGTCTGCAATGGATAACATCAGGAGCGATGTGGAGACAAGTGGGTGCCTAACACACCTCCAGGCTTTCGGGGGAGCCCACCCCATGCGCTCCCCCCTGCCCTGGTATCGTACGCCGCACACCTCCCGCGAGATCGTAGCTCTCTAGGGCGTAGATCTGTTCTCCTGTGCAAGCCCCGGCAGGAGTAGCCACCGGCAGTGCTAGGATCCCCAGGCGACAACCTGGCCTGGAGGAGACATCTCATCCCGGTGTGAGGGGCTCGGCAGATGCTCTTAATTCGGATGGGAACAAGTTTGAAGCTAAACCGAAATAAGAGCGTCCACACACGGATTTGCACCAGGTGGACTGAATTCCCGTGTAGGTTTCCCGTGTAGATGAGCTGCCCGGCTTCCTCCCGCTGGGAGATTTACTCTGCAGCCTGGCCACTGAGTGGGCGGTTTCTGCAGGGAAACCCAGTCGAACGTTGGGAGACGGATGAGATTTTTGGGGGGGACCCTCCCAAACCAGCCGTGTCCTGAACACTCCCCATAATCGGGTCCCTGGTTTAGCGCCAGGCCGCCCGGGTGTATTCAGCCTAGCAGGCACCACGGGGCCGCGCTGGTTTCGGACCCCGCTGCCGAGCGCCTCCAGCTGGCGGTTTTCCGTACAGCGTCTGCGCAGAGGTAGCCGGGGGGCTGGTGGCAGCAGGGAGGGGGGAAGGCCGGGGAGCACGGGCTCAAGGTAGAGACGGGAACCGCCCTGCCTCCCAGAACCCCGAAAGCGCCCACCCCGCACCAGCCATCTCCAAACCATAGGAGACCAGCCAGACCCAAGAGGGTCAAACGGCTAGGATGTATTGAGCCCCCGGGGGGCTGGGTAATGGTTTGCGGGGTTAACGATTCAGCCATCAGCACCTACGTCTCATGGCTATCCGTCTGTCCTCCTGTCCCCGACTCCCCAGTCAAACCCGGCAACGTGAGGAACATCATTCAGCACTTTGAAAACAACCAGCATTGTGAGCCCCAGGAGCTCGGCACGCAGCGCCTCTCCACTGGCAGCTTCCCCGAAGAGCTGCTGGACTCGGACAGGTAGGGCTGCCGGGGGGTGGGGTGCTAGCTCCCCGCTGGGCCGGGGGTTCTAGCACGCACACGCGTTCTCCGCTCTTCCGGCCTGCGTGACATCCCGCCGGTTCTCGCGGCTCTCTAACCCCGCTCCCCCCACCCCGGGCAGTTCCAGGTCAGAGCTCAAGCTGGGCCGGTCGGAGAGCCTGAAAGGGCGGGAGGAGATGAAGAAATCGCGCAAGGCGGAGAACGTGCCGCGGTCCCGGAGCGATGTGGACATGGACGCGGCAGCCGAGGCCACGCGGCTTCACCAGTCGGCGTCGTCTTCGGCGTCCAGCCTGTCCACGAGGTCAGAGCCCGAAGCCCCGAGCCCGCGGGCAGGGGGACGAAGGCCTCCGGACGGTGCCTCTCGTCTGCTTCAATGGGTGCTTTCAAAGGGGGCCGAGGCAGTTCAGCCCCCGATTTCCAGCAGGATTTGGGAGCTGAGCTCCCAGCCACAAGCGTCTCCGCTCGGGTTTGAAAACAAAGCGTGGAACGAGAAAGGCCAGCCGCCCGGGGAGGTGGGTGGGAGGGCGGGCAGGTCAGCCAGCCGGGGTTCCGTGGCGGAATTTATCCGGCAATGGAGACGGGGAAGCTCCCAAAATGCCCGGAGACATTTAGGGGTCTAGATCCCATTTTCGGAAGTGGCTAAACCCCCTGCGCCCCGTCCCCCAGCACTGTCAGCTGGTCTTGAGGGGCCCCCCCACACACAAGCTCTCTGGAAAGTTTTTTACCTGGTTGACGGAGGCCAGGTTCCACCCCCAGTAACTCACATTTGGACGCCCCAGTCCTGCAGAAGTTTGCTCCCCAGGCTGTCTTTGAGCCTGTGATTTTCAGAGGTGCCTGAGGAATTGTGCAGCCCCCCCCCACCCCCACCCCCGCGGAAATCCCAGCCGGCCGCTCTTGGCAGCCTCGGGGTCTGAGCCGGGAGCTGTGATGCGGCAGGGAGGGAGGGCAAAGGCCACCGGGATACCATTGCTCGGGGATTGAGTGCCATTTTCAATCGCATCCCCAGGTCCCTGGAAAACCCCACTCCTCCCTACACGCCCAAGATGGGACGCAGGTGAGTGACGCTGAGCTGGGGGGGGAGTTGGTTTTCGTGGTACGGCCAAACTGCCTGGAATCCCCTGAAACACCCCAGTTTGAGCCAGCTCTCCCGCCTGTGTGTGACTTCCAAAGGACCGTACGTGTTAGGACGATGGGGGTTGGGGGGTGAAGGCGAGTCTGTGGCCCCCTCTCTCCCCCCGCCCCCAGTGGCTGGGTCATGTTAGAGGTTAATGAGTCTGCTGTCGCGGCCTGCTAGAGGGCTCTAGCCCTTTAGCTCAAGCATTCGAGGTTTACGCTCTTCGGGGTGAAGGTCCCAGGTTCGAGCCGCAAGCAGAAGCCGGCCGCATGTCGGCTGGGTTGGGAGTGGGGTCCATGCACAGCTGCAGGGAGTAACACCCCACCCCCCACCCAATATCCTCCCAGGAGCATCGAGTCCCCCAATCTGGGCTTCGGCACCGACTCCTTCCTCCCTCACCTGCTGGAGGACGACCTGGGCCAGCTGTCGGACCTGGAGCCGGAACCGGACTCTCAGAACTGGCAGCACACCGTCGGCCGGGACGTCATGGCTTACCTGCCCCACAGGGAGATAGACCGCCAGGAGGTGATCAACGGTGAGGAATCCTGCCGCTCCTCTTCCCTAGTGCCATGGTGACAGCGCCCCCCGCGGGAGGGACGGATCCCCGGTGGGAATGGCAGGCCCTGGGCACGGGTGCCGGGCTAGATCTGGGGAAGGACAGCTGGTACATTTGGTGGCTTTGCTTAAAGTGTGGGGCCCAGGCTACCTCACGGGGGTGGGGGGAGCTGAGAGCCGGCCTGTCTCTGAACCCCTCCCTCTCTCCCGCCTCGGGGCAGAGCTCTTTGCCACGGAGGCCTCTCACCTGCGGATCCTCCGAGTCCTGGACGTCCTCTTCTACCAGCGGCTGAAGAGGGAGAGCTTGCTGTCGCGGGAGGAGCTGGGGCTGCTCTTCCCCAACCTCCCGGACCTGATCGACATCCACAGTAAGACCCTGAATTCCCTGGGGTCTCCTTCACCCCCCAGGGCTAGAGACCCCCGGTGCCTGTCTCTCCGGTGTGGCCTGCTGCTGACCCCTGGGGTTTGCGCAGAGAACAGCGATTTGAATCCCCAGCATCCCACGTTAGCGCGTCTGTCGCTGTCTCGGGCGGCTTCTCATTTCCGCGGCCGGCAGCCGGCCCTGAAGGGGATTTAGCGTCGTCTCCCCTCGGGGGCTGTAACGCTTGGATCTCCGGCTGTTTGCTGGCCGGGTGTGCGGTGATCTACAGGTGGTCAGACGAACTGCTCTGCTGGTCTCTTCTGGCCCTGAACGCTGTGGCTCTAGAGGGGTGTCTACACGGCTCTGTGCACTCGGGCTCGCGGGGCTAAAAATAGCCCCGCTGCGGCTCCGGCCCACCCCACGGGCTTCAGAGCCTGACGTCGACATGGCCAGTTTTAGCACCGCACCACGATCCCGAGTCTGTCGACCTGGCCACTCGGACTCTCCCTGTTGTCTCTATAGTCACCTGTCCAGGCTGGCTCCAGTACCAGACCATAGTAGGGCTGCGTGGGGCCATCTGGTGCAGACACGTTAAACGTACAAGCCAAGGTAGCTGCAGCCTCTTGGCAGTAAATGACTGAGACGAGCCTGTCCATGCCTCTCCGTCATTGTGCACCTGCTGCTGAGAATGGAGGCAGCTTATTGCAGGAGTGGCCACTGCTCCCCCGGGTATCCGCCGCTGGCTGAGTGCAGGAGACGCACCGGAGGGGCTGTTGGAAAGGATTTAGGGGTGCGGGGTTCATAGGGACGTGACGAGAGAGGCTGGCTGTACGGTGTCGGGTGCATGCCGGTCGGTTACATGGAAAATGTATGAATGTTCTATGTGGAATGTAGGTCAGCAGAAGATCTCCCAGGGAGGGGGATGCTGCCGCTCCTTGTTAGAAGAGGACGTATTTAATTTCTTTCTCCTTTCCCTCACTCCCCCTTTACTTGTCCCCATTCCCCCTTCCCGTCCTTGTTCAGATTCTCTGTCTGAATCCATGAAGAAGCTCCGAGAAGAAGGACCAATCATCAAAGAGATCGGGGATCTCATGCTGTCTCGGGTAGGGCTACCGGGATGGTGGGTTTGGGGGTCTCCCTGTCTCCTGACGCAGGAGACCCAGGGGCCGCGCCATGAAATGAACAGCCGGCACATTCAAAACCGATAAACAGAGAGTTTTCCATTTGATATATGATTAGCCTGTGGAACTTCCTGCCACTGGATGGTGCTGAGGCCAAGAACTTAGCAGGGTTCGGAGAGGGACTGGACATTTCTAGGGATAACAAGACTATCCAGCGTTACTACAGCGCATGCGAACAACTTACGCCTTCCTTCGAAGCAGCTACGCCAGAGACAAGATCCTGGATTAGCTAGGCCCCTGGGTCTTTGGGACGAGGGGGTCCCGGGCGGTGCTGAGGGGCCACCCCGCGGAGCAGCTCTCTTCAGAGGGGCTGACCACTCAGCTCGGGTCCTTTGTCTTTCCCCGCCCTCAGTTCGACGGGCCGGCGCGGGAGGAAATCCAGCAGGTGGCGGCTGATTTCTGCTCGTACCAGTCCATCGCCCTGGAGCTGATCAAGACCAAGCAGCGGAAGGAGACCCGCTTCCAGATCTTCATGCAGGTACCGTGAGCCCCACTGACCTCTTCTCCCCCAGCCCCCCTGGCTGGAACTCTGGGCTCATGCCCACTGCGCGGTTCTCCCCAGGCATGTGTCCCCCCCCCCACGCGGTGGCTGCAGCGCTGTCTCTCCCCCTCCGTCTCCCCCCCTCCCAGGAAGCCGAGAGCAACCCCCAGTGCCGACGGCTGCAGCTCAAGGACCTGATCATCTCCGAGATGCAGCGCCTGACCAAGTACCCGCTGCTGCTGGAGAACATCCTCAAGCACACGGACGGTACGAGGGGCCTGGCGGCGCGGCCGCATCCCCTCCACGCCCAGCAGAGGGGCCGAGCGGGGGCTGGGCTCCCTGCAGGGGGGCCCCATGGGGCAGGGCAGTGGGGGGAGCTTGCCTGGCTGATGCCCGCCGTGCACCTGGTTCAGGGGGCTTTAGCCCACTGAACTTAGCAGCCACCCTTCCTGCTTCGGCCCAGGGCGGGACTAGCTGGGAGCCGACGCGGCCGTTGCCGTAACCCGGTCTGCCCCAGAATGGCGAGCCCGGCGGGCCCGCTCCCGCTCCGTTAGGTGGGGCGCCGCTGCCCTTGAAATCCACGGGGACCGCTGCCCCCTCCTGACGCCCTCTCTCCACCCGCAGGCGGGACCCCGGAGCACGAGAAGCTGTGCCGCGCCCGCGACCAGTGCCGGGAGATCCTCAGGTACGTGAACGAGGCGGTGAAGCGGGCGGAGAACCGGCACCGGCTGGAGACCTACCAGAAGCGCCTAGATGCCACATCTCTGGAGCGGACCAGCAACCCGCTGGCGGCCGAGTTCAAGGTACCGCCCGGCTGGGAGTGGGGGAGGGCTCTGTCCTGGTTTCCCCACCCCCAGCTGGGGAGAGCCAGCCGCTAACGGTGCCTTCCCCACCCCCAGAGCCTCGACCTCACCTCCCGGCGCATGATCCACGAGGGGGCTTTGAGCTGGCGCATCAGCAAGGAGAAGACTTTGGGTACGTACCTCCCAGCAGGGCCCGGGGCTGACACGTCCCTCGGTCCAAAATCCCCACCCCCGAGACACCCCCAGGACCCTGGTCTCCAAGGAGCCGCAGGGGGTAACTCTTAGCTGCTAGCATTGGCAGGCTTTTCTCCTCTGGGGATCTTCCACTAGAGGGAGCCCCGATCGCACCCCTCAACCGGCGTCTCCATCTTCCCGCCTGGCCCCCAGAAAGCCGGGGGGTGGGGGTGGGAGTGGGGCGAGGCAGCAGGGCAGGACAGAGCCTGGGGATCTGAAGTGGGGGTCACTAGTCTTCAGGCCTGTGTGTTGCTCCCTCCCCATCGGCCCCGTGGAGGACGCTAATGAGCCAGTTAGTCCCTGTGCTCTGAGGCTGGGCTGGGGAAAGGAGCCCATGGGAGTTAGGCGCCTGCGGTTTGTTTGTTTTTGGCCTTCCAGCGAGAGTCTGGGGCCAAAGGAGGTTTGCAAATCCCCACCTAGGGGCGGGTCTGGCCTGTCCCTTAGTGCTCGCCATGGGGCAGCCTGGCTCCCGCTTCACCGTCGAGGGGGAAACAGAGGAGCTGGGTGACCGGGGCTGTGATGGGGGAGAACCGAGGCCTTTGAGACGCGGCTGAGCGTGACCCCCTCCCCCCTCCCACCGCAGATCTGCACGTGCTGCTGCTGGAGGACCTCCTGGTGCTGCTGCAGAAGCAGGACGAGAAGCTGGTGCTGAAATTCCACAGCAAGACGGCGCTGGGCTCCTCGGACACCAAGCAGACCTTCAGCCCCGTCCTCAAGCTCAGCTCCATGCTCGTGCGCTCCGTGGCCACAGGTAGCGGGCGGGAGCGGCCCGGGCGGGCGGCTGGCGCGGGAGGGGGAATCTCGTCCCGTCCCCCCGCCCCGGCGGGGGCGCGGTCGTGGGAACAGCTCCGAAGCAGAGCCCTGTGGGCTGGCGGGGGCGGGGGGGGTTCGGTTCCGTGCTCCGGAACGTTCCCTGTAGCGTCCCGTCTCTCCTCTGTGCGCAGACAAACGAGCCCTCTTCATCATCTGCACCTCAGAGCTGGGCCCCCAGATCTACGAGCTGGTGGCGCTGACGCCCTCGGAGAAGAACACGTACGGGTGTAACGACGGGTGGGGAGGGAGGGGCCGGGGGCATTGGGGGGGATGAGAGGAGTCCAAGCACCAAGGTAATTAGCATGTCATGGGGCTGCGGTGGCAGGGGGCTGCGGGTCGGGAGTGAGGGGCGTCGGCAGAGCTGGGGGGAGCCCGGGGCTGGAGTGGCAGGGGGCTGCAGGTCGGGAGTGAGGGGCGTCGGCAGAGCTGGGGGGAGCCCGGGGCTGGAGTGGCAGGGGGCTGCAGGTCGGGAGTGAGGGGCGTCGGCAGAGCTGGGGGGAGCCCGGGGCTGGAGTGGCAGGGGGCTGCAGGTCGGGAGTGAGGGGCGTCGGCAGAGCTGGGGGGAGCCCGGGGCTGGAGTGGCAGGGGGCTGCGGGTCAGGAGTGAGGGACGTTGACAGAGCTGGGGGGGAACCCAGGGCTGGGGTAGAACCCAGGGCTGGGGTAGCAGGGGCTGCGGGTCGGGAGTGAGGGGCGTCGGCGGGGCTGCGAGTCGGGAGTGAGGGGCACCGGCAGAGCTGGGGGTTAGGGTGCCCTCCCCTTGGTTCAGTCCCTTCTGTGTGAGGGGGTGGAGCTCTGCGTGGGAGGGCGGAGCCGAAGCCCTCTCGGGGCAGCGGCCGGTGGGTGCTGGGTCCGTAACGCCCCCTCTCGGCCTGGCAGGTGGATGGAGCTGCTGGAGGAGGCGGTGCAGAGCGCCATGAGCAACGCCACCTCCCCGCCGAAACGCAGGGCCCGGGAGCTGCCCATCCACAGGCCGGCCCCGTCCAGGTGGGCAGCACCAGCCAGGGCCTCGCTGCTGGCAGGGAAATAGGGACATCCTGGCCCTGGGGCCTTTGAACAGCCACAGCAGGACCCATGGCTGGGCTCTGGGGTCTGGTCTGGAAGCCTCAGGCCGGGGGGCAGCAGCGGGTGGGGCTGGGGGCAGGGCCAGCTCTCCATTCCTGCTCGGAGCACTGGGGGATCAGACTCCACCCCAGCCCCGGGCTGGCTCACTGGCCCCCTCCAGTGGCCAGGCCATGAATAGCGCTCTGCCAATCTCACGCTGCCTTTTAGCTCTAGAGGGACCCGGGTTCGATTTCCGCGGAGGCTGCCGGCTGCCCTGGGAGATCAGCCCAGGGGCCGCGTGTCTGGAGGCACCGGCCTCTGCAGGGCCGAGTCCTTCCCTGCTGCTAGAGCGGCTGGCGGCTCGGAGCCGTCGGTAATGAAGGCCCCGATCCTGTGGGTGCAGTGAAGCCTCTTGCCAAGTCAGCCTTGCTCCACGGTCCCGCCTAGGCTCGCGTGCCCTGCCCCTGCCCGTCTAACTCGGCTCTTGTCCCCGCCAGCCTGGTGCTGCCGGACCCTGACATCTCCCCGATCCTCTCCCAAGCCGACAGCTCCGGGGCGGAGGCGGAAGACGTCTCGTCAGGTGAGCTCCCCTCCCGGCCGGGGCGCCACCCCCCCGCTCCCTCTGCCAGGGGGCTCTGACAGCCAGCAGCTTCCAGCCGCCTGCTGTGGGGCCCGGAGGAGCAGCCCATGTGTAGGTGGCGCAAGGGGAGCATGTGGGGTGATAAAGGGAACCTCCCCTGCGAGGGTCTAGGTGTCTGAACGCCCCCTCACCCCCCTCCCCAGGACCCCAGTTCCCTCTGCTCGCTCTGATCTCCTTGTGACAGGCTGGGGTCCAGCCCCTCTCCCCGCCCCCCCACCCTTTCTGGGCTTGGCTCTCCGCCACTGCCTAATCCAAACGCCCCCTGTGATCTCTCCTGCCCAGCGGAGGACAATCCCACTGATTTCCTGGGCAAGGAGAAGCATCCGGTGCTGCCGGAGGAGCCGGAGGCTGAAGGCAGCGAGGAGGAGGAAGAGGGGGAGGAGGCGCCGGCGGCCCCCCTGCCGGCACAGAGCTCTGCGGAGTTCGAGGAAGCTGGGGCGTCCGAGGCGCCGGGGCCCGGCCTGCACCTATCCCTCCCGGGGCTTGTGCTGACAGAGGGGCTGGCCGAGTCGGCCCTGGAGGATGGTGAGTGAAGGCGGGGTCGTGATGCTGCCCATCCCTGGGGAAAGCAGAGGGCAGGGGCAGGCTGAGGGTTGTGGCCGAGCTGGGTGGGGAGAAGCCCTGAGCGGGGATAGCCGGGGGTGGTGGGTCAGGAGTGAGGGGCAACAGCAGAGGTCTGGAGGGGGAGTTTGCCCTGGGCCTGGTTCCAGCTAGTGCTGCCGGCCCCTTCGCTCTCCCAAACCAACCAGCGCCGCCCCCCGCAGGAAGCTGCGGTGAGACGGTTGTCTGGGGCCCGCTCCGCCCGGGTGGGGAGGAGGGTTTCCCTGCCCTGTGCTGCTCTCCTACCCCATCGGGCCAGCTGTTTCCAGCCACGCCCCTTCCGCGGTGCCCGGGAGACCCAGAATCGCCTGGCTTTGCTCTGCACCGCCCCCCTCTGGCTGAGCGAGGAGCCTGCGTCGGCGCCGACACCAGCCAGCATTGAGCCCTCCGGGTGGGGGATTCCCTGCCAGGGCCCGGCCCAACCCATTCGTCTTCTCTCCCCCTCCTAGTGGAGAACCTGCGGCATCTGATCCTGCGGAGCCTGCTGCCCTCTCGGGACCCGGAGCCTGAGGACGACCTGACCCCCACGCCCTCGGTGGCCGGAGGGGCCGTGCAGCCCTGGGACTCGGCGCTGTCCAGCCAGGACTCAGGCTGCCAGGAGCAGTCGACGGAGCACGCGGGGCGGGGCGGCCCCACCGCGGACAGGGCTGGTCTCACGGGCCACTCGCCCAGCGGCGGCCCGGAGCCAGGAAGCCGGCCGAGCGCAGGGGCCGTGGAGGAGATGGACTGGAGTTCGGCCGGCGGTCGGGAGGGGTCCCAGGAGGTGGAGAGGCCCCCGGCTGCGGAGGGGCAGGGCGGCTACAAAGTGGTCCGGAAAGGTAGGGGAAAGGCGGGGCCTCCGGCGGGTGGCTCCTCTCCAGGCTTCTAGGGCTGTTCCCCCCACACACCCCGGACCTTCCTCCGCGGTGTTTGGCTACCAGGACAGCGGCCGCTTTGCATGGCCATCCGCCGGGGCAAAGCAGCATGAAACCCAACGGCTCCTGTCCCGCAGCCGAGGGCGGGTTGTTCACCTCCCCTCTGTCCAGCGGGGGGTGGCAGTAAGCGAGAGAGCCCTGGGGGGGGACGCGCCAGCTCCTGGCCGCTTGGACTCTAACGAGCCATGCGCCATCCGTCCCTCGTTAACCCTTGAGGCCCCAGCCATGTGTATCAGCTGCAGTCCCGGGGGCCGTGAGACCAGTCGTGCCAGTGACTGGCTCCTAGGGCAGCCGCTCTCCTCCTGTCGCTAAATCCCTGCCAGCCCGGTGATTTGCATGAGATCTGCCACCCTCGGGCCGCTGCAAACCCTCTCCTCTCTCTGTCTGGGCGTCTGGCACTAGCCGCTTCGCTGGGCACAGCCGGTGATTGGGTTCTGAGTCCTTCAATCAATCAATTTCTCTCTCCCCCTTTCTCCTCCCCCCTCGACATTTTCTCTTCTTCCCTCTCTGCTCTTTTCCCTGGTGTCTCTGCACAGCTGAGGTGGAGGGCACTCAGGATGCCACGCCCTTGGCAGACAGCAGCCAATCAGAAACTGAGTTGCATGAAGGAGGCGGAGCTAATGTAGATGGTAAAGAAAAAACCCCAAACCCTTTTTCCTCTCGGGCCCGAGAAAGGCTAGAAAAGGGACTCGCAGGTGGACTAAGAGAGGAGGCAGGGGAGAGGCTGCTGGCCGGGCTAGGGGCGGCTGGGAGGCAGGACTCCTGGGTCCCATCCCCAGCTCTAGGAGGAAGTGTGTTCTGTGGATTAGAATATCAGGCAGGGCTGCCGCTGTGCGACTGGGCAGGTCCTTGATGGCCTGGTCCCGTCCTGGTGTCATCAGGAGCTGTTTGCCTGAGGGGCGACTGTAGTAACTGGCCCGTAGGCAGCAAGTCAAGGCCAAATGCTGCTCGCCTCTGTGAAAAGGGCTCCCTGCACGGACCCAGAGCTGGTCCACCTGTCTTAGATGAGTCCCTGCTCGAAGTAATAGACTTCTGCTCCGGGACGGCCTTTGGCTTGGTACCGCTCGACAAAAAAGCTAGGACGGTGTTCGTTAAGTGGGTTAAAAACTGGCTCCCTGATAGATCTCCAAATGTCACTGGGGAACTGTCACGGAGCGGCTCAGTTTCCAGTCGGGTCCCACGGGGATCAGTTCTTGGCCCTACGCTATTTAATCCAGGACGTGGCTCTGGTTAGCTGAGCAAAGAGAAGGCTAAGGGGAGACTTTATGGCCGTCTACAGGCACCTCCACAGGGAATGAGTATTTAATAACGGGCTCCGCAGTCTAGCAGAGAGGGGTCCGGCATGAGCCAATGGCTGGAAGTTGAAGCGAGACAAATTCAGACTGGAAATAAGGCGTCGATTTTTAACAGCCGGAGCAATTGACCGAGGGTTGTGGTGGATTCTCCGTCACGGACCGTTTTGGAATCAGGATGGGAGGTTCTTCTAAAGGATCTGCTCTGGGCATTGTTTGGGAGCAGGTCTCTGGCCTGGGCTACGCAGGAGGTCAGAGTAGGTGGTCCCAATGGCCCCCTCCGGCCTGGGACTCCGTGAATCTGTCTGGATGCAGCTGCAGGAGAGGGAGCTGGATTCGCTACCTGAATCCTGGCTGAATTTTTCAAACCTGGGCGCGGAAAGTCACGCACCTAAACCCACAGCGAGGTAGTAACGGATCAGGGGGCTGGTTTTCCAGCGCTGCTGGGGGAGGGAGGGGTGTGCACCCCCTCTGGCACATCAGGGCACTCGTCAAAGGGTGGAGTTTTCAGATAGGGCCTCGGTCCCACGGCCTTGCGAGGCTGGTTACGGTTCTGAATAACTAATCACCTGAGTTAACTATTGCAATCCTCTTCCCCAGCATGTTTCAGGCAGAGATCTCCAAGCGCTTCACCAGGGTGGTCGGTATCTTTATCCCCATTTGGCAGATGGGGAAACTGAGGCACGCAGCCATGAGGGGACTGGCCCCGGGGTCACCCAGCAGGCCCATGACAGAGCTGGGGTTAGAACTCTTGAGTGCCAGTCCAGGGCTCTATACACTAGGCCACGCTTCCTCCGGGTTTAGGCACCGTCTGTTCTGAAATCAGGACTTGGGACTTTTGAAAACGTTGCCTTAAGAGCCAAAAGCAGACAGGGCTAATGAACAGCACTCAGTGATGTCAGGGGGCTTTGAACCAGGCCCTGATTTTGAACCTATCGGCCCTGTAGGTTTCTACAGGGAGCTAAGAGTACCCTGGGCTCACAGGCTAAGCGGCTTTTCTACCCCCTCCCCTGTAACGCAGGGAATTACTTCTACGTCAGCATGCCCGCCGGCCCCACAGAGTCCTCCACTGAGCCCCCTGCCCCAAAGCCGCCAGCGAGCCTCCTGGACCAGCCCCCCAGCCCGCCCCGCCCCGCCCTCAGCTCCCGGCAGCACGACCAGGACAGCACGGCGGGCCCCGACAGCCTGGATGGGGCCCCGCCCCCCGAGCCCCCCGCCCCCAGCCTGGTGATCCAGGACGTCGACATGATCTTCCGGACGATAGAACAGCTCACGCTGAAACTCACCAGGCTAAAGGTGAGGGGGGAGGAGGGGAGCTGTTGTGAGGGTGGGGCCGGAGGGGAACTAAGGGTCCTGTCTATTGAGGGCCGGGACTGGCTCTGCCAGGGGACGGGAGACGGGAAGAGAAGGTGCCACAGGGTGGGGAACGAGCCCCAGGCTGGAGCCCAGACTGCCGAGGGCACTAAGGCCCTGTCACATAGCTCTGGGAGCAGCTAGGTCTCTGCCGGCGGGTGAGACAAACCCGCTGCCTGCGCTGGGCCGTGCGAAGGGCCTTGGCCAAGCGAGGAGCCTGCAGGTTGGGGGGCCAGGTGAGCTAGAGCTGGGGCGCGCCTGGGATGTGCAGAGGTCTGACACCGAGTCAGGCTGGGGGCCCCCCTATTCCCATCGGCTTGTTTCTCCCCCACTTGGCTCCTTCAGGACGTGGAGGTGGCCCATCGCGAGTTGCTGCGGTTGCTGGGAAGAGGTTCGTCAGCTGAGACCACCCCGGTGGGGGTCACCACGCTGGAGATGGGCCGGCGGCTGGAATGCCCGCCCAGCCCTGCCAGCGATTGCTGCCCCTCCCCCGCCCGGCGAGGCTGCGGGCCCCGGCCGCCAGCGAGCCCGGTAAGCGGAAGGGACCTCGCAAGCCCCGTGGAACGCGCCCTGCTCCTGAACCCCGTGCCCGGACCTGGAGCCACCCCCGCTGCGCCTGGTTCCCCTCGCTCGGTTCTGGGCCACTCACTTTCCTTGGGGCCAGCTGCAGGACTGGGAGCCAGCAAATGCCAAGAGTCTAAGTAGTAAGATGGGTGAAGTAGAGCGCCTCGTATCAAATGAGGACATTGATATAACAGGCATCACAGAAACTTGGGGGAATGAGGATAGTCAACGAGACACAGTAATACCAGGGGGCAAAATATATGGGAAGGACAGAACAGGTCGTGCTGGTGGGGGCGTGGCACTAGATGTGCCAGAAAGCGTAGAATCAAATGAAGTAAAAATCGTATAAATCCCTGATACATCCACATCTTGAATACTGCGAGCAGATGTGGTCCCCCCATCTCAAAAAAGATACATTGGAATTGGAAAAGGTTCAGAAAAGGGCGACAAAAATGATTAGGGGTTTGGAACGGCTTCCGTATGAGGAGAGATTAATAAGACTGGGACTTTTCAGCTTGGAAGAGACGACTAAGGGTTGATATGATTGAGGTCTATAAAATCATAACTGGTGTAGAGAAAGTAGATAAGGAAGTGATGTTTACTCCTTCTCATAACACAAGAACTAGGGGGTCACCCAATGAAATGAATAGGCAGCAGGTTTAAAACAAATAGAATGAAGTATTTCTTGACCCAACGCACAGTCAACCTATGGAACTCCTTGCCAGAGGATGTCGTGAAGGCGAAGACTATAACGGTTCAAAAAAGAACTAGATAAGTTCACAGAGGATCGGTCCATCAACGGCTATTAGCCAGGATGGGCAGGGACAGGGTCCCTAGCCTCTGTTTGCCGGAAGCTGGGAATGGGCGACAGGATGGATCACTTGATGATTCCCTGTTCTGTTCATTCTCTCTGGGGCACCTGGCATTGGCCGCAGTCGGAAGACAGGATACTGGGCTAGATGGATCTTTGGTCTGACCCAGTCTGGCCGTTCTTAGGATGACCTGGTCCCGTGCCCTCCTACTTGCCAAATCCCTTCCCCCCTGTACCTCAGTTTCCCCAGCTGTAGCCCAGGAAAGCTATTGCCGACCATCCCTCTCAATCCTGCTTCTCTGCATCTCTTCCAGGCTGCCGAGCCCCCTCAGCGGAACCCCGCTGCACCAGTGCCCTGCAAGGAAAGAGATCTCCCCAAAGATGGCTGGGAAGCTGGAGCGGCAGGGCACCCCCTGGACCCACCCAAACTGGGGCAAGCCCCCTGGGAGGCGGGGCAGCCTGAATGTTGAAACAGACCCCTGGGGGCTGCGACTGGAAGCTCGGAGCAGAACTGGAATCCCGTGGGGAAGCGCATGTTAGTTTTGGCTGATCTCGGTGTCTCGCCCTAGCCACGGGGCTGGGCGGCCCTTTGCCTGGAGAGCGAGTGCCCGTCACCCTGCATGCTGCCGGGCCCCCACCGCTGCCTCCACCTCTGTGCCCCCCACGGACAAGCATCGTCCCTGTACACGAGAGCTGGAATATAGTCTGTCGAAATGCACTTTTTGTTTCTCTCCGTGCCGAGGCGCCCACGTGGCAGGTCCCGGCCCGCCCTCTCTGCTGATCAGATATAAATATGTATGTATGTGCATTGGGTTCTTGTAAATAACTGGACTGTATCCCGTGACCCTGCAATACAGCGGCCATTACCACTATCCCGCTGCCCTGCCCGGCCTGGGGGAACCCGGTCCTCTTCCCACTAGGTGTCCCCTCTGGGCCTCTCGCCGCGTCTCCCCCAGCCCTGTGAGCCATAGCGCATGCTGTGGGCATTCGCTGGCCTTTCTCCCTCCTTCAGGCAGAGGCTTTTCCGTAGGGGCTGTCTGGAAAACGCCCGTCGCCCCACTGGAACGGCCGGATCCCCAGGGCAGGCAGCGGGCTGGGAAAACGGGACACCCCCCCGGCCGCGGCAAAATCCCTGCGCTGCTTGGAGACAATCAGCCGGGCTGGGCGGCTGGGCAGGGGTCGTCTCTGCTGCGCTCCTTGGGCCCAGCCCATCGGATACCATCGCCCCTAAAGGTGAGCTCAAGGGGCCTGAGCGCAGCGCGGCTCCCATCAGCTGTGGCTGGAGGGAGGGGCCGACCCCACCCACTTCGCAATCAGCTTTTGTCTATTCGCAGGCTGCTGCTGCGTGGTCAGAGGCCAGGCCCTGGGCCTGCCCCCCGGCCCGGTCCCATATATATATATATATATATATAGTCATATATATATATACACACACTAGCTCGAGGACTGACTGTTTGCTGTTCCATGATGTATAATCGGTTTTATTTTCTTCCCTTTACTGGTAAAGTTTTTTTGTTTTGTTTTTTTTTAAGAAAAGTGAAATATTCTTCCCTCGCTGGCGTGCGTGTGATCCTTCACCGGGGGGTGGGGGGGTCTCGCTGCACGGAAGTGCCTGCTTCCACCCTCTGCAGCATGGGAGACTGGGTCATCTGTTCCCAGCCCTCCTCTTGGCCGGGCCGTTAGTCCTGCCCGCCAGCAGGGTGTGCTGCACAGGCCGGGTTCTGGCCGTAGCCCTGGGAGCTGCTCTCCACGGCGCTGCCACCCTCCCCGTGCTGCCGGGGGCACGAGTGTCGTGGCTGGAGCAGAGAACGGGGGGGCGGTGGGTTGTGGGCCCCGCCCTGCCCAATGCTGGGAGCGGAGTCAGGCCCCGCGTTAACTCAGCGAAGCGGCTGACGTGTACCTAACTCCCAGGGCCCCAGCGGGGAGGTCTCAGGGCTGGTCGTCACCCGGCTCCATCACTGCGGGGGTGAAAAATCCACAGCCCGGCGTGACTCAGGCCGCGGGCAGCCAGCGCCTCTCGGGGAGGTCACTGGACGGTGTCTACACTGAGCGGTAGCTGTGCGGACAAGCCCCTTCCCCTGCTCCCTTCTGCGCCCAGTCCCGGCTCCCCCGGTGTGGGCACGGCAGCATGTCCTCACCCCTCGCCCCAGCCTGCAGGGCTCATGCGGGGAAAGCAGGAGAGGAGAGGTTAGCGAGTGTCCTGGGCGGGAGAGGGGCTTAGCGCTCCAGCCGGCACAGTTATGGACCCTGGAGACCCATGTACGCCTTTCTTCAGAGCCTCCTCCCCATTGCCACAGCCCCTGCGTGGATGGAGCCCTCCCCGGCCGTGGAAAGAGCCTGAATTCCCCCGCCCCTTGACGTTAATGCTCCACCCCAGAGCAGGCTGTGCCAAAGCTGTTTAATGGTAGGCGGGAACCGTTACAGGGGATCAGAAATCCCACCCAAGGGGCTGCCCCGGTGCTCTCCAGGGCCACAGGACTCTGCCGCTCTCGAGCGAGCGGACGCTTCCGCCCCTCCAGCCCCTAGCTGGGCGCAGCCGGCTCCTCGTCCGGCGCCTTGGGCCTGTAGGTGGGGTCACGCGGCAGCATCAGCTCCTGGAGCTTGGCAAAGGTCCTGCTCTCCAGGGGGAAGCGGTTTTTCTGAAAGGGAGGAAAGGGGAGTTCGGGGGGAGGGTGAGCAAAGGGGAGACTCACTTCTGCCCCCCCGCTCGTGGGAAACGCTGTACTTGCAGCGATAAGCCCCGGCCCACACGGGGGCACAGTCGTGAATGAACAAGGGCCCTGGGGCTAGATCCGGCTCCCCACTGCAGGCAGGAGCGTGGTACTCACCCCCAGAGACAGCCGCAGCAGGCCTATCTGCCCCTTGGCCCCAGCCACGGCCTTGCTGGCCTGCTGCTGGCTCTCCATGGCCGCCAGGAACGCTTTCAGGCCCTGCTCGGTGATCTGGTTCCCTGGGGGAGGGAAGAGGCGCATCAGTGGCTAGTTTAAACCCCATCTCCTCGGGGGCACAGCTGCTGTGGGGCAGAGGATCGGCACCTGGCGCTAGACACACAAGCGTCTCCGGCCTCTGCTGGGGATCGGGCCACAAGCCCCATGGCACTAAGGTGAGTTACCAGGCTGGGCAGCGGGGAAGGGCGGGTGGTACTGAAGGAGCTCTGGGGGGAGGGCCTAGCCCAGCACCAGGGGCTGCCGGCCCCGCTCCGAAGGACACACGCACGCCTGCCAGAGGCTGCTGCATCTCCGGCCCGTCACCACCACTCCCAGCCCGGCTTGTTGGCCAAGGGCAGGCCAGCCCGGGGGGCCCAGCGCCACTAGGGGGCGAGATGGCGGGTTTCCAGCCGACGTACAGGTGAGGTTTAAGTTGATGAGCACGCGGTTGCCCGGCAGGAAGACCTTCCCGTCGCGGTGCTCGGCCTGCTCCAGCAGCGGGTTCACGATCTCGGTGGGCTCTATCACCTGGGCACAGAGAACGGTTCACCTTCAAGCAGGCCCCAAAGCTGCCCGTGAGCAGCTCGGCAGGCGGCCCCACCCTGTGGTGGCACTGCCCAGGAGATGACGCGGGGCGGGGATCAGCCCATTGCTGGTTCTGATGGGGGGCAGGAGATGGGACGTTTTGGCTGGAATCTTAGGTGCCTAAGGGAGTTGGGAGCACAAATCCCATTGATTTTCCCTGGGCAGCGGGCTCCTTACTCCTCCAAGCCCCTTTGAAAATCCCCGGCTTTCATGCTCAGCCAAGGGTTCCACATCTTTTTATCCCAAAGCAAGTCAGCCGCCTCTGGAGCGGAACGGGGCAGCTGGTTAGGAGTGGGAGTGGAGCCCATTGTATCCCCCGCCAGGGCAGGGACAGAATGGAACGACCTGTGCCGGATCTGAACCAAGAGCCATCACACAGCTCCGGCTGAGGGGTCAGTGACCCGGCCTGAGTTCTCAGGCCACCGTGGCCCGTAACGCAGCTCGGGCTGTAACCGAGGCTCTAGCCCCGCAAGTGACCAGGAACTCAACTCTGGATCTTAGCCCAGAGCCAGGCTACTGCCCCAGTGCCCTGAGAGCCAGGCACATGGCCCCTCGCTACCGGCAGGGGGAGCACCGTGTATAGCAGCCCCTGGAGGAGATGCCAAGCGTTGGACCCCGTGGCTGGCCAGGGCTCCCTCACCTCCAACTCCAGCAGCAGGCTGCGCTTCTCCTTGGCGCCCGATTTGGTTCCTTTGCCTCGAACGCCTTTTTGCTCCGGGGTGGAAACCACTAAAGGGGGGGACACGCCCAGAGCCAGGTGAAACACTCACCAAACTGACAGCGCGCCTGCGGGTGTGAGCCTCTGCCATGCAGGCGGCTGCGAGCTAAGCCCCGGGGACCCACTGGCCAGGCGCCCGGCCCAGAGAGGGGCCTCCGGCCACCCACCCCCCTGGCACCGTTCCCCATCTAGTTCCTTAGCCCATCTCTGGGGGCCCCTTGCACAAGGGACAGGGGCTTAGAATTTCTACTCACTTTTCTTGGCTTGTTTAGCATCCTCCTTCTTCGCGGGCGCTAAGGCTGGGCCGCCCGCGCCTCCCCCACCTCCTGCAGTGCCGGCCTGAGCTTTCTCCTCTTTCTTCGAAGGCTCCTGTGAGGCGTAGCACAGGCCTGAAGGGGGCGCTGACAGGCAGGCTCGCCGGCTCTTCGCAAAGTCCCCTCCAGGCTCAACCCCACTTCGCTTTTGGCCCTTCTCTGGCTCAAGCGTGTAAACCATCAGCCTTGCATGCCCCCACCGGCGTCCCAACCCCACCCGAACCCTGTTGGAAGGATGGAGGCCCAGGAAAGCCCAAGGTCACCAAATGAAGCCAATGGCGGAGCTGGGAAAAGAACCCAGGAGTCCTGACCCCTAAGTCTCTGCTCTAGCCACGAGCTCACACTCCCGCTTCAGAAATGAAATGAGAGCCCAGGAGTCCTAAGGGTCACTCCCTGGCTCCACGAGCCCCCTCCTTTTCCTTAGCGTCGCCACGCGCAGGTCCTTATGAAGAAGCGGCTCTTTGGGAGCTGCTTGTTGGGGGTTAGCCCCTTGCTCCCAGGCAGGTTGGACATGCCTGGATCTCAGAGTCCATGGGAAGGGCTGCATGGAAGCCGGCCGGCTCGGTTCAGCCCGCACCCCTCACCTTTTTCTTGGACCCGCTCTTGCTCTGTTTGGCCGCCTGCAGCTTGTCGATGGTGGTGTTGCTGATGAGGCTGGAGGGACGCTCGCTGCTTTTGGCATCTGCATGTCTCAGAGGCTGGAACCCAGACCCAGAGGGATTTTAATAGAGATTCAGACACTGCAGGCTGCTCTACATTTGCTACCTTTAGGACCCAAGGCAGCGCTAACTAGCAATGCCCAGCATGGGGTGTCAACTGGTTTAGAACCAGGGACTCTCCGATCCTCTACAATGTGAGCTAAAGGAGTGATGCCACTAGGTGGCAGCAGTAGTAGGCTGTTATCCTCCAGGTGGCTCAGAAAGGAGAGGGGAATACAGCACACTCCAGGGTAAATCTTGTTACCCTCAGCAACGTTTATAGCAACGTTTGGCCTGTCGCTGCGGGAAAGACGTCAGTCACTAACATCCCCTGCCCTCGCCTGGCAGTAACCTTACCGACCGGGACCGCTCCTGGGATTCCTTCTCCAGTAAAAGTCGCCTCCTCTCCACGACTTCGGTGTGAGTTAAAGCGAAAGGTCCCAGGACCTAACCCAAAGCAATGGCAGAGTCAGTGTTGCTCAATCTCTTGGTCACATTATCTTAACTCCTGCCCCTTCAGTGAGAGAGCTCCAGATCCACAACTTGGACTCCTCCATAGAGCCCTCCACCCCCACTAGATGTTCCTGTTAAGAACGGCCAGACTGGGTCAGACCGAAGGTCCATCTAGCCCAGTATCCTGTCCTCCGACAGTGGCCAATGCTAGGTGTCCCAGAGGGAATGAACAGAACATGGAATCATCAAGTGATCCATCCCGTCGCCCAGTCCCAGCTTCTAGCAAACAGAGGCTAGGGCCACCCTCCCTGCCCATCCTGGCTGATAGCTGCAAAGGGAGGGAGCAATGGACACTGGCCCAGGCAAAGAAGTTTTTTAAAGGGTAAATCCATCCCCTGGGCTGACGAGCAAAGGCCTTTCCCCGGACGCACCTCTGCGAGCTTGAGTGCCCCCTGGTCTCCGATCTGATTGTGTGCCAAAGACAGGCACAGCAGAGAGCGATTCAACCGCAAGCCCTGGACAGTCCCCGGGGGGGTGACGGTGGGACGCAGACATGCACAGAAAGGAAAAAAACAGTCAGCCGCGAGCAGTGACAGCCCTGGACGCTGAAACTCCATCTGGCCGGGCTGGCTTCCTGTCACCATCTGCTCCTGCCGATGGCCCAGTTCCTGTGCCGAAGGGGAGTTCAGTCTTTCCATGGCCCAACCCATCCTGCTGAGAGATCACCACCTGGCCTCAGCCTGAGCAGGGGTCTGGGAACGCCCAGGGCTACCCACTGGATCCAACTCGACTGGATTGGCCGGAGAACACGCAACGCTCCAGCCTGTACAGTTCCATCTCCGGCTTCCCTTCACAGCCTCAGCTCTTAAGGCTCCCCCAGCTGCCTGTTCCTGTCTACATGAGACAGTTGGACTTAAACTGGTTTAAAAAATAACCTAGTGGCAAGGGTAGGATTTGAAGCCAGGCCTCCAGGGCAGTGCCTTAACCACAAGGCCTCTGTCCCTCCCTACAGAGAACAGCTGTCCCCCCTAGAATGCTCTACGGATGCTCATGCCCCACGGCAGCCAGCCACTCTCTCTCACCCCTCACCTCCGCGATGTAGCCTGCCCCCAGGTCCGAGATGTGATTGAAGCTGAGGGTCAGCGAGACCAAGCTCTTGTTGGACGACTTCAGCGTGGAGAGGGCTTGGCCGATCAGCATGGCGTCGGCGTCGCCGATGTTATTGTTTCTCAGCGACACGTGAGCCAGCCTGCAGGGGCGTTCGGGAGAGTCTCCGATCAGGTCCGGTTGGACTGTCCTGCTCTCTGGGAAGGGACAGAGATGCCCTGGGAGTGGGGAGGGGGGTCTCCAGGACTGAGCCTTGAAGCAGGCGGGAGCCATCCCAGCCACGCTCTGCCTGGGGCGTGGAAGGAAGGAGGCAAGGAATCCGCACACCATGTGCTGGACTCTGCATGGGCACCTTGCTGACGGGTTGAGGGCTGTGTTTATGAGAGTCCGAGACAAAGCACCCCATCCTGCCCAGTGATCCTCAGCCCTCCTCCCCACTGGGACCTCCCTCCCAGGCGTATCCCCCAGGATCCCGCCCATCTCCCCCCAGAGCAGATGCAGTGGTCTGGAATTTCCCTTCCCTTCCCCAACACTGTATCTGCCCCAAGCATGGTTAATGAGCGCACGCAACCTGGGTCTCCAATTCGGAAGGAACTCACGTGCTCTCTTCTCCAATCAGCCTGTAGAAGGACCCCTCGGCTAACGGGTTCCCCTCCAGCGTTAGTGTCCTGGAGGGAAAAGCAGAAACTAACCAAGGCGCTAGAGAAGTCACTTGGCCTGCAGACATGCAGCCACCTCTGGAGTGGAACACGGCAGCTGCTTCCCAGCGACAAAGAAACGCTACATAGCTTGGAAGGGAAAGTGAAGAATACTGTACCCCACTGAAAAGGCAGGGGGGAATCTGGGGTAGGCAGCAGGCACCCCGCTAGGGCTTTGGGCAGGACAGCGGAGTTGGCGGTTCTGCTCTGGCACGGAGTGCCATGGGATTGTCAATGAGCTTGACAAAGCACCGCCCATCTCACTGGCTCCTTCAAGGATCGTTACATTCAAATTAAAAAAGAAATGGGGCCCCTTTCTGAGATGGGAGCCGAGAGGGAAGCAGCTGCCTCCAGCACGGTCTGAGTGCCCCCATCCCCGCGGCTTAGCTCTCGCTTACTTGAGATTGGGGCAGTTTGGTAGGATAGCGATCAGAGAGAGGAGCGAGAGATCCGTCAGGCCGACCTTCCAGAGGCTGAAAGAGGAGAGACACAGTAGCCTTAGCAGCAGCATTTACTCCAGGAGAGAGAGCGCAAAGCATTATCATCCCCAGAGGGGGAAACTGAGGCACAGGGAGGGGCACGGAGTTGCCCAAGGTCACAAAGTGAGTCACGGGCAGAGTCAGGCCTCAAAGCCAGCCCACCTGGCTCCCAGACCCCCTGGCTCCCAGGCCCATGCTCAAACCCTTTCACCAATATCTGCTCTTCAAAAGCTAATGCAAGCGTTTCCCAGCACCTGAGCCCAGCGTTCCAGAGCCCCCAGACTAACTATTGGTTTTAAAGAGCTAGCAGGGTCCCCAGTTTGATTCTAGTTCCAGAGTCCCAATTATCCAACCAACTTGGAGGACACCAAGATCAACGCACTGGGAGGCAGCAAAACACTTTAGAGGGAGGCTTGGATACTGAGGATTTAGAGAACTGAAATCCTGCTGTATTTTCCTTGCTCGCCTCTGGGCCCTTTCAGCCAAACAGTTCCTGGCACTGCCCAGCCCCTCACTCACTGAACAGCCTGCAGGTTGGCAAGGGCGGGCAGACACTTGCTGAAAACACCCAGCATTTTCTCTTCGATTTTCCAACCTGCCAGAGATAAAACAGATGGAGCTGGCTATACAGAAGAGAAACACCACCAGAATGCGATTCCTCACCCCTGCCCTCAACTGCCCCTTGGCTCCCCGGCCAGCTTGGATGCCCGTTCAAAACGGCACGGCTAGCTGTCTGGGTTCTCGTAGGGCCTACGTTTTTTTTAAAAGGCTCCAGAGGCGATTATGGCAATTACAGGCTGGGAAGCCAACCCAAGATTGCCCTTCACCAGAGTCAACACGGCTCTTGTGAAGGGCAATCAAGCCTCACCCATCTATTAGAAATCTTTGAGGGGGTCAACAAGCAGGTGGACAAGGGTGATCCAGTGGATAGAGTTTACTTGGACTTTCAGGAAGCCTTTGATGAGAGAGGAGGCGGGGGCAGTGCCCCCGAATTACTGCCAGCGCCCGGTTTGAATCAGCCTCGCCCAGCTCCCCCTTTCTGTTTTACAGTGCTGAGGGGGTCCCCAGCTGAGCCCCTCACCTCGCATGAAGATCTCGCGGGTGCTCTTGGGGTCCTCATGCTCCAGCTCGGTCTGGATGCAGGGCTGGAAGTAGGCGTACTTGCTCTGGATCTGGGTGAGGCTGGCTGGGACCTCCTTCTCGGTCACTGTGTCACTTTCCTCTGCCAGGCAGGGGGCAACCCGTCACCCGGGGGCAGGGGCACCGAGCCCGAGGGAGACTTTTTCAGCGCCAGCCAAAGGGACCTGCAGGCCGCTGCCCCGTGTCGATCACTCCACGCTGCCCCACCGTAGAGAGACCAACCCCTTATGACTGCACGGGCCTCTCTTCACTACACTCTGCTTTCACTAGGGGCGGGAGACACATTAACCCATCTGGGGATACATTGCCCCTCCTACCTATTTCACTAGAGCTTCCTGCCCCTGAAATGGGTGGGACTGAAACTGACACGCACAATCTCCCTGCACCAGTCCTCTCCAGCTCACATCCCAGATCATCCCCCACTGGCAGAAACGGGCAGCATCCCAGGGTGAAAGCTGTTTTAGCTGCGCTTTCCCCAGGGCCCTGACCTCAACCAGGCCACTCACCCCAACTCTAGCCAGATCCCCCCAACCCCAACCTGGACTCCACTTGTAGTTAGCAAGCTGGAGAGCACATTGAACTCGGCCTGCATGAACAATGAAGCGCAACCCTCTGATAAGCCGGGACTCTTATTTCTTTGCCTTCCAGCAGCTGAACTTCTAGACGTTACGTTTCCCAGCTTTTCTCTGCATCGCCAAGGGCTGGAAAAGGCCTTGTTCTTTCAGTGACAGCGGAGCTTCTCCAGAAAGCAGAGAACTCTGTGGGAGCTGGGCCGTTAAGAAAACACTGAATCGAGCGCTGTTCTCAGCTAACAGTCTTGCTGCCTTGCAGAACCATCTAGGAAAGGCTCCCTGGGAAACACCCTCGTCTGGACGTCACACTTCATTGCCCAAGGCTGCTTGCAAGCGGGGAGGGCCTGGGGCCTAGTCTGCAGGCCGGTGAAGATGCACAGAGCGCAGGAAGGAGGTTACAAGGGTGGCTGCTCTCATCTGACTCAGGTTGCCAAGGGGCAAATGACTATCTGAGAATAGCCAGAGCGCAGCGGGTCCTAGCCCTGAGCCATGCCCAGAGGGTGGCTCGAACACACTGTGCTCTGGCTATTGGCTAAACTGACATGATGGGAGCTAGCCTGCCCCCACTAAGCCAGCTGGGGAGCCCCTTACAAATCTGGTAAAGACTTCAGTGCAGGGTAAAGGGAGCCCCAGGGCTATGTGGGATGGGGCCCCTTGTTGGTACAAGGACCCCTTCCATCACCCTCCTAAGTGCCGCCTCTTCTCTCCTAGAAGCTCAGCTCCAGCCTGCTGGAGAGACAACTGGACACCTCCCCGTCCCCTCCCAGCCCCTCAGGCCCCATCCCCTTCCCTGAAGGAGCAGAGCGCTCAGCACCATGTAGGGCACGAGGCCAGGAAAATAAACTCGCTTTGGTGCAGCAGGTGGGGCTGCCTGATTCCCATCCCAGGTTGCACCAGGCTGTTGACGGCCTCTCCTTGGCTTTAGGGTGCGACATTGATTAGCCCCCCAGTTGCCCTCTGGGAGCCTGAGGCAGCTGGACCCTTGGGTCCTGCTTCTGTAAAGGGGTAACTGACAGTTTGTGCCCAGGAAATATGCCAGAGAGGCCAAAGAAAGGGACAGAGCCTACCCAGAGCAAGGGAAACGGCGAGGTGTCCAGCAGGGGGAGCACGACCGGGCCTGTGACAAGTCCTAGCTGCAGCTGACACTCCACAAAGACAGAGATGATGAATTCACAGATGGGGTGAACAATACTCCCCGCCTTTGCCCCACCAGGAATCCCCGGCGGCTCCACTCACCTGGTGGGAAGAGGTTAGAGACAGATTGCAGCCGAACTGTGACCTTGGGGATTTTGTTGAGTCCAGCGCGGGAGCACAGTTCATTGAAATCCTGCTCCAGGACGCCTGTGCACTGATATTCCTCTGGGGAAAGAGCAGGGCAGCAGTCACTCCATCCACACCAGACATTCCTAGAGCACCTTTCGCACTTACAGCGTCTCAAAGCAGCTTACTCCGGCCACACAAGCTACTCGCAGAGACCCAGCACTGAAGTGCCTCCACCTCTAGGGTGGACGGTGGCCGTGTTTTAACATCACACAGCAACACCACAGCAGTTCAGGCCATGAAGGGAAGAACATTGCAAGGGGAATTCAGTTAGGACCCACGTGCCTGCAGTTTAAGCATTGCCTAGGTCTCTATGGGGTCAAGGCCAAAGACAGATTTTCCAAAAGAACCCAGCTCCCAGGTAGACACCTGATAAGGGCCAGGTTTCCTGGCCCTGGCATTATATGAGCAGGACCTGACAGCCAGTTAGATTGACACCCCCCCCCCCCCCCCGGGTGGAGTCGTTGCCCGGGAACAGAGCGAGCGGGGGTCATCACCTTCACCATGTTGGTCAGTCCTTTTGGCTGCGTTCTTTCCTTCCTCCTCAAGGTTCACACCAGCCACTTTATCCTTGGCCCCCCGGTCCCCTTTCTTCCCCATAGTTACGCTTTTTGGGGCACTGGAGGAAAACAAGACGGGATCAGCTGATAACACACTTTCAGAGCCAAGAGCGATGCCCTTTCGCCCCAATGGGCTTTTGTTGCTCCTTAATTCCTCTGCTCCCAGGGACGAGAAACCCCACCCCACATCCAGGGGGTTACACCTGTATACAGCTGTGGTCACGCTGCACGGGGAAGGGCTGTGGCACAGAGGGGTCGGGTGGTGCGTCTGGGCCGGGGCACCTGCATACAGAGCTACAGGGAGAGAGATGCTGCTGCAGGTGGTGGATGATCCCTGGGCTACAGGCAGAGTGTTGGGGGTGGGCTCCCTGGCTGGGGAGGGTGTTGGGGGGGGTCTCTGGCTAGGGAAGGGGTTGGGGGGGCTCCCTGGCTGGGGAGGGTGTTGGGGGGTGTCTCTGGCTAGGGAAGGGGTTGGGGGGGGCTCCCTGGCTGGGGAGGGTGTTGGGGGGGTCTCTGGCTAGGGAAGGGGTGTGGGGGGGGGCTCCCTGGCTGGGGAGGGTGTTGGGGGGGTGTCTCTGGCTAGGGAAGGGGGGGGGCTCCCTGGCTGGGGAGGGTGTTGGGGGGTGTCTCTGGCTAGGGAAGGGGTATGGGGGGGGCTCCCTGGCTGGGGAGGGTGTTGGGGGGTGTCTCTGGCTAGGGAAGGGGTTGGGGGGGGCTCCCTGGCTGGGGAGGGTGTTGGGGGGTGTCTCTGGCTAGGGAAGGGGTTGGGGGGGGGCTCCCTGGCTGGGGAGGGTGTTGGGGGGGGTCTCTGGCTAGGGAAGGGGTGTGGGGGGGGCTCCCTGGCTGGGGAGGGTGTTGGGGGGGGTCTCTGGCTAGGGAAGGGGTGTGGGGGGGGCTCCCTGGCTGGGGAGGGTGTTGGGGGGGGTCTCTGGCTAGGGAAGGGGTGTGGGGGGGGCTCCCTGGCTGGGGAGGGTGTTGGGGGGTGTCTCTGGCTAGGGAAGGGGTGTGGGGGGGGGCTCCCTGGCTGGGGAGGGTGTTGGGGGGGGTCTCTGGCTAGGGAAGGGGGGGGCTCCCTGGCTGGGGAGGGTGTTGGGGGGGGTCTCTGGCTAGGGAAGGGGTGGGGGGGGCTCCCTGGCTGGGGAGGGTGTTGGGGGGGTCTCTGGCTAGGGAAGGGGGGGGCTCCCTGGCTGGGGAGGGTGTTGGGGGGGGTCTCTGGCTGGGGAGGGTGTTGGGGGGTGTCTCTGGCTAGGGAAGGGGTGGGGGGGGGCTCCCTGGCTGGGGAGGGTGTTGGGGGGGCTCCCTGGCTGGGGAGGGTGTTGGGGGGGCTCCCTGGCTAGGGAAGGGGTGGGGGGGGGCTCCCTGGCTGGGGAAGGGGTTGGGGGGGAGTTTCTGGTTAGGAGAAGTTGTGGCTCCCTGGCTGTGGTGCGTAGGGGATGGGTGGGTCGGGGATCTAGGGGGGGGGGCCGGTTGTTGGGGCGGGGAGCTTGGCGGGGTGGGGGGTCCCTGGCTGTGGTGTGTGGGGGGAGGGGCCAGGCCGGGGGGGGGGGGGTTCCTGGCCCGGGGGGTACCTGGCTGTAATGTGTATGGGGGGGCGAGGGTCAGAGTCTTGGCGGGGGGGGGGGGGGGGGAACCGGGGTCCGCATCGCCCCACCTGAGCCTGGGCGGCGGCGGCTCCGCTTGGGGCCTCCAGGGCCGGGCCCCCGCGCGTGTCCCCATGGCAACGCGGGGCCGGGCCGGCGAGGGGGCGGGGCCCGAGGGGGGGGGGCGGGGCAGCCCCGCTCCCTGGGAACCCTCGCTAACGCCCATCATACGAAGGGGGGGTCACCGTTGCCATGACAATGGGGGGGGGAGGGGTCGGCCGGTCACCATGGAAACCCCTGTGTGAATGATGGAGCGGAGGCGTCCCCATGAAACCCCTGCCCTGAACATGGGGTCCCAGCCTCCCCCCCGGGCCATGGGCACCGCCAGCCCCTGTGGCCAATGGGGGCGGGGCGGAGGGAACCACCCTGTTCCCATGGAAACGGGGGTCCTGTCACCCTTAAAACTGGGGTCAGCAGCCCCATGGAAACCCCCGTGTGGGAGTCACTGACCCGGCGAGAACCGGGGTCTCGGCCCTGTGCGCTCACCCCCGACCCCTGGGCCAGCCGGGATTATCCCAGCCCCATAGAAACGGGACCCCCTCACTGTGGCACTAGAGCTGTCGGGGGGGGGGGGGGGGGGAGGCTGTGGAAATCGCACGGGGTGCCCCATGCACCCCACAGCCCTTTGAGACTAGGATCCAGCCCCTGCAGGCCAGGCCCCGCTGAGCAGGCCCGCGGGGGGTTTAAAGCCGGCTTTGCTCTAATGCCCACCCGTATTGTCAAGCCGCTGCCTTGCTCTGCTGTCTCCAGCAATTTCCTGTTTGCGGGACATTCACGGTGCAATGCTCCCCCCCCCCCCCATATGTGCAAAGTATCAGTGTGTGTAACAATCAGTGCTAGGTGTGTGCGTTGGGTGGGGAGCTGCATAGCAGAGGTCTTCTGCCCTCCTACGGAAAGAGACAAAGGTAAAGTTCATCCTATTTTCTAGCAAAGTTTAACTCCCGCCCCCCAGCTAGTAAGAAATCCAGAGGCTTACAGTGTGGATTGCAACCGCAACCCAATTCCCTTTGTGTCTCTCAATCTTAGCACCATTTTACAGATGGGGGAACTGAGGCACAGAGCCAGCCGACGTCACCGCTCGAGTAGGAGTCGACCCCAGGAGTCCCGGTTCTGTGCTCCACCTGCTGGGCGAGACTGTCTCCCTTTTACCACTTTAAAAATCAGGATCGTTCCTAATGCAGGGGTTGGAGGCCGGGATGTCACCACCCTGAAAAATGTATGTCCTACCTTCCCTGCTCAGCCCGGTGTTTTCCCTACGTTCCCAGGATGGGCTCGTGGTTAAGGCATAGTATGATGGACTCAGGTGATGTGGGCTCTATTCCTGGGGTGTGTGACCTGTGGTAAGCCACTTCACCACTCAGTGCCTCAGTTTCCCCATTTGTACAGTGAGGATAACAATCTTTTCTTTTATCAGAGGGGTAGCCGTGTTAGTCTGGATCTGTAAAAGCGGCAAAAAGTCCTGTGGCACCTTATAGACTAACAGACGTATTGGAGCATAAGCTTTCGTGGGTGAATACCCAATTCTTCAGATGCATGCATGAATCTTTTTGCTGTCTATTTGGAGTGTCAGCTCTTCGAGGTAGGGACTGTCTCTCAGTCTGTATGTACAGCACCTAGCACAACGGCGCCCCACTTTTGGCTGGGGCCTCGAGTTGTTACTGGAACCGAAATAATAATCCCTCTGCCCCCAGCATCCCCTCCTCTCCACAGGGTGACATGTGGGAATCCAGTATCTTTGCTCACCCCGGGTCCTGTTTAACCTCATAGCTGAACCCTGACCATAAGCCTGTGTGTGGGGTGAAGCCAGCAGCTGGGTGGAGGCTGAGCCAAAAACGAGACAGCTGCATAGTTAAAAACAAACACAAATATCTTTATTTACATGCCTGTTGGAGCTGTATTGCCCGGGCTACAGATCCCAGCTCTCCCCCGGAGCAGAAAGGGAAGGAAACCCAGCTATGTCCCTGAGGCCAAGTTCAGATTGCTGGGCTAGTCTGTGCCACCTGGACCATGTGCAGAGACACCAGCCCTGGAACTCAGCCCTGGCCCGTCTCACCTGAGCCCAGGAGGAGCTCCCATTGCTGCGGGTAAGTTAAGTAGCAGGCTGTTGCAGTCGCCGGGGCCGGCCGTGACGGGGAGACACGCTCACACCCATCAGGCTGGTATATTGCACAAAGTGGAGGCAGTAGGCTCTGATGGGGAGGGGTGCCCTGAACCCTCAGCAGCTTCACCGCGGTGGGACCGCTACCAACTTCCCCTAACAGCGCAGACGTCCTCTACGGCCCATCTCCAGTGGGGCGGGATGAAGTCAGGCAGGTGTTCGGAAGCTGAGTCTAGAGGCAAATCAAGGCCGAGCCAAACGCCCAGCCCCAGTCCCCCTCCACAGGCTGGAATCCGGATTGGGAGCAGAATTCGGTGGCATCTCACTTCCCAGCCATGCCTCTCCAGGGGCTGCAGCGGGGCCGGTCTCGGGGTGTTTAGTCTGTGTCAGCAGAGCGCAGCGGCCCTGTGTCTACAGCTGCCCTGCTGGGTTATCAGTCCCTTTGTGGGGGGCTCACAGGAACACCTGCCGCTCTGCGCCCCGGCACTGTGGTGTCCTGTTCACGTCAGCTCCACCGAGCCAGGCTTCTCTTCCGGATCAGTCCTCCCCTTAGTGCAAAGCCGCGTGGGCCCTTGGGGCAGAGCACACCTGCCGCTGGCTTGACTGGGGACCCCGCCCCGATGGGGCAGGGCAAACATGGCGGGGCAAGTGGGGAGCCGCAGCTGAGGCAGGCGCAACGGGATTTTGCATTTCAACACCACCCCGCCACGATCCACATCCCTGAGGCTCCGGATCTGGATGTGAACGTCCCAGACTCTGAATCCTCGCCTCGGGGAAGGTGATGAGCTGGATTCAACCCCAAGCGGCTGGGACCAGGGATCCAACTCCCCACTTCCCTAGTCCTTAGCGGCTGTTGCATTGTACAAGCAAAGACAAAGAGGCTCTGGGTGAATCCAGGGCGGGTGCCGGTAAATGGCCATCCACGGTCCCGCCACGGCTATCCTCCCGCTGGGATTCGGAGCCAGTCCTCCACCTTTCCCCGGGAAGGGCGGACGGAGACAGGAAGGGGAGGATGGATGGACAGAGAGAGACAGCGCCCCGTGGCTCCTCACCGGTCCTGCCTCCGGAGTGGCGGGGATGGCGGGTAGTGCCGGACCGGTGGCATGTCATAGTGACTGGGGATGTGACTGTTCTTGGGGGAGTCGTAGTGGTTGGGGGGGACGCTGGGGGCTGCTGGAGACACACCTTCTGCCCCCAGGGGGCAACTCTCTAGAGGGAGGAGAAGAGGAAAGACAAGGGCATTACCGAAGGCACCTGTGAAAGCGTCTCAGGACGAGCTTGTGCTTAAGGACTTGGGAGATCAGGGATCAATTCCCAACTCTGCCACAGACTCCCTGAGTGACCCCGGGCCAGTCACTTTACCAGTCTGGGCCTTGACTCCCCAACTGCAAAATGGGGATAAGGAGCCTTCCTTTCTCCCATGCTGCATCTATATCCAACCGTGAGCTCTTTGGGACAGGGACCGCCTCTCACTTTGTGTGTGTCTGTGCAGCGCCCGGCACGATGGGGCCCCGATCTCGGGTCAGGGTCTGTGCAGCGCCCGGCACCGGGGGACCCCCGATCTCGGTCAGGGTCTGTGCAGCGCCCGGCACCCTGGGCCCCCGATCTCGGTCAGGGTCTGTGCAGCGCCTGGCACCCTGGGCCCCCGATCTCGGTCAGGGTCTGTGCAGCGCCCAGCACCGGGGGACCCCCGATCTCGGTCAGGGTCTGTGCAGCGCCCGGCACCCTGGGCCCCCGATCTCGGTCAGGGTCTGTGCAGCGCCCAGCACCGGGGGACCCCCGATCTCGGTCAGGGTCTGTGCAGCGCCCGGCACCCTGGGCCCCCGATCTCGGTCAGGGTCTGTGCAGCGCCCAGCACCGGGGGACCCCCGATCTCGGTCAGGGTCTGTGCAGCGCCCGGCACCCTGGGCCCCCGATCTCGGTCAGGGTCTGTGCAGCGTCCCACACCAGGGAGCCCCGATCTCGGGTTAGGGTCTGTGCAGCGCCCGGCACCCTGGGCCCCCGATCTCGGTCAGGGTCTGTGCAGTGCCTGGCACCCTGGGCCCCCGATCTCGGTCAGGGTCTGTGCAGCGCCCAGCACCGGGGGACCCCCGATCTCGGTCAGGGTCTGTGCAGCGCCCGGCACCCTGGGCCCCCGATCTCGGTCAGGGTCTGTGCAGCGCCCGGCACCCTGGGCCCCCGATCTCGGTCAGGGTCTGTGCAGCGCCCAGCACCGGGGGACCCCCGATCTCGGTCAGGGTCTGTGCAGCGCCCGGCACCCTGGGCCCCCGATCTCGGTCAGGGTCTGTGCAGCGCCTGGCACCCTGGGCCCCCGATCTCGGTCAGGGTCTGTGCAGCGCCTGGCACCCTGGGCCCCCGATCTCGGTCAGGGTCTGTGCAGCGCCTGGCACCCTGGGCCCCCGATCTCGGTCAGGGTCTGTGCAGCGCCCGGCACCGGGGGACCCCCGATCTCGGTCAGGGTCTGTGCAGCGCCCGGCACCCTGGGCCCCCGATCTCGGTCAGGGTCTGTGCAGCGTCCCACACCAGGGAGCCCCGATCTCGGGTTAGGGTCTGTGCAGCGCCCGGCACCAAGTGGCCCCAATCTCGGTGGCCTCTGAAATGCAAACGCCTGGCAGTGGACAAGCGCCCCCCAGTGGCATGTCACACCCTCCCCCATGTGCCACTCAGTCTCTGGCATCACTGCAAGGTGAACAGGACTGGAGGGGAGCCTAAGGGGAGCCGCAGCCCGTCGCAGTGCCAAACGCTACCTTCTGCCCTGGAGCCAGCGGCTGGCTCCTCGAAGAGCCTGATCTCGGCGTAGGACATTTCGCGCTTCACGGGGGACTTCATCTCCATGTAGCTGCCCTCCGAGGGCTTGGCCATGAGCTCGGGCAGGTCCTTGATGGTGGCGTAGGGGTTCTCGCTGTTCAGAGAGCTGCTGCTGGCGCGCAGGGCCTCCTCCTTGATGTAGTCTGGAGGGTGGGCGGGAGGGCGGGTGAATACAGGAAGGGGGAGAAGCCGGGGGAGGGGGGGGGGCTGGGTGATGGGACACCCGTTTAGCCTGGAGGAGAGGAGTTTGCTGGCTCTGTCTAGCTCCAGGCGCGTGTGCCGCAATCGGCGCTAACCGGGCCCCTCGGCAAAGAGACCTAGGGCTGGATGGGGCCCTGCACGCTGAGCTCCCCTCTTGCCCCCAGGGTGTCCCACCTGGGCAGGGCAGAGGCCCACGGGCAGCGTGGGCAGGGGAGGGAGCTTGTCCAGGCTGGTGCTGCTCTGGGGCTACACAGGGCTTCTCCAAAGCCAGCCCAGCTTCCTCGCGCCCTGTTGGCCCCCCTGCCCCACTCCCAGAGCGCCCCCTAGAGCATTGGACATGGGGTCAGCACTGAGTGCGAGGGGAGAGCACCCCCTCCTGAGCCCCCCACCCCCTGCAGCACAGCGCCCCCATGCGCCATACTGGGATATGGGGTCAGCCCAGCTCCTCCCAGACCCACGGCAGCATCTGGGGGAGACGACCGCGGGACCCATCCCCCCGGTCCCGTGTGCCGGGGCCCCTGGAAGCCGCTGCCTCTGGAGGGAGCCCCCGTGCTCACCGTTGCTGTAGTACTTCCCCAGGCTGTTGCTGTAGCTGTAGCTACGGTCCATGGGGCCGCCCCCTGCAAACGGGAGGAGACCGTGAGGCTGCTGGACACAGAACCGGCACCCCCCTGCCCTGGTTCCCTCTAGCGCCCCAGCCCGTGCTGCCTCCTTTAGCCACAAGGAGGCGCCCTGCAAGAGGCTGGGGTCTGTGTCCTCCCTGGTTGCTTTTCTCCCCACCAGCTTCGGGGTGGGGGTGGGGGGCAGGTTTGCCCTTGTTTGGGGATGAAATGTATAGGACTCCGTCCAAGACCGGCAGTTTGAGCTGAAATGGACCCAGGAGTCCCAGCTCCCCTTCTCCTGCTCTAATCCAGAGAGCTCGCTCTGCTCCCAGAGCCAATAGAACCCAGGAGTCCTGAGCACGCCACCCTCCTTCCCTAACCACTAGGCTTCACTCCCCTTCCTGAGACAAGAATAGAACCCAGGAGTCCTGAGCCCCACCCCCTGCTTCCCAATCTCCTTCTCTAACTACTAGGCCTCACTCCCTTCCTAGAGATGGGGAAAGAACCCAGGAGTCCTGAGCTCCCCCATCTCCAACTCCTGACCCCACTCACCTTCCAGCACTGGGAGTAGAACGCATGGCCCCACCCTGTTCTGACCCCTAGACCCCACTTCCTCTCCCCACACCGTCTCCTAAAGCCCGGCCCGGCCTATCCCCGTTGAGGCTCCGCGCCCGGCTCAGAACTGGTGAGCCTAAGGTGACCAGACAGCAAGTGTAAAAAATCGGGACGGGGGTGGGGGGTAATAGGGGCCTATACAAGAAAAAGCCCCCAAAATCGGGACTGTCCCTATAAAATCAGGACCTCTGGTCACCCTAGGTGAGCCTTCCCCTTCCACCTTACCCCGCTCGCGTGGCTTCAGCGCCGGCGCCCCGTGGTGCTTCCAGTCGGCGGGCAGCGAGGCGTTACAGTCCGGCCCGTAGGCCATGTTCTTTATGTTGGAGAAGTGCTGGTTGCAGGGCACCTGTGGCCGAAATAAGGGGCGGAATCAGCAATGTCCGCCCGCCCTCTGCCCACGGGGTCCGGCTCGGCAGAGGCGGGCAGTCAGCGGCCCCTTTGCCAGGCCAGGATTTGGGGAACCCCAGGGTCTGTGTGTGTCCACGAAGAACCCCTTCCTTCTGGAGTGGCCCATGCCAAGCCAGAGTTCAGGTTGAGACATGTGCCCGCATTAAGAGCGGATGTTTCAAAGCGCTCTAAAATCCACGCACAAATTCAGATCGTCTCGAAAACTCCTGCGCCTCATGGCGTCCTGGGGTGGGGCGAGTGGGGCAAATTTGGGGTCATTTGGCCCACGGGTTCCAGAGATACAGGGGATGGGCTCTACATTTTGCTTGTTCTCATCCCTTAGTTGTTTGGACACCCCGGTGGTTCACCCTACAGGACGGGTCTGCACCGAACTGCTTATCCGACCGGATGGGCCCTCAGCTCGGGCCCAGCGCCCGGCTCTGCGCTGGGGAAGAGACAGTTCAGAAGTTATTCGAGGGTCTGTCTGGCTCTCTGAACCAGCACAGGCTGGGAAACACAGGCCAGAAAAAGTGATTTGCACAGATTAGGGCTGCCCAGCATCTGGGGCGCTGCCGGGGGACAACCAACCTGATGGCTTAGCGGCGTGGCTAGCAGGCCTTGAACTGAGGATGGGGGCGGGGGGTTCAAGTCATCTGATGGTGGCGCTGTGCTGTTACTGAGCAGAGCCAAAACCAGGTTAGCCCCCCTCCACATTCTGGGGGCGCAGGGTCACCTTAATTCCGCACAAACCCAACTATTTTTACAGCAAATGCTCAGCCCAGCCCCGGAGAGATGTAGGGTGATCAGACAGCAAATGTGAAAAATCGGGACGGGGGTGGGGGGTAATAGGAGCCTATATAAGAAAAAGACCCCAAAATCGGGACTGTCCCTATAAAATCGGGACACCTGGTCACCCTAGAGAGATGCTATGGACGAGCTGTCTCCTCTCTGCCCGTCCCCAAGGGGTCTCCGTGCCTCAAGGCTCCGGAGAACGAAAGGCTGGGAACTTCCCCCGGAGCAGTGTCGCCCCGAGGGCCGGGGCTTACCTTGAGGGAGCTCGCCCGGTCCTGGCTGGTGGGGGCGGGGGAGGTCGGCACGCACCGCGACAGGGTATGGTAGCTTGGATTGGAGTAGTAGTGGGTGTAGTTGGGTGGGACGTCTGGTCAGACACAGAAAGGACAGTCAGAGTTAGGCCAAAGTCCCTGGGCATCCTGTCCACTAGCTGTCCCCAGGGGCTGTGCAGTGCCGGGGGCCTCTCCCCCACGCTGGACCGGGCTCCGGCGGGATGCCCCACGCTAAGCCTAGGGCGGCTGGGATCGGCACTTCGGTGGGAGACTTTCCCGAGAGCCGGGTGGGTGACTGTGCCGGGCTGGCTGAGCTCAGTGTCCTAGGAGGTGCCGTGCTAACGGGAGCAGGGGGGTGACTTAGAGAGCAGAGCCCCCCGCGACTGAGCGCGCCGTGTCCTCACCTGGCACCGCATACTCCGAGCTGTCCGTCCGCCCCGTGGTGTAGGCCACGGCCAAGTGTCTGTTCTCTTTGCCCTTCTGCCAGTGCCGGTAGCACAGGAAAAACACCAGCAGCGCCACCAGCAGGATCACCAGGATGATGATGCCAATGATCGCCCCCAGGGAGCTGTACCCCACCGGCACAGCTGGCACCATGGTGAAGGGGTGCTCGGGGCTCCCTGCACGCCAAGAGGAATCATTAGATCCCCAGCTCTGGGCAGAAGACAGAACCCAGGAGTCCTGGCTCCCTGCCCCCTGCTCTAGCCCCCTAAACCCCCCTTCCTTCTCAGAGCTGGGGCCAGAACCCAGGAGTCCTGGCTCCCAGCCCCCCTGCTCTAGGCCCCTAGGCCCACCTCCCCTCAGGGCTGGGGCCAGAACCCAGGAGTCCTGGCTCCCAGCCCTGCTCTTCCCCCCTGCTTTAACCACTACTCTCCACTCCCCTCCCAGAGCTGGGGACAGAACCCAGGAGTCCTGGATCCCAGCCCCTCCACTCTAACCATTAGACCCCGCTCCCCTCCCAGAGCTGGGGTCAGAACCCAGGAGTCCTGGCTCCCAGCCCCACCCTTCCCCCTGCTTTAATCACTAGCCCCCGCTCCCCTCCCAGAGCTGGGGACAGAACCCAGGTGTCCTGGCTCCCAGTTACTCACATTTCTCACACCGGGCCCCGCTCCTGCCCGGCTCACACTGGCAGCTCCCCATCACGTGGTGGCAGGTGGAGTTGTGAAGGCACTCGCAGACCTGGAGACACCTGGGTCCAAAGGTGCCCGGGGGACACTCTGCCAGGGGTGCACAAGGGTCAAGGTTAGAATCCGTGGGGTGAAGGGGGCTGGGAGACAGGGGCATTTACACGGGAAAGGCCAGGGGCAGGGAGCCATTCAGCTCCGCATCCCACCTCCTGGCTGCTGGAGGAGACCGATGGGCCGTATAACCCAATAGTCGAGCTGGCTGGGAAATAATGTGTGTTCCAGCAAAACGTTTTGATGAACGACAAACAAGCAAAATGTTTGGGTCAAAATTTTTCTTCCAAGTTTCCGGGTTTTCATCCAAAATCTGAAAACGCCAAAACGCTGTGGCTGGAAAATTATATTTTTGGGGTGTTAGAAAGAAAGTGGAAAATATTCAGGTTTTTGGCCAACATTTTAGGGGGAGTCCAGAGGCCAAAACCCCGATTTTTTCCCAGATTTCTGTTTTTCCAATGAAAACCCGGAACGTTTCACCAAAAATCGGACATTCCCCGGGAAATTTAAGTTTTAACCCAAAACCCCGTTTTTTGTCAAAACCTTGTCAATCAGTTTCCCTCAAGACCCGCCCAGAAGTCCTGTGTGGGTGTGACCCCCTCTGCCAGCAGTGGGCGCTGCAGGGGGCTCCCCAATGTGGTCTCGGGGCGTTCCCCTGGCTTGGCCAGGGCGGGCTCTGCGGCTTACTGGCGTCACAGTGGGTGCCGGTGTACCCGGAGGGGCAGAGACATCTCCCGGTCGCCGGGTCGCACTGAGCCGCACTCTGGCATTGGCACGCCTGGGCACAGTTCTCCCCATAGCTTCCCAGGGGGCAGCCTACGGAGAAGAAACCAAGCGGGTGAGGTCTGCATGGGGAAGGAGACGTGGGATGCCCGGGCCCCCTCCTGACACGGCTTGTACCTTCCGAGCAGCGTCTGCCAGTCAAGCCGGCCGGACAAGAGCAAGTCCCATCCATGGTGTTGCACCGGCCTCCGTTTGGGCACCGGCAGGTTTGGCTGCAGGCCTCTCCCCACGTGCCGGGCGGGCAGGCTGCGGAGGAGAGGAGATGTCCGTCAGTCCCACTACGCACCCGGCTCTAGAAGCTGCTCTCCCCAGACCTCTTCCCTGATGAGCTACTGACTGTATGTGTGTGAGAGCCCTGGTGAGAGCCCCCTGGTGGCTGCCCGCAGAGAGGATAAAAGTCCTACTTCTGCTACCCGCTGAAGGAGAGCTCCTTTAGCTCAAATGACAGAGGCCTGCGTTTGTGGGGCTCACAGAGCCTCCAAGCCCCCCAGATCATATTCCTGGGGACCCTGTTGTGCCCAGATTACTTATAACCCCTACAAGTGCCTACCCCCCACAACTTATTCCCCGTTGACCCGTGCTGCCCGTGAGTTGGGACGCCCCCTGGCAGTGGAAGGGACTCACGCTGTGAGCAGTCGCTGCCCGTCCACCCGGGGAAGCAGGCGCAGGAGCCGTCCACGTGGTGGCAGGTGGAGTGGTTGGAGCACCGGCAAGGCATCGTGCACTTCTTGCCGTAACGCCCGGGCTGGCAGGCTGCGGCAAGGGACAAAGAAATGGAAGGGGTGCGGAGGGTGGGGGGCGACCAGCCCGGACCCGGCCCCGTCGGACGGCGGCACGTGGGAAACGAGTTTGCTGGGTCTCGGCCCCGCATCCTGACGGGGACCAGGCAAAGCCATTGCCACAAATCGGTGCCGACGGACCCGGTTCGTGGGCAGCCTCAGCAGAGAGGCCCAGGGAGACAGAACTCCTTGCTACCCCCCAGAGGGGACAGGTCACGGGGACACACGGGCTGGCGTGTTCCCATGTGTATTTCTCATTCCCCTCTCAGGGGAGCAGGGATGGGGGTTTGCCCCCTACATGTATCCATCTCCCCGAACCCTGGCCAGCTCCGCTGGGTGCCTGGGATGCCCGTACAGTGGCCTCTGACCCCTGCCCGCCGCACCCAAGCCAGCCCTTGGTGAAAGGAGGGTGCCGGTGCCAGCTCGCGGGCCGGGCACACGTGGGCTTTGGGCGACGTGCTGGCCGGGATCCCGGACGGCGGGGAGGTGCCCTGCTGCACTGGATGGAGCCAGGCGCTCGCCCTGCCAGGACGGGACAGATCCCCCCAGGCTGGGCAATGCAGGAGCACGACCCCCTCACTGCCTGCTGGCTCGGATGGCAGGGCACTTACGGCGCTGGCAGGCGGGGCCGCGGTACCCAGGCGCGCAGCTGCAGCTCCCGTCCTCGGAGGAACAGGCGGCTCCGTTCTTGCAGGCGCAGGGCTGGCTGCAGTTCCGCCCCCAGAGGCCGTCGTCACAGGCCCGGCTGCAGCGGGGCCCTGGGGGGGGCCAAGAAAAGAAACAGGGTGTTCTCTTAGTGGGGACCCCTCCTCACCATGCAGCTGGGGAAGGGGAAACAGGTCCCAGCACCAACCCAGTCCCCTGCATGGAGAAATAAAACCTCTCGCATCCCAGGCTGTCAGGGATGCCAGTGTTCCTCTCCGCACTCGAGAGATGGGGAAACTGAGTCACCACACAGCTCCCTGCAGGCCCTACCGTCTCCCAGCCCAGAAACAGCCCTCTGTGAAGCTGGGCTCCCCCCACTCAGACTCTAGAGGCTACTCTTCACTGCCGAGTTAGCTCCTTATAACCCCGACTCGAGTTTCGTCCACACACACGAGCCCTTCGCTCCAGGGAGGGGAGGTTCTTAACTCGAACCGGCCGGCCCGTCAGCAGGCACCGGCTGGCACGGCTTGAGCGCTTGCTATTCCTCCAAAGCCTGCCGCAGTTCCCGCCGGGCCACACGTCCCTGCCACCTGGCTGCGAAGGAAACCTCGCGCACCCGAGCCGAGGGGGACCGGCAGGGAGACCGGGACGACGGCTCGGAGAGGTGTGAACCGCCCTCCATCCCCTCAGGGAGGCGTTATTGCCGGGCGGTTTGCTAAGACCGGGGCAGGAGCCAGTCTGGCTCTCCTCAGTGCCCTGTGTGGGTGGCGTTTGGGCAGGCACCACCACTTTGCCCTCGGCCCAGGAGGTACCCCGCTGAGTCCAGCCACGCCCCACTGAGGCGGAACGGTGCTCGGGCAGCCCGGAGACCTCACGCCGATATATCCTGGACCCCTGCACAATACACTGGGAGCCATGCCTCCTTCAGGCACGTCAAGTCCTGTGGGAGGAGCTTATGTGGTGGGTGGAGACTGGAAGAGCACCGCCCCCTTCCTTCCCCGACCTAGCCATGCCCATAAGAGCTGTGTGTTGATGCCACCATGGACAGAGACAGAGTCCGCCCGTCCCCTCCCCAGATCCCGGCCCCCTCACCTGTCCATCCCGGCAGGCAGTGGCACTGTCCCGTGACGGGGGAGCAGGCGTCCGCGTGGCTGCAGTCACAGTGGCTGCTGCAGCCGGGCCCGTAGGCCCCGTTCTGTTAGCGAGAGGGGGACGCAGCCGGAGTCAGATGGGTGATTTTCGCCCAGAACCCTGCCCGGCCCCAGGCCTCCCCGGTCTGACCCCCACCCTGCCAGTGCACGCCAACTAACCTATTCCCGCTCCGCCCCGCCAGTGCCCACGGTCTGACCCATGCCTCCCCGGCTCCACATGGTCTAATCCAGAACCTCCCCGCCCAAACCAGCCCCCTCCCCACGGCCATTAAATCACCCGGCCCCCTTCCCAGGCTGGGCCGGCAAGTGACTCTGCCGATCAATTCGTTAGCCCATTGTTGCAATGGTTTGGTCCAGCGGGACAATCACAGAGAGCTGAGCTCCCGGCTCGCGCCCGGTCACCGAGTGGGCAACGGGCCCCGTTAGAGGCGCCCGGCATCGCATCTTGCCAGCAGCTGGCTGGACCTTGCCCTGCAGGGGGGTGCATGGCAGGAGGGGGGTGGCCAAGGGCTGGATGATGCAAGGACCATGGAAATGGGCATCAATTAATGTAGGATCGGGTCCTTCACTGACAGCTGGGACGGGCGTCTGCGAAGGGCGCAGAGACTCCCGGGAGTGGGAAGCGGCTGGTCCGAGGGGGCGGGGCGGGGAACTTACCGCGCACGGGTCCTGGCACCTGCTGCCGTGCCAGCCAGCCGCGCAGGAGCAGGCCCCGCTGACGGGGCTGCAGGCGGCCCCGTTGGCGCACCGGCAAGTCTCGTTGCAGCCAGGGCCCCAGGTGCCGGCGGGGCAGGGGCTGGAACAATCCCCGCCGTGCCAACCTGCGGAGACAGGCGGAGAGGTCGGCGGGACACTGGGATCGGAGCGCTTGGGAAATCCAGGCGGCTCAACGGGCGGAGAAGCAGGGCGGTACGGGGGCAATGCTGTGCCCAGTCAAGAGCCCCTATGGGGGCTATACTGTCCCATAGCCAGATGTGCCTGGGTATTCGAGGGGAGCGAAGCTTTCAGCGGGTCCCCGGAAGGAGCCTGCTCTCAGCCGCAGCTCCAGCCCGAGGGTGCCCGGCACCGTTCACACCTGGGTGCCCCCCTGGTGGCCGTGGCTCCGGTGGGGTCTCCGGGGCGTGCAGCCCACGCCCGCGGGGAGAGGGCGCCCGTGGAAGGAGTGGCCTGGGACGTCCCACCAGACCCCGAGCCTGGCGGAGGGTTCATGCCGGGAGCGGAGCCGGATGAGGGGCGGGGACCCGGGCTGGTGCCAGCCGGCCCCCGCCCACATCCAGAGCCAGGGAGCCGGGGCGGAGAGGGATATTCACAAGGCCTTTCTGGAGTGAACCTGATAGGGCTCCCACAGCCCCCCGGGGCTGGGGGAGGGGAGCCGGGGCCGTGTCCTCCCTGTCGTGAGCAATCCCAAGGGTGTCCACTTGCCCCCTACCTTCTTTGCAGACGCAGGTGCCATCAAGCGGGGAGCAGGCAAAGGCGTTCTTGCAGGCGCACCGCAGGGAGCAGTTCACCCCGTAAGTGTCGGCGGGGCAATGGCTGGAGCAATGCTCCCCCTGCAAACGCAAGGAGACACTGAGGGGGCAGGGGGCTAGAGACATGGGGGGGGCGGTTACTCGCCATCTGCCGACCTGGGGGGGCGGGGTCCGAACCTCCCACCCAGAGGCGAGTAGCCATAATACTTTGTGTGGCTACAAAGGCAACCGCCTAAGCATCACAAAGTTATCCCTGCTCTAATCACTAGACCCCACTCCCCTCCGCGCGCTGGGAATAGAACCCAGGAGTCCTGACACCCAACCCCCGCCTGCCATGACCCACTAGACCCTCCCCTCCGCTCCGCTCCCAGGGTCAGGAATAGAACCCAGGAGTCCTGACACCCAACCCCCGCCTGCCGTGACCCACTAGACCCTCCCCTCCGCTCCGCTCCGCTCCCCTCCCAGGGTCAGGAATAGAACCCAGGAGTCCTGACACCCAACCCCCGCCTGCTGTGACCCACTAGACCCCCCCCCCCCCCCGCTCCGCTCCGCTCCGCTCCCAGGGTCAGGAATAGAACCCAGGAGTCCTGACACCCAACCCCTGCCTGCCGTGACCCACTAGACCCCCCCCCCTCCGCTCCGCTCCCAGGGTCAGGAATAGAACCCAGGAGTCCTGACACCCAACCCCTGCCTGCCGTGACCCACTAGACCCCCCCCCTCCGCTCCGCTCCCAGGGTCAGGAATAGAACCCAGGAGTCCTGACACCCAACCCCCGCCTGTCGTAACCCAATAGAACCCAGCAGGAGTCCTGAGACCCAGTCCTCTGCTCTAACCACTAGACCACTCTCCCTCTCTCAACCCCCATCATTACCGAGACAGGAACCGCCTTGGTTCCGGGTACCCCCCGGACTCACCGTGTACCCCGGGGCGCAGCGGCAGAGCCCCGTGGCGCCGTCACACGTCCCGCCGTTCAGACAGAGGCAGGGCTCCTGGCAGTTGGCCCCGTGGTATCCGTGGGGGCAGGTCTCGTTGCAGTGCAGGCCCGCCCAGCCCGGCTGGCAGGTGCATTCCCCGCTGATGGGGTGGCAGCTGGGGGAGAGAGAGAGAGAAACACGCGTGCCCATCAGAGCGGAGCAGCCGGGGGCGGGTTTGTGCCAGTCCTGCGGGGCTGGGCCCTTTCTCTGCCAGCAGCGGGACGGCAGGGGCTGCATTGCAGGGGCCGAGACACCCCACTCTCCTGGGTAGAGCACACACGTCCTGGATCCGGGCCCTTTGCCCCCCAGAGCCTGGATCCCAGGGGTGATTCCCCTGCCCGCTGCTCCTGCAAACGGGAATCCGGCATTCCAGCACTGGGGGGGCATGTCATTCCCCTTATGCCCCGCAGACGGCAGCAAACCCCCAGGACTGGAAATAGGGCCCCACCGTGTGCCCCCTCCCCTGGGCACTATTAACCCCTAAGGCGCTGGCACGTTCCAGGCTCCCACCCGCGATGCGCCGGGGCGAGGGCCCTCCCCTCCCCGCCCCTACCTTTGGCTGTGCTGGGGGCTGCAGAGACAGGGCAGGTGGCAGGCCAAGCCGTAGAGGCTGTCCAGGCACGCGCGCTCCTCGCAGCGCGGCCCGTAGAAGCCGGCGTCGCACAGGCAGGCCCCGTTGATGTGGAAGCAGCGGCCCCCGTTGGCGCAGTCGCAGGGCTGGCCGCAGTCCTGGCCGTACTTGCCGATGGGGCACTCCTCCCGGCACCTGTTCGGGAGCGGGCGCGGGGCCCCATGGTCAGACCGAGGGCAAGCCCAACACCGAGGGAGGGAGAGCCAGTCGGCGCCGGGGTGCGCGGACAGGGGTCGCTGGCTGGCATCTCTCACCTGCTCAATCCGGGGGTTCCCTGTAGGCTGAGGCCGCCAAACTCATTCCATGCAAGACCCTGGGAAATGCTGAGCTGCTCAGCAGGGTGCTCCCGGCATGGGGGCTATTCCCCTATCGGCTTCTGGGGGGCGCCCGGGGAGGACACCCCTGCACGCCTTTCAGGCGGCAGCTGGCTATCTTAGCCCCAGTCCCTGCAGCAACTTGCGGGGATCTCGATGGCACAGCATGGCCCAGAGAGCAGGGAAGCGAATGGAGCTCGGGAAGGGGCCAGCGAACCTCCAGGGTCCCTGAGCAAGACAGGCAGGGCCAGCGGGGCTACACCCGATGCGAGGGCACGGAGGGGAAGTTGGCTGCAGGTGGGGAGCTCAGCTGCAGAGGTCATGGGGGTGGTCAGGGACAGTTGCGTCTCATTGCTCAGCGCCTGGATTTAACCCACAGGGGCCAAGTCAGCACCACGGTCGCTGCATCGGGACACACTCCTCGTGCAGGCCAGGGTAAGCCCTGGCTCGCACGTGGGCAGCGTGTCCGCACGAGGGGCTTGCACTGGTGCAAAAATCCCCAGGCCTCAGACTGAGAATGAAACCTTCCGTGCAAGCCCAGAGCGCAGAGCAGGGTGGGATTGGGGTTCTACCAGCCAGGCCTGGCTGTTTATTTCGGCAATAACACCACAACTCAGCGGAGGGGCTCAAAGCATTTGCCAAAGGGTCATCATTTTAAAAACGGGGAAACTGAGGCATCAAAGTGCTTTGCCCAGGGTCACACATTAAGTCTATGGGAGAGTCCTGGCTCTGACCGCTAGACCCCACTCCTTTCCTGGGCAGGGAATAGAACCCAGGAGTCCTGATTCCTAGTCTCCCTTGCTCTAACAGACCACATTCCCTCCCAGTACCAGGAAAAGAATCCAGGATCCTGGTTTCCCACTCCCCTAATCTAACCTCTAGATCACACAATTTCTTTCGCTTAAAACCCCCACAAAACCCTTTCCTAGGGATCCATGTAGTGCTTGTCACTCCTGTCTGAGTCTGGGTTTATTTTTTCCTCTCCATTGTTTGCGACACCCGCTCAGAAGCTGGAAAAAACCCTAATTTCCTTCTCCCGCTGGCTGCGTCCCTTCCACGTGGAAAACTCCGACTAAGTTCCCTCCTCGCCCTGGCCCAGCTGTTATTTACTTCCCCGCAGCACAGCTGGGGAGATCATCCCTCACTCCAGCTGTTTTTAACTAGATCCCACTTCGCTGCTTTAACTAGATCTGTATAGTTAACTGGGCACCACACTCCCAATATGGACGCAGTTCTATCAGCATCAGGGTGTTTATACTGATAGCGCTTATTCTGATTTGGGAATTAAAATAAACTATACTGGGGTAAGGCATCTTCATACTGGTATAACTGTGTCCATGGCGGTAGCATTATTTTGGAAAAAAAAAAAACCCACAACCCACCTTGCTAACGGACTTCACAGACTATGCAAAAGGGACCCCTGTGATCCTCCAGTCCAACGCCCTGCGTTTCACAAGCCAGAGAATGGCCCTGAATGAACTCCGGTGTGAACACCAGCCCAGCATTTAGAAAAACAGCCAATCTAGATTTAACAACTGCCCTGAGACGGAGAATCCCCGCACGGCCCGTGGGAAATTATACCAGTAAAAATGTGACGTGTAGGCCGGCGTGCGTGCGAGGGTTTGTCCACACAGGGAAATTCTGGAATAGCTCCCTGTGTGGACACACTGTTCTGGAATAAGAGCGCCTTTTACTGACTTAGCTTGAGCCACTTTGGAAACGGATTAAGCTCAACTGGAAAAATCATTCTTACACCTGGTCTACACTTAAAAGTTAGGTCGCCATAGCTACACGGCTCAGGGGTGTGCCAAATTCACCCCCCTGAGTGCTGTAGTTAAGTTGACCTCACTCTGAGTGTAGACACCGCTAGATCAATGGAAGAATCATCCGTTGACCCAGCTACCGCCACTTGGAGAGGTGGATTGACTACAGGGGTGGAAAAACCCCTTCCATTGCTGCAGGAAGCGTCTACACTTCGGCGCTAAGCAGTGTAGCTGCAGCCGTTGTTGTGTGGCTGAGCGCCCTGAGTGGACACGTGGCCTCGTTTAGAGGTGGTCAAAAAAATTGCATCTAAGCAGCTTTCTGTCAGAAAACCCCCCCTTCAAGAAAACCCATTTTTTTCACCAAATCGTGTCAATTTCAACCAAATTTTGGGAAAAAAATTGGAAAGAGGATTTTGAAAACGTTGAAATGTCCCATTTTGACATTTCCGGAATGGAAAGTTTCGATTTTTCATTCTGAAACCACTTTTTCTTTCCAGAGGTGCTATATTTGCTATGCATTATGTTATACAAGAAATGGTCAAAACGTTTGTGTTGAATTTCGTGTCGTGAAAAATGTCAAAATGTTGGCTTCTTGTCCCAATTTCAGGTGCTTTTTTTGTGGGGGGGGGGGCGCAATCTTGTCATGTTTTTACAGGATGAAAAATCAGTTTGCCGAGCGGCTCTACTCTTAATCCAGAATAAAAGTGTCCACACAGGGAGCTACTCCAGAATAGCTACAGACAACACTTTAAATTCCCACCCTAACTTAATCCAGATTAACCCCCCTGTGTAGACAGAACAGGAGTGTGTATCACAGAGGGGCGGCTTTAGGCGAGCAAGGGGCTCAGCGGAAGACCACGTGGCTGAGGTTCCTAGCTAGGCCACACTGACTGAGGAACCTCCTGCTAAGCCAGGCGGGTTGCTCGCCCCGACGCGGACGCGGTTTTTTCCATGGCACGGCCCCCACCCCACCACTGCAGCCAGACCCCACTCACCGCTCTCCGGTGTAGCCCAGAGCACACTGGCAACGCCCGGTGATGGGGTCGCACAGCCCATTGTTGTGGCATTTGCACTCGCCCAGGCAGCCTGAGCCGTACCACCCTTGGGGGCACGGGATGGAGCAGATGGTGCCCTGCAGACAATGGAACAGCAGTGTCAGGGAAATGCCCACTCTGGGAACGCCAGGGGACAGGGTGGGGGCCCCCGCACCACGGAGACTGGTCTCCCCCTTGTGCCGCGATTGGAGGGGATGGTCCCTGCTCAGTGCCCCCCAGCTGAACGTGGCCATGGGTCAGCAGCATGCGTGGGCGTGGGGAAGGCTCACACAGCCCATTTCCAGCCCTGCCGGGGGCCTCTCGCAGTCCCGAGGAGGCTGAACGGAGGGCGAGGCTCACGCCGCCAGGGCCGGATCATCCGGAGACCCCCACGGCAACAGGAAGGTGGCAGAGGGTGGCATCGCCCCACGCCAATGCGCAGAGCCGGCTTGGGGCTCGGTCAAGGCTGGCTGGGTCCCACGGGTGTGAGGGCCGGGGCATGGGTGCCGCAGTGATCAGGGGAGGAGTCCAAACCAAAGGGGCAGGACCCCTCTGCCCTCAGCTTGTCCCAACCTGACCCTTTGCTCTCTGGAGGCCGGACAGGCCTGGGTTTGAATCCCCCCGGCAGCCCCGAGTACGTACCATCCAGCCCGGAGGACAGACGCAGCGGGTGGTGTTTGGGGGGTGGCAGATGCCCCCATTCTGGCAGGGGCAGTGAGCCGGGCAATGGAGCTCGTCCGAGCCGTTGTGGCATGGCAGCTCGCAGCTGGAAGGACAGGGAGAAAGGGGTGAGGGAGACGGACCCAGGCTGCAGAGGCTAAAGAAATCCCACCCTGCGACTGGGTCAGAACCAGTGCCTCCTAGAGGGGAGAGGCCCCAGATCCCATTCCCACCCCCCGGCCAGCCAGAACCCCTGCCCTGGGGCCGGATTAGAACCAGCGCCTCCTAGAGGGGAGATGCCCCAGATCCCATTCCCACCCCCGGGCCAGCCAGAACCCCTGCCCTGGGGCCGGATCGGAACCAGCGCCCCCTAGAGGGGAGAGGCCCCAGATCCCATTCCCACCCCCGGGCCAGCCAGAACCCCTGCCCTGGGACCAACCATTCCCCACACTCACTAGGCGCCTGTGAATCCCGGCTGGCACAGACATGCCCCGGTCTCTCCATGGCACTTGGGCGCATTCTTGCAGGGGCAATCCAGCTGGCAGCCCTCCCCGTAGGTGCCTGGGTCACAGGGGTCTTTGCACATGGGGTCCTTGTACCCGGGCGAGCAGACACAGGCTCCGGTGAGGGGGTCACAAGCTCCCCCATCACCGCACTGGCAGGGGTTCTCGCAGTGGGGCCCCCAGGACCGGCCATCGCACACTGGAAGAAGGAAGTGACCGTTGGAGCAATGACAACCCCTTTGCCCTTCTGCGGACGATCTCTAAGCACATCCTACGCCCTCGTGAACAAAGCCCTGAAATAGCCCTGGGAAGAAGGGTCAGAGTTTCAGCCCCATTTTACAGGTAGGGAAACTGAGGTACAGAGCTGGGACATGCCATCCCAAGAGCCAGAAATAGAACCCAGGAGTCCTGGCTCCTGGTCGCCTGCTCTATGCACTCTACCCCCCCTCAGAGCTGGGAATAGAACCCAGGAGTCCTGATTCCCAGGCCCCGCTATGCTAACCACTAGCCTCCCCTCCCCGAGCTGGGAACAGAACCCAGGCGTCCTGACTCCCAGTCCCGCCCACTCTCACCCCTTAGACCCCGCTGCTTTCCATTAAACATATTGCTCGGTTAATGAGGGCTTAATGGTTATTGCGTCTTTCAAACCATTTCCTAGTTATTTGTCCGGAAGCTGCCACATGGAAAAGTTTGCTTGATTGTTTTAAGTGGTGGCATTATTCAGTGGGAGACAAGGGGCGGTCACTCGGGTCAAGGGGAGGGAATTTAAACAGGGATGGTGTAGGCTGAATCCGGGGAAAACTTCCTAAGGGAGACGGATCAGAACAGGGGCGGGGTGAGAGACCCCCATGCCTCACAGATTTCAAGACTATCCATCACCAAGTCTAACTGGACAAGCCCTAGGGATCATTTCAGACCCCCGGCGATTTCCGGGGGCACCCAACACAAGACCTTTTAAAGTTACCTGACAGCCAGAGGGCGCGGTGCCCTTTCCCCAGATCCAGCTGCTTTTAAAGGCACTGAAAGTTGAGTCCCCCCCTCCCCGCCCCCAAAAAAGCGAGGTGCTTTCTAAACTCTTAGCCTCGGCTGTTAGCAAAAGGCCCCGGTCCTGCACCCCCTCCCACTCCCCCTGACGCAGGGGCTCGGGGGCTGCTGTTTGGGGGAGTAGCTGGAGGGAGGGAAAGAAAGAAAGAAAGAAAGAAAGAAAGAAAGAAAGAAAGAAAGAAAGAAAGAAAGAAAGAAAGAAAGAAAAAGAAGGGCCATGGCAGACAGACCGAGGGATGCAGTGACTCCAGTGGGGGTTTTGCCCACAGCTGGCTGCCCCTCGCTGAGGGTACCCTGAGCCACCCCCTCCCCTCCCGCCTGGGCCCTGGGCTGAAGCCCACTCCCAAGCATTTCCTACACAGCCAGTGACACCCGCCCCCCCAGCTCCCGGGAGCAGCCCCCGGTGCGTGGGAACCCACTGCCTTGGGCCCCTGGGCCCAGGGGAAGGACGGGGCGGCTCAGAAGCCGGAGTCTGGGTTTAATTTGGCGGAAGGTGGAGGGGGGAAGCAGAGGCCCCACTTACCCTGGGCCCAGGCCGGGATGCCGGGGGGCTGAGGAGGGGTCAGGGCTGGCCAGGCGGGATCCTGCCTTAGCACGAGTACCTATGGTACCTGGCGGGCTGATGGTCAGCCTCCCCCCTCATGTGTGTCCCCTAAATCCTAGCCCGCCCACCACTTCCCCCCTCCCTCCACAAAACCCCCAGTCCCCTCCCCCGTAGCCTCTCCCCCATAACCCCTCCCCCCTTATTCCATAGCATCCCCATTCCTCCCCCTCCTCACTCCTTACCCGCCCACCACTCTGCCCCTTGCCCTCCCTCCATGGCTCTCCCCTGCCTCTTTCCGCATTGTCAGTCCAAAGCCAGGGCCCACCCCCAGAGCCCCCCGTCGGCTAGCGGTCACCCCAGTGCCTGCTGCCTCCGGCCGGCCCACCCACGCTCGCTGCCTGGTGTCTGCAAGTGACAACTCCCCCACCCTCAAATCACCAGTCAGGCTCCTGTGGGCAGAGCCACCCCCTTCGGCCATAAGGCAATGGCCCCGGTGCGCCAACCCTAGCCCACAGTGGAGGGGCTGGGCCTGTGGTACTCACTGCTGGAGCAGTCTGTGCCCCTCCATCCCTGTTCGCACTGGCACTGGTCGGGAGCTACGCATCTCCCGTGGACGCATTCCTTGGTACAGCTGGCTGCAGGGAGGGCGGCAAGCAGAAGGATTCAGTCGGGCTGCTCCAAGATCTCATTTTATTAATGTCTAACCTGGCATTTCCAAGGCACATTTCACCCCCAAATGCTATAAACTGGTATCACCCGGCTCGGAAATGCAGCCACCTCTGGGGTGGAACACGGCAGCTATATAACAGCGCTCAGCAACGCTGCACAGAGATCACTCGGCCAGCACTGAAATGCAGCCACCTCTGGGGTGGAATACGGCAGCTATATAACAGCGCTCAACAACGTTGTCCAGAGGTCACACAGGAAATGCACAGCTGTCGCTCCCCCAGCACTGAGATGCAGCCCACCCGCCCTGGGTGGGGGATAACCCGGCAGCTGTTTAATAGCCATTCAGCACCAGGAATCACCCACCCGGGTCTCCTTAATCCCCGACCTGTAGCAGGGGACCACACCAGTGAACTGAACCACAGTGCAACCCACTGCAGGAAAGTGTGGGAGCCCCCTCTAGTGACCAGTCCATAGAGGAGCCTTCCACCGCTTCCTCCCAGAGCCAATCGCCCCCCGCCCCCGGCTTGGCCGAAGGGATGCAAAGCTGATGAAACACAGCAGCGATTTATGGTCTGGTCCGAGTCTGCTGGGGCGAGGGGGTGGGATGAGGGGGGCCGTCTGCGGGGATCAAGGGAAAGTTGCCAAAGGCCAGGAAGCCTGGCCTCAATCAGCCCCGGAGCATGCTGGCTTCCCAGCACGGAGCCAGCTGGAAGTGGCCAAGGAGGGTCCCATGGTAGCCAGGTGGCCTGGTGCCATGTGTCTTCAGGAGAGCTGGCAACTAAGCCTGCACATGAGGGACGAGAAACCCCAGCGGCATGGAGAGAAATCGGAGCGGGCCGGAAGGATGGGGGAGGATCAAGGAGGGCAAGACAGGACAAACAGCAACAAGCTGTAAAGAATGTGCGTCCCCTCTGGGGCGGGTCCTGGCAGAGGCCACGCTCGCTGGTGGGTCTCTTGAATCCATTACGGAGGTGTGATTTCTCAGAGCGCAGAGGAGCTGGGAAGTGTTTCAGGGCACGCAGTGGGGAGCGAGGGGGCGAGGAGAACTGGGCTAAGCCAGACAGGAAAATGAACCACGATCCCCATTTTAGAGATGGGGAAACTGAGGCATGGAGCTGTGGGGCAGGAGGAAATGTTGCCCAGGATCACACAGCAAATCAGTTGCAGAGCTGGAAATGAAACCGAGGAGTCCTGTGCCCCGGTCTGACCGCAGGCCACCGGGCAGAATAACGCCACCAGACCCCTTCGAATTCTTCAGGAGCATTGTCTCGCGCTGGACTGAGGAACGCAAACGCAACAGGTGCCGCCCCCTGAGGCCCATTAGTGACTGTCGGGGACGGACTTACGGACACAAACATCTGCGTTCTCGTAGTAGCCCTGGCAACAGCGGTACCTCTTCCGGTAGTCAATTTTCACCGCCTGCCGGTACGCTGTCTTGTACACAATCCTGTGCAACACAGAGGAAAAAGCAGAGTGACCCCCCACGTGCAGAACATTTATAGAGAACAAACCGCACCTGGGGAACTCACCGCCCCAGGAGTGTGCTAGGGCTCACCCAGAGAACGTACTGCGGTGAGGTCATGTCAGGGTTACTGCCACCATGCTATATATGGCACTGACTGATATGGACAGAGTTTGGGTTACCCAGCTACCAGGGTAGAATAGGGGTTCATCAGTGGAGTGCCATGCTATCCAATAATACTGATGCTAACCTTTGGAACTCATTGCCACATGTTCCTAACCAGCAGAGCAAACAGCAATGAGATAATATAGGAGTTAACATGTGAGACTCCCTGCTTCAGACTGGTTCCAGGTGAGCTCACCGAAATGGGAACAGACTAACGTTAACCTCTGGAACTCACTGCTGCTTGTTAGTAGCAGGGTCAAAATAGTGGAACTCACTGCTGCTTGTTAGGAGCGGGGTCAGCTTGTGGGACCCTGCTGTTGGGGGTGCTGTGCTGGGGTAAGCCCGTGGGATTCCCAGAGAACTCTTGGGGACAGCGAGTGGTGGGTCAGAGGACGTTTGCCACGTCCCCTAGGCAGAGGGGTGCTCCTTACTTGTGCTGGGTGCATGGCTTGAGGAAACTCCAGGTTCCATCGCACGAGTCCTTGGAGGCCTGAGCGTAGGGGTGAGCGTAGGACTCCTTCATCGCCGTGGTGAAGCTGCCGGGGAAAAGACAGAGCCGCTTCGGTGGCAGCCCAAGGACGGCCAAGGGAAATGGCTGATTCAACTCTCCCCAGTGTGGCAGGGCCGTGGGTTAGTGATAGGGAGTCTGCACCTCCCATGCACGATACCCGGGGTCCAGCCCCTCTCCCAGCATCCTCATGGCAGCAGCCGGTGCCTTTGGAGCAGAGACACAAAGTGCCGGCCCTATTCCTGGGGACAGACTGCAATGAAGCAAGGTCTGCCAGCTCCTGGTGCTTTTCATAAAGCCCCAGCTCACAGAGTCATGAGATTATGGGGGAAACAGCTTTCCCTTTTTTTAAAAAAAAGGCTATTTCTAGCCATCATGGTTGTGGAGCAAAGCTTGAAATTATGACCCCTGAAGGCTGAGACACCAGGAGACAAATTATTATTATTATTATTAAAAATCTCATGATATTTACGCCACTCTCATGATTTTCTTTTTGGTTCCTGACTCATGACTGGGGGTTGGCAACGCTGGTACCAGCACCTCTAGAGGCACGGAGGGATCATTACAGCGTGGAGCCTCTCAGTCCCTGGCAAAGGGCTATTTTCCAAGTAGATACAGAGACAGCCTCAGGTTAACAGCCACACCTCTGGGACCGACAGCTCCTTTATATGTGATTGTGTAAATGCCGGTCAGGCCAACCCTGCCGTGCTCCAGATATTACCATGTATTGTTGCTACAGAATGTGTGGACCTAGCCCTGAACAGGATCCGGTGGCCAGACACCCTCACAGGTGTAACCAAAGCGGACGGGATCACGAGCCAAAGGGGTTAACATGTTAACTGGTTCCTTGTACTCCCTATCTGACTGTCTGTCTCCATCTGCTGTCTCGTGTCTTCTATTAAGCTCCTTGGGAGAGGGACAATCTTTACGTTCTGTGTCTGTACAGCACCAAGCACCTAGCACCGGGGAGGGGGTCCTGATCCGCGACTGGGGCTCCCAAGTGCGACCACAATACAAATTAGACAGAAGAAGAAGAAGAAGGGCAAGAGAAAGAGATGGAGATGGAAAGAAAAAGGGTGAGCAAGGAAAAGCAACAGAGAAAGCAAGCGAGTATCCTTGCTCCGTCGCCAGAATCGGAGATGAACCCCCACCAAGAGGTCTCGGGAGCAGAGCGGAAGGCCCGGAACCACACACCCATTTCAGCCTGGGGCTCCCCGTCCTGCCTCCCCCACTCCTTACCTTTCCCAATAGCTGCACACATTGGGGTCGCTGGGGTTGAGGGAGGTCACCAGGTGCATCTGCAGCCCCAGCAGAAGGATCACGTGCAGCTTCATCCTGGCGGGAGGAGAGAGAAGCGAAGAGGAGTTGACGGCGAGGAAGGAAGCCCAAGGGCCATGCACGGTGCTGGCCGGTGTGGCTACCGGCACGGATCAAGCTGCAGCCCGGATGGGGTCAGTCGGTCACATGGCATGGCAGAGGACCGAGCCCCACAGCTTCGGGGTTTACAAGCAGGTGAAGGTTGTTGCTGCAGCCAGCATCTCATAGCTGCTCACTGTCAAGAGGGTCGCAGAGGTGGCTATGTACAAATGGCTCCCAGCCATATATGCCACCGCAGGTTCTTGTGAGGCTGGATAACAGACGCGGCCCTGTCTGGCAGCCCACGCCACAAGATTTGTAGTGAGACCAAAGCACAAAGCTCTGCTCCTTGAGCTAAAGGACGAACTTGGTTAGCTGGTAGCAGTAGTAGGTTGTTATCCACCTTGTGTTAGACCTGCAGATGTTGCCAGAAGTTTTGGGAATCATGCATGGTTGCTCTGCACCCCTGGAAAGGGGGCACATCTTGTTTTATTCAGGCCCTAAACCGAGCCAGAGAAGGACCCAGACCAACGCTGCCCCCCAAACAGAACAAGCTGTAAGCAAGTCCACCTGGCCGATAGCGAGGATCGAATCCAGAGCCAAGGCACCAAAAGCAGAAGCTTCTACCACTTGAGCTAAAGGGGCAAATCCCCCCACCGTGAGTCAGTAGCAGGCCATTGAAGTTAATGGGGCTGGCCACTAGTTAGAACCTCGTTAACTACATCAACTGGATTGCGCATATGGACATATAACACCGCCCATCCCCTCCCCACCAGCTTTGAGGAGTTCGGATCTGGATGTGACCTTTGTGGTCAGCCCCTGTGTCTGTGCTGAGGGTAGAACCAACTCCCAAATCTGAGCATTGCCGAATATTCGACTGACCTGCGCGCATGGCCCCCATCACACCAGCCCCTCCAGAGTCCTTACTGACCCCTCCCTCGCTGCAATGGGACATTGGGAACCTACCAACCTTGACACATCTGCCCTAAGTGACTGGCCCAAGATCTCACCCAGGGAATCCATGGCGGGGCCGGGAACGGATCCCAGAACCTCAGCCCCGCTGCGGTCCCCGCTCATTGGGCCATCCTTGCTCCAATGCATTGCGCTCACTCTAGGTAGGTTCTTACCACCCTCTCATCCCCTGGGCTCTGAGCCCCATCCTTCCATTCCAGCCAGACTGACAGGCCCCAAACCAGGAGGGGAAAGCCGCCGGGGCTGACGAAAGCGCAAGGCCAAGACCTGTCTCCCCAGCGCGACGGGTGCTTTTCTCAGCTGGCTTTTCATGTGCAACGCCAGCCCCTTCCCCGCCAGCCAGCTGGGCGCTCGGAGCAGGAAGCGCGATGTGAAAACAGGAAGCAGGTTGTGTCGAGGATGCTCCCCTCCCGCCCCGGCCAATGGCACCTCCACATGGGCGGACAGCAAGGCCCGCGTCAGACCCAGACTTCTAAGAACACCAGCTGGAAACAAAGCAGACCTGCTCGGTCCGGGTCGTCGAGCCTGAGCTCACTGTTACGTCCCACCCCGCTCTGTCAGACGCCGCTCGTTGGCTCTTGTCTTAGGCTCTGTCTACACTGCAGCTGCGATTCCCAGCTCGGGCAAACATGCGTGCGCTTGCCCTGTCCACGCTAGCTCATGAAAAATAGCCCTGTAGCCTTGGCAGTGTGGGCTAGCCACCAAAGTACATACCTCGGGTCTCGGGTGGGTCTATTTTTAGCATGCGACCTCGACCAAAGCTAGCAGGTGTACATCTACCTGAGCTGAAATTACCGCTCAGGCTGCTGTGTGGATATAAACCTTGTATGTTGATGCCAAACTCTTTGGGGCAGGAACTGTTGTTTCATTATATGCACGTGCAGCATCAGGTGTAATTGGGTCCTGATTAAAGCTGGGCAAATCATGGGTTTTTGGCTCACTGGCTAATTCCTAAAAAGTTTTTTAAAAATTTGTTTCAGGTTGAGCCTAAATTTGATCGACATTTTCAGTGAATCAAAAAGCCAGGGAAAAAAAATTCACTTTGGGTCAAACAAAAAGTTTTGTTTCGATTCGGAGCATCCTGGTTTTTTTCCTTCATTTTTTAAAAATAAAACGAAAGGCACTTTCCAAATGACAAGCTCGAAAAAATCAAAATGTTGCATGGCGAAAATATCCAGAAGGAAAGGCTTGGATTTTTCCAGAATGTCTCTCTTTTTTCCCCCTGACGAAACGATTCGATGAAACTGACGCGAATTCACAAAATGTTTCGGGGTCGCCAACTCTGAGCTTTTCACCGGAAAAAAAGTTGCTGTTGAAAAATGTTGCCTAGTTCAAGTCCTGATTTCTATTGGAAACCGCCAAGCACGACTGTATAACCGTCCCCACCTCCCAGCACAGGAGGAGAAGACGCGCCTCTCAGCTGGACAGTCCGCGTTTTGGCCCCATTCCCCTCACGCAATTGGGAGGCTACCTCACAGCTGCGCAGGGCCTTGATTTGTAATTTACACCTGTGCCTCAGGTTGGAACAGTGGCAGGTCGCACGCAGCCTTGTAGAAGCTGGGTAGAGAACATTCAAAGCAGAAGCCCTGCACTGAAGCAGAGACCCTGCGGGGTACGTGGCGATCTGGGAGTCAGGATTCCTGGGTTCTATTCCTGGCTCTGTCACACCAGCAAGTCACGTCCCTCCTCTGTGCCTCAGTTTCCCCACCGGCACAATGGCAGTAATGCTTGGCTAGCACATGGGAGGCTTTAGGGAAGGGCAAAGGCTTATTCTAAGCATGCTCCGTTCAGGCTCCCCTTTTCGCTGTGTGAGGGCCAGCAGCAGGGCTCTGTTCCAAAACTGCAGCGTCCCCACAACCACGCAACCCCCCTGGATAACGTGCAGATTAACAATTCCTCTAGCATCGTCCTCCGCACCAGAGAAACGAGCCAGCCAGGACAAGAGGCATATCCCCGTCCTGTACTTGGCTAGCAAAGCCGTCCCGATGGAGGGCGACGCACTGCAGAAACCCAGCTCCGGGCATCGGCACTGAGGGCTTTGGGGCAGTGGGATCAGGGGGAGAGTAGGGGCTGGGCTGAGAATCCCAGGTTCAATGGCAAGGGAAAATGAGTTTGCTGCAGAGGGACAGATAGAATCATAGGGTAACACGAGAGTGAAAGAATCATGCATTATAATATATATAATATTATAATAATAATCAGCCCTGGGCACACTAGGAGTTCAAAGGGTTTTGTAAAACTTAACCAATTGAGCCACACTAGATATCATTATCCATATTTTTACAAGTGGGAAAAGGAGGCCCGGGGAGGCAAAGTGATTTGGGAGGACCCAGGCGTCCGGTCTCCCAGTGCCTTCCTCTCACCACTAGGACCGCTGCCTCTCCATAGCAAAGCTGTCTCTGATTTTGTAAGGGCTATGCTCCCGCACAGGCGGAGATATTCTTTGGCTGGCTGGCGGGTGTGAGACTAGAATAAAAACATAAAGCTTTCTAAAAAGGTGGGGGGAGCAGGAATGGGGGCGGGCTCTCAGATCCCCTAACGAGCATTTGGCTACTCCATGCAAACAACACACAACTCCGGGCCCATCCGGAGCCCCCGGGGGCAGACCCACCCCTGGCTGGAATCTATAATTAGAAAATGATTTGCTTGGATTTTAAATCAAGAAGCCATCTGGCTCCGACAGACTTTAGGTTGCAAGATCTGATAGAAACTCAGCCCCTTCCTCTGGGAGCTGGTCTTGCCGGGCCTGAGGAAAATATGGCTCGGAGAAGAAAGGCCTCGGATGATGTGACGAAATAGGACTGTTGTTATGAGATGTAACGAAATAGGACTGTTGTTAATGGTTTCCCTGAGTACTGTGTGGGTGCCTCGGTTTCCCCTATGCAGTGCTTGAGTATCTAGGTGGTGGGACAAGGGTGCATGATTGTTACAGAGCCCTAGAAGGCAGGTGTGGGCAGGGGCCTGGACACAGAGAATGGCCGACACTCTGTCTCCTGGCAACAGATGGCCCCGGCCCCTCCCCTGCAAAGGTGAGAGCTGAAGGTGTTGGAACAAAGGGATCAGGTGACCTCCTGGCCCGGCAAGGAGACAAAGGAAGAGGAGGGGCTGGACAGTTTGAGTTTTGGAGCTGGCCGGGGAACATGGAGGGAGGCGCAGACAGAGTCTGGCCTCCCTGCCCCCCGTTTGGAGCTGTGGGGTGAAATGCAGGGAGCCCCCGGGCTGGGGTCTAAGCTCCCTGTCCCCCAGAAGGGCCCGACTGAGGGGTCCTGGTTGTACTGACAAGCTCTGTTTGGACTGTGTTCCTGGCATCTCTAATAACCTTCTGTTCTACTGGCTGGCTGAGACTCCCAGTGAATCCGGGGAAGAGGGGTGCAGGGCCTGACTCCCCCACACTCCATGACAGATGAGCTCGGAAAGGTTACTTCTCTAACTGCGGCTGAGTTAGACAGGAAGGGCTGTATAAATCCTCCTGCTTCAGGGCCCGAGCCGATGTCTCCCTGACAGGGGTCAGGAAGTAAGTTATTCCATAGCTGCCTCCTGCAGGGTTTCCTCTGAAGCAGCTGGTGCTGGCCAGAATCCTGGACTAGATGGCCCAGAGCAGTGGTTTGGATGCCACAGTAGGATTTAGGAGCCCTGGGTTCAATTCCCTACTCTGATACCGACTCCCTGTGTGACCTTGGGTGAGTCACTTAGCCACTGTGCCTCAGTTTCCCCATTTGGACAACAGGGCTAACAGCACTGCCCTGCCTCCCAGGGGAAAAGTGAGGATAAATTATTAAAGGGTCCAAGGTGCCCAGATACTACGGTGATGACGAAGGGTGGGGGCACAGAAGCTCCTCCGACAAACCCTGGGTCTGTTCCCACCTCTCTCTGGTTTCTTACTGCGTACCCAAGTAGCCTCATTATACTGCCACGCTGAGCTCAGCAGCCAGGTCTACGTGCCGCAGACATTGGGCCCCTGTGCGCGTTACAATGCCCAGTCAGTGCCCACCAGGATAGCGGTTTTGAGCTGTAGGCGCCTGTCCGCTAGGAATCAGGCTGAGGCCCTCCAAACTCATTGCACGTAGGCAGCCCTCGGGCGGGGATGCATTTAGTGACTGGTCTGTATTGGGACCGACGATGACCCCGAGCCTGACAGTGCTCCCCCTGCTGGTGAGCTAGCAGCTGACATCATCTCCTGCGCTTCCCGATGTAGACCAGCACAACCTCTAGTGTGGACGTAGTTACACCAGTATAAAGCAGCCTTGGACCAGTATAGCGGACTTCTTTTCCTGTGCGGGAATTACTATCCCAGTATAAACCTCTTTCTACCCGTACTGCTGCCCCCGCACCAGGGGTCCACCATGGGCACCCGGCCGCCCCGCCCACCCGCACCCCTGGCTCCTGTGCCCGGCCTCCCCGCCCTTCCCTTTGGCCGGAGCAGGGAGATCAGCCGTCCTAAGGGTTCGGCACTTTGCTGAGGCAGGCGCTTTTTTGGGCCTCCCGGCCTCTCCCCTCCTTCCACTGTCCCCCCGGGACCCCGTCCTGCGCACGGACCTCCAGCCACACTTCATCTGCGCCCGCCTCGCTCGTCCGTCCCCCTTGGCCGATCTCTCTGCTCTGCCACGACCCCGGCCCACAACCCAGGCCGGAGCCGCTGGCTTGCCTGAACCGCTCCCCGAGGACGCAGGGAGTCGGGGCGGGACCCTGCCCCAGGGAACCGCCAGAGCCAACCAGCCTCCCCCATCCCGCTCCCCTTGGCCTCGCCCCCAGCTCACTCGGTGGCAGGGGTGTTCTGATTTTGTCCCTAGATCAGCCCCTGGAGAGAGGGGAAGGGGGAGTGGGGAGCAGGGGGCATCTGTCCTGTTTGGGGTTAGGGGAGAGGAGGAGGAGACGGGAAAAGTGGGCCAGCTCCACCATGTTTCATTTTCACCCCCGAGATCAAGGAGACCTGATGGGCCCCGAGCAGCAAAACGCTCTTGATCCGGCGTTTGTGGGGGCTGGATCCAGAGCTCTGATGGGAGACAGCCACAAAACCGAGCTCCAGCCTGGGTTTAGATTTCAGGCACCCCAAAAATGAAGAGGTGTCTAGATTGTATGGGGAGCTGCCCAGAAAGCTGGGGGGTCTAGATCCAAGCTGGATAGGAGTAGGGTTGAATCTGTGGCTTTGACTGGAGATAGCAGGGGCCAGCTGAAAAATTCAGATCCGCATTGCGAATGCGCCTGCTATCTGGAGGGGAGGGGAGCAGATCCAGACCCGAGCTCTCTCGCAGCGTCATGGGTGTTTGGACCCAGGGGTTCTGGGTCAGGCAATAGCCCCTCCCCAAGGCAAGCACAGCAAAGGAAATCCACCAGACCAGATTCCTCCAGCCTTAGGCCCCTCATTACGATTGGCATTACAACAGCACCTTGAAATCAAGGCCCCGTTGTGCCAGACACTGTCCCTGCCCCAAAGAGTTTGCACGAGACACCAGACAGACAAAGGGTGGGAGGGGAAACTGAGGCACAGAGAGAGGCCATGATTTGCCCAACGTCACCCAGCAGGTCAGTGACAGAGACAGAGCCAGGAATAGAACCTAGGTCTCCCAGTGGCCAGCAGAATAGCCTAGCCACTAGGCCATGCTGCCTCCCATAGGGCTACATGCAGAGTTAGGCACTGCTTGGTGCCTTTAAAACGTTCCCAACCCACTGAAGAAGCAGCGGCCGAGGCACCTGCAATTGATTAGGGCCAGAGGATGCTGCTTCCTGCTTGCTCCCCTCTGCACATGAATCATGATCCACCCCCACACACCCCATCTACACAGACCACCCCTGTCGTGGGACCCCTCCATAAGAATGAGCCAGTTCTCTCCCTCCTGGACACGGCGAGGCTCCAGGCAGGCAGGTGGGGGAAGAGGGATGAACCGCCCCCGTCTGAGCGCTGACCCCTCCGGCTGGATTGCTGACAGGATGGCTGGGATCAGAACCCATTGCTGGCTTCCCAGGGGCTGGGTTGGGCTGCTGAATATGCAGCATCTAGGGCTGCAGCCCCCTTGTGTCTTTATAATCACAACCAGATTCATGCAGTTTAAAACTCGTTCCCCTCCCTTTCTTGGCATGGATGGAATGTTTTAATTCATCAGAGAGAAGCTTGCACAATAGTACCGGGACGGCAGTACCAACTCTGACCACGCTGCCGGCTGGTGGGTACCCCTCCCTTCCCAATCAATGCAACAGATTCCTCAAGGAACGCCGTAAATACATCATGCCGGGCACCCTACATCCCAAAGGATTTTGCTGTCGATATACCTACAGCGGCCCCCCAGCACCAAAGTACAGAACGAGGCCACTGTTTATCAGTCACACGGCGACGCTGGACCAAATCACTCGCCCAGCACTGAAATGCAGCCACCACTGGGGTGGAACACACCTGCTGCTTAACAGCCCACAGCAACGCTGCTCAAGAGCATAGGGCAGGAAGTGAAGAAGAACCCCAGATCTAACTGAAAGTGTGATGGCAACTGAAATTTGGCCAGGAAATCAGGTCTGCCACCTCTGCCTATGAAAAGAGAATTGGGATTCTGTACAGTTCTACATCTCATCCCCAACACAGCACCCCAGCCACTACCCGAAACTCAGGGTCCGTCTCAACTGTGGAGGAAGAACCCCACTTCCCATACTACTAGGGTGACCAGATGTCCCGATTTTATAGGGACAGTCCCGATTTTGGGGTCTTTTTCTTATATAGGCTCCTATTATCCCCCACCCCCATCCCGATTTTTCACACTTGCTGTCTGGTCACCCTATTTACCAGAGGTCTCCTTAGACACCCCGCCACCCGCAGGTGCTGAGCAGGTTAGCCCGGGAGGGGACACAAGGCCAGCATGTCTCTCAGCAAAGATTCGAATCCTCTCCAGGCCCTTATCGTCCTCTTGCCACGTGCAAAGCTCAGACCCGGGCACTTCCCTTGCTTTGCCCTAGGGACGCCGTTTTACTCAGCTGACAGCTTCGGGTTAGGAAACCAACTGGCCCACAGCTCCTCCGCCCGAGAGCCGAGTCCCCGGTGCAGTTAGCACATGATCGGCTACTGAGTCAGCCAGCTAGGGGATGGGGCCAAAGCAGGAGCGTAATGGCTGTTAATGGAAAGGCTCCGGCCTTCTGGAACAGAGCAAAGGCTGGGAAGCAGCCGACTGCAGGCACCGTGATCCACCCCTGGCCTGGGAGCTGCCTCCAGGATCCTTGGTGAAGCTGTGACTATTAAAGGGCAACCAATCTTGGAGCGAGAGAGAAGGGCTTGGACCAGCCCAGACCAAACCCTCCCCCCACTTCCATTGCATCCTGGGGCAGCAGCCTGCAATTTTGTGCACTGGGGAATTTGCTGCCTCTGCTGGAGAACTTGCAACCCCCTGGCTCTCTGTGTCCCCTGGCACCAGCCAGCCTGCGGAGGGAGCTGGAGAGGAGGCCGATCTCCAGAGGAGGGGATACCACGCCAGATGGACCATGTGCTAGAACACCTCGAAGCCACAGCACCCCAGCTGTGCTTACCCAGGAGGGACGGGGGCAAAGGAGAATCTCCTTTAGCTAGCCCATCGGGGGGCTTATAAAGGGGGCGTTGGAGCACAGCCAGCCAGGGTGCACGTTGGCCCATGGGCAGCTGTATGGGACATTACCACTGTGGGAGAACGGCCCATGTTGGTATGGAGGGTTCTACACTTTCCTTGGGGGCTAGGATGCCACCCCTTGCCCCTGTTCTTGGGGCCCCAAGGGCCCCGCTAGTGGCCCAGGAAGGTGGTAGAGGAGGGAAGCAGGAAAGGGGTCTGGGTTTGCGCCTCACTCTGAGCCCCAGCCTCTCTCAACCCCTGCGGGTTTCTTACCCTCTTCTCCCTTGGGTAGGGTTACCCACGGCCCTTAGATGCTGGGGGAGGGAGTCTCCTTCCTCCAGTTCTCTGGTCTTTCAATTCTCAGCAACACACCTCCCCACATCAGTTCTCTCTCTCCTCTTCCCCCCCTCACACTTCCACCCTACCCTGTCCCCTTCCTGTGCCTGGGGCAGAGGGGGCATTTATTAGGTTCCTGTCAGGGCCTTAATTGACTGCAGGTGCTCCAGTTAACCTGCAGCAGCCTTCCCTAGTCTACAGGGAACCACGCCTTTAATTAGCCTAGGGCTTATATATCTCCCCTCCACCACTCTTCCACTGCTCCCTGGCCCTGTTGTACCACACTACCTATTTGCTGGGTCGTCTGCAAGACCTGCTGATAATGAATGGAATAAAGGACATTTTTGGAGTTACTACGTGCTTGTGGCGGTAGGGCCCTGTCCTCTCTGCTCTCGTCTTCCCAAAAAATGCACCTATGGAAACGTATGTCTACCTATCCCCCTACATCCACATCTACCTAGCCCCATACACCCCTTCAATCAATCTACCCTCATATGCCTCCTCTATCAGTCTATTCATCCCCCATGTGCCTTCTATCATGTATCTAATCTAGCCAGCCTTCCATTTCCGGCACGTGTCGATCTACCTATCCATAGACTCCCCTCTTCCATCCGCAGTATCTATCCATCCATCTATCCCTTCGTCAACCTGCCTAGGTAGTCTGCTCTGAATGCCTCACAGCTGAGCACTGTTGTTAGTGCAGCATTTATTTCTATGGCTCCTTGAGCCAGTTACGCTGTCTCGAGCCGCCGTGGCCCAGGGTGGGGCTGAGCCCAGGGGTCTAATCTGGGGCGGTAGGCGGGGATACTCCAGTCAGGGCATTGATCCGCTGTGGCAGGTACTAGGTGGGCCAGGGGGCTCTAAACCAGCGCGACAGGAGGCAGGGCGAGACCCATCAAGGCTCCGATGCATTTTGAAGGCTCGGTGACGCATGTGGACGTGGGTCCCAGTTCACCCGGCATGCGGAGGGAGCGTTCTCAGGCACAGCAGCAGAATGGCTCACTGGCCCTTTAAGGGCGGCAGCGTGCCGCGCCAAGCGTGCATCTGGACTGCATCAGGCAGTGTAATTGAACTGTACGATCCTCCCCATTAATCTCGGCTCGGCACGGCCTCCACGTTGCTGTGGGGTTTTATTTAAACCAGCTGGAAACAGGAAGTGACCCCTGGAGTTTCCCCGTTACCAGCTGGAGGTAGTGTGGGAAAGTGGTGCCCTCGCACACACGTGCGCACACACACACACACACCCAGCTCTAGTGCTCTGGAGCCTTGGCTTTCCCCATCCTGGAGGTGCTAAGGGGGTCGGGGAGGAAAAGGAGCTGATCCCCTCCCCCCTCTGAGATTCGCCAACAGCCTGATTCCCAGTTACTGCCTCCCCGCTCTTGGGATGGGGTATTGCTTTAAGCCAATATTCTGGGGCCATGCAGGCCCCAAAGTCAGTTAGAGCAGCCTCGAGGCTGCTCTAACTTGCATTCTGGGATGCACTAAGTGGCCGCAGTGGCGGTGTGCTCCTCCAGCCTCAGCCCTGAACTTTCCTCTACACCGGTGGCTGGGAGCAGGGCAGGGCGCAGGGCGCTTATGCCAGCTCCATGCTGGCCCCAGGCCCCTGCATGGGGGTGGGATTGTTAGGTGGCTGTTTCCACCCACTTTAAGGCCTCTACACACTACCAGGGTGGCCTAGAGAGTCAGGCCCAGAGGGTTCCGAGATTCACTCCGGAGAGGGACCCCGAAGCGACCAGCTGACGCTGAAACCGCGTCCCCTCGAGTCACCGACAGCGAGAACGTGGGGTCAAACCAGCTGATGTGTCAGCCCCCAGGGGCCAGTTTGTCCCAGGGTTACTCAGGGTTTCCCAGCAGCCCCAAGAACATTCTCGCCCATGGGGACACTAGAGGTTATAGCCGGTCAGTGGCAACCTAGTGACTCTGGCCCAGCGGGGTGACAATCCACCCGGCCGCCCGGCTCGCATGCTGGGAAGGAAGTGTGCTAGAGAGGTCTGGTGTGAACTGGCACCGCCCCATTGACTTCCGCGCAGCTGCACCGATTGACACGGGCCGAGCGAGGATCTGGCCCTCAAAGTTGGTTTTCCCCAAGCTGGATTAGCTGCGTCACCCCAGCCCGCAACTGAATCTCATTTAGTCATTTCCTGGCCATGTTTCCAGATCCCCTTGGTACCATCCACCTGGCCTGCCTCCTGTTTGCAGCTCCACCCACCTTACTCTCCCCTCCTCCAACGCTCTGTATTCCTTCTTCCGGATGATCAGCATTTTCAATCAGACCTGTCCTCAAATGAGCCCTATGCTTCCTCAACTAGAGACCCCCCAGCTCCCCTCGATCCCCCCAGTTAGAGACCCCCCCAGCTTCCCACCAATCCCTGTGGTTCCCCCCGTAGAGACCCCCCAAGTTCCCCTCAATCCCACGCTCCCCCACTCAAGACCCCCCCCAGCTCCCCATGCTTCCCCTACTAGAGACCCTCCACTAAAGACCCCCCAAGTCACCCCAATCTCCCTGCTAGAGACCCCCACCCCCACAGCTGCATACCTTATCTATGGCTGGTATTTCCAAAGGGCCCAGAGGGAACGCCAGGCCCAGATCCCATTCCCTGGCAGCCGGACACTACGTCTCTTTTGAGCTCATTGGGAAACTCTCTTCTAGGGGCCCGATTCTCATTGACACTATGCTCTGGCGGCATAAAGGGGCCTGACAGCGGGTGTCAGTGACCGCTGGACTCACGGCCCCAGCTGGATTTCAATGGGGGATAATTCCCTTGGGCCTGTTAGAAACTCTTTATCTTCACCCTCTATTGTCTCTATTACAGTAGCACGCCACACTCCTCCTGATAGAGGCGCTCCTGGCGCCCCTTGGACCAGGACCCCTTGGTGCTTGGAGCTGCAAAGCACAGACCAATGACAGTTCCTGCCCCCGAAGAGCTTAATTCACTCCAAAGGAACCCTGGTTAATACGGGGATTTCAGTACAATCCTGTGTGGGATCCGGGGATTCCAGCAAAGGATCCACTGGGATCTAGGACGATGCTGCATTTGAACGGCGTTACTGTAGGACCCCGGGAAAGTCTCTCGAACTCCATGGACCCCAGTTCCTAGCTTTGAAAAACCAAAAAAAAGTGATCCGAAATAACCAGGAGCCTACTTAAAAAGATCGGTCGCCAAGCATGAGCAGAGACATCCCCGGGAAGAGCAAGTAACGTCAGACACAGACTCCGCCGGCCGGCACGTCGGGTTGGAGCCAAGATCTGGGAGGAAGACAGGCGTTCGTTAGCTTGTTCATTTCTTTGGCAGCTCTCTGCAAGGGATGGGAAATTTTTCGGGATCGTGATGCTAACTATGCAGATCTCAGTCAAGCTGGCGTGGGTGGGACAAGCAATTCCCATAGCCACGGTCACTATAACACCATAGATAGAGAGATAGAGATGGGGATAGGGATAGATAGATAGATAGATAGATTAGATAGATAGATTAGATAGATAGATTAGATAGATTAGATTCCACTGCAAAGGCCCAGTCCTACTGTAGTCAATCGGGGTTGAGGGCCCTCAGCACTTTGCATGATGAGATCTTACTTTCCCCCTGATCACACCCCACTCTTCTCAGCTGTTGCCTTGTATTCTTTCACAGGCTGCACGGTCTGACGTCCACCCGAGCCGCTCTCCGCTCTCTCTACCTGAAGAGCTTGGGAAGCGCGTCTCCATGCTGGGACCTGCAATAGCTCTAACTGACTCCAGAACCCCCGGGAGGCTTGGTTCGACGCTCAGCTTCGGTTCAATCTGACGGCTAGGCCGTAGATTCCCTTAATCGGTTGTGTCCATTCTAGGCCGGCGGCTGGCAGGTGCAAGAGGCAGTGGCCAGCGGGGTGGGGGGAGGAGCTCTTTCAGAAAGAATCAGCCTGTTCCTGGCCCTATTCATTGCTAAGCTGGCCTAAGAGGGTTTGCAGCGGCCCTTGGGATGAGCGCATCCCCGAGCGCTGCTTGTTCCTGGATGAAATCATGCAGCAGCAAGTCTCAGCGCCCAGGTGTGATGGGGCTAGCAATGACCCTGCAGACGTTCCCACTCGAGCTCTGAGACCCACCTGCCTCGATGGGGGCCCTAACCACTGAACCAGCCTTCCACTCTAGCCATGAACGGGAAACCCTGCTCCTTCTTCTGAGCCACCTGCTGCCAGTTGCTGTCAGAGATGGGAGGCTAGGCAGAGACCTTAGGTCTGATCCAGCCGGATCATTCCTACACCTCGGCCGCTGCTCGTTCTTTAGCCCGGGGGAAATCTGTCCCGCCAGGGATGGGAATGGACGAGGGGAAGGATCCAAGCTGCAGAGCGAACGGGAACCGACAGAGGCCACAAGTACGTGAGCGAAGCGTGGGAACGGACAGGGTCAAGGATCTATTTACTAACTACGAGGGTGATTTCCAGCCCCCCCCCTCCCCCCGCAGGGACGCCGCGAGCTGCACGGCCGGCCGGCCCGTCTGCCTTCAGCCCTCTAATGCTCTTCGCTTCAAACAAACCACATCTCCACACCAGGATACCGTCCCTCTGTATGAACAGACATCCATGCAGCCCCTGCCACACTCGCCGAAAGCCAGCTGATGGATTCACAGCCATACCGTGCCCCTGCTCTCCCCAGCCAAAACACCCTACTCCCGGCTTCCAGGGAATCTAGGGTGACCAGATGTCCCGATTTTATAGGGACAGCCCCGATATTTGGGTTTTTTTTCTTATATAGGCTCCTATTACCCCCCACCCCCTGTCCCGATTTTTCACACTTGCTGCCTGGTCACCCTAAGGGAATGACCTTTTGCTGGGATTCCCCCCCGCACCCCCCCCCTTCACTGCCTCACAAGCAGCCACTCAATCCTGTGTGCGGAGCCGCTTGGCCGTTCCTGATTCAAAACCCACCCCACCTACGGCTTCGATGGGTCGTTGGATGAGGCTCATAGGGGGTGGGCACCAACGGGTCTGACCCCACATGGGGGTGCAACGATAACGCAGTTCGATTTAGGGCCAATCTTCTGAGCGCGTGCCCCACAGCAGACAACCCCCACTCCTGGGGAAGACCCTTCCCTAACCCTGCCTGGGTTGCTTTGGGTTTGACGCTACATCAGAGCGGCACTTCGAAGTCCCTACCGGAATCGCTGCCCTCGGCGCGGCACATACAGATAGCGAGAGACGGTCCCTGACCCCGAAGACTTTTACAGTCCAGACAGAATACTTACACACAGGCGCGGAAGTGACTGGCCCTGGGTCCCAGGTGGAGCATGTAGCAGAGATGGGACTTGAACCGAGATCTCCCAAGTCCGGGGCCGGGGCCTTAACAACAGCACCAGCTTCCCCCTTTCGCTAGCATAACCCACCACTGAGAGTGTGTCCAGGTCCCGGCCCTGCTCGGCCCGATCCACAGAGAATGAAGCTGTTACAGACCCCGACGCCCTTGGCTGTCCTCCAGCTCAAACCGAAATCGCTCCAGCGTTTAGCTCTGGAGGGCCCTGGTTCAGTCCCCACTGCATCGGCCGAGACAAAAGCTGCCACATACGTGGGGGCTAGCCCACAATTCACTCCATCCCCCGAGGACGCTGCTTCATCCACTTTGGCCAACCCCTCCCCTCACTGACCTCGAGCAGGGCTTGCAAACTCTGGGTGCGTCCGCTCCAGCTACCGTGGGTACGTCCACTCGACCCGGGGGACGACACCTTCCCGCCGCAGCGTGGGCTGTGAAACCAGCCCCGGAGGCAGGGAGAGAAGCGAGCGCTTTCCCAAGGTTCTTAACGAGCTCCTAGGTATTTCCACAGGCGTTGTTCCTCCGAAGGGAGTTGCCTGGGCCAGGAGCATTTCAAATCTCCAAGAGGCTTTTACTGGGGTGGCTGGAGGCCGTCAGTTGTCTGGCAAACGTCCCCTTCTCCTGGATCTTTCCCACCCAGCCCCACTCCAGCCTATGATGTTCCCAGTGGGCTGTGCCCATCAACACCGGGTTTAGGGGACCCTCCCTGGGGACAGGGCAGCCTCCGGACAGAGGGTTTAGCAATTCACCTGCCGTTGCTCTATACTGGAGAAGTCAGGGCCTGCAGAACGGTGCGCATCACGCCTAGGACAGGGCGTCACTATCCGAACTCTCCTAAGAGGGCAGAAAACGCTTCCTCTGGTCTCACCTATTCACCCCTTCTCCATCTGTCTGTTTATCTATTTTCCTTTCCCCTCCCTGGGCTGAGAACCTTTCTCCTTCGCCTATCCATCCGTGTCTTTGTATGTATCTATTTATCCATCTAACCTTTCTTTGAGCCCGCTTCCTTGATTTCTAGTTAGAGAAGAAAGAACGAATATGAATTAGTGGATGGGTCAGAAAATATCCTTCTTATCTATCGGTCTAGCTATCGCCAGACAAAGGCATCCATCCACCTATCTACCTATGTATCTCCATACATCTATCTATCCATCGCTCTATCTACCCTCTCCCCCACCCTACATCTCTGCTTAAGACGCGAGAGGGAACTTGAGCTGATGTCAATCTCTGGGGCCTATTGGGAACCCGAGTGCATTTTCCCAGGCTTCCCGACTTCGCTGTGCCAAAACCTCCCGCCACAAGGAAAAACCGCACCATAATTCCTGCTGGTTCCAGCACCGAGCGGCTGCTCCTTACCCCACCGACGCCCCCGGCACCGGGCGGCGTCTCTCTGCAGCACGGCACTGGGGCTGGGTTTCTGCAGCATCAGTTTTCATCCCAGCACTTGACAGGACGAGGTGCTAAACAAGCGGCCCCGTGCAGAAACAGGGGCATCTCAGCAATCAAGGGCTCAGCCCTGCTGGGACCGCAGATCCCATTGGGTTGAGAAAGGAGCCAGGATGGCCCCAGGCGACATGGGTCAGAGCTCAGTGCTACGGCTCAGGATGCCTGGGTTCTGCTCCCATCTCTCCGACTCCCTAAGCAACCGTGGGCAAGTCTCAGCCCCTCACTGTGCCTCAGTTTCCCTACCCATAAACAGCTGCTTTATACGTGCTACCGCTACTGTGCTATTCCCCACACTTTGCAAAAGCACCTCCTGATTTTGGGGTGCCCAGATTCCGACGCCCTCAAAGGGGTGAGGAAGACTCCATGGCTGGGGCATCCATCCACCGCCTTGATCACATGCTGCACTTACTTGGGAAGATCAAAGGCCCTGGTTCTAATCAGGAGCCGGGCCCTGGGCCAGAGCCCCCAGCCACCGCTGTGTGGGGCAGGCAGCTCCTAGGGACCCAGAGCCTAGCTTCTCTGGGAACAGGTGGGGGTTGTGTTTGGGTTTTTCTGAATGCACCCGAACGCCTGCAGGGCTGACTTGCTGGGGGAGGCTCAGCTGCTGATTGGTGGCTGGGTAATTGGCCCGGCTAAGGGATCCAGGAGGATTCTGGCTGCTGCGTAACCCCTGGCCTGGGAGGGATGCTAGAAGGGATCAGAATCTGGCATAGAGAGCTCTCAGAGCAAGGGGAGCCCTTTCTCCACGAGGGAGGTTGAAGAGGGGGCTAGTGGCAGAGCCAAGGGTAGAACCCAGGCGTCCTGGCCCCCAAAGCCCTGCCCCAACCACTTAATCAAACTGCCCGGCCTGCCAGAGCTGGGAATAGAACCCAGGATTCCTGACGCCCAGTTCCCTGCTTTAAAAGCTTTGCCTAAGTCTTCCCTGCAGCGTTAGCCCAGGTTCTTGCAGGGGTGTTCCCCTAACCCCCCCTCTGCCTACGCAAACCCTCTCACCTGCATCTGTGGGGCACTCAGCCCAGGCAAGCTGGGTCTACAGGTCCGATGCTGCTTTCACTCAGGCTGGTCACCCCGATGCAGGCTACATCGCTTCTAGCCCTCCAGCGCCTTCCCACAATCCCCCCCACCCAATATTCCCAGAAGGACAGACAAGTTCTCCCACAAGGGAAATAAAACCAGAGCCCAGCTCCGCAGCACAAAGAACCCACAGGATGTGCCCCTAGAAGTGCTAGCAACATACACAGGGGAGACAGAATCAGTGAGGACAAGGTTTTTCAGGGCAGCTGCAACCCAGGTGCTAATCACACAGGCTAACTCTGCAGCAAAGACACACCCTAAACCACATTCCCCTCTCAGAGCTGGGGACAGAACCCAAGTACTCTGCTCTAACCACTAGGCCAACACTACCACTCAGAAAACATGGTTCAAGTTCACCCTTACAGGCTCAGAAACCAGAAGGAAAAAAACATAATCCCCAAGCCCCCTGAATTTAAAATCTCATGATTGCGAGGTGCCTGACTCACGATTTTTTTGAACCCTGGGGGTTAGCGACACTGGGAATAATTTGGCAACTAATTTTACATAAAAATAAACTCGAGAGAATTGTGATCCAGAATTCTGAGATGACATTCACTGAGTCCCACTGCTTACCACTGACTGGTCCCCCAACTGATGGCTGAGCTGCAAGACGGAGGCACTCATGCGGCTGACTCGGTGGCCTTGACTCCAGAAACTTCGGCTGAAACCTGACAACCAAAAAGAGAACCCAGCGCATCTGCGAGCTGCTGGCTTCTTGGAGGCACCAGTTTCACAGGTGGAAAAGCGGCAAATGGAAATTCACACAGAGGGCCCTACCAAATTCACGGTCCATTTTGGTCAATTTCATAGTCGTAGGATTTTTTAAATCGTAAATTTCATGATTTCAGCTATTTAAATCTGAAATTTCAGGGTGTTGTAATTGTAGGGGTCCTGACCCAAAAAGGAGTTGGGGGGGCTTGATTATTGGGGGGTGTGTGCGGTACTGCCATCCTTACTTCTGCGCTGCTGCTGACGGGGCATTGCCTTCAGAACTGGGTGCCCGGCCAACAGTCGCCGCTCTCCAGCCACCCAGCTCTGAAGGCAGCACAGAAGTAGGGGTGGCAATACGGCGACACACCCCCCCCCCCCCCCAGCAAATCCCTTTTGGGTCAGGACCCCCAATTTGAGAAACACTGGTCTCCCTGGTGTAATCTGTATAGTATAGGGTAAAAGCACACAAAAGAGCAGATTTCACGGTCTGTGATGCGATTTACATGGCCGTGAATTGGGTATAGGGCCCTAGTCATGAAGAAGGACAGGTGCTAAAATCAGGGGAGAGGTAACAAAGGTTCCATTTATACAGAGGAAACCTGAATTTGTAAGCTCTATGGGGCAGGGCCTGGCTTTTTGTCTTGGGTGTGTACAGCACCCGGCGCGTGGGGTCCTGGTCCAGGACGGAGGCCGCTGGGCAATACCTCAATATAAATACGTAATAATAATAATGCAGGGAAGCGTTTAAGCACGTGGTTAACTTTAGGCACATGTTTAAGTCCTGTTGGGTCATTTACACTAATGAACTAAAATAAATTACAGCTGCACCCACTTTACGACCCCTTTACACTGCCAGAGGGGGTGTAAAGGAGCAGTCTAGAGGCGAATCAGGTCCATGGACTTCAGTGGGTCTGAAGCACAATCTTATCATTGAATGTCTATGGTATGGTGACAATGTGCGTGGATCCCAGGGCGCTAGGTGCTGGACAAATGCAGAACAAATAAAAAGGCTCCGCTCCCCAAGAGCTTGAGAGCTTCCCCAAACGGGAGCCTAGGTCACAGGCCATGCCGGGCTGCCGTGTCTCACGACAGCAATGTCTGCACTCTGATTAATTCAGCGTCAAGCGACAAGCTCCAAACCACAGGAATAAGCATGGGACTTATGTCTGAGCGTGAAGATGGTTTTCATTAGCCCCCCACATCGCCACTCAGCCAAAGCTTATGAGAAAGCCAATTAGACGTTTACAGACTCTCAGGGTCGGATTCTGGTCTCCGCCCATGTAAAACTATTCAGTTAGTCTGGATTTACCCAAGTGTAACAGAAGCTGGCCTTTATTGTATATTCAAAAAGCACAAACCCTACGGATATTAACTGGCACACACTGAGCATTCTTCTAAATACGGCTATTCATTTCTTCTGCTGGCTAGTATTTTGCAAGTCTAGCACCTTCCACCCGAGCAGTGCCGTGTTAATTGGCTGAGCCTCGTGACTCACTTGTATTATCAGCCCGGTTCCACAGAGAGGCAAACTGAGTCAGCAGCAGCCCTGAAGAACCCAGGCGTCCTGGCTCCCAAGGCATCTGCCCTAGCCATTAGACTGCACGCCGTTCCTTTCATTTATTTAAAGTGATGTGTTTTCCATGCCTTGTGATGCTGGCTCCCAGAACAAAGGATGGGGAGAGAGAGGATAGAACACATGTCGCTCCTGATCAGAACTGCTGTTGTGTCTCAAACAAAGCCACTCCCCAGCTACATTAAACTGGTGCGTGGCTTGCTTTCCAGCATGAGCTCACTCATATATTTGTCACTATGGTTTAACTGTAGGAAAACATCCCGTTCAGGACAGTCCATAACTGAAGAGACAGCCAGGAAGCGAGTATGTGTCAGACAGAGATCAATATGTTTGTCAAATGTACTTGTTGGAATGGACTGTGCTAGACACATCTAAGTAGAAGGCACCTGCAGGGCTGGATGTTCTAGGTACATCTAGGTAGATGACACCTTTGGAGCTGGATGTTCTCGATACATCTAGGTAGGAGACACATGCAGAGCTGGATGTTCTAGGTACATCTAGGTATAAGGTGCCTGTGGAGCTGGATGTTCTAGGTACATCCAGTAAAAGGCACCTGTTGAGCTTCTGAAAATGTCAGGTGTGTCCAGGTTGAACATCTCTTCTGGGATATTGAACATTGCAGGTACCAAGGAGAACACACCTGCTATTCTGCTGGGTGTCACAGGCACATCTTAATATGGCTTTGATGGTATGTTACTGTGTGCTGCCGAAGAAGAACCAGGAGAGAAGGAGTTAAGTAAAGTTTTTTCTGAAGTGTCTGGCGGACTCTTCACTGGACCGAGTTTCAACGGTTTTTTAATGTGCTGCAGTTTTGTGTCTGGGAGCTGCCATTTTTCTGTTTGGTTTAGTGATGACCAACATGTTTCTCGCAGTGACATGATGTTTAAAAGGGCTACCAAAGCGCGGGGTAATAAAAGGGATCTGATGCCTACTGAGGGTGTTTCATACTCATACACAGAGGCTCTGGGAATCAGGACTCCTGGGTTCTGTCCCTGGATTTGGGAAGGATGTGGCCTAGAGATGGGAGAGGGGGTCAGGAGATGTAGATTCTATTCCCAGCTGTTAGCAGGAGTGTGGGCTAGTGGATAGAGCAACGGAGAGTCTCTTGGGTCCTATTCTCAGCTCGCAGTCAACGGAGCTATGCTGATTTACACCACCTGGGAATCTAGGCTGCTGGGTCCAACACATCCCTGTTGTAATCGTAACGTGGACCATACAGTGTGGTTGTGTTGATGTTCTTTGCCTAATGATTTAAGTTAACCGCAGCCTCATGTTTACAGGGCTGTGTGCTTTATGGCCCTCAGATAAACACGCGTTAGGTAGGAGGAAACAGAGATTTCCTGACCCTTGCAGCTGGATTTACGGTCGCTTCCTCCTACCTACATTCACAGTTCCATTCCCATCCCGCTGGCCCCTGCCGCTGGCCCGAGTTCTCCTCTCCAGTGCCACAAGCGAATCTTTGCCTCTCTGAGCCGGGCTGTGAAACCAAAGCCCTGAGGACACTTTTCCAATCAGAATGCACACAAAATGTTTTGACATTTCCAGCAAAACAATATTTTGGGGGTTTAGGGGGGAGTTTTGGGTCAGTTGAAATATCCCCTTTTGATTCAGTTGCAATGTCTGTCCCAATTTTGACAGCTTTTATTTTATAATATCAAATCAAATAAATTTTGCAATGCTTCATTCCAACAAGTTGGCTTCATTTCATTTTTTCCCCCTAAACCTAAATTTCATTGAAATTGACATGCTTTGATTTTCAACAAAATGGTGTTTGCCGATGGGAAATATCTTTTGTCCGAAATTTTTTGACCAGTTCTACATACATCCCTTTCCAGTGTGGCTAATTCCTTTCTACCTTCCTAAATTCCCCCAGAATTGGAAATGATTCTCTAGTCTAATACCCTGCCCCCCAAGAACTGTTGTGTAACATCCCTGAGTATAAACACCAGGATAGATAGATAGATAGATAGATAGATAGATAGGGTGTATGGGGATAGATAGACAGATTGTATGGGGATAGATAGAGATAGAGTGTATGGGGATAGATAGATAGATAGATAGATAGATAGATAGATTGTATGGGGATAGATAGATAGATAGATAGATAGAGTGTATGGGGATAGATAGATAGATAGATAGATTGTATGGGGATAGATAGATAGATAGATAGATAGATAGATTGTATGGGGATAGATAGATAGATAGATAGATTGTATGGGGATAGATAGATAGATAGATAGATAGAGTGTATGGGGATAGATAGATAGATAGATAGATGCATTGCACTGGCTCACATCAGTCATAAATGCAGCCTGTCGCCTATAAACTGCCGGCCTCATTCACGATGAACGGCCCTGCATACAAATCCATGTTAGTTATATTTGATCTTCCTTTATTGCATTATTCTTTAGGAAAATCAGACATCACACCCTTCATCCAAAAACAACTGGACGAGAAGCAGCACAATTTTTTTTTTCTTTTCTTGTAACATGAGGCAGAAAAGAAACCAAGTTCTTGTCAAATTCCGCCCCCTCCGAAAAGCACAGTTGGAATTAATGGGAGAATGTAGAATTTTTGGAGCCAAATGGAATAATAAGAAACAAAGTATCATCTGGAATTGCTGGCTGAGAAATCTGAAGAGTCATCAAAATGTGTCAGGCGATGGAGCCATATGTTAATAATAACAACTCTGCTAGCCAGGCCCCAGGAGGAAAGTAGCGCGTAGGATCCCCTGTCACGGACCAAGACCCCGTGGTGTGAGGGGCTGCACAAACACAGAATAAAGAGGCCACACCCCAAAAGCGCTTGCAATCTGTCTCTTTTCTTATCTAGCCTGATCGACTTTAGCAATAATAAATACGAGACAGATTTTACTGCATGAACTTCCAGTTTCTTTTTTAGTTCTCGGGGGGCCAGGCGGGAACCTTGAAAAGGACAGAGATTCGTATCAGAAGTGGAATCATGCGTGCCACTATAATGACATCTTATCCTGTGTGTGTGTGCGTGTGTGTGCGCGCGGCCTCTATTACTGTAGTATCTGGCTGTCTCAATCTTTAATGGATTTATTCTCACGACACCCCTGTGAAGCAGGCAGTCATAGAATCATAGAATCTCAGGGTTGGAAGGGACCTCAGGAGGTCATCTAGTCCAACCCCCTGCTCAAAGCAGGACCAACCCCAACTAGATCATCCCAGCCAGGGCTTTGTCAAGCCTGACCTTAAAAACCTCTAAGGAAGGAGATTCCACCACCTCCCTAGGTAACCCATTCCAGTGCTTCACCACCCTACTAGTGAAAAAGTTTTTCCTAATATCCAACCTAAACCTCCCCCTCTGCAACTTGAGACCATTACTCCTTGTTCTGTCATCTTCTACCACTGAGAACAGTCTAGATCCATCCTCTTTGGAACCCCCTTTTAGGTAGTTGAAAGCAGCTATCAAATCCCACCTCACTCTTCTCTTCTGCAGGCTAAACAATCCCAGTTCCCTCAGCCTCTCCTCATAAGTCATGTGCTCCAGCCCCCTAATCATTTTTGATAGGTTTCAGTGTAGTAGCCGTGTTAGTCTGTGTCAGCAAAATGAAAATAAAAGAAAAACTTGTAGCACCTTAGAGACTAACAAATTTATTTCAGCATAAGCTTTCGTGGGTTAGTACCCACTTCATCGGATGCATGGAATGAAACATACAGTAGACAGATATTTATACAGTCAGAGAAACATGATAAGGTGGAGGTGCATAGACCAACCTTAAGAGGCTAATTAATTGAGAGGAACCATAACAGCAGGGGAAGAAAAACCTTTGAAGTGATAAACAAGATGGTCACACAGGTGTGAATCCTCATTCACACCTGTGTGACCATCTTGTTTATCACTTCAAAGGTTTTTCTTCCCCTGCTGTTATGGTTCCTCTCAATTAATTAGCCTCTTAAGGTTGGTCTATGCACCTCCACCTTATCATGTTTCTCTGACTGTATAAATATCTGTCTACTGTATGTTTCATTCCATGCATCCGATGAAGTGGGTACTAACCCACGAAAGCTTATGCTGAAATAAATTTGTTAGTCTCTAAGGTGCTACAAGTTTTTCTTTTATTTTCATTTTGCTAATCATTTTTGTTGCCCTCCGTTGGACTCTTTCCAATTTATCCACATCCTTCTTGTAGTGTGGGGCCCAAAACTGGACACAGTACTCCAAATGAGGCCTCACCAGTGCCGAATAGAGGGGAATAATCACGTCCCTCGATCTGCTGGAAATGCCCCTACTTATACAGCCCAAAATGCCGTTAGCCTTCTTGGCAACAAGGGCACGCTGTTGACTCATATTCAGCTTTTCGTCCACCGTAACCCCTAGGTCCTTTTCTGCAGAACTGCTGCCCAGCCATTCGGTCCCTAGTCTGTAGCAGTGCATGGGATTCTTCCGTCCTAAGTGCAGGACTCTGCACTTGTCCTTGTTGAACCTCATCAGATTTCTTTTGGCCCAATCCTCTAATTTGTCTAGGTCCCTCTGTATCCTATCCCTACCCTCCAGTGTATCAACCACTCCTCCCAATTTAGTGTCATCTGCAAACTTGCTAAGGGTGCAGTCCCCACCATCCTCCAGATCGTTGATGAAGATATTGAACAAAACCGGCCCCAGCACCGACCCTTGGGGCACTCCACTTGATACCGGCTGCCAACTAGACATGGAGCCATTGATCACTACCCGTTGAGCACGACCATCCAGCCAGTTTTCTATCCACCTTACCGTCCATTCATCCAGCCCATACTTCTTTAACTTGCTGGCAAGAATACTGTGGGAGACTGTATCAAAAGCTTTGCCATTATCCCCATTGTACAGGTGGGAAAACTGAGGCACACAGCCTCTAAGTGGCTCTTCTCCCCACTTTATGGATTTATGGAGGTAACAAACCCTCCTTTGTCTAGCTGGCCTATCCAGACGGCGAGCAATTTGGGACAGGGGCTGTCTCTTGCTCTGTGTCTGTCTAGCCCCCGGTGCCCGGTCTCAGTCGGTGCCCCCTAGCTGCTGCCATAGACTACTCCTAATCAAGAGAAGGAGCTTTGTTTTCCAAGGTGGGTCTGAGGTGCCCGGCCCAGCGCCGATGCCCTAGAAGTGAGTGATGCCAGCCAGCTGGCGGCTGGCCTGTAAGGCCCCACGCTCCAGGCTTTCCCTGGCGCTCTCAGCCTCCATCTCTCCAGAAACAAGCCGGCCAGGGGCCAGGCGAGCCGCTGTTTATCGCGCTGACCGCGCACTTCCTCTGGGTGAGGGACAGGAAAAGAGTCAGAACAAGCAGGGAAACACACACACTCCTCCTCCCGGCCAGGGGGCAGGGGCTCTCCCCTCCCCTCCCACACACACACACTTTGCAGACGCACTAGGTACACACCATCACACACACAACCGCCCACACACCCCGGGCAGACCCCTGGCCAATAAGCAGGTGCGCGCCCCACTTACAGACGCACATCCCGGACCTCACCGTGCTAACAGAGTCACACCAGGACAAGCCTCAAACCCAACACACACACCCGTCAGACACACACCCAACAAACGCCTGACGGACAAAGAGCCCAGCCTGGCACCCTGCCAATGGGCGAAGGCACACACATGCTCCCGACCACTGGTGAAGCAAGGGGCATGTTTCCTGCATTGGGGGCCGACCCGGAGGGCTCCTGGCCAAAGAAAGACAGGAAGAGTCGGCCGTGGCTGAGCGGAGAGGGGGGCGCATGGCCGGGGAAGAACCATGGGGGAAGCAGACGCACACACCAGACACATTGCAACACACCCCATTACACAATGCCCTTACACATGTCACACAACCACCACATAACGCCCTGAGACACATCACATCACACACCCACCACACACATCACACAACACCCTGACACACATCACACAATCACACAACTATCACACAACACCCTTATGCACATCACACACCCACCAGAAACATCACACAACACCCTGACATCACACAATGTCCTTTCACACCACACACTCTCACCAGAGACATCACACAGCCACCACACGCATCACATAAAACCAGCATCACACAACAACCTTACACACGTCACCCACCCACCAGAGACATCACACAAGCACCACACACATCACATCCTGACATCACACAATGCCCTGACACACATCACACACTCACCAGAGACATCACAAAACCACCATACACATCACAAAACACCCTGATGTCACACAACACCCTCGCACTCGTCACACACACACCAGAGACATCATACAACACCCTGACATCACACAACGCCCTGACACACATCACACACTCACCAGAGACATCACACAACTACCACACACATCACATCACAAAACACCCTTATGCACATCACACACCCACCAGAAACATCAAACACCCTGACATCACACACCCACAAGAGACATCACATACACACCACACACATCACACAAAACCGACATCACACAACAACCTTACACATGTCACACACCCATCAGAGACACCACACACACACACATCCCCAAACATCAGTCACACCAAAACCAAACACAAACATATCACACATACACCAAACATATCCCATAACCCTCCTGACACACACACACCACCAAGTACATCACACATCACCCTGACATGCACACACCAAACACACCATCTCAGGGGGCTGAGGGGAGCAGGCAGGCACTGGTCCTGACCCCCACTAAATCAGCATTCCCAAAATGATGGACTCTACAACCCCGCCCCCAAGCACATGGGAATCAGATTTCTCCTAGAGCGGGCCAGCACTTGTGGAACTCACTGCCTAAGGAAACAAGAACCACCATGGGCCTCACTCAGCACCTTCAGGGTGAGACGTAAAAATTGCATGGTCACCTTATGCTTCCCCATGGCAAAGGCAGCTAAACTCCAACAGGGACAGCGATTAATGAGCCTTAATTGGTATATTGGAGAGGACACGCGAGGTGCCCAGAAACAATGATGAGCATAGGATAAATGCAAGATAGATAGATAGATGAGATGACAAAGCAATCACTCCACACCTGACCTCTCAGGGTACCGCTACCCTGCAAAAAAAGGAAAAACAAAGCCATGCGGCCACGAGTCTCAGAACCAGAGTCAAATGACTCAGGTCCACGTTACGGGGCTAAAATTAGCAGTGTAGACGTCCTGCTTGGGCTCTGACTGCTGGTGAGGGTCTTGGCGCCCAGTCTCAGCGGGAACGTCTACACGGCTAGTTGTAGCCTGGTCATGCGAGCCTGAGTCAGCTGACCCAGGCTCTGAGACTCTTTAAAGCAGGGGCATTTTTGCAGTGTAGACGTATCAAAGGAGACCTGCGCGAGAGGTGCCCGGGAGTAATTCAGAACTACTGGAGACGAAAACCCAATTTGCAACATACCCTACTATAGGCTAATCCTTAATTTGCCAACTGAGTTTTAAGTGGCCTCTTACCGTATGTGTCAAACCTGTATGCTTAACAATCTGTTCCACCTCGTATTTAGCCTCCACACTCCGGATACTTGCTCCAGACCTGAAGAAGAGCTCTGTGAAACTCGAAAGCATGTCCCTTCCACCCACAGAAGTTGGTCCAAGAAAAGATACGACCTCCCCGACCTGGTCTCTCTAACATCCTGGGACCGACGCGACCACAACAACACTGGAAACAAGCGAGAAAGACAGACAGGCAGGCTGGCAACCAAGAGGAGCCAGGAAAGTCGTTAAAGGCAAATGGGAACCACAAGAGAGATTCCTGAACCAGGCCCGTCTGGCTTTGCTCCCCACACAGGGTGACACTTTGAAACCGCCAGGCACGACCCCCCCTCCTGGGAAATCCGCTCCCCGGGCCCCAGACATGTAACTGGAGAGAGGCCTGTCTCGCCCCAGAACCAGAGCCCCGCATTCGAAATCCGATCGTGTGAAAAACAGAACATTAAAAAACGGGTGGAAACTGACACCCAGACCCAGCCGATTCTGCATGGAGACTGTCTGCAGCTGACTGGGATGCGCCTGGGGTTGCAGGCGGGCGGCCATTGCCTGGTCTGGAATAGCAGAGGCTGGAGGTCAGGGCTGAGAACTATTAGTAGAGCTGGGTGTGTGGGGAGCCCAGCACTGGAATAGTAGGGGGACATCGGCAGAGGCGCATGGGAAGGGGAGCTCAGGGGTTGCTTAACGGGGTGGGTCTGTGGGGTGGCACTGGAGGGCGATAGCCGAGCTGTGCGTGTGGAGAACTCAGGGGACGAGTAGCCGTGGGGCTGTGGACTGGGACTCGGGGGGTGGGGGGTGGCTCAGGATCTGAATAAGGGGTGCTGCCATTCAGGAAGGAGTTCCATCCCCAGAGCCATGTGTGAGGTAGTGGGGGAGCCTGCCTAGGGCCTGTTTCCCTATAGCGTGGGTGCAGCAATAGCCATTTGTCAAGTCCAGCGCTAAATTCACTTACCAACAACAAAAAAAAGCATCTATTGATTGTCTAGCGTGTTCCCAGAGCACTAGACAAATGTTATCTCCACTGTGTTTACTGGTGTGATGAATAGGTTTCTATTCCCCATTATAAAGAGCATCCCGAGAACATATTTCATTAGTATTGATGGGCCCTAAGCAGGAAAGTCTCTGAATCCTTTGTCAGTCCTGCTTGGGGCAGAGCAGCGGCTAAGAAAGCCAACTGCCATGGGGCCCCGTCATGCTGCGCGCTGCCCAGCCACACAGCGAGAGACAGTCCCTGCCCTAGATGAGATCGGGGCTCCTTTGTGCCGGGCGTTGCACAGACACAGAGCAAGACACAGCCCCTACCCAAATTGCTCACAGTGTAAACAGACAAGGGTGGGAGGAAGCAGGATCACTGTGTTATCTCCATTGTCCAGACGGGGAACAGGACCGAAGCAACAGATTTGCCCCAGGTCAATAGAATCATAGAATCGTAGGACTGGAAAGAACCTCGAGAGGTCATCTGGTCCAGTCCCCTGCACTCATGACAGGACTAAGTATTATCCCTGACGGGTTTGTTCAACCTGCTCTTAAAAATCCCCAATGATGGAGATGCCACAACTTCCCTAGGCAATTTATTCCAGTGCTGAACCACCCAGACTGTTAGGAAGTTTTTCCTAATGTCCAACCTAAACCGCCCTTGCTGCAATTTAAGCCCATTGCTTCTTGTCCTATCGTCAGAGGTTAAGGAGAACAATTTTTCTCTCCCTCCTCCTTGTAACCTTTTACATACTTGAAAACTGTTATCATGCCCCCTCTCAGTCTTCTCTTCTCCAGACTAAACAAACCCATTTTTTTTCCAATCTTCCCTCAGAGGTCATGTTTTCTAGACCTTTGATCATTTTCGTTGCTTTTCTCTGGACTTTCTTCAATTTGTCCACATCTTTCCTGAAATGTGACGCCCAGAACTGGACACAATCCTCCAGTTGAGGCCTAATCAGTGCGGAGTAGAGTGGAAGAATTACCTCTCGTGTCTTGCTTACAACACTCCTGCTAAAACATCCCAAAATGACGTTTGCTTTTTTTGCAACAGCGTTACACTCTTGACTCATATTTAGCTTGAGATCCACTATGACCCCCAGATCCCTTTCCGCAGTTCTCCTTCCTAGTCATTTCTCATTTTGTATGTGTGCAGTTGATTATTCCTTCCTAAGTGGAGTACTTTGCATTTGTCCTTATTGAATTTCATCCTATTTACTTCAGACCATTTTGAATTTGAATCCTATCCCCCAAAGCACTTGCAATCCCTCCCACCTTGGTATCGTCCACAAACTTTATAAGCGTGATCTCTATGCCATTATCTAAATCATTGATGAAGATACTGAACAGAACCAGACCCAGAACCGATCCCTGTGGGACCCCACTCGTTATGCCCTTCCAGCATGACTGTGAACCACTGATAACTACTCTCTGGGAATGGTTTTCCAACCAGTTATGCACCCACCTTGTAGTAGCACCATCTAGATTGTATTTCCCTAGTTTGTTTATAAGGTCATGCGACAGACAGTATCAAAAGCCTTACTAAAGTCGAGATACAACAAATGGGGTGGGGGGATAGACGCTATCTCCCTAACCAGGTGCTTGCCTGCCCAAACTCCCAAGGCATCTGGTCACGGAAGAGACACTATAGGCCAGCAATAACAACATGTGATGAAGGAAAAGCCTTGGCCGCGTGGGTCACAGGCACCGGGATAAGCATTAGCTGCGCTCCCTAGAGGGGTGTCTCCCTAGAGGGGTGAACAATGCTCCGCATTCCCCCAGGGTGAGTCCAGGGTGATGTCAGCGCCTCTCCGCACACGCGGGGGAGGCCGCGGTGAGTCACCCAGCCCCGCCCCTCACTCATTTCCCCCACCACGGGGCGTCGGCACCCGTCGCTTGACCTTGCTTCCTCCATTGCAGGCGGAAAGTGCGGCCAAGCCGAAGGCGAGACCGACCCCCCAAGGCCTCTAGGAAGGGCTCAGCCGCTCCACAGGGAACCTGCCCGGGGGGAGGTGGGTGCTGCCTATAGGGCAGGTTCCTCACTCCAAGTCCTCCGCGCTAGGAACTAGCCCACTCTGCACCCCAGAGTCGGGTGTAGAACCCAGGTGTCCTGCTCTGAGTCCGCTGCCCTAGCACCACATTCCTTCAGTCCAGCTTCCCGGGCCCCTTCTGCTCTAGCCACTGGGCCCCACTCCCCAACCAGAGCTGGGCACAGAACCCAGGTGTCCTGCCCCCCAGCTCCTCCCTGTTCTAGCCACTGGGCCCCACTATCCTCCCAGAGCTGGGCATAGAACCCAGGTGTCCTGCCTCCCAGTCCCTCCCTGCTCTAGCCACTGGGCCCCACTTCCCTCCCAGAGCTGGGCATAGAACCCAGGTGTCCTGCCCCCCAGCTCCTCCCTGTTCTAGCCACTGGGCCCCTCTCCCCTCCCACAGCTGGGCACAGAACCCAGGTGTCCTGCCTCCCAGCCCCCTTCTGCGCTAGCCACTGGGCCCCACTCCCCTCCCACAGCTGGGCACAGAACCCAGGTGTCCTGCCTCCCAGCCCCCTTCTGCGCTAGCCACTGGGCCCCACTCCCCTCCCACAGCTGGGCACAGAACCCAGGTGTCCTGCCTCCCAGCCCCCTTCTGCGCTAGCCACTGGGCCCCACTCCCCTCCCACAGCTGGGCACAGAACCCAGGTGTCCTGCCTCCCAGCCCCCTTCTGCGCTAGCCACTGGGCCCCACTCCCCTCCCACAGCTGGGCACAGAACCCAGGTGTCCTGCCTCCCAGCCCCCTTCTGCGCTAGCCACTGGGCCCCACTCCCCTCCCACAGCTGGGCACAGAACCCAGGTGTCCTGCCTCCCAGCCCCCTTCTGCGCTAGCCACTGGGCCCCACTCCCCTCCCACAGCTAGGCATAGAACCCAGGTGTCCTGCCTCCCAGCCCCCTTCTGCGCTAGCCACTGGGCCCCACTCCCCTCCCACAGCTGGGCATAGAACCCAGGTGTCCTGCCCCCCAGCCCCTCCCTGCTCTAGCCACTGGGCCCCACTCCCCTCCCAGAGCCGGGAGAAGGAGGCAGCTCCAGCCCTGGAGGCAACGTGGGGCCGGGCCACAGAGGGGTTCAAAGCCTCCGGAGCTATTTTAAGCCAGGCTCCACTCAGCAGAGCCGTCACACGCCTGCCCGGCGGGGCCTGCAGCCCCTGTGCTGCCGCCCCTCCCGCTGACATCCGGGCAGGCCGAGTCACGGGGCAGAGCGGCGCCTAGTGGTTAGAGCAAGGGGGCTGGGAGACGGACACTCCAGGTGGCTTCACGGCTCCAGCCTGCTGGTGCAGTGTTGGGCAGGGGGAGGTTAGCTCGCATCACTGCTGCATCTCAGCTTCCCCAAAGCTGGGCTCAGCACAGGGGCCTGGGAGTCAGGACGCCTGGGTTCTATTCCCAGCTCTGGGTGGGGAGTGGTGATTAAAACCTCAACCTGATCCCCCTGGTGGGAGGGGGGGGGCTGGTCAGTTCTGCTCTGATGGGGAAACTGAGGCACGGAGCCAGGGAAGTGACTGGCTCAAGGTCAAAGAGCAGAGCTGGGAATAGAACCCAGGAGTCCTGACTCGCAATTCCCCTGCTCTAACCACTAGACCCCACTCTCTTCCCAAAGCCATTCAGAACCCAGGCTGCCTGTCTTGGTCATCCGCGCCGAGCGTAGAGCAGGAGACTGGGAGCCACTGCTCCTGGGTTCTGTTCCCAGCTACTGGAGGAAGTGTGGTCTAATGGTGAGAGCAGACGACTGGGCAGCAGAGCTCCTAGTTTTCATTCCCGGCTCTGGGAAGGAGTTTGATCGAGCGATGAGAGCAGAGGGCTGAGAGTCAGGACTCCTGAGTTTTGTTCTGCCCCTGATTCCCTGGGCAAAATCACCTCCCTGTGCTGTGCCTCAGTTACCCCATCTGTAAAATGGGGGGTAAACGGTAACACCTGCATCTCCCGAGCAGGTTTGGAGGATTAGCTCATAAATAAAATGCTTTGCGATCCCGGGAGGGGTGGCGCTATGCCAGAATCCCCAGCCCGACAATGTCCCAGCGCACAGGGGTGGACGTTGAGTGTATGGAGCCCGCTGAGGTGACATGCCCACTGAGCGTCTGGGACACAGCGCGTTCCCTTCTGCGGCCGTGGTGACCTTTCCCTCCGCATGCTGCGTGAGCCACGGATGTCACCCCTCACCGCGTCAAGGGCGCCTTCGCTCGCATATAGCACTGCCTTGGTCAGGGTGAAATGCCACAAGGACCAGGCTGTCCCCTCACCCGCAAAGTCAAACGTCACCCGTTTGCGAAGGAGGGGGATGTGGTTAGTGAAGGGAACTGGGGTTTTATCCCAGCCCTGTAAGGGGAATGACATCTAGTGGTTAGAGCAGGGAGGGCTGGGAGCCAGGACTCCTGGGTTCTATCCCCAGCTCTAGGAGGGGAGTGGGGTCTAGTGGTTAGGGCAGGGAGGGCTGGGAGCCTGTTCCCATTTCTCATGCTGACTCTCTGTATGACCTTGTGCAAGTCCCTTCTGGTTTGGTGGGAAGGGGGCTGTCCGGAGACCCAGTGTCTCTCTCCAGCCCTTCGCGATGCCCCTTTAAGGGCTATCTGTCCCGGGAAGGCGCAGGGACCCGGAGAGGACCCGCTATCTCTGCCCCTCCAGTTTCCGCTGCAGTGTGACCGGCACTGACGTGCTTCCTCCTGGGGCTGAGCAGATGGCGAGCTGGCCCGGAGACCGCTGGCCCAGCCAGGCCCTGGGAGGCTACACCCGGCCCTACAGCCCCAGCCGGAGCCCACTTGGGGGCTGGCCAACTCGGGACCCTAGTTGTTCAGGGACAAGCCCAGCCCTGCCCCTGCTCTAGATCCACTTAGTCCTCAGGTCCACTCAGCCTCCAGACCCTACTCCAGATCCATCCCCAGATCCACCCAAGCCCCAGATCCACCCCAGACCCTACTCCAGACCCACTCCAGATCCGTCCCCAGATCCACCCAAGCCCCAGATCCACTCTAGACCCTACTCCAGATCCACCCCAGACTCCAGACCCTATGCCAGACCCACTCCAGATCCAGCCCCAGATCCACCCAAGACCCTACTCCAGATCCACCCCAGCCCCTACTCCAGGTGCTACTCCAGATCCATCCCCAGATCCACCCAAGCCCCAGATCCACTCTAGACCCTACTCCAGATCCACCCCAGACTCCAGACCCTACTCCAGACCCACTCCAGATCCAGCCCCAGATCCACCCAAGCCCCAGATCCACTCTAGACCCTACTCCAGATCCACCCCAGACCCTACTCCAGACTCTACTCCAGATCCATCCCCAGATCCACCCAAGCCCCAGATCCACTCTAGACCCTACTCCAGATCCACCCCAGACCCTACTCCAGACCCACTCCAGATCCGTCCCCAGATCCACCCAAGCCCCAGATCCACTCTAGACCCTACTCCAGATCCACCCCAGACTCCAGACCCTACTCCAGACCCACTCCAGATCCGTCCCCAGACCCACTCAAGCCCCAGATTCACCCAGGCCCTATCCCAGATCCACTCAGTCCTCAGATCTGCTCTAAACCCTTCCGCAGATCCACCCCAGACTCCAGATCCACCCCAGCCCCTTTACCAGGTCCACCCAGGCCCCAGATCCATCCAGCACCTACCACCTCAGATCCACTCCAGCCCCCAGACCCTTCCCCAGATCCACCCCAGACCGACCCCAGCCAGCCTGCCCAGCCCCCAGCCCCTACTCCAGCCCCTACTCTTTACCCCAGATCCCCCCCCACACGTATCCAGCCCAGCTCCCATGCCCTATTCCAGATCAGCCCAGCCCACTGCCCCCCCCAAGCCCCATCCCATGCCTTATTCCCCCATCCCATCATGCCCCATCCAATTTCCACTCCGCTCCGACCTCCCCCACCCCCGCACTCTGCTCTAACCCCCTCCCTGCCCCTCTCCCCGCAGACGGGCCGCTCGCAGGAACAGGTACCATGGCCGGGTTGGGGGCCCGCCCAGCTGTTCCCAGGACTGGGGTCAGGGAGGAGGAAATCTTCCTGCTGCTGGCTGGTGCAGGGTGGGATGGGGGAGCAGGGCAGGCCGAGCTGGGGAGCAGAGCACGGAGGGTGAGGGAGTCCCTCTCTTTGAACCCCATGCTGGACTCGCCTGATCCCCCTTCCCCGCACAGAGGCCAGCCACCTGCCCCAGCTCCAGGCCCCCGCGCCGGGTCCATCTAGACAGAAACCAGCCTCTGCCAAGCCCTTGCCATCCGGGTCTCAGCTCCAGCACCACGGGGCTAATCCTGCCCTCCCTGGCGTGGTGTTGATCCAGACCCCAGCAGAGTGACTCTGCATTTACACCCGGATCGCTGACAGCAGAACGTGGACTGACCTCCTTTGCCCCCTCCCACCCCCCAGCGTTACTTTGGATTCACGTCCCTGTAACAGAGAACAGAATCTGAACCGATGTCCATTGACGCCCGTAGAATTGCTCCAGATTCGCACCGATTTAACTGAGCGCAGAATCTGGGGCCCAACTCTTGACACCCCCGCAGATTTACGCCGGCGTCACGGAGACCAGAATCGAGCCTCAGACCTCTTGAGAAGATCGAACTCCCTAGACGCTGGCCCCTGGATGCTCAGAGGAGCCCTGTGGGGCATTATCAGCCAATATCGGGCTGTAACATCAGAGGCAAAGCAGTGCCCCGGCCCCCAGCCCCTCTGTAGAAAGCAGCTGCTCCAGGACGCCCCTTGAAATCTCTTGTAAACAACCTCTGTCACTCGGGCACCTGGCTTGGCTTTTGGTGCTCGGATCCCAGTGATCAGCGCCCTGACAGTCACCGATCTGTATCCATCCAACAATCCGCTGTGGGCAAACCCCACCCTACTCACCTTTCTTCTGTCCTGGGCAAGGTATCTCGCCCCGGCAGCCTCCCAAGAAATCCTCCAGCAGGGAGCAGACGGGCCGTGGGAAGCAGCTGAAAGAGTTTTGGGGTGGGGGGGGGGGAATTAGGAAGGGAGAATTTATTTCCCTCTCCAGGGAAAAAAGAACCAATGAGCCCTCTTTTGAGTTTGGGTCTCGTCTCCTGCTCGGGGCAGGGTGGGTGCTGAGTCTGTGGGTCAGAGGAGGCTGTGGCAGGGAGGGGCCATTCAGTGTGAGGGGGAGGGAGCAGGAAGGGGGCTGGGAACCAACTCAGGAAGTTCTGACAAGGAAACTACTAAGGGCGCTGGGCTTGGAGGAAGAAGGGGGGAAAAAACACGCACACACACTACTTTTTCTTTGGCAAGAAACCAGCCTGTGTGAAATAGAAGCTGCAAAACAAGCATTAAACCAGAACCCATCACACAGAGCTGTGTGGCCAGGATCCAGCCCCCCGGGGCTGCGTCCTCACTAGGGAACTGGGTGGGTCGGCTCCCACCTGGTGAAACCCGAATGAGGACGAGGCCATTTGCAGCTTTCACACGAGCGAAAGACTCGGGAGCTTCGACCTCACTCATGTTAAAGCTATGACCGCGACCACCTTATTTTCACTAGGCAGTGTGGTTGTAGCCGTGTGGGTCCCAGGGTATTAGAGAGACAGGGTGGGTGAGTCCCACTCTGGGTCCCTGCCAGAACAACAGATACAAAACCTGCGGACACCTCCCCACTGCTACGTTGATCAACACCCCCCACAGCACCCCCTTCAAGATCCGTGGGTCCGACCCATGCCTCTCACAACACATGCGGTACCTCAGGCAGCGCACGAAATGCCCCGACAACCACGATGTGGGTGAAACCAGGCAATCACTAGGCTCGCGAATGAATTCACATGGGAAAGGGATAAAAGCCAAACACACCCTGTCCCCCGTGGTGAACATTCTTCACGGAGTGATCACTCCACGGCTGACCTCTCAGTCCTCAGCCTCAAAGGAAACCTGCACAGCACCTTCAAAAGCCAAGCCTATGAGCATAAATTCATCTCTCTCCCCAGCAGAAGTTGTTCCCCTAAAAGATATAGTGGGTCCCGCTTTGTCTCTCTTGGCGTCACTGGGCTTTTACCTTGGGTTAAGAACACAGAAGTGAATGCAAGGCCTGCGGTAGTCCAGGGGCTAAGACCTATGCCCACCCCACCTTGGCTGCTCTCTACGCCCATCATCCAGACACACCAGCCTTGAAGTGGGGAGGGGGTTTCAGATGCTTTATGGTAACGAAGAGCCAGATTTATTTTTTTTAAAGGCTTAGCCCTTGCAGGTGCTGGCCCCATTACCCAAGCAGAGTCTTGGAAAACTTGGCACAAAGGGATTTAGCCGCCTGACGCCCAACTGAACCCAATGGAAGTGAGGCGCTGAGATGCCTTTGAAGAGCTGGGCCTACACGATCAGCCCAAAGCCACACGCGGAGCAAGTGACAAAGGCCTCAGATCCCTTTTGCGGCTCTTCTCTGCACCCTCAGCAATTTTCCAGCATCCCTTTTTAGGCTGCAGACACCAGCCCTGGACGCAGTCTTCCAGGATCGCTCTCACCAACGTCCTATACACAGGTCAAATCACCACCCTGCTCCTCCTCACCACGCCCCAAGCTCACGTTGAGTGACTTGTTCGCTACCACCCCGAACTCCCTTTCTGAGTCCCTGCTTTCCAGGATCCAGTGCCCCGGTCTGTACTAGGAGCAAAGACCGCAGGACACTGCATTTAGCTGCATTAAAACACACTGCGTTGGAAGGGGCCCGTCTTACTCAGCGATACAGATGACAGCCCCGGCCCCATTGTTATTAACCACTCCGCCAACGCGTCATCTGCACGTGCCAGCAGCAGCGATGTCCGACTTACCTCCAGATCACCGAGGAAAGTGCAGAACGACGTCAGGCCCAGCCTGGATCCCGGTGGAACTCCACTATGAACACGTCCACTCAGGGATTCCCTGCTAGCGCTTCGGCTGCTCTTCAGCCCTCCACTCCCTGCCCGGCTTCCCCGTCCGTTTCCACGCCGGACCTGTTGCCCAAAGAAATGGGGTTTTTTTTACGCTGGGGCAGAAGCGTTTGGCTCCCCTTGTTCTCCAACCTGGCAGAACTGCGGCCGCTCCAGGTCGAAGACGGGCCGAAAAACACATAGGGCCTGATGCGCCTTGTAAACTCCCGCACGCCAGGGCAAAGCGGGCCCGACTCTCCATTGCCCTGCGCCTGATTTGAATTTACACTGAGGCCCCTTTTCACCCCGGGGCAGCATCAGGGGGGCACAAAACAGGTGACAGTGAGGATCGGGCCCTCGTGCTGCAGGTGGTAAATGCTCCCAAGCCAGACGGGGGGGAGCTGTGCGCCCCCCCTTTGCATGAATGTAAAATGACTATGCAAAGTCGTGGGTAACCAGGGAGCAAGCCAGGGGCTTTTCCTCCACCCTGCGAGGAGTGGGGGTCCACATCCTCTGAGGTTGCTGTCAATGCAAGACACGCACCTCAGTACCAATGAGGATCTGGGCTGAGGATACTCTGGGTTCTGGTTCTGAAGGGGTATCAGCGAGAGCAGGGTGAGCGCTCTTGTCAGGGAGAGTGTGATGATCCGGGTTTGCTTGGAGCAAAGCAGGGCGGCTCGCAAGGGGCAGCGTTCCCAGCAGATATTTCTCTCTGCTGAATAGCAACATCTGGCGGCCCACACAGCAAACTGCAAAGCAGTGAGAGGGATGCCGGGGCGGCCAGGACTGCCGGACAGACAGAAGGGTGGTCCGAGCATGGGCCCGGGAGCCAGGACTCCTGGGTTCGAACGCTGACTCAATGCGTGGGCCAAGGCAAGTTACTTCCCCCACCGTGCCTCAGTTTCCCCACCTGTCAAGCAGCAGTGATGATGCTGAGCTCATAGAGGGAGGAACGTCTATTCACAGTAAAGGTGATTTGTACAGAAAGTCTCAACAAGATGAAAACTCTCGGAAGACTCTAAAGAAACTCATTTGGGGACAGATCCGTTGGCTCCAAGCTCTCCAGCTGGCTGGGAATTTGAAAGGTGATGGATACATTAACGATCAAGAGGCACTCACATACTACGGCAACGGGAGCCATATAAGAACCTATGACAGGTAGACACCCAGTTAAAGGCCATAAAGCTTGGCTAGGGCCTCTGGGTTCGACCATATTCATAATACGAACGGCACAGTCATTGGACAGCAAGCTCTTTGAGGTAGGGACCATCTTTTTGTTCTGAGTTTGTACAGCACCTAGCGCCACTGGAGTGCCTAGGCACGACCTCCCCTGCAAATCAACATGGATTGTGTGTCACCGTATCTGTACCCCGGGGGGCACGCAGAGGTCTACCAGGGGGTATATCAACTCCTCTAGATATTTGCCTAGTTTTACAACAAGCGACATAAAAAGCCCTAGCCAAGTCAGTACAAACCAACATTTCATACAATGACTTGTTTAGAGTGCTCTATGTACTATACACTGAAATGCAAGTACAAGATTTATATCCCAATCGATTTATTTTCTAATTATACGGTAAAAATCAGAAAGTCAGCACCTTATTACTAACCGTGTCCTGCGACACTTTTGTGGTTTTATGTCTGATTTTGTAAGCAAGTCGCTTTCAAGTGAGGTGAAACTTGGGGGTACACAAGACACATCAGACTCCTGAAAGGGGGACAGTTGTCTGGAAAGTTGGAGAGCAAGAGGGCTGCCTCAGCACTCTGTGAAATTATAAAGTGCCCCACCAGGGGGCAGTCAGGATCTGCGATGCACGGAGCAGCGAGGCCGCTAGTGATAAGAGCCGCTTCTATCAGAGCTTTATTGAAGCCGCTTGCTGAACGAATAACAACAATTAGCTCCCGCCCAGCCCTCTTCATCTGTAGAGCTCCAAGCACTTTACAAAGGCGTGCCGGGTCATTATCCCCATTTTACAGATGGGGAAACCGAGGCCCGGCCCGGGGAAGTGACTTGCCCAAGGTCACCCGGCTGGCTAGTGGCAGAACTGGAACCAGAACCCAGGCCCCACTCCGCTGCTCTACCCGCTGCGAGATGAGTCCCAGTCTGCAGGGGCGGGTGGGCAGCTGAGGAAAGCATCCAGCCGTGAGGCTGCTCCTGTAAACTGCCCCTCAGGCCCCACCTAGGTCTTGTGCCTCGGGAAGCTTGGCCATGCATCTCACCTTCAGGCAGGAGAGGCCGCACGCCTGGGATCAGCCCAGGTACGGAACAGCTGCAGTCGACTTTCCTAGAGACAATTACTAGGTAAACAGAGGGAGGGCCAGATCCTGATCCCCGATGCACCCAGGGCAATCCAGAGGGCCTGATTCTCACATCCCCTTTACACCGCTCCAGCACAGCAGGAGCTGGGTAGAATCTCTCCCAGCGGGTAGAAACGGACTCCCAGCAGTCAGACTTCGCGGGGCTTGGACCCAGGGTGTGCTTTGGCCCATTTCTGACAGCGGGATCCAGAGCTGAGCTTCAGCTTCTTGGTTCTGGATCCGCTGAGCCCAACCGCGACCCTCTCCTCCAAACTCTGGAGGCCGCGGGAGAGCTGAATTCTGACCACCCTTGGGTCAGCATCGACGGAGCGAAGCCGGTGGGTCTTGCTCCGCTTGTGCCCCAGGGTGCAGGTGTTTGTGCCGCCTTGCCGACCAGGCCTGGCACCCCGGGTGCAAAGAAAGGGGACGAGCCCCGATTCTCCTCCTGCTCCCACCACCAGGCACCGGACTGGCACGGAGCCCCAGCTGGTGGAAACGGGCATCGCTCCGGTTACGCCGGTGGGCCGGGGTGACTCCCTGGCAGCCATGGAGGCGAGAGCAGGCCCCACCGCTCAGCAGCCGCCGCCCTGCTAAGCTCTCAGCTATTCATAGCTGGTAAGTACATTAGCCGGCCTCAATTGATGTCAAGCCACCGTTAATTGCCTCTCCTCTTTACACTAATAACTCTAATCACTCATAATGATTTTCACATTCCAGCGGGGCTGCACCATCCCCCCCCGCCCCGGCCTGAGCTCCATTAGAAAAGCATCCACCACCCCCCAGTCCCCAGCATGCCTTAAATCAGTCCCAATTACCCACCAGCCCGGCCAAACGGCTCTTCGGAGAGCCCTGTGATGAATGGGCTCACGTAGGGGGCTTCCTGGCCCTGGCCTGGCGGGGAGGGGGTTCCGGCTAAGCTCCCAGGGGTGCCGGGGCAGCAAAGGTTTGGTTTGATCACTTTGGCTCATCATCCTTTGGCCTTTATTAAATGGTGGAAATTAACTGGGGGGGTGGAGTCTCGGAGTCTTTGGGGAGCTGTTTAAAGAGACCCTCGCCGCCGCCTCCTCCGCCCAGTCGCTTCCTGTCTGTCCGTTTCCTCCCGCGGCCCAAGGCTGCTCTGTCAAGTGGGTGTAGCGCTGAGGAAAGGCACCGGCCCGCCAGCCCTGGCGTCCCGCTCGCGGCCCAGCCAGACCAAGCTGCCCCCCGTCGACGGGCCCCAGCCCGGCCCGGCCCTGGCGGAGTCACCTCAAAGGGGCAAGAGGCCTGGAGCGGCCCTGTGCGGGCTGAGGCCCGGCCAACTCGCCACGCGCCGGAGCAGCCGTCCGCGGCTGCGTGGGAAGCGGCCACAGGGCTCCTGTCCCGGTGCCAATCTCTTCCCGCCCCCCGCCCCACGTCCTGGTGCCTGCTCGGCACCCTCCCTGGTTCGGCCTGGGGGCATCCAGACATGGGCAGGGCCAGCATTAGGCCCTGGTAAGGCAGGTGCCCGCTGGGAGGGAAGCAGTGAATGCCTGGTGTGCCATGGTGCCCCAGGGCCATACTCCCCCTCCCCATGCCCCTAGTCCAGCAGCTGGGGGCGGCGGCTCTGCCTGGGCCCCCTGCAAACCAAGGGCATCTGTTTTGCCCTCTTCCCATGCCCCTTGTCCGACGGCCTCCTCCCTAGGACTGGGCTGGGCCCGGCTCCCCTGCAGATCTGGGGCCGCTAGAAGCCACCTTCGTCCTCCCGATTCTCTGGGGCAGTGCCCAGCCCCTGCTGTGAGAGCAGCCTCTGGGCTGCTCTAACTGACGCTCTGCCCCTTGGGATGCACAGAATACCCATAATGCCGTGCGCTTCGGTCATGCCGCCCCCCGATCTGCCAGTTCCACACCAGCTGACACCCCTGCATGGGGGGAAATTCTCAGGGGCTGTTTCCACCCACTTGAAGGCCCATTTGTGCCACCGGAGCGGCCCACAGAGCCCTGGGTGTGGCTGCAGATCAGGCCCTGGGTTGAGGCCCATTTCTAGCTTCCCAGGTCCCTTCCAGCAGCAGCCGGAGGGCCCAGGGGAGTAAACAAGCCCCACGCTTGCCAATAACCGCATTAGCCAAACGCTGGCCGGCTCCGGCTCGGGGGGAGGCGGTAACTGCTTTGCCACGCTCCTTCCAGCGCGCGGGGAGCTTGAGGGCCTGCGGGAAAGCAGGCGAGGGCCCAGCTAAGCATGGAGCCGACGCCTCCCATGCAACCCCTCCAGGCCGGCGGTTCAAATCCAGCCGCGAGTGAGTTTGGCCCAGGCCGAAGGATCCCAGGGTCCTGCAGACGGCGCCTCTGGCCGTAGACAGCCCGGAAGAAGGACCTGAGAGCTGAACGGTCCCGGGGGCTCCAGGGAGGGTCCGAATCCAAACTTTGCCTCTTTCTGGGGACCGCCCCCTCAGCAGCGGCGCCTCCGGACGCCGGGGAAGCTCCAGTCTCGGCTGCCCCTGGTGTGGCCCACGTGCCGCAAGGAGACGCCGGGCCCTGTCTCACGGGGGCTGTCGTCTCCGTGGCAACTGCGTCTCTCCAAGCCCCTTCCCCTTCAGGGTAGACCACGGCACGGGGGCTTTGCTGGACAGGAGCTCTGGGAACCAGTTACCGAGCAGCCTCCAAAGCCCACTTCCCTGCCCCTTCTCCCACCCCCTCAGGGCCACAGCAGGAGGGGCCGACCCAGCGGTACAAAGCCCAGAGATCGCCTGCCAGGGCCGCGTCTCCAGCTAGGGGCGTGCATCCTCAGAGCCTTCCCCAGGGGCTGCTACGGCCCAGCCATGGGGCACCCCTCAGCTCCCTGGGACCCACCGGCTCCTCTGGGGAATGCAGGGTCCGGTACAGCTGCGCCAGGGAGAGAGGGAGACGGTGGGTGCCCCCGGGTGGAGGGGGGTTGCTGCCTTTCTAGCCGGGAACGCCTTTAGCAGCGGTGGAGGCTCCCGGCTCGGATTCTGCCCTCTGGAGCACCTGGCCTGTTCTACGGGGGGGATAAGAGGGCCTGGCCGGGCGCCGTTTGCCCCAAAGCAGGCCGGATTCGTCGCCAGTCCTTTGCTGAAGCTCATTTAGTCATCTCATACCTGCCTCTCTTCCCTACCCGGGAGAGATGATTTGGAGAAACCTGGCAAGAATGAGTGAATCTATTGATCCAGGGCTGGCGCGGTTGGGTTTCTCAGGCCGGTGTTATCCTCTGCCTCGGAGCGGCAGGAGGTGACGTCAGGCAGGGGAGCCCTGGGCTTCCTGCCTCCAGCGGCCGAGACCCCCTAGCGGGATTCAGGCAGAATCCGAGGGGTAGGAGGCTGCGGGCAGCTCTTGCCACAGAAACGCGCTGCCCGCAGCCCTCCCCGCAGCAAAGGGCCCTGTGCCGTGCCCGGACGACCAGCGGGGCCCTGGCATGAGCTTCGCAGACCTTTGACCCACGGCACCCTTGCCATCAAAGGGGTTCTGTGTGGCCCCTCTGGCAGCCGAAAGACCCCCAAGAAACCCCCTCAGCCAGTGCAGAGGGCTCTTGGTAACGGGACATGCTACTCCCAGCAGGCGGCGAATGTGCGGGGGGCTCCGAACGAGGTGGCCGAGGGGAGCGGCCCCACGGCAGCAGCCAGATGCTGCATGAATGCTCAGGGGACTCTAAGACTGGTCTTATGGTTGCACCGAGAGGCCACGACTGAGATCCGGGCCCTGCACAGACACAGAGACCCTGCCCCAAAGAGCTCCCGGTGCAAACAGACAAAGACCATCTCCATGTTACGTGATGGAGAAACTGAGGCTCCGAGGGATGAAAAGACTTGCCCAGGGTGACACAGGAAGGCTGGGGCCGAGCCTGGAGCCCAGCTCTCCTGAGGCCCAGGCCATCCACGACACCAGAAGGCCACCCCTCCATCTAGGCCTCAAGACAAGGGACAGATGGCCTCCCAACTGCATGCCCCAGGCCCTGGCATCTGGCAGTTTCATATCCGAGGGCAGCCCTGCTCCCGAGGCCGGCTGCGTCCACCCTCCTTGTGCAACGGGAACTCCCCCTGCAGCCCACAGCAGCCAGCGGGGAGCATCCTGCCTTGGTAACCCCTTTGCTCTCCTCCAGAGCTGGAGGAAAAAGCCCATTGGAAACCTTAAATAAGGACCATGCGGTTTGTACCAGAGCCCAGCTGAGAGGCCGTAGAGAAATGGAGCTCTCTCCCTCCCCATCCCCCAAAGCCAGGAGTGAAATATTGTTCAGGGACAGTTAAGCACCACTTAAGTTGCGTCTCATTAGAGCAAAGAGGCCTCTCCAGCCCCACTGAGCTACTTAGCACAAGGAGAACCGGGCGGGGAAGCAGGGGGGGAGATAATTAGTCAAGTGCATTTGTAGCATCAGCCCCGGCTCCGCGGGGCTCTGTTCTCAGAGCTGGGTAGAAAAAGTGGGGTCAGGTTTGGGGTTCTTTTTTCCTCACCCCAGTGGAAAATTTGGGGCGGGGGTTCATTGGAAAAAAGGCACTTAGAAACCAAACAATTTGGGGGGCCCGGAACGGACGAAAACTTTTTTTGAAGTACTCCAGCTGAAAACCGTCGGGTCTCTGACCCAAAGAATTCCAACTCATTCAGTTGAATGCTCATTCAGTTGGAAACCCAGCTTCCTGCGGGGGGTGGAGGTCAGAAATAAGCGCTTGTGACCAGTCCTTGTCAAAGCACCAATTAAAAAAAAATGCTTAAAATGTTAGCCAATTTAAACCCTGGCCCTCAATTATTAAAATCCCCCCATTTAACTTGTTTTTCTTTTTGTGCCTTGGCTCAGGGACAGTGGAACTGACGAGGGGCCCGATTCCGGGACAGTTAATGAACGTGGGCCAGCCAGGTACACCGCTAGCAGCTCGGCCCTCCTGTAAACCCACTTGATTCAGGTGTCGGCCTGGGTGCAGAGGGCTCAAAGATCAGGCCCAGTTTCTGCACAGTGGGACCCTCGTCCTGCGGGGGGCTGCTGGCTGTTACCGTAATACTGATGACACGACAGCCTGTGAGACGCAGACTTTAAGGCTAGAAGGGACCATGGTGATTATCTAGTCTGACCTCCTGCACCTCGCAGGCCACAGAACGTCACCCACCCACTCCACAACCTCGGGCTGAGTCACTGAACTCCTCAAATCATGGTTTAAAGACTTCAAGTTACAGAGAACCCACCATTTACGCTCGTTTAAACCTGAAAGTGACCCGGGCCCCATGCTGCAGAGGAAGGTGAAAACCCCGCAGGGTCTCTGCCAGTCTGACTGGGTGGGGGGGACAGGGACCTCCCCGATCCCAAATCTGTTGATCAGTGAGACCCTGAGCATGTGGGCGAGACCCACCCGCCAGACACCTGGGAAAGAATTTGCTGTAGTAACTCAGAGCCCTCCTCACCTAGTGTCCCATCTCCGGCCATTGGAGATATTTGCTCCTACCAGAGGCTCAGATCAGCCGCATGTCATTGTAGGCAGTCCCATTGTCCCATCCCCTCCATAAATTTATCGAGCTCAGTCTTGAAGCCAGTTAGGTTATTTTCCCCCATGCGTCCCTTGGCAGGCTGTTCCAGAACCTCACTCCTCCGACTGTTAGAAATCTTCGTCTCATTTCAAGTCTAAACTTGTTGATGGCCGGTTTATAGCCATTTGTTCTTGTGCCCTTAACTTGAATAACTCCTCTTCCTCCCTGGTGTTTATCTCCCCTCAGCCTTCTTTTGGTCAGGCTAAACAAGCCAAGCTCTTTGAGTCTCCTCTCAAAGGCAGGTTTTCTATTCCTCGGATCATCCTAGTCGCCCTTCTCCGCACCTGCTTCAGTTTGAATTCATCTTTCTTAAACGTGGGAGACCAGAACAGCACACGGTCTTCCAGATGAGGTCTCACCAGTGCCTTGCACAATGGCAGTAACACTTCCCTCTCGCTACTGGAAATAGAGTAGATGCTTCCTAAGACGGCATTAGCCTTTTTCACGGCTGCATCACATTGGTGGCTCATAGTCATCCTGTGCTCAACCAACACACCCAGGTCTTTCTGCTCCTCTGTCATTTCCAGCTGATTCCTCCCCAGCTTATAGCAAAACGTTGTGGGGTTAGTCCCTACACATATGACTTCACACTATTAAATTTCATCCTGTTTCTATTACTCCCGTTTTCAAGGTCATCCAAAGGTGGTGGGATATTTCAGGCCTCGGTATTGGCCATACCTCCCAACTTTGTGTCATGCACAGGTTTTATTAGCACACTCCCCCTTTCTGAGCCAAGGGCATTAATGAAAACATTAATAAGACTGGTCCCAAGACCAATCCCTGAGGAACTCCACTAGTAACCTACCTCCAGCCTGATAGTTCACCATTCAGCATGACCCGCCGTAGTCTCCCCTTAACCAGTTCCTTACCCCCCTTTTGATTCTCGTATTCATTCTCTCATCTTCTCCAGTTTAACTCCTAATTCACCATGTGCAACTGCATCAAATGCTTTACTGAAATCCAGGTAGATTAGATCTACTGCATTTCCTTTGTCTAGAAAATCAGTTATCTTCTCAAAGAAAGAGATCAGGTTAGTGGAACCATGTTGGACTTTATCCCAATTGCCCGTTACCTCTATGTCTTTAATTATTCACTCTTTCAAAAATTGATCTAAGACCTTGCATACAACTGAGGTCAAACCAATGGGTTTTGTAGCTTCCTGGATGACTTTTTTTGCTTCCTAAATACCGGTGCTATTTTTGCAATTCTCCCATCATAGGGTACAGCCCCCAAATTTACAGATTCATTAAAAATCCTCACGATTGGGCTTGCAATTTCATGCACCAGTTCCTTTCATGCTCCTGGATGGAGATTCTGCAAACGAGCTTGCAGCTTAAAAAGAATTAAAAACCAATGTCTGCAGATAGAAGCAAATAGTTGGGATTAGTTTTTGAGAACATCGGTGACTGCTATTTCAGGGCACTGGCTGGACATCCCTGGATGGGTCATCTGTGGAGACAGCGTCCAGGCCCTAAAGACACAAGCCTCTATGATTGAAGGTAAAGAGCATTAGCTGGGAAGCACCACTAGATTTTGAAACAGTCTGGCCAGTAGAAGGGGACAAAAATCAGCACTCTTGCAACTTTATGAGTCTCTCATAAATCCCCATCTCCTGGAGTCATGTGGTGAGGTGTCAGCTGTTTAAATAGGTTGGTTTGTAGCACTCATGGTTGGAGAAAAAAAAAATCTTAAAACCCTGGCTTCTAATGGCTCAAAACTCAGCAGGCAAACCCACTATTTTTTAAAAACCTGTTTTTTTGGATGCTTGGGGTGGGTGAAGCCAATAGACGCACTGCGCCGATGCGTTACAACAAGCCCTCTAGCTGTTCTGCGTGACAGCAGGTTGGAGGTGCTAGGAACACACTCCTCCAGCCTGCCACCCATCCCAGCCTCAATTCCAGCAGGGACGCGGTCAGTTCTGGCCCCCGCGATGTGGCAGATGTGAATGCAGGGTAGCTTTGTCCCCCTCCAGTGGTTGTACAGAGGTTTGACGGTCTCCATATTAGTGGAGCTGGTCCTTTAACTCCCCTAGCATAGCTGCCTGCTTTTCAGAGTCAGAGCAGAAGGTTCAATTCCCGCAGAGAACCCGCCAGGAGCAACTCAATGCGGACACAGCGGAGGACTGTTTAGAGCAGCGTCCCTTTAAACACGGATTTAACCTACAGGCCTCTCCTTTCGGTGCAGCCCATCTGTTTGCTTCGGGTTCCCAATTATCCCATTGTATCTTCTTTTATTTTTATTTTATTTTTTGGTGGGTCCTGGAATAGTGGCTGCTATGGAAACAGAAATTGACAAGAATGGGGAGGAGCAGGCGTGTTAATAACCGGCCCCATCGCTCTGTGAACTATATTGAATTCTTTGACATGCCGATCAATATTCCCCCCTCAAATTCACAGACATTAATAATTGTATACCTCTCTTGGCCGCCACGCCAAGTGCATTAGCCCAGACCACAGGGCACATGGCTGCAAAGAGCCGCATGGAGAGTATCGATGCGATGCGGACACACATGGGCAAGTGGAACCAGCCGGGTAGACAGAGGGAATTAACCCCTTGTGCCTGGGCCCATCTCCCTAGGGAAAGGAGAACTGGTTCAGATACAATCAAAATCCTTTGGCGCGGACAAAATCAGAGCAGGGGGGCGGGGGGAAATCTTCATCCGGAAAACTTTTTCCATCTATTTTTCAGTGGAAACAAGCCTTTCCTCTCCCCCCGCCCCCAAACAGTTGGATTGCAACAATCTACGTTTCAAATCTTTTTTTTTTTAAACTGAAGACATTTGAAATGCAATAAGAATTCGCCTCCCTTTTCAAATTCAAGTTTGTTTCATTTTGAAAAAAAAATCATTTAGAGATTGATTGGTTTGGGGATTTTCTCTGTTTCGCACTCTTTTTAAAAAACAAAACTTTTCTTCACTTCTTTTCCCACTGGGAAAGGTAGGAAAGGGGAAGGTTAAAAAAAAAAAAAAAGGGGGGGGGGGAGGCAGACTGCTCTCTGTTCATTTTGTGTCCCTTTTTATGCCCCTTCCAGTAGGGACAAGATAAGGTGGGGGGTAGCTTTCAAATATCTGAAAATAATTTCCCATCCCTCAGTTTTTAAAAACCAAAAGGAAACATTTTTCCATTTTAAATCTGTTCATACAACGTATTTAGTTAAATAAGGGCTGGTTGAAAATCCTCCCTCCAAACCTTTTTCGGTGGAAAAATTGGATTTTCACTAAATTAAAGTGCGTGTGACAATATTGGTTTCCTCTGGAAACCTCAAAACATTTGGTTTTCAACTGCTGCAATCTAGTGATTAGAGCAGGACAGGGCTGGGAGTCAGGACTCCTGGGTTCTGTTTGTAGTCCTGACACACTCGTGGGACTGCTTTGGTCAAGACCCTGTCTGTCTGCGTCTCAGTTTCCCCATCTACAAAACAGATCCAATACTCCACAGAAAAGTGAGGAAGCCCAATTCATTATCATGGTGCTTCCAGTTATTTCTCTTTCGTTACATTACAGCAGAAGGGTCAGCAAGCCATTGGGGCGCCCTCTCCACCCCTGGCTGTGTGGCTAGCAGTAGCCCAGAGAGGCGTGAAGAGAAACAAACAGGCTGCCGGGCTCCCAACAGCTCCCGTTCTTTAGCAGCTCACCAGAGGTTGCAGCCACCAAGCGGAGGAGCGTTGACTGCCCTGAAGCTCTGGTTGCTGGAACAATCCAGGCCACAAGCTGCTGTGTAAATACTCATAGGGGGAGGGGAACCCAGGGGTCAGACTGGCCCGAGGCCACCATTAGCCCAGAGGCTAAGTGTTGTGTAGGCTTCCCCCAAGGAAACATGGCCCTCACTGGATAGACAAAGGAGGTCTTTGTGTTTGAAGCATAGGAGCAGGAGCCAGGTCCTGGGTTCTATTCCCGGGTCTGTCGCTTGCGTGTTCTGTGATTTTCAAAAAAACCCTCAAGCCTCCCCTCCCCCATGCCTCAGTTTCCCCTCTGTGACATGGCGGGGGAGGAGAATATCCCCCAGCAGGGCTTTGTGAGGCTTCATTAATTAATGCTTGTAAAGTGCTTGGAGACTCCGGGAGCACAAAGCAATAGGAGCTGGGGGATAAATAGGCTCAGAGCAAATGGGCCGGGTGTAGTAATAAATCTTCCTCTCAATCCAGATCCCACAAGCTGCCCATTAGCCCTCGGCAGCCATAGATCAATAGCACTAGCCCCTGCGTCACAGATGGGGGAAACTGAGGCAGGGACTGGTCCAACATGCTGTGGCAAAGTAGGGATAAGAACATAGGTCCCTTAAGTGCCTTAGTTACTGGCTCACGCTAGACAGACAGGGGTCCTGTCCTGTGCTACTGATATGCATCCCCCTCTGGGGCGGAGGCCAGCACCCATTACATTTCCTAGCAATGGTGGGAATTTTGACCAGTGACAATGAACCAAACTTTTATTGGAAGTGCCCCGGGATCTTTACTATCCCCTCAGGGGCCTCCAGCTACAGCCGCCTGGGAATTTTTCCAGTGGAATTTTCTTTTGGGTGGTCTGGGGGGCAGCCAGAAAAATGCCGACTCCGCAAAACAGGTTAGTGGTTGCGACAAATCAGGAAGATTTCTCAGGTCCAGGTGGGAGAAAGGGAAACCCCAGGATAGCATGGTGGGAAAGGCACCCGGCCTGATTCAGACCCAGCTCTGGAGCCTGGCTTTCCCACCGGCCAGGTGAGTACCCTAACCAACCAGGCCATGCTGGGCTCCCGCTCTCTCTCGAGAAATCCCAGAGCCTCTAGTTTGTCAATATTGGGTCCTTCCGGGGAGGCTCCACGCTCTGAGGAGGCTGGAAAAGGAGGTTTCCAGTTCAGGACAGATTTTGCGGTTTCTGAATTTTCCCTCTCTGGTGCGGAACAAAACCAAGACCTTGCAACATTGTTCATGAAGTAGAAAAAAAAAAAAAAAGAGTCTTTTCCTGACAACCATGCTTAGATCTTGCGGCCTCCCCCAAAGGGCCAATCTCCCCCACCACTCCCAACCAAACTGCAGCTCGGGTCTAGCCTTCCAAAGCAGGTAAACTGAGCCAGCCTGCTGGGATTTGAACCCACGGGTCTAATGATGTGAGGTACATTGGACCATCCTCCGAAGGTGGCCAGCCTCCTTCCAACGCTTCTCAATACAGGGGGATTTCCTCAGCTCTCGCCCTGTGCTCCAGCTGCCTCACCCCTTCTGTCCTGTGCAATGCAATGGTAACAAACCTGGGGAAAAGGAAATCTCTCCCCCCCACTCCCCATGCCCCCCGGGAGGGGCTCAGGGAAGCAATAATGGCGTCCACTGGGTTTGAAAGCCTGTATCCGCTGGACTGCCCAGTGGGAGCACTCAGCGGGGGCTGTGGAAGTCAGGCCGTAATGGGAAAGGCACAGATCTCATCCGGCACACAAGAGGAAACGGGGGCTTTGGCCGGCAGGGCAGGGAGGCCGACAAACCCCCCAGGAGGGGAGGAGGAGGAAGCTGCCTGCGATTCTGGTTTATCAGCCCCGCAGAAAACCGCTCGGACCATCCACAGCCACGGGTTCCCCCCCGCCCAGCTTTGGCGCTGGTGCTCAGAGTACGCTGGCTAGGGAGAGGCAAATGAACTGCCCGCTGGGTTACGGACTCTGAAGCGGGTTTGTGGCCCCGCTCTGGGAGGGAAGTGGGGACTAGGGGCTAGAGCGGGGGGCAGACCCAGGCAGCTGGACTCCTTGGCTCTCTTCTCCGCTCTGCCACTGACTCACTATATGACCCTGACACCAGGTCGTTTCCCTTCCCCCTTGCCTCAGTTTCCCCACTGTGGCAAAACAGGGAACTAGACAATGCAAACTACGTTCGCCATTGGCTAACCTCACTGGAGAGTGGGGGAAAAAAAATCTCTGGCCAAGGAACAGCTCCTGCCAACAGAGCCAGGCTGCAAGGCTGGGGGCTTCCCACCCCTGCCCATTCTCCATGCCACAGATCCCGCGCCAACCAGCTCCCAAGCTCGGGATGTTTAAGGCCAGAAGGGACCGTTACAATCCAGTCCGACCCAGGCCGTGCAGGCCAGAGCCCCGCACCCAGCCCGCCACCTCTGTTTTGACGGGGGTGCTGCCGTTCATGTCAATCATGGCGCCTGTCCAAGCCAGGCAGCTGTTCAGAGCAAGCGAGGCAGATGTAATGGGGACGGACAGGCCGCTCGCGGCGCACGTTACGGGACCGCTGCAACAGCCACGGTTATCGCTCCTATGAATATTACATGAATTACAGCCAGGCCTGTATTTCTGGGCAGAACCTCCACCCGGAGCGAGCCCGAGGGGCCGGCGTGGATGATTCCCGGCAGCGCCGGGGGCCTTCCCAGGCAGCGAGAGGCTACGGATGGCTGGGGAGAGGCCGGGGCAGCTTTACCCCCTAAGGCAGTACTGGGGTATGGACTCACCCCTGCTGTGCCCCACGGCATCTAGCGCCCCCTGCTGGCAGCCGCTCTAACAGCGAGTCCTTGATCCAGGCCAGCTTCACTGGTCCTGCCACCCCTGTTCTCCGGGGTCTTTGACCACCTTCCTCAGGGGCTGGGGGGAGGAATCCCAGCCCTCCCGCTCCTCCGGGGTCCAGCCCAGGGACTCTGTAGTGAGGGGCGGGGGGAAACATCTGTCTGTACCATCCCCATGCTCCCTCTCTGGGCTGCTTCCTACCCCGCCTGTCTGCGCAGCCCCCTTCCCGGGCCCCACTGTGCCCTCGTCTTCCTCCCGGGCTCCGTGGCCTCTCTGGGGTCACCCTTCTTTGAGGGACGGGGCTCCCAGCATTCCCCCAGAGCCTCCCCCCCCCCAAAATAAACCAAGTCCCAGCAGCAGCCTCTGCCCTGCCTGAGCATGAGCCCTTCACCCTGGGGGTCCCCAGCGCTGCCCCCCTGCAGCTCTGCCCCTATTTCAAGGCCCACCACAGGAGCCCACTCCCCCATCTCTCCTCCAATCAGGCCCTTGCTCCAGAGTGGGAGCCCCCACCCACTCCTCTCCTGGGCCCCCCTGTTGCCTTCACTTCCTCCCCTCACCAAGGCAGCCCCAGCTTCTCCCCTGCTGGGCCCTAGAACAAATCAAGCCCAACCTACCCTCTGGGTGCAGCAGGGTGGGTTGATTGAGCTCTCGGACTCCTGTGTCCCCTGCATTCACCCGGCTGGAGTTTATACCCCGTCACAGGATGGGAGGAGTGGGGTAGCAAGGTGGGGGAAGGGGGAGGAGCAGAGAAGCCCAGTAAGGAGCTTAGGGGCAGGTGACAGCGGAGCAGAGAGAGAGATCAGAGAGGGAGCACTGATCTAAGGGACTGATCTCCCTCCTCCACGGCTGGGGTCATTAGCCTGTGGAACTCCTTGCCACCAGATATCACTGAGGCCAAGAGCTTCACAGAGTTAATTTTAAAAAAAAGGACTGGCGATTTAGCTGGCCCTTTTTTAAAGGGCCTAGAAGTCTGCTGCTTTCGGGCACGAACCAATCGCTACTGGGGGTCAGGAGGGAACATTCCCTGGGATCAGGTTATCCCATTACCACCCGCGGCAGGGATTATAGCACCGTTCTCTGAAGCAGCTGGTGGAGACAGACCATTCTTGTTTATTCTCGGCAGAGAGATGCCCCCGTGACAGAGCAAGACACCCCCCCACCCCAGTGTAACTGCTCAGAAGTGGGCTAGGCAGACCCCGGTTCTGATCCCGCCTGGCGAGCCCCGGGTGTGTCCCGAGAAACGCCACCAGGTATGTCACAGCTGAGCTTCGCACGCCAGCCGCCCTCCCTCGCTCGCTCTCTCCAGAGGTCTCTGCTTTAATTAGCATTGATCCGTGTTCGCCAAGGGGGCTGTAAATCAGGCTCCATCGCAGAGGCAGTGACAAGGGCTGTCTCTCCGGGGCAGCCGAATCGCTGCAGCCAGAATGTCAACATGTTTAAAAATTAAACAGGGGGGCAGCTGAGTTTGGGCGGGGGGGGGGGGGCGGCTCAGTAAACAATGGGGATCCGCGGGTGCAGGGAGGAACCGGGGCAGGTAGAGCAGCCAGGAGCAGAGAGCAGGAGGTGGGGACAGACAAGGGCTGGGCTGTATAACTGGGGGGAGGTACATAAGAATGGCCGTACTGGGTCAGGCCAAAGGTCCATCCGGCCCAGTATCCTGTCCACCAGTAGTGGCCAATGCCAGGTGCCCCGGAGTGAGTGGACCTAACAGGTAATGATCAAGTGATCCCCCTCCTGCCATCCATCACCCCTGTCTGACAAACAGAGGCTAAGGACACCATCCCTTAGCCATCATGGTTAATAGCCATTAACCAGGTTCCAACACAGTGCAGCTAGGCAGTCCAAAGTCTGACAACTTCCATTATTCCATCAAAACCAAACCATGGTCCACTCAGATAACAAACCTGGGGCAACGCAGGTAGGAGAAATGCCCCAAAACTTAGGGGCAGATTTGCAGCTCTGTACACGGCTCTAGCGTTAAATAAGAACGGCCATACTGGGTCAGGCCAAAGGTGCATCTAGCCCAGTATCCAACAGTGGCCAATGCCAGGTGCCCCAGAGAGAATGAACAGAACAGGGAATTATCAAGTGATCCATCCCCTGTCGCCCGTTCCCAGCTTCTGGCAAACAGAGGCTAGGGACACCATCCCTGCCCATCCTGGCTAATAGATTCATGGAGGATAGATCCATCAATGGATATCTAGTTCTTTTTTGAACCCCGTTATAGTCTTGGCCTTCACAACATCCTCTGGCAAGGAGTTCCACAGGTTGACTGTGCGTTGGGTGAAGAAACACTTCCTTTTATTTGTTTTAAACCTGCTACCTATTCATCTTTAAATAACAGTCAGGTCCCTTTAAACGGCTGCCAGAACACGGACAGCCACCCCAGCATCAATGAGCATCAGACCCTCTATCAGCCGCACCTTTCACTCGCTCTGCTCATCATCTAGGGAAGCAGCGTGGGCTAGTGGTTAGAGCACTGGACTGGGATTCAGGAGACCGCTGCAGACCAGTAGCTTCCCTATCGGTCACATGGGGAGAATGAGGAAGAGCTCCTTGGTCAAGCACGTTGAGCTCTATGGAGAGCTAGTGCTAGATAAGAGCTAGAGCGGATTATTATCTGGTGATGCAGCAGGGTGAGTCACACACACCACGCTGTCCTTTTGAGAGATTGTTATTCCTTGCTTTGTCACCCTCCCCATGAAGCTAAAATCAAAGTCACTCCCATTCTAGACCCATAGAACTGCAGGGCAGGAAGAGACCTCAAAGGTCACCTAGTCCAGCCAGCTCACCAAGGAAGGATGCCTAGTTATGGCTGCTCCGTGCATGGGGTGGGGGCGGGGGGGAGAATCCCAGCAGTCCCAGGCTTTTCCATTGCCCTCCTAGCATTTCTGTTCCGATCCCTGCGCTGGGAGACGCAGACATTAGCATTGCATCTCTATGGTGCCAATCAACGGGGCTGCATTTAGTCCTGCAATGGCTTGTGACCTCTGGTAGGAAATTGCTGGCACGGGGGTGGGGAAAAATATATTTCCACTGATCTCAGCTCAGGCTTAACGCGTCGCCCCAGGTTTGTTATCTGAGTGGAACATGTTTTGGTTTTGATGGAATAATGGAAGTTGTCAGACTTCGGACTGCCTAGCTGCACTGTGTTGGAACAAGCTGACTACGTGCAGCGTTGCCCGCTAATAGAGGGAATAAGAGCTGCTCAGTGGCATGTGTCATAGGCCCTGTACTGCTGACAGGAAGTGAGGAGTCTCCTCTAGCGCAGGGGCATGGCAAGAGGCTTTGCGTTCTAGCGCCACTCCTGTCATGAACTCCCAAGGGGCCGCAGATTTGACAGAATATGTTTTTAATTTTGCAAGACCCCTTTTTGTTCCCGATTTGATCTCACTTGCACCAGTGCAAAGCGGGTGTGAAGTGCGGCCATTCTGATCAGGCAGCACCGCACACCCGTCTGGAATGACTGGATGAGGGGCAGAGGCCGGCCCAGAGAATTTGGGGGCAGGGAAGTCATTAGAGGCTCATAACCCCACTGTGTTAAAACTTCATCTCCCTCTGACTCTAGACACCTCCCTTGTCCCTTCTCCTCTTCCCAGCTCAGCATGCCTGCCCCCCAACCCCCCTCTTCCCACACAGGCACACTGAGCCCAGGCCTTCGGCTGGCAGCAGCCGCACTGGAGAGAGAGCGTTTTCCAGGGAGCAGAGCCGTTAATTACCTCATTGTCAGAGTCCATTACTGCTCCCCCTGGAGCCCCTTGCTCCGTGGCTCTGGAGGAGGAGATGAAATGGAGAAACTGCTTGGGGGGAATCAATCAATCCCTTCTAAACGCTTCAGGGAACAGGGCACTCCTGCGCTCTTAACCCTTCGGGGGGCAGTACATGCCACAGCCTGAGGAGCCAGGGTCCGGGCACGAATTGCTAGGAATCCACAGCCCCTTTTTAGAGCCAGGTGGAAAAGTCTGCATCTAGCCCAGTAGCCCGGCTCCAGCACCAGAGGCAGGTGCAAGACATTCACCAGAAGGCAGCTCTGGGGTCACCTGTGGTCAAAGGTTCTCTCTCAAGGTCATGGGGGTGAAGGCGGGCACCTCACTTACCTCATGCATCATTCCCTGGCTGACGGCAGTCCCAGGCTGCAGTCCTGGGGTGGAGCCCTCCAGCCGTGCCTCTTAGCAAGTCTAGGGGTACAGCCTAGTCCAGGGGTTCTAGGGCCTCAAGGAGGAGAAGCAGGGTTCAGACCCCACTAGAAGTCTCAGTTCTCCTGCGTGTCCAGGAGCCATCACCCGCCCTCAGAGGAGTCTCACCCTGCTCTCCAGCACAGATCTCTAGCTCTGCTTCTTTCTAAGCATCCTCTCAGCTGGGCTGGGCCCTTATCACTCCCAGCCCTGATAAGCCTCACAGGTGTGGGGCTGATTGGGACCACGGGGAGTTCTTTAACCCCTTCTTGACTGGTGGTGGGTGATGGAGTCATCTGCCTCACCACAGCGCCCACAGGGGAGGTTCCTTCCTGACTCCAGTAATTAGAGCTAGGCTGATGCCCTGAAGCCTGGGAGTTTCTATCCTTTTCAAGCCTCTTGGCTAGTCTTTAAATCCTCCCTGTTCTCATTATCCAGCTCAATGCCCAGGCCTGCGTTTGAAGCCCACTATGTTCTCAGCTCCAGGGGCACCTTGTGGCAAGGAGTTCCATAGGCACAACAAAAAAAATGGCATTTCCTTTTACCTATTATAATTTTGCTGTTTCTTCCTGGTGCCTGAAGGTGAGGAAATCAGGGGATAATACCCATGGGGTGCCGCCGTTACCCAGAATCCCCAGCACCCTATACACACGTTTCCCAAAGCAATAGCTCGCTTTTTTAGGCAAGAGACTTCCCCTAATTAAAAATTACGCCACCAGTTTGATCCTAGAAACATTTATCCTGTGATCTCTGGGGGAACCAAACTGCTGGCGTGGCGTTAATATGTGCTGTTCAACAGGCTGCCGTGGCCCACCCCAGAGGTAGCCGCACCGATGGGGGAGCGTTTGCTTTCCTGCATGCCATGAAACCCCAGGTGCCGCAGACTCAGCAGGGCTGATTCTTGCCTTCACTGGAGAGGCTGCGTTTCTGCATTCAGCCCGCCGAGCGGCACCCAGCATGGCATTGGACCAACCCTGCGGCTGCTGAGTAGCTGCCGTCACATGATGGTGTGTGTGGCGGCGGGGTCGATGGGGTCCTGTGAAGCCAGGCAGTGATTACGGCGCCTCGGCTTCCAGAGCTGTGGCTCCTGGCCCGGCCGCGCATTAGCGGGGGAGTGTGTTATTTAAGCGATAAACCACAAGCAGCGTATGGATCCCAGGGCAGGCGCGGTTGGGGAGGAGGGGCAGGGCACTTCACACCATGGAAGTAAGCACACGGGCCGGTGTGTGGCACACAGAGGGGCTCCTGCAGTCACTGGCATGGCTGCAGATCAGCAACGTCCTTCTCAGTGCAGACAAGGGCGCAAGGGCGGGAGAGAGGCTCCGAAGGCTCTGAGCCCGTCTGGCAGTTCTGGCCCGGCACCGATGTCGCCGGGGAGGTGGGTCGGGATGGAGGGGTATCGGCAGAGCTGCGCGGGGCTAGCCCAGGAATGGAATAGCCGGGGAGGGGGCTGTGGTTTGGGCTTGAGGGGGAATGGCACGGCACGGGGGAACGTTTGCAGCGCGCTTGCCTGCAGTCTGCATGACTGGCCGAGTGCCGCGGAAGGCCGTGTCCTGCCCTCTCTCCCCTGCGCACCACGGCCAGGAACGGCAAGCGCCCAGAAGTGCTTGTATTGGCCGGAGAGGCAATTTCCTCACAAACACTATGGCGCACGGCTGGGGAAACTCAAAAGTTTTAATCTCGTTCCATCCTCCAGCGAAAGAAAGCGAGTCCCGTAAATGAGCACAGACACGACGACACCCAGCGGACAGAGCACAAAGGAAACAAGGAGACAATCGGGGGTGCGCAGGGGACACGTTTTTGTTGGCGTCCTGGAAAAGGAGAGGTCGCGGGAGGGATCTGAAGGAGGCAGCTTTGTGGCCGGTTCTGGGGAGCCACGCAGGAGTGGCCGGGGGAAAAGCACCAAAGTTGTTTGAAAAAGAGGGAGGGAGGCTGGGATCATGGAATGAAGGGAGGCAGGGGACCTCCCTAGCACCTGCGAGATGCTAGGCTGGGTGGGGATAGGGCCTTGAAGGGCCTGGAGCGTGAAGACGCGTAGCTGGTGTTGGCTGCGCTGGAGAAGAGGCTGCAGAGAGAGGGGGTGACGTGGGCAAAGCGCCAGGCTAGGGACACGCTCTTTGCAACAGCATTCAGAACGGAGACCAGTAGGGCCAGATTGCGTTCAGAGGCTGTTGCAGGCTGATTCGGATTCACTCCAGCAATGGGGCTCCCCCACCAGATACGTCCTGCCTCGCATTCAGCCTCCATTTCCTTTGGCTTATTCTTGGGAATCGGGGGGAAGAGGGAGCAGCATGGGACAGATTGTCAGCGCTTTGGGGCAGGGCCCTGCTCTTTGGTCTCTGTCTGTACAGTGCCTAGCACCAGGGGGGCCAGGACTGGGCCTCCTAGGACATGCCCACAACCCAAAACCTGACTGATTAATAAATACATAGCACATGACGCACTGGGTCGGGACTCAGGAGACCTATCCCCAGCTCTGCCATTGACCTGCTGGGTGACGTTGGGCACGTCGCTGCCCCGCTCCGTGCCTCAGTTTCCCCTCCCAGGCTTTGTCGATGTGGGTAGTAAGTGGCTCAAGGCAGGGACTGCCCTTGTCCGTGCAGCGCCCACCACCACGGGGCCCCGATCTCAGGTTTCCAGGCATCTCCAGAATAGAAACCACCATCTCAGGCTATGTCTCCGTGTTGCTACCCCTTGTAGCACCGCGATGGGTCCGTCTCCCTCCTTAATGTCTGTGATGTGTGCGGGCCCCCGTGCCAGCCAGCGCATCAGGGCGTCGCCCAGCCAGGCCGACGTCGCTCGTTCCGTCTGTGCTCACCCGGGCTACCCCAGCCATTTCTCTCCCGCCTCTCTGCTTTCGCTCTGGGCCGGAGTCTCAGCCCGCCCGGCCACAGCCTAGGTGTCACGTCAGTTTCATCTCCCAGCTCGCTGTCTCCCAGGGCAGATCCCTGTGCTATATCGTCCCCCGCACCCACCTCCCGCGACGCGTCAACTCCCCCTTCCCGAGGGGGCCCCTCTGTTTTTTTATTTCCTGCCTAACTCCTCTTCATTCCCCTCCACACACACCCCCGATCCTCCCTGTCGCCTCTCATTCAACGTCAGCTGTCCATTTCATGGGCGCTCCTGAGCTTCTGACTCCGAAGGAGGCCTGGATGGGGCGTCTTTTCCGCACGGCTTCCCGGTGACTATTTGCCAAGCAGGGCAGGGATGGGGCTAATGGATTAAAGATTGATTTCAGCGCCGCGAGCCTGGGGGAGACCAGCCGAGAGCAGCTGACGTGGCGAAGGGCACTGGGGACGGGTCTAGTTTCCTGGATGTTCTCTCCAGGCAGTAAACAGCCCCCGGCTGCTCTACGTTTGTGCCGCAAACCAGGAGCGAACTGGATTCAGCACCATCACCACCCCCACGTACGTGGACACAGAGCACAGGGGCACGAGGGGGCTGGCTGGTTCAGAGGGGCTGTAGAAGGCCCTTCCCCTCAAAGGGGCGCTGGTTCCAACCCAATGCCATTAAGCATCAGCTGTCAGGTTACACGGGGTCGCCTGGATTTCAGGGCTTTACGCCACAACTGACCCTTGAGACACAGGGCAGAACTGGCTCCTCCCGCAGAGCGGGGCACTGAGCAGCGATAAATCAAGACTGTTTCCAGCTCACTGGTTGGGGACACTTGTAGCTCTGGGAACTGGAACCGAAATGCTCAGGCTTGGAGCCCAGGCCTGCTGTAAACGGGCCCAGCTCGCTTGGTGCCAGTGGAACAGAGCTGATTTATAGCAGCTGAAGAGCTGACCCTGGCAACTGAAATGCAGCTTCCCCTGGGGTGGAGCGTGGCAGCTGTTTGACAGTGCACAGCAACACAGCGCAGGGAACAATGATCCGACACAGAAATGCACCCAGTGCAGGGCGATGCACGGCAGCGGTTTAATGGCACGCAGCAACACTGCACAGGGATCGCTCACCCGGCCCTGAAATGCAGCCAGTGCTGGGGTGGAGCGCAGCAGCTCTTTCACAGCCAGGCAGCAACAATCCAGATGGGACATGCAGTTGCACCAGTCCAAAGTGCAGAGGGGGGGCATTTATAAAGACAGGCAGACGGGAATTACCCACAACTGGAATGCAGGCAGCCTGCTGGCTTTAGCCCCATCCCCCCTTTATTGACCAGAAGTGGCCAGGCCTGAGCGGAGTTTTATGGCTCAGCTGCAGCTGAGAGGGAGTAAATTAAACACAAGGGATTCCTCCTGTGACAAAGTTCAACGCAAGCAGATTAACTCTTTCCTTGCTGCGCAGCGCATGCTAGCCCCCGCCCCCACCACAGCGGGCTGAAAAGCCCTGCTCCCACACTGGGCGTCAGATAAATGTTGCCCTGTTTGCATGCCAAAGGGGCTCCTAGGGTTTGCCAGAGTGGCTCAGACCCCAGCCCCAGCTAGCCAAAGATCCCAGCCCTGACAGTGGCCAGCACCAGCTGCTCCCAGGGACGGCATAAGAACCCTGCACAGCAGCTGTGGGGTAATCCACCCACACCACTAGATCTCATTCTGGTTTCTAAGAGTCAGGGAGCAGGTAAACACTGAAGTAGGAGGTTTAATATCCCTGCTGATTTTTCTGTTAGCACCCCACTGTATCAACGCTGGCTGCTCTTGCGATCCACAGAAATGGCCAAGTCACTCTTTGGGTCTTGCTAAGCTTCAACAACTTCCAGTGGCCAGTAGTTCCACAGGTTAACACGCCTTGTGTGGAAAAGGTATTTCCTTTTAGCAGCTTTGAATGGGCCACTTTTAATGGCATTGCAGAGCCCCTTGTTCTTGTGCTCCAGGACAAGGCTTGAACGGGGTGGCTGAGTGGGCCAGGCACTGGGTTTGGTGTCAGGAGGCCAGGAGTTTAGTCCTACCTCAGTATAAGCTTTGCCCTGTTTACATTCACTGCTGGCTCGTGGTAGCACCAAAAGGGGTGTGTACCACCAGCCCTGGGTCCAATTCTTGGCTTTACCGCTGAGTGTGGCCAAACCCCTGCTCCTGGCTCCGTGCCTCAGTTTCCCCACCTGTAAACCCCCCGCTCTGAAGAAGTTCAAGCCCTGGTTCAGTGCCCGAAGCCACTGTCCTGACCCTCCCAAGGCTGCAGTCCCCATTTCTTATCTTCGGTCGCAGTGGGGAACAAAGTACCTGCCGTGACCAAGCCTGCAGTCACTAATTGCCCAGATGAAATCAATTCACCTCCATTACAGTCAGATCCAGGGCCCGAACATTAGCAAGGCAGCAGGCTAGCGTCCGCATTACCCCGCAGATGTGATTATGGGGAAGCTGCCGGGGATACGATAAGGCGTTTGATTCGATGAAGGTGCACATGTGTTCTTGCTGGCTGGGCCTCCTTACAGGTTGCAAAGTACAACCGAACGCCGCTGACAGCTGCCCCCTGGCCGCGTGCCCCTCTGCAAGACGGCTCTGCGAGGTGACGGGGGCAGGCGCATGTCAATTGCGAGTAACGACATTAGCGGCCTCGGGAGGCGAAGGCGTTTTTATTGGAAGCGAAGGGAGAGGAGCGGGGCTGGAAGCCAAGGGAACACGTCGCAAGCTTTTCTGATCAGACGCACTGGAGGTGCTTCTGAGTCACCCCTGGGGGGGAACGGTTATTGGCCTTCGCCACACAGCTGCGATCGGCGACCCGTTATGCCGGGCGCGGTATAAACACCTAGTGAAAGAGATTCCCTGGGCTGGAGAATTCACAGTCCCGACAGAGGAAATGGGGAACCAAGACCCAAAGAAATAAGTGACTTGCCCAAGGTCATCCAAGAAGTCAGTGGCAGAGCTGCCTATTCGGCCTGTGAACTCTTCATGGCAGGGGCTGTCTCTCACTGCGTCCAGGCTGGCGGGGGGGGGCACTAGGTGTTGTTACATCGCAAACACCCCCTGCTAAGAGCCCTGCAGTTACATCCACCGTGCAGTTGCCAAAAGAGACACATTCATGGCGCCTTCTGGACTGGCGCCTATGTGACGGCCACCCCCTTAGCCGACACACCAGGACCCACTGGAGAGAACAGTGTGTGCTGAATAGGGTGACCAGACAGCAAATGTGAAAAATCGGGACAGGGGGTGGGGGGGGTAATAGGAGCCTATATAAAAGACCCAAAAATCGGGACTGTCCCTATAAAATCGGGACATCTGGTCACCCTAGCGCTGAACACCCAACCCTCTGGAGCTGTCCATCCTCCACCGCTCGGGCTCACCATGGGGCCTGTCACACACATGCTCCCCACGGGTTACCCCCACCTGGTTAACTGGGTGTGGGTGCCCTTATTCTGAATGCGCTTAATTCACTTCCAAGAGGGATTAAGCTAATTCGGAACAAGGCACTCGCATTCTGGGATAAGAGTGTCCCCGCCCCGCCCGCCCCCGTGGAGTTAATCCGGACTAGCCGCTCCAGGACAGCTCCCCATGTAGACAAGCCCACGGTCACACCAAGAGCCTGCGGCAGTCAGGAATTTATCCACACTCTACCCCAGGGGTCGACAACCTTCCAGAAGTGGTGTGCCGAGTCTTCATGTATTCACTCTAATTTAAGGTTTCGTGTGCCAGTGATACATTTTAACGTTTTTAGAAGGTCTCTTTCTATAAGTCTTTAATATATAATTAAACTATTGTTGTATGTAAAGTAAATAAGGTTTTTAAAATGTTTAGGAAGCTTCACTTAAAATTAAATTAAAATGGAAAGTCCCCCAGACCAGTGGCCAAGACCCAGGTAGTGTGAATGCCACTGAAAATCAGCTTGCGTGCCGCCTTTGGCACCCGTGCCATAGGCTGCCTACCCCTGCTCTACCCTCTAGGCACTCCTTTCTCTCTTAGCACATGGGCGTTTTCCCTTCCTCCCGTGTCCCAAGATGCTCTGATTTCTCCTTCAACCCATCTCTCCTCCTGAAGGCAGACAGGGCCCGGCTGTGAAAGGCAACACGGCCAGACGTGACCCACCCCTAGCAGATCTGCTCCAGGGGCAGGGGCCGGGTGCCACATGAATTGACCTCTCGCGCATCACCGCGCTGGCTGCCTGGGAAGCCGTGGCCAAGGGTGAAGGAGAGAGCAGAGGAGGAGGGAGGCAGGGGATAATCCTGTTAGGGAGGAAAGAGAATCATTTTCCAATGAAGCCCGGCACTGGGCTAGCCCCCACGGTAAAGAAACAGCAGACGCAATAACTCCCGCACCATCCATCGCCTGGAGTTTGAGTGAAATGGACAGGAGATTTTATTCCTTATTATTTTCCTTCACAGAGTTGACTTTGTGCTCAGAAAGACACGTCGGCTACCCAGAGCCCTGCCAAGGGCAGAAACAGCACTGCAGAGATAGGAACACCGAGAAAGCCAGAGATCCAGAAGGCAGCTTCTGGATTCGTAGGATCCTGTTCTCACTTACAGCAACATAAATTCCCTTGTGACCAAGGCTTGGGCTCCAGGAGAAAGTTCCAACTGTCTAACCTAAGGGTTTGCCTCTCTGGGGACATGGGCAAGTTAATAGGAATGGACTCCAGGTGTGAATTTAAAGTGGATTAGTTAAACTGCATTAAGCCCCTGGGTGGACATGCTCATTCCGAATGAAAGTGGCCTTAATTGGGTTTAATTTAATTCATTTCCAAACTGAATTAAGGAAAAACCCATGAATTAAGGTGAAACTTTTATTCCGAATAAGGAATTGAATGTGGTTTAACTAACCCATGTTAAACGTTAATCGGGATTAACTTTCCTGGGTGTCCCCAGGAAGACAAGCCCTTAAGGTGTGCTCTGGCTATGTAAAGGGGCCATAAAGCGGATGGAACTGTGACGGGCTTGTCTACACCCGGAGTTATTCCGGAATTGCGACAGCGCTTTAAATTCACACCCTGCCTTAATCTGAATTAACTTTCAAGTGTAAACAAGGCCTCACCGCAGTGATCTAGCCCAGTGGGGTCCCAACCCATGACTGGGGGCTTAGGTGCTATCACAACACAAATACAGAATAATAATTTATGCCAAAGCTAAAGCCCCTTTACGCTGCCAGAGAAGCAAAAAGAGGCCTCGATGTAAATGAGAATCAGACCCAGCGGAGTCACTCCAGATTCTATGGGGGTGAGGGAACAGAATCAGGCCCCATCAGTTTCAGAGAACCATGGTGACCCCCCAGGCTGGGCTCAAGTGGGGGCGGACTGCCCAGCGGCCCATGTGGAGCTAAGCTGGAGCGTGACTTTAGAGAGACGGCCCAGCTGACTACACCTGACTTTAGTCCTCTGCTTGCTCTTGGGACCTCACCCATCCTTCCCTGCCCCACAAATCCCCTTGGCCCAGGACCTTCCTTGCAGTAACACCCCTGAACTCCTGCCAGCAGAGAATTTAACCCTGCAGAGAGCCCTGGAGACCGGAGTCCTCGGGTTCCCATTACCCCGCACTGCGTCTCTCCCCAGCCAAGACGCCTGGGTCGGGAGGGGATGACTGACTGCCTGGAGAGCCGCACGCTAGCTCCCTGCCTCACCTTTCCGTGCCAGACGGCTCCTCCCATTAGCAGCTGGCCAGAGGGACTTCCTAGCCCCAGCCCACAATCACGAAGCAGGGCCTGAGGCCTCGAGAGTCACAGGGCCAGATAGGGTGACCAGATGTCCCGATTTTATAGGGACAGTCCTGATATTTGGGTCTTTTTCTTATAGAGGCTCCTATTACCCCCCACCCCCGTCCCGATTTTTCACATTTGCTGTCTGGTCACCCTAGGGCCAGATTCTCAGCTGGTGCAAATTGGCATCGCTTGGAGCGCTGCAGATTTATACCAGGGGATGATCTGCTCCCACAGGCCAGGCAGCAGCGGGTCTGACACTCAGGGCGTGGCTACACACTGCAATCAGGGGATGCGGCTGCACTCCGCAGACGTGCCCCGGGCCAGCCTTAATCTAGCTAGTGTGGGTCCCCGAGCTGTGATGTCAGGACAGCCCTAGTATCAGCAAGAGCCTGTCCCACCTGAGTAATCACCCAGGGTCCCAGGCAGGCCGGCACAGTACGGCCCACGCTCAAGCCTCTATCTGTCCCAGAGCCAGCCAGATCACAGCGAGCTGCCGTGACAACCCAGGACTGCCGTGTGAGCATCTGGACACTGGCTCTAGCAGCTCAGAGGTGGGCGTCGTTAACGCGGCCCCAGCAAACGAGTTCCAGGCCCAAGAGCTGCAGAGGGATTTCACAGCCAGCCCCGCGGCGGACAAACGTCCCGTTACTGACAATCAATTAGCCCCGGGACTTGGCCCCACTCCCCCCGCCCTGCCCCAGATAAGCCACTAAAGTAAAGAGCTAGCGGGTATAATGATAAATAGAGTTAAACACGTTCGGACCATTCAACAGCACTTCCCCACCCATCCCCTCCCGCTGGTCTTCCCCCAAACCTTGGAGTCTGGGCCCACGAAGCATCCTCCCCCCGAAATATACACGGCTGGCATCAGTCCTTCCGCCAGCGGGTACCTAATAACTGATCCGTCCAGGTAAGCTAGCAGGAGGCGGAAGGAGGGGCGCAGTGCCAGGGTGGAGTCTGCTCGAGGAAGAGACACGGGGCAGAGGTCCCCCACCCGCTGAGGTGGATGGTGTCCTCCATCTGGCCCTTTAGCATCCGTCTGTCTTTGGCGGGTGAGGAGGCTTCCGGAAGCAGAGTCTGAATTGAGGGCCCACGCAGGCCCTCCCGCCACCGCTCTCGGGGGGGGGCAGAGCCGGAGGGAGGCCGAAGGGAGCGACTTTTGCGTGAGGTTGACAGGGTCTTGAGGAACCCGGTCCCGTCCCAATGCTCCGGCCGAGGGAACAGTGCCGCCGAGGCCAGAGACGGGGAACCTCTCTGTGGTCCCAATACCTCTGTCCCCAGGATGGGGGTGGGATCCTGGCCGTCGAGTCGATGGGGCGAGGGGCAGGCGAGGAGGTGGGAGGAGGATCCCGGTGGGGGCGTCCCAAAGGACGTCTCCATGCCCGTCCTTAGCCCAGGACATCCAGGTAGACAGGAGGGGTCTTGACCAGGGCCTGGAGCCGGCTGTGAATCTCCTTAATGTTCTGCCGCTGCTGGGGTTCCCGCTGCCAGCAGCCCTGCATGATGTCATATACCTCCGAGGGGCAGGTTCGGGGCCGCTCCAGCTCCCGGCCCTGCGTGATGCACTCGATGGCCTGCGGAGAAGCAGAAGGGGAGATGACGTGTCCGGGTTTCGACCCCGCCCCGACACGGCCGACGCGCTCTCCCTGCCCAGGACTAAGCTTAGCTGCCCGGTTCTGGCTGGGGCACGGGACGGTGCTGGGGGTCAGGCACAGGAAGGGGAGTCAGGACTCTCGGGTCCTTTCCCAGCTCTGCTACTGAGTCCCTGGTCACCTTGCCGCTCTGCGCCTCAGTTTCCCCATCTATAAATGGGTGATGACCCCCTCCCTGCCCAATTCCAACTGGCCCTTCGCTGTTCTGATCTGAGGGCCATGAGAGTCTGTCCACTGAGGCCAGCAGACCGGGGTGCTTTGCCGTCCTGAGGTGAACGGTGTCATCAACACGAAACCAAGAGACACAGCGACAATCTCCCTTGCACACACCGGGCTCCCACCCCCAGAGTCCTCCTGGGCTCAGCAGAAGGGAGAGAAAGAGCCATCAATCCGTGCCCGGGGACTCCCTGTCTGCTCTGGGGAACATTAGACCAAGGGATGGGCAAGGAAGCTCTCAGGCCATGCAGTGAGTTCGTTAGGGGCAGGTCAGGTTTCACCCCGGGCCGGCAAATTGAATCAGATCTTTCATGCTTCGGAGAACTGAAATATTGCCCCCCCTCTCGCACCCCCACCCCTAGAGCCAGGCTGGCCCCTCTCCACTCAGTCCTAGGCCTCCCGGAGAGCGGGACCGGCTGGGCCATGTTAGAGGTGGAGGGTGTTTTGCCCATCCCTGGCACCTGGTCGCGTGAATATCCTGAAAACCGATCCCCACCCAGCAGAAGCGGAGAACACGCGAGCCAGCGGAAGAGCTGGGGATAGGACCCTGGAGTCCTGAGCCCCAGTCCCTTCCTCAGGCCCCCAGACCGCAGAATGGAACCCAGGCGTCCTGACTCCTGCTCCTTTATTTCTTAGCCCATCTCCTTTCCCCCGAGCTGACTTCTTGGCCATCAGAGAACCAGCAGCTCAAAGACCCTGCTCCCTGGGACGAACCCAACCGTTCTCCCCGACCCCAACCCCGGCGCTGCCACCCACCCCGTGCGCGCCAAGCCACCCTTCACCTCAGTGTTGGACAGCTGGTACCAGGGCTGCTTCCCGTAGGTGAAGATCTCCCAGAGAACCACCCCAAAGCTCCAGATGTCGCTTTCGGCGGTGAACTTCCTGTAGAGGATGCTCTCCGGGGGCATCCACCGGATGGGCAGCATGGTGCGTCCGCCCACCTGCCAGAGAGACCAGGCGAGGATGGGTTAGCCATAGAGGTGGGGAGGAGGGTGGAGCCAGAATATTGCAAAAGAAAGAAAGAAAGAAAGAAAGAAAGAAAGAAAGAAAGAAAGAAAGAAAGAAAGAAAGAAAGTTTGAAAAAGCCAAGAAAGATGAGAGAGAATGAGATGAGAAAGCAAAAAGGTTTGAGAGGCAGAAAATTAAAAAGAAAAGAAGAAAAAAAGTCAGGAGAGAGAGCTGAGAGAAAGAATGAAAAAAAGAAAGAAGAAAGAATGTAAAAGAAGTGGGAGAAGAAAAAAGAAAACACAAAGAAGGGAGAATGACAGAGGGAAAGAGCAGGATGGAATGAAAAAAAGAGAGAAGAGAGATGAAAGGGGCGGGGCTGGATTCTCCATTTGCTCACACCAGCTTGAGACCAGAGTCACTCCTGATTTACACCAGCAGAACAGAATCGGGCCCAGAAAGGGGCTCCTTTCATACCATCTCTCTCTCTCTCGCTCTCCTTTTATTAACCCTTTCTCAGCAGCCCATCGGGGCCCCCTCCCCCGATCCTGGCAGCGCTGCCTTTCCACTCACTAAGTGCTCTGCGCTCCCTTTTCCATCGCAGGCCCCATTAAATATGCATAGGGAGCTGAGGTGGGGCAGGAGCTAAAAGGGAAAATTGGAAGAGGCCCCTCGGAGCCCCCTGCCTGTCACAGAGGCCGATCCCAGCAGAGCTCTCCAGGAGATGGAGATGGATGGGTCTCCGCAGCCAGTAGAGCCCTCTGGCCAGCCGGGGAGGCAGCTTGCGATGCGTTTGTCCCGAGAAGCGTCACTCTTCCAGTGCACTGGTTACCCCGGGGCAGCCGGCGACGGACGCGGCGCTTTCGAGCAACAGGGGAGAGTGGGCTGGGGTCTTCAAGGGAAAGCGTTGTCTCTAGTTAACGAAGCATAGGAGGCGAAAGCCCTCCACGGACACTGAATGCAGCCTCACGGACCTGGGCAGAGGGGTGCTTGGAAAATGGGGGGCAAAGAATTTGCTGGTGGGATTCAGGGTTCAAATACGGGACCTCCAAAGCATAGATTTCTACCAGAGTAACTGTGATAGCTGCCAGCAGTAGTAGGCTATTATCCTTTAGATGGCCCAACCACTGTATTCCATTAGCTGGCAGCATTAGGCTGGCAGCTATACAGCCTAATGAACTCCATTAGCTGTCAGTAATTATAGGCTGTTATCCTCTATATGGACCAGCCCCTGAGCTCCACTAGCTGGCAGCAGCAGTAGGCTGTTTATCCTCTAAGTGTCAGTAGTGGGTTGAGACGTTTTCTCCCTAGTGTTGAGGCCTGAGCCTTCACCCCAAACCTGATGGGGCCTAATCGGGAGACAGGCGCTGAGGAAGGGGGGACAGAGGAGGTGCTGGGAGGCTGCGACGGGGGTAGGAGTTTGGAGACCGGGGACACCGCCACCCTAGTCAAGGGAGGGGTAGACACAGCATGGAGCTGGTGGGTCAACTGATTGACTGGCCCTGATGGACTCCGCCAGGCTGTGGATCGGGCCCTGGGCAGGCGTGGCGGCAGAATCAGGCCCTTTCCCACGCCCAGGGAGCTCACCCGGTAGTAGTCGGTGCTGTAGATGTCCCGGGACATGCCGAAGTCCCCGATCTTCACCACCAGGCTGCGGCCCACCAGGCAGTTGCGGGTGGCCAGGTCACGGTGGACGAAGTGCAGCGAGGCCAGGTAGACCATACCCGAGGCGATCTGGGTGGCGATCTGCAACATCTGGCTCAGGGTCAGCTGCCCGAACGACGGGCCGTTCCCGTTATCCAGGATCTTGGCGTCTGGCCCGTGGGACCTGGAGCGGGGGCAAGGGGCGGGCTGTGGTGAGGCCGGGCTCGGAGCAGACCGGAACCGACCCGAGTCTTCAGAGCCGGGCTCCGGATCGCTCTAGGCCGCAGCGGACGTGCGAGCAGGCCTGGGTGCGGCCAGACCGAGGTGCCACCAATGCTCGAGGCCCGGGCAGCAGCAGAGAACGGACTAGGAGGGATGTGCCCAGGTGATCCCAGCAGGCAATCCACACCTTCTGTGGCAGAGAAAGATGACCCCTCCCTTCTGCCCCCCAAGAGTCCTGCCAATATGACCGGGGGGGGGGGGGGGGGAATCCTTCCCCAGGGCAGGTATGAGAGTGTGTAAGCTTCAGGGCGTGTCTGTGTGTTGAGGTGTGTATTGGTGTGTCTATGAATGTATCCACGGGAGTGTGTGTGTGTATGGGGTGTGTGTTTGGGCAAGGGGGTGGGTGTTTGAGTGTGTGAGGATGTGGGGCTAGCCCAGCTCCCTGCCCCGCCCCCCCCAAGCCTGTGGGGCTGGGGTTTGAGGTGCAGCTCCGGTGGGCAGGCATGGGGGGGAGGATTAAAGGGGGGATGCTTTCCCCCTCACCCAGCCAGGTGCCCGCCCTCGCGGGGCTCCTTTGATGCCAAGTGCTGCTGACAGCCTGGGCGCGGAGGCCGGGGACAGGCCCGGGCGGCTCCGGGGAAGCAGAACCATTAATGCCAAGTCCCATAACAATAATCATCAAAGGCAGGTCTCAGAGCTCATCCCGCGGACGCTAAGCGATGCCGCTGGCAGCGCCCCGTCTAGTGCCAATACCTCGGGGGCCAATCGAAAAGTCTCTGCTTATTGCAGCTGATGGCCAATCTCCCTCTATTTCAGCCTCTCAGACAGCTAATCTAATCAATATTGCAAGGAGGCCGCATTAGCAGGGCTGGCTGGCTGAGCTGCCGGGGTAATGGAGCAGCGGGGGGTGGGGGGGAGGAATCCAAGGCAGGGACCGCCATAACGGGGCGAATAATCCCGAGTCACGGGCCGGGCAGGGCTGGGGGGAGCCTGGAGAAGTGTGCGCGCTGGTGTCGGGGTGTCGCTCGGCGTGTCTCTGAGTGTCGGGGGCGTGTGTGGGGATGCCGTACTGGGCACCCTGGCCCCTGAGGCTCCCGGCTGGGGGGTCACCAAACGGCCCCCTAACGGGGAGCTGGGCGTTGAGGGGAGACAACGAAGAGCCCTTGTGAGGATCAAGGCGGCCTTGCCGAAGCATTTTCGGGGGGTGGGGGGGTGTAGCTATTATTTAAAGGGCGGGTGGGGCATGTGTCCCCCACCCCATGGCTGGCTGTCAGGGCTGTCCCCCCACTTTGGCCTGTGTCACCCCCGGCAACCAGGCCTAGCAAGGGATTTGAAGCAGGGGTGTTATTTAGCTGCCATCCACCCCACTCTTATCTCTGCGGGGGCCCCCCATTCTCCCCAGGACTGTCTCCAGGACCATCCCTCATCCCAGCCCTCTGGATGGCACCCTCCTTCCATCCCCTGGCTACCGCTGCCCCCCCCCAACCCCCGAAAATGCTTCGGCGAGGCCTGGCGCCCGGGCAGGGGCCCTGCCATGCTGCAGCCGGTTGGGGGAAGGACTCTCGCATTTACCAGCGGTTCCTTCATGTCACAAAGGAGACAGAGCCGGCCCAGGAGGGTATCGCAGAGGAGGTCAGTCTGCATTTTCCACGGCCTCCGCCCCCCACCCATCCCTGGCTTCGGCCTCCCGTCACCTCGCCACCCCCATTCCCAACGGCCCCCCCACATCCCGGCTCCCCCCACCCTCCCGAACCTCCACCCCCCCCCCCAGCTCATTTCAGGCTCCATTTATCCCCCCACATTTGCATCTCAGCCGACCCGGCGGGCCACATCTCTCCACACTCCATCAGCCAGCTCCACCCTCTCCCCACACCGGGCGCAAGAGCCTTCTCCCTCGCAGCCTGGGTTGCCCCACCCCAGCAATTCCTGAATCCTGGGTGAAAACCACCTCTCACACCTGACCCTTCGTTCTTCTGCCTCCCTCTGGCGTTGGAGCACCACCAGGCACCTTGTTTACCATGTGTGGGGTTGGCACAGCGGCCTTTTGGCAGTGGCTGTGCCAGAGGGGGCCAAGGATGGGAAGGGGAGCAGCTAAAGGACACCGTGCTCTGGCTATTCTGGGCTGCCGAATGGTACCTCAGGCCGGAGGTAAGTTAGAGCAGCCCCGCTGGCTGCTCTAATCTACGCTGGGGGCAGAAGCAGCACAGAGCCACCCCATCCCCCACCCTGTGCTGGCTGCCGACCGGGCCCCACCTGAGGAAGCGGTTGAGGTCGCCGTGCTTCATGTACTCGAAGACCATGACGAGGGGCTCGCCGTCCGTGCACACGCCGTAGAACCGGACGATGTGTTCGTGCTGCAGCACCGTCAGCAGCTCCGCCTCCCGCTGGAAATCCTGCCGGGCGCTCTCCGTCGCCTCCTTCAGGGCCTGCGGGGCGGGAGACGGGCCCAGGGAGGGCAGGGTGAGCGCCGGGGCTGGAGTCCCCAGGGGGCATGGCGGTGGCCGGGGTTCCTGCTGCTGCTGACCCCGGTCAAGTCATTTCATCTTTCTGGGCCCCCGTCCCCAGGTGTGACCCGGGGAACAAACCCGCCCAGTTAGACGGTAAACACTGCGGGGCAGGGACTTTCTCTCCCCTGGTGTCTGTGCAGCGCCTGGCACGACGGGGCCCTGATTTCAGCTGCCTCTGGCTCCATCCCCTCTAACTTCCAGGAGGATTGAGAGGACTGTGTCCCCATCACAGCTGGGAAAGAACCCGTGCCCCTTTGGGTCTCACCCAGAGCTAGAACCACCAGGGCAAGTTTGGATCTGATCTCCGAAGGGGTCTAGACCGGGCCCCCATTCAATACATTGGCATGTGGCTATACACTCACCAGTGCCCCCTACTGGATGGAATCAGAACTCCTCAAAGGTGTGTTATATGGCCTATACTGCTGACAGCGAATGGGGATTCTCCCGTAGCTCAGGCAGATCTGGGTTCTAGTCCCATCCTGCCTGTTGTGAGTGGCTGACACTTGCAGCACGTTGACAGCCGCAAGGCTCCCAGGCGGGTCCTGGCACCCCCCCACCCCAGTGGAGGTTCCCCTTGGAGGAGGGGAAGGAGTTACCTTGACGGCCACAAGCATCTTCTCCTGCTCGGGGATGAGGTTGTAGCACTCGGCCAAGAAGACCTTCCCAAAGGCCCCTTCCCCCAGCTCCCACTTCAGCACGATGTCCCTGCGCTTGATGTGGTGGACGCCTGCAAGGAACAAGGAGTGAGCAAAGCGCCCGGCGCCACCCCCACACCCTCCGGAGGGGAGGTGCGGAGCTGAGTGGGGAGTGGCCATCCAGGTGGGAGGGGCTGAGGGATCCAGGTGGGAGGGAGTGGCTCTGAACCCCTCGATCCCCCTGCCCCCTTCCTTTGATTTTGCTCCCCCACAGGCAGTCCAGGACTCCCTGTCAACACCCCGACCCACGGCCAGCCCAGGGCCCAGCCCGCGCTGGATGTACGCGCACCTTTCCCCGGCTAAGAACCCAGAGGGGCCCCACACGCAGGGCAGGGAGTGTCAGTGAGTCCCCCCACTTACACTCCTGTGTACCCATGTCCTTTCCAGCCCCTCCACCCCTGGAACCCGCCCTGCCCCCCTCCAGCCCTGGGGCCCACCCTGCCCCCCCTTAACCCTCCCCGCCCCTCCGGACCCACACTGCCCCCCCATGGCCCTTACACGTGTCACAGAAGTACTGCGGGTTCTCAATGAAGTTGGTTTTCAGCCCCTCCAGCTTGCTCTCGGCTGAGGACTGGGGGCTGCTGCCCAGATTCATGAAGTGCAAGGACATGGCCAGGTCGTCGTCCTGGGCCAGCACGGCCGCCCCTGCATGGGACGGGGGGGAGAGACGTCAGGCCCCAGCGGCCCCCTGGTCTATCTGCCGCCCCCTTCCCCCCACCACGGCTGGGAGGCCGACCGTGGGGAGCAGTGAGCAGAGCAGGTAGCTTTGCAGTAATTACCGAGGGGGCCGTCCCTGCTCCCCTCCCCACCAGGCATCTTCATCAGAGATCCAGCAGCAGGGCCGAGAAATCTGATGGCTCCAAGCCCAGCGGGGCACAGGCCGGGATGGGGAGGGCCGGGCACCGGGGTGCTAAAATCCAGCTCCTCCTGAGCGGCTGAAAGCAGATGCCCATCGATGCCCGGGTGCCCTGGGATCGCAGGCGGGGGTGCCCGCCTGGCTCCAGCCCAGGGGAAGGTGAAAACCCTCCCAGCCGGCCTCTCCTCGGGGACGTGGTACACGCACCACACAGCCCCGTGCCTGGTGTGGTAACAAGCTCAGTAAGGGCCCTGTGGCCGATCCACTTAGGGGATAACAGCCTACTACGGCTACCACTTAGCGGAGTCGCTCCTTCGGCTCAAGCGGCAGAGGCCTGTGCCGCCGTTCACAGCGTCGGCGAGCCAGGCGGAGGGGGCGGCGGCGGCCACAGGGACTCACGGTTAATGCCGAACTTGGAATGCCGCCCGCACTTGTTGAGCACGATCAGCATGATGGAGAGGAAGAAGCACGCGAAGACAGCCAGCGCCACGGCCACGGAGACCTGCCGAGAGGGCGGAGACACGGCTCGGTCCACGGAGCCAGAGGGCGAGCCGGGCTTGACTTGAGCACTGGGAGTCTGGGCCAAAGGGCTGGGATCCCAGGGCACGAACTGGCCCATTGCAGAGGCAAAGGCCCAGCTGCCATTTATGGACCCCCCCCTCCCCCTCCCAACCTCAGGGGAGGTTGGATCCAGGGCTTCGGTGGAGGCTCTTCTCAGATGCAAAATCATTGTGGCCACCAGCAGGGCGGAGAACATGCCATGTGGCAGAAGCCACTGAAGTCCTCTACCCCTACCCCAGCAACTGCCACCTGAGGGCCTCATTAACTAAGCCTCACAAGCCATCTCGAAAGTGAGTCAACGTCACAACCCCCATTTCTCAGAGTGGGAAACTGAGGCACGGAGAGGGGATGTGACCTGCCCATGCTCGTCCAGGGTATTGAGAGCAGAGGTCAGAGGAGAACCCAGGCGTCCTGGCTCCCAGCCCCCACTGCTCTAAGCACTAGAAATGCTGCCTCCCTTTTAAGTGGGGGAAAATTCAGCCCCACCACTAACACCACAGCATGAAACGACAGGGGGAGCCGATGTGTAGAGGTCACAGCACAGGCCTGGGCATCAGGACTCCTGGGTTCTGCTCCCAGCCCGGGGAAGGGAGCGGGATCTAGTGGTGTGAGCAGACGGCTGGGAGTCCAGACCCCAGGCTCTGCCTCTAACCTGCTGTGAGTCACGTTGTCACTCTGTGCCTCAGTTTCCCCACCTGTGAAGTGGGGGTAATGCTACTGACCCACCTCACAGGGAGCTTTATTGGTTCGTGTTTGCCGAGCGCAGTGAGCTCCTTCCAGAAAGCTGCAATGTTATGTGTGCCCCCATCCTCATGCTGCAACACAGGCAGGAATATTCTTGGTGAGCTCTGTCCCGCCCCCGTCCCCCAAATCCGCTTTCCCAGGGCTCACCCCAAACGTGTGCTCCTCTGACGTTTCCACTGGCCCCTCCAGCGAGCTGTTCCCCTTGCCTGCAGCAGGGAGAAAGGCAGCAGCGTTAGCTCAGCCTGAGAGACAGAAGCCAACTGTAGAATCCAGGGCTGGATCTCAAAGTTTCCAGGGTTTCATTTTGGGGGTGAGGGATCAGTCATGAGTCTGGGGTTTGGAGTGGGGCTAGTAGCAAAATCTGGGGGGGGTTAAGTTGCCAAGCACCCCTTTTGGGGGCAGGGATGCGGGGAATGGGCCCCACAGAACACCCCAAAGACCCATCCTCTCCCCTGTGCAACGCTGGAGAATGCTCTGCAAGATTCCTGCTTCCACTTGAACCACGGAGCCGGATCACAGGGCCAGGACTGGAGCCGGTACTAGCCACACCCCTGGCTGCTGCAGAACCTCCCAGGTGCATCCAGGTAAGAGCCCCCGGGTTATGCCCTAAAGATCCTGTCAGTTTCACTGGAAGGCAGCCCGGACAAACTACCCAAGGCCCTGGTTGCATTAATTCAGCCTCTCACACCACAGATCCTCCGGCTTCTCCTACCAAAGGAGGGGTCGGTAACGGGGCAAGGGGACGGGTCTGGAGCGGGCGGGCGCCTGCTGGGGTGTGTAAGGTTCTGCTGCTCCCAACGCCCAGGGTGGACGGGGCCGCTCAGGCGCCTCGGAAAGTCCAAGCAGGGGGACAAAGAGAAGCCGCCGCCACCTAGGATATACTCACCCACCGGAGGCAGGGACACTGCGGCAGCGGGGCAAACGGGGAGGAAAAGCATCGTTACTCTCTGTGCAGCGTCAGCGCCAGTTCCCTGGACCCCTGCCCTGGCCACCCCCGCCCTCTGCCCTAACTGGGCCAAACCCAGCGCTGGCAGCCCCTCAGCCCGGATCAGAGCACCCCTCCGCTGCCTCAGCCCGAACCCAGGGCCTGAATGTCCTTCCGCTCTGGCGTGAATCCGGAGTGACGCCCAATGGAGCAACTCTGGCCTAAACCCGGTGTGAGCAGGAGGAGACTTGGACACACCCGGACCCCCGCCTTGAAGCGGAGTGGGGTGGGGGAGTCGGACGCAGCGCTCCAATCCCAGCCCCGCACGGACTCGCTGGTGCCAAGCGAGGGCCGAGCGGTGGCATTTCACCCCCACGTGGCTGCTCCAGGGACGGGCCAGATTTGGCGCCTCCAGCCTCAGTCTTAGCCCGTCTTGACAAAGAACCTTCAAAGATCTTTTCTGGGGTCTTGTGGCGGACAAGAGCAGCCCCGTAATCGAGTATCGGAGGAGATCAGGGCCCCGGCGTGCCGAGCGCAGCACAGACACGGTCTGAAACAGATGGGGTGGGGAAACTGAGGCACGGAGCCGGGACTTGCCTGAGGTCACACAGTAGGGCAGCGGCAGAGCTGGGAATCCGTTCCTCCTAGCTACCCGCCCTAAGCTATTCCTCCCCCTCCTTAGGGCTCGCCCTAGGGCGGGTCCCACGTGGAGAAGGCTCTGCTCCCAGCCCAGCGGGGTTATTAGGGCCCAGGATGGGGGAGGCGAGTCCTACCAACAATCGGCTCCTCGGGGTTGAAGCTGAAGGGGTTGTCCATGAACCGCCCCGGGACGGTGCGGGCGTCGGCACCCAGCGGGTTGCGGGCCAGCAGGGTGTAGTTGCCGTTGTTGACGTGGGTGGGCCGGTTGAGCTGCAGGCAGCCGTGGGCCACGGTGGAGTTGTGCTCGTGCTCCACGATCTTGGTGTGGATGTACGGCCCTTCCACCAGGGCGGAGCCGTTGAACAGCCACCGGAGGGCCGGGGGCGGGTTGCCGTCCACCGAGAAGGGGATGCACCAGTAGTGCTGGGGGATGGCTTCCTGCAGGTCCAGGATCACGGCGGGGACTGCGGGGAGAGGAGAGAGACAGGGGCTCAGGCCGCATTGCCCCAGGGGCCCGAAGGCAGCGGGCACAGTCACTGACCCATTCCCACGCCCGGCGGGCGGCCGGGGTTACGGATTCCTAAAGGGGAGCTCCCCTTAGAGATCGTCTGCACTGCCACTGGGAACAAGCCTCCCAGATTGGCACTAGAGGGGCTCCAGCTAGCAGCATAGAATCATAGAATCTCAGGGTTGGAAGGGACCTCAGGAGGTCATCTAGTCCAACCCCCTGCTCAAAGCAGGACCAACCCCAACTAAATCATCCCAGCCAGGGCTTTGTCAAGCCTGACCTTAAAAACCTCTAAGGAAGGAGATTCCACCACCTCCCTAGGGAACCCATTCCAGTGCTTCACCGCCCTCCTAGTGAAAAAGTTTTCCTAATATCCAACCTAGACCTCCCCCTCTGCAACTTGAGACCATTGCTCCTTGTTCTGTCATCTTCTACCACTGAGAACAGTCTAGATCCATCCTCTTTGGAACCCCCTTTCAGGTAGTTGAAAGCAGCTATCAAATCCCCCCTCATTTTTCTCTTCTGCAGGCTAAACAATCCCAGTTCCCTCAGCCTCTCCTCGGAAGTCATGTGCTCCAGCCCCCTAATCATTTTCGTTGCCCTCCGCTGGACTCTTTCCAATTTATCCACATCCTTCTTGTAGTGTGGGGCCCAAAACTGGACACAGTACTCCAGATGAGGCCTCACCAGTGCCGAATAGAGGGGAATGATCACGTCCCTCGATCTGCTGGAAATGCCCCTACTTATACAGCCCAAAATGCCGTTAGCCTTCTTGGCAACAAGGGCACACTGTTGACTCATATTCAGCTTTTCGTCCACCGTAACCCCTAGGTCCATGGGTATGCCAGCTTGGGTTCCCAAGCCCCCCGGAGCTGGGGCTAGAAATCCCAGCCTGCTCATTTTAAGCGCACTAGCCTGAGCCTTGCTAGCCCAAGACTACCCGCCTTGGCTGTGAGGCTCGCTCGCAGCTGCAACGTAGCCAGACGCAAAGCCTCTGGGAGGTAGCAACCAGATGGCCCCCCTACCACGCAGGATTAGAACCTGTGACCTGTAGCGCCAAAGCACAAACCACTAGCACTTAAGCTAAAGGAGCCCTGCCTTGCCCTGATCTCTTACATTCACTGTGGGTAGCCACAAAAGTGTAGCACACGTGTGTGTGTACACACACACACACACACTCTCTCTCTCTCAGATTTTCAATGCCGCCTAAGGGATTTAGACGCATCCTGATCCCATAGGCAATGTTGAAAACCTCAGACGGAGTTTACAGCCTCTGGGCTTCTAATCAGGGGGGAGGGATAGCTCAGTGGTTTGAGCATTGGCCTGCTAAACCCAGGGTTGCGAGTTCAATCCTTGAGGGGGCCACTTAGGGATCTGGGGCAAAAATCTGTCAGGGGACAGTACTTGGTCCTGCTAGTGAAGGCAGGGGACTGGACTTGATGACCTTTCAAGGTCCTTCCAGTTCTATGAGATAGACATATCTCCATTTAAATCTCCGTGCGCCACGTGGAGGCTTGGAAGGAAGGAGCTGCTGGGTCCGAGCCCCCTTGGCCCCGTTGCTGTCGGGACGGTGCCCCAGAAACTGACCCGGCTGCTGGGAAAACTGGCTTCTCAGCCGAAAATGGGGCAAACGTCTCGCTCTTAGGCGCATCAGAGCCCCTCCCCGATCTGGATTGTACCTATCCTCACAGCACCCCCGTGAGGCAGAGCTGTCAAACATGGGAAACTGAGTCACAGAGCGACGAAGAGGTGATCGCAGCCCACGTGGACAAAGCTTTGATTGAGCCGCATCGAACAACAATAGCTGGGAAGCCGCGGCAGCTTCACAGCCAATGTTCCTGGAGCTAGCTAGATCTAAACGACCTCAAGTACGTCACCACAGGCTGCAGGACAGACAGAGCCTAAGTGACCCACCCAAGGTCGCACCGAGAGTCTGTGGCAGAGTACAGACTTGAACCCAGGTCTCCCCCGCCACCGGGCCATCCTCACTCTCGTAAACCCCGCCTCCAGGTGCCCAGTCAGACCCGCGAGCCTCTTACAAGTGACATTCAGCTGCACAGATTCCTCGCTGAGGCCGGCCTCGTTCTCAACCCAGCAGGTAAGGTCTTTTCGGTTAAAGCCGGAGGAGACGTTGAAGATCCGCAGGGTGATTTCCGAGTCCGACCTCTGCGGGGACAGAGAGAGAGAGAGAGAGAGCACGCTCAGCCTGCTAGGATACCAGTGCCGTGACACACTGTGATCTGTAGCCCCCTGCACAGAGGGGTCATTCGAAAGCTCATGCCCCGACAGGGAAAAGCCTGAACTATGGGAGAATCTCCCCTCGCTGCTGCCAGTGTAGGGACTTGGACACGCAGCCCTGTTATTGTGACACCAGCCTGCAGAGGGCAAGGGCAGCACAAGTGAACTGGGTGCAAATATCCCTCTTTCTGCAGGATTCAGGCCAATCGCTTGTACTAAACACCCCATGGCCCGTCCCAGCTCATAAAAAGGACAAGGCAGTGGGGTCTAGTGGTTGGAGAATTGGCCTGGGGCTCAGGACACTTCGGTTCTGTTCCCCGCCTGCTGCGTGACCATGAGCAAATCACTCCCCCCTGCTCTGTGCCGCCGATTCGCCTCCCGCCCCGTCTAGTCTGCAACCTCTGGCGCTATCCTTCACAACATGTACGTACAGCGCCCGGCGCAACACGATCTCGGCCGCTGCATGCTCCTGCTATACTGACACGGCGACTTATTTGTGGGGTGCTAGCACCCAAAGGCACGGAGTCAGCCCCCAGGGTGTTAAACGCTTGGCACCCTTATAAATAGATAGAAGTGTACCATGGGATCTCACCTCACCATGATCCCTGTTCAATATTTGCGGAGAGGCTGTTTTGGGGGGGGGGGGTGGAGGTGGTTGGCATACAAAATACTGAGGTCCTACAGTACTTAGCAGGCACCACCCAGCTAAGGAATCCTTCATTAACAGAGGAAAACAATCCCCCATGAGGGAAACTGAGGCACGGAGCAGTCCATCACTGTCAGAGCCAAGATCAGAAGTCAGTGCGAGGTTCTGCAGCCCGTGCCCCTGCCACTACACCACACTGGTTGGCTGGGTACATGGCTTCTAGCCCTTGGACTGTACAGCTGCGGCTGAGATGCTGTGAAGGGGCACAACATGCAGAGAGCTGGCGAGTGGGGAGCTACATTTAAATGGGGTTCGGCTTCGGGCCTCCCAAAGGGTCTCCCTGGGGCGCCCCAGGTCTCTGTGGCCATGAGTGGTGGAAATTTTTTAAGTGCAACTTTCTTCCTTGAAAAAATGGGGGGGGGTGTCTTCTTTTTTAAATTTTCTCCCTACAATTGGAAATTTTAGATAAAGAAAAAAAATATCACAATTTTCCCTGGGCCGTGGACAGAGTTTTCAACCAGCCCCAGCAGGGACCCGGGGCCGGCAGCTGTTCCTCTGAGCCCCAAAGCACAGCGACCGTATTGTCTTTGCCTCGGTGATAATGGTGGGCTCGGGTCCCACGTCGGGTATGATCCAGCGCCCGTGTGCCCGCGGCTCGCCCGTGAAGTGGCACGTTAGGTTCACGTTCTCGCCCTGCTGCACCGGCACGTCCTGGTACTCCATCCAGATCTCTGGCAGGTCTGCCAAAGAGACGGGAGGAGAACAGGACATTGGCTCTGCTCGGACCCCCAGGGAGACTGGAAGGACCCGGGAACCGATCCCCTTGGAGAATCCAGCCCACACAGGGGCCAGGCTGAGACACGTCCCAGCTGCGATGCCCGTGCCTCTGCTCCCTGGGCATCATGTGGAGACAGTGCCCATGGGCATCTCAGCCACACCAGGAGCCTGGTGGGGGGGGATCCTAAGCCAGCCCCCCCGCCACTGTCCTTTGGCTTCCTTCTTCTCTGCTCTCCCTGTTCACCCATCCAAGCCAACGCCAAACCCACATGGATTCTGCCTGCTGCCTCCTCCAGTACTGCCCCAGGGGAATGCCCTGCTGCTCCCCCAGCACCACCCCACCGAAACACCCTGCTGCCCCCCCACACCTGTGCCCCAGTATCACCCCATTGTCTCCAGATTTACCCTGGTGCAAACATGGTGCAGAATCGGCATGAGGCAGAGCGGACCCCAAGTCCCCGTGGGGCACACATGGGGGGCAGCCAGTGCACAAGAGGCTGCATGCTCCCCTGAACAGTGTTCCCCTGCCCCGCTCACACGCCCAGCCCCACCCTGCTCCATTTCTCCCGGCAGAGACCTACCGCAGCCCTCCATGTGTAGGTCCTCCAGGGGGATTTCCTCTCTCTCCAGCCAGCAGCTCAGGGACTGGTTCCCCAAGTCGGCCCGGCCACTCCTCTGCCACAGCTGCAGCCAGCGGATCCCACATGAGCACAGGAAGGGGTTCCCCACGAGGACCCTGGGCGGGGGAGAGGGACGGGAGGCTGGTCAGGGGGATACTAAGGGCTCTGTGTCAGAGCTGGGGAAAATTTGGGTCCTGCTGGAGTTTGGCGGGGCGACAAAGTCCTCAGCCCTGAGCCTACCCCACCCCTGGGCTCCACGTCCCAGGCAGTCTGGGATGGAGAGGGTCCAATGGGAACGGAGCTCATTCGGCTCCAGAACAGGCAAAGCCAGCTGAGGACAGGGACCCTCAAAACATTCAGCCAATGGGCCAACGTGGGGCTGTCAAAGCCAGGAAGAGAACCCCTGGTCTAGAGCGAGTGGAACGGGTTCGAGGGGCAAGAGAGTTCACTTCACCAAACATAGAACCTGCTCAGTCATGGCCTTCTAGAGCAGATCTGGAAACAGGCTCCTAGAATAGGAGTCTAGAACCGAACTGGGAAAAGGCTTCTAGAAGAGGTCTAGAACCGATCTGGAAATGGGCTCCTGGAATGGCAGGCTAGGACTGAATTAGGAAAGGGTTTCTAGTCGAGCTCTAGAACAGACATGGAAACCTGCTCCTAGAACACGAGTCTAGAACTGAACTGGAAAGAGGTTTCCATCAGGGTTCTGGAGCAGGTTTAGAAGAGCGCAGCACCCCAGGATTTAAACAGAAACTGGTCTGTGGACGCAGAGTGTTGTCTAGAGCCCCGGCGCATTCACTAACTCTCAGACACACCCAGATCCCCCTGTCCCAAGGCTTGGGGAAGGAAGGACGGATCCAGAGCAGTTGTTAGCAGGTGGCACCCACATACACCAGTTCTGGGGTTGGCCCACCCATGACAACGGCCCCACCTTTGGGGCGGGGCTCGATCCTCCAGCTGGTGTCAATCCGGAGTGACTCCAGTGCCGTGTGACCCTGGGGCACCAGGCTCGGAGTGTTGCCCTGGCAGGTGAGGGTTTGGGGAAAGGCCCCCGCCCGGGTTTACTTACAGTTCCTGCAGGGCCAGGGGGTGGAACGTCTGCCAGGAGAGCGACTGTAGGTAGTTGGAGGAGAGGTTCCTGCCGGCAGGAAGAGAGACCCCCACTGAGCTGCGGTCCCGTCCCCGCGCCACTGTGACACGGAGAAAGCCGCGCTCCTCCCCGGGCTGCAATGAACTGGCCCAAGCCTGCCCTGTGGAGAGCACCCTCCTGCTCCCACTGAGCACACGGCAGCTCATGGCAGGTTGGAAAGACCCCGTCCACCCTGACTGGGCTGTTCCCTTCCCGCAGCCTGGTTAGAAATACCCTCCCGCCCTGCCCTCGGGGGAGTCAAGTCCCCAGCCTCCCCTACCCATCTGTCCGGCGCCGACAGGGCCCTAGAACCACAGCGGCTGTGCTTCACACAATTGCTATGGTATTTATCCCCCCAAGGGCAGGAAGGAAACTGAGGCCCAAAGACACTCGGGGAGTTAGAGGCAGAGAAAGGAACTGAATGCCGATCCCCACCCGTTCTCTCTGCCCTAATTTGCCTGGGTTGCCTTTGAGCCCACTGCTCCGAATGATCCCCTCTGGTGCCCACCCCCAGCTCTTCGGGGCAGGGCCTGTGGGAGCGCCGGAGAGCCCCAGTAATGGAGCCCCATGGCGCAAGGCGCTGTACAGACACACAGTGTACGGGGTCCCTGATTCAAAGAGTTGATAAGGGACGAGAGAAGGTGGTGGGGAGAGACAGAGCGCAAGGAAACAAGCAGACAAGGCCAGGGCACCAGGACGGGCCGTGAGCGGCCCCAGGTCACCGGCTGCCTAACCATCGTGGTGCGTTTTGTGGCTATTGCGGCAAAAAGAAGTTTGAAGAAGGTACTCGGGTGTCTAATTCACTTAGGCATGTTTGTAAATCCCCCCAAGTTGCCCCCCTTTGCAGTCATAAGCGCCTAAATACCTTGGTCAACCCAGGCCCCCCCGCACCAGGCACAGTCAATTTCACCAGGGAGCAGAAAGCGCTACCGTTGGGAGCTGGGGGCACTCGAGAGGGGCATTAGGGGAGCAAAGCATTCGCTGTCCCCCGCAAGCAGGGCCTTGTGGGCGCAGATCAGTGAATCAGGGCCCCTCCACCATCACGCGTGGAGGAGAGAACGTGTCCGTCCACCCCACCAAGTTAAAACCCCCTTGGGATCAGGGGGAGCCCCCCGCACTGCGGCCGACACCCCCGTTCTGCCCCAATCCAAGGGCAGAATCAAAACAGCGGTAAACACCCGGAGGGAGGGGACGCCTTCACGGGGGAGGTGGGAAAGGATGGGGGGGAGGGGTTTGACGAGGGATGCCGATCCCTGGAGAGCAGGCGAGAGAGACACCTGTCCCGGGAATGGGGGCTGCATGCACATGGGCGGGGGACAACGCCGTCGCTGAGGGGGGGACGCAAGGCTTCCCCACGGGGTGGGCTGGGAACGGGCCTCCCTCCTGCTCAGATCGATGATTTCTCACTCAGCAGCAAGGCCCTGCGGCCCATGTCACCCCCCCACCCCCAGGGCTCCGCTCCCCCCATCCCTGTGCCCCAGCTGCTGGGGGATTGAGTTCTGCTGCTCACGTCGATTTCGGTCGGAGAGACAGCTGTGCCCGATCAATCCCCCTGGCCTCTAGGCAGGGGGAAACAAAGCCACCCAGCAGGGGTAGGAGTTAGCCGGTGCCTGGAACTGATGGACGGATGGATGGATGGATGGATGGATGGATAGACGTGTATCAGCTGGTAAAGCCGGGGGCTGGCTAACGTCGTGGCCTGGCCCATTCCGGAGGGCACCATCCAAGATGTGGGAGACCTGCGTTCTAGTCCCAGCTCTGCCACTGAATGACCTTGGGCAAGTCACAGCCCCTCTTTGTGCCTCAGTTTCCCCACCCACCTTTGGTCTCTTTCGACCGCAAGCACTTGAGTGCGGGGACTGTCTCTCACGCTGCATACGTGCAGTGCCTGGTGCAGCAGGGGCCCGTCTCAATATGGCTAGGGGTTGCCCATTGCACTGAAAAGATGGGGTCCCCCTTCCCTGGGGAGAAGGCAGGCCCCACAGGGTGGCCCTGGCCCGGAGCAACGCAACAAACGGGCACTACTCACAAATGGGTCAGCTTGGGGGTGGCGCGGAAAGCGTCGGCAGCGACGTACCGCAGCCCGGAGGCGGCGATGGTGCTGGAAGGGAAGAGCAAAGGGACGTCGCGAATTTCCAGGGGCCGAGGGCTGAACTTGGCCCAGCAGCTTTTCTTCTGAGCCGCAGCCCAACACCTCCCGCCCCCCACAATGCCTTGTCTGCGCTGTCCCAGTGTGGGTGTGAACACCCCCCGGCCCCCCGCCGGGCAACCCCTCCCTGGTGGGTGTGGGGCTGGGGTCAGGGCCCTGGGATAGTCGGGGGATCGGGGGCATGGCAGGAGTATGATGCATTATGGGTGTTCTCTGATTCCCCCAGGCAGCCCAGCACAGCTTAGAGCAGCCTTCAGGTTGCTCTAAGTGATGCCAAAATCTGGGGAGTGCAAAAGGGAGAGTTAAAACTACCGTAAGTCCCCATATCCCTGCCCCAAGCTCCATCCCAGGGGGCCCCTCAACTGAAGTGGGGTTCAGAGAGGGTGAGAGGCAGTGGAGATTTCTAGGGGAGCCCTGTGTGCCTCCAGCCCTGCCCTTGATAATGGGGGGCTTTTGCCCCCCCTTATCTACCCCTTGCATGCCCCCACTATCCACCCCCCCTACACACGTGCAAGGCTGGGGCTACTCACAGGTTCTTCAGCTCCCGCAGGGACTTGGTGTCGGCCGGAGTCAAGCTCGTCACATCCTTCTGGTTCTCGATGACCCTGCAGGGGAGACACAGCCCAGCGCCGGGCCCGTCAGCCCCCCCAGGGCCTTCCCCCTGCCCCGCAAAGCCAGGCTCTCTCTCCCCACCGGGGTGAGCATCAGCCCGCTCCAATGCTGCCCTGTCCTGAGGGGGCGCCGGGGCTGACAGAGCGGGGAAGGGGGAGGTTTTAGCGCCTGGCCTAGGAGGCCCGGGGTGATGGGAAGGGAGACGGGGGGTTCGTGGGGTGCTCGGGCAGGGGCGGGCTGTCAAATTCCGAGGGGAGCAAATGACATTTTAAAGCAAGTTTCTGCTCAGAACAAGGGGGGCTGTTCCGCCATCTGGCAGGGCAGCTGGGGGCGCTGCCGGGGAGCCGGGTTGGCGGTGCGGGTGGTAGAAACAGGAAGGTTCGTGCAGGGGCACGGGCACAATGCTGTAGGACGGTCAGATGGATGCAGAGTTTAGGGAGGGTCTCATCCCTCTTCCCCACCCCCCCACGCCGAAGCTCAGGCCCCCCCTTGCCATTATCCCCAGGGGCAATGGGGCCGTTGCTCCCAGGGCTGCCCACGCCAGGCCCGTGGGGCGGCATTGGCAGAGAGCCCGAGGGAGGCGGCCAGGAAGAGATGCTGTCAGAGCCGTGGGTGCACGGCGAAAGCCGACATCTCGGGGACTCCTGTGCTGGGCGGCCCCATCTCGGAGTCCCCGCTGCAAAGAGCCGCTGAGCCCTCACTCTGGGGCGCGTCCAGTCAAGCGGCCTACACAGCCCCCCTGCTTTCATGGCAGCCCCCCGGGGCAGTGTGGCCTAGTGGATAGCGCACAGGACTGACTCGAGAGACTTCAGTTCTGTTCCCGGCTCTGCTCCTGGGTGACCTTGGGAAAGTCACATCCCTCCTCCTTGTCTCAGTTTCCCCACTTGTACAGTGATGATAATGACACTGACTTCCTTTGCGAAGAGCTAGGCGTTGTGATTAAAGGGGCAAAATGAATGTCTCTGCAGGCAGGGAAGGATCAGTAACCCCACTTTACAGATGGGGAAACTGAGGCACACCACGATTAAAGGCCAGCTAGACAGGTACTCTCAGCGCCCATGAGCAGGGCTTGGTTTCCCGGGGCTCAGCTCCCCTTCAGGCCGGATTGTAGGATACCCTGGAGTCGAGATCAGGGCCCTTGCCCTGGTGGATGCCGCTCAGACACGGTAAAGTGCTTGGCGCCTCCCCCGCTGGCACGTGTACAGCAGGATTTTCATGCTGGGCTCTGGGGAAACTCGGCCCCAGGTCACCCAGGGAGCAGTGTCAGAGCCAGGCCTGGAGCCTGGGTCTCCGGAGTCCAAACGCGCGGCTGGACGCACCAGCCAACCCACGGCGTGTGGCGGCAGGGCCTGAGCGGACACGCTGCTGATTAACCCCAAAGTGACTCCCGCGGGACAGCCGGGGATCGGCCCCGCCGGGGATCGGCCCCGGGCTGCCCACGCAAGCCAGAGCCAGTTTAGCCAATAGAACACTCTGCTGGTCTAACCTGGAGCTCCCCACCAGCACCCCACAGTGCTAACGACACCCCTCAACCCCGATCTGCAGCCCCCCAGCTGCTCCAGCCCTGGGCTCCCCCACGCCTGCCCTTCCACTCAATCCCCTTAAGCAAATTCCAGGAGCCCCCTGGAGGCTGCTTTTATTACTGCACCTCCTTGACCTCCCCCAGCCCCGCCCCCGACTTCCCACTCGTGTTCAGGACCGAAGCGACCTTGAATTTGGGGGGGCGGCTGTTTCTGGGGAGCCCCATGGGGCCCGATCCACAGATGGGGCTCAGCAGCCGTGACCCAGATGGGAGCTGCAGGGCCTGGCCCCCGCGGGAATCCGCTGGAGACCACTGAGGCAGGAGGCAAACTTAGAGCCCCACTATTGACCTTGGTGATCTCTAGGGGGTGGGGGTGGTGATCCCCCCCCCCATGGCAATTTCTTAGGGTGTCAGGGGAATGGGAGGAAAATGGGTTGATTTGGGGGGGTGAGTTTCCAATGTATTTTAAGGCCCCCATCCTGCCCCCGTTGAAATGAATGGCCAAGTGTCCGATTGGGCTCAGAGCACAGATTGCCCCCCCCATACAGAACCCCCCCGCCCCAGAGTCCACAGGGCATTTCACCAGCTCCAGCCCCGATCCCACAAGCTGCATCCTGCCTGCAGGGAGAGACCCCCGGCTCAAACCCCCATCAAAACCAGTCCCACCCCCTTGGGCCAACCTGCCAGATCCCCCAGCACCTGGCCCCGCCCCGCCCCTCACGTGGTCAAGTCCCCCCCTTGCAGCAACCGTGCTAGGTGATGGCGGATCAGGCCCAGGAGCACCTGGCGGGATCGGGGCCCCTTGCACCAGTGATAAAGGGGAAGGGGAGGGTGCCCAGAGAGCGACCAAGACGGGACAATGCGATGGATCCCTAGGGGCAGGGTCCCTTTAAGCCCATCGTCCCCAGCCAGGATGGTGGTGGATGGGCATCGGGGCGGGGACAGATGGTGAGACAGGTCTTGCCTGCCGCGCTTTATGATCTTGGGCTGATTCGGGGTCAAACCCAGCCCTCCCAGCCATTCCCCTACCCTGGGGGTCCCCAAACAGAGCAGCCAGTGACCTGCCCATCTCCCCCTTCAGCCTGTCGAGGGGACGAAAAACAGTGCCAGATGCCTCAGGGTATCCACAAGCAGGGAGAGCTCCCCTCCCTCCTCTTCTGTCCAGGGGGCTCATCCCCTATCCTGGAGGGACCCCCACTCCATGGCGGGTCACTTTCCCTGGTCTGGGGAATCTGACTGCAGCTGAGACCCCCCCAAACTCATTGCATGTTGGCACTAATCACTGAGCAGCCAGGAACAAGGTCAGGTTGGCTCAGGGTCCCCCACCAACCCCTGGGCCCATTGCCGTAGCTGGGTCCTGGATCAGGGTTCAGGGGCTCAGTGTTACGAGGATGAAAAGAGGGGCTCGCTCCCCAGAGCACCTATCGCTGCACTGAACCCCCTTCAATCTCATCCCCCATGACCAGTCAGCCCATGTTCCAGTGATCTGCTTCCCTGCACCGCTGCTGGCCGTGCAACATAGGCAAACAGCAGCCAGCCCGCTGCAGCCAATCCCAGCCAACCAGCTGCACGCCATGCCTGCAGCGTGGGCTGGGCTCCCCTCCCCAGATCCTTCAGTCTGAGCTGAAGGAGAATCCCCAACAGCTCTTAGCATTACAGAGACAATGACACACAGGGGAGCAGTGCTGATTCTAGCCAGCAGGGGGCAGTGGCGCATGAAGACCCCAGCCAGCGCACCACCACATCAGCATGAGGGCTACAGAATATTCCTCCTGCCTGTCTACACCCCACGCCAGACCAGTCCCCGTTGCTCTGCCGGGATCCCTTCCCGATGGCACAGGGCAGAACCCATAGGCCCTGCTCTCCTGTTCCTGCCGCACAGGAGTGGGCTGAACACACGTGCCTGTTAAGAACCCCACCCCAGGGCTCCGGGACAGCCCACAGGCTGACACATGGTGTTACTGTGCACACGCTACATCCGTGGAACGTAGGGAGCGGCTGAGAGCACCGGCTAGAGCCAGGTGTAATGGGGTAGGGGCCGAGCTCTGCCAGTGCCCCTCGATCCCTTCCCGACCCGCAGCCCCCTGCTGCCCCAGCCCTGGGCTCCCCCACCTTACATTTACAAAGCACAAGGAGCAGGCAGAGCAGGAAACTGGGGCTTGACGCGCTTTTGTGCGCCACGTATTCTGGGCCCTACCACGCCCCTGGGGTCACTCGGAGCAGCCTCTAGGCTGCTCTAACTCTCACTCTGCTCCTCATGGCCCCTGGGGGGCAGAGAATACCCACTGCGCTGTGCGCTGCAGCCATGGCCCCAATGCACCCCCTCTGCCAGGGGCTGGGGGGTCCAGGGCCCTTATGCCAGGTACACCCTGGCCGGGAGGCCCCTTGTACACAGGCAGGGGGATTCCCAGGGGACTGTTTTCCCCTTCCTTTAAGGGCCATTTATGTTGCCAGAGCAGCCTAGGGAGCCTGGGTGTCACGGAGAACCAGGCCCCCGTCCCCAGCTCCCCCCCGCCCCTGAGCTCCCAGCACCCGGCCGCTCCAGCCCTAAACTCAGTCTCCTACAGCAGCTGCAGTCCCTACAGCCAGGCTGCTGCAGGGTCGTTTGCGCGGAGCAATGCCCCCCTCCCCCCACAGCGGCAGGAGCTGAGAGCCACTGGGCCTGATTTACAGCCCCGGCTCCCTTCGGCCATCGAGGGGCCTTATTTCATCATCATCACCCGCTCTCCTGCTGCTTTATGTCATGGCCCTGCGGTGCTGCCATCTCCACAGCGACCCGCGCGAAGCTCCCGGCCTCTGTCCCCAGCCGCGGAGCTACCAGGCCTCGGCGCTCGGCCGTTTTCCCACCGGGGTGGGCCAGGATGCCTGGGTCCTATTCCTGACCCGGTGTTCGCCACACACACACAAAAAAGCTCTGCCTTCAGAGCCCTGCTCCCTGCAAAGAGTCGCTGAACCTCGGGCGCGTCCCACAAACGGCCTGGGGCGGCCACGGGGAAAGGAAGACGAGACCTGGAGAACGGGAGACTTGCGGGTTTTTTTGCCCTGGGGCCCTTGCTCTGATCTCAACAATCAGGGAGGCTGAGACCCGCCCTCCAACAGGTGCAAATCCGCACTAAGTCCTGCAATTGCCACCTTAGCGATCTCACGGTCCTGCCGGCCCAGTAAGCAGGGCCACTCCCCACGGGCCGCAGCGCGGGACTGAATGCAGCCTAGTTCCTGACTGCCTCACATGAGCCCTGAGACCCAGCTGAGGGTCACTGCGCCCCTCTTTCCTCCACTAACTCCAGTCCCCAAGATCGAATCAAGCTGCTGGGGGCTGGGCGGCTGAACTAAAACTCGTCCTGCCGGGAAGGAGTCTCGGCTGAGCTCCCATGCTGGGTCCGTTCTGCTCTCCAGGGCCTGGTATAGCCGGGGGAAAACTACTGACCAAGAGAGCCTGGCTCAGGGATCCGAGGGAGGGGAGAATCTCTTGTGTCTTGCACATCTGGGAGCAGAAGCGAGACAAATATTTTCAAAACCTCTGACGACTGTCCCCCTTTCAGGAGGCTGATCTGTCCTGCATACCCCCAGGTTTCACTGCACTTAAAAACGACTGGCTTCCAAAATCCGACATCAAAATACAAGTGTCACAGCACATTGGTACTGAAATTGCTGACTTTCTCCTTTTTACCATGTAATTGTAAGATAAATCAATTGGCATATAAATATTGTACTTGCATTTCAGTGTATAGTACGTAGAGCAGTATAAACAAGTTATTGTATGAAATTTTAGTTTGCACTAATTTCACTAGGGTTTTTTACGGAGCCTGTTGTAAAACTAGGCAAATATCTAGATGAGCTGATGTACCCCCGGAAGACTTCTGAGTACCCCCAGGGGTTCATGTTGAGAACCACTGCTGGAGACATATCTTTGAAGATCCAGGCCTTTTGAACATGGGGGTTAGGTTCCTAAGTCACTTAGCTAAGGTACCCCTAGCAACGCCGTAATAACTAGCATTCGTTATTATTGGAATTTGTTCCTGATCAATAAATGATCCATAAAAGGATCAAGGTCTATTCTAACCACGGCCAATGGTCAGAATTTAAATGCCATTCCACCCCCTCACCCCTTGCTAGCCTCACTCCCATATCATACACCACAGCTGGTCGGCACCGATGTGATATATGCCATCATGTGCCAGCAATGCCCCTCTGCCATGTACATTGGCCAAACCGGACAGTCTCTGCGCAAAAGAATAAATGGACACAAATCTGACATCAGGAATTATAACATTCAAAAACCAGTCGGAGAACACTTCAACCTCCCTGGTCACTCAATGACAGACCTAAACGTGGCAATTCTTCAACAAAACACTTAAAAACAGACTCCAACGAGAAACTGCAGAACTGGAACTAATTTGCAAACTGGACACCATCAAATTAGGCCTGAATAAAGACTGGGCGTAGATGGGTCAGTACACAGACTAATTTCCCCCTACTGTTACTCACACCTTCTTGTCAACTGTTTGAAATGGGCCACCCCCATTACTACTACAAAAGTGATTTTTCCTCCCTTGGTATTCTACTGCTGAGAATAGCCTACTTCCACTTTAATTGAATTGTCTCGTTAGCTCTGACCCTGCCACTTGGTAAGGCAACTCCCATCTTTCCATGTGCTGTGTATATATACCTGCTACTGTATTCTCCACTCCATGCATCTGATGAAGTGGGTTCTAGCCCACGAAAGCTCATGCCCAAATAAATGTTAGTCTCTAAGGTGCCACAAGGACTCCTCGTTGTTTTTGCTGATACAGACCAACAGGGCTACCCCTCTGAAACCTGTGAATTTGGGGTGAACGATGAGCGACTGTGTGCGTTTCAATCCATCCTGGAGCTTTGATTTTTCTCGGGGGCGGGGGGTTCGTTTGCGAAGAGAGGAGAAATATCCTCGATTCCCTTCACCCAGCCCCCAGCTGAGCCCCCCCTGCTCCCAACAAGGAGGAGTTTTGGGGAGCAGAGACTGTCTTTCTGCTATAGCTTTGTGCAGCACCTGGCGCAATGAGGCCCCGATCTCGGCGTGGGGGGGCGCTTTGGCCACTAGCGCAATATAAATTAACACAAAGCTCATGGGCAAAGCCCTCCTGGGTCATTTCCCGCAAAGTGCAGAAATCTGTTTGCTTTTGCCAAAGTCCACTTGACTCATAAAGATGTTGGCGGGGGGGGCATTACCCACACGAGTAACTGTTACTCATGGGATCAGCCCCATCGAGGTCAGTCTCACGAGGGTCAAGGCGACACACCCCGGCAAGGATTGCTCCCATGGCTGGGGGTTATTGAAGGAACTGGTCCTCTCCTTGGAAGCATTTTGTTCATGGCTAGCCCGCCCCCATCTCCTCCCCCCCGCCCTCGCTGCCACTGCCAGGAACTGCCGCCCACCCCAGCAGCGGGTAAACCTCTCTCCGCGCAGTGCCCAGCGCTCTGGCTCAGCTCCAGCACCACGCTTAGCTGTCAGCACGGGGGGAGGCCGCTTGATTTCCACGGCGCTTCTTCCCAAGGGCTTAAATTGAAGCGACAAAGAGTCCCGTGGCACCTTAGAGACTAACAGACATATTGGAGCCTAAGCTTTTGTGGGCGAATACCCACTTCGTCAGATGCATGCAGTGGAAAACTGCATCTGACGAAGTGGGGATTCACCCACGAAAGCTTAGGCTCCAATACGTCTGTTAGTCTATAAGGTGCCACAGGACTCTTTGTCGCTTCTACAGATCCAGACTAACACGGCGACCCCTCTGATAAATTGAAGCAGGCGCTTAAGCGCTTTGCAGGATGGGGGCCGGGTCCCTCCGCCCCGCGTAGGAGCAGGGCTGGAGCATAGGCCAGGATCAGAGCCAGACGGGACCCTGGAAGCGCTGGGGGGTGGGAGAGTCCATCACGAATGGGCTGGGAGCAGGAACGGCTGGGGGAGACTCCCTGGCCTGCGCTGGGCCGGAGGTCAGACTGGCTGACCCGCAGGGACCCTTCTAGGACAAGCCAGAACCAGGGGGAGGACGGGATGTCCAGTTTTGGGCCCCATGCTACAAGAAGGATGTGGATAAATTGGAAAGAGTCCAACGGAGGGCAACAAAAATGATTAGGGGGCTCGAGCACATGACTTATGAGGAGAGGCTGAGGGAACTGGGATTGTTTAGCCTGCAGAAGAGAAGAATGAGGGGGGATTTGATAGCTGCTTTCAACTACCTGAAAGGGGGTTCCAAAGAGGATGGATCTAGACTGTTCTCAGTGGTAGAAGATGACAGAACAAGGAGTAATGGTCTCAAGTTGCAGAGGGGGAGGTTTAGGTTGGATATTAGGAAAAACTTTTTCACTAGTAGGGTGGTGAAGCACTGGAATGGGTTACCTAGGGAGGTGGTGGAATCTCCTTCCTTAGAGGTTTTTAAGGTCAGGCTTGACAAAGCCCTGGCTGGGATGATCTAGTTGGGGTTGGTCCTGCTTTGAGCAGGGGGTTGGACTAGATGACCTCCTGAGGTCCCTTCCAACCCTGAGATTCTATGATTCTATGATTCTATGTCCGGGTGTGGATTTGCAGGCAGGATTCCCCCCTGAAACCGACCCCCCAGTGGCGCAGCAGGGCCCCGGGCTCTTTGCAAAGGGGAACACAAAGGACATGCAACAAACTGAGCCCAGAGAGTCGCCGGCTGCAGGTGCTCCCCAAACCAAGTTTCTTAACCCCCCCGCCACAGCCCCAGGGAGCCAGGCAGGCTCGCCCCAGCTGTGCACTGGCACACGGCATTGGCGCTCGGAGCAGGCAAGCCCAGCCAGCTGCCCGTGGGTCTGCCCCAGCGGCTGCGCTGACGTACGCCCGCCCCAAAGCTGCCCTCTGACACCCGCCCATCAGCACCCAATGCAGACGTTAACCCATTCATGCCAGCAGCGCCCCCCCTCCTCCAGCTAGGGTTAGCCTCCTTCCCAATGTACAGACTGGGAAACTGAGGCAGGAGAAGGGCAGGACCTTCTGCAAGGCCCCGCAGCGGCCAGCACCACCCAGCTCTTTTGACGCCTAGTCGTGGGCTTTAAGCACAAGGGAATTCTGCCCAGTGTAGACAGAGCACCAGGGCTGCCTGCCGGGCCCTGCGGCAAACGCCCAGCATGGGAGGGTCTGGCGGCCCATCTCCCCAGTGCACCAGGCTGGTTGGCGCTAAGGGGGTTTGGGGCAAGTAACACGTGGCCCCAAAGCCGGGAATCCTGCCCAGAGACAGCAGCAGGGGCCTAAAGCAAGAGCTGCCCGGATCCTCAGCAGGGCACAGGGCGACATTTACACCGGATGGGGATTGGGCCTGGTGCCTCCTGTTCACACAGGGCCGGGGGGGCCCTCCCAGGAGTGAGGGGGGGAAGCAGACACGGGGGAGGGAAGAGGATGACAGGCCGTGCATGCTACAGCATCAGCCAGGGGTGTCAGGGGCTTCTCACAGAGACAGTCAGGGTCTGGAGGCCACAGCCGCTGCTCTCAGGAACAATTGCCCCAGCAGGGCAGGGCCACCCCCCATTCACAGGCAGGGAGCAGAGTTGCGGGGAGGGGAGCGGCCCGAGATGACACAGCGAGGGAGCGTCAGAGCCGGGAACCGAACCCAGGAGTCCTGCTGCCCCGTGGGCTACGGCCCCCACTCCTTCCTCGCTCCAGGAATGGAACCCAGGCCTCCCGATGCCCTGCTCTAACTCGACCCTGCTCCCCTTCCTGAGCCAGGGACAGGACCCAGGAGTCCTGGCTCCCAGCCTGCCCCCCCCCCCCCCCGCCCCAACCCACTAGACCCTACCTAGTACAGCCAACATATTTCTCCCAGAGAGCAGCTTCTCATGATCCCCCCTGTAGGGAAATGGGGGCGGGGAGGGGTCTTGCGAGCCCCTAATGGGGGGGAAGTAGTTGGGGGCAACCGCTAAGATCCAGGGAGGTGTCATGGAGAAGGGGATGGGACGATCCATGTTGCAACAGCCGGACTAGCTGGGCAGAAACCAGCCCCATCTGCGGGGGCAGATCTAAAATCGAGAACACCCTACTCCCCACTTAGAAATACCAGCGTCCGGAGCTCACCCTGCCCCCCGCCCCCAGCCCTCCGCCCCACCCTCTGCGTGCCAAGGGCCACACCCATCTCTGGGCACAAAGCACAGCCGGCCTGAGCCGGTGGCATTCCCGCACCCGGGGGAGGATTGGGCCCATGGCCCTTGGCTCGGACTCCCCCTGCCCCCATCCTTCAAGCAAGCTGGGCAGGGTGAGCTCCCCAGCCTCTGCCTCTCCTTCCTGTGGGGCAGCCTGTGGAGGGCGCAGCGTCACGCCCCCATCGCCCCACCCACAGAGCCAGCCAGGGCATTGTCTTACCTGCCCTGCTGCCTCACCACCGAGAGCTCTGCTGGATCCCCCCCCCCCCCGCCCATCCCTCCCATGGGGCCCCTCTGGGCTGTTCCAGGCTGCCCCACACCCCAGCACAGGGGCTGCTCTAAATCCCTCCCTGCACCGCTGGGGATGGGTAGGGGGGCAGCGAGGGGACCCGAGAAGGGGAGCGGTTCCCCGCCTGGTCCCAGTGGGTGGGATCGCCCCAGCTTGCTCCTATCCGAGCCGGGGTGGGCACAGGCGGCACACGGGGTCACCTTCCCCGGCTGACACTCTCCTCCCAGGGGCTGGCGCCCGTCCATCCCCCCAGCGCCCAGCCTGGAGCAGGGGCAAGGGACGGGTCGGTTCAAAGCCCTGGGCACCCACTTGTGGCCAGCTTGGGGGAGCCGTGGGGGGTTGGATTGAGCCTCACCCACATAACACCCCCTCCAAAAACATCCCTGCTCCGCCCACCCCGATCTCCTGGGTCCCTGATCCCGATACCACCGCCCTGCCCCTCCCTGATCCCCGACAGCCGCGTGCCCCACCTCCACCTGCCAAGGTGCCCCCCCATGAGTTATGGCTCCCCCACACCGGCCCCACCCCATTCACTGGGGGCATGCTGGCATCTTCCACACACCCCCTCCCCCGTCACTGGGGGCATGCTGGCATCTTCCACCCCCCCTCCCCCGTCACTAGGGGCATGCTGGCATCTTCCACCCCCCCTCCCCCGTCACTGGGGGCATGCTGGCATCTTCCACCCCCCCTCCTCCGTCACTGGGGGCATGCTGGCATCTTCCACCCCCCCTCCGCCGTCACTGGGGGCATGCTGGCATCTTCCACCCCCCCAGTCACTGAGGGGGCCAGGCCAGCTCCTGCCCCCTCCCCACCGCGGTCACTGTGCGGGGGGGGGGCGCTGCCATCTCCCCCCCCGCCCCACTCACACTTCGGTGAAGTTCTCCGTCCCCGTCAGCTCGCCCAGCCCGCGGACGCGGTTGGGCTCCAGGCACTGGAGCGAGGTGGCCCCGTAGCAGCGGCACGCCCCGGGGCAGGGGGCTGCCCAGCCCAGGGCCAGCAGCAGCCCGGGCAGCAGCAGCCAGGCCGGCCGGCAGCAGCCGGGAGCCGGGGGCATCCTGCGGGCACCGGGCATCGCGCTGCCCACCTGGCCCGGCACCGGCTGGGAGCGGGTGTGCGGGAGGCGCCCGGCTTAAAGACAGAGGCAGGAGCGGGCGGGGCGGGGCGGAGCCTGCGTCTCCCCAACACGCCCCCCACCTCCCCGAGAGCCGCTGGATGCTGCGGGCCGGGGAGCCCGGCGCGGGCTCGCCAAACCCCGGGGGGCACCGGGGACGGGATCGGCCGGGAGCCAGCGTCAAACAGCCCGGTCTGCAGCCCGGCCGGACAGCCAAGGGGCGGGAGAAGGGGGGGTGCGGGCCGGGAATGAGGGGCACCGACAGAGCTGGGGTGGGGGAGCAGGGCTAGCAGGGATGGGGCTGCGGGCCAGGGCTGAGGGGTGTTGGCGGGGGGGGCAGCGGGTCGGGGCTGAGGGGTGTTGGCGGGGGGGGGCAGCCTGGGGCAGGGCTGAGGGGTGTTGGCGGGGCGGGAGGGCTGCGGGCCAGGGCTGAGGGGTGTTGGCGGGGGGGGGGCTGCGGGCCAGGACTGAGGGGTGTTGGCGGGGAGGGGCAGCGGGTCGGGGCTGAGGGGTGTTGGCGGGGCGAGGGGGCTGCGGGCCCGGGCTGAGGGGTGTTGGCGGGGGGGGCAGCGGGTCAGGGTTGAAGGGTGTTGGCGGGGGGGGGGGGGGGGCTGCGGGCCAGGGCTGAGGGGTGTTGGCGGGGGGGGGCAGCGGGTCGGGGCTGAGGGGTGTTGGCGGGGGGGCAGCGGGTCAGGGCTGAGGGGTGTTGGTGGGGGGGGCAGCGGGTCAGGGCTGAGGGGTGTTGGTGGGGGGGGCAGCGGGTCAGGGCTGAGGGGTGTTGGCGGGGGGGGCAGCCTGGGGCAGGGGAGGGGGCATATCGGGTCAGGGCTGAGGGGTGTTGGCGTGGGGGGGGGGCAGCGGGTCGGGGCTGAGGGGTGTTGGCGGGGGGGCAGCGGGTCAGGGCTGAGGGGTGTTGGTGGGGGGGGCAGCGGGTCAGGGCTGAGGGGTGTTGGTGGGGGGGGCAGCGGGTCAGGGCTGAGGGGTGTTGGCGGGGGGGGCAGCCTGGGGCAGGGGAGGGGGCATATCGGGTCAGGGCTGAGGGGTGTTGGCGTGGGGGGGGGGCAGCGGGTCGGGGCTGAGGGGTGTTGGCGGGGGGGCAGCGGGTCAGGGCTGAGGGGTGTTGGTGGGGGGGGCAGCGGGTCAGGGCTGAGGGGTGTTGGTGGGGGGGGCAGCGGGTCAGGGCTGAGGGGTGTTGGTGGGGGGGGCAGCGGGTCGGGGCTGAGGGGTGTTGGCGGCGGGGGGCAGCCTGGGGCAGGGGAGGGGGCAGCGGGTCAGGGTTGAAGGGTGTTGGCGGGGGGGGGGGGGGCTGCGGGCCAGGGCTGAGGGGTGTTGGCGGGGGGGGCAGCGGGTCGGGGCTGAGGGGTGTTGGCGGGGCGGGGGGGCAGCGGGTCAGGGCTGAGAGGTGTTGGCGGGGGGGCTGAGGGGGGGGCTGCGGGTCAGGGCTGAGGGGTGTTGGCGGCGGGGGGCAGCCTGGGGCAGGGGAGGGGGCAGCGGGTCGGGGCTGAGGGGTGTTGGCAGGGGGGGCATCCTGGGGCTGGGCTAGCAGGGGGGGCAGCGATCGGTGGTGCTGCAAGCGGGCTCTGAACGGCGGTAGCCGGTGGCGCCACCAGTCGTGGGGCAGGCGGCTCCGGGGCCCGGGTTGGGTCCCCGGGATCCCCAGGGGCGGGGCGGGATTTCGAGGAACCCGGCGCACCGTGTGAGTCAGGCTCCGTGGAAGTCCTCAGCTAACACGAGTGGGGCGCCCCCCCCCCCCGCCCTCCTGGTGCTGGGTCGGGCTCAGCCCCCTAGAGCCAGGGGGGTCCCGGCCCCCCGTGGGAGAGCTGGGGCCTTTCATCCGCTGACAGACAAGCCCCAGCGGGCAGCGCCTCCGGCCTTAGAGATCCGAGACCCCGCCCGGCCCCCAGAGCAGGGGCTGCGACGGCACCGCGGGGCGGGGGGCCTCCGTAGGGGGCGCTGTCCCCAACACACACCTGCCCCGCCCCGCTCGCAGCTCACAACACCCGCACCCCACCCACAACCGCAACCCAGGGGTCTCACCTAACGCACGCGCCCCTCCTGGAACACACACACAAACACACCATCACATACACCCCATCACACACACCATCTCTCTCTCTCTCACACACACACACAATCACAAACACACACACCCATCACACACACCATCTCTCTCACACACACACACAATCACAAACACACACACACCCTCACACTCACATACACACCCCATCACACACACACCATCTCTCTCTCTCACACACACAATCACAAACACACACACCCCCTCACACTCACATACACACCCCATCACACACACACCATCTCTCTCTCTCACACACACACACACAATCACAAACACACACACACCCTCACACTCACATACACACCCCATTACACACACACCATCTCTCTCACACACACACACACAATCACAAACACACACACCCATCACACACACCATCTCTCTCACACACACACACAATCACAAACACACACACCCCCTCACACTCACATACACACCCCATCACACACACACCATCTCTCTCTCTCACACACACACACACAATCACAAACACACACACACCCTCACACTCACATACACACCCCATTACACACACACCATCTCTCTCACACACACACACACAATCACAAACACACACACCCATCACACACACACGCACAGCATCACACGCATCATCACACACACACCCCCTCACAAACACACACCCCATCACACTCACATACACACCCCATCACTCTCTCTCACAGTCACACACACACCCCATCTCTCTCTCTCTCACACACACACACACCCCCATCACAAACACCCCCCCATCAATCACACACACACCCTCCCTGCACACCCCCTCGCAAAGGCGCTGGCTCCCCCCCCTTCCCTTCCCACGTGCCCGAGAACCCTTGGATGGAAAGGGGGTTTCTGCACCTCCCGCCCCTTGATCCCCGCCCCACTGGGGGCGCAGGCAGCGAGCGGTTTCTCCGCCGCCGCCCTTCCCACCTTCTTGGAAGCGGGAGCGGGAAGGGCCCCGCCGGCGGCTCAGCCCCTGTTATTGCCTGATAGCAAATGATGAATCCCTCGCCCAGGGAGGATTCCAGGAAAGCGCCGCCGTTAAGAGCCAGCCCTGGCACGATTCGTCGGTGGATCTCAAAGTGCTCGACGAAGGGAGGGGGTTTTACGGGTGGGGGAAACTGAGGCACGGAGGTCGCCCAGCGGGCCAGAGCTGGGACCAGAACGCCGGTCTCCCTGCTGCTGGGCCACCGCTGTGGCCACTAGGCAGCCCCACCTCCCCTCAGACTGCCAGCGGCCTCATTCATGCGTGGGATGCCAGTGAGTGCTAACTACATGGAGGGTGGGGAGGGTCTGCCAGGGGGCAGAGTTAAGGCCGTTAGGTGACCCCACCTGGGTGTTTCCTCCCTCAAAGCGGGTCTGGATTTGAGGGTTCCCCCAGGTGGCCACCCCAAAGTGTTCAAAGATCATGAGTCAGACACACACACACCCCCCAGCCCTGTCATGGAAATGCCCCCAGCATTCCCCGGGGGGGGTAACCAGGCTCCCCGCCACCCCATGGCACCCCCAAAGGGAGCCCGCATGGGAAGCGAGGCACTGCCCGCCGCAGAGGGGACGGTGCTTACAAAGAACGACTGGTGCGTGGCTAAAGATGGGAAGGGGTCAGGAGTCAGGACTCCTGGGTTCTGTGCCCGGCTTGGGGAGAGCAGGGTGATCTAGGGGGTAGACCGACCTGTCCTTTCCCCCAGGGCAATGAGCTCCCAGCCCGCTGCTCCTACGGGGCCAGACGGGTTCATGGGTCACTGAGATGCGGCCAGCTGGGACCTCGGCTGAGTCCGGGCCTCCCCAGCCCACGCCGCAGGGGCCCGGAGCGCACAGGTGTGCCCCCACCCCACCCCCGCCAATTATCGATCCGCTACTACGCTTGGGAACCGGCTGCCTTCGCCCACCTGCGTTGGTGCCATTCAGAACATCAAATAATTAACTGGTGATCTCAAGGCCTCCTGCCAGCCAGGCCCAGCCCTGCACAGAGGGGGTTGCATACCACTGCCCCCATTGCACAGCTGGGGAAACTGAGGCAGGAGGGGGGGGTCTCTTTACTGGCATTCCAGCGCCCCGGCTGCTGGCCCATGCTCTCTCCCTGTGTGACATCATGGAATGGGACTAGGGTGACCAGATGTCCTGATTTTATAGGGACAGTCCCAATTTTGGGAAGGTGGCTTAGTGGCTGGAGAAAGGGACTGGGAGGCAGGACACGTGGGTTCTGTTCCTAGCCTTAATGTGAGACCTTGAGCCCTGGCTGGCTACTGGCATTGCACCCCGTCCCTTGGATCCTGCAGAGGGATGAGTTCCAGCCTTCGGTGAATAGTATGTCCCCCTCTCCCTGCCTTCAACAGCCCCAGTAATTTTCTCTCTCTGCCAGAGGCTCCAACCACCCATCCCACCGTCACCCAGTCCCCACGTTTATGCTGAGATGATCGGCCTGAAACAGCTTCCGGTCCTGACACGTATGGAAAACCCCATTACGCTTCAGAGTTAACAAACCACCCAGTCCTCTCCCAAGGGTGAGGCCAGGGAGTGGGCTTGTTGGCGCTTGTAGGGGCTCAACTGTGGGTCCGTGGCAATGCTGCCTGTGGTCCCTGCCCTGACACGGGCATGAATTCTGCTCCCTGTCGATGCCCTAAGCGGCATGGGAAGGGGGAGGTTTGGCCGTTCCCAGCCACTGCCTTCCACCCCCCGGCTGTGGCACCTCGCGGTGCCCTTGGAGCTGCCCTGGGCTCAAGGGGGCCATGCCCCGGGGTGGCTACACGGGCACCTGGAACAGCCTCTCTCCGGGGAGCGATAGCCTGGGGTGGGGGGGCCCCTTGCCATCCCTCCATGCCACCCAGCCAATGTGCCTCCACCCTACGGGCAAAACTTCCCCCACTGCCCCATAGGGGGTGCAACACCCAGCCCTACCCCAGCGCCTGGGTTCCCCTGAAAATATTCAGCCCCATGTCAGAGCCTTCTCCTGCACCGATGCCCTGGGAAGACACCTTGTTCCACGCAACCTGCTGGCGTTAACTGTGTCCCTGGCCACAACACCCACCCCCAGCATTAATGCAAAGGGGGCAGCCCCCCAAAGCTAACAGAGCCACCAAGCCCCACCGGCCTCTCTCACCTCTGCTCTTTTCAGGCCCTCCGGCTCCATCCCTCCTGATCCAGCCGCCTCTCCCCTCTCAGCAGGGGCCTGCAGAGGTTTTCCCCTCCCTGCCTGCAGCTTCCCCCTCCTCCCTGGCTTCCCCCTCCCTTGATGGAGAAACAGCCACCTCTGCCCCCACCCCCAGCACTGACCACCCCCCAGCTGTGCTGAAGTAGTTAATTGAGTTCTCAGGGTCCAGCTAACCCCTTCTCTGCCAGTGCAGGGTTTAGCTATGCCCCACCCCCTGGGCCCGGACAAATGCTGCCCCCTCCTGGAGACCCTCTGGGACACATCCGCCCCTGCCCCCCCATGAAGGAGGCTTTGAACAGCCAATGGGTCTGGCTTCCTGTTTCACACCCTCCCCTTGGCTTTGCCAAACCCAGACTTGCCCCCTTGCCAGCTGACGGGGGGGGGGGGACGCCCTTTTGCTCCCTTTTCAAACTGATACAGCATTCTTCACTTCCTCTCCTAAAGTGCCACTGCACAGCTGTTAAACAGCTGCCACGCCCCACCCCAAAGGGAGCTGCATTTCTGTGCTGGGAGCTAGGTCAGGACTGGGGCCATGGGGCACAGGAGCTGCAGGGGATTGGGGAGCTAGGTCGGGGCTGGGGGGCGGTTCATGGCTGTGTAGATCCACCAGCTTTTGGAGGCCCTGGGGTTGCAGTGGACTAGGGGTGGGGGGCCCGGAGAGCATCCTCGTCTCTCCTTGGTCCCTGTAAGTTCCTAGCCTAGCTCCCCGAGCCGTAGCCTGGGATCGGGGTTTGCCCCGCAGAGCCTGGCAACTCCCAAGTGCCACCCAAACCTTAGCCCAGGAGTGGGGCAGGGAACAGCCGCCTGGCCTGCTGCTGGGGGAGACGCTGATCACTGTTCTTTGCTTGGCAGACAATTCCAGAGCGAACGCCGCGCCGCCCAGGTCCTTTGCTCCCATCCTCGCTCTGCCGGACCTTTTCCCAACCTTCCGTTTCGGGGCCAGATTAGTGTCTGCAAAAATCTCACTCTCTGCTACCGTAACCCATTCACTGACTGCATGATGACCCCTGCTGTTGGCTGGCCTGCCGGCTAGGTGACAACAGCCTACTACTGCTGCTAGCTGTCGGAGCTGCTCCGCAATGGCCCAGTCTGTGCTGTGGCGCTGAAGCTCCCCCTGTTCCAGCTCTACCAGAGGCTGGAGGCTTTTCGTAGTCAGCAGCGAGGGATCTTTCCAGGAGAGTTGGTTCAATTTGTCTTTGTCCTTTCCTCCCTGGAAAATAAATACTGAGGCCAGGCTCTGACTTTGCCATCTGGGGCTGCAGCCACAAGGGGGAGCTGGTCGCCTCTTGTCCAGGAGCTGATCTCTGGAGCCTGCAAGAAGTCAGCTTAGCCCCATCTAAGTTGCTTCCCAGAAAGCTGATCAGAGGCCTGGGGATGCATCCGGTGCTGGTTCCCAGGCTGTGATCAGTCCCTGCGTGTCTGTGTCTCCCGCACAGTGCTCCTTGCTGGCCCCTGACTCCCATCTCTCTGCTCCGTGGCCCCCATCTCGGTTCCTCCACGGGACAAGGGGGAGTCAGGCGAGGACTGGCAAGGGGCCGAGAGTGGTGGACGAGGGCTAGAAGCTGGAGGGGGAGCAGGGAAGGAATCCAAGTTCTGCAGTCCCTGGCTTCCCCAGCTCTGCGAACCCAGCGCGCGGCCAGAGGCGGCGCTAGCCCACTGGGGGCCTTAAACAGGAATATTCCCCCCCCCCTTATACTTCACTCATCCCCTAAAAATGCTAATTGCACTATTTCCACAACCCAGAGCAACACAGCGCAGGCTGCCCCATCTGTTAAGTGTTAAATCAAAGGAACTCTGTTTTGGGGGTAACACTAAATCAGCCTCCACCCCACGCCACCCCTGGACCTGCTTGGGGCCCTAAGCAATCGCTTCGTCTGCTTCTGCCTAGCACCACCACGGCTGTCTGCCACAGCCAATAGCAGATCCCTTATCCTCCTTGTCCCTCTGGGGCTGGGTACTGGAGAACCGGGCTAGACGTGCCCAAGGGATCAATGCTCGGCCGGCTCCCAGGGGTTAACTTTGTCAGCCACTTCAATTAACTGTCCCTTCCCCCCCGCTCCCCAGCAAGCGCAGCCCCCGTCCCGGCCCAATGAACCTGGCTGGCCCCAAGCCCAGATGTTCACCTTGTGTCTGGGGCCCTGGCAGGCCCAGGCTGTATAATGTACAAGGGGGTTACTCATTAACCAGCTTGGCAGGTCCCCTCTCCCGGGCCCAGCAGGTAGCTTAGGAAGGTGCCCACCCAGGTTAATGGGGGATGAACGGTGTCGGACAAGGTGTTTAGTGAGTCCTGGGCCAGCAGTCATGGCGGGGACACGGATCCAACAGGTATCCGAGGAGGAAAGGGACAGTGGGGTCAGACGGCTGCTGGTTTGGATCCAGGCCCAGGAAGTAACGACCAAGCTTCTCCAAGCTGGTGGCTGTCTAGGGGCCCCTGCATGAAATGAGTTTGGTGAGGTCTCAGCCCAGTTCCTGTGTCTGCATCACGACCACTGGCCAATCAGCAGAGGTCAGGGTGAGATGAGCCCCTAGGATTGGTCCCTTCCAGGGGGGTGAGGGCACATGGCAAGGGGGACTGTATGAGGGGCAAGCTCTTGGGGCTTTGGGGAGAAGCAGACCTGCCATGGGCCAGGTGCCACCACTTGGCTAGGCGAGTCACTGCCCCTGGGCTGCGTGCCTCAGTTTCCCCAGCTGTCAGGCCCCAATGGGGGCAGGGGGTGAGCCATCACTGATGAAAACTCATCCGGAGGTGACCATGACTTAGGGTTTCCAACTGACAAGCTGGGGGTGGTGGGGCGGTGAGTCACAATGGACGTTCACTGTAATGCCCTGCTGCGTTTGGGGCAGGGAAATTGGACTTAAGGACGGCTCGGCCCCATGCAGCTCTGCAGCTGGACTGAGCCCATCCTTACAGGCCCCAGATTTCCATTCCCCTCCCCTTGCGTTCACTCGAGCTCAGCGCAGCTGGGAGAGAGGCTCCGAGGGGGAACCTGCCCCTGCCGGAGCAGACCTAGACGGAAGCAGCTTGGGAACCGTTACACCTGCCAGGAGCCCAGGCAGCCCCGTTATCAGGGCTTTGTCTGCCGGGGCTCGCTCCCTTTCTCTCCCGTTCCAACAGCAGGGCAGGGTTGCCAGGCAACCTTTGGTACCAGCACACAGATCTCTACCTCTTGAGCTAAAGGAACGATGCCCCTCACTGGCAGCAGTAGTAGACTGTTCTCTAGCAGGCCAGCTGTTAGAGCAGGGGTATGACACACACACACTGTAGGTTACCCTAAAGTGAAGATTGTGGTGCTAATAACCCAGGCCTCAAGGCCCCTGGCCTGTCACTTTGTGTCACTCCCCAACCCGTTGTGTATTTTGATTGTGGCCCATTGGAGCCAGCCCCGGGATCAGTCCAGTCAACGAACCAATCCCGCTTTGACCCCAGGCTCTGAAAATAAAACCCAAGGAAACTGCTTGCACGCTGTATGTCACCTCAGACTTCAGTGGCTAGTCCATACAGAGGATAACAACCTACTACCGCTGCTTGTGTAACCCACTGGCCAGCATGTGTTACGCACACCCCTGCCCCACCCACAGATACGGGATTGTCAGGCAGTAGCTCAAGCTGCTTTTAATCCTGGAGCATCCCTGGCTTTATGTCCCACGCTGATGAAGACAACGCCTGGCAAACGAGCTCCACCCATAGTTTTGATGGAACATTGTCAACGGACCCTCATTCGAGCCCTGCTGGGGGCCGTCTAAATGGCCAGAGCCAAGATGCCACCAGCGACGCCCAGATGTCATTGCTAGCAGTGACTAAAAAAACCCATGGAGCTTTACGACCTCCTTTATTTGTACTTCTCTGTGCTGTTGCTGAAGCCGGCTTCTCCCAAGTCCCTTGCAGAAACCAGCTCCAACAAATAACGCACAAAACACGTTGTGACCACGACCGCCGAAGTCACTGAGTTTGCAGGTGTGTCACTGAGAACATGGCTTGGTCCAGAGTTTGGAAGGTTTTAAGCAGTGCGGCCAAGTGGACAGAGCACTGGACTGGGGGCAAGAGAGCAGGGCTCAACTCCTGGCTCTGCTGGGTGACCTTTGGCAAGTCACATCCCCGCTCCGTGCCTCAGTTTCCCTATCTGTGCAATGGGGATAGTGATCCTGCCCTCCGTTGTAAAGAGCTTTGAGATCTACGGATGAAAAGGGCTAGGGAGATGTTCGGAGTTCCATAACCACTCGGCTTCAAATCTTCACCAGACCCATCCTGCTTTCACTCCAGCTGCGGCTGGGGATTTTCCACCCGCAGCTGCGTTACCCCAGCACAGTTTTAAACCCTTCCATTTTCTTCTCTTTCCTTTCCCTCCAGGAAACAAAAAGAGAGAAAAAAATCACCTTTGTACGTTTTTTTTTAAATCAGTAAAACTCTGTCCTCGCAGATCTCCCGCCGGGGATCTGAAAGAGGGCAGTGGAACCTCTATCAGGGGAACGGAGTTTATTCAGCAACAGGGGCTGCTGTGGAGGAAGGCTCTGTCATTAACAAACACTTTCAGAGCATGACATACAATGGCTGGAGAAGCCTCAAACCTCTCAGCAGTGAAGTTTTCATATCCGACTTCCCAGCACAACACCCCCACTTCAGGAGTTCAGACAGAGTGAGGGAGGCCCCAAACATTCCTGAGACCGGCTTGGGAATCATGAGATTTTTTAAAAATCAACCTTGGGTTTTTTTTCTTTGCCGTCTGCTTTCTGAGCCTTTAGGGGTCAAGTTTCCAAGATTTTCTTCACAACCATGAGAGACAGAAACTTCTTTAAAAAAAAAAAATTAAACCTGAGAGTCTCACATCATCACATGACTCCAGCAGCTGGAGCTTTAGGAGAAACACCAAATTTCATGGGACTCATGCTGAAACCAGGAATGATACTGCCGATGTCCCGTGCAAAGCCCTTGCTGATGTCCCCAGGGGAACAGAGCCCCAATTACCTGGCACTGGTAGCCAGCCAGGACAAGGCGCTGAGTTTGCATCTTCTTGATACAAAAAAGATGTCAAGGCGCGTGGAGGGAGGTTGGTGAAAAGCAACAGACACCTAAGGGCTGGTGAAACAGGTTATGGGGGGTGGGGGGTTAGGGGAACAAAGGACTTGAACATCTGAAACTCAGGGGCTAGACCTCCCAGCCATCCCATAGGCAAAACTCCTGCGGAGCTGGGTGGCGGTGGGGTGACTTCCAGAAACCAAGCACAAGGATTGGACAAGAAGGGAGAGGAATTGCTTCACACTAGGTGGTGCTAGGGGCTTTTCCCTTCCCATCCTTAAAGTCTCTGCACCACCAGCCTCCACGGGGAATGGACTCAGCGGGACGGGGAAGATCTTACCACTCATCGGCAGCCTGGAGAGGAAAAAATTTCCCATGCCATCTAAATTGCCCTTAGATTGTCCACTTCGGGGGGCAGGGACCGTCTTTTTGGTGTGTGTTTGTACAGCACCTAGCACCGTGGGGTCCTGGGCCACGACTGGGGCTCCCAGGTGCCACTCACAACAGATAATAAATAATAATGTCTGGAGGCTTTCAGCCCTTCTGCCCGCCGACCCCCATCGGCCCAGAGGACAACGCCACACCGCTGCCCATGCAGATTCCTATCTGGGGGAGCCAGCAGCTACCGACGTTCGCTGGAGCTTGGCTGCAACACAGACTGTCCCGAGGCGGCTTTTAGAAAGAGACCTCGGGATGAGGCTGAGAGAACCTCCAATCCCCATCTAGGACCGGCCCGGAGAACGAACGTGCGTCCTTGGGAACCAGAAGATGCAACTTCTCCTTCCCTGACAAAAAGGGAGGAGGGATCCGACAGCAAACAGGTCACCGTTGGGAGCTGGTGGAAAATGCCGCAGCTGCCCCGAAGGCAACGGCGCTGTGTCCGGCTACGCCAGCTGAGGTCTGGCTCGGTGTGTGCATCCCGGGGGCTGGCAGCATCGTTAGTGCCTGAGTGTGCCAGTCCGCACTGCCTCAGCCTTGCCCAAGTCTCCGAGATCCACCTCCAGCCCTTGCCCGCTCTGAGCCGGAGGCCTTCGCTCCCAGCAGCCGTCAAGTTCAGCGGGGCACTGATGATTCCCCCCAGCTAAGGATTTGTCTCTGCCTTGGACGGAGGTGAGAAAACATCCCAAAGTGCCTTCAACCCCCGCAAACAACTCAAACGAGAGCCAAGTGGGAAAAAAACAGAGGGCAAGAGGTGAGGGTCCCCCCCCCGCAACTCACACACACACCTCCCAAGAGCAGCCGCTCGCCTGCATTTCCCACCAAAGGGGAAAAGACCCCTGTGCCCGGGTAACAGCCCAGCCCGCCGCTGTCCGGGCCCAAAGAAGGGGGACATTGTTTTCTAGCCGAGGACATTGCTTGTCCCAATGGCTTTGCCCGTCAGCGGCAGGAGTGTCCGTTTTTCACCCCGCACCACACCTCGACAGCGTCGCCGGCGGAGCGGGATCGGTGCTCGCGGGTTTCCCCTTTGCCCAGACGCTCTCGGCTGCAGTTCAAAGGCCCGGTCACCATCTCCTCCAAATCGTTCATCAGCTTCTCGCTCCGCCGTCCGTCGAGAAGCCTGCGAGAAGCCCCGGCACCCAGGAGGCAGGGGACCCGAAGGGACCCATAGGGTGCGGTCGGGGGCCTTTCCCCCACCAGGAGGGATGACAGCCAGATCCAATCCCAGTGCTGCGATGAGTGGAAGGGGCGTCAGGGCTGGGGATCCCTGGGAACCTGGACCTCCAGGGAGGTCAGTGGCGGAACCAGACGGTCCATTGCACGGTCCTTATGGAACGGATAATAGCTACGGGGTCTTCTCTGCAACGAAGGCTTTGGAAGCCGCCACGGCTGGGGAGCTCCGGCCGCTCTCAGAGGCACGGCGCCCCGTTCAGGTGACAGCAGTTCCTGGGGTAGCCCTGGTCTTTCTGCGGGGCGCCGGCAGGCCCGGGGCTGTCGCCGGTGGCAAGGGGGAGGTGCAGGGCCGCCAGGGCGGAGGGCGGCTCCTCCCCCAGCAGGTGGTCCGTCTCCACCTCCGAGGGCTGGCAGGAGCCCCGGCACTTGTTCTCGGCGCTGTAGAAGAAGGAGAGGTTGCGGAAGCTGGGGTTCATGTCGTCCTTGATGCTCTCCAGCAGCTGGGCGAAGCAGGGGCGCTGGCGGGGGCCCTGCTGCCAGCACCAGCTCATCAGCTCGTGGCTGGGGGGGGGAGGGAGAGAGGAGGCAGATGGGTTTCAGTCGGATCCAGCCCTTCCTCGCCCTGCATTCCAGCCGGGAAGGAACCCGACTTAGTGCCCTAGGGGCTGAGGGCATCCACCCCCGCAAGAGTCCCCATGCACTGCCAGGGGCGAGCTGGGTCTCCCATTCAGCCCTTAGCCTCTCTGCTGAGGCTGCCGGCCAGGGGACCAGTCCGTGCCGGCGGCGTCCGCCCCGCTAGGAAGCGGGGCCAGGCCCGGCTCACGTTCTCCGCTGAGCAGGGCAAAAGCCGGCTGAGGCCCCACCGTACGGTGCTCTCCCCTAGCTTTGGGTCTTAGCTAGAGACTCCTGGGAAGGTCCCCGTCTAGGCCAGCGGGGATGGTGATGGGCACTATTCACGCGAGCTGGCCACCGGCGTTAGACCCAGCAGGGAGTGGAACCATGTCTGGACCCGGGTCCTTACACTTAAAGCCCAGGGTAGGGCGGGCAGGGGAAACTGAGCCAAAGCCCCCCAGATGTAGACGCATCCATGGAGGGGCTCTCCCCTGGCCTCCTACCCCAGGCAGGGAGCTCAGGGGCACGGGAGCGACTTACAGTTTCTCCGGGCAGTTCTCAGGCCGCTCCAGGATGCCATTGTCCATCACAAAGCGCAGCACCTGCTCGTTGGACAAGCCCTGGTAGGGCTGCTCGGCCAGCGTGGCGATCTCCCAGAGCACCACCCCAAACGACCTGCCGGGACACAGGGACAGCTCGGCTCAGCCTCCTGCCTCCCCCCGAGAGCCGCGGCAACAGCGTACCCATGGAGGCGGGGTCCCCCACCCCCACCAGAAATCACCAAACCAGAGCCCTCATATGCGCATCACATTGTTATGTCCCATCCAGCGTTGCTCAGTCAGCCAGGTGCATTATGGGAGGATCCGATGCATCAGGTACTGTCTGCTGTTGGGAGCGGGATACTGGACGGGCCAGATCAGTCCCGACTCCTCGAACACCTACCAGACGTCGGAGTGGGTGTTGAAGATCCCGTCCTTCAGGGCTTCCGGGGACATCCAGCGGACAGGAAGCAACCCCTTGCCACCTTTCCGGTAATAATCCGTCTCGTAGATGTCTCTGGTCATGCCGAAATCTTTCAGGGAAGGAGGGGCCAAGGAGAAAAGAGGTCACCCACCAGGACCATCTGTCCCGGTTAGCACAGAGCTCTCTGCTAGTAACACTGGCAGACGCCCCAGCAGCCTGCTCCGTTTTGCGGCTTGCCCAAGGTCACTTGCCAGGTCAGCGGTCACGCTAGGAAAAGAACCCAAGAGTCCAGGCTCCTTGTCCTGTGTGCTAAGCACCAGAAAAAGCCCTGCCTTCTATGCACGGAGGAGAAGACAAACAACAGCACAGGGGCTGACGCTCAGGAATGCTGCGTGTTCACCCACATCTCCAGGGGGACACAGCCCCTCTGCAAGCCAGGTGCCAAGTAGCCCGAGGCAGAGACGGACTCTGCTCCGTGGTGGCCTGACTCCAAGAGGTTCGGAGGCTCAGCCTGGGACTGGCCCGAACTCTCCAAGCTTTTTTGGGCCAGCAAAATGTACACCCAATGTCCACATGCAGAGGAGTTTATAAAGTGAGGGGCTGACTCTGCAAAGGGCTGAGCCCCACCGTACGGGTCAGCGGGGGCTGATAGAGTCCAGGCCAGCCCGGGACGGAGATGTCCATCACCCACCTCCAATCTTCACCGTGAAGTCCTCCGACACCATGCAGTTGCGGGCGGCGAGGTCCCGGTGCACAAATTTCTTGGCGTTGAGGTAGGCCATGCCGTCGGCGATCTCCCCGGCCATCTGGATCATGTCCTTGAGTGACGGCGGGGGCAGGCCAGGGTTGTTCTGAGTGGAGAGGGATGAAGGGCATGTGGCTACAGAGGGCAGGCCCAGGGGTGGGTAAGCAAGTCTCTTCATCAACATCCATGGACAATTTCTGTGGAAGGAGCCGTGGGACCAGAGTCCTGGCAGTTCCCCATCTGAATGTCATGGGTTCGGGAGACCCAAACCAGCTGGGCCCTAAATTATTTTTTGTATTATCTGTACTGTGGTAGTGGCTAGAAGCCAGTCACAACCCAGGCCCCCATGGGGCGAGGTGATGTACAAACACAGAGCAAAGAGACGGTCCCTGCCCCAGAGAGCTTCCAATCCCCCTTCTCAAATGTGGGGCGTATCTTCTTCCAAGCTAATTCTAAATCACCTAGGGGATGGCTAAGGAGGTTGGCAGCGGGGCAGGTAGGGGCATAGATAGACACATAGAATGTGTAGGGATGGATGGACAGATGGACAGCATGGGGTTGGAGGGATAGATATAGAATATATAGGGATGGATGGATGGATGGACAGTATGGGGATGGAGGGATAGATATAGAATATATAGGGATGGATGGACAGATGGACAGTATGGGGATGGAGGGATAGATATAGAATATATAGGGATGGATGGACAGATGGACAGACAGACAGTATAGAGATGGATGATGACAGAGTCAGTGGGCCATGGAGTCTGGACGTGGCCCCTCCATATCAGGCCTGGGGGGCTCTGACCAGCGGCAAAGTGTGGGGCACCTTCCCCTGTCGCTGCCCAGGCAGTCCCTGCTCTGTGCATGGAGAACATCTGTATCCAAGGATGTCAGCTCCACCCAGAGAAACCCCCTGGGTTCCCGGAGAGCAAGCGCCTTCTGCCCACCCTAACAATTCACTCCCCACCCATCAATAAGCTGACTGGCCACTTCCCAAGAGAGACCAGGCGTCAGCCTGAGTTTGGATCCTGTCTCCTCCTGCCCCGGCCGGCTCCTGCGTCCAGGCCCCGGGCAGCAGAACAGCATAAGGCCCGGCCCCATCGAGCCACCCACCTCTGCGTCCGGCCTGAGAGAGCGGAGGTAACTCTTCAAGTCCCCTCGAGTCATCAGCTCCATAATGACCAGGGCTGGCTGGCCCTGGGACACCACGCCAAGGAGACGGACCTACGGCCAAGGCCAGACAGGAGTTAGGAAGGCAGCACCAAAGCCCAAAGGCTGGGGAGCGGCTGGGCCAGAAGGGGCTGATGGAAGGGCAACCAGACTAGAGGGGCCACTGGTCTGATCCGGTCTGGGCAGGAGGCAAGATCTGATGCTTGCCAGATCCCTGCCCTGGTCCCATTCGCCAGCAGACCTGATACCGAAGTAGATGGGCCAAGAATCTGTTCTCATACAGCAACTAGTGGGATAGTGGATCACATGGGCACCTGGTCTGTCTTGTGGGGGCAGTGGTCCCAAGTGGACGAACCATTGGGCTGCTCTGTAGGGCTGGATACCCGATTGGATAGACCACCGGCCTGTCTTGTGGGGCAAGACCCCCATTGGATGGACAACTGCTTTGTTCCACAAGGACAAGGGTCAGGATATCCAACTAAATGGTCTGGCCTGATATATCAGCAGAAGAGATGGACCATTGATCTGGTCAGGCAAGGCAAACAAACATTAGCTCCACCAAAGCTCCCATAAGGAAAGTGAAGGTGTCTGTCTGGGGTGGGAGCTAATCAGGAGAGTAGAGTTGGTTGAAAATATTCCATATGCAAGAGAAAATAGCTTTTTTGTTTAAATAGAAATTTCTGCAGGAAAATGTCTATTTTCAACTAGATTTTTCAGGTTTTCATTAAAAAAAACCCTTGAAAATCATAAATTTTCCTGTTTTCAGCTGAAACTTTTCAGTTTTGGGCTTTTTGATGAAAACCTAAAAGAAAGAAAGAAAAAAATCAAGAAAATCTTCAACCGAAACTGTTTTATTTAGTTAACATTTTTCACAGAGGGGGAAAAATATTTCTCAACCAGCTCTCACATTAAGTTAAAATGGGAGCTGGTCCAAATTTTTCAAAATTCACATAAACATTTTGCTTGAAAATTTGAATTTTGAGGGGGAAGATGTGAGACAACATTTCAGGGAATTCCCCGTTTTTCAGGGAGCTGGTCAAAAAATTTTCAAGATTTCAAAATGTTAAATTTTGATGAAAGAAAAACAAAAACTGACAGGAATAGGGTTCAAAAAATGGTCACAATTAAAATAGATTCCATTCTGATCATCTCATCTGATCTCCTGCTTAGCACAGGCCAGAGAACATAATCCAGTGATTCCTACACCAAGCCCATAGCTTGTGGGTGAGCTAGCGCGTGTCCTGTAGAAAGACATTGTGACGGAGTAGGGAGCGAGATGGATTTGACCTGGGAGGCTTGCGGGGGAGGTTCCCTGGGACCTGCTGCATTGGGAATGTGAGACTTTACCTGGGGCTGTAACATGAGCCAGGACGGGGGTTGGGAGGTGACACAGGCTAGAGGAGGAGCCCCGGGGGAGGGGAAGGGCCTGCTAGAGGGTTTGTCTAGGGAGTTGCAGTTTGGAGCTGGGTGGTGAAATGCAGGGAGCCCCAGGCGGGGGTCTAAGCTCCCTGCCCCCCGGAAGGGCCCACAGGAAGGGTCCTGGTTGTACTGGCAAGCTCTGTTTGGACTGTGTTCCTGGCATCTCTAATAAACCTTCTATTCTACTGGCTGGCTGGCTGAGACTCCCAGTGAATCCAGGGAAGAGGGGTGCAGGGCCTGACTCCCCCACACTCCGTGACAGACATCCAGTCTTGGTCTGAGACAGAGACTCTACCATGACCAGCCCTTGTTAGAATCCATCCCCCTGTCCCCTCCCCACCAGATCCACACATACCACGTGGTGACACTTAAACGCCTTCATGACCGAAGCCTCGTTCAGGAATTCAATCCGCTCCCTCATGGTGGCCAGCTCATTGACGGTCTTCAAGGCCACCTTGGTCTCCTCGTTCTCTTTCTCGATGCCCTGGGCGATCCCTTCGTAGACCATCCCAAAGGATCCCTGCCCGAGCTCCCGGATCACCGTGATCTTATCCCGCGACACCTCCCACTCATCCGGGATGTACACTGACAAGGAAGACACAGGCCAGGGTTATGTCAATGCTACCGCAGTGTGCTTCATGGCTCCCTCTAGTGGCTGAGCCACAAAAGAAAATCAAAGTCTACTATTGCTACCAGCTAAGGGAGCTGCTCCTTTAGCTCGAGCTGTTAGTGCTGCAGGTTCCAACCTGGCTTGGACCCACAGTGTGGGGTTTTGCTTCACGGGCCAAGCTAATGGGTACAGGGATGGGATTAACCCTTTAGGTGACTCTGAGACAAGACAAATGGCTGGTGGTTTAAAAGGCTCCATTCACAGGCCCACGGGAACCCTATATGCACAAACGACCCAGCCACATGACCCGCTGTGGGACTGACTCCCTGACAGCCTGATCCTGGCCACCCGCAGCTGCCACCGAAACGGCTGGGAGCAGCAGGTGCTCAGCACCTCTGTGGGCCGGACGCGTTACAGCCTGGCTTTAGCTACTCCAAGGATGCATCCAATTGCAGGATTGGGGCCAAAGAAGCAGCTCCAGAGGCCTTCACAATAAGTCTCCGATCCTGTGCTGAGAGATTGAGCAAGGCCCAGGAGTCCAGCGGTTCGAACACAGGACGGGCAGCACTGACACAAACTGCCTGTGCCTCAGTTTTCCCCATCCATAAAGTGGCAATATAATTTAGCGGCCCCTCGACGCTTGAACCAGCAATGGCTATTTCTTGGAAGCTGCCCCTCTCTGGAGAGCGCCGTACGTACTGTCCGAGGTGCTGAAGTATTCCGGATTGACCGAAGCATAGAGCGTGCCGCTGGGGTATCCGTCATTGTTCCTACGAGGGGGGGGAAGCAGGACAAAAAATAAGTGCCTCACTCCGACAACGGGCCAGCGAGGGCAGATAGTCCATTCCAAGCCAAGCAAGCTCCTGGAGAATTCCCCAGCGCAACGGGCGCCTTCCATAACTCATCCACACCCCAAGCCCCGGCAGCTCTGCACCTCTCAAGATACAGCCCAGGACTAGCAATTCTGGAGCTACTGTGCACGAGGGGCCAAGTCTCCATTGCTTCGCGCCTGGCATAGTCATTTACCCCAGGGCAGCGATGGTGTACAGAGCTACAGCATCCAGAAGGCGATGCACTGGTGCAAATGACTGCACAAGGGGGATTTGGCCCTTCCAGGCACCAGAAGGCCCCGTCCAGGAGGCAAGGAACCCCAGCAGGGGCCGAGCCTGTGTTCCAGCAGGGCTGAACTTCGGAGCAATTTGTAAAACGCTCCTGCAAGTTCAGAAGGGGACGTTGCAGCTACTGGGGAAAATGCAAACACTGAAAATTCAAATCCGGGCAAAATGCAGCCGGAAGCTCCCAATTCTCATTGACCCCAAGGTCCCTGCACGCCCCGCTTTGGCAGCACGCAGGGCTCTGGAAACAGGAGTCAGTGATACTTGACACCCCTTTTACACTTCAGGGGCCTTTGTGTAGATAAGAATCAGGACCAAAGACAGGAATGGATCTGGCCCCTTTGAGCTACACAGCGATCCAGGGCCATCAGAATACACACCCGGACCTCAGCTCTCCCATTCACACACAGAGATGCTTCTGGTTTGCAGCACAAGCATGGAGCCACGTGGTCTATTCAAGCCAGACTGCTGTCCACTCCTACCAGCCCCGGCAGGGGCCGTGCCAGCCATGTCTGGATGGCTGAGGGTTCCTCTGAATCTGGGGGGTGGTTATTTTCTGAAAACTGATGCGATCTACGGCTCAGCAGCTGGTGTTTTCCTGTTCTGACTCGGGCAAGCAAATAAAATCGAGGGAGGCGGCGCCCTATCTGGGCTGGGATCTGAGAGTTGCTGTCACGTAGTCCCAGGGCCCTGGGTGCATGAAAGATTTGGAGGTGGGGGAATCAGGGCTGGTCTCCTCTGTGGAGGGCAGGTGGGGGAAAGGGGGGGAGTGAAAGGCAATGATTGCAAACGGGGTCCTTCAATTCTGGTTCCTCCGTCTGCTGCCATCCCCCTCAATTCCTGTCACGCACATCCCAAAAAAACCCCCATCTTTTAAGCAAATTTGACCTCATCCGTGAAGAGCCATTGTTATTTAGTGAATATACACAACATACCAGGCTGAGTTACTAGATACACGGCTGGTCTGGTTGGGTTCTGGCAGCTTTTGAAGCACAGAACACAGCCTGTTTCCAGGCACATTCCTAGACATGACCATAAGGTTTTCAAACTCCTGGGGCCTGGAATCTCAGTGCCTTCAGTCCTGCACTTGGGCAGGGGGATGAAGGCGTATGTGGGGGTCCTGTTTGCTCTCCCCGTATTCCAGGGAATGGAACATCTCCCCCTGGACAGCTCAAGACACCGGCAAGTATTCGCCACACTCTGGAAACAGAGGCTCAGGTCTTGCCGGGCGCCCCCCGTCTGGAGGCCCAGCCCGGCAGGAGATGGGAGTAGAGGTGGCTTTGTGCCCCCTAAATCCTGAGCCAACCCAGGGGACTCAGGGTCTGCCCTAAATACAGAGGAGCGTCCCACAGCTGGGATGCAGCCCCTTCCAGACATGTCCCCCGCTGCACTGGGGGGAGGAGGCGACACTGGGGGGCGGGAATCTCTCCTGGCTGGGTCCCGGCTCCTTTGCACTGCTCCTCCCTGGGGCTTAGAACCTGGGAAGTGGCAACAGCCAATGGGATTCCGTAGCCAGGTCAGGAGGTGACTGGCTCCAAGCCCAGAGCCAGTGGTTCCCACACTCCCGGCCTTCCCCCGCACCAAGCGGCGTTACCGACCTTCTCTTATAGTAGAAGAAGACGAAGACAACCAGGCAGGTGATCAGCACCATGAGCACAATGGGCATGACGGTCAGCAACACATAGAAGCCACCGGACTCCTCCTCAGCTGCATGGGGCAGAAGTGGGGGGAATAAACAGGCTCGTCACTGAGACGCTAGCACCAGAGCTACCCCTCTCCTGCTGGGACGTGGGCACAGAGAGCACGGCCCCGGTGGGCCCGCACCTACGCCAGTGGCCATGACTGGTGTGACGAAAGTAAATAAGGAAGTGTCATTTACTCCTTCTCCTAACACACGGTCTAGGGGTCACCCAATGAAATTAATAGGCAGCAGGTTTAAAACGAAACAAAAGGAAGTATTTCTTCACCCAACGCACAGTCAACCTTTGGAACTCCTTGCCAGAGGATGTTGTGAAGGCCAAGACTATAACAGGGTTCAAAAAAGAACTAGATAAATTCATGGAGGATAGGTCCATCAATGGCTATTAGCCAGGATGGGCAGGGATGGTGTCCCTAGCCTCAGTTTGCCAGAAGCTGGGAACGGGTGACAGAGGATGGATCACTTGATGATTCCCTGTTCTGTTCGTTCCCTCTGGGGCACCTGGCATTGGTTGCTGGCGGAAGACAGGATGCTGGGCTAGATGGACCTTTGGTCTGACCCATTATGGCCGTTCTTATGTTCTTAATCCACCTCTGATGGGAAGGAACTGGTGTCCTGCACAGGCAGGGCTTCCATACAGACTGTGGCTCTCCCAAGCCAGCAGACCTACCCCCTGCCCCTCGGACAGCAGAGTCTAGGGAGAGGAGTAGCCGGCAACTCCCCCTGCCCCCACATCCCCAGCTCCACTCTGCACCACTCCCCATTGGGAGCTCCCTCCCCGGCCAGCCCCCTTCTGGGGAGATCTGGAACTGCAACACCCCAGATACGTACCCGGGCCAAGGATGTAAAATTTGATGAGTCCAGTCCACGACCCATTCCCGGCCAGCGAGGTGGCTCGGACCTTGGCAGAGTAATTCCCCGGCTGCAGGAGGGCGAGGTGGACACCCCCGTATTTGGCGTAGCGGTGGCGAGAGACACACACCACGGTGGTGACCTCCTGGGATGGAGAGAGAAAGAGACACGGATATTCCTGGGGGCTTGGAGCCAGTCGCCATGACATCTGTGCTGAATAGCCCCGGGGTTTATTTTCAGGTGTTTCACAGTAGCACCTAGAGCAGGGCGCGGGTGTGCAGCTCAGACACACCGTCCAAGCCAGGGCCTGCCTCCGAGAACTCCCAGGCTAAAAAGAAACCCGTTGGGAGAAGAGGGAGAAAGCTCAGGGAGGGTGAGGGACTTTGCACAGGGGTAGAAAGGAAAGAACCCAGGTGTCCTGAGCCCCACGCAGGGTTTAAGTATTTGATGAGTGCCTTGTATTAAAAAGGCAAATGTTTCTGTACTCCTGAGGGTCTGTCTGTCTGCAGCTCCACCGGGGAGGGGGCCCACAGCCCCCCAGGAAGGGAGAGGCGTGGGGGTGAGCTGGTTAGCATGCGTCTAGGACCTTTGATAGCGTTAATGTTTGCTTTGTAATGCTTTCCCCCTTACACTTGCTCAGAAAGGGCCGGGTGGCAGCCAACGGGCGGGGAGAACGCTGGCTGTTTCCAGCCGTCTGTCTCTTGCGGGGGATATCACAGGAGAGACAGGGGACTCCGCAGCCTGGAAATGCCCCGCTCAGGAGGGAGAGAGGGGCAGGTCTCCAGCCGAGAGAGGCCACAGCTGAGGAGCTGGGAGCCCTTGCTGGACGACAGAGGGGCCATGCAAGTGCCGTTGCCCGGAATGGAACCCAGGTGTCCTGAGCCCCCACTGAGGGCCTAGTCCACTGCCCCACACTGCCCTTCTCTACTCAGCTCTGGAGACACCCAGCACACTCCAGCGACACAGCCACTAGCCAGAGGATGGGCTGGAGCCGAGCCATGGCTGGGCTGATCCCAGGCACCGGCTGCCAGCTTAGCCAGCCCCAGGGCTCAAACCGGGGACCCCCCGCGCTGACTGCACACATTGCGGGAGTAGCACCCACAGCAGGCCATGGCGGGGACAGGAACATGCCTGAGTGCTGGTGTGGGTGGGGTCTCCTATCCTGGGGAAGGGCAGGCCGGTGCCATGGGCCAAGTGGGCTCGCGGGGGCAGGGGGGACTGGTCTCGTCACCTCGTTTTCCCGGCTGTACTTGATCTCGTATTTGAGAATGAGCCCGTTGGGGTTCTTGGGTTCCTCCCAGCGCAGCAGGACGCTGTTCTTGCTGGCCGGCTCCCAGGTGACATTGCCGGGGATGTTATCCGCTTCCACTAGAGGGGCGAAGCAGGAGAGGCCCGCTCAGCGCGGGGAGCAGGGGGATCGGAGCGCTGCAGAGTGTGCGGAGCCCCAGTGCCGCTCGGCCCCCTGGGCCGTCAGCCCTGGCCCCCTGCCTCACCACCAAACCCACCAGAAAGAGGAAGAGAAAAGCAGGGACCTGCCAGTTCACCCCTGCGGCAGGTGGGGAGCGGAGGGGCTGGGCCAGGCTGAAATGCACTAATATATGGAGATATGCCTATCTCATAGAACTGGAAGGACCTTGAAAGGTCATCAAGTCCAGTCCCCTGCCTTGACTAGCGGGACCAAGTACTGTCCCCTGACAGATTTTTTTTTTTGGCCCCAGATCCCTCAATGGCCCCCTCAAGGATTGAACTCACAACCCTGGGTTTAGCAGGCCAATGCGCAAACCACTGAGCTATCTCCAACCCCCCCCAATGCTGCTCTATGCCCTGCCGTCCGACCCACAGCTCCCCCTGTCGCCCCAGCCCTGGGCCACATTTGAGATCAGGCTGGTGGATCCGAACTGCGATCCCCAGGGGTTCTGGGTTGAGATCAGGCAACTCATTGAGCTTGTGGTATCCTGGAAGCCTGGATCTGAAGCACGTGTCTAGAGAGGGGAGTGGGCCATGCCTTGCTCCACCTTAGCTCCCACTCACACAAGATGGAGGGGTTTCCCATGTCCCCCCCTCCTCGGGGCCAGTACGTACGCTCAGGCATAGTCCGGGCAAAGACAAAGGTGGCCGCGCTGCAGCCCACGGTGTGGGCGGCGTGGTTGCAGGCGTGGATGTCGATGCGGTACTCGGTGAAGTGGCGCAGCCGGGAGATGACCGTCCGGTCCCGCACCACTTTGTCCTCAAAGATCCGGAAATGCGGTTGGGCTTTGGGGATGGCGCCTGTGTGGTTCGGGGCGGGGGGGTTCCCCGGGGGCTCCGGAGAGGAGGCGTTGGAGAGGGGGTGGCCAGAGCTGGTCAGGGCCAAGATGTCTCTGCGCCTCTTCCGAGTCCTGTGGGAGAGTGAGGTCTAGTGGTTAGAGCAGGGATTGCGCTGGGGTGGAGTGAGGACCAGTGAGTTAGAGCAGAGGGGGCTGAGAATCAGGATTCCTGGGCTCTATTCCCTGCTCTAGAAGAGGAGAGGGGTCTAGTGATTAAAGCGGGGGCGGGGCTGGGAGTCAGTACTCCTGGGTTCTCTTCACAGCTGTTCTTAACCCTGTGTGTGCCAATGGTGTATTGAGCCTCACTTACCTCTGAGGGTTCTTTTTGACAGACGTCACTTTCCAAGGGGGTCTGAAAAGACACGCATGAAAGGGGACTAGTTAGCGAAGTAATGGGGACAGTGCCGAACCCCAGAGTCAGGGAGGGCAGGGACCCCAAGGGGCAAAGGAGTGACTCTCTCTGGCTGGCCAAAACCCTAGACCTAAAAATCAGAGTGGAGGGAAATCACTCTTAACAAACAGGTCAAATTTACCTGGTGTGGAATTTCGCTGCAAACCCCACCCTGGAGCCAGGGTCAGCACAGAGATCAGCAAAGCCCTCTGCAAACGTCAGCTAAACCTTATCCCTAGGTGTTCCCATCCTGTCCATCATCATCCACGTGGGAAACTGAGGCACGTAGCAGCAAAAGGACTGGCCCCAGGTCACAATGCAAGTTTGTGCCAGGGCTATACCAAGGATAGAACCTAAAGAGTCCTGGCTCCCAGCACCTCTGCTCCAGCCGTTGGATGGCACTCCCTCCCAGAGCTAGGGAGAGAACCCAGGAGTCCCGAATGCTGGAACCACCGGACACCACCCCTCCCCCAGAGACAGGAGTAGACCCCAGAAGTCCCCTGCTCTAATCACCAGCCCACACTTCCCTTCCTGTCCCTGTCTTTCCCGGCAAGATTGGGTAGTGGATGATGATGGAGCTGATGCTATGGGTCCACAGTCCCCCTTGTTCCTGAAACCTGGCTGCGCCTTGCCCTGCAGCATGTGGAGATGAGATGGAGTGGAGAGGCTGGGCAGGGAATCCCCCATCTCTGGCTGAGCCATCCCCCCGGTAGGTGGCTATGAATATGGCACTGCAGGGATGGAGCGTGAATCCCCTCTCCACCCAGCGAGGCCCCGCCTTCTGGAATCCCCTCCCCCAGTTAATCCCCGCCCCTTGAATCCCCTCCCCCCCCAACTAAGCCCCGCCCCTGGAATCCCCTCCCCCCAACTAAGCCCCGCCCAGGTACCTGGGGATGATGATGGAATTGTGTAGGAAGTTCTCAAACTTCTTCTGGAAGGAGACAGCCTCGCCCTCCATCTGCAGCTGCCCGCCATCCCGGTGGCATGGGCAGCACCGCTCCTCTGTGTCCTGCTCCAGCTCGGGGCCCCCGCTGTCGTCCACGTTGAAGCGGGTGTCCGCGCTGCTGGTGGGCAGCTTGAGGCCTGGGTGCGTGGGCAGAGAGAGAGAGAGAGAGAGAGTGGGGCCAGGAGCAAAGGGGGCGAGACGCAGCCCCTCGTTGCATCGCGGGTTCACGGGGTGTCAGCTCCGGCCCAGGGACCCCAATGGGAAACAGCAGCCAAGGCCCCAGAGGGCGCGTTCGTTCCAGGTCCCTTCCCCTGAGCGATGCTTTGACTCCATCCCCGTCATCTCGCCTGTCCCCTCCTCCCGCGAAGGGAAAACTAGGAGACTCCTGAAATCCACCCTCCCTCCCTCTGCCCTGGGTCCTGATCCTGCCATCCCCGCTATGGATGGGCCCCGCATAGCCCCTGGGAGCGGGGCTGAGCCATGGGGAGAGGCCAGTGCCGTCACGGCCCACATCCCAGCCTTTCAGCTCCATCGCCAGGGGGTGCTAACCAGCCCCGCTGGCGGGCAGCCTCAGCCAAGGGCTCTGTGGAGCTCCCCATCCCTGATCCACCTCCAGGGCATGGCAGAAGCACCTCCCGTAGCCCCTCTCCCTGGCCTCAGGCCTTACCTTTGTGGCAATAGTCATTGACGTAGAGCTCCAGGTCCTCGGCCAGCTGCTGCCACAGCACCAGGTAGTAGGTGATGTTCCCGTTGCGCTGGCTGGGCGGTTTCCAGCGCACAATGATGTGGGAGGAGGAGTTAGACATGGAGAGGACGTCCCTGGGCACTGTGGGGGCTGGACACCGGCATTGCAGAGATGTTAAGCCCCAGACATCCAGGGCTGGAGCCCCCCCTGCTCCCTCTCCCGGTTCCACATCCCCACCACACCACACACACCCCACTTTGCACCCTTGTGTTGTGGAGCCACCTGCACTGACCCTGCTGGGCAGGGTCCATCTCAGCACACCCCCCCACACCCCCAGAGGCGCCTGCTCTGACCCTGGCAGAAAATAATAATCCTAGAATATCAGGGTTGGAAGGGACCTTAGGAGGTCATTTAGTCCAACCCCCTGCTCAAAGCAGGACCAATCCCCAATTTTTGCCTCAGATCCCTAAATGGCCCCCTCGAGGATTGAACTCACAACGCTGGGTTTAGGAGGCCAATGCTCAAACCACTGAGCTCCCCCTCCCAATATAGCTTCAGGCTCCCCCACTACTTAACACAGTGCTCAGTGATTTCAGCTCATAATAACTTTAGCTCTTTAGTGATTTCAGCTTGCAGTAAGGGGAGCCTTGGTGCTCATTTGCACCATTAGCCCAGAGTGATTTCAACTCAGCAGCCTGTAACTAGACTCCTAAAGAACTCCAAATTAGCTCTGATATTCCACAGTGGAGAGAGAGAAGGAGGTGCAATTTGACATTTAGGGCCCTCAGAAGAGGCCCATGCCACCAGATACAAATACCTGTCCCCTGCCTCTCTCCTTTAAGGTGGAGGAGGCCGTGTTTGTACAGTGCTCTAGTAGCTATTCAGGCTATGGGGCTATTCACAGGGGATTCAAATCCAGGATCATCAGCACCAAAGCACAGGAAGACTCTCCCAGTTAAGCGAAAGGAGCAGCTCTGTTAGCTGGGAGCAGTAGTAGGCTGTTATCCTCGCTATGCACCAGCCCCTAGAGGGGCAGTGCGTGTTTTTTAAAGCGGCAGCCCGCTCCAACGCCCCCCTGTGGCCACCCTCCTACCTGCCGGCATGGTGCGGACGTACACCACCTCGCTCTGCGCCCCGTAGTTGCGCCCCTCCTCAGCCGTGGTCAGGGTGATGGCACGGACGAAGATGGCATACTGGGTCCAGGGCTTGAGGTTCAGCAGGGCCACCCCCGGCTCCTGGTCGTTGTTCAGCGGCAGCTCCACGTCTACCACGTTCCAGCTGTTGGCCCCGCAGGCATCCTGCCCCACGTACTCGGTCACGTTCTGGAAGGGCCTGGCCCGGAAGATACGCCACCCCCGGGGGTCAGTGCACAGGCTGCCCGGAGCCCCTGTGAACCCAGCCCCTCTCCCCTCCCGCACGCCCGCTGAGTTTCCCAATGACTAGGGACATTCCCAAAGCACCAAAGGGCTCAGAGTGCGGTTACACTACAGACAGGTGGAGTGGCGCCATGCCTCCTTACGCTACTGGCTGATGCGGCCCCTTGCAGGAATGGCTTCCCCTGTCCCTGAGATGCATGCAGCCACCTCTGGGGTGGAGCACGGCAGCTGTTTAACCGCCCCACAGCAAGGCAACACCACAGTCTGGGACCACACGCAAAGGAGCAGGGCGGGAGGTGGACTGGATCGACCCAAACTAGAACGCTGTCCCAAGTGGAGCCATGTTTCCCAGTCCCGAGCTTGCAAAGCATGGCTCCGATTTGCGCAGCCGGAAGGTCAGCAGCTTAGCCCTAAGTGACCTGCCCCTGCCCCTGTCCACCCCCTCCCAGCCTCCCCGAAATCCCCAGGGATACCACGGAAGAGCCAAGCCTGCCAATGCATCAGCCGCTGGCCTGGGTCCTTGGCAGGACCGGAAACATAAGTGCTGCAGGACTTGAGCTAAAGGAGTCACGTCACTCGCCGGCGGCAGTAATAGGTTGTTACCCTCTTGGCTTCCAGTCACATGAGGGGGCGGCGTGGCACGTGCTAAGGGGGTGCAGCACGGCCAGGAGCTGGGCGGCATGGGGGGAGGGGGGCACTTACGATTCCCTGTAGTAGACGATGAAGCTGAGCAGATCGCGGTACTCGGGGGGCTGGTAGCGCTCCCACTTCAGGAAGATGCGGTCGGACTCAGTGATGTTGGAAACGAAGCGCAGAGTCTGGGTCTTGCCTGCAATGGAAGCAGAGGGCATGGGGGGCGGGGGGCTGCGTGGGACAGGGCCTCAAAAAAGCTTGGGGGGCTGCGGGTCGCTCGGGGGGACTGCAGGGAATGGGGCCTGAGGGGAGCTCGCGGCAGTGGGGAGAACGGGGTCTGAGGGGAGCTTGGGGGGACTGCAGGGAACGGGGCCTGAGGGGAGCTCGCGGGGGGGCAGGGGAACGGGGCCTGAGGGGAGCTCACGGCAGTGGCGGGAACGGGACCTGAGGGGAGCCCGGGGGTACTGCAGGGAATGGGGCCTGAGGAGAGGGTCTTGGAGCATCCAGTGGATCGGGGGCCAGGCTGGGCACTTCTGGGGAATGCTCAAAAAACTCAGGGGTGGGGGTGCCCAGAGGGGTGGGGGCCTGTGAAGGCATCTCTGCTGAGACTGCCAAAGAGAGAGGGGCGGGGGGGCACTGAGACCCACCCAATGCATGTCACCCATGGGTGTGCTGGTCTGGTTCTAAGAGAGGCATCCACCTAATCGCCCCCGGAAGCCCCCGATTCGGGTTTACTGAAGAGGAGGGGGTGGCTTGTCTCTTCATCCCTTAAAGTCTGTGCAACGGCTGGGGGCTGGAGGTACCTCACTTCCCGGTGGCTCCAGGCCCCCCAGATGGCTTCATGGGGCTCTCAGCAGCCACCCCAGCGAATGCCGTTGGGTTGCCCCACTCCCTCCCCGCTCCCAGGGCTGTTACAAGGCCCCAGCTGGGCCCCCTGGACTCACAGGAGGCTCTGTCCCCATTGGTGCGGGGATTGATCTCGGCCTTGTTCTGCCGGCCCTTGGTGCCCGTCACCTCCTCCATGCGGTCGATCTCGGACAGGCACAGCTTGGGGTTGAACGCGAAGTACACTTTCCCCACGGGGATGGAGAGTGTGTGGTGGCTCCAGTCCCAGAGCTGCTGCAGGTTCTGGTTGTCCAGGACGTAGAGGGTGTAATTCCTGAGGGCGAAGGGAGAGGCGGCTGGAACCACGGGGCCAGGACACACGGGTCTCTCACACATACACGGGTGCACACACACACACACACAGATCTCTCTCTCTCTCACACACCCCTCCATGCTATACATGAATGCAAGCCACGTTTTCCAAGCAAGGGGTCTCCTAGTGCCCAGGGCAAGGCTCCGTAGCTGCTCCCCTAACACTACATGTCCTGCCCTCTGCTATGCTAGAGGAAGGGGCCTCTACCCCATAGCTGGAGACACAGCGGGATGGACGCCAGTGGTGGGATGGAGGCCACTAGACATGGGAGGCATTGGAAACCCAGCTGGACCAGGACTCCACCCTGTGCCAACGAGTGGTAAGGAGGTGAGCGGCTGAAGGGGTGGAGATGGGAGCAGCAGCTACACCCTGGCTAGAGGCGCCGTCTCCCCAGCTTCTCACCCATCCACCATGGAGTCCCCCCGGATGAGCTTGAGGTTCTTGAAGAAGGACAAGGAGACGAGGGCAAAGGAGTGCTTGATCTTCAAGAAGCCCGTGATGGTCTCAATGAGTCCCAGACTGTTCTGCAGCTCCGAGGCCAGGTTATCTGGAAAGGGGGCAGGGAGAGAGAGCCCCTAAGGAACGGGCCAGGTGGAGAGGCTAGGGGGAGAGGGGGCTGAACGAGACACACACACAGACCTGGGTGCCTATCACCTATCACAGACATCTATGCCCCTCGGGGTGCGTCAGCCACCCCGATACCAGCCCTGCCCTCGGGCCGTGGAGGGAAATTCGCAAACCAGCTCGTGCCAGCCCCATTACCAGGTCTGGTCCGTTCGCAAGAGAGAGCATGGGCCGGTGCTTCGAGCATCCTGGGTTCTGTTCCCAGTTCCACCACCGACCCGGCACCGGCCCCTTGGCCCCTCCGCAGAGGCTGCCAGCTAGTGGTCAGAGGGGCATTTCCTGGTGGGATGGATGGGCTGGGACCCAGCAAACTCACATCACCCGCTGCCCACGGGTGTCCGCTGGTCGTCATAGGCTGGATCTAAAGGGGACCTGCAGGGGACAGGTCCCCCAGCGCCTGCCCAGTCACTCCCCGAGCCACCCCATGGCTGCAGACATGGCGGGTCGGGCACTGAAGGGCGGGATCGATTTGGAAACCCGGCTGGCGCGTCTCACGGCCGTGCGCTAACACATGGGGGAGGGGAAGGAGGCCCGAGGCGCGTGGGGGGTGTTTGCACGGGGACTGGTCCCATCTGGCGTGTGGGAGGAGGGGGGGGGACACTCACAGCCCCTGCGGATGTTAACGATCAGGTTGCCCTCGACGTAGGTGCAGCCGGCCAGCTCCTGCGCCGCGCGGGTCGAGTCGATGGTCTTGGTGCCCACCTTGCACTCCTTGGGGCACAGCCCCTCACACTTGTGGCAGAAGATGCTGGGGAGGGGCAGGAGGGGGAGAGAGGCAGGTGCAGGTTTGTTAGTGCCCCATTGCCCTGGGCACCCCACTCCCCCAAGCCGGGCAATTCCATGTGGGGAGGGCCACTGCAGGGGCAGGCGGGATGCAGGGGGGGTCACTGGGGTGGATGTGGGGGTCACTGCAGGGGCAGGGGGGGTCAATGGGGTGGATGGGGGGTCACTGCAGGGACAGGTGGAATGCAGGGGGTCACTGCAGGGGCATGCAGGATAAAGGGGGGTCACTGGGGTGGATGGGGGGTCACTGCAGGGGCATGCAGGATGCCGTGGGGTCACTGGGGAGGATGGGGGGGTCACTGCAGGGACAGGTGGAATGCAGGGGGTCACTGCAGGGCATAGGGGGTCACTGCAGGGGCAGCTGGGATGCAGGGGGGGTCACTGGGGCGGATGGGGGGTCACTGGGGGGAAGGCAGGATGCAGGGGGGTCACTGCAGGGGCATATGGGATGCAGGGGTGGTCACTGGGGCAGATGGGGGGGTCACTGAGGGGGAAGGCGGGATGTGGGGGGCTCACTGGGGCGGATGGGGGGTCACTGCAGGGGCAGGCAGGATGCAGGGGGTCACTGTGGGGGCAGGCAGGATGGGCTGCGGGGGATTGGGGGGCACGGCTCGGCCTCAGCCCCCAGGCAGCGCCGCTCACCTGCTGTCGTTGCGGGTGTACCCCGAGGGGCACTCGGACAGGCACCCCTCGTGGTGGATGACGAACTCGGAGGCCTCGCGGGGGTTCTCAGACACCTTGCGCAGGCTGGCGCAGTACTCGGCCGTCACGCAGCGCCAGCCCTCGTACCGGTAGGTGCGGGCCGGGCAGGAGGTCAGGCAGTGCCCGTTGAAGTGGAAGTGGTGGCAGGCCACGCAGGCCCTGCTGTCCCACGGCCGGCTGCAGCCTCCCAGGCACTCCGGGTGGCAGCATTCCCCGGCGGCGGTGCACGCGATTCCGTCTCCACAGGGACACACTGGGGTCAAAGAGACAGAGAGATTGACTAGAAGTTAGTCCACTTCCTCCCCCCGGCTTCTCCTCCCCACAGGAGCTGGATCAAGGTCTGGGTCTGAGCCCAGCCCCTGGAGCCGCGAGATCACCTCACTCCCTCAGCCTCCGCGGACAGCAAATGTGTAGCCCTCGTGCTTTCGAGGACAGCTCAAAAATGGGACCGGAGGGTAAGCTGTGTAACCAATGTGGCGATGCTGCCCTGACTATGCAGAGAGCCTGAGAGCCTGGCTCTGAGAAGGGGAGAGCTGCCCCGAGTGCAACCGACGCTGAGGCGCTTGCCTGAGTCTGCAGAGAGCCTGAGCCAGAAACTCTGAGGGGGTGCTCTATTGAAAGGAGGGGATGGATGGATGGGGCGTGTGGGGATAGATGGATGTGTAGGGGGATGGATGGATGAAGGGGTTCATAGGAGGAGGGATGGATGGAGGGGTGGGGGAATGGATGAATGGAGGGGTGTGTATGGGGATGGATGGATAGGTGTGTAGGGGGATGGATGGATTAAGGGGTTCATAGGAGGAGGGATGGATGGAGGGGTGGGGGAATGGATGAATGGAGGGGTGTGTCTGGAGATGGATGGATGGAAGGGTGCACATGGAAAGGAAGGAAGGGAGAGAGAGGAATAGATGGATGGGTATGCAGGGGAATGGATGGATAAAGTGATCACTCCAAGCCGGGACAGCACTCCCTACCCCGAGTGAGCCCCGCAGTTCCCTGGCGAGGCCTGCGGTGGGACCAGGGCAGCCGGAGGTGTAGCCCTGTCCGCGCGATGCAGCCGCAGGAGGTTACAGTGCCGATAAGGATCTGTGTTTACAGTGTATATTTCATTACGAGGCCTCCTGTTTACAGCAAACGAGCCCGGGTGGGTCCCGTATTTACCCCACCGCTGGGAAAACACGGCAGCTGGGAGCTGGCCTCTTCTCAACAGGATGATACAAAGCAGATCCTATTACTCCCCATTGTGCGCCCGGCGAGAAGCACCCCAGCCGCGTGGAGACGCGGTGCTCTGTCTGCTAGTGCGCAGCAGCCATCCGACGGCCCCTCTCCGCAGGGATTTCACGGGACATCTTGGGGCCTGTCTACTGGGTCTCAAAGCGGGACACGCTACAGCAGCACCAGGGCAGGGGATCTCAAGTGGGTTTGGACCAGTGCCGCTATATACACCAGGAGAGCTACCCCGGTACGGAGGCCTCCAGTGTAGGCAGCCCCCAAGAAAAAGATCAGAGCAGACACCGTCCCTGCTCTGTCTGACTCAAGCCAGCTGGTTAAACCGGACCTGCGAGGTCATTACAGGTTGGGATGTTTTTCACAGGCACCTAACTCCCTTAGGTTTCTAATGCTCATTGACTTTCAGCTCCCTTAGGCTCCATGGAAAAACTGAATCCTCGTGTGCCTCAAACCCCAATCAGAACTTCGACGGGCATTCAACCTCCAGAATTGAATCTGGATCCACATTTTGCCAATGATTCATGCCCACCCCCACCCATACACACACACACACACTTATAATGTGCCAAAACCCAAATCCTGGATTCAGATTTTGGATTGTTTGAAGTCCAGGCCCAAATTCTGTGACGTGAGTCCCTGTCTAGTTTAACACGTCAGTGGGGGCGAGGGGGCAGCTTAGATGGGTTAGGAGCAAGGTAGATGGTAGAGCGATTATGGGCAAGTTAGATCACCAGGAAATAGGTGTTTGCAGTATACAGTGCAGCTAGGTAATTGCGATGCTTTTTGTTGTCTGTGTATCGCCCCTTTAAAATTTCTAAGCAGCAGCTATTCTGTTTGGCTGCCGCTTGTTACCAGATGAGACACACACACACTGTGCTCTCCCCAGAGAGACTTTACTTTCGTTCTTTCTTGCCATTGGTTTTGCCCCTTGATCGAAAAACAAAGTCATTTGAAGCTGAATGTTAATACTTTCCCCTCTCTGTTTCTGCAAACTGTGGCAGAGCAGGGCACTTCTGTGAGCTGCTCCCCAAAGCTAGTCCACTAAACGCTGGCAAGCCATCTTCCCTAAGTGACTATTACTTATTTGTTCCCCCCGAATCCTGCCACCTGTCACCAGACGACACATGCTGGAAGGATTATCAATAATAGTGCCAGTGAAATTTAAATAAACAAACTAACCGGTTCCTAAAAATAGATGTCCTCTAAAAGGTGTCACATCAACAGAACGCATGAAGGTGTGGTCGGTGCAGGATGTAAAGAAGCTCATTCATGCAGGAATCACTGGGTGAGGGTCTATGGCCTATGTTACGCAGAAGTCAAACTAGATGCTCATAGTGGCCTAGCAATTCCTAGATTTTAAAACTAGGGTCCATCTAACCCAGTGTCCTGTCTTTCACGGTGGCCAGCATCAGATGCTGGAAGGTCCAAGAAACCCCCTAATGGACAACAGAGGTATAACCTGTTCTAGGGTGACCAGACAGCAAGTGTAAAAAATCGGGACGGGGGTGGAGGGGTAATAGAAGCCTATATAAGAAAAAGCCCCCCAAAATGGGACCGTCCCTATAAAATCGGGACATCTGGTCACCCTAACCTGTTCACATGTGAATTTTTCTTCTTAACCCTCTCAGTTAGCAACTGGCTAACATGACGGTTTACATCCCTCGCGCATTTTTATCCTCTCTCGTGTAACCGTGAAAACATCCATTAACCATGTGCAAATGTCCAATCCCTTTTCTGAATCCTGCTAAGCTCTCAGCCTTGATAATATCTAGTGGCAGTGAGTTCCACAGGCTAATTACGCTTTGTACAGCATTTCCCGGGATCGGTTTTATAGCTGTTGCCTTTTCATTTCATTGCGTGCCCCTGGGATGACAGGCACAGCCTATGCCTGACTTTGCCACTCAATGGCTATACCGAAGTCTTGCAAATCAAATCTTGAGGCTGCACCACACCCTCACCCTCACCAGGCAGATTTTGTCCTGGTATCACTGTGTCAGTTAGGGGGGTGATTTTTTACTGATATAGTTATACCAGCACAACCCTTAGAATGAACACGGTTATACCAGGATAAAGGTGACTGGGATAGTTTATTTCCTTTCCTCAACAGGAATAGCTATAAACTGCATGTAAGCACCTTCATACCTGGATAATCCACACTACGGCCAGGTCTACACTTACAATTTACACCGGTCAGGGGTGTGAAAAACCATGCCCACCCCAGTGATGTAACTCTGCCAAAAAAAACCCCTAAATGTAGATAGCAATTGTGAAAAAACAGGACAGGGGGTGGGGGTAATAGGCACCTATATAAGAAAAAGTCCCAAAAAACAGGACTGTCCCTTTAAAAACGAGACATCTGGTTACCCTACCTAAACGCAGCTTTGCAGACAGACGAGCATTTTGGTCGGCGTAGCTAACACTGTCTGGGGAGGTGATGTTCCTACACCAGCAGAAAACTCCATTCTGTTAGCTAATGCTGAATCTACCCTAGGGGCATAGGCTCTGTAGTGCGGACATGGCCCAAGGGGTGTTTGTACCATTTTAACTACACCGATGTAGTTAAAACAGCGCAACTGCTGTGTGTAGACAAGCTCGATTTCTCTCCAATGCTATGAATGAAATCCTATCCCCGATGGAGTCAATAGCACACCTGCCAGTGACTTCTCTAGAGACAGAGTTTCACCCTATATCTGTCTATATCAAGCACTCTTTTATGTCCCATATTTTGGATGCAGGACAAAAGGATTTGAAGACACAGGGCCTGATTCTTACACTGAGGTCCCTTTTCAATGCCTGAGGGCTGTTTACTGTGGGGCGCGATGGATTCCCCATCACTGGCAATTTTTAAACCAAGATTGGATGTTATTCTAAAAGATCTGCCCTCGGTATTATTTTGGGGCAGTTGTCTGGCCGGCATTACGCAGGAGGTTCGACCACAGCGGTCCCTTCCGGCCTGGAGCAAAAAGGCGAATCCGACTCACGGTCCTGGCCCTGAAGAGTTTGCAGCCTGAGCCGTGCCGATAGCGTCCACGTGACAAATCGCAGCATCATGTTATCAACTTCATGAACACGACCCTTTGACCACCTCGCTTGCACTCCGCCCACTAGTTCCCTCTTTCCCAGGACTCCTTCTAAAATACACTGAACTTCCAGGCCAACACTGAAATGCAGCCACCTCTGGGGCGGGGTGCTGGCAGCTGTTCAAGAGCGGGCACCGCCGCTTAGGACAGGAAGCGACTCACCACCCTGCTTGAAACGGCGGAAGCAATGGAGGGATGTGGGTCATCATAGAATCTCAGGGTTGGAAGGGACCTCAGGAGGTCATCTAGTCCAACCCCCTGCTCAAAGCAGGACCAATCCCCAATTTTTGCCCCAGACCCCTAAATGGCCCCCTCAAGGATCGAACTCACAACCCTGGGTTTAGCAGGCCAATGCTCAAACCACTGAGCGACCCCTCCCCCTCTTCATTATGCACCGTGGACCTCCCCGAGGACAGGGCCCCCTCTCTCGTTTTGAAAAGTGCCGCACGCAGGCAAGAACTTGGTTTCACCCCTCGTGGGGAAGGCAGAAACTCAGACACCCCCTAGGAGCATGGACTCAGAGGGGAGAGTCAGCAGAGCTGTATCAGTCCCTACAGCACAGAACTACCTAACCTCCCAGGGGAGCATACCCCCCTACTATATCATCAACACCACCCCCTGAAGCACCCGCGGTCTCCCACCCAAGTCCCCATCCCAAAGCAAAGCTGCTTAGCTTACCAAGCCTGCCAAGCACCTCAGAACTAGAGCAGGGCGGATACCTACCTTTCTGGCAGTAGCTGGACGTCCAGCAGCGGTACTCCAGCTGCCCGTTGACGCTGGTCTGGACGCAGGGCTTCTCCACGTCCAGGATGCCCGGGCACACGTCGGCACACTCCTCCACCAGCTTGTTGCTCACGATGTAGTTGTTCTCCACCGAGTCGAGCAGGAGCAGCCCCCAGTCGATGGTGGAGATGTGGCAGAGCTCCTGGTTCCGTTCAATGCGCACCGAGCCCCGCAGGATATCGGTCAGACTGTGCAGGCCGATGTCCCTGAGGTGGGGCATCTCGAAGATGACCAGGGCGTAGTTGAAGAAGAGGCTGGTGCCCCGGATGACGGAGAGGTTGGGAAAGAGGTCACGCAGGCTCTCCAGCCCGTAGACCCGGAAGAGGAGCAGGTACTCGGTGATCATGATGAGGCGGGGGAAACTGAGGCCGCGGAAGTCCTCGGCGGCAGTGGTGAACATGAGGAGGATCTGCAGGTTGCCCTCGATGATGGTGCAGTTCTCCAGCTTCTGCAGCTGGGAGACGTCATTGCGGATGTCCATGCTGCCACAGACTGGAAGAGAGTAACACAAGGCATGAGCCCTCCTAGCCAGCCCAGTGCTTAGGGCCTTGGCCTAGATTTTGGGGAACCTGCCTTCAATTCCCGGCTCACTTAGACCTAGCTTCTCACCGTTTCATTTCAGGTTGGGTCAACGATAGTTACTATCAGAGGGGTAGCCATGTCAGTCTGGATCTGCAAGAGTGACAAAGAGTCCTGTAGCACCTTATAGACTAACAGATATATTGGAGCATAAGCTTTCGTGGGCGAAGACCCACTTCGTCAGATGCATGTTACATAGTACTGTGTCCAGCTGAGATGCTGCGGTGCCACATGGGAGATGTAGTTCTAGGTCTCTCATGCTTCCATTCTCCCTGAGGGACACTGCTCCTTGGTAGGACTACATCTCCCATGATGCACTGCAGTTTTCCACAGTGCGTCATGGGAGGTGTAGTCCGGCTAGGGAGCAGGACCCATAAAGGAACATAAGGGCATGAAGGACGCAGAACTACAGCGCCCATGAAGCACTGTGGTGGCTCAGGCAGCCGTAGCGATTAATGTTGACCCAAAACAAAACGTTTAGACATTTCCAAATGGGCAGAATGCTCTTTTCTACAAAGTTTTGATACTTTGGGCTTTTTGTCCCAATTCAGCATGAAAACGAAAACCTGCCAAAATCCCAGAATTTCCCATGGGATGGAAATTCTGGTTCTCTCTCCGCTCTGCAGCACTCCGATGTGCGCTAGGAAAGCAGAACTGGCACCGTTTTAAAATCGATTTAGTTCAGCCCAGCAAATAATTGGATGTAGACGCAATCAGAATGATGGATAGATAGATGTGTAGATAGATACATACATACAGATGGAGATAGATAGATTAGATAGATAGATTAGCTAGAGGGGGTGTATGGGGATAGATAGAGAGGGGGGTGTATGGGGATACATAGATAGATAGATAGGCATGGCAAGAGAAAAGTAGACAGATAGATACACATGGTGGCAGACGGTATGTCTACACTGCAATGTAAGCCCAGGGTTAGGGGGACTCAAGGCAGCTGAACCGTATTAGAGAACCCAGGGCTTGAATGTCTACATTGCTTCCTAATGGGTTGCTAGATTAGATGTGTTGCCCGTTAGTTACTTCCCCATAGTCTCTCAATGGAAGTTTACAACTTCTCTGCGCTTTCACTGATTGCCTCACCTAGCACTCCGCACGGTGGGGAAGGGCTGGACCCTGGGGGAGGGAGGGATGGAAAATCCCAGCGGCCGAAGGCAGGTGCCCTTCGTAGCCTTCCTTCAGGCAGACCAGCCTGCAGGGAGAGAGGGACTGGGCTGCCCTAGCACACACTGGGACACTCCTGCCCAGGGGAACCGTGTCCACATAGGATGACAGCTGGATCAGCCAGAAGGACAGACTCCCAGGGAGAGAGACGCCCCCTATGCGTTCCCTCTGCAGGCCGAGGTGCATTGGGAGCGCCAACCAGGTCAAGATGAGCCCAAACCCCCTGGACAGTGGGAGATTTGTGCAACAGCCCCCTCCTCTTTGTATCGCGGTAGCATGTGGATGGTCCAGCCCCATGGGGCGCTGATCCCCCAAGACCAGAGCCCCATTGTGCAAGGTGGTGAGCATGTGTGTGATACGGGACATTCCTGTCCTCAGAGAGTTTACAATCTAAAGATACAAGAGAGGCAAAGGAAGGGTGATTATCTCTAGGTTAGAAATGGGGGAACACCCATATTAAGTGATTTGCCCAAGGTCAGCCAAGCAGCCGGTGGTAGAAGGAGTGGCACTCCGCTCTCCTGTGCCCCAGGCCACTGCTCTAACCAAAGACCAACACTCCTCCCTAGAGTCTTCTGGTGGTACACCTCTATAATCCAGCCCTTTCCCCCACCTCTCACCCTGCATTTCCCTCCACCCAAACCTTCATGGGTGCAGATGGTCGTAAAATATGGCTGCACAGCATGGTGGTAACAAAAAAAACAGCGTGGATCAGTGGTTAGAGCACTCAGCTAGGAGACCTGGATTCTATTCCCAACTCTGGTGCTGGGTGATCTTAGACAAGTCACCCCCTCTGCCTCAGTTTCCCCACCTGTCAAATGGGGATAATGATACCGACCTCCATGGTAAAATGCTTTGAGATCTGCTGATAAAAAGCAATATAGTGATATTATCATTATATGCTGAACCAAAGGCCCAGGTCCAAAACCACCTGAATTTTGGAGATGGGTGGGAGTGGTTTGAAATAATAGTGGTTTGAATTTTGTGGTGGTGGCCTATATCTGTACAATGGGCAGAACCAAAGCTCTATGCTGGATCTGAGTGGAAAAGTGTTTGGGTTCATTTCCCCCACCCTGTCCCGGCCCCCAGGAAAAATTGTGGAATGAAAATGGAATTTTTCCCCGGGAAATTTTGAAACAAAACTTTTTCGTTTCAATCTGATTCCAATCTAAATTTCAGTCATATTTAAAAAAAACCCAATCCTTTCATTCCAGCGTTGGAAAAAAACGAGTCATCTTGAATCTAAACCTTTTGTTTTGTTTCAAAATCTCCCCGTGAGAATAATCAAAACTTCCACTGAAAAAAAAAAGAAAAGAAAGACATTTCCCAGTGGAAAAAAGCCAGTTTTGATACCACCCTTCCTCAGAAAATCTGAGATTTTTTCAGCAGGAAAAAAATGTAGTGGAAACATTTCAGTTGGTTCTACTCCACATACAAACCACGCAATCTTCAGGGGGGGCTGGGACAATTTGTAGAGTGGGGGTGCTGAGAGCCATTGAACCAAACTGTAAACCCTGGATATAGACTCATAGACTTTAAGGTCAGAAGGGAACATTATGATCATCTAGTCTGACCTCCTGCACACCGCAGGCCACAGAATCTCACCCACCCACTCCTGGAATAATCCTCTCCCCTATGTCTCAGCTATTGATGGAGACCACCTCACGCCAGGGGGTGCGGGAGCACCCCTTGTTCCAGCACCCATGATGACCTGCCTTTCACAGCACAGCTCCATCTTTAGCTAGCACACTGCTCCAACCACACAGGCTGGAAACCAGCTCATCTGGCTGGTAGCAACCATCCGAGCTCCCTGGCATCTGACTTTCTCATCCTCCAGCGCCTCTAATCTCTCTCCCGTGGCTGGTATTTACCGAGGGGGTTAGGTAACCTCCTGGGAGGTTATTCTCATTAACCCCCCTCTTCCAGGCCAGCATTGCTAAATAGGCGACACCAGGACAAACACAAACACAGCATGTTCTCAACACCCCACACCCAGAGAACATGCACTTTCTGTCCCACACAGATATTTCTGAGTTGTTGCCCTATGGTTTTAGATACACATTTCCCAAGCAATTAGAGGAAGGATGGTCTGAGGGATAAAGCCCCGAGCAGGACATCACTCACTCCTCAATTCAACTCCCAGTTCTACCACAACTCCCCCCTGCATGAACCCGGTGCCTCGTTTCCCTGTGAGGACAATACTTCTGTCTTGTCTTGCTATGTACTGCCCCTAGTGCAACGGGACTCTGGTCTCGGCTGGCACCTCAATGTCATAGAATCTCAGAGTTGGAAGGGACCTTAGAAGGTCATCTAGTCCAACCCCCTGCTCAAAGCAGGACCAATCCCCAATTTTTGCCCCCTATTCCCAAATGGCCCCCTCAAGGATTGAACTCACAACCCTGGGTTTAGCAGGCCAATGCTCAAACCACTGAGCTATCCCTTCCCCCCCCCATGTCCTATTGTAACGCTCTGATTAACTGATTCTGGAGCGTGCTCTGTGCTTGTGACTTTTAAAAAAACCCAAATCAATTAAAATCACACGTTGGGATTAACTTTAAGCGCTGGCCCCCAGCACCACTATTAAACCGGCAGGGCCCTTTTAAGGGTAAAACAGAATACGGTTGAAAACTGGCTGGGTTTTTAGGAACAGGTTTTGTTGGTCTGCAAACAGCAGACCGGCAAAATGCAAATGATTTATTTCGAGTCTAACCCTTCACATTATTCAAATGTTTGAAGTATATTAAGGTCAGGTTAGAATACTGGTTCTTGATGGAGCATTGCATGCTGGGAGGTGTGGTCTCTATATGCCCCCTTGACTGAGCAGCGGGGGCATATGGAGAGCACACCTCCCAGTATGCAATGCTCCATCAAGAACCAAGCCGTGGGGCAGTAGCATCGCCTGGGGGGCTCTCAGGAGAGAGCACTGCAAGATGGGCTATGTCGTCCCCATGGCCAGCCAGTCCCTCCTGAGTTACGCGGCAGGTCAAACTCCGCGAGCACCCTTCTGGCCTCAGAAACTGAGGCCGCTCCCCGTTCACACCGCAAGTGAAACCTGACGCCCGAGTTATTATCGAGAGAACAGTTTTCAGGGCAGCCAGCTTTCCAGCACAAAATTTACTGTCAACACCAAAAATCAAACACAGTGAACTTGGCTTCAACCCTAAACACACCACCTGCCACGAAAACTCTTCCAGGGGGAAGTAGCAGCAGCCAAAGCTTCGCCAGGGAGCCGTTCAGGGGAGAGGAGGGCGCAGGGAGTTGGGAACCTTGCAATAACTTAAGAAGGGCTTTATTTCCCGTGCATGCCTCAAGTCCCATGCTCTGTCTGCTCCTGGAAGGGGGCCGCCTCCTGGCTGACGGTCCTTTGTTTCTCCCCTGCCTTGCATATCGGGATATTATTTACGCCTTCCAGGCCTGCTCCTCCGCCGGTGGAAATCAGCAGCGCCGCAATAGACCTTTGGCCATTCACGCCAGCGGAGGCGCTGACCCCGTGCCCTGGTCTGGTGTCAGTGTTGCGCCCAGTTTGCACAAGTGGAGACGCCAACCCGAGGTGCGGAGCAATGGAGCAAAGCTGGCGGAGCTCACATTTCTTTTCACCTTTGCCCCATTTCGCAGCGCCGGGCTATTTCTGCCTTGCATGTCGGGCAATCCGCCAGCCGACTTCAGCGGGCATCGCCGGGGGCACATGTCACCGCCAGTAGTTTTCCCACCTCCCAGCTCTGTTTAGCGCCAACACGCTTTCCAACTGTGGCTCTGTTATTCCTGTGGTCATTCATTAACCCCCTTGCCCTCTGTCAGAGCAGGCGAGACGCTCGAGTTCCCCCCCCCCCCGCCCCCCGTTTGCCAGCCAGCAAATTGTGTTTTGACTACATTTTCTTTATTCTTTTGACACTTTGCTTTTCATTCCCCCAATGCAGGCTGTGCCCCCGTGCAGCTTTGAAAGGAGATGCCAGGTGCTACTATTTTGATTCCTCTCAGTTTGTAAATACAGAGGGGTTTCGGGTCCTTTTATTCCCGGACTATAAATCCAGACAACACGTGCCAGGCAGCAGGCGATTGTCCCTGAAGGTTGTAAGCACCAGATATTTTTATGTACTGTAAATTAGGGCCAGGTGACTGCAATACTGCCGCAGATTGCATCTCCGTTCCAGGAACTCCTACCCAATACCGTCCCCTAGAGAATCGCATTAGTACAATGACATATAAATGTTCCAGGGTCAGCTAGCTGACTCCCAGAGTAACCCACGTCTCTACAGTATTGCTGTGAAACTTGTCAAGGACATTAGAGTCTGAACCTAAACTCCAGAGGGGAGATTACAGCTTGACACTGAAGAGGGAGGGCGGTCTAGTGGGTAAAATGCTGGCTGACAAGTCAAAAGATCTAGATTTAGTTCCTTCCTCTGCTCCTAACCCCCTGTATGCCTTAGTCACTAAAACTGCCTGTTATTCTACAGCTGTGTGCAGAGTTAGCCAAGCAGGCTGCTCAAAATATAGCATGATAGAGAATCAGACCTTCGGTTTCCCCACACGTAACCCCGGATGACATGCGTTCCGTTGTCTGTCTGGGCTTTCAGACCATACACTCTTCAGGGCAGGGACTGTCTCTTACAGTGGGAACGTACAGCCCCGAGCGCAATGGGCAATGATCTCATCTAGGGCTGCCAGGATATCGATTATAATAATATTTATTATATATGAGCGACAGGGGATGGCTCACTTGATAAATTACCTATTCTGCTCATTCCCTCTGGGGCACCTGGCATTGGGCACTGTCAGAAGACAGGATACTGGGCTAGATGGACCTTTAGGCCGTTCTTATAGTGGCCCAGACACTGGGAGAAAGATGGGGTTTCGAACCCCCAAACTAGGGCTAGTTCCCATCCAGGGTTTGTATCGGGCCTTTTACAGTGGTCCCTGTCTCGGGGTAATGAACGCAGGGCACGTGCCAAGAGAAGTTTGGATCTGGCGCCAGCGCTGAGATTTTAAGCCATCTTTTTTTCCCCCCTAGGGGTCACCCAGATCACACAGGGCTTTATCAAGCCACAAAATCAAACGGCCAGATCCCCAGGAGGGTCAGATCCCCAGCAGTGGCGTAGCCAGGGTTAGAGCACAGGGAGCGGAGCTAAAAAAAAGGCACCGGGAGCAACAAAAAAAATGCTCTGCTCCGACTGCAGCGCGGGAGCAAAAGATGTCGGAGCACAAAAAAGGTGCCGCTCCCCCTGCTCCCATCCTGGCTACGCTACTGATCCCCAGAGCCACTGGCTAATCCATTTGGTCCAACAGGGTCCAAGTCTCCTCCTATTTACACTGACCTAAATCAGGAGCGATTCCATCAGACGCTTTCCCTGTTTACGGCGCCGCAGCCGGTCTGTTCACACCGGCACCAGCCAGCTGCTCAGAGCGGGTCGAGCCCCAGAGGTGAGATCCTGGGACCCTTGACATGAATGGCAAAAATTCCCACACCCCTCTGCACGGGTGAGGCCAGATGCCCCCCTCCTGAGTCTGGGCAGCCGTCCCCTCCTCGTTTGCCCCTGCCACAAACCACAGCCAGCCGGAAAGGCAGCATATGCAGCCACTCCTGATTCACTCCTCTAAGGCCCCGATCCTGCAGGGTGCTGAGGGCCCTCCTCACCTCCCACCAAGGGGGCAGAGGACCTGGGGAGAGATGCTCAGAACCCAGCAGCCTTCCCGTGGGGCTGGAGTTGGGGAAAACACAGCTCCCATGCAGGGTCACAAGGGAAGTGGTGTTCCCCCTGGAGGGGCACCGGCACCTTCCCAATAGACACACCAGCGGTGCGTTCTACCCGGGCGCTGGCCTTTTAGCCAGACGGGCTCCCAATCAATATGTAGGTTATAAAAAGCCCCAGGCCCAAAAGCGACGTTCTCCATTACCCAGCAGCCCCCAGGACCCAGCACTGCATTCTGTGTTCCTAGGCCGCTGCTCCAACACAGCATCTCATCCTCTGTCAGCCCAAAACCTTTGCGGCTGCATCCTCTCTGGGCTACAGTGACACACACTCACATCCTTCATAATAACACTGCTTAGTCCTGCTCCACACCCAGGCTCTCAAAGGGCTTCCTACACTCTCATTATTAGTTCAACCTCCCCGCGCTGCGAGATGGGTCAGTATCATTCTCCATGAGCACCGTTATTCCCTGTTACACAGATGGGGAAACTGAGGCAATGGGAGGGAACGGGATTGGCCAGGGAGGGCACAGAAAAGCCGGCAATAGAAGCCAGGTGTCTAGATTCCCACTCCCCTGATCACAGCCTGCAGGCCCCACTCTAGCAGAGCTCAGGGGTCTTTACCAGATTGCATTGGCTTCTCTCTCTGGTCCCTATGCCCAGAAAAAGCCATTCCCATACCCCCTTGCTTTTCTGAGCAGCCTCACGTCACGAGCTATTTCACTGCATCGGGCTTAGCACGAAGAGCAGGGGTTAAACTATTGCCTTTGCGCACAGCCCTGCTGATGTATTTGTTTTAATTCCTCCAGCCCCCTCTTAGCTACAATTTTCCACTTTCATGGGCTCTTTCCACGACTCCCCTGCAAACCTGAATTATTTATGGCCTGAACTCCTGTTTTCCCCAACCCCACAGGATCAACGTCTCATCACCAGTCAAAAGCCCATTAAGAAACCAAATAAGCAGCTCCCACCCCAAAAAGTTCCTGCTTGTTCCTTTTTTGCTCCAGAACTTGGGGGGGCTCTGTGTTTTGAAGTCAAATGGCCAGTTTCTCAGGGACACTTTGTTCCATTACCCTCCCCATCCTTACACTGAAAAATGAGGGAATTGGCATTTATTGACGGTGAAAGTCCAGCGTGTTTAGCAACAAAGGACCCTCGGAATTACCAGACTGTTTCAGAGCAGGGGGCCCATCTACCCCGGTATCCCGTCTCCTACTGTGCCCAGCACCAGCTGCTTCAAAGGAAGGTGCAGAGAGCCCTGTGGTTATGGGAGAATGGAACTCACGCCCAGACAATCGGCCACTTTGTTCCCTCCTTGTGGTGGCTGGGCCACAGAGAGTGCGTGATGAGCCAGCTGCACCAGGGGTCCTTTTAGCTCAAGCTGTAGCCAGTCATGTGTCTTTTGATCCTAAGGTCCCAGATCCAAATCACCGTGCTGACCTGGAGGCCCCATTATATTAGAGGCTGCCCACACACAACTGTCAGAGACTGTCCCTGCCCCTGAGAGAGCTCACACTCCAAGGAGAGACCAGCAAATGGAGGATGGTTGTCCCCACTTTACAGGGGAAACTGAGGCACGGAGCAACAAAGTGACTTAACCAAGGTCAACCAGAGAGTCAGCGGCAGAGCTGGGACCTGGCCCCCGCTCTCCCAAGTCCCATTATTACTTTGCTATTTGTATTTCAGTCACACCTAGAATTAGAGCCCCGTTGCCCTGGGTGCGGCCCGTACACATAGCAAGAGGCCATCCCTCCTCCAGGATAGCTTACAACCTCAAAAGACAGCTTCACCCAGCACACACAACCTGTGGAACTCATTGCCGGAGGATGTTGTGAAGGCCCGGAGCATAACTGGATTCAAAAAAGAATTAGATACGTTCCTGGAGGATAGGTCCATCAATGGATATTAGCCAGGGTGGTCAGGGATGCAGCCCCACGCTCTGGGTGTCCCTAAACCTCGGACTGCCAGAAGCTGGGCCCGGACGACAGGGGATGGATCACTGGCTAATTGCCCTGTTCTGATCATTCCCTCTGAAGCACCTGAGACAGGCTAGAGGCTAGATGGACCATTGGGCTGACCCGGCACGGCCGCTCTTAAGGGACTTGCCCAAGGTCATGGAACAGGCTAGGTGCCGAGATGGGAACAGGAGCCAGACTCTCTTCCCCGCCAGCCTCTTTCTCCATCCACTAGCCCCGCATGGCGTCTGCAGTCCCAGGCCGCTGCCTTAACCCTCGCCACTGTCACCCACCCGTCCCATCCCGCACAGCCTCCACCAGGAGAGACTCTGCTGGGGCCGCGCACCCCCCGCCAGCCGGTCTGGTCTGGTCTCTCTCGGCCACCCAGGAGCGGACTGCCGCGGCTGCTAGCCAGGCTGGGGAAACTTACTTCCAGTGGTGGCCAGCGCGGGCACCAGCGGGACGAGGCTGAACACCAGCAAAGCTATGCCGAGTGGCTGGAGGCAGAGGGACGACGATGCCGCTGTCTCCTTCTTCGCCCCCATGGTCCAGGAACAGAAAATCCCCTGGCTGTTCTCCAAAGCAAGGCACCCCCCCGCCTTCACCTCCCGGCAGCTCCTCTTATGGGGCGGAAAACAGGCCCCACGCTGGCTGCGGATCTTGGCAACAGAGGGACCCCAGCGCCGCCCACGTCATTCCCAGGGGACCGGCAGGGACAGCGCCACTCCTTGGCCTCCACCGCAACTGGCCTCGATCCACCGCGCGCTGGGCTTCAAGGGGAAAGGCCCCGGCCTCTGCGGGCCCCAATCTCCATGCTGCTTGCATAGGACTTGGCGAGCAGCCGGGCTCTGAGCGTGCACCAAGCAGCACACCTGGGCCCAGACAGCTGGGCGGAGCTGCCTCCCGCCCTCCCCAGGTGCAGCCAGGTGACACTGCAGCCAAGGGGCAGGGCCAAAGCGGTCCCACCTTTGCCTCGGGGCCCTGCCTCCTTCCACTGCTGCCCTGGCTGGGTGGTGACATGGTGGGAGCTGCCAGGCTCCGAGCAGGCGCGAGGGGCCGGGCTCGGGTTCACTTTTGTTTTCGATTGCTACATTCAAAATATTTAGCCTGAAAACTGAACCGAGATGGGGTTGGGCCACGGGCGGGGGGGAGGAGGAAGGGGGGCTTGTTTGGGAAATAAGGAGCTAGAGATTGACCAGGCAAGAGAGATTCCCCCAAATGCTCCAGCTAACTGAGGTGAGCGTTGCATCCTGGGAATCAACAGCCCCCAGCTCCGCCACCTATCAACTGTGCGACCCCCGGCAAGTCTCTGGGCCTCAGGTTTCCACAGCTGTAACATGAGGGTCATGACAGCGGGTGGAGGATTGGCGTGCTGCTGCTGGGGGAACGTGGTGCGACCCGTCATTACGGATCGGTGCCCAGATACCACAGGGATGGGCACGACTGGAGAGAGGCCACTGGACATTTTAAAAAAAAATCACAAAATTTCAGGGAAAACTTTCAAGCCAAACAGGATTTTTTTCCCCTGCCTCTCGTTTCAAACTTCTTGCAGAGAATCCCCCTCTCCTGGGCGAAGGAGGGACCTGCAGAGAGCAGGGGTCCTGTGAACCGCTCCTAGTGTCCTAGACACTAGCAGGGCCTGAAATGGCCAGATCTTCTCCTGCTCCAGCCAGCTAGACGGGCCCCTCTCCCCTCACGGGAAGAGCAGCAGCCTGATCAGGAGCAATGGTTCCTTCCTGCCTCCTGGTCCCCTTCCTAAGCAGTGAAGGAGGGGAGGCGACGGGCCCTTTGCAATGCAGCATTTACCCCCGTCCCCTTCTTTCTGGGGTGCAGTGTGGGGGTACAGTGAGATGTCAGGCCGGGTCAGGGGTTTGGGAAGGGCAGTCAGGCGGTAGAAAAGCTGGCCTGACGGGTGGTTTCTGCAATTTGGGGGGGAACTCTTCGCACCCCGGCGGTCGCCCCAGCCTGTGGGATCCGAGCCACAGCGGAGTAACTCGGATTCCCGCAGCCTCACCTTGGATCAGGCCGGAGATGGAGAATCCCTCCAGGACGGATCAAGCCGGGGAGCTTTTTACCATAGACACAGCTTTGACCTCTCTTTTGTTAAAGGGACTTATAATGGCACGGGCCGTAACTACCTGGCAGCGAATTTTCGAGGCAGAGGGGGTGCATTACATCTGCACCACTAGCAACTCTGGCTTTCAGCTTAACGGAACAAACCCCCCCAGATCTGATCAGCTGCTTTGCAAGGGAGAAAGGCAGGCCTGGGAGCTGGGGCTTTCTCCTTGAGGGTAGTAACCTGGGGTTTATGGCAAACTCAACTGCTTTTCGGAGTCAGCGGTTTCACGGACTGGGCTTTTCCACCAGTCACCTTTCTCCCGCAGGCCGACGTACAGCCCCGTGAGTGCCGGTCTGGCAGACGGAAGGCTGCGGATTTGCCACAGGTGGTGAAGAAGGGGTGGGATTTAAAACCCCTCTGCACGAGCAAAGCGCTGCACTCACACGCTCTAAATTCCCACGCCCCCTGTGCGGGACAGTAGAGCACAACTCCGCGCCGAGATCATTGTGCTTTACAGTAGCAGTCCCCATTGTGCTGCACAATCAGAAACCCCAGTGCCCCAGGGAGCGTCCGGTCTGAATACAGATTTGCCATGGTGGCCGTTATCTCCGAGGTCCACATCCACGTCCCCCTTCTAGGTCTGCACACGCTCCTGTGTGGGCAGCCACAGAGGGCGGAGCGCTCACCCGCCCCAGTTCGTGGCTCCCCAGCGCGGGCCAACATTTCTGCTTCAGCTCCACAACGGTCCCTATAAGGCAGGGTTAGTCCAGAGGCACCAAACCCGGCCTGCCTCTTATCAGCCCTATCGTTACTGCGCTTGAAAAACGTGGCTCCAGAGGCTGGACCGTCACCAAGGAATTTGGACCGTGACCAAAAAGCATTGGCTGCCCCTGGCTTCAGGGTGCTCCAGGGTCTTTCAGGGACCCGCCCTGCACAGGTGTGGTCTGACGCCTGCTCCTTCCTGCCCTTACAGGGACGGAGGCCAGCGCCCTAGGGCGGGGAGAGCCGCGGGGCTCGGTCCCGAACAGCGCCAGCACCCAGCTACCCACCTGCCCGAGAGACCCGGCTGCGGAGCTGCCAAGCGCCATGAGCTGGGCTTTTGCGCCACCCAGGGGCCGGAGCCAGCTCTGCTTGGATGATTCGAGTCACGGCTGCGGAGCGTGGGTAGGCCAGGCGGGTTCCTGAGCCGGTAGGGTGACCAGATGTCCCGATTTTATAGGGACAGTCCCGGTTTTTGGGTCTTTTTCTTATATAGGCTCCTCTTACCCCCCACCCCCGTCCCGATTTTTCACACGTGCTGTCTGGTCACCCTAGTTTCACCTGGGGGATTAGACCCTCATTGCAAAGGCCCCCAGAGCAGGCAGGAGGTAGCGGGAGACGCTTGGCACGTTTATTTCTTTAAAAATAATCCGGCAGAGGCCAGGAGGACTGAGCTGGGCAGATCTTCCCCGGACAGCCGGCGGGGGGAGGGAGGAGGGTCTGGCCTGGCCAGCATGCAAGGGGCTGTGGGGTGCTGGGGAAGGGGCATCCACCTGGCTCCAGGCAGAGTGGAGAGGGAGGGAAAGAGACTCATCTTAACCCCATGAGTGCTGGAAAAAACAGAGCTCTTCATGCATTGGGGCAAGTGCGGGGCGGGGGGGGCGGGGTACAGTTGGATTAACCCCATGAGTTCCAGAACACACCGTCTGAAAGTGAGGGAGGGAGGGAGAAGGTTCCAATTAACCCCACATGTGCCAAGCAGAACAGCCACACAGGGGGGTTTCCTATTGGAAAGCATAAGAGGGGTGCAGAAAATGCACCCTGAAAGGCCCTAATGGTGGGGGGGGGGCTCTGTTTGACTAATGAAAGGGTTAACAGCACCTCTTCACCCCCCTCCATACCTCACACCACAGGCACGTGACCGGGTGCCAAGGTGATGGGGGCATCGCCCCAGCCTCAGCTTCTCCTGCTGACACGTGTTCCCCTTTCGCGGCTAACTCCCCGTCCTCAGGCGTCAGGATAGAGGGGGGCATGGGGAGGGGGGAGGAAAAGAGGCAGGATCCCATTCCCAGCCGACCAAAGTCAATGCCCCGTCCCGCCGTTCGGGCCTCGGCGGACGGAGCCCAGCTGCCGGGGTGGGGCCCCGGGACGTCTGCTCTCACAGGGCCGCGAGCACGGATTTCCCCCCTTCCCCACTTCTGGGGGCTGCGGCTGCCCCTCCCCAGCTGACGCAGAGGGTGGCAGGCGGGGGGGGGGCAGCGGGAGCATGCTGGAGTCTGTGGTTGGGGGGCCAAGTCTCAAGAGCAGCTGCTTCTCCGCCGGCGCAGCAGCGTCACCGGGTGGGTGGTCTCATCCTCCTGGTCGCTCTCGCAGCCGCGCTGGAAAAGTGTGGGGGGGGGGCACCAGAGAGGGTCAGGGCGGGGGAGAGGATGGAGGGCACATGATACACACACACACACACACACACACACACACACACACACACACACACACACACACACACACACACACACACACACACACACACACACACACACACACACACACAGCCCTCAGGCAGATCCTGCACACCGCTGGCAAGGTCTACGCCAGCCCTGGGCACCCAGAAGCACCAGCAGGACAGGGCACGAAGTGTTTCATTAACTGGAACGCCGGCCGGCCAGCAGCAGCCCTGACGCTAAACCCCCAGGGGCGCCTGGTTTGGTACCTGGATAATTAATGCTACCCTGGCCGCTCACCCCACCCCTAACGCTCACCCCAGCATCTAACCCCATACCGAGCCCTCCAATACGTGACCCTAACACTAACCCCAACTTGTAACCTCTGCCACCAATCCCAGCCCAGAGCCCTACCCCTGCCCATTCATCCATCACTCCCCCAGCCCCTAAGCGGCGAGTGCGGAGCAGAAAGTCGCCAGCCCTCTCCCCCCGGGGAGCGAGTGCTCGAGCTAATCAACCAGGCCTCACCAGCGTCTCATCCTCCTTCCTCTGGCCACACAAGAGCTTCAGGCGGCACAGCCGGTTGCAGGCAGACACCATGTTGTAGGAGAGCTGGGGGGAAAAAAAACCACACGCAACAGGGCAGCTTAAGGCTAAGGACCCTTTGAGTCCCCGCGCCCACCTATTAGGAGGGTCCCCCCCACACACACACACACAGACACACCAAGGAGCGACATCCCCTGTTAACGAACCCGCTGTTATGCAGCCTCGTTCACACGGAAGGATTTCTACCCCGTCGCCAAAATGCGGCCACCTCTGGGGTGGAACGCAGCAGCCGTTGAAAAGCGTAGGACGGGAAGCAATGAGGGATCCTGCACCCAGCTGAAATGAGCCGGGGGATTTTAGGTTGGGGAAACATGACCAGAGCTTGGGGGTTGATGCCGCTGTTGTTTCAGAGTGCCGGGGAATGGTCTTCCCCTAGTGCCACACCGGCAAGGGGCATTGGGGCCCGGGTCAGCACTGACTGCCAGGGGAGAACCCCTCCCCTATGAGGCACCCACCCCTCTCCCTGCAGCACAGCACCCCCTAGCGCCACACTGGGGCCAGCCCTGCCTGGGAAGGGAGCGCACACCCCAGGACAGCTGGGGATGTGCCCCCGAGGGGCCGGGGCAGATTTACCTTCCACTTCCTGCGGGCGTTGAACTTGCGGAAGTTCTTCATGTTGATGGAGGAGCGGCTGCGGTTGTTGGCCTGCTTCCGGCTCAGGGGCTGCCAGGGGGCAAAGGCGTGAGCCGGCGCGGCCTCCTAGGCTCCCAGCATGTCACCCCAACCAAGCCCCAGCTGGTGCCCATAGGCAGCAGGGAGACCCCGGTACCCTTGGAAAGAGAATCCCCCGCACCCACAAACACCCAGCGGAGTTGAGAACCGGGCCCCGGGCTGCCCTGCTCATCTAGGGAACTGGGCCCAGGGTTCCCCCGAGTCCTGGGGTCTCTTGGCAGCTGCAGGGGCCTGGGAGGAGAGAGGGAGGTCGTCTCTTCGCCGGCTGCCCTGGAAGGTCGTTATTCTTCTATAGGAGCCCATTTCCCGCAGGGATCTGACTCCTGACGGTGCAGAAAACAGCCCCGTCCGAAGGCTTCCCTGCCACCGAGGGCTCATCCTGTATTTGACAGCCCCGGGCCAATTCTCCACCTGCCAGGCACCCGCCTGCTGCCTCTGGGGCCTGCCCCCCATCTTTGGCTTCACGCCAGGCTCCATGCCCTCCCCTCATCCAGGGCCCTCGGGGAAGAACGAAGCTACTAGGAGCGGCTGCCCTGACCCCGGGGCCGCAGCAGGACCCACCGGACACCTGCCTGCTAGCCTGGCGGTCCCCGCCTCCCCACGAGCCCCCGGGTCCAACGGGAATCGCAAGCGGCCCCCTCACCTTGATCCAAGGGTGGACGAGGCTCTCGGCCGCGCTCATGCGACTCCTGCAGGGGGGAGAACGGGAAACCGTTTGCCGTTTTCCCACCGGAAAAGAAAAAAAACCCTTTCCCTGTCCTCTCTGGGAAACCCCCCGGGCCCTTTCCCACCCCGGTGCTCACCCGCCGAGCGCTCCCTGCCCTGCTGAGAACCTCCCGTGGCAGGAATCCCACCCCCTCCCGCCCTCCCCGAGCCAGCTCCCCAGACCACCCACGTCCCTCTGCCAGGTGCTTTGTGCCGGCTGCACCCAGAGGTGAAAGTCACCGCCCGCGCGGCCTGCTCCGGCTGAGGGATTAAGGGGCTTCTGCTTTCTGAGCTGCTCTGCCTGGGTAACCCCTTGCCCACGGCTGCTCAGGGTCTTGCGGCCCAGTGGGCTGCGGCGGGTGCCAGGCGTTACCTGGGCTCCTTCACCAGCAGCTGCCGGATGAAGTCCTTGGCCATGTCGCTGGTCTCGCTGAAGAATTTTTCCTCGAACTCGTAGTTGCCGGCGACGACGTTGGAGAGGGTCTCGGCATCCGTCTCGCCCTGGAACGGGGACATCCCGCTGAGCCTGCGCGAGACGAGGATCCGTTGAGAGCCAGCTGGGTCCATTGGGCCCCCGACCCCTACGGGGAGCCGCCAGGGACAGCTCCGGGCTCCCTACGTGACCTCTCTGATGCACAGAGGCAAGCCAGAGAAGGGTGGGAGACTCACTCGTCCTGCAATCCTCAGCTGGCATGAAACCTTTCCCCGCCTCCCCCAATCCACTCCTCACCGCTGAGTTCTCTCCCGAACGGTTGGGCTTAGGGCCCCTTCTACCTGCCCTCTGACCCAGCCAAGGATCGGAGCCAGCCCTGGTCAGGTTCAGGGCCCCTGCGTGCAAGGTGCTGCACAAACAGAGGCAGACATGCTCCATGTCCCAAAGGTGCTTGTAATCGAAGGGCCTGATTTTCCTTTGCACCACGCCGGCGGTGTGAAGTCGCCTGAAAGAGGGCAGGAGATTCGGTTACAGTCACTTCCAGGCCAGCGCAGTGTAAAGGGGCCGTAATGTAAACGAGAGTCAGGCCCAATTAACCTAAGCACACGTCCCAGGGAGAGGTATCCAAGTGCCGAGCATCCCAATCCCATCACTCAGGGAAGGGGCGCGCTCCCACGATCGAAGTTCAGCTCACTCTGCGGTGAGCAATCGTGGGGCAGGAAGCAGGGTGCAGGCCTGGCTCTCCGGAAACCTGGGTTCTCTTCCTAGCCCTGCCTCAGAGCCCCTGGGGAAGCGGTGACCCTGCTCTGTGCCTCAGTTTCCCCACTCTGTATAATGATATTGACCTCCAGTGATGCGCTTGGGGGTGGTCTCTGGATAAAAAAAACCCAAAGCAAGAGCTAAAGATGGGAGGGTCAGACAAGAAGAGACCCCCAAGACGTCGGGTACTTACAAAATATAGGTAATAACGCCGATGCTCCTGAAATAAACAAAGACACGTTCTAGGTTAGCCAGCCTGAGGACAATCAGTCCGCACAGGCTACACTGGTAGAAATCAAGGAGGGGATCCTGGTAAATACATAGCCAAGCGGGGTAAATTTCACCCTTTTTCGCTCCCAACCCTTATCCCAAATCCTGCTGATCCATCGTTACTCCTTTTACTGAGCAGTTTTCCACCCTATGATGTGTTAGCCCATTGCTCGCTTCCACCATTCCTGGTGTGCGACTGACACCCCCGATCGCGGGGCCGGCGTGCTCCTTGGCTGGGCAACAGAAAAACTCTTTTTTAAGCCGGACGACAAACTAGCGGCAATGGGAGGAAAGTCAGAAAGAAGAGAGGCGCCGGTGTTTTCTCCCCCCGAACGGCACTTCAAACGCCAGTCACCTCGCAATCAGCGTTCTGAGCTGAGCGGACTGAGCTCCTCAAGACGGCCACGGTCGGATCATTTTTGTGGCTCTTCAGTTGGATGCGAGAGGCCGGGGAATCGTCTCCCGGCGGCACTTGGCGTGTTTAAAACAAAGCCAACGGACCCTGGAATACTGCCTGGGTGATGCGGAGAACTTGGCCGAGCCGACGACAGCTCACGGTACACCCCTAGCCCGAGCCGTGACTTTAATGAGGGGCACCGCGCCAGCTCCCCGTCCTTACCACATGTCTGTCGCCGAGCTCAGGGGCTCATAGTTAATCACTTCGGGAGCTTGGAGGAGAAAAAGAAAATAAAATAGCAATACAGAATAGTCACTTTGCATCCAGTGCCTGACTCCTTTCACCCCCTATGGGGCACAAGATGTACAGCAAGTCAAAGCAGAGAGGACCTCTCTATATACAACCCCAGGGTCGGCCTGGAAGCCCCTCACCCTGCTAAACCTTGCTGGGTTTCCATCTCTAAAATCCAGCCATTCCCACTGCTTCTGAGTGGCGCATGGGGACGCTGGGCTGCTCTTTCAGACAGGCCAGGATTCAAACCCAGATTCCGAGCCATGGGCGGTCATGAAGATCCCCTGGTTCTTTGGGAAGGGAAGGGTTGTTCAGAGCCATATCTGCCCTGCCCTCAAAACTCTGGTTACGGCCTCCTGCCTCCTTACAATCCACCCACACTGCAGGTTAGCAGGAAACAAGAGTCTCTTTCACTTCCCCGTCCTAAAGGTCTCTACGTCCTCGAAATAGCTACGGTGTTCTGCCCCAGAGGTGGCTCCATTTTAGATGTGGGTGAAATTCCTTGCTATCGAGTATCCCCAAGTGCTTTGGGATGAAAGACACTGCGGAGACGCATGAGATTATTCTTCAAGTCCCTGCCTGAGGCTTCCAGGAATCTTGCCTACCAAATTCACGGCCCTGAAAAACGCATCATGGACCGTGAAATCTGGTCTCCCCCCGTGAAATCTGGTCTGGTGTGTGCTTTTACCCTATACTGTACAGATTTCACAGGGGGAGACCAGCGTTTCTCAAATTGGGGGTCTGACCCAGAAGGGATTTGCAGGGGGGGGTGTCACAAGATTATTTTAGGGGGGTTGTGGTATTGCCACCCTTACTTCTGTGCTGCCTTCAGAGCTGGGTGGCCGGAGAGTGGCGACTGTTGGCCAGGTGCCCGGCTCTGAAGGCGATGCCCCGCCAGCAGCAGTGCAGAAGTAAAAGCAGCAGTACCTCAACCCCTGCCTACAATAACCTTGCGACCCACCCCCACCCCCACCCCCCAACAACTCCCTTTTGGGTCAGGACCGCTACAATTACAACACTGTGAAATTTCAGATTTAAATAGCCGAAATCATGAAATTTCGGATTTTTTAAATCCTATGACCATGAAATTGAACTGTGAATTTGGTAGGGCCCTCACCATGTGACTCAACAATATCCTGTGGCAGAGAGTTCCACAGGTTAACCCCAATAGACTACTATGCCAATGAGTCCCACATGCTCCTGGCAACCTTTCCAGCAGATCATTAATGCTCAGCTGTTTACCTATGTACTGCGGAGTCCCACAAAGGCTTTTGAAGGTTACTCCGTCTTCCAGCTTTTGGGCCAGACCAAAATCAATTATCTTGATTTTCGGGTTGGGGACATCTTTCTCCAGCAGCATGATATTCTCCGGCTGTGGGGGAGGGGCGGGAGAGACCATGAGCCCGGTTCTCCGTCACCCCACACGGTCATGGACACCAGTGCAAAGCGAGCGCAGGAACGTGATCAGATCAGGATGGGCAGCGTCTCACACCCACTTCGCCCTGGCCCAAACAGACGTAAGGGGCATCGGGGCTTACAGGGTCGACTCGCCCGGCAGGCCCCAGGCCCCACAGCCTCCCCCGTGCCCACTGCTGGGCTGCGGTGGCAGCGGAGGTTGGAATAGTCGTGCGGTGGGAGTGTGACTGGAGGGGGAGCCAGCAGGGATCAAGGTGAGAAACGCACAAGGCTTAGGCCGCAGGGTTTCCCAGGTGAGTTCCTTCCGAGACTCCCGCCGGGCGAGGCGGAGATCCGAGCGTGGAAGGGGGAGATCCATGCAGCCAGGCAGAACAGCCCCACTGTCTGGGCTGCATTTTAGCCCACTGCCCCGGCCCCATCTCGCTGCCCCGGAGCAGAGGGAAGATCGAATCTACAGCGGCTTTCCAGCGGGAGGACGGCAGGTGTAAGAAACTGCGCTGAGCCTGCAGAGTTACCTCTGGCCAGCAGGTGTCAGCGTAACCTCAGTGGCCGTGCTAGGAGTTCGGTGAGAAGAGAGCTTGGGGGGGTAGGGAAGGGGAGGGAGGAGATGGGATGGGCAAGAGAGCAGGCTTGGCATGGGTCCATCCCGGCCCCCCTTGGACATGGGAAAAACCACAGGCTGTGCACCATGGGCCTTGGTCTCTGAGGCCGCTCTGGCCGTGTCAAGAGGCCTTGAAGTGGGTGGAAGCAGCCCCAGCAACCCCTCCCTACCCCCCATGAATGGGGCTTCCCTGGATGGAGGGGGAGCTGGTGTAACGGGCCCTGCCCCAGCCCAGTTCCCAGAATGAGGTCGGATTGGAGGCGCGGCTGGAGCAAGCGGCACGATGGATAGTCTCTGCTCCGCAGGGAGGAGAGCATGAGTTAGAGCAGCCCCGAGGCTGCTCTGATTTACACTGAGAACCAGGCAAGGCCTTGCAAAGGACGTTTGGCCCGCTCCTGCCCGTCTCCACCCCCCTCCCGCATGCAGGGCGGGCGTCGGGAGGGACAGAGAATCAACAGCTAAGGGGCCAGAAACAGTGCCCGCACCGGGCAAGGAGGGGGCTGGGCACCTTGAGGTCGAAGTGGGCGACGTGCCGCCCGTGCATGTAGGCGACGCCCTGCAGGATCTGCTGCAGGAACTCGATGGCCTCCGCCTCCGTCAGCATCTCCTTCTCGGCAATGAAGTCAAAGAGCTCCCCACCGCGGATCCTGAGAGCGAGGGAGAGCGGGTGAGGCCCAAAGACATTGGAGGGCCCAATCCTGCTCCCACTTACGGCAGGGCCCAGGGAGCGGCCGGAGGGGCAGGGCCAGCAGCAAGCTCATGCTAGAACAGGTGTGGTGTGAACCGAGGCACAAAGAGGGGAGTGATTTTTCCTGGGGTCCCAGAGCAGCATTGGGAATAGAACCCAGGAGTTCTGACTTACAGACCTGTGCGCCACCCACTTGACCACGCTGCCCCAATTCCACTCTGCAGTTCCTGTCCATTACAGCGGCCACGTTCCTCCTCAGAGGTGGCTGCATTTCGGAGCGGGGCGAGTGCTCCCTGCTCAAGGCTGCTGTTAATCAGCCGCAGTGTTCCCCCTAAGAAGTGGCTGCATTTCAGTGAGGGCAGGAAAGCGACCCCTGTCCAGCCATCATGCAGAAGCCTTCTAGACAGGAGGCGCTATCCAGACAGATTGTCATTTCATACACACCAGGCAGACGGTAAGTCAAATGCATGTTCCTCACACCGGAGAGGTGCCATCCAAAGGCGAGAGCTCAGGATTTCAAACCCTCAGCTGCCCATCCCAGAGCGCCCGGGGCCAGGAACCCACGGCTCCACCATGCCAGGGGACCGTAGCTGCTGTGTGCGGGGCGGATCTAAGCAATCTTGTGCCCTCTGGGGCTTTGAAACTCATCACAAACACCTCCACTCACCCCCGGGGAGCTGGCACAGAGCTCAGAGCCCAGAAAGGACACGCTGGGGGACTGGAGCAGCTGTTTCCAGTCAGGTGAAGAGGGGGAGCTAGTGGTTAGAGCAGTGGGGACTGGCAGCCAGGACTCCTGGGTTCTATCCCCATCTCTGGAGGGGGAGAGTGATGTATGGGGGCTAGAGCAGAGACCGGGATCCAGGACTCCTGGGTTCTTTCCCAGCTGTGTCACTGAATGACCCTGGTGAAAGTTTTGTTCATTGCTCCGTGCCTCAGTTTCCCCCTGGGTGCAATGGGGCTGATCCCCCAGCAGGAAGGGATCGAGGCGTGCGATAAACACAGAGCGTTATTACAGTGGGGTGAGGGGGGAGCCCACGTGCCCTGCCCCCCACCCTATCCCCTCCCCCCACCCACTCACAGCTCCAGGATCAGCACCATCTCAGCCTTGCTGGCGAAGAGGTCGTGCAAGCGCAGGATGTTGGGGTGCTCCAGCTGCTGCAGGATGCTGACCTCCCGCTCCACCTGCTCGCGGTCCAGCCCCAGCCGGCTGCCCTTGCACTTCCGCATCTTCACGAACTTGGCGGCGTAGAAAGTCCCCGAGCTCCGCCTCCGGCAGCGCTTCACCAACCCAAAGTGCCCGCTGCGGGGACAAGGTGGAGAGAGAACCTGGGGGGCGGGGGCTGGAGCAGTGGACATCAGGACTGGTAAGCAGTGCCCCCTCCCTCCAGCCACCAGACTCCCCAGTTCGGGGAGGGAAGTGAAGAGAACCCAGGAATCTTGACTCCCAGCCCCACCCCCGCTCTAACCACCAGACCCCACTTCTCCTCAGAGCTGGGAAGAGAACCCAGGCGTCCTGACTCCCAGCCCCACCCCTGCTCTAACCACCAGACCCCACTCCCTCCTCAGAGCTGGGAAGAGAACCCAGGCGTCCTGACTCCCAGCCTCACCCCTGCTCTAACCCCTAGACCCCACTGTCTCACAAGCAGCAGCCAATGAACTAGTGAGACGTCAGCGATCGTGTTTTCACAAAAGTTGATGAAAAAACATTGCCGGGGGCAGAAGCCCTTCGCACGCTCTGATTCAGAACAGCCTGGCCAGTCCGGCTACTGGCCGACACCCCGCACAGCCATGCCGGGGACGGGATCCGGCTCTGGCACCGTGGCATGGGACCTCTACAAGGCGTGAGCCATAAAACGCCCCCCTGCAAGGAACGTCCATTCAGCATCCGGAGAGCACTGGCCTTCCCCGAGCGCGGCCGTTTACACAGCCCACCGTGAACTGTACGGCTCCCTAAATGTCCAGCCGTCCTGGTGTATCGCATCGCTCCCTTTCCCCTCGCTGGGCCAGCAACGCGAACGATTCCGCCAAGGCCCGGCCTGCGACGCGCGCTTCCTGCCGCACGCTAATGCCCTCCAGATGGCGGGGGGAGCCAGACGCAAGCTCGGACGTGGTCTATTGGCGGTCGCGTGAGCCACGCACACGAGCGGGTGGCAGAACTCCTGGGTTCTAGTCCCAGCTAGGGGAGGGAGTGGTGCCTAGTGGTGAGGGGAGTCAGACCTCCTGGGATTCCCCCCCTCCCCCAGCTTTGGGAGGGAGTGCAGTGGGTCTAGCACAGTGAACTGGGAACCAGGACTCCTGGGTTCTATTCCCAGTGAGGGGAGGGAAGGAGGAGCCAGGACTCCTGGGTTCTATTCCCAATGAGGGGAGGAGCCAGGACTCCTGGGTTCTACTCCCAGTGAGGGGTGGGGGGAGGAGCCAGGACTCCTGGGTTCGACTCCCAGTGAGGGAGGGGAAGGGCAGGAACCAGGACTCCTGGGTTCTATTTGCAGCCGGGGGACGGAAGGAGAGCCTAGTGGCGAGAGAAGGTGCTTTGGGCAATCGCTGATGCTGGCTCAACTCGACTGAACCCCCCCTTGCGAGGCCATTTTAGCCGCTCGGGTGGCAGAGGAGCCGGTCTAGAGAAGGGACAGTCTGAGCCTGGGAGCCAACAGGCCCCGAGCTGGGGGGGGGCGGGGGTTGAGAAAAAACTGGGGGAGGGGGGTTTCCTGTGGGGGCAGATCTGCGGGAAGGAGGTGAAGAGGAGTTTCCTGCTGTGGTTGTTCCGCTCCAGGCTCGGGGGAGAGACCCCGTCCTTAGCACCTTCAGTCTGCGTGCGCCAGAGAGACACACAGGTCTGCAGGGAGAGAGACGGAGCTGCCCCCAGCGCCCGCGGAGCCCCACCCAGCTCCCAGGCTGCCCCTCCCGCCACAGGGCACATGTGCAAAGGATTCTGGGTCGCGCTGGACCAAGAACCGGCGCGGATGCAGCGCAGCGGCCCCGGGGACGTCCTCCCCCGCCGGGACGGCCTGGCCCGCGGGGTCTCACCTGCCCAGCTTCTCCAGCAGCTCGTACAGCTCCTCCACGTTGCCGGGTCTGAACGTGGCCATGGCGGTGGGGCTCAGCAGCTCCGTCACGAAGACCTCATCGTCCTCTGGCCAGCTGGTCTCCTGCAGAAGGCAGCAGAGAAGAGACTGAATGCAACCCCCGGTGTAGCCAGCAGGACTGTGGCTCCCCTGTGCGGGGGGGCTAAGGCAGCTGTTCACCCCAGGAGGAGTCCCTCCTTTAGCTCAGTGGGTAGAGAGCCCAGTACTTGCTGCTGAAGGTCGCCAGTTCAATCCTCTCAGAGCCAATCACGAGTGGCTACAGAAATTCAGTACCAGTCCCCAGGGGCTGTTCTCTTACCCTGGCTGTGTGTTTAAGGCCTGGAAGGCAGACAGCCAGGACTCCTGGGTTCTATCCCTGGCCCGGGGAAAGAGAGTGGGTCTAGTTAGTCCAGGCAAAGGGAAGTAAGAGCCAGGACTCCTGCATTCTACTGCCAGATTTGGGACGGAGAAACCGGCTGAGAAGCAGGACTCCTGGGTTCTATCCCTGGTTCCAGGAGAGGGGTGGGGTCTAGTTAGTTCAAGCAGAAGGGAGGGGAGCCAGGACTCCTGGGTTCTTTCCTGGCTCTGCTACTGACTCCCTGCATGCCACTGGGCAAATCTCTTCCCTTCCCCCTACCCCACTTCCCCATGGGGAGGGGGTTACTGGCAGCAGGGGGTCTCATGTCTGAGACTGAGTGAAGGTTTGTAGAGCTCTTTGGGACCCTTGGATGGGAGGGGGCAAAGCCCCCATTGCCAAGGTTAACATCAACCCTGCCACAGCCACCGTGGGGGCCCCGCACCTTTAAGGTACACTGAGGAACCGCGGGGTTTTCCCGCCCTGCATTGCTACAGTAACACAACAGCTTCACAGGCGGGGTCACTTCCTCACACTGATCACGCCTGGGGAATAACAGAGCTGGGGAGAGGGGCCCAGCTGGGATCCCTGAGAGGAGACGCCTCTGGCAGGCCGGCATTCCCACACGCCCTCCTCTGCCACCTGGCTTCGGCCGGCACACCTCTGTCCACGCCAGCACGCCGCAGCTACCCGGCATCTTCCATTCAAAGACCCAGAGCTCTGAGGAGCTATAGGAATTCCCACACAGTGAGTGAGGTTAGAAAGCTCTGTCAGTTAGCGCTCCATGCTACGCTCCCCCCAGGACTTAGGATAGGGCAGCACTGTGGTCTCTACAGGCAAATATCGACTCTTCAACGGTAACCAGCAGATCGAGGGACGTGATTATTCCCCTCTATGCGGCACTGGTGAGGCCTCATTTGGAGTACTGAGTCCAGTTCTGGGCCCCACACTACAAGAAGGATGTGGATAAATTGGAAAGAGTCCAGCGGAGGGCAACAAAAATGATCAGGGGGCTGGAGCACATGACTTATGAGAAGAGGCTGAGGGAACTGGGATTGTTTAGTCTACAGAAGAGAAGAATGAAGGGGGATTTGATAGCTGCTTTCAACTATCTGAAAGGAGGTTCCAAAGAGGATGGATCTAGACTGTTCTCAGTGACGGCTAGGGTGATCAGACAGCAAGTGTGAAAAATCAGGATGGGGGGTGGGGGATAATAGGAGCCTATATAAGAAAAAGACCCAAAAATCAGGACTGTCCCTATAAAATCAGGACATCTGGTCACCCTAGCGATGGCAGATGACAGAACAAGGAGCAATGATCTCAAGTTGCAGTGGGGGAGGTCTAGGTTGGATATTAGGAAAAACTTTTTCACTAGGAGGGGGTGAAGCACTGGAATGGGTTACCTAGGGAGGTGGTGGAATCTCCTTCCTTAGAGGTTTTTAAGGTCAGGCTTGACAAAGCCCTGGCTGGGATGATTTAGTTGGGGTTGGTCCTGCTTTGAGCAGGGGGTTGGACTAGGTGACCTCCTGAGGTCCCTTCCAACCCTGAGATTCTATGAACCAGTATATGGGGTGGTTGCAGTGCAGCTACATCTGGGGTGGGGCACCAGAGTTGTTGAACAGCACATCACCCTGCTGCACAGGGATCATTCACCAAGCCTTGAAATGCAGCCAGCTCTGGGGCGAGGCACGGCCATTGAACCGCGCACCACAATGCTGCGCAGGGATCCGCCACTGAAAAGTGGCCAGCTCTGGGGTGAGTCGTGGCAAAACAGCGCACTGCAACGCCACACTGGGATCGTTCCCTTAGCACCAAAATGCAGCCAGCTCTGGGGTGAGGCACAACGGCCCGGGAAGAATTGTGTCCACCGCACTCTCTAGGAGAGCTCAGGCTCTGCAGCTCATTCGACTCGTAGACACCCCATGCAATGGGTGGGAGCAACTGGACAAAGAGCAGCCCAGGCCACCCTGCTGCCCTCACCAGACCCTGCCCCTTAGCAGCCTCCCTGATGAGCCTCTTTAGAGCGCTCTTTACTCTGCCACAGACTCTGTGTGTGACCTTGGCTGAGTCACTTAGCTGTCGTGCCTCAGTTTCCCCACCTAGGCACTGGGTAGAGTTGCCCTGCTTCAAGACTATATATGTTACTGATTGGGAGGTGCTCAGATGCTGCAGTAATAGGGCCCAGATAAGCACGTCAGATACATTTAAAAGCAAACTTTTTTAAAAAAATGCAAAATTAACCTGTGGAACTTGCTGCCACAGGATATTACTGGGTCCCAGAGCTCTGCAGGACTGAATGGTTTCTGGCAAAGGGCTGTTCCAAGGAGGTGAAAACCAAGAGACCACACCGCTACCCCGCTGTTCCCAGACAGGAAAACAGAGGAGGGAGAAAGCTCAGCTGGAACAGCCAGAACAGGTTTGCAGAGCATCATGCACCCAAGCCAGGACCCCCGGCCCCTCAATGACCCGAGGAGAGAGCAGATCCCAGCCACCAATCACCAGGGTCAACTCTCACCTGGACGGTGTCGGAGGGGCTCCCGGCCCCCCCATTGGCGAGGCCCACGGCCCCGCCATCCTCAGCCATCAGCTGCAAAGACAAACGAAGGGCAGGGGTTAGCTGGGAAGGGACGTGGCACGGAGGACGGGGCACGGTGCTGCCGTCATGGACTGAGCCTGGCTGTGAGCAGTGGCGCTTAGGGGCACCTACCAGAGAAAAGCAGAACGTGGGGGATGCGGATACCCCTCAATCCTGACTCGCCGCCTCCTACCACCCATCTAGCCCTCAGGTCCCCCCAGCTCTTCTAACGTCCCTTAATCCCCCCCGTTCTATCCGAGCCCTGAACGCACACGCGCACACACGCACACACGCACACACGCACACACACACCTCTCTGCTGATGCCCCTCACTCCTGACCCTGCGATCCCGGCCCTGAACACACACCACCAAATAATCCGCCGCCTGGGTCCACGTCTCCAGCAGAGGCCACGGAAACTCATGTCACCTGTGACCTTCACTCCCAATCCGGACGGCCGGGTGCCCTTTAACCCTTCGCTCCCCCTGCTCCTCTCCAGCCCCCCGGGCCGCAGGGATGCAGAAGAAGGCCTGCGTAAAACGAAATCAGAAGCTGAGATGAGACAGAGACTCGAGGCACAACAAGACGGCCGGAAAGCAAAGCCTGGAGAGACCCTGGAAAGCGATTACAAGGGAGATTACTCTGCCGGGTCACCGCTGAGCTGCAGAGGGATTTACGGCGTTATAGTCAGCGGGGGAGAAGGAATTAAAATCCCTGGGGGCGGGGGGGGGGGAGCTCCCCCTCTCCACCCTCAGATCTTCCAATGGGACCACTTCCCCTCTGATTTATCGCTGCCCTGAGCTCAGTGGGGCCCAAGCCTCAGTTTCTTTAAAGCCTTTTACAACTTCCTGGTGGGGAAAGTCACCAGCTTTAAGGCCCAGTGCAGCTGCTGGAGGGGCCTGACTGAATGGGGGTGCTGACGTAGGAGAAGGGATCAGTCCAAGCTGTGTCGGGGCTGCTAAGGTTCATCGGATGCGAGGAGGCGGGAGAGGCACACGGCCACTTTTTGGCCCTGAACTGGTTCATGCAGCCTGGACAAAGGCCCAAATGACATCAATGGGGCTTTGTGGATCAGCTTGCAGGATCGGGGCCTTCGGTGATACACCCCCCAGGCCTGAGCCTGTTTCACCCAGGCTCCCCCCGGGGCCGCTCTGGCAGCAGGAGGGGGCCTGAGAATCCTGCTGTGGAGGGGCTTCCCAGACAGCGTGGAGCTAGCTGAAGGATCCTGCTCCCAGCCCCAGTGCGCCGCACTATGGGTATCCTCTGCTTCCCAGGGCCCATCGGGAGCAGGGCATAAGCTAGAGCAGCCCCGAGGCTGCACTAAATGGCCCCAGGAGCTGGGAAGGGTCCGCCCAGCCTGAGAATACAGAGCACACGAAGCCCGTAATCCCCACCCCAAGTGCAGGAACAGAGGATCAGCCCCTCACCCCCACCCTGGGCGGTCATTCCCCCAGCTCGCCCCCTGCCTGCAACACTGACCCCAGAGAAGTCAGCCCCTGTGCAGTACTGTCCACAGCAATTACACTTTTGTTTTTAATCCCTCTCTGGTGAAGCCCCAAGGGCCCCCGGCGAGGTGAATCACGGCTCCTGCCGGGGGCGGGGGGGTGTTTGGAAACGGGACGAGCCATCGTCTCCAGATTGATTTTTAAACAGATTTCTTCCCCTGAGATTACGAGCCAGCGGGTTTCAAATATCTTTGCGATCAGCTGGACAATAAACTCACACAGCACGCCAGAGACCAGGGCTTGCCGAGTATCCGTGCCCCACTCCTCAGTGGGGCCTGCCAGAGGATCCCGTCCCTAATGCACCCTGAATCCCAGAGCCAGGGAGATTGGCCAGAGACACAGGGAACCAGGCACGTTTGGGAGGGGACAGACAACGGCCTGCTTGCCCACGCCCCAGAGATCGCAATGCTACATGCCCTGCCACCCCCCACAGGCCCTCATGCTAATTACAGCCCCCACATCCAGGCCGCTTCGGCACCTTTCCCACATGACCTGCTACCTCCTGGTATTGCGACCTCTAACCAGCTGATGGCCAACCTTCCTCTCTGGATGGCCAAGTGCCTAAGGCAACAGACAGGACTCCTGGGTTCCATTCCCAGCTCTGGAAGGGGAGTGGGGTCTAGTGGTTAGAGATTGGGCGGGGTGGAAGTCAGGACTCTTGAGGTTTATTTCCAGCTCTACTGATGACAGTTTGGGGGTGGGGGGGGCAGGAGGGGTTCTCCCCTTGGCGTAGCTAATCCACCGCCCCAAGAGGCGGAAGCTAGGGCGGCAGAAGAATTCTCCCGCTGACCTAGCGGCGTCTACACCGGGGGCTGGGTGGGTTTGACCGCACCACTCGGGGGCGTGGATTTTTCACGACGTCGTTAAACCCACCTAATTTCCTAGCATAGACCAAACCTTGCAGCTTTTATCATCTGCTGTGGTCCAGTGGAGCGGCCAACGGGCTGGGACCCAGGAGAGCGGTGTCCTATTAGCACCTCCGACACTGACCGCCTGGGCGACCTCAGGCAAGTCTCTTGCCATCTCCGTGCCTTGTTTTCCCCGCGTCCAGAGAACAGGGGGACGAGACCGGCTTGGTGCTCTGGAGATCGATGCAAACAAAGCCGCTATCCAGAGCCAAGTGTTATCTGCCCCCTGCCACAGTTCAGCAACCCCGGGCACTTGGATTGGAGCAGCCCCTTTCTTATACTGGGGTAAATCAGGATTAGCTCCCCTGAAATGAACTGGACTCAGCTATGCAAAAGTGTTCGGACACAAGAAGCGAGAACCCTCCGCACTATAGCGGGGCAGCGGTTCTGCTGTAGGGAAGGCTGAGAATCACTTAGGAAAACCGGCAGTTAAATGGTAAGTGCTCTTAAATTCACACACTGACCTGAATGGTTTTCAATATCCCTGTACCTCATAGGGGTCTGGCGAAGGATCAGGGGCCCAAACGTGGTGTCGTTTGAGCAAGGGGTTCCCGAAGGAGAGCCCTCCCCCACACCACCACCACCACCACACACAAAAAAAAAAAAAGCACGATATCAAAATGTTCTGGTTCTCAGTCATACCCCTGGAACACAAGTGCTTTGTGGCTAGCATTCGCCAGTCCAGAAAGTGAAAATAACGAGAGAGGAAGTGAAACTGACCGGTGCTTCCCACACAGAGTGAAATGAAAACGTTAGATTCTCAGGCCTTATCGGCATCACCAACAGCAGCATCTGCCTCCTAAATCTATTTCAGCAGATAGGTAGGCACCGATAACTTCATGAGAAGAATAATGGACAAAAGACCCCAATGATTTATGGGGAACATGGTCACTGCATCTAGGGTGACCAGATGTCCCGATTTTATAGGGACAGTCCCGATATTTGGGGCTTTTTCTTATATAGGTGCCTATTACCCCCACCTCCTGTCACGTTTTTCACACTTTCTATCTGATCACCCTAACTGCATCTGTCATATATGTGATTCCACCCACTGTTATCCACCAGAGCTTCCTGGTAATGCTGGAGACAGAACTTGGATCCTCCTGATCCAAAAGTATGAGCCACTGCACTAAAGGAGGATCCCTGCTAGCTGTATAGGGCTTATGACACTCCGCTGAGCAGTTCAGATGCCATCCGACAGAGGGCAAAAAGCTCAATAGTAGCTCAGAGGGGTCACCCACCCCACTCCACGGCACCCTCTAGCACTGATTCACAGGGGAGAATGCACATATACCACGTGGTGATGCTCACAGCAGTCTCCCATCCAAGAACTGACCAGCCAACACCAGCTTAGCTGAACAGTCCTGAGATGACCACATCCGGAGACAGATGCAAGAACGAAGGGGCTACCACCCTGTGCTGGCTGATCAGCGTCTCCATTGCGTAGCGCCAGTCCCCTCGCTCTCAGACACAGCTGTGCGAGCGCTCCCAGAGGGCGACACATTTGGCTGCTCGGCAGCCCCTGCTTAATTGGCACCAGCCTGCTTCCTCTCTGGGGAAAGGCGGGGTCAGGTTTCTCCTGTGGAGGATTGCCCAAATGCTTTCTATGAACCATCATCACAATAGCCAGCTCTTACGCCAGCACTCCTCGTCAGCCGATCTCACAGTGCTTTACAAAGGAGGGCAGCATCCATTATCCCCAGTTTATAGATGGGGAAACTGAGGCACAGCAAGGGGTGCAGGAAAGTTCTGTGATCACCAGTGGGACGGGGTGACCACGCGGTTAAGGATGGCTCCAGGCAGCAAGTGGCTGGGTCTCACTGCTGCCCTGTGTGTATTACAAGCCCAGAGAACTTGGAACAAAGACTGACCTTGCAGCATAAAATAGAGGTCTCAGCCTGGCACGGGGGGGAGGAGTCCAAGGTCTTAATGCAATTTATAAAACATGGCAAGAGCCAATCTACACGGCAAAACAAAATGAGTTCCCCCAGCACTGTTGCACCTGGGGTATAAATGGACCCTCTCTGAGGTCACGGTGAAAAGAGACAGAAGCCAAGAGGCCAACACTCTGCATCACTGCAAGCAGAATTATAAAGGGACAGCCCAGCAGAGTTTTGTTTCCTATTAAAAAGAACCACCAGATATCAACCATACAGATGCTTCAGGGCATGAGCCACCAGGGGAGGTCAGGAAGAAATCGCTAGTCTTACAACACAGCACTGCACAATCTCACATAGTTACGCCTACCCACTCACTTCTAGAGAGGAGATACGAGGCTAGGCAGAGCATCCGAGCGGCCTGAGTGTGCAGCTTCCAAAGCCCCAACCCCACACGCAGACACTGGGCCCACGGACAATGATAGCTTTGACAGGGAGATGCTAATTTGAGAGCCGACTGGAACTTTTCCCTGGAAACATTTCCCCACCTCAATGAAAGCCGTTGTTTTTGTCCGAACAGGACCGCAGGACACATGCATCTTTGATGACATGGGGGAGGAGGGTAGTTGAAAAAACTCAATACAATTTCCAGCCAAACCCACAAAAATGTTGGGTTATGGGCTGAAATTTTACAGTTGTTGAAAAAACAAACATTTGCTCAGGTTTTTGACAAAACAAAAACCAAACCTCCGAATGCAGATGACAAAACCTTTTCTGTTTTCATCTAATTTTTTCTTGGGAACACAAAACTGATTTCCCAGTCAGCTCTAAGCCTCCTCTCACCATGCTGGCACCAGCTCTGCTCCCCCCTCACAATCTTTAGCGTATCTATCCCCTCAGCACTGCTGCGAGGCAGGGCCATGTCACTAGCCCCATGGTACTGACGGGGAAACCGAGGCACCGAGAAGCTAAGTGACATGTCCAAGGTCACACACAGAGTCTGTGGCAGAGGTGGGAAGTGAACCTCTGATGCCAAAGCCCCAGGTCCCTGCACTAACCACTAGGCCATGCTTCCTCTGCTTTGCTCTGCCTCCCTTCGCTCTGTGCTTGCCCCGACCAACAATCCGGGCACAAGCCCTGGGATCATTTATGTCCCAGCTCCCAGGGGTGGGAGGTTCCCTGCTGTCACGCTGGGTTTTTAGACCCTGCTCCTTGGAGTCCCCCTCCCTGCTCGGAGCTGCGCTTCCTGCCCCATGGGACCAGGTGCAGCTGCCCCGAACCCAAGCACCACAGGGTGGGAACAGCACAGGACGGTGCTTCAGCGGGAAGATGCCCCAAGCAGGGACACCTCTGCATGGGGAATGTGTAGGAGAGCGGAGCTGTGGTTAAAGGGGGGTGGCAGGGTCTTCTTGGATCAATGGATTTGAGCTAATTGGGGAATCCTCTGTCGTCCCCATCCCCCGCCCCCATTCCCCTCACCTCCGTAACACACCCCAGCCCTGTTCTATCCATACACTTTCCCCTCCCCACCGCCTGTGTGTGTCCCCCTGTGCAACACACACTCCTCCTTCCCCTGCACCTCCGGGCCACTGCAAAGATTAGACACACAACTTTCCCAGGCGACACACAACAGCACAAAGTGTTACATACACACCCCCTTTCCTAGCACACACACACACCCCTGCAAGTTCTACATGCACACAACACACACCCCTTCCCCCGCATACACACAATGCTCCCTTTCCCTACACCCCCCCTGAATTTCCCCAACACCCCCCCCAGTTTTGTGAACTAGTTACATGCCAATTTAGTGACCCCCCCCCCATTTCAATTCCTGGGGAGGCCACTGCTCCCAGTACACAATACACCTCTCCCTACGGTGTGCGTACCACTGCAAATTCTATCGACACAACACACCCCTTTCCCAGCAGACACACAACACTGTAAATTATATACAACCCGCTTCCCAGCATGCACCCACACCACTGCAAATTCTATAGACACAACACACACCCTTCCCCAGCATACCCACAAACTGCGAAGATTACACATACGCACCCCTTCCCCAGCATACACACAATGCTCCCAGTACACAATACACCTCTCCCTACCGGTGTGCGCATCACTGCAAATTCTATAGACACAACACACCCCTTTCCCGGCAGACACACAACACTGTAAATTATAACCCACTTCCCAGCATGCACCCACACCACTGCAAATTCTCTAGACACAACACACACACACCTTTGCGCAGCATACACACAACGCTGCAAAGTTCAGACCCCACCACCATAGATGATACACAACCTGCTTCCCAGCATGCACCCACCCCGGCCAATTCTATAAACACAACAACACACACACACACACACCCCCTTCCGCATCAGACACACAACGCTGCAAAGATCTCACACACACCCCGCTTCCGCATCATGCACACCACCCTCCAACACCCAACACTACAACCCCTTCCCTATCCACACCCCTTCCTGGCATACACACCCCTGCTACTGTGCCCCCGCGCGCCCCACTGCAGCGCTACACAACACACACACTTACACAGCTGCTGGAACCTGGGGGGCAGGGGGAAGCTGCCACCCCCCTGGCTGGAGGCGGTTTCCATCCTATGCAGGGTTTGCAGTTTGGGTCCATGGCTCTCGGCCCCCCCGCTACACACACACACACACTTATGCAACACGGGCTACGTTGCAACCGATCCACACACACACTTTGCGCGCCTGGGGCTGGATCGGGCGGACATTTGCAGGACCCACTGAGCCGCCCCCCAGCCTGGCTGATCTAGAGCCAGGACCCCCCCTCCCCAACCGGAAGACACACACCCCCTCCCCTGTCCCAGCCAGGCACCGCCCCTTACCCACCTGTCCGGGTCAGGATCCCGCTGGGGCCCCCTTAAAGCCAAGCCATGGTCGGGCAGGGAGCCTGGAGAAAGTGCTCCCCACGCAGCGAGGCGTAAAACTCCCGCAGGGCCGGGGGGGGGAGTTTGGGCTGCCTGCCCCGTCCCGTCCCGGCTCCCAGCGCACCTGCAGCCCAAGGCTGCCGCTCACCTAACGCCTGGGGGGGCGGGGGTGAAGTCCCAAAGAGGGAGGTGGAGCCGCAGCGAGGGATCCTCTGAAAATTGTAACTCCCAGTTTGGAGCGTGAAAATCCTGCCCGGGAGGGCGGGGGGCCGCTGGCTGGCCAGCCAGCTCTCTCTGCACAGGGACAGCCCCCCCCATCCAGGCCTGCCCCCCAGGGTCCCCCCCACACACACGCACACACTTCTAGGGGAGCTCACACCCCCTGGCCTTGGTGCCGGTGCCCATTCGGCCGGGGGGGCGGGGAAGGGGGCCGGCCAGCCCCTGGGAGCGTAAATTGTGCCCCTGGTTTTTAATATAGGATTTTACAAAATGGTCAGTGATGCAGTTGATCTGCCCAGGAGGGAGGGGCTGATGCTGGGTAGGTTCCAGTCCTAGTACAATAGAAACCAGAGACACCCCCCGCCCCACTGCCACTGTAGCCCGGCCGCGGTCGGGGCTGTCCGGACATATGGGGTGACGCACGCCTGGCCCCAAGACTGACAGAGAACACGTGGGAGGGGTGAACTCGGGGGGAGGGACAGGCCCACGGTCAGGTCACTCCAGCTCTCCGGAGGGTCACGGGGTGAGAGGGGGGGACCCTAGCCAGTAGTCCCCACGGCCTCTCCCCTAGAGTGACCTAGGGCCGGAAATGGGACTGACTCTCGGCTCCTCCCCACCCCCAGTTCCAAGCACAACCCGCCCAAGGAGGGCTCAGACTGGAAGCTGCTTCTCTGGTCTGTGTTTGTACAGCACCTGGCGCCAGTGGGGGGGAGGGGAGAGGGAAGTTAGGGTTAAACCACCCTCCCCCTGCAAGGTACAAAGCAGGCCCCTCTCCTAGGACCACTGCAGAGCCGGTGACAGCTGGCTGCCTGCCCGCCATGGGGCAGCCCCACTGCCTCACTCTGGGGTAAAGGAAGAGAGGATTTCAATTTGAGGCTTCAAGCAGGAAATGACCAGCCCCGGGGGAGATGGGAGGGGAAATAATTTAACCCCCAACCAGGAGATTCCCCCCCAAATCCCACCCCACTCCTGAAACCCACTGGGCCTTGGGGGCTGATTGGAGAGAAGCAGGGCAGGGAGCCCCGATGCTGGATCATGGCCCAGCTGTTTAACCATGGGGGGGAGATGGGAAGAGCAGGAGACCCCAGAAAAACCTCCCTGGACCCCAACCTGCTCCCCCAACACAACACGACCCCCCCACCCCCAACTCCCCTCCTCAACAACGCCCCTCACCGCGCCTGGGATCAGCCCTTTGCTAGGTCCAGAGACAAACACTGGCGCTTTGGGATCCATGGGGCAGCATCTGGCCTGCTGGCTGCCAGCCCCCTATGGAGAGAGGCCCCACTTTGCAGGGGGAGGGGGTGGACAAGAGGCAGGACCGTTGCATGGATCAGTATCCTGTCCAAAGCTGCTGGGGAGTGGGGAGGCCCCCACCCCATAGGAGAAAGGCCGGAGCTGATGAAGGGAGAGGGAACCCGGGTCAGGGACAGAGGAGATCCTGCGGGGAGAGCTGAGTTCAAAGGGCAGGGTGCTTAGGCTGAGGTCCACGTTACACACGGGGAGTTTGGACCCCGATTTAGGGCCCTCGGGGTGAGACTAGGCCGAGCCCCGGGAGCCTGGGCCTTCTCTGCACACCTCTCCTCGTCCCAGCACAGCTCCCCCACCCGGGCCTCCGCGCTCACTTCCCCTTCCGAGGGCTGGAGGCAGGCGACAGGCAGGACTTCTGTATTCACTAGTAACCGGTTCCTGCTCGTCCTTCCCCTGCCTGGCTCCCTTGGCAGGGTGTGGGGCGGGGGGGCCTGCAAGGCCGGCTTGAAGTTAGATATGGGCAACTTCGAGTAGCCCTAAGTGCAGCCAGCTCAGGTTTCTCCACTGCCTGTAATACCCCCTCCGGCATACACCCCCACTACTGACCCAGCCAGGAATTGCAGCGGGTTATTAGTCTGGGCTGCCCTGTTCCACAACGAGCAACACACATTCAGTCTAGGGGACGTAGCTGAGGCTCAGGGAAACAGCAAGGCAAGAAAGAACCAATAGCAAGTTACTACGAGAGCCGTGGAGATAACAGCGCATCGGGCTCCATCTCACCACCCCCGCAACCATTTCTGGTGCTTGGTTAGGGCCGGGGTGAATCAACAAGTCTTCGGTTCAGCGGCCAATTTGGAAGAGCCTGGGTTTGAACCACCCAAACCGAGTATTTGTTGTTTTGTTTATGGGCGGGTTGGGTTTTTTAATAGATTGAATGGTTTTTAAAATCAAAGTGAAGGTAAATTCCCGACCGGCTTTCTGACACAAAGTGAACCCGTTGCGACGTTTCTCATTTCCCATCCCACCCCCCCACCCCATGCCGGAACCATTTACCGCATTCGACCCAACTTTCCCCCGGCTCCGGTCTCGGTTCCTCCCAGGCTCCGAAAGAAAAGAGGGAAGATTTCACACGCAAAAGGAAAATGGAGAATGATCTTTTTTAAAGTGTAGCCTCCCCCGCGCCGTTCTGCCGGGTCTGGCTCTTGTCTACATGAGGCAGCATGGGCTAGTGGGTAGAGCAGAGGATTCCTGGGTTCTGCTCCCGGCCCTGCCCCTGACTTGCTGTATGACCCTGGGCCAAACCGATTGTTTCTATCCCGGAAGCACCTAGCGGGCTCAGCCAGTGCTCTGTCCCCTAGGCCATGCTGCCCCGCAGAGCACACAAGGCCCTGGGTAAACAGCAAGTTCAAGGTAGTTCTGCAGCCTGTTCAAGGGCGGGGTCTTCCCCCGACAGGAAAAAAACAACGCCTGGCTGATTGCCAGCAGAATTCCCCGGCCATGGAGCGCAGCAAAAGCCCCGAGATCCCGGGTAGCACAAGACCCTTGTAGGGAGGTGCTGAGCCGCTAAATGCTAAGAACGCAGGCCTGACCTTTCCTCCCGACAGGCCTTGTGGTGCGGGCAGGATTGATGGCGAGTTTTATCTCAAGCGAAAAGGACACGGTGGCCCGGATCCACGGCGGGTGGAAATCAGCCTGGCTCTATTGACGTCAAAGGGCCCGATTCTCGTCCGAACGTCCATTGGTCAGTGGGCGCCATGAATTCCAGCGACACTAGTCACTTCGAGACCGCCTTGCTCCACCAGAGAGGGGCCCCAGTGCAAACCCGAACCAGGAGCTGTGTTATTTGCACCAGCTGAGGATCCGGCCCCATGACTCAAGTGGCAGGAGGAAGAAGAGATGAAAAAGGGAATCTGTGGGTGCAGGGAGGGGGAAACATGCCAGAAACACAGGGGGGAGGGAAAACAGGTCGCTGACAAAGGACAAACGCTGCCTTGCCCTGTGACTCTCGCCGGGCTTCCCAAACACTAACCAAGTCCGTTCTGGTTCCCAGATGGGGGAAACCGAGGCACAGAGCAGGGAAGGGACTTGCCCAAGGTCTCCCAGTAGGCCAGTGGCAGAGCTGGGACCAGACCACAGGTCGCCTGACTCCCAGCCTGGCCCCTGCAGCCCCTGGGCCATGTTTCCTCCATTCTCTGATCAGCTGCATCCCCCAGCCCAGGCTCCCAGCCCCTGCCCAGAGCGGAACGAAAGACCGAAGAGAAGACGCTCGTTCTGCCGCAGGGATTTCACTACCAGCCCCACTGCAGCGGGGGGCTTAGCAGGAGCATCCAGATATGACCAAATGAGGACAGCTTTGATCCTGGGACCTGATTCTCCCAAAGCTGGGGGCGCAGGAATGAGGGGGAGCAGGCTGGCCAGGAGAAGCATGGAACAGCAGATGGCTTCTGGGAGTCAGGACTGAGGGGCATTGGCAGAGCGGTGGAGGGGAGCCCAGAGCGGGATAGCAGGGGGGCGTGGACCAGCATTGAGGGGCATTAGCAGAGCTGCTGGGAGCTGCCCAGATTTTACAGAACTGTCCCTTTAAATCTGAATACAATGGACAGTCCCTTGATTAAGGGGGTGGGAGGTGGCCCTAGGCTATATTTACTGACATGAAAATATGTTGCAGTTGCTAAATTCCAGACGTTGTTTGTGCTCTAGGGGGATGAAACTTTGATGGGAAGATCTTGGCAACAGTGGGCCAGGCTGCCGATCCCTCTGCCAGGGGCTAAGGGGAACCAGAGACTGTACTCCAGTTATCTGACTCCACACTAGGAGCCGTTGGCATAGACTGGTTGGCATAGGACATGCGGCACTGCCCAGTCCCCTGACTGGCCCCAGACTGGTGTTGGTGTCCTGCCCAGAAGGGAGACAACATGGTTAGGGCAAAAGATCAGAACCCAGGCATCCTGATTCCTAAACTCAGCTGTGGGAGGAGGGGAGTGTTCTCTAGTGGTTAGAGCAGGTGACTGGCAGACTTCTGGGTTATATTCTCCGCTCAGGGAGGGGAGCAGAGCTGGACTGGGGGTCAGGACATCTGGGTTCTATTCCTGGCTCTGTTTGACCCTGGCCAAGTCACTTGCCCTCTCTGGGCTCAGTTTCCCCATATATAAAAGGGGATTAATAACACTCCCATGGGGTTCAGAGCATGAATGGGGGCTCGGAGACCACAGCCATAGGGGCTGGCAAAGTACAAAGGCAGAAAGGAAACCTGCATCCCTTGAATGTGAACTTTCAGCAGGCTGGTTTCCGAGGCAGGAGAGGGACCTTTGAACCTAAAACTAAAGGGGTTCCGCCCTCCTCTCCCCCCCCCCCCGAAACCAGATCCCCAAATCCGGCACAGCCCTGATGCCTTTAATAATAAATATCTCCCCTCATTTGTCCCAGCCTCCGCTCTGTCCCCGCACCTTCAACCTGCTCTAGAGTGGAGCATGAATTACGTGACAGAGCTAGGGCAGTGTCACTGTCCCCAGTCTAACGTTAGGGAAACTGAGGAACGAGATGGTCAGGGACGCAACCCCGTGCTCTGGCTGGCCCTAAGCCTCTGACTGTCAGAAGCTGGGACTGGATGACAGGGGGTGGATCACTCGCTAATTGCCCTGTTCTGTTCAGTCCCTCTGAAGCATCTGGCACTGTCGGAAGACAGGACACTGGGCTAGATGGACCTTTGGTCTGACCAAGCACGGCCGTTCTTATGATCCAGAGGCAAGCTCCAGATAACTGCCGTGGGTTCATGATGCTTGCAGAAGGATGAGGGGAGGAGACGGGGAGCCGGCAGTTTTTTCACTGCCTGGGCTGACCGTGTTTTGCCGATGGCGTGCGGTGTTGCTGTTATAATCCACAGGAATTCCATTAGGGAACCAGCCAGAAGGGAGGGGAGGCCATGCTGAGTGTCTGAGAGCCTGAGCCATACCCACGGTTAAGCTTGAAATAGTTCAGCTGTTCCCCAGGAGCAAAAAATACAAACAGATCTTCCAACCCGTCCAGAGCCAAGTACATTTAACAACAACATCATCCTGACCACCTACTTCTCATCAGGCATGTTTTGTCAGCAGAACTCAAAGTGCTTTCCAAAGGAAGTCACTATCTTTATCCCCATTTTCCAGATGGGAAAACTGAGGCACTGAGAGGCGAAGTGACTTGCCCACGGTTATCCAGCAGGCCAGTGGCAGGGCCAAGAACAGAATCCCAGTCCAGTGCACTGTCCACCAAATCGGAAGCACCCTACATAGCTTCTTAGCTATCACTGGAGCAGCAGGAGACTTTAAAAACATGCAAGGCCAGGTCTTCAGCTGTGCAGCCAACATTCCTCAGCTCTGTCCTTGTTGGGATCCCCTCGAAGGGCTAACGGGGAGTTAGGTCCCCGTGACCCAAGAAGGTCACCAGCCAGAGCCGGTCAGTTACGTGCCCTGTTGACACCTGGCCTGCTGGAAGGCAGTCTGAGACTGACCCATTTCACAGAAGCCACTGGACACATATTAGATGGTTCTGCTGCTCTTTTGGCCCAAGCATTTAGCCAATATTCAGAGCCTTGCTGGGTCATTGAGAAACGGATGATATGAGGCAGGTTTATTCTTTGCTGGAATCCTGTTTACTTACAAAGAATGAGCCCTGAACACAGTAGGAACAAACAACAGCCGTCATTTTCCTTGTTCGGTAATGCCCAGGCCTGCCTCTCCAGTGCGTTCTGTGCCCAAGGAGCTCTGTCTCTGCTCTCTCTCAGTGCCACTTGTGACGCTGCTTCTCTTGCTATCTGCTGTTCACGCACCCAGCTTGCCTAACACTCACCTCGCCCCAGCCTTTGCAGTCAGGGAACCCCTCAGCCCACACAACTTAGACCTCAATCAGACCGTGCCACTCGTTGCCTTGGGCGGTGGCTTCTATTGTTTCCAGCTCTCACTGTGTAAAAGGGGCTTAGTTACTCCTTCCCTTTAGCCTGGAAGAAGGCTGCTTAGCTTTAACCAGGTCTGGGATTGTCTTAGAGCAAAGGCCTGCTTGATGGCCATTAACATAACCTGACATAACAACAGCAACCTACAAGAGAAAAGACTCCATAACCTACCCCAGGGGTCGGCAACCTTTCAGAAGTGGTGTGCCGAGTCTTCATTTATTCACTCTAATTTAAGGTTTCGCGTGCCAGTGATACATTTTAACATTGTTAGAAGGTCTCTTTCTATACGTTTTTAAAACATCATGAAACTATTGTTGTATGTAAAGTAAATAAGGTTTTTAAAATGTTTAAGAAGCTTCGCTTAAAATTAAATTAAAATGGAAAGCCCCCCAGACCGGTGGCCAGGACCCGGGCAGTGTGAGTGCCACTGAAAATCAGCTTGTGTGCCGCCTTTGGCACCCGTGCCATGGGTTGCCTGCCCCTGACCTACACAGACATTGATTTCCAGAAGGCTTCAAACGGGATTTAAAACCAGTCAACACCCGGGGCTGGGTTGCTTTCAGCTGTGTAAAACCCACATCACTGTCAAGCCAGGGCATTGTGAATTAACTCAACAGCTAGCAACCAAAGCTGTCTGCTCCAAACAGACCCAACCAAGCAATGCAGAAGCTCAGGAGGTTTCTGCAGCCTCTGCCACTGTTCCCAGTGACAAGTACCTATCTGCTCCCATTGATAAGAACCCCCTCCTGGTAGCGGATCCAAAAATAAATCAGCACTCCCTGCTGTTGTCCGCAGGGGCTGTTTACTGAAATCAGCCTCCTCTCCGATAAGCAGCTGCACAAAATAAATATTATTTGCATCATTCAATAAAGAGGAAAATAAGCCGGCCCGTTTGCCATGCAAATGTCCAAATATAGAATCTCACTTTCAAAATACCTTGGTGCCCAGATGGGAGGGAGGGAATGAGGGGGACTGACAAAAATGATAGGAGCTGTGGAGAATCAAAGGATTGAGTCAAAGGAGAGACGACTCAATCCTTTGATCCAGACACGCCTCTCTCTCCCTGTCCCACTAGCAAAAAGCGGGGAAAGCCGCCCGTGGATGGGAACAAACGGCTTTGCAAAATTCTGCTCCATTCAGGCAAGTGAAAACATCCTTTGCTTTTTCTCTGGAGTGCCTGGAATGGTAAATTCTCCTGCCTCAGCTGGAGTGGGAGGATATGGACCTCTTGGGGTCCTTCCAGCCCTATATTTCTCTGATTCAATTTCTATGACTCTTTTGCAGCCCCCGTTCTGAAACGTGCCGGATTAAAAGGATCACAACAAGATGGTAGGTCCCCTCCCACACCTCCTCACTGACCGTTCACGGGATCGTCCCCACTGCAGCAAAACCATGCAAGGCCAGATCCCCCGCTCGTGTAAGTTAGCATCACTCCACTGACTTGGCTGCAGCCCAGTTGAATTACACCGGCTGGGGAGCTGCTGATTACAGCGACAACCACCTGTTTGCTTTGGGTGCATGAGAACCAACTCTGTATTGCGTCCATCCTTACTCACCAAGTTCTCGGCTCACGGTAATTGTGCTCCTCTTGTGTTTCTTTGGAACTAGCCTCCTGGTGGCTTGTGACTGCTTCCTTTCCAGAAATCCCACCACACACAGAACCAATTCAGGAGAGTCACTGCAGAATCTTCCTGGTCAACAAGACGTCTTGTCCCCCCAGTGTGGAGGCCGCTCAGATGAACCAGCTCTGGTTAGTTTTCTGTTGAGAGGCGATAGATATGAAAGAGCTCGGATCTATGACACCTCTCCTGGTGGGGAATTCTGGCCAGTTTCCTCTGATATTGACCAATCCCATCTGTTTCGTTCCTCCTCCTCTTCTTTATTTAACTACCACCCCCAGACTCAGCAAAGCAGGCTCCAAATAAAGTGACTCAGAGTTCCTAGATTGTTATGGGATTTAAAAAAAACTAAGCAGCAGCAGCAAACTCTGAAATGAGCCAGATCCTGAGAAAACCTGTTAAAAAAATATAATCCTTCCATCAAGTTCTCTTGAGAAAGCCCCGAGATAGGTCTTCCCAATGGAAAATCATGGCCTAGAGCAAGCAGAAGCTAGGACAGGTTTCTTAAGGTCACTCGAAGCAGCATTGTCAGGTACCTTGATTTCTCCCGGAGCTGGAACAGCAAATCCCAGGGTATTTGAGTCCGGCTGTTCCCAGAACCACAGGATCTCCTGCCTTCTGCTTAGCAGTCGCTGAGCTCAGAGAGCAGGGCAAATCAGCTGTAAAACAAGGCGTCTCTTCCCCTTTCTCTGTCTTTGCTCTGTGGCTCAGAAGCTGGGGGATTGCAAACAGGAAACCTGTTTGACAGATAAAAATATTCTAACCAAAATGCCCAGAGGGGAAACAGGGTACGCTGGGAGGCTGCTGAGGTGTGAAGAGAAAGAGGAGGGACAGATCTCTTAAGGTAGAATAAAACTGCGTGTCACATGTGGGGGGGACTGAACCCCCAGCCAGTTAAAGGACATTGGAACAGCAGGGACGCCACCAACACAGCCGTGCCGCAACAGCTTGCTTGTGCATTTGTAGCCCCATCCATAAAGTGCTCGGTGCTGTCCAGGCATTGACGAAGGGACAGAGTTTGCAGTCTGGTCCACCTGGGATAATTGCACTCAGTTAACCTACAGAGAGAATTGAAACTGAAATAGTAACATTGGTATAAGCCACCCTGATTCTGGGATAATGGTATCTGGCCTAGTGGATAGCACACTGGACCGGGACTCAGGTGAACAGCATTCTAGTCCTGGCTCTGCTGCTGGGTGGCCTTGAGCAAGTCTCTGTGCCTCAGTTTCCCCACCTGTACAATGGCAATATCGACACTGAGATCCTTTGTAAAGCATGTTGAGAGCTACAGATTATAAGCGCCAGGGGCTATTCTTTTTTCCCCAGTTTAATTGATATTGCTTAAGAAGAGGTTTAAACTTAACAAACAAAAATACTTGGTACTTGAAACAGTATGTGCACATGAGGGGTTACGCTGGGGCAACCGGTCAAACTTTCCTGTGTAGACAAGGTGTTACACCCAAGTAATCAACGCAGGGCTTCCACCGATTTCACTAGACAGATTTTGTTGTGTTTTTTCCCCTTTCCCTGACTTTCTGCAGTTACCCAGAACTGCAGAAAGTCAGGGAAAGGGGGAAAAAACACAACAAAAAAGAAATTAAGCTCATGTTACCCCAGATAACCAGCCAGATTCATAGAACTCGTAGGGCTTCACAAAAGAAGGTCAGTAGCATTACCCCCGTTCTACAGAAGGGAAACTGAGAGAGAAGGGCAAAGTGCCTGGGATTAGAACCCAGATCTCTAGGAGCAATTGCTATATAAACAGTGAAGCATCTGCTGAAGTGTATGGAATCACACCCGAGCCAATGGACAGGTGAGCCAGTCTCAGCTGCCATTGCTGATCTATTTAAACAACTATATTTGACGTGCCCTTCGTTACCACAGGCCCGAGAGAGGCAATTAAGATCGCTTTCTCTTCGCATTATAGCCAGCCAGCGAGCAGGAATATTGCCTGTCCCAAACACTCCATCTGCTTTCCTTTCAGTGCGGCCCACCCACCCCTGAATCCCCCTTCACCCAAAGGGGAACTCTTCCCTGATCTCCCTGGGGTGACGTTGCAAATGTCCCTTTGTCTCTTGTACACTGAGACTGTCAAGCTCTCGGCAGGGACGGTCTCTCACGCTGTGCAGCGCCCGCCACGACGGGGCCCTGATCTCAGCTGGAGCCTTTAGCAGCTGCTGTAATAATAATAATCATTATTATTATCCCATGGCTCTAATGTTAAATTTGCTAATTAGCCTGCAGGGAGACATTTGGCCCACTAGAGGGAGCCAGTGCCGTGCAGTTGCCCGCATTGAGTTGGCTGCATTTTTCCTTATAAGTAAATTACAGGATTTTGCCCTTTTTCTGCTTCCCAGCGGCTCACGACTCAACCCCCTTTTCCTGCCAAGTATGAGCTGTTTAGACAAAGTTTCCAGCTGATGGGAGCCATTGGCGACGTGTGATTGGCGGCCTCACCCACCGCATGGGACTGCTCCTCCCTCCTGGCTGGACAGATTGAAGAAGACTTTTCACAAACAGGATAATAGTATAAAACACCCGATTGGGATTGGCCTGGACTCAGGGGAGGGAGAATATTTGTATGAAGATCAGCTGATGGGTGGGGCCATAACCTTTGACCTACCCCCCACCTGCTTTACCAGCTCTCCTACATTTAGCTCCCCCCCAACTCCACTGGGGGGGGGTTTCTACTCAGAGCCTAGGGGGACAAATATTTTACCCCATTTTGCACAGGGGAGAAAAAATCAGGCACAGAGAAGGGAAGACGCTCACCCAGGACCACTAACAGAGGGGTTTAAACCCAGGAATCCTGCCTACCAGCCCTCTGCTCTAACCACTAAGGTCTCCCCTTCCAGAGCTTGGAAAGGAACCCAGGAGTCCTGGCTCCCAAGTCGCTTTCCTTAACCCATCCCTGCCCATTTTTAAATCAAGACGAGATGTTTCGCTAGAAGCTCTGCTCTAGGAATTGTCCTGGGGCCGTTCTCTGGCCTGGAGGTCAGACTAGGTGATCACGGTGGTCCCACTAGTCCTTGGGATCTAGGAATCCCCAGCCCATGTTAGCTGGGTCCGATAAACAAGACCCAGCTCTTCTGGAGCTATTTAAGTTTCCAAAGCCCCAGCCAAACATTAATTGGTTAATTGACAAGCCTCCCACCGGGCTCACAAAACACCCAGCCCCTTGGGAAATCTGGGACAGATTCTGGGCACACAGAACAGTGGCGGACACTCCGCACTTCAAACCAACGCCCCTGCCTCTGCTCTACCTCCTCCTTACTCAGGAAGAGAATTAGGTCACTTGCTCGGCACTCAGCAGCACAGCACAGCCCCGCTGGGGCAGCCCCGCCTGAGAGGAGAGCACCCCCTGCTGAGTCACCCACCCCGCTGCCTGCAGCCCAGCACCCAAGGGTGCTCTGCTCTCCCCCCTGCGCCCTGGGATGCTTTCGAGGTCTCCCGTCCAAGGACTAGCCTGGCCCCTGGCAGCTTCCCCGGCTGACGCCGCCCACGTCAGGCCTCCAAATCGCAAAAGCGCCTTATCTCAACCCCCTGGCAGGATAATACTGCGGGGGGCTCATGTTTAATGGGACTTGTTTGTCTAGCATTAGCACCCAGACACCCCAACTGAGACCAGGGCCCCCCTCGCACCAAGCCCAGAGCCACAGACAGTTCCTTCTGGGGGCAGTTATAGTCTAGACAAAGGAAAGATGATTCTCCGTTATACAAGGCGGGAAGTGAGTTCAAGTGATTTGGCTAAGGTCACCCGGGGAAACTAGGGCAGCACCTGGACTTGAACTCAGGCTTCATGCGCCAACTCTCAGAAGGCCCCTCTGAGCATCTCCAGCTGCCACTAGCTGTCTGACAACCCAGCCTGGCATGGAGGGGCTTTAGCCTAGACAAGAATCAGGGCCATTGAACTAGCTTACGGGTGCTGGCTGTCTGCAGCCACCCCCCGGAGCGGCGACGGAGCCCATTCACAGCTGGCTCGCGAATCCGGGGACCGATCCCCCATCACGCCCCTTGTGTCACGGGCCCGGTCTGGCCCGGCGCTGCGGTGACCCCACCCCTCTCACCTCCGGCCCCAGCGCCTCACCCCAGAACTCTGCCGCGGCACTTTCCTTTTCCATGACGTCGCCGGCGGCGCTCCTTTGCTCGCCCGTGAACGAGCAGCATCTTGTGGCTTCGGTAGCTGCTTCCTGCCCTTTGCAGGCAGAGAGGGCGCGAGGAGGATTCGCACGTTCCCCTGCCTCCAGCAGACATCGCTGCCAGGGCCTCGGAGCTCGGCTCCCCACGGGGGCCGCCGCAGGGCATGGACTCCCAGGGCCAGGAGGGACCTAGGACAGGTAGGAGCCGCTGGGGAGCAGGGGGAGACGGGAGTAGGGTGACCAGGCAGCAAGTGTGAAAAATCAGGACGGGGGTGGGGGGTAATAGGAGCCTATATAAGAAAAAGGCCCCAAAATTGGGACTGTCCCTATAAAATTGAGACATCTGGTCACCCTAGATGGGAGCAACCTCGGCCGCGCTTCACAGGATCAGATTTGTTCCCTTAAGGGGAGTCCAGTGAAGAGGGACATGGGCGAGAGCCAGGGAGTCCTGCAGGCAGGAGTGGGACAGCAGAGCCTGGGGAATCTACGCCCAATGCCACAGGGGGGCAACTGCCCGCCAGGAGTTGGGCTGCTCCAGTGCATGAGTCCTGCAGCTGTTCAGAGACGGGAGGACCTGTCCCCTCGGGCAACGGAGCCCCGGGTCCCCTCCCACGAGCCGAGCTTGGAGAGGAGCTCAGCCCCCCTCCCCCACCCCAGGCAATCCTGGGGCTGGTTTCGGAGGTTGCCCAGCTGCGGGGGCTGGGTTGGGGGAATGCAGCCGCCCGCCTGGCAGGGGTCGCACCGAGACCCACCCAGCTCGCTCCGTGCCAGCCTCCAGACGACACCCGCGCCCCGAGCTGCTGACCGGTTCGATGGGCCCGTTATGCCCCACCCCTGCAATGCTTTCTCGAAGGGCAGGGGTGAGCGCAGTGCTCATGCTGACCGGGGTGTGTGTGTGTGTGTGTGTGTGTGTGCTGGGAGAGTGAATTGGTGCCTTTTCTTTCTTAAAGGAAAAAAGCGGGGGCGGGGGGGGGGGGAATGAGAGACAAGAGGGGGAGGGGATCTCTTTTATGGGAACAAATTCGGCTGGTGAAAGAGAGACACTTTCGAGCCCCGAGCCCCGAGCAGCTCGAAAGCTTGTCTCTTTCGCCAACAGAAGTCAAAAGTCCAATAGGAGATATTGCCTCCTCCACCTCGTCTCTCTGATATCCTGGGACAAACTCGGCTGCAGCAACAGGAAAAGGCGCTTAGTTCTCTTTCGAGAGAGGTGTCTCTCTCTTTTGCACAAGCGTAGGCCCTGATCCTGGAGTCAGATGCCTGGGAATGCAACCCTGTCCCTGGGCAGAGCTCAAGGGGCTCAACTGGTGTCCTTGTGAGCACAAACACGTATTGATCACATTGCAGGACCGGGGCCTTGAACCGCTGCTCTCCGTTTGAGCGGCAGGAGATGGGCTGTGATTAAAAGGACTCCGAAACATGCCGCGGCAATCGCTGGCAGACATCTCCGGGATGCTAAGAAGGTGGGATGGAGCAACTGGTTTAAATAATTACTTCCTGTTTCAATTAACCCTTATTAAACACTATTGAGAGGTCCCCTGTAATTAGCTCAGGATTAGAACACAACAGAACAGTTGTATTTCCTGTGATTATTACAGTAGCCTTCGAGGTCTCAGTCGAGGATTAGGGCCCCATGATGCTAGATATACACTTTGGGAGAGAGTCCCTGCCCGCAAGGAGGTTGTGATTACATTAAAGACCATTAAGGTAGCAAAAAAATGAAACCCTCCAAAGTTAAGAAGTGCCCAGTTAAAGCTTCCTGTGAAAACTTGCTGCAAAGGGGCTGAATTCTGGGGCAGTCTTTGACCCCACAATCACATACGGGGTAGGAAGCATTTTTTCTGCCTGGGTAAATGGGCGGATTTTTCCCTCCCGTCTTTCTCCGAAACAGCCGAACGTTCTTAGCGGAAACTTTCCCCAGAAATCCAGCCCGGGGCAGGTAGAACGGTGGACGTTCGGCAACGTTTAAAAGCAAGCCCAGGCTGCATGTTAGAAGGGAGAGAGTCCCACGCGCAGCGCTAGGCTTTGCTCCCGGCGCCGTCCGGAACAAGGGTGGCTGAGCTGACCTAGCTGCAGTCCCAGAACAGCAGCTGTCTTATTGCGGCCTCAGCGAAGATTCAGCAAAGCAGCTGCATTTATTTTGCCAGGGCGAAGAAGACGCACGATGCTCTTTCCACCCTTCCTCGCGCCTCTGGGGCAAAGTGGCTGCGTTTGGAAACTGTCTGCACCCCGGGGGGATTCATTCCCTCCCTCTCTGCCCCCATGGCATCACGGGCACCTGCGGAAAGCAGGCGCCAAGGGCTACCTTCAGGGTGCGCTTCTGCCAACTCCAAGAGTCCAAAAGCCATGATGCAGAGCCCAGAAAATCATGAGAGTTTGTTTAAAACAATAAGACATTCTGGGAGCTTTTTATTTGCCTTCTAGTTTTCTGGGCCTTTAGGATTAGACCAGGGCTCGTATTTTGAAAAAAAAAAAAAATTACACACACACACCCAAGCTAGAAATGTATTTTAACAAGAGAGAGAGAGAGCTGGGAGTCTCACCTCATCACAGGACTCCGGGAGCTGGGGCTTGGTGAAAAACACCCAGTATCGGGAGACTAGCGATAAAGGCCCAAGCACTGGCGGGTGCGTGGAGAATCCAGCACCACAAGGCTTTAAGGAAGGGGGCGAGACGGGCCATCTCAGAGCGCCCCCTCGCAGCAGAGCACGGCATTGCAGCCTCCCTGCCTCAGTTTCCCCACCTGCCCCAGCTGCAGATTGGACTCGGCAGGCAACAAGTAACAGCGTCCTTTAGACTCAGGCCGACCAGAGCCCGAAACAAACTCCTTTCCTGCCAGGCTGTTCCCAACTGCAAGGGCTCAGGCTAGCCCCAAGCTTCAGCCAGCTTCTAACCCCACCCTACCCCCAGAGGAGCTGAACAAAGCAGCCCCAGCTGCTGGGCTCTCTGCCTCTAGGGCCAGCACCCAGCCCAGGTGTAGCGAGGCCGGGCTAATGGGACAGGGCTGGCTGGCCTCAGGCTGCCCTGTTCCCAGGGCATTTTCCAGCTCAGAGGGGACTCTCTAAAGCTATCCCCCGTCTGGCACCATTTTCCAGTGTAAGGGTGAAATCCTGGCTCCGGGGAGTCAGTGGCAAAGTTCCCATTGTCCCGGTTGGGCTAGGATCGCCTCCCAGGCTGGAGGGTCAAAGTTCAGCACCTAACCCCTGTTGACAGGCAGCCCTTGTGAGTTAGGAGGCAGCGTGACCTAATGGATAGAGCACTAGCCTGGAGCCCTGGGTTCTAATCCTAGCTCTGGCTTGCTGGGGGTGACCTTGGGCAAGGCACATCTCTGCTCTGTGCCTCAGTTTCCCCATAGATAGATATTGTTATGGTGGGGAGGGTCCATGGGAAGCAGGGCAGATTTACACTGCAGGCCAGCTCCACCCCCTCTTCCCTGCCCAGTGCAGTCCCCCCAGGTTGCGTAAAGAGGCCAAAGGCCAGGCAGACCTGGGATGGGGACGAGAGCTGCGGAGGTGAAGACTCTTGCACCCGCAGGAGTGCAGGGGGATGGGAAGGCTTCTGAGCCCACAGGAGGGTGCACTGCTGGAGGCTCAAACCCTCTTTGTTTCCATCCCCAGGAGCTGACGTCTGGGACAATCAGGGACCCCTCCTCTTCAGCACATTTAAACCCAACGGCCTCAGCAAAGACGACGACGCGGACGAGCCGGCCCAGCTGGACAGTGCCAGTGCCGGGCTCAGCATGGCGCCAGCCGGGGCCCAGAAGGAGGAGCAGCCTCCTGGCTCTCAGAGGGACCAGAGCACCTACACCAGGGTAGGAATCGGGAGCTCTCGATCCAGCCCCTTGCGGCTTCCTGTCACGGCACCACCGTCCCGGGAGGTGGAGGACTGGGGAGGTGTAGGACAGCTCCGAGTATTCCCCCATTCTGCAGGGGGGACTGTTCCCTGGCTCCCTCCACCCCTGATGCCCAGAAGGGGCCGAACCCTCACGACTGCCTTAGCAGAACGCTGCAAAGATGCCCCCTCCCTCCGGCTGAACTGCGGCTGGGCGGGTGCTGGGGGCTTTGCCACACAGAGCTGGCTTCTGCAAGGGGGGCGGGGGGGCAGTGTTTTTAATCATCCTGGGACACCTGCCTGGGCCAGTCACCCGCTCACGGCATCTCACCCGGGTTCCTTATCAGAGAGGCTGGGGCCTTTGGTCCTAGAAGGACAGAAACCCCCCGGAGGATCGTCTCTGGAAGCAGAAGCCTCTGCTTGAGAAGCCAGCAATTAGCGCCCTGGCGGCGTCAGCATAAAGGGAACCCCAAGGGAAGGGCCTTCGCCAAGGGTGCGAGGCCTCTCCTGCCCTCGCCGGGCCCAGGCTCAGGGCTCGGTGCTCCGCCTGCCACATCCACCATGCTGCGGGGTAGGGGGGCTCCCCTCAGTCACTGCTTGCCCCAGCTTGGCACTAAGGGGGGCTGCGGAAGGACATGGCCCCCATCTCCGCCACACACACCCCCATCTTGGCCTCTGTTGCTCTCACTCCCTCAGGCCCCGCTCAGCTCGTGGCCGGCGGCCGGCGCCAAGCTGAGCTGGTCTCTGCTCGGGGACCCCGCGCAGGGAGCGGAGACGCGGGCGAGGCTGGGGCCCGGCCCGGCCCCTCCCGAGGCCCCGTCGGCGCTGCAGGCCCGGACCCGGGCGTGGTTCGAGCGCACCCAGGCGAGCCGGATCCGCCAGCAGGGGGAGCTGCCGCCCTGGTTTCACGGCTTCATCAGCAGGAGGTGAGGGGCCGGGGGGCGCCTGGCAGGTACCCCGGAGCCGGCGGTGGGAGGTACGTGGCTGGCTGGCCCCACAGCAGCGTCCCCAGGACCCTGGGGCTGTTCCCACAGGCAGCCCCATGCCCTGCTGCCACAAATAGGGCTAAGGAAGGAGTTTCGCCCTCCTGCGTAAATTAAGGGAGTGGGGATGACCAGGGAGCCAGGACTCCTGGGTTCTTTCCCCAGCTCCTCTGCTAACGAGCTGGATTTGCTCCCACTCGCTGCATGCCAGGACACAGGAGCCTGCAGGAGCCCCCACGCCTGGCCTGCCTCTTTCCAAGCCCGGGGCGGGGGGCTGAGATATTGTTCCCGAACTACCAGCAGCACCTACCCCGGCCCTACCAGGCCTCCCCTCTCACCCAGGAGCGGCTGCTTCCCGCCCGGGTTCTTTCTGACCCCCTTCGTCCTTCCCCCACAGGGACACGGAGCAGCTGCTGCAGGAGAAGCCGCTGGGCTCTTTCCTGATTCGCTTCAGCGAAAGCACCGTGGGATTTGTCCTGTCGTACAGGTGAGGTCACCTGGCCGCCCCTTGCGCCTAAGCCAGCCCCCCAGCTGCACCCCCCCCAACCCCACTCGCTGCCTCTGTGCCCCGCCAGGCCCCCATCAGTGCTGGTTGCTGAGCGTCGCACTGTGTAGGGGGGCCGGTCGGGCGTCTCAGGGCTAGGGATCATTGTTATTACGTGGCCCAGCTGCCTGGGTGGGGGGACAAGGAGCCACACAGCGCTGGTGCTGTGGGTAACGTGATCGTGGGAGCACCTCCTCCAATCCCCCCGGCCTCCCCGGTTCCTTGAAGACCTGAGCCAGACCCACGGGGCTCATTCACTCTGGTGCGGTTGGAATTTCACACACCCCCCCCCACCGAGTTGGTTTCTCTCCGGGCTCCAGGGGCAGAGATCGCTGCCGGCACTTCATCCTAGACCAGCTGGAAGACGAGTGCTACATGATCCTCGGAGAGGACAGCGCCCACGCCGAGCTCCAGGGCCTGCTTCAGCACTACACCACCACCCCCGTCACCCCCTACTACGAGTTCCTGACAGCGCCGTGCCTCAGGGTAAGAGAGCGGCTCACCCGGAGCGCCTGGCATCCCACCGCGCGCCCAGGGATCACTGGAATGCCGCCACTGCCATCACAAGACAGGCACAGGAATGTGCTGGCTGGCTGGCGTGTATCACCACTGCCCTCTGTTGGAGGGGTCAGAATTGCTCCAGTGTGTGTCATAGGCCCTGTACTGCTGATGGGGATTCTCCAGGCCAAGCAGCGTGGGTCTGGGCTTGTGCAACATCAGGGGCTGAGGTGAGCACCATGACAGCCGTGGAATCCGAGGCACCCTAGGAAGAGAACCCAGGTGTCCTGACACCCAGCCCTGTGCTCTGTTCTCCCCACTACGCCCTGCACCCTAGGAAGAGAACCCAGGTGTCCTGACACCCAACCCTGTGCTCTGCTGCAGTTTGTTATTTTTATTGCCGTAGCACCTAGGAGTCCCAGTCATGGAACCAGACCATGTTGTGCTAGGCGCTGTACAAACAGCTGGTCCTAACCGCTGGGCCGTGCTCTCTCCCCCCTCTCTTTTAACGTCACATCTATCGCTCAGGAGCTTTTCCCTTTGCCACAGAGCGACAAGAGCCAAGAGAGCGGTGGGATCCCGGCTGGAGCCGAAGCAGGGTCCGGCACCCCACCCGAGCCAGCAAATGTCCCCCCGGCAGCAGACGGCCACGCATACAGCCTGGTTCTCAGACAGCCCCAGGCGCCCAGTCAACAGACCCCTCCCTGCCCGCTGGCTGCAGAGCAAAGGAATGAGGGATGCCCTTCGGAGGTAAACATGGACACCGACAAACGGGGGGAGGAGCAGGGCTGCGTAGACGGAAGCTGACTTCGTTTCATTCCTCCCTTAGGCGCCCTGTTCCGTTCCCCTGCTCCCCGCCAAGGCTGGCCCCGCTCAGAGGCCGAGCAGCCCTGGGCAAGAGGCAGGGGCCTCTGCGGAGCCGTACGCCCACGTCAGCAAAGCACCCGGCCCCGCCGAGTGGCCCACGCCGGCCCAGCCCACGGAGGCCAAGTACCAGCAGCTGATGCGCTTCCACACCTACGCCGAGCCCCGCGAGGGCTTCCCGCCCCCCGAACGCCGCATCTACTACGAACCCGACGAGCCCATCCCCTTCTACGCCATGGGGCGGGGCTCGCTGCCCGGCCCTGACCCCGAGAACGTCTACGCGGAGGTGGAGCTGGCGCGCCGGGCCTGGCCCCAGGCTCCACCCAGAGTCCTGCAGGACACGGCCACCACCCTGCCTCGGGGCTCATCCAGACCTCCCGCCGAGCCAGCCCCAGGACACCGCAGGCTCCTCCGGAGCATGTCGGGGCAGGGGTCCCGGAGGAGGCGGCTGCCCGCAGCTCTCGCCGTCGAGGGGGGCCAGGGGAGGCCGTCTGGCCCGTCCTCAGAGGTGGGTGCCACGGGGAAGGACAAGTGGGGAGCTGCACTTTAAACGGCCACAAGGGGGCAGGACAAGTCGAGTCTGGTGGGCCCTAGGTCGCTGGTTCAAATCCAGCTGGCTATTCACGCCGCGCTGGCTGTTTGGGGGCCTGTGTGCAATGAGTTTGGTGGGGCTCAGTCCCGATCCTAGTGGGTGGGGGTCTCTCCCACAGAACCCACCAGTGCCGTTGTTGTCAGACGCTGCCGGGGTGGTGCTCTGCTCTTGTTCGATGATGATAACAGCCGGCTGCGGCCGTGTGTTCCCGCTGCGTGCTGCCCCGGCTCTGTGCAGATCGCTGGCACAGCAAACCCCGGGAGAACCCCCAAAGACCACAGATGTCCCCCCGACAATGGACACAGCTCAGTCAGTGGCGGGACTGTCCACTGCCCCCTAGGCCGGACCAAGACGACCACTCAGGGATGCGTTCTTATACCCGGGTGCTAATAGATTACTCATCACGCCTGGCCCCTTGAGGTGCTGCCTCTCCCCTGGTACGTTGGTTCGAACAAACAAGCCTATCCATCATCTTGTCCTTTTGACCCTGTCTTTAGGATGAGTCCGCCGGTTCCTTGCTATCTCTGTGGAATGTGCTCGTGCCGAGATGTCCTGGTGCCATCCGGGCACACGTTCTTATTAGTGCTTATGCACTTAACACGTGCCTCTAACAGCCCTTTTCTTGCCAATTTCTGTGAGCAGGGCCTGCCCCTGGTTAAGCAATGCCTTGACTATTACTCTGATTCAGGCCTCAGGCCGGGCCTCTATCTTTCAGGGCCTCATTTTACTACAGCCATTTCCCCCTCTGCTGGTCGAGACACCGCCAAGGGGACTGATTTCCCCTGAACCTTCCACTATTCTGGAGTATTATGGGAATGCCTAGAGGCTGCACCTGAGAGCAGGGCCCCGTTGTGCTGGGTGCTGCAGATACAGAGCAAAAGCCTGTCTCTGTCTTCCAAGCTCCGTAGAGACGGCAGAGGGTGGGAGGGGAAACTGAGGCGCAGAGCAGGGACATGACCAAGCTCACCCAGCGGAGCAGTGGCAGAACTAGGAACAGAACCCAGCTTCCCTGAGTCGTATGCCAGCGCCTTATCCACAGACCCATGCTGCCTCAAGCCTGAGGCATATTGGTGGGGGATGATACATGGAGTGGGGGGGCGGGGAGGGTGATCTATTGTTGTCCCTGCTAGGTGGGTGCACCAGGAATCCCTGTCCCCAGCGCTGCCCGTCCCACGCCGCTCCCCGGCGCCACACGGCCTGAATAGGAATGGTGCAGAGCAATTCTGCACCCCTTTCACTTTCCCCCTCTCTCCTCCTTCCTCTCAGAACCCGCTGGAGTTTGACGACCCGGTTTACGGCAGGAAGGCAGCCACCCTGGCCAGATCGGCGGCCACCAGGGGCCAGGAAGGTCTAGAAAACATTTATGAGCTGATTTCTGGAGACCGTCCTAGCCCGCACGCCTCAGGGAGCAGTAATTCCTAGGTAGGTAGTAGGGAAAATCCAGAAGAAATTAGGTAGGCAGAAGGGGAAAGTCAACCCTTATGCATCATGTCAGCCCCCAGCTAGTGTCCACACCCACTGGGGCAAACACCACCGCAAGGCGCAGGGGGACTCGGGCCGTGGGCCAGATCCAGTGTCCATTGCAATGAGCCTGGATTTCATCAAGGGTAGGATCAGGCCGTCGGTGGCTGTACAGAGAGAGAAAGAGCACGAGGCCCATGCACCACTGCAGCGCTGAACCTACCCCCTGGGCGAGTGTCATTTTTGGATTCTCACACTCCACCCTGTGGCCTGACTCTGGCTCTCAAACCCTGGAGCGATTGAAGGGGTCGGGGGGACTGGATTTCATTAATCTCAAAGGAGAATGGGGAAAGGCATTTCTTGGAGTCGTCTACAACATTTTTGAGGGGAAAATTTGTTTTTAATTAAAAAAACCAAACCACTTGTAGGCTAAACTGACGGGAGCCTCCCTTCAAAGGCGGGTTACAATTTGAACACAGACTTGAACATGAAAGGGAGGCAGTGTGGACTAGGGGCTGGCACACAGGTCAGAATCAAGTTACATCGGTTCTAGGCCCAACTCTGCCACTTGCCTGCTGTTGTACAAGTCACTTTGCCGCTCCGTGCCTCAGTTTCCCCCATCACTAAAATGGAGATAATGATACTGACCCACCTTGAGATGGATGGGTGATATTCAGCCATCTTTGCACTCCCCGTAAGCAGGGGCTGGGCCCTCTATGGTTCTCCGCCCATGCCCCCAATTCACCTCCTACCCCGGCCGATGGGAGCAGGGCCCTTTCACCAGCTCCACACTACCCGGAGAGCTAGGGGATCCTCAGCCAGCCATTTCCATCCGCTCTGCGGCCCCTTTGCACGCCAGGGCAGCATCCGTGGGTCTGAGTTACTGAGAACCAGGCCCACGGAGCTGCATCTTTATATTCATCGCAGTGCCTACGTTCTACAGCTCTTCAAAGACACTGGCCCGGCCTGTTTGCTGGCTGGTTTATCTGTAAGCCAGGAGCACAAAATTAACTCTGGCGCAGTGAAAATAGCCAGCCACAGCCACCCGCAACCGAGTGAAGAAAGAGACAGGACAGAGAACCATGAGATGGAGGGGACACTTGGGGGTCTTAAGCTCTTAGGAAGTTGCTAGATTTTCTCACAGGTCTTTACGTTTTCTGCCATCTAAATAGCAAAAAGTCACACGCTCCATAGCTGGTGTCATTACACCCCCCACCACAAGCTCCCTTCATATCCCCCAGCGAGCCCTGACCCCCAGCCCCTGCAGTGCCCCCCCCCCCGAGCTGGGAAGAGGAAAATGGCTAACCCCCGGCCCTTTGGGACGCTTGACAAGCATTTCCACTCTTCGCAGAGCTCTCCTGCATACAAGGCAAGCCGGCAGGACACCCACTGCCAAGGGTTCCGGGGCTTGAGAGCCGCCGGAGAAGACGTCTTCCCCATCAGCTGCTCTCCGGGACACAGAGTTGCTGCAGACATAAGCCCTCAAGACACTGCACGTTGGTGCGTAGAGCAGCCTGCTCCGTGAAGTCAAGGATCACGCGTTCTTGCGCTCGCCCCCACTTCCAAGGGTGGGAGATTCGGGAAGCAGGGAAGATCTTCCCATCGAAAGGCCAATAAGATCCAACGCCAATAAAAAACCCAGCGAGGTCCTCGTCTCACAGAGTCTCTTCCTCCCAGCTACGACACCAGCGTCGTCGGTTTTCCCATCCCTCCTGCTCTCAGTTGCTTGGTACTCAAGACTCATGCCTTTTTTGGACCCATGATGTCATCTCCTCCCCACCCCCAGAGGGGGGTCTTTGCTTCCTGGTGTCATTGGGCAGCCGTAGGAGCTGGTCATGGGGTGGAACTACCAAGTCCAGATGGGGTGACGAGCACCCTCTGGTGTCGACGGAGATTCCCACTGACTTGAAGCCGCAGAGCTGCTCAGATAAGAAAGATTCTTATTTTTAAATAAGGGGAATAAACAGAAGCAAATGGGATGAAATCGATCTTGCATGCAGGGCGGGCAGCATTTAAATCCTGCTTCAATGAGGGGCGGGCCTCAGGGTTTAAGTTCCACGTTAAGTCCTAGGGACCCTCCGCTGCTTGATCGGGAACCATGATGGGCTGTATCTCGCTCCCACTTCTCAGGGCAAGAATTTATCACCGCCACCCGCTGTCTGGAAATAAAAACGATGAGCCTTCACTGAGCCGAGAACTGCCCTGAAGGTGTCTTAGCATCCTCCAAGAGAAGGAATAGAAGGAAAAGTATTTGATCCCGATGCTGCTCAGCCCGAGCACAGCTCTAATTCCTCCCTGATGAGTCGACAGGCAGGTTCAAAGGCAGCATTTTCAGAGAGGAAGGATGGTCGTTAGGTTCTGGCCCAGTAGCAGAGACAGGACCCGCCCTGTGTCATCGCTGCTGCAAGGAAGTTAGGAGCAGCACGGGGAGAGGCACAGAGGGTGGAGGTACTGGGGGATGTGGGAGCAGAGTGGCAGTGTTACAAAATGGATGGATTGTGGAAAGTGGTAGGCAGGAAATGCGGCACGCCACAAGGATGGTTTGTGAGAAGTCACATCGCCCTGGGGAGAGTGGCTGAGGGTTCCACTAACACACAGAGGAAAGGCCTAGGGAACGCTGCAGTTAGGAACAAAAAAATAAATCTCTCAAAGCCAGAAAATTCAGAGTGAAGGTGAACCTTACAAGAAATCCTAAACATGTGAAAGGTCCCTCTCATGGGGGTGATCGGACTCAAAAGTGTGCACCTGGCAACGTGGCTACTAAGCAGCAGGTGGCCAGAGAGCTGGTGTCTGCCTGATTCTTCCCCCTTCTCCACCCCAAGACTTAGCACTTCTTTGTGGGGAGGGCAGCTGCAAACCCCACCACCGAACAGACCAGCATAAAAGCAACTGCCGAGCTCATATGAGCAGGCATCTGGGCCAATAGGCCCCTCCATGATTCAGCTCTGCCGGGAGAAGCTATTTGAATGTTCCATGGCCCTGAAGTCGCCCTTTAAACCCCGGCTTTCCCTTCACACATCACCGGCAGGAGAAAGGCCTGAGACGCTGGCGCTTTGAGAAGCAGCCATCTCTTCAGCCCCTCACTGACCTGTGACGGCCCCAGCTGTTGGCAATTCCAGGGAAGGAGGGAATAGTTCTGGTTTCCACCTTTTGCCCAGCAGAGTCACCTCCTATTCTACGATATAGAAATACTGCCAATTCTCCGGCACAAAGTCGCCTGGGTATGTTTAGAGTAGTCCCAGCTCTTCAGAGTCCTGGCCTTGATTCCCATTGATACTAAGGCTCGGTCTACACTGCAGACCTACATCAGTACCACTGCATCGCTCAGGCGCGAGGGAAATCTACACCCGAGTGCCGCAGTCATACCGACGGAACCCCGGCTGTACGCAGCACGGCTTCTCCCATCAGCATAGCCACACCTCTCGGGGAGTCCCTACACCGACAGGAGACGCTCTCCCCTGCCGGTGTACGTAGCATCTTCACTAAGCGCTACAGCAGAACCATTACAGCACTGTATGTGTAGACAAGCCTTATGGCTCCTTTTCCTTAAGGAAAGGGGCCTTAAAGTGGGGGCAAGTTACAGCTGAACCCACTGTAACGCTCCATGCCAGTAGGGTGCAACAATCCCCTCCCCTGGAGAGGCAAGCAGAGGGATGGTTTGGTTCGGTTCATTTAAAAGTTGTATTCCTTTATCAAATCTCTTTTCAGAGGATTTCACTGTACAGATACGATATGAATAAATTACTCAACAGTAACTTTATTCTGGTCACTGGAACACTCAAAAGGGGCTTTGCAAAGTACTAAAACATCCAGGGAACTAACCCATAAATCAGATTTTAAAATACCGTCAGACTTCATTCACCAGGTACCCCCCCGCCCCCGGAAGAGGGTAGATGGGAGCATGTTGCCCTTTGGCATTTTCCTCTATGGAATTGCCACAATCAACAGCTTTAGTTGTGGTACAACAAATAAAACCTTTGATGTCGGGAATGTAACTTAAAGAACTGGACCGACTGGCTCCTTGCTTCAGCATTATAAGAGTTTGGCAGCAAACAATGAACTAGGAAGTGAGGCCAGCAAGAATGGATAGATACACACGTCTTTGGAGAGCAGGCTTGTGTATTATTTGCAAACATGTCCATCTCTGCCTCTGGGAAGTCCAGCAGCTTAAGTGAAATGAAGAAACTCATTTTTCAAGTGTTCCGTGAAACAAGTTTAAGTCTAGATATTGTCTCCCTTTTCCAGCCAGGTGGGTGGAGTTAACATTTCAACCAGAGTTGATGCCTCAGCAGGAACTAGGAGTTATACAGATAAGCTGATAGGTTAAAAACAATGTGCTGGCAGCAGCTTTTGCCTAGGTTTGGATTATTACAGGAAATACTGCTGTGACTTCAGTTCACCGCGAGCTGCAGGGCACCATCTCACCCCAGAAATACTTGGATTCAACTAGTATTTGGATCAGATTTTTACAGCACTCTGGGCCTTGGCTTGGGGACTCACACCCACACCTACCCCGTTCTTATACGTCCCAGAGCTTACAAGAGCTTCTTGTGCTGGCAGAGGAAACCAGAATATCTTCCGTGGAGTCCGGAGATTGGGGGTATCTGTGCCCTGTTTTCAAACTGTTAGCCAACATTCACCTTGAAAACAAAAATTTTCCCGCCAAAGTGACTCAAAATTTACAGGAGGGCAGGGCCAGGAAAACAAAATAACCAGACACACTTCAAACCTGCTGAGATTGCTTGTAAGAGACATGTGTCTACACAAGTACAAACTGAGCTATCCCAAAGGGTTTTTCAAATAATAATAGTAATACAAAAAGTTTGCCCTTGAAACTGCCTTTCAGAAAGGAAATTACACTCTTGACACACAGTAGGTCCAAAGAAAGGAGCAGTGTTGGACTTGGAAATTTATTGAGACTCTACCTAAGGTTCTGGTGACTAAAGAAAAAAATTGGTAGTCTGTACACCTACAGGATGAGAGCTCAAAACCTTGCGCCAGTCACGTCCTCTTTGGACAAGTCTGTGGCTGTCCAGTGCTAGAGTCCCCAGCTGCACGAACCAGACTTGATTTGAACCTTCTACATTATCATTAAAAAAAAATTACAGCGCGGGTTTCAGAAATGGTTAGTATTTAACCCTTCTCTTCACAGACAGGGGAGTGCTGTATCCTCCCACCCACACAGTTAGATCCAGGGGCCTCCTCAATTCCTGTAGCCCAGGAGGAGTCTGACATGGTAGGTCACCTGGGCTAATGCCCACAGAATAGGAGAGGAGCTAAAATCCGTATTTGGCTTGGGTCTGACGCCGGCTGAGTTTGTTTTCGGACCATGTGTTTTTCAGTTCCAACTCTCGCTCCTTCGCCTGCAGAAAAGGGGGTGGAGAAGAGATCAAAATCAGAACAGTTGTTCATTGTTCTAATAGTCCTTTGCCCTTCTCTGTCCCTTCACAATGAGAAGCTCAGAGCACTTGAGTTAGTTCTCTGGTACCATGGTTATGGGTTTTCAATCGTGGACCCCTAAAAAATGTCAAAGGGAGATGCGGCCCGCTTTGGAAATCTGAGACAGTCTTCGGACCCCCAGGGGTGTGCAGACCACAGGTTGAAAACCACTGGTGTAATATAAATATCCTGATAGAGACCTAAATTAATAGACAGGGGCTGCCTACGCATCACTGCACTGATGTTTGAAATGCCACTTCCTTTGGGGTGGAGCCCTAGCAGCCACACAGCAATGCTACCTGATCTAAACGAGGAAATGTATCATCTTGTATCCAGTTGAAACTTGGGGGTGGAGGTGGCTGCAGAGAAGCCAAGCGAAAACAATGCTCGGAGTCCCTAGTCATGTGAGAAGCGCCATGGGGTCCTTAGTGGCCCCAGGTGGCCAGGCCCTCTGGTTTAAGGTCCATCCACAGCAGCACGGCACCCTTCAACTTGTGCTGGGACACTGGCTCGGTGCGGATTCCTGCAGCAGCTAGTTCCTTAGAGGTCTCACCCCGGGAGACTCCCCAAGAGATTCATTCACAGACACATATCAAGTCTCAAAAGCCCTGTGGAGCAGGCATTCCACACCCCCGCAAAGGGAGGGGACTGGGATCACAGCAGGTTAATGTGCCTCAAACCCACACAGTGAGACAACGCAGAGCCAGGGACAGACCCCAGAAGCCCAGACTCTCGTTCCAACCACTAGTCCACACTCCCTTCAGCCAACTCTAACAGTGGGTGGCTAACCCCGTGGCCTCACGCCACTGACCTCCAAACACAAACCTATGATAAACCATCTCTCTAAAGCTCCACATCGGGGTGCTGGGCCTCAGGTGGGAGGAGAAAATATTCCGCTGAGGAAGGCAACCTCACCCTCCAGCCAGGAAGCCAGAAGTGGTGGTGGTGATATCCCAGCAACAGGAGGCCAGCTGCCATCTAGTGGCAAGATACCACTGGCTTCAGCATTACATGCAGCCCCAGCTGGGAGGGAGGGTGGCGAGGCGGGGAGGTCAGAGGGGTTATCAGAGATCTACCAGAAATACCTTTAGAGGTACTGTCTGTCAGGATCCTCTGGCCTGGGCTTTCCTAGTGTTACGGTTGTGCTGCCCACTGAGAGGCTGGTACACCTAATCGAGTGTCTGGGAAACCCAGAGAAGCTGCACATACTGCCAAGCTCGCCAAAGGGAGGTCCAGGCTGTAAACTGTTTGCATGAACCCTCTCGACCTACCTCTGTTGTTCGGTTTCCCTATGCGGTAGGCATACTCTGTTAGCCTGCTACCACAGCTCCATGGTGGAGCTCTCTCTCATGGTGCAACAAATCCATGACTTCAGACAAGCCTCAAGGCTGTCTGCCATTCCAGACACCCCTGGTGTCACTGCACTCTCCTCTACCACGGGGCTTTGTCGTCATCTCCTAGGGCTTTTTTCTTCTGCAGATCAGCCATGCATATACCAGCCAGCACAGCACAACAGAGGCAGCACATTCACCCCAGCTGCGGAGGACGGAAACAGGCAGAAGGAAGTGGCTTGCATTACCCTCGAATGACCCTTTCTGGTAGATGCATGGTACATGAGAGTTGAGAGGGAGATGAGGGATACTCAGGGCTCGGGTGGGATCTCAGAAGACACCGCAAATGGATTCAACCCAAGGGCAGAAATTATTGATGCACCAACAGCGGGCTCAGCTCTGTGCAAGGAGCAAAGGAAGCCCTGGCCTCTGCCCCATACAGCCTGCTGCAGTCCTCAACTCCCCCCACAAAACCACTGCGGATTTCAATGGGAATTCTTTGTGCATAGATTGAGGTCTGCCTGATGTAGGACACAAGGGGGGGGGGGGCTCTCTCTTGCAGAAGTTATCGACGCCATCAGCTCATTTCCACTGACACTCTCTGCTCTTACGCGATAGCACATTTGTAACATTGTCAAGGGCTGTTTTCACACCCATGGTAGGCAGCTGACCTGGTGGATCAGGTACGTGATCTGGTGTTTTCTTCTCTGCTGTCCTGTGGGCTGCTCTCCTTTTTTCTAAAGGAAAAACAAATTCAAAATGACTATCAGTGCTGGAAAGATCCTGCCCCGGCTAGTGAAATCAGTGAGGGATGGTGTCACATGGACAGGAAGCCAATGCTGCAGAAACCAGAAGTGTTTGGTTTGTTTTAAAGTCCTTGACAAGAGCCGTGGTAGATTCTCCATCACTGGCGATTTTTTTTCTTTTAAAAGATAAGCTCTAGTTTAAAAGGAATTATTGTGAGGAAGGTCTCTGGCCTGTGCTGTACAGGAGGTCAGACTAGATGGTCATGATGATCCCTTCTGGCCTTGGAATGTATGAATCTATACAGCAGATCCCATGCTAAGGCAGCTCCAAGTCAGTCTTCACTGCTCACACACTGGGGCTAAGCACCTGTTTCAAGATGCTCTGCAGCCATGCTGTGCCAAATTACTCTGTACTTAAACAGCACCTTCCTCCACGCGCTCTGAATTTCATGAACACCGATCAAGCCTCACAGCAGATACAGAAGCTCAGTGTTATATACCCATTTTACAGAGAGGGGAATGGAAGCAGAGACAAGTGAAATGGGTTACAAGGTCGCAGCCAAGTTGGGAATAGAACCCAGATCTCCCAATCCTGAGTCTTCTGCTCAAACCCCCAAGCCATGCTGCCTCCTCGTGCCTGCTACATGGGAAGTTTTAATTTTGCAATTCACTATTTCTGTGGTCAATCAATTGCACTAAATAATAGCTGTTACTCTTTCTATTAGGGGAGTGCTCAGAGGCACGGATCAGGATCATGCTGTGCTTAGTGCTGTACAAATCCATTCTACTCTATACAGGGTTGCATAGTCCTTACATAACTGTAGATTCGAGTGCCTTACAAATCAAGATATGGTCCCTACCCTGAGCAGTGAGCTAGCTGTGGGTTAAGTTCTCAGGGTCTAGCAGCACTTCGGGGCCATCACCAGAGCCTTCCTGCTTTAGTTGTTCACTCCCAACAACCTCCCTGCAAACTTCATTGCTGTCCCATAACTGTTGGTTTCCAGTGATCGGCTTGGGAACAGCACCACCATACAGGCCGCACTGCGTTCCCGATGGCTTCCCAGACGCCCTTCCCTTTGCTGCTGGATAACTGGAAAGGTGTATCCTTTAATTTCTATTCCCCTCTACATTAGATTCACAGACTGTAAGGCCACAAGGGACCACTAGATCACCTGGTCTGATCTTATGTATTTCAAAGGCCAGAGACTCTCACCCAGCTACTCCTGTGTTGAATCCAATAACTTGTGTTTGGCTAAAGCATCTTCCAGAAAAGCACTCTGTCTAGATTTGAAGAGTTCAAGAAATGGAGAATCCACCACTCCTCTTGGCCATTTGCTCTTGACGGTGCATATTATTTCTAATTTGTATCGGTCTGGCTTTAACTTCCAGCCATTAGTTCTTGTTCTGCCTCTTTCAGCTTGACTAAAGAGCCCTTTAGTACCCAGTGTTTTCTCCCCCATCAAAGCTATCTCTTGATCTTTTTGATAAACTAAAGTCTCTCACTTGTAAGGCATTTTCTCTAGGCCTCAAATCATTTCTGTAGATCTTCTCTGCACCCTCTCCAATTTTTCAACATTCCTTTTAAAACGCGAGCACAAGAAATGGATGCAGTATTTGCCTCGCCAGTGCAAATCAGAGATGTGAAAACGAGTTCCCTTAGGCCCTGAAGGGACAGCCGAGCAGCAGCCCCATGGCTTGCCATTCCTCGGCTACCCATTTACTTATCTGACCCGCACCTGAGCGGGTTCACAATCATTCATGGATTTTATCCTGAACATCTCCTTTTTACAGATGGGGAACTGGGACACAAGGTCGATTAAATGACTTGCCCCTGGTCTGGGAACTGAAGGCAGGCCTTTTGCAGCCTGGTCCAGTGCTCTACCCACTAGGCAATACTTCCTACCCATACCTTGCTGAAAGATTTCATGGTCTTCTCCTCGGTTAAGGATTTGGTCATCCATTGCTGAGCCCCACTCAGCTGATCATCCCCTTTGATCTCCACAAAGTTGATCTCTTCCCTCCCACGGTTCCGCTTACCTTGGAGACGCTTGAACTGAGAGAGCAATTAAAACAAAGGTCAGAAGAGAATTACGCTCATATTACATGGCTGATACACCATACTAAGCAAAGGTGACTGGGGCTTGCAATGATCTGCGGTGCTGGGCCATGACCATGCTCATCTTCCCAGACAGAGAGTCCTTCTTTTATAGTATCACTCTGCTCTTCTACAGATCAACAGATCTCAACGCTCTTTACAAACAGTGAGCCCCACAAACTATCTCCCCCACCCCTAACCCATGAGGTAGGGAAATGATGTTAAAGATGGAGAAACAGAAGCAAGTGAAGACATTTGCCCAGTCACTGGCAAAGCCAGGAATAGAACTGAGCAGTCCTGGCTTCCACACACCCCATTCTAAGAGTCAAGGAAGCACTGAAAATGTTGTCACTGGCAAATCTACACAACTGAACACGTCTCAAAAGCAACACAGCAGAGTGGTGGCATATGAAATGAGCTGAGGCAGCTGGAAGGGAATTGCACACAACAGACAGTGCTTTCTGCAGCATCATTTGATTCCAGATGCCGGCTTTGCTGGCAGTTTCTGGAGAGCGGCAGCAATTTGTGGTGCATTTCAAACGGATTTTGAGCTGAAGCTGCTGAGCCCTTGGGACATGAATAGGGCACACTGCTGCATTGAGTAAGGTAGATCCGAGGTCTTTTAGCTGCAGTTTTTGTATTGCTTTGCAGTTGTAAGCCAGCTAGCACCTGTGCATACCACACCATGTTGTGTGTGACATCCACTCCTTGCTACATCCTGAGTGAAGATTATGCTGGACTTGCTGGATTGTCTCCTGCTGGAAATATCTGATATCAGCTTATAAAGCAAACCAGATCACCTGGAGCAGAAGATCTGGAGATCGCTGGGGTGCGAGAAAAAGTGCTTCTGAGCTGCCCATTTTGCAATCAGTGATCTCATGACAAGGACTAGTATAAGAGGAAAAAAGGCAGGAAAGCCTAATGCCATACCTAGTGGTCAGGGCCACGGGCTTTGTCAAACATTCTTCCAAGAACATAAACACAAGAATTAGATAAGTTCCTGGAGGATAGGCCCATCAATGGCTATTAGCCAAGATGGTTGGAGATGCAACCCCATGCGCTGGGTGTCCCTATGCCTCTGAATGCCAGATGCTGGGCTGAAGGATAGAGGATGCATCACTTGATAATTGCCTTGTTCTGTTAATTCCCTTTGAAGCATCTGGCATTGGACACTGCCGGGGGACAGGATACTGGGATAGATGGACCACTGGTATGACCCAATATGATCATTATGATGTACAGGCAACAAAGCCAGATTCTCAGCTGATGCAAGCTGGTGTATCTCCACTGACTTCACCGTAAACCATTGTAGCTCCATCAAAGTCAGCAGAGCTCCACTGACTTACAACCCAGAGTTAGTTTCCTTCTTAGCATGGGAGATTTATTTATTTCTGGGGACTGGTGTGAGATCAGTCAATGTTAATACTGCTTCGGATCTCTTCTTATTTGGCTATGTTGCTTATCCAGATTTTTTTGCGGGGTAGGGGTGTTAATGTTTTTGTAGGGCACCCAACACCATTAAAGGCAAATGTATGTACTTTAAGGGAGTGGACGTGGGCAGCAGCAGGTATCGACCACTGCCCACAACAGGACGCTAGAGCTGAAAGAACAGCAGCCGGATCTGGCATGGCAAGTAGCGAGGCACCAGGCTTGAGAGGCCAGTGTTTTGAGCTGCCAAGCAGATCCTATGTTCCTATAACCCTATAGCATCTAAATGTGAACTCGGTGGTAGGATATATAATAAATGCCAACCGCTTCATCATCCATGAAGGACGAGTCGGTGCCCATTTCCTGTGGTGGTCCTAGAGCTGGATCCATCTCTGGGTAATAGCCACTGGTATAATAATCCTGTAATCGAGAGGAAAATAGGTTTGTCATGAAGGTGTGATCAGACAGCTACTGGAACAAAACTGGACACAGATACCAAGATGCAGCATTGGATCTGGAACCGGATGCCCTCAGAGTGAGGTACCTTTAAAAGGCCGCCTTCGGGGATATCACCTGACCTTATTGGTGTGTTAGCCTGTTGATGCCCATGATGAGGCATGCACATGGCCTTGCCCTGAGTCCAACAAGAAAATTTATTTCCCCGCTCAGGGGGAAATGCATCCTGCTGTAAGCCCTTTTCCCCAGTTCATCACTACTTTGGCAGCGCCATCGGATTGAGTGGCATTTTACACATGTGTACGTGGTGACTACTTACTTAGACTGCAGTCAATTCTGCTCTGGCTGGAGCGGTAGCTTTGTGTCTTCACAACCACAGCTAAAGTGTCCCCCTCCCAACACTCTGATGTACTGTTCACTGCACCTTTGCCTACTTTCAGGATAAGCTGACGTGCGTGGATTTCTTTCTGCACTCAAAAGGACTCAATGAATATTTGGGGAGCTCCTGAACTCCACTACACGGACAATCTGTTAATGTTTTCTGCCCGCCCTTTGGCTTCATGTGGAAAGTAGATTAATGAGGGGTTAATGCTGGCACGTGAGACCACAATGGCAGACGCAGAAGGCTCTAACAGCAGGGTTAGCATTTCAGTACATACTGACTCAGTGGGAAGAGCACATCAAAACAATACCCCAGCACAGTGTGAGGAGGTGCTGTGCTAATGACAGTCATTAGGAGATGTAGTAAAACCAAGCCCAAGAATGCAAGGGACCTTCTGCAAGAGCAGAGATATTAACTCCTAGGATCCCATTCTTGGGAACTACATTCCACCTGCCTAAGCTACCCGTGCAGTTTGAGCTGGGCGTGGTGTATGCTTCCTCATTTCCTTTCCTAATGGTAAAAAAAAACCAACCCTAGAGACCCTTAAAGAACTTTCTAGCCCACCTTCGAACATTATGAAGCAGCAAATAGGGGACACACCCTGTTTTTTCCCCTTTAAGATTGATTATTGGCTACATGTACTCAACTGCTACTTCCCTAGCATAACCCTCCTGCTGGATCAGTAAGAACCAACCCTGCCCCAAACACTGCCCCCAAGTTTTGTAATGGCCTTGAACAGCCCCCCGATTTTGCACCCAGACAATGGCAGGTGCAATTCCGTGGATGCATTTCAAAAGTTAGGTCAACATTTATACTGCAGTCACGCCTCGAGACCTCCTCCCAGCAGGGGCCTCAGTATGCTGGGGTGTTAGCCCGAAAGACTTCGCAGACTCAAGCGCCGAAGTGCTAGAACCTGCTCTGGTGGGTAACTCAAAGCACCCATTCAAAGGCTACTTTTGAAACCAACCCCACTGTGTTTTGCCCATGGGTAATCCCGGTTCTTACCTGATAGTATGCCCCCGGAGCACTGGCATCACTGTAGCCAGGGAACTGGTTATATGGCTGGTTGCCATAGTCTTCTCCGGGCTTGGGGGCCCAGCTGTGCTGAGTGGTGCTTGAACCCGCAGCCGTCTTGAACTCCAGAGGGGCATTAGCGGCAGCGTCCTGGAATTCAGGCTCCGGCTCCGTCCCAGGGGGCAGGTCCTCTGTCACCACGGTGCCGGAATACACGTACGTCTCCGCGCTCACCACGCTGGGCTCACTTTTGTCAGACAAAGAAAAGAAGTTTTCTGGCTGTAGCTCTTCGTCACTGTCGTCCTCCTCCTGGGTGATCTGCTTGGTCACCTGTAGGGCAGCACTCTTGGCAGCTGCCTTGATGGCGGATGGCGAAGGAGTTGTGGCCACCGCTGGTTTGGACAGAGGTTTTGGCTTGGAGGAGGTTGGAGCCTTAGCTGGCTTCGACTCAGGGGCATTTTCTGCCGCTTTCCTCGAGAAAGCGTAGGGCAAAAGCAACCGGTTTGTCTCTTTCACTGTCAAGTTTTTGGGTTGAGGAAGCAAAGCAGACAAGCCAGAGCCCTCGCTGAGTCCCTGGTGGTTTCATTCAGAAAAGATGGTTCATAAAAATAGGAGACAAGAAAATAGATGAGCGAGTTTATTTTCCTAACCCAGTGCCCAGTATCTCCCCGTTTCACTTCTATCTAACCTTGCCAATGGGCACCCGCTCTACTCAGCATGCACTGCAGGGACTGAAAATTACATTGGCCTGAGATACAAAGGAGGCTATATTCTGCTCTGAACCAGTGACAGAAAAACCTGACAGACCAGGGGACCAGGACGAGTTGAAAGGGGTTTTGCAGAATGCTAGCGCTGCGAACTGAGGGTTTATTTCACTTCTACAATGGAGAGGGGGGAAATGCCAGAGGCTCTCTTATCCAAAATTAAGAGGGGGCTTTTAAGTGAATGTATAGCTCTCAAAGGCTTCGGTTTATGTTCTCCAAATTAAAGCAATGTTCAGAGCATTATCCTAAAGATAATAAAGAATTTAAGAAAGGTATTTGATCACTTATATCTTAGACCAGTGGTGGGCAACCTGCAGCCCACTGCCGTAGACCCTCGTTTGGGGTTTAATCCAACTTTCATATATACAGGCCGATTGCAAGTAAGGAAAAGATTGATGAGTTGTGTGTTTTTGCCGGCTTCTTACAGCACACAGCTTAGTCTTCACCCTGCAGGCCATTCATTACAATCTAAGCAAGAACAGTGCATAAGTGCTCAGGGTTGGGAGAATCTCTGATGTGTTTGTAAGCCTAGAACAATGAGGCCCTGATCTACAACTGGGGCCTGTCAAAGCTATCGTAATACAAGTCATAATAAATTCCATCATCGAGTTCATACCTGGAAGCAATGGGAGGCAGAATACTGGGGGGAGCAAGACACTACAGATTGTCCCTACAGCCCCATGCTTTTGAGCATGCAGCGATTAGATCTCAAAGTACTTTACAAAGGAGGTCACTATCATTATCCCCATTTTACAGAAGGGAAACTGAGGCACAGAGCGGTGACACCACTTGAGCAAGGTCATCCAGCAGGCCAGTAGCAGTCAGAAAAAGAACCCAGGTCTCCTGAGTCCCAGTCCCATATTCTATGGCATTAGGCCATACTGCCTCACATTATAGGTGTTTTTTAAATAGATCAGCAGCTCCTGAACAATGTTTAGACCCATATAGGACAGGCAGCAATAAACTGTAACCTTCAGTTCTCCTGTTTATCCAGCCTACAATGCATCTGCAAGTATATTACTCTTTTTTAAATGTTGCTTCTATTAGGAACTACCACCAATCTCTGGAGATAAGGTTTGCTTGGCTGGTAGTTTAAAAACACTGAAGTAACCAGCATGTCTGTGGAGGTCTAGAGGCTAAGTAATTTGGTTTAGGGTCCTTGAACAGAAAATCTTGCTGCCAAAGTGCAAGAAGTTGCAGGATCAGGAACTAAGTCCCCAAGGTCACACAGAGTCTGTGACAGAGCCAGGGACTGAACCTACAATTCCTAAGCTTCATTCCGGTGCCTTGACCAAAAGGCCATCCATTTTGATGTCAATGCAATGCCTCGATTTCAAAAGCAGCAGGGTTGGGCTTACAGTCATTTTTCTGAAGCACAGTACTTTGAAGTCTGAGGCATTTTGATAATCAAGTGTCTGATTACTTTCCCGGATTTTTATGGGCTTGGAAGCAGGTTCAGAGTTCCAAGGGACTTGACTGTCTGCCAATTATTCTGTTTGCTACTAGAGATTAAGTTTCATATGTCATCTATCCTGTGGCAACTTGATTCAACTGTCTGATAAAGTTTTAGTACCAGCCTAACCAGTTGTTGTAGAGCCTGAATATACCATGCTTGTATGCCACAAAACCAGTGTCCTCTAGGAACTCTGGCGGTTTGCTACTGTACGTTAGTGCCCCCTTAGTCCTGATAGGAGCTTGCCTGAGGGCCCCAGCTGTAAGCCCAAGATTGTGACAATCAAGTTGCTTCCACGGGAAGTATAAGTTTGAGAATTACATTTTAAGTCGTTACCTGAAGAGAATTTTTCTTCTTTGCTGGTTCATCTTCCTCTGAATCTGACTGAGAAAGAAAAAAAAAAAACAATTTAAGTAGCACTTGTGACAGTAAAAAAAAAAAAAAAAGAATAAATGTACTCATTATCAAAGAGATCATGTTAGCAGCAGGGCCAGCTTTTTGATTTGCAAGGACCTTAGCTGCTGAAAAGGTGGTAGGAGACCGAAGTTCTTCCACCTCCAGTCCTGCTGATATGGGGAGATCAGGTCAAGAAGTGCTGTCTCGTTGAAAGCCAGCCCTGGTTACTATCATGAGAGATAAGCAAACTGTCCACAATGGAAGCAAGACTCTGCTACTCGCTGCTATGTTTAGCAACAGTTGTAACTAGTGCAGTTTGGACAGGGCCATGTATAAAGCACTAAGCGACTGTTAAAACTATAGCTATATAAACAAGTACAGTGGTGTTAGTTCTTTAAATCTCATAAGAGCAATTTCAACGCAGCTGAACAATGTTTTGCCCAACTTAAGATCAAGCTCTTCTGTACAGTATGTGGACCAAATAAACCCATTTACTTAAAATTAAGTCAGGATTTAAAATATTAAGACTGTCATTTTAATACTGTTACAAAGCAGGAGTGAGTGGGAGAAAATGAGAGGCACAGCTTGCACATATTTAGCTGCTCACCAGTGATTAGCACACAGAGTACCAACAGTTTTGGCATTTTAAAGTTTTTTGCTGTTGTTTTTTTAATATAAGAGACAAAACATTGAAGCAAAACTCAGTTTGAGTCTTTTATAAGTCAGGCTCTGTTTTGAAATCACAAAAAATACCCACCCCTAAACTGACAGCCGTCTGCTTTTGTGTTTGGACAATGTAAACCAAAGTGGAAAGACAAACTCATAACATTGAGGATCTGGTTATTTAATGTGGAGATTTTTCAAAGGTGCTTAGAAGTTTTGGACACCCAAGTCCCATTAGACATTAGTGTTTGGAGACTGATTCTCTTACGCTTGAGGCCCCTTTCCACGCTCTGCCATCATAAAGGGGCTTTAGTGTACAAGAGAATCCAGTCCTAAAGATGTATACAGTCCTATAGCTTTCCATGGCGATTTACAGAGATTAAGGGAGATATGGCCCATGTCCCAGTTTACTACCTAAATTATACAAATGTAGAAGATGAAGCTAGATAAAGTAAACAGATAAGGAGAGCCAAGAGTTAAAACAGAACTCATCATGTAAAATCTGATATGTTGAAGCAGAGACCTGAGGTAGAATTCCCCGGTGGGATGCAAGGCGAAAGATGGGAATTTTGAGGAGGGGTCTGAAGGATTAGGACGACTGTCGCGACAGAAAAGAGGTACGGCGTAGTGAAGAATTAAGAATGGCCCCATTTTCATGCATTTCTTTTTACTGACCCTTGCTCATCAGCATGATAGCCAGTGATAATCTGTGCCACATAACTGTTCAAAGTTAATATGTTGCTACATTGGGATGGGGTGGCGGGTGGATCAATACACGAAGAGAAATAGATCCCTTTCACGTAAGACTATCCCACAAGAATTGTCAATAAGCCTCCTCATTAACTTTACTGCAATAGGTAAATCTGTTTTATTATGAAATGTCTGTTTCGCAGCCTGATGCTGTGAAGAAGAGAATGAGCAAACAGGGGATGGGAGAGAGCAGAACACTACTAATTAGTTTGCTAACAAGACTGATCAATACATTGCATTGCCCAACAGGGTTGTGAGTTCAATCCTTGAGGGGGCCATTTGGGGATATGGGGCAAAAATTGGGGATTGGTCCTGCTTTGAGCAGGGGGTTGGACTAGATGACTTCCTAAGGTCCCTTCCAACTCTGATATTCTATGATTCTATGATTCTATGTACATCATCACTGGAGCCAGCAGAAGGGATAGAAATAAGAGGATTATGACACAGGATATTAGAGATGGACAAAGTGGAGCACACCTAAAGCGAAGCCATTTCCTCCCCCTATCATCCTAACTGGGATGGAGACATGCACATTACAAAGCAGCGTGAAGTGGAATGAATGAATTCTCCTGTTGTCTGTCAATGCTTTGACTAAATTCAAGTTCACTATAAACATTCCCAAGGTATAGCAATAAGATGTTCTCTGTCACATATCGTATGTTTTGGTCATCTTGGCAGAGGGATCTATGTCTCTGGAATTTGTTAGGCTAGGCCACTTAACAGGCAAACCAGCGCCCTGAGTTGTTAGGACTATGGAGAACAGCGTACACTCTTCAGTGTCCCCTCTGCCATCCCTGCAGACTCCTAGCAAGGTGAGAGGGGAATTGACATTGACACAGTTCCAGTTCTCCCAAGGCTAAGATGATGGCTCACCAATTATATCCCTGCAACTATTTATAAGTTCATACTCAGAGTCCACCTCCTGCAGCTGCCTGTCTCAAAATAGACAGTCTGTGGTCTCTCCAGGACTTTGCTGATTATTCTTTGCATCCTAAGAGAGGCAATATAAAATAGGTAACACCTTGACAGGGAACAGGGAGACATGCCATCTTTCAGTAAAGACCTAAAACAAAGTCCTGACCCTTTGTGGGGTTTAACCACAATCTGCCTCCCTAAACTTTTGCCACAACAGCAATTGGATTAGGATATTCTTCCACTTCCTTTCCTAGTCGTATAAAATAGGATTGCTGGGCACTGTTAAAAGGCTGTCACTTTCCACTCAGGAGGAGGTTGCATTTTACTGGTATACAGATCAATCCCATTCCCACACATGGTTTATATTTAAATCCTTATGCTAAAATATTACAGATTATTTCAGAATAGAAGGCATTGCTGAATCAATGTATCTCCTGATAGGAGTAGTCCTACCCCAACTAGTTGCACTATTAGGTTTGACATATGTATATCCTAGAATCAAAGGTTCAAATCGCAGCAACACTAACTCCCTAATCCAGGGGTGGGCAAACTTTTTGGCCCGAGGGCCACATCGGGGTTGCAAAACTGTATGGAGGGTCGAGTAGGGAAGGCTGTGCCTCCCCAAACAGCCTGGCTCCCGCCCCCATCTACCCCTTCCCACTTCCTGCCCCCTAACTGCCACCCTCAGAATCCCCAACCCATCCAACAATCACACACACACCCCACTCCTTGTCCCCTGACTGCCCCCTCCCACGACCCTTCCAACCCTAATCACCCTTCAGGACCTACCCGTATCCAACCGCTCTGCTCCCTGTCCCGACTGCCCCTATCCACACCCCCACACCCTGAGAGGCCCCCCGAGGACTCCCACGCTTATCCAACCCACCCACCCCGTTCCCTGTCCCCTAACTACCCACCAGAACTCTCTGCCCCTTATCCAGCTCCCTGACCCCCTTACCACTCCGCTCAGAGCAGCATGTATGGCAGCCGCGCAGCCCGGTCAGAGTGCACAGCCCCGCCCCACAGAGCGCTGCCCACGCGGCGGCATGGCTCCAGGAGACGGGGGGCCAGCAGGGGAGGGGCTAGCCTCCCCAGCCAGGAGCTCAGGGGCCGGCCAGGCCGGGCCCACGGGCCATAGTTTGCCCACCCCTGCCCTAATCCTTTAGCGGTAAAATCAGGGCTTTGGGGCTGTGCTCCGGCTCTGATCCAGCTCCTGGCAAAAACCTGCAGCTCCACTGCTCCGGAGCTGCTCCACTCTCCAGCTCCGCTCCAAAGCCCTGGGTAAAAGAACTGAGTTTTGTGGAGGCTCTTTCAAAAGAGAAACTGAGGTCCCATCAGTTCTGCATACTCTGAGAATGACACTTTCTGCAGGAGTGGTTACCTTCTGTTCTTCACCAAGAATATTCCCCTCCCCTCCCTACTGTACAGCACGTAGCCAGTTGCAATTTCATGGTGCTTAGAGACCCAGTGGGATCAGAAACACTATGAAAACACAAAGGCAAGTTACGGATAACCTATTACCGAAATGGCCCAGGGGGAATCTAAAACTCTGAGATAATTAGTTTTGACGTGAAATTTGGACTAGCAAAATAAAAATTATTTTGGATATCCCAAAACTGGTAGAGTCAGGCTTCAACTCATTAACTAGTTAACTTTTCTAACGAACAAGCCTATGGATAATCTAGTTTTGCTGTATTATGATTGTAAGCAAGGTTTCTATTCCATCTTAATTCTGCAAAGCACTTTAGGATTAGAGTTGCCGGCTAGGACATGTCTCCCCTGAGACGCTGCAATGTCAGTGTCAACTTTTTTCCGGCACCTTCTTGTGCTCGGATGCTTGGGGTCATGACAACGTTTCACGGGCGCCTGAAACCATGGGATCACCCCAATAAGAGAGGGAGAGTTGCAGGAACACTCTCCCAGGGGATTCTCCCCCACCAGGGGGGAAAGACGTCCCCGCACCGGGGGTGCCCCCATTCCAATACGGGAGATGCCTCTTTACAGGGGCACCCCCCCCGCTCAGGGTGGAGGCGTCACTGGATCCCTAGAACACAAGACTTTATTTCATACTCACATCCCCCTTGTGCAGCTCGGGCGCCGCAATCCTCTTCTTCGGCTTGGGGAGGCCCAAGCCGGCCCCAGCCCCGGGGGGAGCAGCGGAGGCCATGGCAGGAGGAGGGAGATTCAGTCCAGCGGGGTCCCTGGGCGGGGGCAAGGGGAGCCCCCCAAGCCTGGGCAGCTCCCCCGCCAGGCTCCCCAAGGCTGCTGGCTCAGGCAGGCCCATCCCCAGAGCAGAGGCCTGGGCAGGGCTCATCCCTGGAGGGGGGGTGCTGAAGCCCCTGATTGTGGGAGGGGGCCCCAGCATGAAGGGAGGGGGCGGCCCCGCGTGGGGCGGGGGCAGCAGGGGGAACCCGGCGCCCAGAAGCTGGTGGGGGGGCAGCAGGGGGAGCTTGGGTGGGGGCAGGGCAGAGAAGAGCCCCCTGCCCGGGGGGAGCTGGACTGGGGGGGCCTCCTCTTCCTCGCCTGAGGCCTCCTCCGCATCGCTCTCCTCCTCACTGCTGCCATAGGCCACCAGGGACATGGCCCCCACCCCGCGGCCGGCCGAGGGGCAGCCCTGGGCGGCAGCGGCCGCTACGCGAGCCCGGGGATCCGCCCGCTCGACTAGGCCGCGCCCGCTTCCTCGGTTGCCGTAGCTGCGGGGGAGGGGAGCGGGGCTAAGCCGCGCGGGCCGCCATGGCAGCTCCACCCCCGGGTGGAAAGGGGAGGCGAAGGCTCCGACCCAGCCGCTCTCAGCCAGCCCAGCGCGCACACAGCTAATGGCCGCCGAGAGAGCCCCCCCGTCAGCACAACAAAACTACAACTCCCAGAGGGCACCGCGGCCGAGCCCCGTTGGCTCGCCGCAGGGGGTCCGCCGCGCTGCACCTCGGGAAGTGGAGTCCATGCTCACCCAAAGGCGGGACGACAACTCCCAGCGTGCACTGCGGCTGCCGGTAGTTACGACAGCACCGTCGCCCCCACCGGAAGAGTGAAACTCCCAGAAAGCACCGCGGCAGACTGGCCGTTAACAGAGCTCTTCAGTCGAGGGAGACTACCAATCCCAGAGTGCACCGCGGCAAAACGCCCTTGATGACCACAGAAACAGGAAGCTGAGCATCCTGGGATTTGTAGTCATTTCGTCTCTCTCCCCGCTGTCTCATACGGCCATTCCCAGAGTGCACTGGGCCCCCGTAGGGATTTAATAGTTTTTCCAGACTCAAATCACTGTGACTCCCACAATGTATTGCAATTAATGCCCCTCCTACCCCACCATTCATTATCTGCCAAAAAAGGTCGGCTAGAGATTTGCGGTCATAGAGACAGGACTACAACTCCCATGGTGCACTGCAATGGGTGGACTGCAGCGCCCACAATGCACCGCGGCGAACTCTTCATTGGCTATGAGAGAGGGCCCTGACGCAACACGTGCCAGGACTGTTAGTTAATCGCCAAATCAAGACCCAGAGCTCCCTATGGCAGATGGACTACAACTCCCACAATGCTAAGGGAGACTCTTCTCAGTCCCTAACAGCAGGGGGCGCTGTAGTGCATGCTGGGACTCATAGTTAATTGCCCCGTGGCCACCAAATGGTGATCTCCCCTTTGAGTCAGTGCTAACTCCAGTTCCCCAGTGCAGTGTATGGGGTGTAGGGACCAGGGTGAGTGGCTCAGTAGGCAGGCGCTTTCCTCTCAAAGTCACTTAGGGTGACCAGCTATCCCAATTTTATAGGGACAGTCCTGATTTGGGGGACTTTTTCATATACAGGCACCTATTACCCCGCACCCACTGTCACGATGTTTCACACTTGCTGTCTGGTCACCCTGGAGCAGGGGTTCTCAAACTGGGGGTCGGGACCCCTCAGGAAGGGTCGCGAGGTTATTACATGGGGGATCACGAGCTGTCACCCAAACTCCGCTTCACCTCCAGCATTTATAATGGTGTTAAATATATTAAAAAGTGTTTTTAATTTATAAGGGGGGTGGGTTGCACTCAGAGGCTTGCTGTGTGAAAGGGGTCACCAGTACAAAAGTCTGAGAACCACTGCCCTTGAGTCACTGCTAACCCCAAAGCCAAGCGTGGTGAGTGGTGTCAGGGATTCAGTTAGGGGCTCGAGGCTGCAGGGACCATTGGGAGGAGCCCTGCCTCCCAGTGTCATGCTCTTAATCACAGCCCCATTGCTCCCCTAAACTGTTCTGTTGGTCCCTCAATGTAAAAGCCACCGATTTTCACCTTGTGCGCTGTTTCCGGTGCTACAGCTGGGGGCATTGGCACTTACCATTTAGGTTACACATGTCAAACGGGGTGGTGCAGCAGCAGGAGCCTGGCAGCACATAAAATAGTGATGCTGTAACTGGGCCCATCGTTGCACAGGCCTCCCAATCAAAATACCTACTTCCCTTCTGCACCGTGTACTGGATTCCACACTCCCAGCCTTTCCTTGTTACTGCTTTGCCATATCATTGCGCTGTGTTTACAGAAATACTACCAAGTGCAAATCACCCAGCCCAATCCCTCAGTGCCTAGAATGTGCCCAGAAAGGGTTGAATCTGGGTTAGCTACAAACTGAATAATTATCACCAAAAGTCCCACTTCTCATCATGATTAGGGTGGTCCAGGGATGAATTCTGATTGAAAAGACCATGGTTCTATTTCCATTTCTTCCACTGATTTGTTGCTTAGGCAAGTTGCTTCTTGCACTATGTAATACAAACCAATAATCATAATAATCTCGTGCATGCTGTTTTTACACTGGTATCACTCCACTGACTTCAATGGAGGTCCTCCTGACATACAAGAGCAGAATGAAGACTTGAGATATTAGACTCATAGACTTTAAGGTCAGAAGGGACCATTATGATAATCTAGTCTGACCTCCTGCACAATGCAGGCCACAGAATCTCACCCACCCAGTCCTGGAATAATCCTCTCACCTATGTCTCAGCTATTGAAGTCCTCAAATCATGGTTTAAAGACTTCAAGATACAGAGAATCCTCCAGCAAGTGACCCGTGCCCCATGCTGCAGAGGAAGGCGAAAAACCTTCAGGGCCTCTGCCGATCTACCCCAGAGGAAAATTCCTTCCCGACCCCAAATATGGCGATCAGCTGAACCCTGAGCATGTGGGCAAGACTCACCAGCCAGACACCCAGGAAAAAGTTCTCTGTAGTAACTTCTAACATCCCACCATTGGGCCTATTTACCACTGATAGTGAAAGGTCAATTACTTGCCAAGATCATGTTATCCTTCTTCTTCTTCAAAAATGTGGGGCCTGATCCAAAGCCAACTGAAGCCCGTTTGCTAGTATGCTGTGAACTATTAACATCAATAATTAAAGTGAAATCAAGAGAAATGAGCAAAATACATTCTGTGATGCCAGTGCCTTAATTTTACCACTTTTGAAGGGTTGGGTATTGGCTAATCTGCAGTTGGTCACCAGCCCCTAGACATTAGCCCGAAGAACTGGCAAGTCCCTGCTGTGTTAAAAATGGATGTTCTTCCCCTGGGTTATGAAGACCTCAGGTTTCAGAAGCTGAAAGAAGGTTAACCTCCAAATTTGCTTCTCGCTGATTATGATCTTTATTGTGAATTTCTCTCCATTTCTTACGAAGTGGCACAGCGAAATGAAACTGGTTGGTTTCACTCTTGTTTTTAGTCAGTTTTACTTTCTTGGCCATGTTAGAGCATGTTAGAGGACTGGTCTAGCGGTTATGGTCGTGGTTTTGGTACTTAGGAGAGCAGGATTCAATTCTTGCCACTGTTGCAGACTCATGGTGTGACCTCCCAGAGTTGTTTCCCCTGTGAGTGCCTCAGTTCCCTATTTGTGACACAGAAATATTAACCCATCCTCTGCCTAGTCTATTTCAATTGTAACGTCTTCAGAGCAGGGCTGTCTCTCTCTCACTCCATGTATGCACAGTGCCTGGCCCAATGGGGCCCTAATCTCGGGGCCTTTATATGCTACTGTACATATCATAAGAGAGATTAGGTTTCCATCACAGCCGGAAAATGTTTAAATCTTCTTCCAGCTCACTCTGTCTCCTTTCACAAGCTAATGAAAACCATTTCCACTGAAACTTACAACAACCAAAAGATCATGGACGCTCGGAACAGGTCCACTCCTGCAGTCACTTCTCAGGCAAAACGCCCACTGAAGTCAATGGAAGTTTAGTGTGATGAATGAAGTTAGAGTCAGGACTTCACTCCCAGATCCTTTGACACCCATCTCAAAAATCTATGCTGAGCTTCCAAAGACTACAGCCGGCAGTGCCCCTTCACAAGAGATCTCTAGAGGTCCCTTAACATACCCATCTGATCCCATGGTCTGTCGTTTTCCTTCGCCTCCACGGTATTTTTGCCTGTGGCAGTTCCTTAAACATGCCTCCTCGTAAAAATGTCTCTAGTGCAGCACATTTGCGCTGCCATTACAACACCGAACCCAAATCACTTCCCAGCAAGCGCTGTTTCAATGCCATCAAACTCCATGCAAGGCAATGAAAACAAAAGAGGAGAGACGTCGTCCTGAGAGTTACTGGGGGATCTTCTTTGGGATGTTCACAAGTCCACATCACTAGGTGGCAACGCGGAGCAGCTATGCCTCAGATTTATTGAGCTGTAATCAGGCGGAAGGGGCTTTGGTTACTATGTTTGTGATGTGGCTGGTTTTATATGGTTCGTGTTAACTTTGAATAGTGGGGAGGAGTGATTTCTCCCTCTCTACATTTGGTTGATTTACTTAGATCATTATAATTAATTATATTATGTTATCATGGGCAGCAGCCTGGTCTAGGGGTTAGGGCTCTAGATGAAGTCAGAGGCTTGGGTTGTATTCCCAGCTCAGCTGCAAATCTGCTGCTTGACCTTGGACAAAGCTGCTCCCCAAATCTGTGTCCGTTTTCCCTCTCCCCCTTTGTCTGTCTTGACAGACTGCAAAGATCTCCAGAGCAAGGGCTGTCTCTCTCTATGTGCACACACAGTGCCTAGCATGGTGGGATCCTGATCTCAGTTGGGACTTCTAAGGGTTGGCCACAGCCAGGATCAGGACTCCATTGTTTTAGATGCTGTACATAGACAGAGGCTTAATTATCACACCCTTACTCACACTGAGTAGTACATTGTTCCTCAAGTAGCCTCCTTGACTTCAATGAGATTATGCTGAGCATAAGGGACAATCTAGTGAGAGTCATAGTAGCATGATCTGGCCCACGGTAAGAGACAGTCCCTTCCATCTTCTGTCAAATCGGGAGGTGAACGGAATGCTGTTGGGGAGCCAACCACAATCACCAGATGGGATGAAGCATCCAGACTTTGGGGCTGAGCTAGTGACTGGGGAAGCAGATGGTTCTGGACAAGGCCGATAAAGGAAACTCTTAAGAAGCTGGGAATGGGTCTTCTCTAGTGAGAGAAAACAGTTGCCCTCCTCCCTCTCTTCCAGCATAGATTCATAGATTCTAGGGCTGGGAGGGACCTCGAGAGGTCATCGAGTCCAGCCCCCTGCCCTCATGGCAGGACCAAATACTGTCTAGACCATCCCTGATAGCATGTAGTTAGCAGCATTAGCATTACAATTGTCATCATGAAGCTTCAGAATGATCAACCCAATGAGATGCATGGGAAAGTTCAGAACTCTTGGAGTTATTGTTTCAGGTGGGTGGCAAACTCAGGAAGACCTCACTGATTTGGTTTACAGCTGGTTCCTGCATCAGAAGTTATCTTTGCGACCACAAGGGCTAGGACTAATGGTAATACACATAGAATAATAATAATAATAGAGACCTAATTTTTTAATTAAAACTGGATTTTCCACCTGCACATGAGGATAACAGTATTTCCTTTTTCTCTCCCTTTGTCTGTCTTGTCTATTTAGACTGGAAGCTTCCTGGAACAGGGACTGTCTCTTGTTGTATGTGTGAATACTCCCTAGCACAATGGGGATAGGGTGACCAGATGCGAGGACCCGAAAATCGGGACTTGTCGGGGAGCGGGGGGAAACCCCTCCCACAGGACTTGTTGAGGAAACCCCCCCCCCCCCCAAAAAAAAAACAACCCCTCTCCCGCCGCCGGACTTGTTGAGCAAAAAAACAAAACGGAGAATGGAAGAAGCCAGAAAATCGGGACAAATGGCGTCCCGACCATGCATCGGTTGGGACGCGGGACAAAAGAAGAAAAATCGGGACGGTCAATCGGGACGTCTGGTCACCCTAAATGGGGACTTGCTCTCAGTTAAAGCCTTTAGCCACTACTTTAATACTAATTATTATGTATTTATTATTTATTAATTATTATTAAAGCCATTGGGGGGAAATTACCAGCTGACTAAGACCCTGCTCTGGCAAGGTACCGAGCACTCTGATCCGGATCCAGCAAAGCATCTCAGCCCATACTTACAGCTAAGCACATGGGTAGTCGTATTGAACTCCATGGGACTGCTCATGTACTTAAATGCTTTGCTGGATCAGGGCCAAAGCAGTCAGGCTGAGATCCTCCAAGGTAGATAGGTGCCTATCTCCTATTGAAACAAATGGGAGTTTAGGTGTGTAATTATCTTTGAGGATCTGGACCTCAGTCCCTTGCAAGATCAAGCCCTCAGCTGCCAGGAGCTCTCCCCGTTCAACCTCTGGCCCCGCTCTTTTGACTGTCCGTTGATTAAATGGAAGGGGGAGTACAGAAGCGGAAATCCCCAATATTTCAGACCTTCATCAGTTTCAGTCCTGATTTAAGCTGGCTGCTTTTCATTTGAGTGTTGGGGAAAAGTGTGGTAGAGGGAGCTTATGAATCAGACATTAACAACTCAATAACCTCCCACCCTGATGGACTCTAACTTCAAACTCTCTGGTCTGTTCAACAACTTTGGCTGCCATCCTGAAAAGACTTACTCACAGGGTTGACTTCACACACTGTGAGTAGTCCCTTTATTCAAGGCCCTGACCCTGGAATCAGATCCACACAAGCAGGCCCTTGGCTTAAAAATCACGAGATTGGAAACACCACCACATTTTGGGTTCTTTTTAGTCCTCTTTTAATTTTGGAGCCTTGGGGGGGAAGGGTTGGGTCACATTTCCAAGCTTTTCTTTGCAGCCAAAAGGGCTAGAAACATCTCTTCTTTAAATGAAAGCCAAGATTCTTACCTAATCCTATGACTCTAACTTTAAGGAACACACTAAATCATAGAATCATAGAATATCAGAGTTGGAAGGGACCTTAGGAGGTCATCTAGTCCAACCCCCTGCTCAAAGCAGGACCAATCCCCAATTTTTGCCCCAGATCCCTAAATGGCCTCCTCAAGGATTGAACTCACAACCCAGAGTTGGCCACATTGACACACATACATAGCTTCAGTGTTGGGGCCTTAAGTATTTGTGCCATTGTTCATAACCGTAGCTGGAAACTTTATTTACGTATTTATTTGTACAGACCCAATAGCAGCTCTGAACCAGAACGTTCTGTCCATATAAAGTATCTTTAGTTGGATTTTCTTGTATTTTTTTTCCATACCTTGTTTGCAACACGACACATTTAGGCCCAGCTCCTCCAATCACTGACATGCGTGAGTAACTTCAATACACTTTGTAAGCCTCAATGAACTCAGTGGGGCTACTCACAAATGGAAAGTTACCTGGATGCTTAAGTGGCTGTGGGAATGGGGAATCTTAACTACATTTATTTTTGTTCTCGATTTAAAACAAAAGCCTGATCTTGCAAATTGTTTCAGAGCTCTTTGCAAGACCAGGGCAGCAGACGACCTAAAATCAGCCCAGGCCCTGATGACACCCACATGCTTAACTTTATGCCTGAGCATAAATCCAACTGATGTCAGTAGGGTTGGTACATACGTGAAGTTAAGCAGGTATATACATCTTTGCAAGACTGGGGGCCAGGAGCAGCGCCAGCTTTTTTGCCGCCCTAGGCGGCGGGAGAGGCTGCCGCCGCCGCCTAGGCCGCTGAGGACCCCGGCGGCCGAAATGCCACCCCCCAAATCCAGGCGCCCTAGGCGACCGCCTAGGGTCCCCTAATGGTAGCGCCGGCCCTGCTGGGGGGCCAGATTTTGACTTAATTCTTGGGCAAGGAGAGAGGAAACTGTTGTTGGATATTTGTGGCTTTACCTTGAAAACTGTGGACCAAAATCCTGTATCGTTATTTGCCTGATTGTTCATAACTCATTAGAAGCCAGATAGTTTATCTTTAGCTAACGCGACAAAGGGTCCTGTGGCACCTTATAGACTAACAGAGGTATGGAAGGATAAGCTTTCGTGGGTGAATCCCCACTTCTTCGGATGCAAGCAGTGGAAATTATCTTGGGGTTGGTCCTGCTTTGAGCAGGGGGCTGGACTAGATGACCTCCTGAGGTCCCTTCCAACCCTGAGATTCTAGGATTCTATTATGTTGCAACCAGCCAAACGTAGCTGGAGGCTTCCACCCCCGAGACTAAATACTTTACTTTGGATTGTCCTTAGTTTGCGACAAGACAAATCCAGCGGGCTAGTCCCCCTCCTAACCGCCACAAAAGTCACCTGGATGCTGCATTCGTAGGAGTAATAATTGTAGGTGCAACGTGACAAAACTTAGCTGGATTGCGCCTCCCCCACCTGGGAGCTGGGCACTTCATTGCTTCTTTTTGTGAGTGTTAGCGATCAGTAAATTGATTTGCAACAACTGTCGCCAGATTCCCGCCGCCCCCACCTGGATACTTTGTTATGGGGAACGTTTCCTTTTGTTGCAAGACAAACGTAGCACGCGAGATTCTTTCGTTGCAAGTCTGTTGTTTGCCCCCCCCCCCCCGGAGTCTCTCTCGAGTCGGCCCCCGCCCTTTGTATCTGCTCGCTCTGCGCCTGCTGACTGTGCCCCCCTCCCCTTTTGCTCCTCCTTAGCGCGGGGGGGGCTTTACATCAAGTGGTGTGTCTGGGACAAGGCATCAGCAAACGAGCCTCCGATCGCATCCACCGGGAGAGGGGGGGGTGGGGCGGGGAGGGAGCAATTGAATTTCAAACACAAACAACTGCATGGGGCGCCGACCCGTCTCCCGGGAGCCAACCTGCTGCTAGCACCTGGGTGCCGCTGGCTCCCGTCCCCCGCCCGCTTGCTCTCCGGAGGGGTGGGGGAGAGCCGCTTGCCGGATCGCTGGGATTTGCCTCCAAACTTCACCCCCCCCCCCAGCTAAGCCCCGACCCCCCCACTTTCCAGCAGCCTGGCGCTCAAGGCAAAGATGTCCCGGTCCAACAGGCAGAAGGAGTACAAATGCGGGGACCTGGTGTTTGCCAAGATGAAGGGCTACCCCCACTGGCCTGCTAGGGTAAGGAGCCTGCGGGGATCGGGGCTGGGGGGGGGGCGACACTGCCCCCCTTCAGTGGGATTCTCCGTTGCGTAACGCGGGCTTTTGCACGTTGCACGAGGGCGGGGGGGGGTGCAAGGCCGACCAGGCTCAGCGCCCCCGCCTGGCTCCCCCCTACCCCCCCCACCTGCCTGGCAGAGCGCGCGTTGGGCCGGGCATGGGAGCCTGTAGATTGGGGGTCTGGGGTCGAGGCTGTGGATCTGGAGCGGGACACAGCCCGGGCATGGGAGTATAGACCTAGTCTGGGAGTTTGTAGGTAGAGGGGCCAGGAGACCTGGAGATGGGGCCCCACCTGGGGAGGGAGATTTTAGATGATCAACCTCGGTGGATCTGAAATTTAAACGTAGCCAGGGAACCTCTGAGTCTTTCCTAGACCAGCCCTGGGAAACCGAGATTAGATGATAACACTGTACAAACTGGGACAGAACAGGGCCTGGGAGCCTACAGATTAGAACTGGAGCACGGCACGGCCTTAGCAGGATTAGAACCCCTAAGATTATCGATATCACTCTCAATTTGACCTAGGCACAAGAGAGCCTAATATCGGCTTTCAGGTTTTGTAGTTTCTTCATCTCTCTTTTCAGCCATATTTCATAGGATCGAATTTCAGCTTCCACGTGAGAGGTGGATTTTGTATCGTTTGTGTGAAATCAGGTCAGGTACATTATAGAGAAAAAAGAAATTCAGTGTCTATGCTGTTATCTGTGTGAGCGCCGAAACTGAAATTAGACCATATAATAAATAGGAAACAAAGTAGATTTCTAACTAGGTTAATCTATTACTTTGTTTTAATGCATGTTTATATAGTCTGTCCTGTGCATTTTCATGTTCTGAAACCAAAGAGCAGCTCATAAATATATGGAAGACAGGTGAATATTTAAAAACATGTGCAGGAGAATCTGATTAGTGTTTACATGGTCCATGTCTGTTTTCATGCTGTGCAATACATGTCTCTGGGAACAGAAATTAGATCATACACGTGTGTATGGGAGTCAAAGTAGGTTGTAATAAATATACAATGTGTTTGTGTGGCTGTTTTAGATGACTTCACCTTTATCAATATTTCCTATGATCGTGCATTATTATTCCATCAGCACTAAAAGCGGCTGCAACTTAAAAATAAATAGAAGCGACAAAGGGTCCTGTGGCACCTTATAGACTAACAGAGGTATTGGAGCATAAGCTTTCGTGGGTGAATACGATTCTGCTTGCATCCGAAGAAGTGGGGATTCACCCACGAAAGCTTATGCTCCAGTACCTCTGTTAGTCTATAAGGTGCCACAGGGCCCTTTGTCGCTTCTACAGATCCAGACTAACACGGCGACCCCTCTGATACTTAAAAATAAATATCACTTGGTCCGTTGCCTGCTAATGAGGCAGTTTTGTTTAAAAAGTAAACCTGGTTGTATTCAAAGTTTTCTGCTAGGAGGGTCTCTTGCATTTTTTTTTGCTGATCTCCTTGGAGACAGTAAGTGCAACTAGACTTTCCCTGTTGTGTTTTAGTGGGAGGAGGGGAACTGGAGGGGGTACCAATGGGATTGTCATATTTCATCTTCAGTGCAACAAAGAGAGCTCTTTTTTATTGTCATAATATTACACTCTAAATAGAATTAAAGCAGTAGTCAGGGGGTCACGGGTAACTGCTTTTGCAGCCTGTGTCAGAGCTTTAAGGGTTGTTGTTTATTTATCTTGTACATTTCATTTAAAGGCACAGTAGTTCCATTTAGGCCCCCTGAGCCCTATGGGCCAAATCCCCAGCTGGTGTAAAGTAGCTCCCATGTGTTAGACCAGCTCAGGATCTGGCCCTTTGGGGAGGGTTCCTTTGTCGTTTGATTGGTTGGAATTTTAATTTTGCACGGTACTCGCACTGAGAAAGTTTCTCTAGGAAGCTGTTGGCTCAGCCTAGGAAATGCGGGTGTAATTCTGGAAGCACGTGTGCTGGTCCTTTGCCTGCTTGTGTGTGTGTGTGTGTGTGTGTGTGTGTGTGTGTGTGGTGGGGGGCGGGGGGGGGGGAGTTTGTCAGACCAGGCCTGCGGACGACATATTTTATAAGCTGGTAGCACAACCGTGGACGTGCGTTTTCTTCATTAGTTCAAACTAACGGCGGGAAAAAAACCAAACCAGAACTTCAGATCCAACGTTTCCTTCTTATTTGACCTAGTTTCGTTTCTGTGCCTCCCTTGGAGTGAAACTCTATTAATAGACCTGGGTCCTAGGCCTGCAAGCTCAGAATTCTGACCATTTGGTTCCCTTATTGGCACCGGGGCCCTGTTTTGTGTGTGTTGCTCGATTGTAACATAGGTCCCACGTGTAATTTCCGAGCGCATGTGGGGTCCTTAGAGTCATGGGGTGTGCCAGATACGGGGAGGCTGGGCTAGGGCACTGTACCCCAGTGGAACTACCTGGGTGACGATACACCAGTGCAAAACCCTGGCGCTGCACCGGTACAGAATGGGGTTACACAGGCATAGGGTTAAGGTGCCGGAGAAGTCGTGCGTTGGTTATAATTTAATTTCGCTCCTAGGTGGTGCTGCTCAGGTTAAAAGTACTTTTGTTATTTCATAAGGAGCCTGATTTGATGTGGGGGGGAGGGGTCGCTCAGTGGTTTGAGCATTGGCCTGCTAAACCCAGGGTTGTGAGTTCAATCCTTGAGGGGGCCATTTAGGGATCTGGGGCAAAAAAATCTGTCAGGGGAACAGTACTTGGTCCTGCTAGTGAAGGCAGGGGACTGGACTCGATGACCTTTCAAGGTCGTTCCAGTTCTGGGAGATTGGCATATCTCCATTTATTTATTTATTTGTTACGGGCTGTGCCCGAGCAGCTGGCTAGCTAAAGCGGGACTCGTACACGATTGCCCCGGTTCTGCAGTCCGATCAGTGCCTCTGGACCCCTGGAGTAGCTCCCATCTCAGGATTGGGGCCTCTCCGGGTCCGTGCAGAGAGCCTGATTCTGTTGCAGCGGGCAGGAGTTCAGCCCTTGTTTGAACTGGAGCCAGGGTGGGGCCTGTGTGAACAGCGACGTTTTAAAAATCGATATAAATATTGGGAGCGTTCCGCCGCTCCCCGGGCTGGGCCCATCCAAGCCAATGGCAAAGTCCTGATCCAGGCCTTTGGGCTCTGCCCTAGTGTCGTCGTTTAATCATAACGGGAGTAAGATTGGGCTGATGTGCGGGTGTAAGTCCTGATTCAGCAAAGGGCCTGGCACGCGTCGGTAACCAAAGAGCCGGGGATTTAAGCACGTGCCTGTGCTTTGCAGAATTGGGGCCTGCGCCCTGGCTCTCCAGAGCCCTGCTGATGTCCCCAGATATAGGTGTGAGCAGGGGCTGCAGCGTATCTGCCCCGGGGGGTTCCTAGCTGCTTTATCTGGGCTACTTGGATCCTGATCCTGCTCTTACGGAAAGACAGAAAGCGCCTTCGCCAGGCACTTCAACGGCACCCAGCTCCAGATCTTTAAGGGCTGGGAATCCAGTCGCTCCGGAGCGAGAGGGCGGGGACGACAGACACTTGCTTCAGAATACGTTGCTGGTTATTTTTAAGCGGTTTGATGATGCCGTTTAAAATGTCCTTGGAGGATTTGCCCCCGCCCTCTTCCTCCTCGGTGCACACAGGACAGGCTGAAACCGAAAGCGATTTCAAATGGGAAAAGAATCAACCCAAAGAGCAGCATGTTTGAAAGCCTGAGTTTTGCACAACCCTTTCCCCCCGGCCCCCCCATCTCTCTCCCCCACCTCCTGGCTTTTGTGGAATTACTTCTGTTTGGTTTCATACCGTGTGGGGGAGGGGCTGGGGGATTATAACTTGGCTCTGGTCTGGAAATGTGTTTTGAAAGCAGCTTTTCTAGGAGGCGCCAACAAGTGACCCTCGGAATCTGAACCTTTCCAGCACCCCCTTTCCTGCGTGGGGGGAGGGAGGGGTTATTGGAGGGGGCAGCATGGGCCGAGTTCTTGTTTCGGTGCTTTTGATCTCCGGCTTGAGGGGAGCATGGATTTTGCTATTCGAATTTGTTCCGTTTCTCCCCGCCCGATGAAGGGGGTTGCCAAAAAGGAGCGTGAGAGGCTTGCTGCGGTTCTCCGGGACCTCCCAAGGGGATGTGTGTTTTAATTCCCGGCTTCGGGAGAGGAACATCTCTTCCTTTGGCTGTGTGTGGCCTGGGGGCGGGGGGCGCGAACGTTACGCTGCCCAGGGGCCTAGGCGGGTGCGGAAGGGGGGAATTCCAGGAGCACCCACTTTAAGGCCCCTTGACGCGCCTCAGGGCGGGGCAGAGCGGGCCTCTCCACGGTGTAACTGGCAATCGGGCGCTGGGAATTCTGCGGGGTGGGGGGAGCTGGCTTGTCTCAGCTCCCTGTAGATCAAATTATAAAACCAGTGCGTGGGGGCGGGGGAGGAGGGGAACACAGGCAGGTTTCATATTGGGCATGTGATCCGCTCAGTGCACACAAAGAGCGGCTCTATTATTATTATTAATTGTTTGTAGGCCAGGAAGGGCTCGAGGCCCCGGTCAGGGCCCCATTGTGCTGGGCGCCGCACCGACACACCGCGAGAGACGTGCCCTGCCCCGAAGAGCTCACGGGCTATTCTTTCTCTGAATCGAGTTTGGCCCTGTGCAGCCATGTGAAGATGAGGGGCGGGATCCTCTGTTCCCTGCAACTTGTGCAGCCGTTCGCACCATGTAAAACGCTCCCCCATCAGAATGGGGGGGGAGGGATAGCTCAGTGGTTTGAGCATTGGCCTGCTAAACCCAGGGTTGTGAGTTCAATCCTTGAGGGGGCCATTTGGGGATCTGGGGCAAAAATTGGGGATTGGTCCTGCTTTGAGCAGGGGGTTGGACTAGATGACCTCCTAAGGTCCCTTCCAACCCTGATCTTCTATGATTCTATGAACCGCAGTGTTTTTCTGTCTGTTTGTCTTGGTGTAAATGACACGACAAGCTTCGGGGCAGTGGGGAGCAGGACCCAGTAGATTTGCACTGCTGTCGGGAGCAAATACCCTACAACCCAGGGTCTAATCCTGCCGCTCCCCTGCCAGCGAGCAATCCTTAGTCAGGGCAGGAAATGTCTGCAGGATGCAGCCTTGAAAAGGGCAGATCCTCCTGGCTTTACTCCCACAGATAATCTCATTACTCATGTGAGTAAACCGAGCAGGGTTGCTCACACAAAAAATGGGCCAATTTGTTTAAACCTTTAAAAAAAAAATCTTTATGTGTTTCGGTCTGGTGCATTTGTGGAAAAAACCCGGGATATCAATCAGGTGTGAGCGGAATCTAACGAGACAATCAATGCATTAAAAATAGAGAGCCATCAACAGGAGGGAGGTATGACCAGAGGGGACTGCTTGAAAGCCAGATTATTTAGATTATAGCTCATTTAGGTCGTCGGCTCTTTCAGGGCAGGAGCTGTCTGGGGGCCTGTACAGCGCCTAGCACAAAGGAGTTCTTGGCTGGTCCCTAGGCTCTACTGTCATTAACATGACTAACCAGCCTTCATTGTTAACATGTCTCGTTAGTTTTAGGTTGAGATGTACCGGGATCCCCAGTGAGTTTAAACTCCCGGTTCCCATTATGGGACTCGGGCAGCTTTGAAAGACCCACCAAATGAACGTCGTCACCACCACCACCTAAAAGGGAAAAAAAAATTCCAACAAACCTAACCCATGAAATAATATTTCCAACCTAAGGGCTGGAGGGGAAGGTTGGCCTTGTGGTTCGGGTACTGGCCTGGGACTCAGGAGATCAAGGTTCAGTTTCCGGGTCAGCTGGGTCCAGTCACTCCATCTCTCTATTCTCCGTACTAATAATTACACCTATTCTGGTAGCACTTAGAGGCCCCGACCACGACTGAGACGGTGCCAGGCGCTGTACATACGTGTGATAAGAGATAGTCCCTGCCCTAAAGAGTTCACAGTCTAAATATAGACAAGAAGTTGGAGGGGAAACGGAGGCACTGAGCGAAACGGTCACCCGGAAGGCCAGTGGTAGGGATGGGCATAGAACCCAGGTCTTTGTAGCACAAGGCCGGTTTTCCTCTTGATTTTAAGACCTTCGTTGTGTCCGTTTAGCATTCCAGCTCTGCAGAGCAGGGATTGCATCTACCTCGGTCTGTGCACAATGGTGCCCTGATCTCTGTTGGGGCCTACCGGTGCAGGTAGCAATACGGGGATATGCGCTGCCGATAGCGGCAACAGTCGCTCTGCGTTCCCGACCTTGGGGACGTCCCCTCTGCAGCGATGGGATCCAAGTCCCTTCTCAATTACAGCCACATGATTTATTTACAGACAGTTCAGAGGAGGTGTTGCAGGTTTGCTCCTGATCCTTCCGGGGGAGCGGGGGGAAAGGTGCTCAGCACCCAGCAGAATCGTGGCCCCAAGAGGCTTAAGGAGAAGGCTCATGCTGCTGGATTCACACAGGGCTCCTAGGTGCTGAGGTTGTGGGGGGAGGAGGTGGATCTTTGGCACCTTGCAGGATCGGGCCCTTCAGCGGTTCTTGGCGCTTCCTTCCTTGTGCTCCCTGCCTCTTTAAACAAGAAACCGGATCCCGTTGGCCTTGTTGCTGCAGGCCCCGGGCTCGGCTGCCGCTTTAAGGAGCTGGTCTCCGCGGGCCGCGCCATTTGTTCTGAAAGGCAAGAAACTAGTCGGGAGCCTCTTCAAGGGAAACGCCATCTGCCTCTGCACCCAGGCCCCTGTTGTCTCCTGGCAGCGACACCCCCGGGCTTGCTTCTCTCTCGATCCTTCTAGAGCGACGCGGAACCCAGCCTGCCAAATTCTGACCGGGATCCCGGGTTGGGTCTCGGCCCCCCCATCAGAGCGAGGTGGCGGCCGGGTCCCCAGAAGCAGCGCAAGGACAGGACTCGGCTGAATATAAAGAGGCTTTTTTATTGTGGCTGCTGCACTCGGACAGACCGTGTGGGTTCTCTCTGGCTTCCAGTCTCACCCCGCATCGCCGTACGCTTGGGCTACCTGTGCACCGCCCGGAGCCACCTGAATTTCCTCCTCTGGCCACCCCTGTTAACCTCAGTTTCCCCATCTGTTAAGGATGGGTGACTTGCCCAAGGGCGTGTGGCGTCTGTGGCAGAGCTGGGAATTGAACCGGGCTCTCCCAGCCTTGCCCCCTCTGTCCTGGCCTGCGGGGCAAGTCCCGACGTTTCGCTCCAGAGGCTGGGTGCGGCGCTGGAGTGGGAGCGGCTGCAGGGCGGGCGCCTGAGTCGCTGCGTTAAATCCCCCTGCGGCAGCCAGGCCCTCCTGGATAACGCTGCCTGAGCCACGCCCGTCTCGGTGGCGGGCGGGGCAGCTTTCTAGCCACCTGGGTGCGCTGCTTGGGCCCCGCCTGGACAAAGTCGAGGCTCTGCTGTAGCCAGGGGCCACTGATTGCCGAAAAAGGTCTGGTCCGATTCTGCAGGGTGCAGCGTGCCCCGGCGTAGTGCCGAGCGCGCTCGGCTCCCAGCGGCTTCAATGGGAGACCCTGCCGGGATCCCAGCCCTGTTAGCTTTGGATCCACCTGGGATAGGACTGTTACCTTGAGCCTCTAGGGGCGGGGCCTGATCCTCAGTGATGCTGAGGCCACTTTGGCAGCCGAAGGGGTTAAAAGGTCCCCTTGAGAGTTGCCGCGTGAGTAGGGGAACCCCCCTGGCTGGTGTGGGACCGTCAGTCGTAACCCTGCTCCCGGCCCTTGCACACTGCACTGTGGCTATTCCCTGTTTGCCGGGGGCACAGAAACAGAGTGTTAATTTAGAGCAGCCCTGAGGCTGCTGCGATTGGCGGGTGGGCCCTGGAATCTGGGGAGCACAAAGGAGGCTCAGTGCCCGAAGCCCAGCAATGGAGTCGCTGAGAACCAGGCTGTGTATCAGACCTTGTTGGCCGTGGGAGATGACCGAGCTTGAGAAAGGGGTTCCTGGGAGGAGTCTTTCCCGGCTCAGCAGATCGAAGGGGAGCTGCCGTCGCATTTAGCTGAGGATCTCAAAGCGCTCTCCCGGCAGGACCGAGGCTTCGCACTTCCTCTGCCTGGTGGTTCTGGCTTTGCTTGGGCCCCCCCTCCCCCAAGCTGTCTGCTCAGCACTGTTCCCAGGTGTGACTCTCACGTCGGGCCTGATTCCCCGTCATGCTCAGCCCCCTGTGACACGGGTGGCTCCGGCAGCGGCGTGGGCTCTGGAGGGAGTTTTTCTCTTTAGAGGATTTTCCAGAGCAGCCTGTTGCAGGTTCCAGGCTCAGCGTGACGTTGGATCCATCAGCAGCCTCTCCTAGCGGCCTGTTGCGTGCCCAAAGGATGATGGGAAACCACGCATGGGCAAAGTTCTGGCCTAGTGGCTAGAGCAGGGGTCTCAAACTCAAATTACCACGAGGGCCACATGAGGACTAGTGCATTGGCCCGAGGGCTGCATCACTGACCCCGCCCCCTTGCTGACCCCGGCCCCGCCCCCACTCCACCTCTTCCATTAGGCCCTGCCCCTTCTCTGCCTCCTCCCCTGTGTGCATGGATTCCCGCTCTTCCCCACTCCCTCCCAGAAACCACGAAGCTCTTCCCATGCGGCCCGCGGAGCTCTTCCCTGCGGCCCGCCGGGCTCCCCGCGTCCCCCCCCTTTTTTTTTTAAACCCCAGGCAGTTCCCGCCGCCAGAACAGCTGTCTGGCGGCGGGAACTGCTTGGGGGTAAAAAAAAAACATGCGGGCCGCGTGTTTGAGACCCCTGGGCTAGAGCATTGGACTGGGAGTCAGGAGAGCTGGGTTCTATTCCTGGTTCTGCCACTGGCCTGCTGGGGGACCCTTAGGAGATCATGTCCCACTTCGTGCCTCAGTTTTCTCATCTGTAAAATGGGGATAATGACACTGACCTTTTGGAAAGTGCTGCAAGATCTGCTGCTGAAGAGCCTCCGAACTGCTCACTGTGCTCCAATCCGCCAGGGGGCCCCTCTGCAGAGCCAGCCCAGCCCCCCTACCCCTGCCCAGGGTATGGGACGTCACGTGCCAGGCTGACTGAGGGCATGTCTGGGGCTCTCCGGTGGCAGAGCGTAAGGGCAGCCTTGTTTTCTTTTCTCTGTCTCGTTCTTCAGGCCTGTCCCATTCCCTCCTGTTGTTCCGGGCAGTGCCCGGGGCTGTTGTCAGAGCAGCGTGCCTTGCTCTGACCCTCACCTCTTGGAGGGGGGAGCCGGCCTCTCTCTAAAGCAGGGACTCTGGAGTTCAAGGATTCGGCGTATGCCGAACATGCTATGGTGCCGAGCCCAGGATCCCATTGCCTGCCACGGCCTCTTGGCACGGCGTGGAGGCAGAACTCTCACCCTCCTGTTCCGAGCTACGGGAGAATCACCCGCTCGCCGAGAGCAGTCTAGGGCCTGTGACACGCCACGCCACTGAACCGCTCAGATTCCATCCAGCAGAGGGCAGTGGGGCTCGTCTTTGCCATTCGCGTGGTGGTAGCGGCTGGGAAGCCCCACGCGTGGGGCAAGACCCCATCGTGCACGGCACTGTACGGATATATAGTAAGAGACCGCCCCGGCCCAATCTAAATAGGCAAGACAAAGAAGGGGAAGGGAAACTAAGGGATAGGAAGGGGAGTGCCTTGCCCGAGGTTACCCAGCAAGGAGGCCAGGTTTCCTGAGTCCCAGTTCAGCGCTCTAGCCATTAGGCCGCACGGCCTGCCCACGACACTCTAGCTAAACAGGTAACAAACATTGTCCGCCTGTCGCACTGCTTCAGCAACAGCCTGAATTTTCCCCGTGGGCCCCATCAGGGTCACGACCCCCCCATTTTACAGATGGGGAAACTGAGGCACGGGCATGGCGTGGGAAGAGCTATGGCTGAGTTCCCATAAGAAGCGGCGGAAGAGAGAGGCCAGTGCGCTGATGGCTCGACTCCCATCCAGCTCAGGATTCTGTGCTCTGACCCCAGGGCCCTATTTGAGGCGACTGAGTGCTCTAGGTCATGCGACCTGCCTCTCCTCCCCCGCCAAAGAGCCGCGACTGGGAGCTGAAAGTGAGCTGGAGAAAGTCAGCCCAGGGAAAGCGACTAAGCACAAGCAGGCTGAGCAATCCCCTGGAAAAGATAATGGAGCCCCGGGTTATAGCAACCTCTCCCTGCACTGAGCCTGCGCAGGATGACTGGGTTGCTGCCTGACCTTCCTGCTGATTAAATGTAAACATGAAACCCCCGGGGGCCTGATTCTCCTTTGCACCCAGGCTCCTTCGCGCTGCTCGGGGGGCCGTGGGGTGGGTGTCGGTTACATTCCCGCTCACCTGGAGCGCGCTGTCAGCGCCAGCCAGGCCCGAGGCATCTCCCGCTGCTCCCCGATGGGCCTGATCCCAGCAATTCCCCGGCTCGGATCCCAGGGCCAGGAGTCATTTTAGACCCTCTTGGAAATGTCCCCCGTCGTCTCTCCGCCCCTGGTGCCCCCGGGGATCGCGCCTCGTGCACCCAGCGGTTCCCGGGTCGGGGTGACAGTGACTCGCACGCATGTGGGTGCTGGAGTAAATGGCTGGAGGATTGGGCCCTGCTGTAGAAAGGGGGATAACAACACTCATGGGGAGTTGGAGCACACGGCCACTGATGCTTCTGGGGAGAGGGGGGGACACCCTGTCAGGACTGCGACACCAGCTGAAGGCAGTGGGGCCTGCGAAGGCCCTGATCCTAAGCCCATTGAAGTCAGATTTCTCTTGAATCATGCACTGGGAGAGTGGGATTCAAGGTGAACCAGGATGCCGTGCTGTCCAGTGGTCGGACCTGGGGGAGGTGGGGAGAGGGAATCCAAGAATCAGCCCCCATCTCTGCTATGGACTCTTATTTTGGGAGAGGCTCGGTGGGCTAGTGGTTAGGGTCCTGCACCAGGAACCCTTGGTTTCTGCTCCTGGCTCGTCCGCTGCCCTCGGGGACGTGGCTTCCTCTCTCGCGCTGTGTCTCATCCCGCCGTCTGTCTTGTCTTCTTCAGCCTCAGCGTTTTGGGGCAGGGACTGTCTCTTGCTCCGTGTCTGTGCCGCGCCCGGCACAACGGGGGCCCTGATCTCACATGGCGCCTCGAGGAGCTGCCGCAATACACAGAATAAGTAACTGTGGGCGAGTAGCTCGGCCCCTTTCTGCCTCAGTTTACCCAGTTGTAAAAGTGGGTGTAATCCCTATCTCCCAAGGGCACCGTGCGGTTTGAATGAAGTGAGTCAGACTCCGGGGGGGCCCGTCAGAATCTTGGTACATCCCATGTTTACACCAAGGCTGCTTTACGTTGCCGGAACGGTGCAAACACTAGACTTGAGCCCCGGGGTCTCAATCTCCCCAAGAGAACTGTGGGCCAGCATTGTCCTCGGTGAGGGGCGGGGTGTGTGTGTATGAAATCGGGAGCTAGCCTGCCGTGACTCTGAGTCATTGTTCCTTTCTCATCGCTGCTCAAGATGAGTCATGGCCGCTCCGAAGCGGGGCCGAGATGTGGGAACCCCTTTCCCATGCTCCCACTCCCCCGTTCGGATTTCAGATCGGAGGTGGGGGGTTGGGTTGGGATCGGGGGGAGGCAGGCAGGCAGGCGGTCCACGCAACACAAATTCTTAAAGATTAGTCCTGTGATCCTGTGGTTTGCTAGCACAGCCTAGGGCGTGACAGCTGCGCGGAAGGGCGGGCCTGACCTTTGTCCTATCGAATCAGGCTGGGGAACCAATTCCAACCCGCATCAGCCGTGCTGGGGCTGCTGGTTGGCTGGGGGCCAGCCCATTGCTAGCTGCTGCCTGGCACGTTCCTGCTTGGGCAGCAGAAGCAATGGGGCCTTTTCGTGTTGCAAAACAGAGACTAGCTGCTCTGTGCTTAGTATGGTGCCTTTCATCCTAGGATCCCGAAGCACTTTGCAGAGACACAGGCTCCCAGCCCAGCCTGTGAAGCAGGAGAGGCCCAGGGGAGTGTGGGCACAGTGGCAGGGGTGGGGAGCCCAGGGCGTGGAATAGCAGGGGGGCTGCAAATCAGGATTTGAGGGGGCATGGACAGAGGTGGGCAGGGCAGAGGCTGGGGAGCAGGAGCATTGCAAAGTTGAGATCGCCTTTGTGGGTGGGGCTGGGGGCGGGATTGGATGGCACGCGCAGAGCGGTGACCGGGAAGCATCGCAACTTGGCATGTGGGGTCACAGCGTGGCCCTGGTTTGGCCCAGCTGCCCCTCCCTTGGGATGGTTTGGGGGGCTCTCAAATGGGGGGCCTGAGGCAGACTTCCTTTGCGCACCCCACCCCCCCCCATTGGCACCCCTGCACATGTGTACGGCTGCGGGCACCACTGCTAGTGAAAGACAAAGGCGTGGGGCGGAGATGCAGCGCTCTGGGTGCTGTGATATCTGGAGTCCCAGACGTATTGCCTGAGGTAGGAAGGATGGTAGTGGGTACGGTACTAGAGTGGGAGGTAGGATATCCTGGGTTCAGATCCCGGTATTGCTCCCTGTTGGACCTTGGGCCAATCATTTCGGCTCTGGGTTTTAAAGGCACGGTGGCATTGCTGCGCTCAGTGTTGCAAACTTAATGGATTTGGGAGCCTAAACCTTGTTTTCAAAAGGGATTTAGGCACTTGAGACTTAGTCTCTTCAGTGCATTAAGTTTGCAATGCTGAACCCTGCAAGGCCTTAAAAATCTGTGCCTCAGTTTCCCCATCTGTAAATTGGGGATAATCCTCCCCTGCCTCCCGGGGAGGACGGGAGGAATGAAATCCACTAATACAAGGGGTGGGAGGGCGGGCGGTGAGGGAGTGTGACGATACTTTAGTACAGTAGCGCTTCGCTCTTGTGCTGCTCTTGTCATCAGTGGATCTCAAAGGACTTTACAAAGGGCGTCACTGTCGTTTAGCCTCATTTTCCAGCTGGGGAAACTGAGGCACCAGGTGGGTTGATTTGCCCACAGTCACCCAGCATGTCCGTGCCGGAGCTGGGAAAAGAACCCAGGTCTCCTGATCCAGCAATCTGTCCACTAGGCCACACTGTACCCCCTGCAGCTACTGTAATAGAATAGCTGGGGCCTCACTGCTTGGGTCCTCAGCTCGCGGCCCCTGCTCCTAACCTTTCCAGACAGTAGCCAGTGCGTCCCCATCACGTGACTCCTTATTTGCAGCTGGCCTCCTTCCGGCCCTGGTTATCCGGTACCCGCAGACACGGAGGCTTCATTTATCAACGAGGCTAAGACTCTTGGGCTGGGTCGCTGCGAGCTCAGGGGATCAGTGGGATTTTTGCACCCACGTCGCCGCATCAGTGCAAATCCCTAGGGTAAATTCTTTGCACTGGTGCAAGCCGCATGGGGGTGCCAGTCACTTTTTTACATCAGTGCAGCACCGGTTACACTAGGGCTTTGCACGAGTGCAGCGACACCACTGGAATCCACCCCATTCCCACCGGTGCACGCTGGCATTAAACAGAGTCTTGTGCAATGACACGGATGTGGGGTCAGGAAGGTTCCCTCCACCCGGCCCCAGCCTGCGCTTTGTGCTCCTGGCTCCCAGCCCTCCGTGCGGCCCACCCCTCTCTGTCCCGGTGTGACTGGAGTGTTGTAGGTTGGTGCTGCCCTGGGTGGTGAGATCTCCCTGAAGAGCCGGGGTGCAGAATCCATGTGAAATGACTTGGGTCTCCATGATTTTCTAGGTGGCTGTGGGGTGGAGGGGGGATCAGGGAGGCAGCAAACAGCCTGAAATCGAAAACCCTGTTGCTTCCTGTCTCTTGCGGGCTAACAGCTTCCCCGGCTGTGGTTACAGTCGCTGGGCAGGTATATTTCGTGATCCTGCAGCTTTGACGCATCCTCTCCCAGCAACGGGAGCGAGGAGCAGATGAGAGGCGACCTGACCCGCTTTCCCTCCCCCCCACCACCCCTTTCCCAGGATGAGAGCCAGGTAGCCGAGGTCCCACTGCTCACCGAGCGATGAGGCTTAGGGGTCTAGAGGGGCCCTCCACTGGGACTCAGGAGTCCTGCATTCTCTTCTTGGATCTGCCATGGACCTGGCGGGCAAACCTTGGGCAAGTCATTTCCCCTCTCTCTGCCTCAGTTTCCCCTTCCATCTTTTTTCTACACAGACTGAGAGCTCCTCAGGGCAGGGACTGTCTCTCACTGGGTGTATGTATAGCGCCTGGCACGCTAGGCAGCGCTGTAATAATAAACCTGGCCAGAACCGAAGACTGGGAGCTGGAAATCAGTGAGTTCTAGTCTTGGCTCTCGCAAAGCGTGGACTGGTCCGTCTCCTGCTCCGTGCCTCAGTTTCCCTATCTGTTCAACAAGGGTGATGATACTGACCTCCCTGTTTCACCAGCCCAGGAGGGTAAAGTGAAGGTGTTGATATGTGCATGGCATTCAGGGCTGTGGAGCAGCCTGTACGGTGAACGCAGCACCTTCATGAGCCGACCCCCCTCCTCTGTGTGGTTTGTGTGAATTAAAGCAGCCGCCGAGAGACACCAGCTGAGATCAGGACCCGTTGCGCCGGGTGCTGCCCACACACCCAGAGAGAGACAGTCCCTGCCTTGAAGAGCTCACGGCCTAAAGAAACGATGGGTGAAAGAAAGGATTGTTATCCATTCACAGATGGGGAAACTGAGGCACGGAGCGATGTCATGGCCTGTTCCTCTGGACAACAGGAACTGAGCTCTTTTGAAAATTCACCCCTCCTGTTTTGGGCGCGAAGCATTTGAAACGCCAGCCCCATGGTAGGCATAGAACCCACGTGTCCGAGTCCAGCATGCTGCTCGCTGGACCCCTCTGCCTTGACAGTGGCCGGAGACTGCGCTCCAATCCGTCATCAGTGTGGCCATTCCCACGCGGGGAATTGTCCTGATCTGGCCCTTAGGTTTTCCTAGATGTGAACACTTTGCCCATTCAGGACACGCTGTACTCTGGGTTCCCCCTGGCTGAAGTCCATATTGATTGATTTGTAACTCTTGTTAGCAAACAGCTGCCAAGAGTCTGGGTCTCCCCAACGCTCGTTGGCTTTGGAGTAGCTTTGGCTTTGGCGTCAGGGACTTTTTAAATACTGGGGTGGGAGCGGAGAGTTAACGTTACACTTGGTGCCGTAATAACCTGTTAGTGACCCAGGTTCTAGCACCAGAGCGGAGCCAGGATCGCCTCCCCAGGTCGCAAAATAGCCCGGCTTCACCCTGCAAAGCACCTCGGTTAATCTTTAACGTGCTCTCTAGCACTGTAGTTTGGGCTCTGCGCTTGTCCAATAAAGAATCCGTTACCTTAGACATAATTTACTGTGTATATGATGTTAAAATACACCCTAATATTGTGCTGTGCCTACGCAGCCTTCCGTCCAAGGATTACTGAACCCTTTTCCAAACCTTAACTAACTCCCTCCAGCGGCTCTGGGATTTTAGGTAGGTCTGATGCCCATTTTACAGATGGGGAAACTGAGGCATGGGGCCAGCATGTGACTTGTCCAAGATCACGCAGTGAGTCAGAGGCAGAGCCCAGGGGTCCTGGCTCCCAGGGGTAGGTGGTTTTGATCCCAACACCTCTCTACCCGAGAACAAGCTCTGATTCCTCTGAGGTCCCACCTGGGTCGCAGGAAACTGACACCTCTAACAGGCTTTCTTCCGTCCCTGCTTGGTGGCTTTCTCTGGACATTTTGGCTGAATTAGTTCTGGCTGAAACGTGGCGCTATTTCTAGAAGCTATAAAAAGCTTCCAGAGAGTGACTTTTTGCTTTTATTCGTGTGTGTGTGTCTGTGTGTGTGTGTGATTTTTATTTGCTGAAACAACAGCATCTGCTGTAAGCTTTAACTGGCTGTCGGTGGGGGAGAAGGGGCAGACTAGAAAGGAAGGATGGCTTAAGGTGCTGGAAGATCCAGATTCAATTCCCTGCAGTGCCATGGACTTGTCATGTGACCTTGGGCAAGTCATTTCGACCGTCCATGCCTCAGTTTCCCACGTGTACATGGCAGGGTTTCCCTATCTCACAGGGCTGTTAGGAGGACAAACCACACTAAAGGTTGTCGAGGGCTTTGAGATCTGCTGATGAAATCACTATGCAAGAAACAGGCTTGGTTAATGAGACCTGAGCTAGGTATAAATGCCCTCCAGGGGCTGATGATCCAGACTTGGAGCCGTAACCTGAGCTGGTGTAAACGGGCGCAGCCCCACGCCCCGGTGCTGATTCATACCATTGGAAGATCTGTGGCCCTTTACCTGGAGCTGAGCTCCAAGCAAGAACAGCCATCCCGTAATTTAAATCCCACAGCCTCATGGGAGGTGTAGTCTGGCCAGGGAACCAGACCCATCGTGGAAAATTGGGACAGGAACCAATCGAACGACAACTCCCAGAAGGCACTGCGGCAGTTTTCCAAATGAAAATATTTTGCTGTTCGGGGGGGTTTTCAGCCAAAATGGAAGCTTCCTGCAAACAAAAAAACCCTGAATTTCCTTTGTCCCCAGCCGGAGTTAGGAACCCTCCTAGCCAGTCGCTGGCTGCCTGGTGCTAGGTCAGATCTCCCCGGGCTGGACAGGCTGTGCCATCACTGCCCGTTCCTGCGGTTAGATGCCTTCCGCTGCAGCCGGTGGCGCAGGCTGGAAAAGATCACGGCAAACCTTGGCCGTACTCCTTTAGCAAAGGGGCCAAAGCTCTGAAGGCCCATTTTGCTCACTGAGGCATGCGCTGGCAGAGAGGAGGGCGCGTGGGAAACTGCCCTGGCCTGGGGTGTGCCTGCTTTGGGCACAGACAGAGGTCTCTGTTCTCCATCCTAGCCCACTTGCTAGCTTCTGCGTAGGGGGAAGGGTGATTAATGGGGTTTCCCCCCCCCCTCCTCCTTGCCTGTGGTGTTGTGTTACCAGAGCGTCTTTATCCGCAAAGGCAGGTGCACCTTGTGTTCCCGGCTCCCCGGGGAGAGACCCCACACCTGGCGGTGGGCGGGCACACAGCCCGCCCTGGTACCGTGAAGATGAAAGCCTGGGGAGCTGCGTTTTTCTTTTCCTTTTTAAACAAAGAGATTTAAAAGGCGAGGGGTGAATAGGAGGGAGATTCTGGCCTGGCCTTGATCCTTCTGGCTAGTGCCATCAGCAATGGCCCCTGAATATTCCCGATTCACGCCCTCTGTGGATGCTCTGATTCCAGAGTCAAAGCACCTGATTCTGAATTCCAATTGGAGTGCTGCCCGTGCACGCAGTAATCGGGAGTAGTTAATCCCCGCTGCATTCACACCCTGCTTTATTGCGGATTAACTCTCACGTGTAGCCAAGTCCTTGGGCGGGGGAAGGGAGCGGTTGTTCTGCGGCTAGCGCCAGGGCCGGGGAAGCAGGAATCCTGGGTTCTAGCCCCAGCTCCGGGAAGGGAGTGTCTCGTTCTTGGCACCGGGTGGGGGGGATTGGGAGCGAGGACTCCTGGGTTCAAGTTTCCAGCGCTAGGCAGGGATGGGGATTAGAAATGAGGGCAGGGAGCTGAGAGGCAGGACGCCTGGGTTCCGTTGTTATCCGTGGACCTACCGCAGGTGCTCCCCCGACAGCATGGCCCTTAGGGTGAGGTTCAGGGTTAACAGCCCCGTTTCAGCCGAGGGGCTGACCCACCTGGCCTTGCAGCCCTGTTACCTACTTGCCAAGGGGGCAGCACTGTTTCCAGGTGCCCTCTGCATTGGGCGGGCAAGGGAGAGGTACAGGGAGACATTATCCTGACCCCTGCCTGCAGAATAACACGCCCTGGCACCGGAGGGAGATAAGGGGGGAGGGCATGGGGTGCAGAAGGGCTGGAGCTTTGCTGGTTTGTTTCCCAAAGGGGGATATTTCCCCCCCATCAAACAGTGGGGCAAAGCCGCCGGTGGAAATGAGATCAGAAGCCACAGCTGGAATGTTTAGCCCTGAGACAAGCAGAGGGAAGAGGGGACCTGAGAACAGTTTTCAAAATTATTAAGGGCTGTTGGAAAGGGGACCAGGTCAATGGTTCTCCGTGGCCACTGGAGGCGTAACTGGGTGAATCTGCAGCAAGGGAGACTTGGGTTCGATATTGGGGAAAACTTTCCCCTTACGGGGGGTTGAGCTCTGGAGCCGGCGTCCAGGGGAGGTTGTGGAATCCCCATCGCTGGAGGTTTTTCAGAACAGGGCTGGACAAACCCCTGCCAGGGCTGGTCTAGGGTTACTTGGCCCTGCCTCGGCGCAGGGGGCTGGCCCTGGATGATCTCTTGTGGCCCCTTCTGGCCCCATGTTGCTCCGATTCTAGAATAAAACCCAAGGCAGGTGTAGGCAGCAGGTCCTCATCCAGGGGAAGGATTTGGGGGCCTGCACCGTCCCACCCCCGTCTTGCTTGTCTTTTTCCTGAGGGCTTTTTTGTTTTTGTAGCTTTGATCTGTGTAATGTTGCTTCTGTTTGGTTTCCACCTGGATGCCTGACTTCACTTCCCAGCACTCTGTGAGGAATGTGGTCTAGAAATCAGAGCATGGGGAAGAGGAGGCCAGGACTCCTGGGTTCTATTCCCAGATCGGGGAGGGGAGTGTCGTCTAGTGGTCAGAGCAAGGTGCTGGGGCAGAGGGGCAGGACTCCTAGATTCTCTTCCTAGATCTGGGAGGCCTGTGATCTGCTCCGTAACAATAGAGATGGGTCCAGCCTGAAGCCTCCAGATCCAAACTCCCCTTGGCGGGGCTGGAGAATAACCCCTGAATTCTGCAGCTGGGGTCCATGGCGGACATCCTGGCCCTGTTCCTTCGGCTCTCCCAGCGCTCTTCACCCAAGCTGCCCGGGGCCACATGTCGGCGGCTCGCCCGTTGCACTGATGATTTGGGCACCTGCCGGTTTCCCCTCCATCGGTGAAACTTTCTTTTCCTGTCTGCCCCTGGCGTGCGATGACCCCCCGGGGCCGGGGTGTGTGTGAGCTGGGGGAGGGACAGGGAGCGTGGCTGGGGGCAGGGGATCGGGCCCAGCCAGGAGGTTGTGGCTTCCTTTGTGGCATCTCTATCAGGCCTGGCAGTGGGTGGCGGGGCAGACCGGGCAACATTTTTTCCATGCTGAGTCGGCGGGGGCCAGGGCAGGGCGGGAAGCCAGTTATTGGACAGGCCAGAGAGCCAGGGTGGGAGCAGCCCAGGGTGGTATACAATGGGTATGGGTGTGTGTGTGTGTGTGTGTGTGTGTGTGTGTGTGTGTGTGTGTGTGTGTGTGTGTGTGTGTGTGTGTGTGTGTGTGTGTGTGTGTGTGTGTGTGTGTGTGTGTGTGTGTGTGCGCGCGCGCGCAGGTTCTGGTGTGATAGTGGGGGCAATGGAGGGATGCATTGTGAGAGTGGTGTGTGTGTGTGTGTGTGTGTGTACACACACCCAGGAGGGGATCTGCTCTCAGAGGGGGCGGGGAATGGTGTGTGGAAGGGGGAGGGGCTGCTGCCAGTGTGCATGGGGGAGGGGTAGTGTGATAGGTTGTGAGCGTCTGTGGGGGAGGGGATTCAGGGAGGAGTGTGCAATTGTGAGCGACTGATTGTGTGTGGACGAGCTGGTGTGTGTGATCACCTGGTGGGACTGGGGGGCAGGGTTATGTGGTGGGGGGATGGAGTTGGGGGTATGTGTGTGTAGGGGATTGTGGGGGCGCTGAGTATGTCTGGGGTTTGGGTGTGTGTGTGGAGGGGGCTGGTGGGGTGGAGAGGGCTGGTGGGGGGGCGGGGGCGCAGGCCCAAGACCAGGGGATGTTTGGGGTGTTTGCACTTACACGGAGCTCAGAGCTCTTTATAAACAGCTTATCCCCCATTTGGCAGATGGGGAAACTGAGGCACAGAGTGTGGCGAGAGTGACTCGATGAAAGCCACACTGCAAGTCAGCAGCAGAGCTTCCAGGAGGACTGACACCCAGGGCCTTTTGCTCTACCCCGCTGGACCACGCTTCCCTCCCAGGGCTGGGATTAGAACCCAGGAGTCCTGATTCCCAGCCCCACCCCCCTTTCTCCAACCGCTAGCCCATGCTGCATCACTTGAACAGCGCCCCTCGCCTTTGTAGATGGTTTTTAGCCGATCCAATTACAATTGACCCCCTTCCCCCACTCCTGCCTACTTTCTAAACCTAGGGAGTGGAGGGCAGAAATTGGAGGAGTGATTATTTCTTTTTAGGCAAGGGGCTTTCTATTCCCTGCATGCAAAGGGCCCTGGGATATGACCTCCCACCCCCTAGCTCCCCCCACCCCACCCCAGACATCCCGCAGGGCAGCCTTTGATCACCAGCCAAGTGGAAAAGCTGCATTGTTATCCCAGCCTGCTATGGCGAATTTTAATGTTGTGGTTGAAGTCAGACACCCCATGCAGCGGAGGTGTGTGTGGCGGCAGAGGAATTTCTCTGTGTCACGGTGTCGTGTTCCCTAGACCAGCTGCTGCTGGGAAGGGGGATTTATGAAGCAAGCGGGTGTGGGGGGGGATGCTTTTGGTCTTGCATGTTGTATTCTGCCTAGCACTGCTTCTAGGAACATTTGGAATGTTTGCTGTGGAAATGCCCATCCCTCTAGGCCTCCGAAATGCCCGGATCTGGTGCTGCCGTGAGAACGTGATTTGGAAAAAGGGGCCTTGACTCCTGGCTTGCGCCGTGGTGAAAAGAAGATACCGCGATGTTTTCTTGGAATCAAGACAATTCAGTCTGTTCCCGCCCCTTGCTTATTTTCCTAGCCCCCTGCACCAGTGCAAACCCCTTTGGGCAGGATTTTTGCAACGATCTAAAATGTCACATGAGAGAATCGTTTTTAACCCGTTTGTCCCTGTCGCCGCGTGGGGACCAGTTCTGAAGAATCCTGGAAAACGGAAGAATAACCAGAAAAATAAACGTTCCTGGTTCTTATTCGGTGTGTGTTATTGCAGTACCAGCAAGGGCCGTGGCCAGGGCTCCCTGGTACCACGCACTGTGCAAATGCAGACCCAAAAGACGCTCCCTGCCTGCAGCAGCTGGACCTGGGTAGGGGGCTGAGTGGGGAATCCCAAAGCGTGTTGCGATGTGTAGACCGTCGGGCGTAGGAGTTAGGGCCGGTTGGAGGCCTTGTGCGTATGCGCTAACTTCCGGTGAAACGTTCCCGATTGGATTCGTGGCCGTTTCATTGGGCCAGAAGAGAGGGCAGCTTGTTGCATTTGGATTTTTTTTTTTTTTTGCTTTGTTGCCCTCTGAGGCGGGTTGAAATTGCCGTGTTTGGAGGTAGGAGTCAGTCGCTGCCCAAACCGGTTTGAAAGCCTGGCCCCCTTTCCAGCTGCACCGTCTAATCTCCCATCGGCCAACCGGGGGGTAACGGTAGTGCTGTGGAAGGAACCTTACTGCGCAGGGTTGGGTTAAGATTAAGTGACAACCAATCAAAGCACCCCCCCGACCCCCCCAATGCTCTCTTGGGCTCCCCAGTGCTAATGGACTCCACCCCAGCGAGCCAACTCCACTGTTTTTAGTTACACCAAGTCCATGGGCCCTCTGCCAGTCTAGATCCACGGATCCTTGGTCTACATCCCCCCCAACCCACAGATCTATGTATGTTTCAGATCAGTGGCTCTCAACCTTTCCAGACAACTGTCCCCCTTCCAGGAGTCTGATTTGTCTTGCGAACCCCCAGGTTTCACCTCGCTTAAAAACGACTTGCTTACAAAATCAGATGTAAAAAGACAGCAGTGTCACAGCTCGTTGTTACTGAAAAGTAGCTGACTTTCTCATTGTTGCCATATAATTATCAAATAAATGAACTGGAATATAAATATTGTGCTTACATTTCAGTGTATAGTAGGTAGAGCAGTCTAAACAAGTCATTGTCTGTGTGTAATTTTAGCTTGTACTGACTTGGCTAGGGCTTTTTATATAGCCTGTTGTAAAACTAGGCAAATATCTAGATGAGTTGATGTATCCCCCTGGAAGACCTCTGCGTAACCCCAGGGGTACATGTACCCCTGGTTGAGAACCACGTTTTCAGATCATCTCCCACCATGAGAATAAACAGACAGAGGAGTGAAAATACTAGCATCCCAACTCAATTGTACGGGAGGAAAAAGCAACTCTGATAGTTGGAAATTTCCCCTTCCCCATCTCAGCGCTGCCCTGATTGGATCTGATCTGTGGGTGAGGTTTTTTTTCCCCCTGCTTTGTTACAACCGTCCCCAGATTCTCTGAAACGGACATTCCTTTTAGCACACTGTCCTAGCGCGGGCCCGCGAATTTGCTGAGCTAAATATGCCTGAGCCAGTCTAGACAAGAGCTTACGGTTGGCTAGGAAAACAGCCAATCCTAAATCATCTCTCTTTCTTTGGGTGTTGTCACCAGTTGCAAAGGTGGGGGGAGCGGGAAAAGTAAGGTTTTTAGCAAGAGGGAGGCTATTTCTGTGGCGGGCATAATTTAGTAGCAAGGAGTTAATTGGCTGCCTGAGAGCTTGCAGGTGTCCAGCAGAAGTTGGCGTAAAATGCCCATGATTGCTATGGAGGTTATTTTCACACCCGGACTACGACTGCTGGGTTCTCCGCCTGTATTTCATTCCTACTCCCTGCCTGCTGGAGGCGTTTACGCCAGGCCAGATCCGTGGGGGTTTGGTTGTGTTTCGGCCACCCGTTTTGCACTGGTTCGAATGGCTGTGCGAGGAGGGTAGGGGATTATGCCCCTGTTTGCAAAGTTCAATATATTAATGTCTCCAGGGTGAATGTTCTATGAGGCTGGGGGCCACTGACCGCCTGGGGATCAGAGCTGGGCTTCAAAGCTATATCTGCTGGCCGGATTTACCCCATCCCCTGTGCCCAGGGACATAGGACGGTTGGAAACTCTTTGGGGGCAGGGACTGTCCTTTTATTCTGTGTTTGTACAGTGCCTGGCGCCACGGGCGCTACCGCAAAGCAAGTGAATAAATAGTGTTGGTACAAAACCAGTGTGCAGGTCCCGTCCACGCTACAGGTGCAACCAGGTATCCTCGCACGGCTCTGGCTGACGACGACACGCCTGGGGAAGTTGTGCTGACGGGGCAGCTTTGGTCCCAGCCCCGCCACAAGTCACTGTACTGCTGCCGACCGCGACACCTGACTGGTGCATTCTGGGAAAGTGGTTAATAATTCCAGTAATGTTTCACCAGTGCTCAGAGGCCTCAGCCGGGATTGGTGCATGCACAAAACAAGAGACAGTCCCTGCCGTGGTGGGGGGAGCCCTGGGTAGCTGTCCCATAATGCCACAGCAAGGACAGACCGCCTGAGCAACACGCATGCAAAGTAGCATCAGCAGCAGGTGGGGCAGTGCATTCTGGGATGGCTGGTGCATATAGCCCAGGCCTCAGGAGGTAAAATCCCCCTTCACGCTGGACAGAGGAAGCCTGGTTAAGAGCCCCCTGGGAGAAAGGGTGGGTGTGTGGGCAAGGCACTGGGCTGGAGAGCTCGCTTTAATCCCTGGTACTACCCTGTGCCTCAATTTCCCTTCTGTAAAATGGAGGTAATAAATCCTTCCTTTGTCTAGACTGGAGCTCTGTGGGGCAGGAACAATGTCTGGCCCTGATCTCCGCCTATGCCCTGATCCGTGCGCGACCCGAGACCAGACTGGTGCTGCTAGCCCCTTTCTGCTAACCTGGGCCCTCGGCTCAGGACACGTGAAATAATATTCCCTGCGAGTGTATGTTAAGATTCTCACACCCTCCAGCACCTCCCCTGCCAATTGGCCCATCATTTAATTTGCAAATAAATGTTTTCGTTCCTCCTCTAGCCCTGCAGCTAGTTGGATACTACGTCTTAAACACATTATTTGCCTTTTTCCTTGTGTGTTTTTGTGTGGGTCTGTCAGTAAGCAATTCATTTCCAAGTAACTGGAAACTGGCCCACGCTATGAGACATCCCTTAGCTCATCCACGAGGCTGCACATACCTGTCTGTCCCGGGCTGCTCTTTGCACAATTTCTCTATCCCGGCTCTGCCTGCTGGGTGACCTTGGGCAAGTTGCTTCCCCGCACTGAGCCTCGGTTTCCTCATCTGTAAAATGGGGCTAGCGACACTGACCTTCCTTTGGGAAGCACTTTGAGATCTGCCGATGAAAGGTGCTCTGGAAGAGCAAGGCGCTGTACAAACACAGGAGATCTGGGTTGTTAAAGCTCATACATTGACCCTTGCTGAAGGATGGAGGGAGGCTTTCGATTGGCCGCTAACACGTGTCCCAAATATTTCCATCATCTTTCCTGGAGAACTTTGGAGACCAAGGGTTGCTGAGCTCCCTGGCCTTTGTTCTCAATTCATCTCTGAGCATTGTCATCGAATGTGCTGTGTAAAGATCGGGGCATGCTGGCACCTAAGAAAACTAGGCTTGAGTTTTGTGTGTGTGTGTAACTCTTGGGTGAGAACAGTTGTGAGGGGCAAGCTGCATCCGTTTAGCCTGGCTTTGGGTTGGGGTGTAGGGGGCTGTTCTTTCTCTGTTTCTCACCCCACGATTTGTGTCCCCTGAACAGATCGACGAGATGCCCGAAGCCGCCGTCAAATCCTCCTCCAATAAATACCAAGTCTTCTTCTTCGGGACCCATGAAACGTGAGTGAGATTTGAAAATGGGGGCGGGAGGGGGGGAACACAGGTGTGTGCAAGGGCAGGGGAATGTGTGTGTGTTGCGGGGAGCGAAATGGGGGTATCAGTCAGAATCACGTGAGCAGCGTTCAGGCAGACGCATCAGTTGGCCAAGGATAGGGTCTTGGGTTCAAATCTTAGTAGAGCCATCAAAGGGCACCCAGTCTCTTTCCAGCAAGACCCGCCCCGTGCTCTGTTGACATGAGGTGTGTCCATCACTGGGACGGCCTTCCTCCTTGTCAGCTGCACTTGGGGCAGAGGGAAGATGGTGATGAGGAAGGGGAATAGGAGCAAGAGAAAGGGGGAGGCCTAGCATGAAACGACAGCAGAGAGAAAATGGTCTCCGTTGGTGTTTCCCCCTTTCCTGTGGTATAACCAGAGCTGTCCCCTGTGGGTGGGAGCTTCCCTCCTCCAACAGACCAGCACTAAAAATAAGATGAATACAATAGACCAAGATATTCCCATTGTAAGCTCCTTGGGGCAGGGACCATGTGTTTGTACAGCGCCTAGCACTGTGGGCTCTTGGTCCATGGCTAGGGCTCCTAGGAGCTACTGCAATGCAAATAATAATAATAATACTAGAAATGTTAATATCCCCCTGATCAGCGTATGCCTGTGTGCCGCCAACCCAGAAGCAGCCTTTCCCAGCTCATTCCCTGGGCGGGGTCACAACAGGGTATTTAACGCCACTGCGCGGGGGAGCGGTTTGATCATGGTGGTGCTAGGAATTTATCCAGGTTTGCTGTATCTGGGCGGGTGGGGGAAGCTGTAGAAACATCCGCAATCTGGATCATGGAGAAGTTTCAAGAGACCCACCCCCACCCCAGTGACGTAATACTCCCCCTCCCCAAATGCAGAATTCTGTTGAAACAACGGAGGGTTGGTTTTTTTTCTAAGCCCCAATATTGAATTCACCGACACAAAACTTCCATAAGGCAGGTCCAGGAAATCAGAGCTGAGATTTACAAAGTTCCTACGGGACTTTCTGTAGAAGTTGGGTGTTTCTCTCCCTCACATGCCTTTGAAAACCCCAAGTGTCTTCCACATCTGGCACCTCAGTTTCACCATCGGACCCTGCCTCCCAGACAGGCCGTGGCTAGAACGTTTGCCTAGCAATCCTCAGCTAGGCGGTGCTGTGGAAGCGTATCGCGCGCTGTCTGTCATTACGGCTTCTTCCTTTTTCCACCGCGCAGGGCGTTCCTGGGTCCCAAAGACCTCTTCCCCTATGAAGAGTGCAAGGAGAAGTTCGGGAAGCCCAACAAACGGAAAGGGTTCAGCGAAGGCTTATGGGAGATTGAGAACAACCCGACCGTCAAAGCTTCTGGGTATCAGGTGCGTCTACTTGTTAAACCCCTCTGCTGGCCCCTGGCTGATTCATGTAGGGCAGAGCTCGTCCTCAGGCAGAGACCTGCGCATCCTTCGCCCAGAGGGGAATTTCACCCGTAGCAACTCCACTCTGGTCTCCTTCGTTCTACAAGAAAGCCGTGGCCAAATCCATGCCGGCATTATGGCTCTCGGCAGGGATCGAACCCAGGACCTTTGCCAGCAAAAACCCAAGCGTCTTCTACTGGAACGAAGTAGTGATTTGTCCCCGGGTGCGCCAGTAGTAGGTTGTTTTAGTTGCTGGGGCCAGGCACTGGAGGGACATGTCCTTACATACTCAGTTGCGGTATTGGGGAAGGTGAGCAGGGGCGGTTTGAAGGGGTTAAGAGACCCCAACCCACTGATCTTTTCAGGCATGAGCTGAAGATACCACTGTCCTAAAGACAGGTAATCATCAAGGGGGAGAGGGAATTTAGTCACGTGGGTAAAATATGGGGCTGGAAGTCAGGACTCCTGGATTCTGTCCCTGGCTCTGGGAGGAGAGTGGGGTCAAGTGGTTAGAGCAGGAGGCACTGGGAATCAGGACTCCTGGAATCTATTCCCAGCTCTGCCCCAGTTTGCTGGGTGATCTTAATCAGTTACCGCCTCTCTTTGTGCCTCAGTTTCTCTGTCTGTAAAATGGGGATAGAAGAGGAACGCTGACCTCAATCTCTCCTGCCCTGCTCCAAAGTTGGTTGAAGTTAACGAGAGCCTTATTCCTTCAGCCCCTTACAGACGGGGTAGAGGGGCGGGGGTGGTGGTGAGTGAAGACAGTGGGGAAATTATTTCTCTCCCCTCCCCCCACCCCCATGAAAATGTTTAGACTAAACCTTTGTTGAAAAGCCAAAATCCCCAAAATGGAAAATGTTCTGGTTTAAAATCGAAAAATGGCGTTTTCAGTTTTTCAGTGAAAAGCCCTATTATGATGATTTTTGTTTTGACAAAAGTGGAAGTTTTTCACAAGAATTTCGGTTTTGTCGACAAGCCACTTTGGGGCTTGGGGGGTGGAATCTCTACAGGAAAATTTTGATCAGCTCCAGGTTCAAGGATGAATCTGTTTTAATTGTCCGTTAATGATGATCATTATGACAGAACTAGAAACCCCAACCCCAGAAGCTGGGAATGGGCGACAGGGAATGAATCACTTGATTTCTTGTTCTGTTCATTCCCTCTGGGGCACCTGGCATTGGCCACTGTTGGAAGACAGGATACTGGGCTAGATGGACCTTTGGTCTGACCCAGTATGGCCGTTCTTATGTTCTTAACTGATATCAGGTGGGATATCAACACAGTCTGAATACACCACACAAGCAAAGTGTGGGAGAGGAAACTGAGGCCGGGGGTACGGGCGGGTGATTTGCTCGAGATCACCCAGTGGTAGATCTGGGACTATAACCAAGATCTCTTGAGCCCTAGTCCAGTCAAGACTGGTCAAGTCCAACCTGTCAAAAGTGAAAACTTCTTAAGGCGCAAGGGTGGGGGGTGGGTGGGGCACCTCTCAAGCCGGGTGCGTCTTTCGTGGCTTGAATCAGTGAGTGCGGCGTTTCAGGGGTGGGTTTTCTCTGCAGGCTGCAGAATGTGCTGGGATCAAAGCCGCTCTGCTTTGCAGTCTCGTTGTGTTGACTAAAACATTCCTCTGGGTGAGCCTGCGGCTCTCCTGCTTTCTGCTGCGATGCTGTCAGGTCTTATTAGCTAAACGAGGGCTGGGCTGCGGATGGGAGACCTCCAAGAAATTGTACCCCAGAGGGTGCTTTGCTTCTGGGAGGTGCCATATTCTGGAAGATGGCTAAACGCAAGGACTTACGGTCATTCAAGACCCATCTTTTCATAGGCGTTGGGGGTGGTCGCCCGAGTTCTGGTCACAAATCTGCAAACTTGGTCCTGCCTCCCTACAGTTCCCCTGCCGTTGAAACTTTTCTGCTTCCTCGCCCACCAGCCGTTGTCACGCTCCACACCAGAAGCGGCTGCAGCTCTCCGTGTGTCCTTTGGCCACGGCTGCACAGTGCTTTGAGAGTCCACCTGCTGCAAGGTGCTATAGAAACGTAGCTGTGGAGAGGACGTGGTCACTGGGTAATAGACCCCCCCTCCCATCCCTATTTCCCTGCAAGGGGGAAACTGAGGCACAGAGAGGGGGACGTTGGGCCACGACTAGTGGCTGACCGGTCTGCGCATCTCCAAGGGGACGTGTGAAGATGCTTGCCAGGAATAGAAATGGTTCATTTTTGAGTCGTGGGGGAAGAAATAGGCTGTGTAGAACCACCCCTGACCCTGGGGAGCAGCTGTCCGGGGTAAGGGAAAGAGACAGGGCACTGGGTCTTCCGACCACCTTGCAATAACTGTGTCCCCCTTCCATCTTCCTCCATGTGTCTGTCTGTCCTCCCTCCCTTCCCCCGCCCCACCCCCCGTTTCCCCCAGTAGCCGACCCAGAAGAAGAGCTGCCCAGAGGATGCGGAGACCGAGCAGGAGCCGGAGGGCGACGGGGAGAAGAAAGGCAGCGCGGAGGGCAGCAGTGATGAAGAGGGCAAGCTGGTGATCGACGAGCAAACCAAGGAGAAGAACGAGAAGGCTGGGATCAAGAGGAAAGCGGAAGATGCCTTGGAGGTACCCAGGGGGCGGGGCCTGGCGAGCTGCCTAGGGCAGGAGCGGGCTGTGGATCAGAGACGGACCGGGGCATGGGGACAGTGCTGACTGGAACTCAGAGCCCAGGGAATAAAGATCGGGGCCCGTCCCTGAGACCGGGGAACGGGGCTGGTCCCTGAGATGGGGGTTGGGGCTGGGCTCTGAGAAAAGATCAGAGACCCCACCACCACCATCGCCGTGTGCGGGTATCTGTGCCTGCACGCAAGGACCGGGGCATTAGCCAGCTCAGCGCCCGGGCAGGGAGGGGGCGGTGGCGGTGGCGCTGTCGGTCCCGGTTGACCGGGGGGATAGCTCAGTGGTTTGAGCATTGGCCTGTGAAACCCAGGGTTGTGAGTTCAATCCTTGAGGAGGCCATTTAGGGATCTGGGGCAAAAAAAAATCTGTCGGGGGACAGTACTTGGGCCTCCTAGTGAAGGCAGGGGACTGGACTCGATGACCTTTCAAGGTCCTTCCAGTTCTATGAGATAGGCATATCTCCATATATTTATTATTATATTACCCCTTCCCGTTGGCAGGACTCCCCTAAACGCGCCAAAGAGGCGGAGGGCCAGGAAGGGGAGAAGAAGGTAGAGAACAAAGAAGCCCCCAAGGAGGGAGAGAAACAGAAGCCCAGCCCCGCCGAAGGGGAGAAAGAGAAGAACAGCGACCCCGCTGGAGTCCCGGACGCGAGAGAGGCCAAGCCGGAGGGAAAGGAGAAAGCCGCCGCGGAGGAAATCAGAGATCACAAGGAGAGGTAGGGACTGGAGGAGGGCGGGGACTGGCACGTCACCACTGCAGAGGAGGGAGGCTAGGGGTCTGGTTCCCATCACAGCGTCAGGCCATAAGGGTCTGGTGCAGGTTGCATGGAAATGAGCCGGACTTTGCCCATCCGCTTTAGGGGGAGGGGGACATAAGAAACCGGGGAGGATGGGTAGCATAACCAGGCCTCAACCTGTCTGCTGGGGTCAAAGGGCCAGGCGGGATCCGATGGCAGGAGCACAGCTCCCCCGTTACCCTCCGCCACGTGGCCCCGATCCTGATTGCTGCCACCGTCACGTTCATCGCCCTTAATGTTCTTCCCTGTTCCTTCTCCACTCCTGCAGTCTGTAGCTGGCCGGCCTTCCCACGCGGAGCTGATCGTCTGGGCTGTTCCTTTCCCGCTGGGCTCCCTGGGTGCTAAACAGTTTTGTTCCTCATCGGCTCGTCGCATCTGCAATTCGGGGGGGAAAAAGAAATAAAAAGAAACCAGTAACACGAACCATCCCGTCTCTTCCCCCCCCCCGGCCCACCCGTAGCAGGGCGCATGCTTGTAATAGTGATTTCTAGGGGGCGCTGATCAGTTGATTTGAAATAAAAGCGATTCATGCCTTTTTAAAATGTTTCCTATCACTTCCTACCGATTGCCTTCTCTTTGGTGGTGCTTTCGCGAGGGTTTAAAGTCAGGTGATCTCCAGAAAGCTGGGGAGGAGGGGCAGAGTTGGAGTCTGTCTCTTTCGAGAATGGCTGGATAGTTTCGTTTTGTTTTTGAGGGGTTTCCTTGATGTCCAGAAATGAACCGGGCCTTATTCTCATTTACACTAAGGCCACTTGATGCTGCATGAGCCGTGTTAAAAGGGCCTTAAAGTGGGCACGAAGGACCCTTTACGTGGCCAGAGCAATGTCAGGGAGCCTTCATGAAAATGTGAATCGTGGCCCATTGGTCTGTTTCCAGTTCTGAATCCCAGAAAAGCAATAGCAGAGGGAGATGCACCAATCAGGTTTGGGAATCTTGTGAGGATGCACCACAGAGATCCCTGACCTAACTGTGCATGCCCTGCTCCGTAAATGGGATTCACCATTGGCTTCTGCTTCCTGCTCTGTTAATGGGCACACGTCCCTTCAAACAGGACCAGGGGCGTAATGTTCCGCTTTGCCCCAGCTGCTGTTTTCCATAGCCGCTGTCTATCAGACAGTCTTAGCGAGGTCTCGTTCCTTGCAAGGTCTCCCCTCAAACTCGGTGGCGAGTGATGCTCTACTGTCAGTGCCCACTTTCACAAGGCATCATAAAATCCCAGCCTTGCTGCTGTCCTAGGCTGACTAAAGGAAGTGCTAGCCATGTGCACCTCTGTCTTACCAGGTCATCTTCCCCGGTGTCTCAGCGGGTCGTTTGGCTGAGCTGATGCAGGATGAGATTGGATGGCTCAGGGATAGAGTTGGCTGAAATTTTATTTCCCCCCCCCCCATGGAAAATTTAGATTTTGTTAGCAGGAATTTCAATACCAAAAAAATTTGGCCAAAAACTGAAAAAAAGTCAACAGAGAAATGCTGTTGCAGAGGCTCGTGGGAGTTGTAGTTCAGGCCAGACTCCCTGGTCAGACTACATCTCTCATGATGCACCAGAGTCTCCCTTCTTGGACAGAAGAAGCAGTTCATCCTGGGAGCCCTGGCCATGGTGCATCCTGGGAGATTCCCATGATGCACTGTGGCAGCATTTCCAAATCAACACATATCTGTTTTGGGGCATTTGATTTTTCAGCCAAAAAAAATAAAAAAAATCAAAATTTCCGTGGCAAAACAGAAATTTTTCGCAAAATATTTCATTTAGTCGCTAACCCAATTTTCCCTCAAAAACCAGTTTTGATGGAAAAAACTTTCAGCCAGACCCAGACAGGAGATCAGTGGTAGGTTGTGAAGTTCTTTGTCTCTGAGGCCCCATTTTGGATCCAGTGTAATGGAGGATGGTTGCGCTGTTTCGTGGCCTTCATGCGATGATTGACGGCTCTTGGACCAGTGGGCAGGTGTGTCTGAAAACCGTCATCGTTCAACCCTAAATTGCTGAGACTGCCAGAGAAGCCAATGCCCGAATGAGCCACTCTTCCCTCTGGGGAAACATTGTGGAATGATGAATCAAGAGGCGTAGGGCTGTCCCTCCAGTGCCTTTCACCCAGCACTAAATTCATTTTCAAAATTTCAAAGGCGGTGGTGAGGATTGCCCTATATGCCTATAAGGAGATGGATGAGTTTTATCAGCCGTTTCCATCCTGTCTGTGATCCCAAGAATCCGGACAGTCTATCCCTGGTGTAATTCTGTAGATTTCAGGGGAAGCTACAAGCAGATCTGAATTCTTTTGACAACAGCTCACAAGCCCTTGCCTCCGAATTGTTCAGCTGATCAGAAATCCCTCGATTCGCTGCCCCCTCTGCCCCCTCTTCCTATTGGGTGAACCCACGGAAATCCATGAAGTGTGCACTCTGATATAGTGACATCTCTTCATTTCAGTAGGCTTTTTTAAACTGAATTGCTAAAGTGTTTTGACGCTTCGTGGTGGTTTGGAATTAGCGGAGACCTGTGATCACTGTTAGTCCTAGTTTGGTCTGATCGGTGATATTGTGGCCAATTGGGCTAGACAGGCAGACAGATTTCTGCATGTTGCTGTGTTTTATCTGGGCGTTTCCTTACACTGCTGACGGGCACAAGATCTCTGGAATTTATGGGGGAGGAGGGGAAAAAATGAGGAAAATGCTGACCACTTGCATGCAGTTTTACCTGTATTTCAAGCAGCTATAGAGCTGATTGACAGATTTGAAATTTTCAGTTGAAAATTTCAGTGGAGGAAAAAATTAGAGATTTTTACCCACCTCCCCCTCCAAAAACCCCACCCATTAGACATCAGGGTGCAGTTAGCGGCCTTCCTAGAACTCAGACGGCTGGGTTCGCCAGTCTGGTTCAAGGGAAGCAAAGGATACACCCAGAGATTTGCTCAACGAGATGAGGGCTTTGATACAGCTGGCGTCTGACACCCATGTGGTATTTCTGAAACTTTTGTGACCAGAGCTGGTCAAAATTCCTGCTGGAATTTTAAAACCGTGACACCATTTTTGTTAGAATGATGAAATTTTGACACCATTCTTGCTGGAATTTTGAAACCTTTGCTGCCGTTTTGACAAACATTTAAATGTTGACTAAATTTCTTTTAAAAAAAACCGGGGAAAATTTCTATAGTTGAAAAAACTCAAAAACATTAATTTTTTTTGAGGCAATAGAGGGGAAAAAATTTCCCCTCCTTACTGGCCCTCCCACCTCCCACTTCCACCCGTAACCAGTCTCATGGAAGGGCAAAGATAGCAAAACCTTGGAGGCTATAGAGCGCCGATTCGCTGGCATTTTGCTGCTGACTGTTGCCCAGAGGCGGAACAAAGATCTGGGTTGAAAGTAGTTTTCATTCCGAATCTAGTGGCTTGGCCATGCAGCCACAGGGCCTGGGGTTCCGTGTAGATCCTGCGTAGTCACAGATCAGGATGTCTCCCAGCAGGGTGGACTTGGGTTGCTTGAGCTCTGGATTTTGGACTTGCTCCTGCTGCAGGTTTTTCCGTTTGCCATGAATGGGAACAGGAGTGGACGCTGCATCACCTCTAGCCCAGTTTTTTTGCCTGTTTGGTTCTCCAGCGCCCTGCGTCCTGTGCAGTCATTTACACGGGTGCAAAATGCTGCCGATGCCACCCGCTTGTTTTGCACTGGTGTCAAGGACTGTCCTACGGGCAGGCCGGTGGGGAGCTGGGTACCAGATGTTTGCAGATCTCCGTGCTAGGAACTAGCAGGGCAGCTGCCATTCCACAGAGACAGCTGGAAGATTTTCAAGCGCGGGCCCTCTGATTTTGCAGGACTTTTTTGGGTGGTGCATTTGAGCATTCTGCTGGGCAACGGCAGCCGGTGGGCCATTGTTGGGCGGAGCCTTTCTAGGAGACATCTGTGTGAGGTGTCTCCCCTGAAGGAGACCCCCTTTCTCCAAAAGCCCCTTCCAGCAGCTCCTGTTGGTCAAGGGGAAACCATCAACGATGCCATTTTGGGCGTGCTCCCTTCGCTAGAAGCTGTGTGCGCTGCCCCTCCAGGGCTCCCAGACCCACCATCCCAGGAAGAGAGGGACAGGAATGGGGGTGTCCGCACCTCAGGGAGCTGGGGTGTGCTGCCTCCGTGGCGCTTCCAGCCCTCACCAGACAGGGGGCGCACCTCAACGCATGACAATCTTCGTGCTGTCAGGGGCTCTGCTGGGCTCCTAAATGGGGTAGCCAGAGACCAAGTCTAGGGCTGAAACCTCAGAGAAACACACTGGCTTGATTCTTGGTTGCTCAGTTCCTGTGCTCGGAGCAGGGGGGTGTTTGGGATTGGGGGGGGGGGGGGGGAGAGTTGCTTTAGAGCCTCTTTATGCTCTCTAGGCCCAATTACCCTTCACCCAGCACCTTGTGTGCTTAGTTACACCAGTGGCTGTGAATCAATACCAAAGCATACCGCAGAAGGCACAGGGCAATGGAAAATCAGGCCTCCTGTGATCCACGGGTGTGCAAAACCCTGCCCAGCCTGCAGTTTAAATTAGAGCAGCCCCAAGGCTGCTCTAAACTTATGCTCTGCTCCCCATGTCCCTTAAAGGGCCCTGGGAAGCAGAGACTAGCCAGTGCACGGTATGCTTTGGTCACATGCCTGATCTGCCCCCTTACACCAACTCCCCGCCCTGGTGCGGGATTCTCAGAGAGCCAGTTCCACCTTTATTAAGGCCCCGAACGGCTAACCTGAGCGTGATTCAGAATCAGAGCGCTAACCTCAAGGGCCGCCAGTTTGACCCCAGGGAATGTGCCTATAAAATAACGGGAACTAGACCTCACTTGTGGTCCAAGTGGCAAACTGAGTCCAGGTCTCCAGGGGGATGTAAGACACATTCATTCAGCACCCGTTGTGGAAATATGCATGGAAGGTTTGTTTGGTTTTTTCCCAGCGCAGCCTGCGGTCACGGATCCGAAAGGAAATTTAAAAAGGCTTCTGGGGAATATTTATCAAAATATTTTTTAAAAAGGAAAAAAAAATAGGATAACATTTTTACCAAAAAAAATATATATATTAAAAAAACTTCTTAAGAACAAAACTACGATGAGTAGCTGGAAAAGTAATTGGTTTAGTGAATGATTTTTTTATTTTTTTTTGGTAGTCTGGCTTATTTTTAAACTCGTGTTTCTACCTGTCTCTGAGCCCAGGTGTCTCCTCTTTTTCTCTGTCTTGCTCTCCCGTCTTTCTCGCTATGTGATGTAATCGTAGTCCGATTTGTAACATACGGAGGAAAATAAAAGACAAACAACCCTGCCTTGGTTCTGTCTGAGGCTGTGATGAACACTATTGTTGAATTTAGCTTTGGAATAGTACAGAGAATAAAAAAACCCCAGAAAAATGTAGATGATTTCAATTCTCTAGGACAATAAAACATGTTGATTATTATAAGAGTGGCTGTTATTTATTGTTGGTTGTTTTGAGGCTCCATGGCTTTGACGTTCAGTGGGCCCTAGTACTTTCTTCTCTGCCTACGGTTTCTATTTATCTACAGTGGCAGCTTCCCTAGGGTGTCTACCTACTTTCCGAGCCAAGTGATTTAGCTGGCTCCCGTTACTTAGCACCCCCCAATCTTTAATGTGTTGATCCTCACAACCCCCGGTGAGGTAGGGCAGTGCTGTATTATCCCCCTTGTACAGATGGGGATATGAAGTCCAAAGAGGCTCAGAACCAGATTTTTAAAGAAATCTAGGCAACTACCTAAGACCATATTTTTTTGTCTTATTTTCTATCCCTTTCCTAATAGTTCCTACCATTCTGTTGGCTATTTTGGCTGCCGCTGCGCCTTGAGTGAATCATAGAATCATAGATGTTTTCAGAGAACTATCCAAGGTGACTCCAAGATCTCTGTCCTGAGCGGTAACCACTAATTTAGACCCCATCGTTTTGTCTGGACAGTTAGAATGATATTTTGCACTGTGCACTGCTTTGCACTTATCAGCATGGAATTACGGCTCCCATGACGTCACCCCGTTTTGTGAGATCGCTTTGTAACTCTTCGCCGTCTGCTTTGGACTTAACTATCCTGAGTCATGTTGTATCACCTGCAAACTTTGCCACCTCTCTGTTTACCCCCTTTTCAAGTTAATTTATGAATATGTTGAACAGCACTGGTCCCAGGACAGATCCCTGGGGGCCCCCTCTATTTATCTCTCTCCACTGTGAAAACTGATAATTTATTCCTGCCCTTTGTTTCCTATCTTTTAACCAGTCACTGAGCCAAGGAGAAGACCTTCCCTCTTATCCCATGGCAGCTTCCTTTGCTGAAGAGCCTTTGGCGAGGGACCTTGTCGAAGGATTTCTGAATGTCCAAGTGCACTATATCCACTGGAGCCCCCTTGTCCATATGCTTATTAACACCCTCAAAGAATTCTAATAGGTTGGTGGGTCTTAGTTACCTTCAGCAAATCGGGGTTTAAGTGACTTCAAGGTCACACACAGCATGTGTGATAGATCTGGGTCTTCTAAATCCCAGATTAGCACCCTGCCTGCCCGTGACAGCGACCTACCTACTCCCCGCGATTCACTCTGTCCTCTTGGGCAAATTGCGTTCCCGCTCTGTGCCTCGGTTCCCCCCTCTGTAAAGGGGGAGCGTGACTCTTAGCCCTCCTTTGTGAGCTGCTTGGAGAGCGAGGTGAAAAGCCTCGCAGGGGGGTTTTACGGCCAAGGCACTTGCCTGGCGCGCAGGGGGGCGGGGTTCAGCGGCGGTGGGCAAGTCACTTAATCGCTCTCTAAACCGCGCCACCTCCGCCGGTGGTGTCGGCGCAGCAGCCGGCGCAATGGGGCCGCGATCTCCGCCGGGGCCTCTGGCTGCTACCACAGTGCAAATAAGACATCGTACGACAAGGAAGAACTTCCCCCACGTTCCTGGGGCACGGTGCCTGCAAACTGCATGTGCTTCGATTCTACACAGCCTGGGCCACCTTCTCTGTTGGTAAAAAGCCCCCAAGCGCAGCGATGCTGCTAAGAAATATCCAGCCTCACGCCTGCAGGCCCCCGTCCGAGGCCCAGAGTTTGAGCTACAGCAGGCGGGGGCAGCTGGGAGTGGGTTAAAATGTGCCACCTTTCTGCTTAAGAGAACTTGCCCTGAGCTACAAGCAGAAGAGAGGTCTCAGCCCACCGGGCCGTGCAAAGCCATGGGGCAGGAGAGCTGCCCAGGGCTGCAGCACAATCAGGAGCGAGAGCTTGAATAGAAAATGGAGACCAGCTGGAGTATTGCCAAAAAGCTTCCAGCAAACTACACTTCCCAGCGTGCCCCTGGCGCCTCTTCTGCGCATGTGCAATCTTCCCTGGCGCTTGCTTGCATGTGGTGCAGGGAGATGAGGACTAAGCAAAGCCTTTTCAGAAAGCCTTTGGCAAGATCCCTCGCCAAAGGCTCTTAAGCAAAGGAAGCTGCCATGGGATAAGAGGGAAGGTCCTCTCATGGATCGGTAACTGGTTAAAAAATAGGAAACAAAGGGTAGGAATAAAGGGCCAGTTTTCAGAATGGAGAGAGGTAAAGTGGGGTAGGGTGACCAGACAGCAAAAATCAGGACCGAGGGAGGGGGGTAATAGGAGCCTATATAAGAAAAAGATGCAAAAATCGGGACTGTCCCTATAAAATTGGGACATCTGGTCACCCTAAATAGGGGTGTCCCCCAGGGGTCTGTACTGGGCCCAGTCTTATTCAACATATTCATAAATGATCTGGAAAAAGGGGTAAACGTTGAGGTGGCAAAATTTGCAGATGAAAGAAAACTACTCAAGATAATGAAAATAAGAAAGAAAAACTTGTAGCACCTTAGAGACTAACAAATTTATTTCAGCATAAGCTTTCGTGGGTTAGTACCCACTTCATCGGATGCATGGAATGAAACTCAAGATAGTTAAGTCCCAGGCAGACTGCGAAGAGCTACAAACGGATCTTGCAAAACTCACAAAAGTGGGTGACTTGACAACAAAATGGCAGATGAAATTTAATGTTGATAAATGCAAAATAATGCACATTGGAAAACATCATCCTAACTAGACATATACAATGATGGGGTCTAAATTAGCTGTTACCACTCAAGAAAGAGATCTTGGAGTCATTGTGGATAGTTCTCTGAAATCATCCACTCAATGTGCAGTGGCAGTCAAAAAAGCAAACAATGTTGGGAATCATCAGGAAAGGGATAGATAATAAGACAGAAAATATATTGTCTCCATATTAATCCAGTTGTGTCCACATCTTGAATACTGTGTGTAGATGTGGTTGCCCCATCTCAAGATACATTGGAACTGGAAAAGGTTCAGAAAAGGGCAACAAAAATGATTAGGGGTATGGAATGGCTTCTGTATGAGGAGAGATTAATAAGACTGGGGCTTTTCAGCTTGGAAAAGAGATGACTAAGGGAGGATATGATAGAGGTCTATAAAATCATGACTGGTGTGTAGAAAGTAAAGAAGGAAGTGTTATTTATTCCTTCTACCACAAGAACTAGGGGTCACCCAATGAAATCAATAGGCAGCAAGTTTAAAACAAAAGGAAGTATTTTTTCACACAACGCACAGTCAACCTGTGGAACTCTTTGCCAGAGGATGTTGTGAAGGCCAAGACCATATCAGGGTTAAAAAAAGAACTGGATAAGTTCACGGAGGATAGGTCTGTCAATGGCTATTTGCCAGGATGGGCAGGGATGGTGTCCCTAGCCTCTTTGCCAGAAGCTGGGAATGGGCAACAAGGGATGGATCACTTGATTCCCTGTTCTGTTCATTCCCTCTGGGGCACCTGGCATTGGCCGCTGTCGGAAGACAGGATACTGGGCTAGATGGACCTTTGGTCTGACCCAGTGTGGCCGTTCTTATGGTCTGTCCCGGCACCCCTCCCTGATCAAGCCTCTGTTGAAAAGTGCTGAGGTCTGGCGGGCACGGCAGCTATGCGCCCGGAGGTCAGAGCAGCAACGCACCAGCCAAAGCCTACAGCGCCTGGTGTGCTGAGCGGCATGGGCTCGATTCCTAAGGCTCCCAGCATGCGGTGCAGTCGCATCCGCTGTAGGGACGTAATGACCAGAATGAAAGCAGCCGGGCTGTGGCTACTACAGCACCGGCAACCCCGTGCTCCGGTGGTCTGAATGGAACCACTTTTTTTGTGTGTGCAAAAAGTATCTGCTTCCCATGGAAAAAATTTGATTTTATGTCGAAAAGACGAACACTGAACTATTTTGCTTTCCAGCCAAAATTTTTCAGTATTAAAAAAATATTTTTTTGGGCTGAAAAGTCTAAAATTCTGTTGGAAAATTGACATTAGGTTTCATAGCCCCATTTTTTTACACATCCACTCTGTGATACGCGTGTGTGGACATCTGTTGTTGCCCATTCCTTAGTGGGGTACAGGTTGCCAGAGGCTCCCGTCAGTAGCGTAGCCGGGGAGGTGCAGGGGGAGCGGCCGCTCCCCCACTGAGCAGAAGCGGCGCCTTTTTTTGCTCCCGACGCCTTTTGCTCCTACGCTGCAATCAGAGCGGAGCATTTTTTTTGTGCTCCCGACGCTTTTTGCTCCCAGCGCCTTTCTTTAGCTCCGCTCCCCTTGTGCTCTAAACCTGGCTACGCCACTGGCTCCCGTCTGTCCCACCCCCAGCTGCCTGTCTGTCCCCCCAGCTCTCTGTCCATGTGTCCGTTTCCCTAGCTCCCTAGTCAGTGACTGTCTGAGCCCCTATGGAAAGTGACCCCCCCCATCCATCTACACCAGCGCACACATATGTAACATGCTTCTGACATGCAACATGTCCTTTCTGCACTGGGTGAGCGAGAACAGCCCCCGCCCCCAGAAGGCCAGAAAGCAGGGCACCACAATAGGACTACCAATCCCACAAAACACTGCAGTGCAGCCGAGTGGATGGTACTACCACACCCAAAATGCAAGGCAACGGGACAAAGGCGGGGGGGAAGTTGCAATATCCAGAATGCAATGCAACAGGGCAAGGGTGGAGGAGTAGCTGCAAAACCCAGAATGCAATGCAACAGGACGGGAAGGGGGAGGCTGCAAAACCCAGAATGCAATGCAACAGGATCGATGGGAGGGGGAGAAGGCGCCCCAAAGCCCAGAATGCCATGCAACAGGACGGAACAACTGTGACTGAAAATCCCAGGATGCATTGCGGTTGGGCTCCCACGCAGGACTACCAGTCCCAGGGTGCAGTGCGCCTTGTCCTCTGAAGACTCACGTGCATAGTGTACTGCCAGTGCAAACTGCAGCTGGAGGGGCCTGGGAGCAGCAGCGGAAGACCAAGGCGAGAAGGGGTGCGGCTCCCCCGGGTTCCTGGGGGGCTGCCCCCTGGTCCCGACAAGGGCTGGGTTGCTTGGCTTGCATGCAGGGGCGGGGGGCAGAGTCCAGGGGCGTAGGGGGGCGATGCAGTGGGATGTTGGGGCGGTAGGAGCTGCAGGAAGCAGGGCTACTATGAATGGGGACCACTGGAAAGCCCCTGGGTAGAGCCAGCTCCCTGCTGGTGCCTCCCTTCAAATCTTCCCTCCCCATGCTCTATTGCTGGGGCAGTGCACAGCTGCACAGACCAGCCAGGACGCCTGGGTTCCTTCCCTGGCTCTGGGAGGGGAGTGGGGCTTTGTGGGTTTGGGAATTGTGGGGAGGGGGAAGAGCCCGGGAGATAGGACACCTGGGTTCTGTTTCCTAGCTCTGCCGCTGATTTGCTTTGTGACCTTTAGGCCTGGCCTTGGCCGGATCTGGTGACCCCGTGACCGCCCTCGCCGAGTGGGACCATGCGTCTGACCATCTTGCTCGCCATGGCGGCTAGGGTGAAGCTGCCCCCGGACTATCGCCACGGTGTCTACCGGCCCTGGACGGCTGCGGCCCGGGCCAACAACCCCCCCGGGCGGAGACGCAAGAAGGTGTTTGTGGAGCCCATCAGCAAGGAGGACTGGAAGGTGTTCCGTGGGGACACGGTGAGCCCTGGCCATAAGTAGCCCCCCTTTGGGATTGTCTAGCGTGGGATGTCTCTTCAGTTTCTGTGCCCCAGGCTGTCCGGGATGGAGTTCTAACAGGGACTTGTTGGGTTTCAGGTGGAGATATTAATTGGGAAGGATGCCGGGAAGCAAGGAGTGGTGAACCAGGTCATCCGAGCTCGCAACTGGGTCTTTGTGGAAGGTTTGAATACGGTAAGGGAAGGACCGGGGGGAAAGCCTCCCATCTCCCGTGTGTTGGCCAGCTGGAATCAGAACTGCTCTGCCGTGTGTCATACGTCCCATATTGCCAATGGGGATTCTCCTTTGGCTCAGGCAGCTGGGGCTGGGCTCTCAGCGCAGGAGGATCTGAGTTCTAGCCCCATTGCTGCTTGGGTAGTTCCGAGTCTCTGGTGTGCAGTGCCCCAAGAACCCCGAGAATGACTGTGCAGTGAGCCTGTTCCAAGCCCTGGGGCAAGTCACTCCCCTCTCTGTGCCTCAGTTTCCCCCTCTGTAAAATAGGGATCACCTACACTACGTGGATTAAGCAGCTTGTAATGTGCTGCAGAATGGTGGTATTATCCCCCCCACAAGTCACTGGTGCTAGTGACGTGTGAGAGCGTAAAAAGCCACAACCCGGTTCAGCTAGTGCCCTGGCCGGGATGGTCTCCTTGCCCGAGGGACCCCAGGGCTCGGCCAGTGGGCGAGGAAGAGGCGGTGGTTTGAAACCCAGCTCTCCGTTTCCAGCATTACCACTACATAGGGAAAACCGCCATTTACCCGGGGACGTACATCGCCAACGAGGCACCCTTGCTGCTCCGACAGATTGCCCTGGTCGACCCTACGGACAGGTAATCCCGCCCCGGGGCTCCGGGGGGTCTGGCCCGTGGCTCGGCTGGGCACACTGGCCTCCTTCCAGCTGCCCATGGGAGACTGGCACTGTGTTAAACCCTCGCCTAAGGCACTGCCCGCAGCCGTGAGCCTACCAGATCTGTCTAGCTAAGCAGCGCTCGGCCTGGCCAGTACTTGGATGGGAGACACTCAAGGTTAGAGTCCCAACTCTTTGGGGTAGGGCCTGACTTGTTCTGTGTCTGTATAGAACCTGGCACTGTCCTGGTCAATTACTCGGGCTGCTAGGTGCTCCTGCGAGGCAAAGAGCAATAAAGGAAACCGAGTCGGGCAGGAAGTGGTAAGGAATCAATAGGTCACGCAGAATTGACCCCAGTGCGGTGCGAGGGGGCGCTGTGCCCCAGGGAGTAGGGGGTGGGGGCTCAGTAGGGGGCGCTGTGCCCCAGGGAATCCGTGTTGACCTCAATGCCCCAGCATGATACTAGGGGACGTTGCGCTGGAGGGTTCAGTAGGGGGGTGCTCATCCCTCTGGTCAGCGCTAACTGCAATGCCCTTGCGAGGTGCTAGGGGGCCCTGGGCTGCAGCAAGAGAAAGACGTCCAAAAACACCAATAAAAACCTCCCCAAAGGCTTTTGGCTGGTCTCAGCAAACCCTCCCCTCCCTCCCCCCCGCCCGGGGGGTCTCGCCTGATCCCACCACCCCCTGCCCTTTCTCCCTAGGAAGCCCACCAAGGTGGAGTGGCGCTACACCGAAGAGGGTGAGCGAGTGAGGGTGTCTCTGCGAACCGGCAGGATCATCCCTGCACCCATCCACCAGCGCCGGGACGGCATCATCCCAGAGCAGTGGAAAGGTGAGCCGGTTTGCTGGGGGCTTCTCCCACCTGGCCCCGGGTGAGCCAACGTTGCTTTCTGTTGGGAACTGCCGAAAGGTGCCTGATCGACAGGGCTGAAATGGGAGTGTCTGCGGCATGTGGCACACTTGGACCTCAGTGTGAGAGCAGCCACGGAGCTGCTCTAATTTGCAATCTGCTTCCCAGTGCCAAGGGGCTTTTGAGTGGGCGCCAGTGATGTTTTCCTGCGGGGGCGGTGCTGAGAATCGGGCCCAGGCATTTAGAGAGGTCTGTGGAGCTCGCTTTGCCCCTGGGCCAGGGAGGGGATAGTGTTTCCTTGAGTTATTTGTACCGTCAGTCGCCCCACAGCCGGGAGCACTGACTGCATTTACAGCTGATGGCTGGGGTGAGGAGCCCAGGTCGGAAGAGCCTTGGCCTCTCCCCGACTCGGGGAAGTGGGTTTTGTCAAACTTGTCTCTTTAGCCCTGTTTCCACTGTCGTTTGTTTCCCATCTGGAAAGCGACTGTATAAACCCACATGGCTTTTGAGCTTGTGCCTTGGTGATCCCAGGTCCCAAGAGATGGACCTGATTCTCCCCTGCCCAGCATGTCATGTCATCGCTGACACCAGCATGGCCCTGATCGGAACGGCAGCAAGCCCCTCCGGGATCTGAGATCCCAGCCGGGCTCGTTCCTTCCTGCCCTGGGCATGATGTGACCCCGTCCAATTCCCCTGAGACGTGAGCCGGACTAGAATTCGGCTACCCCCAGAGCAGGGCTGGCCCCGCAGGGCTACATTCGAGCTTCTTCCCTCACAGCTGGGCTGGCCCCGTGGGAGCGAACCCCCTTCTGCCCCACCGCTGCCATGCAGATCTGAGGTGGCAGGGCCGCTGTTCTCCGCGGCCTCCTTGAGACAGTGCTGAGATCGAGGTTGTAACATACTCCCCTTTCCCTCTCCCCCCGGGCAGATGGGCCAAAGGACACCTCGGTGGACGACGCGCTGGACAGGACCTACCAGCCGTCCCTGAAAATATTCGAAGACGAAATCATGGAGCTGCAGGGCATTGTGGAGACGCGCCGAGCCAAGAAGTCCTATTGGTATTAGCACCTCTGCAGCTGCGTCTGCCTGCGACCCCGGCGCTAACGCCACGTGGCTGGTGGGCAGCCCGTTCTCCTGGAGTCCCCAGTTGGCTTCGTACGTCTGGCCGGCAATCAGGGCCTGCCCCTCCCGCCGGCTGGCCGGCAATAAAGACGTCCTGCCCCCTTTTGTATGCCAGCCTCGGCCATCTTTCTTTCTGAGCCGCAGGTGGCCGCGAACGCGGCCTCTCGCTGCCACTGGCTGGGCAGAGACCCGAGCGGAACCGGGTCGGGCTTATGAATCCAGTTGGTTACGGCAGAGCCCGAGTGGGGCCCCGCTGTGCTCGGTGCTGTACAAACGCGGTCAGAGCGGACAGTCTGAACAGCCGCGGGCTCGGAGAAAGGGGTACGACACCCCCGAGGAGCCAGAGCAGCGATGGGTAGCCCAGTTGTCCCCCACCTTAGGCTGTAACTGTGGCTCAGCCTCTGGGTGCAGAGGAAGGAGGCCTGGCATCCGGGGTGCCAGTTTGGGATCAGATCCCCGCTCTGCTACAGGCTGCACGGGTGACCTTAGGACAGTCACTTAACCCCTGTTCCATTCTGTACGGGGGGTGGGGTGAGGAATGATCATTCCTTCCATCATGCGGGGTGGGGGAGTGGGATAAGTACCAGAGGGGTGAGCACCTCGCAAGCTGGGATGTAAGGGGAGCCATAAACTACCCCCATTAGGATTAACACTGCTTGTTACGGCAGCGCCCAGCCACGCGCGCGGCCCCCCTCCCATTGTGTTCTGCACAGACCTGTGTGAGGGTCGGTGCCTGTCCCCGCGTAGACAAGGCAGGGAGCAGTGATGGGCAGTGCAAACCTGGTGGTACGTCCCACTGCTCTTTTGGGGGGGTGTTTATTTTGGGTGCGAGGATCAGCCGAACGGCGGGGGAGAGAGATGCAAGGTGAGAGGGGGCAGGGAAAGCAGGTGGAGGTGCAGAGACTGAGCAACCAGCCAGTCGGCCCCTGGAGCAGCAACCGCTGCCTGTTGTCCCTGACTCGCTGCTGCAGCGCGGCCCTGCTGGGCTTTCTCCGGTGCCTGGGGCTGGCTCCTTGGACTCTTCCAGCCCAAGGAAACGGTGGGTGTGGGGGAAGAAACCTCCCTGCCCTTGAGTGGGGCTGAAGGGGGAAGGATTGGTCCTGGGTGGGCCATCATCCCCCTGCCCATGCACAACTGCTGCAGAACTTTCTCCTGCCGCCGGCAGCCTGGGACTCCCCCAGTGCCCGCCTCGTCTTACGGCGAGCGCCGCCTCCTTTCCCGTACGCTGTTAAAACAGCTGCCACGTTCCTCCCCAGAGGCTGCTGCAGGGCCCCCGCAGGCGATTCCGGTGCATCAATGGAAGCCGGCGTGAGTCAGTCTTCCCCTGCCAGCGTGGATAATGCAGGGTCCAGCCCGGCCTTGGCCGCCACCAGCACTAGGTTCCGGGGCGAGAAGCTGGGGTTAAACAGGGGAATCAGCCGGCACTGGAAGCCTGCAGGGGAAGAGGGGGAGGGACACACAGTCACCGGGGGGCGGCCCCTGGATTTGTCATGAGTTCTTACAGGTCTGGCGAGCGGGGGGCCATACAGAGGGACACTGGCTCGCCCGGCAAGGAGTTAGCCTGGGGTTCCCGTTACTGAGGCCAGGGCTCTCTGTGGACTACAAAGGGCTGCCATAGGCGAGGGGCGGAGGACCCAGCATCGCAAGGATGAGCGTGCTCGTCCATACCGGGCGGAGGAGGGTTTAAATCCCCCCACGCTGGAGACAGATGGCTACAAGGAGCAGCTCAGGGTGAGTGCAGCCCCCACCCCACCCCCAAATGTGAAGGAGCCGGGTGTGTCTGCCCTGGATCCCAGGCCTGGGAGGGGGCTGGGTTGGTCCGAGGTGCTCACCTTGCTCCTGCAGGTAGATCATCCTATCCAGCAGGATGAGGGTCTCCACCAGCGGCGCAAGCAGCAGGGCCAGGCTGAAGAAGGCCACCACCTTCTGCTGCTGGGCCAGCATGGCATCAACGCAGGCCCGATCCAGAGGGGCGGCGGGGTCCAGCCCCACGCGCTGCAAGCCCAGCCGGGCGTACCTGCCAAGGCGAAGCAGCATGGCCCCGTCAGCTCTGCTCCATGCCGCCCACCCCAGAACAGCTCAGCCAGAGCTGACGGGACCCTGGCAGGGCCCCAGCCCAACCCCACCCGCCCTGGCTGCTTGCCACCCTGCCCCTAGCTCTAGCCACCAACCCACATTACCATCCTCAAGCAGGGAACGGAACCCAGGAGTTGTATACCACTCATGTATATACATCTTTGGGCATCAGTTGTCAGAGGCAGCATGGGTAGCAGACTGGGCATGTGCCCAGAGCCCATTAACCCTGAGTTACCCTCAGGTTAGCCAGTCAGATGGGGGTGGGATCAGTGACTTCACAGCCCCGTGCCTCAGTTTCCCCATCTGTGAAAAGTGGAGAGTCGTGCTCCTTTAAATAGCCATCAGTGGGAGCTGAGAGCCGGGTGCTAGGAACCAGGGGCCAGTTGCCTCTGTCACTCTCAATGAGGTTCTGTATCCAAACAGCCCCTGGGTTCTGGGGAATTTCTGAGCAGGATCAGCCCTCCCATCTCCAATAAGCAGCCAGAACCAAAGCCCCGTCTCCGGTCTCCCTGGCTTCCGGGGACGGCAAGATGGGATGAGGCCCGTCTCTGCTGCGTGGCTAGTGAGGCCAGGCTTTGCTAAGACACACCGCGCAGGCTGACTCACTCCTCGAAGGCTAGCTGGTGGGCCTTGTTGATGGTCTGCACCCCGAGGCGTCTCTTTGCCGGGTCGGCCGCCCGGATCAGCGTCTCCAGCGTGGCGCGGTAGCAGTGAGTCCGCAGGGCGGGGCTCTCGCTCCTCAGCCGCAGTGCGTAGTCCTCCACGGCGTGGCAGGCCACTTCCCGCGCCTTGTAGGAGAGGCCGTGGCCCGGCAGGCCGGCCACCCAGGCGCTCAAGGGGTAGCCGTACTCGGGCCGGCGGGGGGAAGGAGGCGGCGGTGCCGCAAGGCCAGGGGGGGCCGGCTCCTCCTGGGTGGTGAGCTTCATGTAGCAGCAGGCCACCGAGGTCATGGCCACCACGTGGGGGCAGCGGGTGAAGTGTCTGAGCAGGGCTACGCTGAGGTCCCCGCAGGCGTGCAGGCCGGTCAGGAGCAGCCTGCCCTCTGCCAGCGGCCCCAGGGGATTTACTGCCATGGGGCGGCTCGGTCCAGACAGAGGGTGAGGCCCGTTGGGAACGCAGCCCCGGATCCCTGCGGATCCCCCGTGCTCCTCTCTTGCAGCAGCCATACAGCCCCATGCTTCTGGCCCCGTCTCTCCAGCCTGGCCCATCTCTGCCACATCTCTGCCACCCCCACAAGGTGCCGTGGGGGGAATGTTCTTCCGTGGCCCTGGCAAGACGCAGGTGGCACCGGCCTCCAGGGACGGGCTGCTTTCTGCCGTGGGAGAATGAGCTGTGTCTTTTCCTCGCTGAGGCGGGAGGAGGAATTCCCGCCATGGTGCTTGGGGGTCGACCCACCCCGCCACGTGGCTCGGCCCCCGGAGGGAGATCTCCCACGGCTCCTGCAGGAAGGGAGAAACAGCGTCACAGACAGACGCTCGGCGCTGGCTGTCTGAGCTCAACGCTGCAGCAGCTGATCAGACTAAAGGTCTGGCTAGGCTGGGGTCCTGCCTCCAAGAGGGCCACCATGAAATAAAGGGAAGTTCCTTCGCCTCTGGCGGTAAAGGGTTAACTCCTTACAGACTGGTTCTGTTCTGAGCTCAGGATCCCCTGGCCGTCCTGATCCAGGGGGCAGCTCAGACCCAATAAGCTGTTAACAAAAAGCCACCCAGCAGAGCCAGGATGAAAACCCCAATCTCTGACACCCAGTCCCATGCCGTAGCTACTAGACCATGCTCCTTCAGCTGGAGCCTAGCTTCTCCCCTGGACAATCTTCAGGGTAAAAATATTAACATCCTCGCCTTGAATGAGCCGCGGCCTGGATTTCCTCTGGGCGGGAAGCGTCAGCAGGGTACGTCTCACCAGCACCGGGTTATCCGAGCACCTCGCAATCAGAGACGGACCCCTGAGAGGTAGGGAGCTCAGCCCCATTTCACCAATGGGGAACTGAGGCACAGGCTAGATTAAGTGTCACTCAAAGAGCCAGAAACACAAGCCAAGTCTTTAAATCCCCCCATGCTGGAGACAGATGGCTACAAGGAGCAGCTCAGGGTGAGTGCAGCCCCCACCCCACCCCCAAATGTGAAGGAGCTGGGTGTGTCTGCCCTGGATCCCAGGCCTGGGCGGGGGCTGGGTCGGTCCGAGGCACTCACCCCCGCACCGTTTACCTTGGCTTGTCCCGCTTGCTCCTTCTCCAGCGCCCACACCAGTTCTCGGTCAAACTTAGTTGCCATGTCAACCAGGCGTCCGTCTCCCTCGATCGCTGTGACAGACAAACCCAGACCGAAGGCCAGAAAGCGAGAGAGATGGCCCTTAAAGGGGAACACACGCCAACCGTCAACACGGCTGCTGCTTTGGGGGTTTCTGAATCCTCCCTCCCCGTCCCCCCTGCACTGGAAGATTCAAGGTTATTAGGGAGGGAGAGGGGACGCATTTTCCCCACTCTGGGGCGAGTCATGATTTTTGAGTGCTTGGGTTGGGGGCCTGCGACAGAGTGCTGAGAACCGGCAGCTGAATCAGCACTCTGGTCACTGTCAATCCAATTTGTTCCCCTCCCGCCCCTGCCCCCCCGCCCCAAAGGGCCTGATTGAGGGAGGGAATGGCTAATGTCTAGATCAGCCTGAGCTGGGGAGAGCTAAGGAGATAATTAGCCCATTAACTGCAAGAGGAGAAAAAGGGCACAAGACGGAAGTGCAAAGGAGAGAGAAAAAGAAAGGCAGGCCAGCAAAGTCAGGGTAAAGAGAGATCTCTGGGTGGCACCGATCGCGCTGGTGAGTTTTGGGATACGGTCTCCTGGGAAGTACTCCCCACTATGTGTCACAAGCCATCAGCTGGCAAGGTCTTAGGGTCACCCGCAGTCCAGGGCGGGACTCCAAATGGGTGACATAAAGGTGAAGGGAACCCTGTGAGCCAGCCTGTCACCCATCCTATGCAGCAGGAGACAATGCACCTCACCCCTCCAGGGAGGAGTCTGGGACACAAAGTATAATGCAAACCACGGAACTACAGTCTCCCAGCGACCTACCTGGCCAGAGCCAATATCTACCACCTGGTCACACCTGGTGATCTCGCTCAGTTTCTTCACCACCTGAGGAAAAGATAAAGGGGCAGACTCATCAAGGAACATGTCAGCAGAAAGGCCCAGGCTGTCCAGCTTGGAGGTGGAGAGTTAGCCACCAAAATCCACGTTACAACACCTAGGGAGCTGGCCTGCTTCTCAACGCGGCTTCCGCCGACTTCAGGGCACAACAGCTTGACAAATCGGGCCCCTTTTATTGGGCTGCTCAGTCAAGGATGCAGCTAGGAGAACCCTCAGCTAGGAGAACATTGGCCAATGGCCTTCGCACTTTCCTTACCGCGACCCTACGTTGCAACCGAAAAAACTGTGGGGACCCCCTGATAAAGGGAGGACAGTGGTGACTGCTCTTGGACCCGTGTGTGACTCCCTTTCCCTCTGGAATTGTGACCCCCCCCCCCCCCCCCAGCTGGAAATCCATGATCTTGGCCTTTGCCGGAGGAAGGACTGGACTCCATCGCTGGTCTTCCTCCTCCAAGAAATGCCATTCCTAAGAGCTGAGAAGAGTCACCGTCTATCTAATCAGATCGCTTCGTCACCCTGCTGCTAGGAATTATACTATGGAGGCTGTTGCTCATTCTGCTTTGATGGCATTCTAGACACATGGGCTGGAGACACAGTGGAGACATGGGGAACGATACAGCCAGCCATAGTGGTGGATGGAAGGGGCATGATAATGGAGTGACTTGGTGGCGCGCTAGGCTGCCTTTGCCTACCATACAGCATTGCTCTTAAGGACTTGTGTTATCGTAGTGCTAGGAGCCTCAGTCATGGACCAGGACCCCGTGCTGCTAGGGAATCTTCTCTCTGTGGCGCTGTTCCTGAGCACACCGCGCCTGTTCCAATCAATAGGCATCTTTCCATCATCTTCAGAGGGCTTTGGATTAGGCCCCTAATGAATAGTATTTTCATGCAGGCTGTCTTCCAACATGGTTTACGGGGCTTTAATAAGCGGAGACACCAGGTTCTGGTGAGCTCGGTGCCGCAGGCGATACCGAGTCCTCAACATTCACCCCACTGGCCACGGTACCATGCTATCTTCTCTTCTGACTACTGGGAGATAGAGCCTGATCCAAAGCCCTTTGGATTTGATGGAAAGACTCCCGTTGACTTCAGCGAATGCAGAGTGCCCATCAGCGCATCTTGATGCTCCTGGAGATGTGAAGAGGGAAAGGCGGCTAGGATAGGAGAAAGCGAGACCCCAGAGATGTGGGTAAACCCAAGGTCTGCTGGATTGGAGTCACAGGTTACAGTGATGTCATCATTCCTACTGGGGACAAGAAATGCTAGCCACAAACCTTCCCGAGCTGCTGGATTTCATGCTGCTTTTTGGGCTTCACGTGCTTCCGGAAAAGGGGGTTAAGCTTAGAGCTCTGACACCGGTTCTCCCTGAACTCCTCCGGCCTCCCGTTCGCCGACATGCCGCCTCTACCACGAGGTGTTCTGGAGAAAGCCAGTGTGTGCGCTGTAGCTTTAAAGGCCAGCAAGGAGAGCGGCCACACCACGCTGTAACTGAGAGAACAAGGACTACAGTTAGTGTATGGCCAAGGAGTTTCCACTGCCGTCTCACCAAAGGGACTGAACAAACTACAGCTGTACAAATCACTTCACCCACTGGGGAAATGCGGCCACCTCTGGAGCAGAATGTTTAACAGCACAGAGGAACAGTATGTGGCAGTTCAGGATGGGCGGTAACGAAGCAGATCATATCCAAGTTGAACTCCATGGGGAATTTAAGGAGGCAGAATGCTGGATTTAGGCCACTGGGAATACAACCCTGACTCTTGCAAATAAAAAAAATGTTGTGGCATTTTTAAGGCCACAAGTCTCTGCCTATCTGTATCTCTAAGCCTTTCCAAAGCACCTGTCAACCTATCGAGCCCCTGAGTGGTCGGGGTTTCATATCCTCTCTGATAGGCATTACCCCTGTCACCACAGCACGCCCTAGCACCATGCGAGGGCTTTGGTCCAGGACTCACTCAGAGGGAAAAACATCCTCTGCTATAACTGACAATACAGCCTGCAGACACAAGCCCTGCCTGCGGTCATATGTCCCTTGCAAACCCCTGCAGCTAAAACAAGCCCACAGAGGATACTAGTAAAGCCCCTTTAACAGGAGAATGTTCTTACCAAACTTCCTCCGGTTTTCCTTTCTCCAGCAAGACGGCAGCGAGTTGCGGGGAGGGGAGATCGGTGAGCACTTCCTGCCAGGAATAAGGAAGCTTCCCCCAAAGATTATCGGTGAAAAACTCCTGCAGGGAAGACAGAGTGATGGGGAAGGCGAAAGTTTAGGCAACAGCACTCCTCATCCAAGCCCACCCCCAGCACTCAAACCCCAACCGGAGATAATGGCCCCATTGAGCTAGGCGCTATACATATACGTAGTGAGAGACAGTCCCTGCCCCAAATTGTTTACAATCTAAACCAACAAAGAGTGGGAGGGGAAACTGAGGCACAGAGTAGGGCAGTGACTTGACCAAGGTCACACAGCAGGTCGATGGCAGAGGCAGGAATGAATCCCAGTCTCCTAAGTCGCAGGCTAGTGCCCTACATGACGGACCACGCCACCTCTCAGCAAAGCCCAGTCGTGGTTTGAATAGGACTCACAATGATGTAGGAGTCCACAATGGAGCCATAGAGAGAGAGGACATGGGTGATGTTCACTGCTAACTGCTTCTGCTCCTCCAAAGAGAGGGGCTGGCTGGAGAGCCCCGTCATGGCCCGTGGCTGTGGGGTGAACCTGAGAGATGGGAAATGGTTTATGAAGAAAGAGTTAAAACCTCCTAAAAGGAAGAAGGGAGAGAATCACTAAGCAGGAAGCTCTGAATGAACGTGCTTGGCTCCTTTAATGACTCTTTGCAGCGAGGGGTCTCTTATGTAAAGGGGTTGGGGGGTGAGGGGCACTTCCTGTGGGAGAGGGAAGACCAGTCCAATGGCGCATTGACCCCCAGGCATCTCTGCCCACTAGGATGCCAGGCTTGGGGGTGGGTTGGTGACATGGGTTCCTTTACACTAGCAAATGGGCGGAGGTCCAGCAAACCCATTTCCCGTATGATGCGGAACAGCCCTCTAAGGGTCTGGATCCAAGCTGGCGCCTGAGAGGGGAAGGCCCCATATCCCATTGCCTCGCGCCACTGCTGCGCTGTGCGGGGTGGCAGCAGCCTGTGCCATGGCACCGTGTTGCCCTGTGCCGTGCTGTGGCATCCTGGCATCGGCTGGGTGGGGCGCAGGGGCGGCACCATCACACGGCGCCTTGTGTTGTGTGACCGTGCGTCACCAGGGGTTGCCATGACGTTACACTCACAAGACACTGTTGTGATGCTGTGACATTAGCATGGGATCGCTCGGTGAGGTGTTGCCGTGACATTGTGCTGTGACACCACGTCACTGTGACATCACTCTGAGCCGTCGCCATGACATTACATAGCGACATCACATTGTTGTGATGTGTCAGGGCCTGGGGCATCAGTGTGACGATATCACTCAGTGAGGCGTTGCCATGACACTGGGCTGTGACATCACATGGCGCAGCAATGTGACATCACCAGGAGGCGTTGTCATGGCATTACACAATATAACTGTGATGTCATGATGGGATGCATTCCAGTCACACACATGCCGTGACGTCATACCATTGTGACATCATCGCATGCCACGTCGCTGTGACATCACCCCTCACTTGCCATGGCGCCAGCAGACGTCACCAGCCCCCTGTCCTCGCCCGAGGGCGGCGCAGCCCGAGTCTCCTGGCCCCGCCCCCGGCCGCAGCTCCTTTGGCCCCATAGAGCTCACCCTCCGCAAGACTAGAGTGCCCAACGGCACATCGCACCCACTCACCGCCACCTCTCTATGGTCTCCCTCGCCACACGACCGCGCACGCGCAAGCGCGCTCATAGCCCCGCGCGCCTCCAGAGGTGCACACGCATGCGCACAATCTCGCCTCTATGCCTCAACAGTCTAGGCGCCTGCGTAAACAGTTTTACGGCTGACTCCCCCCCACCGCGCTCACTCTTGACGCATGCGCACGACTCTCCGCGGCCCATGCTCCTTCCTGACTTTTGTTGTGCGGCCGTCCCCGTGTCCCCCAACGGCGGGGCAGTGTATGCACTTCCGCTTCCGGTTGCAGCTGCCTGGCTTGGTCTAACTGGCCCAAGGAGAGAGGGTGAGGGGGGTTAGGGGATCAGTGGGGTAATGGGGATCAGTGGGGGAGGGGGTTAGGGGATCAGTGGGGTAATGGGGGGATCGGTGGGGGAGGGGGCTGGGGATCGGTGGGGGAGGGGGCTGGGGATCGGTGGGGGAGGGGCTTGGGGATCAGTGGGGTAATGGGGGGATCAGTGGGGGAGGGGGTTAGGGGATCAGTGGGGTAATGGGGGGATCGGTGGGGGAGGGGGCTGGGGATCAGTGGGGTAATGGGAGGATCGGTGGGGGACGGGCTTGGGGATCAGTGGGGTAATGGGGATCAGTGGGGGAGGGGGTTAGGGGATCAGTGGGGTAATGGGAGGATCGGTGGGGGACGGGCTTGGGGATCAGTGGGGTAATGGGGATCAGTGGGGGAGGGGGTTAGGGGATCAGTGGGGTAATGGGAGGATCGGTGGGGGAGGGGCTTGGGGATCAGTGGGGTAATGGGGATCAGTGGGGGAGGGGGTTAGGGGATCAGTGGGGTAATGGACGTATCAGTGGAGGAAGGGGTTGGAGATCAGTGGGGTAATGGGGGGATCGGTGAGGGAGGGGGCTGGGGATCGGTGGGGGAGGGGCTTGGGGATCAGTGGGGTAATGGACGGATCAGTGGAGGAGGGGATTGGAGATCAGTGGGGTAATGGGAGGATTGGTGGGGGAGGGGGTTGGGGATCAGTGGAGTAATGGGGGGATTGGTGGGGTAATGGGGAATCAGTGGGGAAAGGGGTTGGGGATCAGTGAGGTAATGGACGGATCAGTGGGGATGGGATAGGGGATCAGTGGGGGAGGCAGTGTCAGGGTGATGCGTATCAGTGGGAGGGATCGAGGGGAGATCAGTGGGGGAAAGGTGGGGGGATCAGGAGGAATGGATGGGGGTTCAGTGGGGGAGGGGGATGTTGGGATGGGGATCAGTGGAGGAGAAAGCTTTGGGATAGAAGAGGGTCAGTGAGGGAAGAAGGCATTAGGAAGGGGAGGGGACCAGTGGGTGAAAGGGGTATTGAGAGGAGGAGATGGGGGAAGAGTAATCACTGAGGGGTTGGGGGTTGATCGATGGTAGGGGTGGGGGACAGCAGTGCTGTTGGGGGTGGTCAGTGAGGGAGGGCAGAGGAGAAGGTCAGGAGGGAGGAGATATTGCTGAAGTAGTTGGTGAAAAAGGAGATCATTGGGTGCGGGTGAATGAGGGGGATGGGTGTTCTCTTGTGGGAGAAGCGTCACTGAAGAGGTTATGGGTTCATGGGGGAGGGGATGAGCAAAAACCACAAAGAACAAGAGTGTCACTGCACCTGCATCTCCCCCGGGGAGGGGATGAGAGCGCACACACGTGGCAGATGTGGGTGCCGTCGCTTAATGCATAACTGGAAGGCGTCCAGACATGGCGTTGAGCGTACGACCCGGACAGAGACTAGACTAGGCAGTAGCAGGGAGTTTGAGTGGAGCAGGACGCACTAATGAAGCACTTGGGGGTCAGTGGGTGGGAGGGTTGTGAGGGGGGAATTATGGAGTCAGAGTGGGCTGGGATTGGGGGAGTTTGTCTGTAAACTCCTCTCAGCGTCCGTGGAGATGGGTGCATTGGCAGTGCCCCATGACCCCCACCATAGACGCGCTTTTACCTTTAATGGGCTGCTGCCAGGGCGAAAACGACCATTTCTAGCGCCCTTCACTGTGCTATGGCTGGGACTGTGAACGCTGAACGGATTTTTAAAATCCCAGCTACCTTTCACCGTTTGGGCTCTTTCACTTTCTGTCTCTCAGGGACCAGCACAGAGCTGGTTTGGTTGCGTCTCCAGCACTTCACTGAAAGGTTTCAGTCCACATTAAAATGGGTTCTGTTGAAGGAGTGACAGCAGTGCTGTATGGCGTTCTACACACGCTGGCGCTTTGGTCTTTTACACGCCCCGTGTACGTTCCCTAACCCTACCTTTTGTTTGGGCATTTTCCACACGCAGGGATCAGGAACCGAACCAAACCCCAAAGATGAGTCTTTCATTATTGGTTGGTTGATAAACCGTCTAACGAGCTGTCAGATGCCACTCATCCAAATTTCTCATGGTGGTTGGATCTGCAGCCGGAGTGCCACAAACTGATCTCATCAGATCACAGGCTGAGCCGGGTTGGGTCAGTTTCACACTAATGTAAAACCTACAAGACAAACCCAGTGGGTTCCCTGCAAGGTGGTCGGATATTTACTAGGTGTTTTCCCCTCTGGGGAAAAGTCCCGGGCCCATGTGCTTTTCTACTGCCGTGTCGATTTTCAGATGAGACCTAAAATGGAGACCTTGATCATTCCTACAAATGTGAGTGTGTTAGTCCCGATGGCCTGGCTAAAACCCTGAATCTCAGTCCCCCCTGTACTTTCAGCTGGCTGCAGGATTTTTCTTTACTTCCTGGCCTAATCTGTGGTGTAGCACACACCAAGGTGGGGGCAATTCACTGGGGCATGGAATGATTCTAATGCGGAGAGAGTTTCTCAAGCACTTTGAGATCCCTCTGCAAATGTGAATTCTTCTGATGAGGAGTGGAAACGTTCTTGATTTTCTGTTTCAGGTGAGGGCGTGAGCCTCTGTCAAGCAGTGTGTATGGGGCTGGCTGCTTGAGGGGTGAAAGAGACCGGAGCCCCTTCTTCCCTCCTCATGTTTGCTGCCTTCCTCCTTAACCCACCATGTCGGATTTGATCATAAACCTGGACTTGGGCCTCCAGCAGGTTCCCAAGAAGGGAACCGACAGCAACCAGAAACACCAGCGCTTTGTGAAACGGCGCCGTTTCCTGGAGAGGAGGGGATTTCTGAAGCAGAAGCAGCTGCCGCCGCCCCAGCATCATCCCGCCAAAGGCCAGGTCTCCCATCAGGACTCCAGCTCCTGGGAGAGAACCAAGAAGAAGTGGCTCGCCGAGGATCAGAACTCTTTCCAGACAGATGGGCTTTCCCATCAGCCAAAAACCTTCCCCAAGGCAAATAACCACTGTCGCTTTGCCCAGCCCGGCGCCACCACGCACTCTGTCTCCCCTCTGCCTGGTTTTCCATCTGGAGCGAGGAAGGTGGCAAACAGATCAGCTAAGGCCTGTGGGACCCCTGGGAACCACAGCGCCCAGCCCCTCGCTGGCGTGCCGAAAGCCAGCCTGCTGAGCGAGTATGACAGTGGCCTGCCCCCAGTGCCCCGGCCGGGCAAGCCCAGCAAAGTGGTGGCCATCGACTGCGAGATGGTGGGCACGGGCCCTGGCGGCCGGATCAGCGACCTGGCCAGGTGCAGCGTCGTGAGTTACCATGGCGACGTGGTGTATGACAAGTACATCCGGCCTGTCGACCCCATCACTGACTACCGGACCCGGTGGAGTGGCGTCAAAAAACATCACATGAAGAACGCCACCCCGTTCAAAACGGCCCAGAAAGAGGTAAGCGCCCGGGCCGTCGGCTGGGCCGGCAGGGATTCAGTAGGGGGCGCTCTCCTCTCCCAGCCGGTGCCCATCCCAGTGTCGTGGCCGGGAGCACCACAGTGTGCTTGACCCAGGAGGGGGCGCTCTCTCTTCAGAGTCAGTTCGGGGGAAAGGTTTCCGGTGCCTCTGGGAGCTGCCCTACAGAGGCCTTAAGTCCCTGCCCTACTGGTCCTTGGGGGCCCTTTGCTTCTCCATGGCTGGCATGAGGCCTACCCCATCCTTTCCTCAGGTCCATCAGCCCGGGTCTCTGCTGCGGCCTCTAGGTATTACCGTAATAAGAGAGCCAAAGGGCCGGGGAGGTACGGGCCCTTTGCGGCTACACTAGGGGTTTGAACCCATGCTGAGCTCGACCTGGCTGTCCCCGGCAGTCAGCACCTCCACACTAGCCAGGCCCGAGGGGGCCAGCGTCCCATGCTGAGTCCTCTGCTTGAACGCCCTCTGACCACTGAGCCGCATTGACTACCTATAACCTGTTTTGTCAAAAGCCCACTAGAGGGCGCTCCAACCCCTCTTTAATCAAATGCGCTGATGCCTTTATTTCTTGTTGCCCCTGATACTTCTCTTCATGTCTAATTTGGTGGTGGGTGATGGGCCGCGGCATGTGCCTTGTTGCCTGAGCGCCGTGTCCCCGGCATCCCCAGCCCCTGAGCGGCCCTCCTTCTCTCTCAGATCCTGAAGCTCCTCGCAGGGAAGATCGTGGTCGGCCACGCCATTCACAATGACTTCAAGGCGCTGAAGTATTTCCACCCGAAAACGGTGACCAGGGACACGTCAAAAATCCCCCTGCTGAACCGCAAGGCTGGCTTCCCGGAGAACGAGTCAGCCTCGCTGAAACGCCTCACCAAGCAGCTACTGCACAAAGACATCCAGGTACCCTCTGCCTCCGGGACCGGCCCCCAGGACCCAGCCACGCCCGTGCTTAGCAAGGCCTCGGGGCATGCAGACAGTCCTAGAAATCTGGGCCCAGGCCCACATCTTCTCTCTTCCTTGCTGCCTGTGGCTGGTCTGGCCACTTCCCCATCCTGAAAGTCCCCCCCTGGTTCTCAGCATCAGCCACAGGGGGTCGCTCTAGAGCTGAGCTGCTGCGTCAAGGAGATGCGCCCTCCAGAAGCCAAGGGAGACGCAGTCCCTGCATGGAAAAATTAAAGTGCTGTCCCCTGGCTGGCCAGGGGGTGTCACTAGAGAGTGAGGTGAGGCATTTCCTCTCCCAGGAGTTGCTTGCTGTGTGGCCTAGTGGATAGAACGTAGGATTGGGACCCAGGAGTTCTATTCCCAGCTCTGTCACTGGGTGACCTTGGGCAAGTCACGTCCCCGTCTGGGACTCAGTTTCCCCATCTGTGCAGTTGGGCTAATGAGGTTGGTATTACTAATGCCCAGCCTGCTCTGAGCACCTGGGGAAGCAGCGAGAGGATCAGAGCTGTCGGCCGGTCACACTGGCTAACGCCCCGATTCTAGCACCCCCCATGGATCGTCTCTCTCTTCCCTTGTTCCCCGCAGGTCGGCAAAAACGGCCACTCCTCGGTGGAAGACGCCAAAGCCACCATGGAGCTGTACCGGGTGATCGAAGCCGAGTGGGAGAGGCAGCTGGCGCTGAACCCGGAGCAGGAGTGAGTGGCCTTGGGGCCCGCCCCTGTGCCGCTGAGGAAGGAGCAGGCCCAGAGCAAGCGAAAAGGGGATCAGCAAAACGCAGGGCGGGAGGATCCTAGGCCGGGCCGGGGAGTAGGAATACAGACCAGCTGCCTGGGGCCAGTGAAAGCAGGCGAGGGGGAGGCGGGCGGGCAGCTGGGAGCCTGACGCTGGCGGGAGTCAGAGGCGCGAGGAAGTCGTGCCTCACCAAGTGCTGTCTCTTCTGCCTTGTCTTAACCCCGGAGGGGAACCGTGCTACCTCCCAGCTGGGGCGCCCACACTTCCCCCCCCCTCCCCCGCAAGGCGTCCCCTGGATCACGCCTTGGGCTCTGCTGGCCTCCCCTTGTGTCCTAGAACCTGCTTGGGCCAGGCCTCCGGGCGGGATTCGTGTCCTCTTCGCACGCGGACAGGGCCCCGCGTCATGTTCTCCTTCTGATCTGATTTCCGTAGGGGGCACGGGCCAGTTGGTGAGTTCGAATCAGACCTTTAGGGGAGAAGATCTCGGGGGCTGAAAGCGACACTGGTAAATAAACCTCTCCAAAGGTCCTTTCCCTGGGAAGGTTTCTGTGGCACCCCAGTGGTGTTTGGTGGCTTCCTCCCCTCCTCAGCTTTATTTTAGATCAGAAGTAAGGGCCTCTCAGAGTTCCCCCACCCTGGGATGCAGGGGAGATGGTCGTTGGCACAGCCGTTTGTGAGACTCGGTGCCTCTAAGGGGCCTGATGAATGGCCCTGCAGAGCCCCAGCTGGTCCGTCAGCGGCACTCCACGGGCACTGCGCTGATTTATCCCAGAGAATCGGGTCCCAAATTCCTACACCTTGGGCATCAGGGCCCCGTGCCGCCTGCCATTGCCTGGCGGTGAGATTCAGTCCTCCCCAGCCCCATCCCTCCTTGGCCCCTCTGCTGAGGCTGGCAGTTACTGCTGGAGACGGCGGTGGCTTGTTAATGTGGGCAGCGGGCCGAGACCCACCACACTCATCTTACGCAGGGAGAAGGACTCTGCTGAGATGCCCAGCCTGGGCTAGACTCAGGGCAGCATCCAGCAGTGAGGCTCTGTACCCCGTCTTCGGTTCCCTGAGCCAGCCGGCACCATCCTGTGATGATCCAAGCCTCTCTCGGGCAGCATGGGGTCGCTTGGGCCACTGAAAATCTCCATTAGAAGTCACGGCCTCAACTGACTTATCCCTCTTCCCCCCCCCCCGCTTCTGCAGGGGGCCGTGCCTCAGCCTGGGGGAACCCTTCTGGGTTGACGATTCATCTCCCAGCACCAGGCCTGCGGGTGGCATCCCGGAGCTGCTGCCCTTCCTGCCGTGAGTCCAGCGAAGGCCCTGATCTTCTGGCTCTGGTCAGGAGGCGCTCTGCTACGATTCCCATCAGCCTCGGAGGCTGAGCATGGAACACGGGGCAGGAACGTCACTGCAGTGCTGTGGTTTTCGGACAAGACCCAGGGGGTGGCCCCGATCTCGAGACAGCAACGGGTGGGATCTTTGAGATGGAGCAGCGTCCGATCCGCAGGGCCCAGGGGCAGGCCACCAGACAGAGACGGACTTCTGGGTCTGTTCCAGTAGGCAGGATGCGGGTACCAGATGCACAGTCTGGATGAGCTTAAGGAAATCCGCAGAAATCTCCGCTCCCCCAAACAACTCCCCAGTCTCCAGGGGTGGACTGTGCCAAACAGGGAACTTTCACTAAGGGATGAAGGGAGAAGCTTCTTCAGAGACAAGTCTGCAGGAGAGGCAGCATGGTCTAGCAGTTACAGCAGCTGCCCAGGGGGTTGGGAGAGTGGGGTTCCCATCGCTGGGGTCATTCTGGGTCCGATTCAGCTCTCATTTACATGGGCATAAGTCCCTTTGACTTCAGTGGAGCTACTCCTGATTTACATTGTGTCACGGAGTATGGGGGAGTCCGGCCCTGCACCCCTCTTCCCCGGATTCACTGGGAGTCTCAGCCAGCCAGTAGAACAGAAGGTTTATTAGAGATGCCAGGAACACCGTCCAAACAGAGCTTGTCAGTACATCCAGGACCCCTCAGTCGGGTCCTTCCGGGGGGCAGGGAGCTTAGACCCCAGCCTGGGGCTCCCTGCATTTCACCCCACAGCTCCAAATGGGGCAGGGAGGCCAGACCCTGTCTGCCTCTCTCCCCTCTTCTCCGGCCCAGCCCGTTCCAAACTGAAACTGTCCAGCCCCTCCTCCCCCTTTGTCTCCTTCCCGGGCCAGGAGGTCACCTGATCCCTTTGTTCCAACACCTTCATCTCTCACCTTTGCAGGGGAGGGGCCGGGGCCATCTGTTGCCAGGAGACAGGGCCATTCTCTGTGTCCAGGCCTCTGCCCACCCCTGCCTTCTAGGGCTTTGTAACAATCATGCACCGTTGTCCCACCACCTAGATACTCAAGCACTGCATAGGGGAAACCGAGGCACCCACACAGTACTCAGGGAAACCTTAACAACAGTCCTAGTTCGTCACACATTGATCGTGACTGAGAAGCGACTCGGGCCCAACAGGTGACCACGTGCAAGTCGCGCTGCTGCTCTGTGCCTCAGTGTCCCTACCTGTGTAATGGGGAGGATGATCCTGACCTCCTGGGGGTGGTGTGAGTAGAACTGGCAAACAATTTCCAAACGCACCACTCTTCATGAATTTGACATGCCATTTCGGCCGGTCACAAAATGGCCTGCGGTTCGAGAGGTGGGGGAGACAGGATCAGATTCCCGCTTCTGAAACAGACCTGAAATGACCTTTTTGCCACTGAACCCCAACAGTGAGTTATTTGCCCCGCTGTAGCTGTGAAGTAAAGTCCTTTGCGATCCTTCACTGAGAAGGGCTATGAAAAGACGTCTCTCGTTTGGCAGCTCGCATTCCAATTTCAGCTCTCTTTCAAGTGGATTGGCACTGACTTCTTTAAAGGGCCGGATCCTCTGGCATGGTCATTTCCACCAGTGCAAAGTGGGCGTGCAATGCTGGCTGTTCTGAGCTGGTTCTGTTTCTCCCTTGCTTTGTACTGGTGTCAGTGGTGACAGGCGCGGCAGAGCGCCGGAGAACTGGATCCCAGCTCTAGCAGCGGGGCAGGGCTGGGTGTCAGCTCTGGGGCTCCGTGCTAGAGCCGTTCGGTGAGAGGGCTTGCCCAGGTAACGGTTACTCAAATCCGTCTTTGCCACAGTGCTCGGACCAACCCGTTCGTCCGGGGAGCGGAGCATGGTGCTTTTCACAAACGCGTACAGCTCCGCGCGCGAGCATCTTTCAAAATCGGAATGTTTCCGGGTCCTTTAACCCCTGCAGCGATGAACCGTTGGGTCCTTTGTGGGAATGAGTTGGGTTGTTCGAAAATAAAAGGTGTCACTTTCGAAATCACTCGTAAAAAAATAAATCCTGAACGATCAATTCATTTCTGCTTCTGCGATGGTGGGGTAATCACGGCGGGCTCAGAACATCTGCTGGGGAGCTGTAGGTCTGTTTCTCGCTGGGGGCACTCGACTACAATTCCCATCAGACACCGGGGCAGGGCTGTGTTTTCAGGACAAGCTCGGATGGCACCGATTTCTAGACACACAAACAGCAACGCTCTCTGCCTGAGTGGAGACTTGTAGGCGGCTCCGTGGAGCTGTTGTGCAGGAGCGCTGGCTGTTGGGGTGTTCTCGCTGGCCTGAGATTTTAGGGTGCCGCTGTTTTGTGGGATGTCACTTGAGGCACCTGAGAAAGGGGCTGGTTTTCATGCAGGCCCCTTGCGGGGGTCTCCATGTGGGCCCCACAATTCACTGGTCAGTTTTTAAAACATCTTCCCCTCCTCCCCAGCATCGCCCGACTCATCCAAAATAGCCAGACCAGGCCCGGCCTCCCTGCTCCGCCAAGGACCCCCCGAGTGCTGTTTGTAGGCGGTAATTCTCCCCGCCACCTGAGGTCACTGCAACCCAAGGAACTGGGAAGAGCTGTGCAGCAGTGGCAAACCCTGGATCCCAATGGATCCTTCAGGGGGGCACCGTTCCCTGCACCCCCAGCCACACCCAGCTCCCGGGTTGTGGGGGGAGAAGCAGGGGATCCAGGCCCAGCGGTGAGCTCGGGAAGAGGTGAACGTGAAGTAGCCTTCGTCCAAAGACAAGGGGATGCAGGCTGCGTTTTATTTTAGGGTGCCCAGCTTGGAGGGAGGGATGCACCGATTGATTTCAGAGGGTCCCTGGAAGAGAGCCATCAACCCAACCGTGATTCTTGTCCGCTCCATGGACAGAGCCTGCCCCAGGGGGACAGTGAAACCCACAGCACAGTGGGGGCAGAGGATGGGTCTTGATCTCGGTTGGGGTCTGGGCAGCGCCTGGCACAACGGGGGCCTGATCTCGGTCGGGGTCTGTGCAGCGCCCGGCACAATGGGGGCCCTGATCTTGGCCGGGGTCTGGGCAGTGCCTGGCACAATGGGGGATCCTGATCTCAGTCAGGGTCTGCGCAGCGCCCGGCACAACGGGGCCCTGATCTCGGTCAGGGTCTGGACAGTGCCTGGCACAGTGGGGGACCCTGATCTCAGTTGGGGTCTGGGCAGCACCCGGCACAGTGAGGCCCTGGTTTTGGTTGGGATCTGTACAGCCCCTGGGGGTGGGTTCTTGGTCAGGCCTCTGGGTGCTACTGTCACTCTCCCCAGCCCCTTTGCTAAGCCTCATTGAATTATACTGCAGCCTCCCCCTGTACCAGCTCCCCAGTCAAACCTGGGGGAACAGAGGAAATCCGGCCCTGCACCACTTCCCCCCCAGGTGCCAGAGAGGAAATGACACGTGGGATTCTTTAAAACTCTGGGGCTCGTGGTCAGACTCCCAGGCTCTTATCGGGTCCAGGTGGGGCCAGGCTACTGCAGCCAAGAAGCTGCAGCCTAGGGGAGGGGTTTGATTCCAATCAGGCCCCCAGCTGCCTGCTTTTTGGCTGAATTCCCTCTTGCTGCTCTCTAGCGTGGGGGGGGGGGGGGTATGATGGGGAAAGGGGAGGAAATTGGGGGGTGTATGAGAAAGGGGGAGGGGGGTGCGTGATGCAGGGGGGAGTGTGTGTATTGGAGAGGGGGTATATGGGCATGGAAGGGAGGGGAATGCATGGGGGGAAGGGGTGGGAGAGAGGAATGCTGGGGGTGTCGGGGGCAGGGTGTAGACAGATGGGGATGGGGTGTCTGTGTGGGGAGGTGGGGGTATAAGAGGGGGGTATTCACACTAATAGAACCAGAGGATGAAACCCAAGGGCCTACCCCACCCCCAATCTCTCCCATCTCTGCCCCCACTGGAGCTGGGCTGGGCTGGGCTCTGCTCTCCCCTGACAGCTGAGGCTGAGCAGGCCCTGGAGTTGCTGGGGGGGGCGCATTTCCCACGTCTTTGTTGCAGTGGGGCCCAGCGCCTGGATCCCCTTGATGTTGCTTTTCCAAATCTAAACCAGCCCGGGAGTGGAGTCAGCGAAGGGACAGCGGGGGGTTAGGGGGGGAGTGTGGTTACAACAGCAGCATTGCACGCCGGGCAGGGCCGCTGGAACAAAGCAACACAATCCCCCCCACCCCCCCATGCATGGGGCCACAGTCACAGGGTGGTTTGGCAGGCCTGGGATAGTGGGGGGCTGTGGGTCAGGGTTGTGGGGCATTGCCAAAGAGGGGTGGTCCCAGAACTGGCGCAGCAGGGCCAAGGGCCGAATAGACCAGCGGGACTGAACTCCCCCCTGGCCCTGCAGCCCTTCCGGGGAGGGGCCCCTGGCAGGCTGATGTGTTTTGGGGGAGGGGGTTTGCCCCGTGCTGCCCACCCTCTGTGGGCTCAGCCCGGGGCCTTCCCCCCGCTCTGAACTTCTTGGGCAGGAGAAAAAAACCTCCATGGAACAGCCCCGTCCCCGGGCTCCCAGCGTGGGCGTCTGCGGCCGCTGAGCGGTTCTGCTGGGATTCTGTGGCCCCCTGGGGCGTGTAGGGGCCACTAGCCCCCCGGCCAGAGCCCCCTCTCGAAGCTGCTCTTTGTGCCGCCGTAGGCGGGGAACGGTTATAACATCTTTGTGCGGTTACAGCAGGGCAGGGGGAGGGTGCTGGGGATCTGCTCCCAGCCCTGGGAGTTTGAGCTAGTGGGCAGAGCAGGGAACTGGGAGCCAGGACGCCTGGGTTCTATGCCTCGCTCTGGGAGGGGATGTGATTAAGCAGTTAGAGCACGGGGCCGCGGGAGATCCTACTCCCTCCCGCCGTTGGATATTGACCCCAGGCACCCTGACTCCCAGCCCCCTTGGCTTAACCCGCACGCCGCTCCTGTTGCATTCAGACGGCCCCCAGGATGCTGCAGGCTGAGGCACCCGGGCACGCCGGGGGCTGATGCCGATTCCAGGTGGCTGGCCCCGCTCCAGCCCCCGCCGTGACGCCGAGCCAGCCGGGAAATAGCAAGACGAGGCACTTTTCCACCACGGGAAGCATTTTTGCAGCCTCTCCCCCACCCCCGCTGGCTGCAGAGCCGAGGGGAAGGACACGCTGGCGTTTGGGGGTGGGGATGGCTGCAGCTCCCGGACCGAGCTGTCGCGGGGCGACGCTTGCGACAAGAGTAATGGGAGGTGGGAGTTGGAGGCACCAATCTCCACGCAGCCCCTTGGGCCGTGTGGGCAGCGAATGACCCCCAGGGAGTGGAAACGGCCCCTTAAGAATCCCCACCCCCACCCTATGCAGGTGTAGAACTGGGGGGAAGGGCCCAGCACCCACTCTGCTCCAGCCCCCCGTGGAGAGGGCGTGGCCAGAGCCCCCAGCGCTGTGGCTACTCCCTGCCTCCCAGGGCCACGGGGAGCCAAGTATACATTAGAGCAGCCCAGAGGCTGCTCTGACTGACACCAGGGCTGGACTATACAGCCCCATACAGGGAACGCAGAGGGGGGCTTAAAGCTACCTTACCCTGCACCCCCAAAAGCACAGGGATGGGGCAACATGGAGGAGAGGCGTTTTTTCCTTTGGGCTTGATCCTGATGTAAATCAGGAGCAGCTCCGTTCCCTTTAACCCCTTCTCTCCTGCAGTTCCCTCAAACCCTCCCCCTGCCTGCCAGGCCCCCTCGTCCCTTTGCCTTCACAATTCCTTCGCTCCGCTGTCTAGACGCCCCCCCCCCCCCCCGCCCCACTCCACAGCAGTGACGGCCTTTCCCCCGAGCCACGCCCCGACTAGTTAGAACAGGGGGATTTCTCTTGTCCGCACAGATGGGAAAAGCCAGCCCCGCTGTGACCCTCCCCCCTCATGGGGTCTCAGAGCCCGAACGTCTGCACTGGAGTTTTGTAGCCCCGAAGCCCGAGCCCCACTCAGCTGCCCCCAGCCGCGCCAGGGGTCTTTGATGGCAGGGCAGACGTGCCCACGGGCGAGCTGAACGGGGGTTATCCTGACTGGGGTCACGCAGGGAGATGCTGACGAGGGGAGGGGGTGTCCGGAGCCTTGCCCCTCCCCCGGTGTTTGGAGGCCCAGTTCTGCTTCTCCATTAGCCGGGGAAGTCAGGCGTTGGGGCACCCACACTGTGGGCGGGTCCCGGCCAGTCGTGCTCGGAGGGGGCCTGCCAGATCGGGCCCCATGGGGGACGTCACACAAACCAGCCGGTGGGGGGAGTGGGGACAGGACCTCCCTTTAGCCGGGTGGGTAGGGTGCTCGGCTGGCATGGGGGAGACCCCGGTACAAGTCCCTCACTCTGCCTGAGGAGAGGCTGCGGGCCTGTGAGGTGCAAGCCCGAACCCCTGGGCGAGGGGCTCTCCGCCCTCAGTTTCTCCCGATGAAACAGCCCCACTGTAATTAAATAGTTGAATAATTAACTAGGAAGAAGAGCTAGGACGGCTCCCTAGTTAGTGGTGAGGGCAGGCACTGGGAGAGGTGGCAGATCCTCACCAGGCATAGGGGGGACTGGGCCCAGGGGCGACCTAGGCGAGTACCCACACTGCTGGGCTATAGGCCATAAGAGAGGTGAGCATTTCCCTCCCCGCCAGCTGTGTTCTTGGGGTGACTGCTCTGAGGGTCTGGAGCCGGTAGGCAGCTGCTGAGATCAGGCTCCCCGGGTGAGGTGGGCGGCCGAATGCCCGGCTTGGTTCCTGGATCGCTCAGGCGGTTGCTGAGTGTCTAGGAGGAGACTCCTGGGGTCCTGCTGCAAAGTCGTAGGCGCTGAGCGGATTTGGGAGCCTGCAGGTTCGGCAGGACCGTGGATCGCGGCGGGATCTCAGAACGGGAAGTGGCCACCTGCGTGAAGCCCGTCCCGAGTCTCCCTAGACCACAGGAAAAGGGGGCCAGGCGGGGACTGTCTGTACAGCATCCGGCACAGTGAGACCCTGATCTTGATGATCAAGTGCCCTTCACAGGGGAACGGGTCTGTGGGGATAAATACCGAAAAGGCTGGGAGGAGCCCCGATGCTATGGGTGATGGGCACCCTGGATAGATAGGTAGCCACGGGGAAGGCACGCGGCTGGGACTCAGGAGCCAGCTCCTCAAAGGGATTTGGCTTCCTAGGAGTTAGTAGCCTAGATACTTTCCCGGGTCGGGGCCTATGTCCCCGGCAGGGGTGGAGCTGAACCCAGATTTCCAGAGTCCCAGCCCTGCCCCGGCCGGCCCTGCACCCTAGGAAGCGGGCCAGCACCCCTAGGCAGAAGAGCTGCGCTAATGCCCTCCCCCGGATAAATCAGCTGCAAGCTCTGGCCCGTCTGACGTGCTCGGAGGGGGAAGCTGTGATACAGGTGTGTAAGGAAGACAGCGGTGGTGTGATTAATTAGGGAGGCGCTCCCTCCCCGCAGAGAGAGATGGTTCCTGCTGATAGCACCTAACCCCCCTCTGACTTGCCTTTTGATCTCCCTGTTGCCTGTCACATCCTGGAGCCAACTTCACCTTGGAACTTCCTAACGCTTTGCTGTGAATGAGGATCGTTTTCGAGATGAGTGTGTTTTGCCTCAAGCGGTGGTTTATGTGGGTGGGGGTGAGCCGGGAGTCAGCACCTCCCGGGTGTCTCTGCAGCTCTGGGAGGGAAGTGGGGTCTAGTGGTTAGAGCAGGGGACTAGGCCCCAGGAGCCTGGGTTCCACTTCCTGGTTTCCTACTGACTTTCCGCGACAGCTGATCAAGTTGCCGCTCTGTGCCTCGGTTTCCCTAGCTATAAATTAGAGATCATATTTCCTTGCTGGGGTAAGTTCAGGCTAGTTAGGAAGGGGAGAGTTGGCTGTTAAGGCCGGGTACAGCAGTGGAATACATGAGATCTGTCATTCCTTTCACTACAGCTCTGTCCTGCGGTGAGGTGTGACAGCTGTTTATCAGCACCGCTCCCCAGGGTTCGGTCACCCAGCACTAAAAATGCAGCCACCTCTGGGGTGGGAACGCAGTACTGGCTTAACAGCCCTCAGCAACGCTGTGCAGGGTTCACTCATCCAACCCTGAAATGCAGCTGCCTCTGGGGTGGGGTGCGGCAGTCGTTTAAGTCCTTAGCAACGCTGCACAACAAAGGGAAATTTGGGGAGGCAGGCCGTGGAATTACTCTAATTAGAATTTGGCCAGGAAAGCAGTGTGCTGAAGGTAATGGCCCGGTGACCCCTCTTGAAAAATGTCTCCCATAAAATACAGCTGTCTAATGTTTGCGTCCAACTTTTCTTAGCCGATTTGCTGAGGATTTCCAGGGGCTAGTGTGCACCTAGCGGGGGGCAGGATGGATTTTGTCAGGCAGCTCTGCAGGCATCACCAGTCACCCGCCAGCATCTGCTTCCCCGGGAACTGTTACAAATGAGCTTCCCCCGCCTGACCCACAAACCCTGAAACAGGTTGTGCCATAGGGGCTGACAGCCTGGCTAAGTGTTGATGAAAGATGGCTTGGCGGGGCACTGGGGGGAAAGGGGAACCCACCGTGCAGCTTCGCTACAACCTTTCCTGCTGTCGGGCCAGGCTGGCCATGTGTGACAACCTACAGAAACTCCAGCTGATGTAAAGGGGGTGCCTGCCATGCCAGAGTCAGCTCAGTAGGGGGCGCTCTCCTCTGGATCAGTACTGACCCCAATGTCCGGCATGGTGCCCTGTCGCAGGGATGACCTTTCAGAGGAGATGAGAAACCGGTTCTGATCCCTTTTGCTCTGGAAAGATCAACAGCCACGCAGGGAATGGGCTGGACGTCCTCAGAGCCCACGCCGCTGGGGTACCTGAGTTTCCAGGAGGTTATTTTTATTTAGGGAGACCAGACAGCAAATGTGAAAAATCAGGACAGGGGGTGGGGGGTAATAGGAGCCTATATAAGAAAAAGACCCCAAAATCGGGACTGTCCCTATAAAATCGGGATCTTTGTGTCAACTGTCCGTAATGAGCCATGTTGATTATCACTTCAAAAGTTTCTTTCCCCTACTGATAACAGTTCCTTTCAATTAATTAGCCTTTTACAGTTGGTATGGGTACTTCCACCTTTTCATGTTTCTCTGGATGTATAAATATCCTCCCACTGTATGTTCCATTCTATGGATCCGACGAAGAGGACTGTAGTCCACGAAAGCTTATGCTGAAATAAATTTGTTAGTCTCTAAGGTGCCACAAGTTTTCCTTTTCTTATTTCCTATTTTTATTGCTATTTAGGCTCAGCAGAATTCCATGGCTAGAATCCCGACGTTTATTTTTAAGCACGTTTTTTAGATTTTTTATTCCATTTACATTTTCACCATGGGGCAAAATGATGGGCTGGGTGGGGCATGATGCCATCATTATTTATTGAGCCGAGATGCTGAGACTGAAACTCTAGTAAGTTCTCAGGCAGCATTTTTCGTACTTTGCCAGACTGTACATTTCAATTATGATCTTTCCTCTAGTGCGTAGGGCGAAACTGACCTTTGTCAATTACAATCAATCCCTTCCAAGCATATTTATATTTCGGTAGCACTGAGAGATCTTTCCCCAAATCAGGTCCCCCTTGTGCTGGGCTCTGCGCGGACACCCTGAGACAGCCTCTGCCCCAACCCGCGTGCAGTCTAAGCAGCCAAAGGGAGGCTTACGGTCTCTGTTTGACCGAGGGAAAGCGGAGGGCCGGAGCGATGAGGGGAAGCTGTGGCAGGGCCGGGATTTGAAGCCAGTGCCCACCCACTGCCGGAAACACAAAGCTATTCTTTTGTCCTTGGAGCGTCTCCCGTCTGTCTTTACCCTCGCACAGTGCTGGATGAAATCCAGCAAGCGCTTTGCAAACAGCACCAGTCCCCCCACCCCTTTGCCGGCTCATCTTGCCTGCCCTGACCCCAGGAATAAATGAAACAAGCCACAAGGCACATAACTTGGGGTCAGGTCCCTGCTGCCCCTTACTCTGAACTCAACCAGACCACCTCTGTGCCGACCCCTCGCCTCCTCCCAGAGCCTTTGATCTGTAGAGGTTTGTGGGTGTCCTCCGTCCCTCCGGAGTCATAACAAAGAATCCTATCTGAGATCTGCTCAGGACGCTGCCAGGAAAGACCCCGGGCTCAGCTTTCGTTTGCTTAAGTGTTTTCAATCTCCCCTGTGTGGTGGGAATGGCTGGGATGGCGTGAAGGTTAGAAACAGGCCCTGTTTACCCTCCATCCTCACCCTGGGGGCCCCCGCGAACAATGAAAAGTGAAAACACCCGCCCCGCGTTATGATTGCAAAACCTCGGGACATGCCAAACTAATTAGGGCCTTTGGCTAGCTCCTTTCACATCTGCAGGGTTTCTCACGCCACTCGGGGAGCTGCGTTGGGGCGGGGGCTGCGCGGCTACGGGGCGGTGGGGGGCATTGGAAACAGGATACAGAGTCTGTCACCTTAAGGTCACCAGTTTGAATCTGAGCCGGGCTGGGTGTGAGCAAAAATTGCCGCAGATTTGTTCAGTGACTTGTGTGAAATGAGTCGGGGGGCGGGAGGGGTTGTCTCAGATGGCCCCTTCACTGGACAGGGGACCCCAGGACACCCCCATGATGCTTGTGGGTCCAGATGTCGGGGGGTGGGAGGAAGTCTGGTCCAGTGGTTAGGACACTAGCCTGCAAAGCAGGTGGCAAAGGTTCCAGTCCCTGCTCTGCCACAGACTTTAGACCCGCTCTGTGCCTCAGTTTCCCCATCTGCACAATGAGGATAATAACCCTGCCCTGTCCCCACAGGGTGCTGTGAGGATGAATACACCAAAGAAGGTGAGGTGCTCAGATACTTGTACAGCCCCTAGCACCGTAGGGAGTGCTGTGGTAATAGCGGGAGCCTTAGATAGATGCAATTGGCTCCCCAGCCTGTTGCACCTGCGCTGGCTGTGCTAGAGGGACCCCTGTGGAATGGCTGGGCACAGGAGCATCATGGGGGGAGAATGAGCTGCATAGAAACACAGGGCTGCTGTCTGCGAGGCCGGGCTGCGGTGGAGCACACGCCGACGGCACCAGGAGAACAGAGACCTTGCAGTGCCCACATCTAGCCACGGGTTCACTGGCGTGCCCCTGCCTGGCTGGAAAGGCCAGAAGGGACCGACATGATCCTCTGGTCTGACCCTGTGTAGCGCGAGCCAGAGAACGCCCCCACAATCATACCCAGGGCCGAGCTTTGAGAATCGAGCCGCTCCTGGGTCGATTGTTCCTGTGGTTAAGAGTTCCCACCGTTAAAAATGTGCGCCTTGTTTCCAGTCTGAATTGGTCTAGCTGCAACTCCCAGCTGCTGGCTCACGGGAGCCCTTTCTCTGCGAGATTGAAGAGCCCGTTAATTCCCCGTGTAAGGACCGTAATCAAGTCACCCCCTTCACCTTCTCTTTGTTAACCCAAAGAGATGGAGCTCCTTGCGTCTCTCACTGGAAGGCAGGTTTTCGAATCTCTCCCGTGGCTTTTCTCTGAACCCTCCCCGGTTTATCCCTCTTGAATTGTGGGCACCAGGACTGGACACAGGATCCCAGCAGCGGTCGCACCAGGGCCAAATACAGAGGCAAAATAACCTCTCTGCTCCTACTCGAGATTCCCCTGTTTCTGCATCCCAGGATCACATTAGCTCTCTTGGTCCAGCAGCACCTGTTCAGCTGATTATTCACCGTGACCCCCAGATCTTTTTCAGGGTCCCTTTTCCAGGCTGTTCTCCAGCTGCGGCGGGCGAGCGAAAGGCAGCATGGTCCAATGGGTAAGTCTAGCCTGTGAGTGAGGCGTCCTGGGTTCTAGTCCCAGCTCCACTCCTCCCCTGCTGTGTGACCTTTGTCACAGCCCTGCTCTGTGCCTCAGTTTCCCCTCTCCGGTCTGTTCAGGCGCTGAGCTCACTGGGGCAGGAACTGTCTCGCAACATGTCTGTGCAGCGCCTGGTGCAAAGGGGCTCTGATCTCAGCTGTGGCTTCTCTGGACAAGACTGTACCACAAACAATAACACAGTCATGGACTCAGAGCCTCTTGCAATTGCAGGATGCTGACTGGGTGGGGCTTCCCCCCCTGCTCCATGTCCCAAAGGCAGGAGATACCGTCCTTTATCCAGGGTCTCTGCTAACATGGTCTCAGATTTTAAGCATCAGGATAAACCGTTGACTTTGAGCAAGTCACCCCTAGCTTGGAATCCCAAATCACCACCAGACTGCCTGCTCCTGCTGCCTCTAGGCGTGTCTGCATTGTGTGCTTCCAATCAATCAATCACTCAGGTGCGGCCCAGGGGCCTTTACAAACACAGTTCTTTCCCCTTCCCTCTGGCCAAGTTTTTTCCTTGGTAACAGCCTGAGCGGCGGCGCTAGAGAGGGGGAAGTCTGTCAGCAATTGCACAGCGCCGCGGTGCCAAAAACAACAGCCCCCACCTGGACTCATGGCAACACCCAAAGGTAAGGGGTGCGGAGGGGCTGGTGGGATGCGTTATAGCACGGGGTCATCATCGCTTAGCCAGCGAACGCGTCCAACTTCATGGAGGGTGTTGGCCAGAGGCCCCGGTGATGGGCGCAGACCTCCAGAGCCTGCCTATGATCCTTCCATCAGCTAGTCTATGGGGAAACCCTGTCCGGTGACCTATATAGCCCAGCCTAGAAGCCAGAGAGACCGGCAAGGTCTGTCTGTCCTTAGCAGCCTCCTTCATAAGCATCACAGCCCAGCTCTATCTGCCAAGGTGTTGGTAACATTGGATGTGGTGGCTGCCTTTAGCTCAGGGGTTTTTCTAGCCCTGGAAAAACAGGGAGCCTGCCATGGGAGGTTCTTGTACAGCTTACTGTATTCTCTGGCCAGCAAGGGTATCTGGAAGTCTCCCTTCCTCCTTGCCAGCACAGAGAGCTCGCTCAGTAGCGGCAACCCCAAGTGTTGTGAATTCATGAGTTGGGCCCCTACAGTTGAGATCGGTTTAGCAACACGATGGGCTCTTTTTATTTGCCGTCTGGTGTCAGAGCCTTGGGGGGCGGGGGGCACACTTTGCAGCGTGGCTCTTCTTTTCTTGAAATGGAAGCGGAGACTCCGCCCTAACCACATGACTCCAGGAGCTGGGGATTAAAGGGCAACGCCAAATATGGTGGAAGCTGGCAAGGGTGGGCGGAGGAAAAAAATGCAAACCAACAGGAGCCGCCGTCTGAAGCAAAACATGCTTCTCCTCTGTCCGCTCGCCCCTCCTTCTGGGGCGGAGGGTTGGGCTTTGCAGGGGGACGTGAAGGTTCACAGGTGTTGGCTGTGGTGGAGCAGCAGGGGGGTGTGAGCTGTAGAAAGTGCTGTAATGTTAAAAGTACCCTCAGTGCTGGTAAGACACGTGAAATGGTTCTCCTGGCCATTGAAGATCCCTGATGCCTTCTTGTGTGTGCAAGAGTTGGGGGCTTTAACGCCGGAGGGCTGGCCTACTTCTGAAATGTGTCATTCCGTTTCACCTCCATCATGCCTCTCTGCTTTCAGTTGTATCCAAACACGCCCAACTTCCTGTCCTGAGCTGTGGCTGGATGCTGTTAAACAGCTGTTGTCCCCCACCCCAGAGATTGCTGCAGTTCAGTGATGAGTGAATGATCCCTGTGCCACGTTCTGTGTGGCTGTTGTATGGGTACCGTGCCCCACCCAGAGGTGGCTGCATTCCAGGGACAGGTTTGTAAAATCTTTTCCTCTAGATAAATTCAGGACCCATTAGCTGTACCACCCAAGAGGAATTTAAAACATTCCCCTTGAGAATCAAACTCCTGCATATCAGGTCCTGGGAGATTTTTACTTTGATTGTTAGCTGCTGCAAACATATCACACCCACAAAGGAAACATGGCCTTTGCATTTATATTTAATTTCTGTGACATTTTACGGTCTGGGATGTTTGTAGCATAGATTTTTTTTTTTCCTGTTACCATGGTGCGATCATTAAACTGAACTAAGCAATGGCGCTTAAAGCGTCCAACCTTCCAGATGTTCGACCTTATTAGAGGAACAATGGAGAAGTAAAATAGACATGAAAATAATTGATGCCCAGAAATATTTCAGCCGTTGGAAAGGCCCCACTAGCCACAACATAGTTGGAATAGTGAGTGCATATATCCAGGGGTCAGGGGGAGTGTATGGGAGACCAGATGTGGAGAAGGAAATGTTCCGGTGATAGATGGAGGTGGTTCATGTGGGGGCATGTAACAGAGGAATGGGCTAGCTAGCTCAGGTGTTCCAGAGTCTTTCCCAGCCTGTTCAGGGGTTCAACGCTAGCCCCAGGGCAGTGGTGATTAAAAGTTGTTTGAGAGCAACTGTTCAGCTGTCAGGTTCCACCTCAGAGGTGGCTGCATTGCACTGATGGAAGGGCTATCCCCGGGCTTGGTTCCTGGCTCTGCCTCAGGTTCCCTGCCTGGGTAAATTACTTCATCGCTCCCCGTGCCTCAGTTTCCCATCCCAATAATGAAACTTCCTGACTTCACAGCGAGAGAAATGGCAGCCTGGCAGAGGGAGGTGCTGTGAGTGGGGAGCCCGCTCAGCGCTGCAGACACCTCCCCCAATGCTGTCCCGGACAAGGTGGCAAACTTGGCCCCTGGCAGAGGTGACCCGTGGCCGGCTGCCACAGTTACCAGATGACCATTCCCCAGGTGCTGGGTGGGCACCAACCCAGCTCTAGAGCCCACCACGTCACTAACACGGTGGAGGGACAAAGGCGCAGAGGGGTCCCTTCAGAAGCTGGCGTGGGAATTTGGGCAGCTGAGTTCCCGGTGCCTGCCGCGCTGCCCCTCGGTGCCGCGAGTCGCCAGTCGTCAGCGACGCTACCCCTATTGGAGGGTGTCTCTCTGGGGCCTAGCAACACAGCTGTGTGTGCTGTCACGTTACGGGGCGGCTTGTCTGGCCCCTCTGGTGACACTGGGCAGAAATGGTCTAGTTCCGGGGAGCTTCATTTCTGGACAGGACCTCAGCAGGGCCACTACCCTCCTGCGATCTAAGGAATGGACCCAGCTAGGCGGATGTGTCTGTGTGACAGCTGCCGGTTTGGCCAGGACGCCGGGAACCTAAGCTGATCTAAAGAGCCAGGGCTGCCGACCTGTACAGCACGTCCAACACAGCATCTCTGCCCCGAAACAGGCGGGGATCCGTGACACACACGCTCACCAGTGGGTTACGGCTGCCTGGGACACCTTCTCCTCTAAAGCCTTGGGGTCTGGTGTGTCCCCTTTGGCCCTCTGAGCTTGGGGTGCTGCTTGAGGCATGACAAATAGCCCCCTCCAATGAGCTAGAGCTGCAGGGAGTTTCTTAGGGGTGACGAAGTGGGGGGTATTTGTAATATTTTTAGGGTGCTGGCGTGTGCCTCAGTTTCCCCTATATGTGCACGGTTACTGAGTGGGTGGACAAGGGCTGTCTGCTCTCGGGGCAGGCTAGGACACCGGTGAGAATGGCGCTTAGCTGTCCGGGGCTTATGCCCCACATCCGTGGAGCAGCTGAGAAGACCAATGGCAAATCCAATCGCCCAGACGCCTCGCAACCCACAACCCAGAGGGATGTGGACTTTCCTGCCTCGCCTCAGGGAGGCCGAGCAGCATTGCCCCAGCCAAGGTGAGGTGGGGCATCCGAGCTGGCTGCTGGAAGGAGTCAGGACTCTCTGCTGGAGTCGGAGGAAGGAGGCCAAGCGGCGGGTCAGACGGAGCTTGAACCAAGGGGTTCACTGCAGCTTAGCTGGGCTCCGGGCTCACCACATTGGATCACACTTTAACCTTCACTGTGCTACTCTCAGGACTTCCCAGGCTGTGCTCCAGATGACAAATAAACCCTGACGTTCTGACGGAAGCGGGGCGAGCGTCGCCGCAGATGCTGGGCGAGGTGCGCGAATCTCTGAAGCGCGTACAAGTCTCCGTCAGCATCTGTCTCGGTGGCCCTCGCTGACCGGCGTTCGCGGTGTGAAGCCGGGGTGCTTCTGGCCCAGAGGGCCAGTTCTAAGGAGGCGGTGAAGCCACCCTGAGGGAGTGTGAGACTCACAGGCGGGGATCTGGTACTGACGGGCTCCTCCCAGAGACTGTTCCAAAGCTGGGGCCGTGTCACGGATCTGTGCTAGAAGCCTAGGATATATCCTGCGAAATCAGACCCATGGGTCTTTTATCGTGCTACCTCTGGCTGTCACCTAGAAAGATAATGACTGCACTAATTAGCAGCCAAAGGTTCCCAACGCACACTGCAAGTTAGATTATACACGCTGCCCTGTGTATGCAGAAATCACTACCAGGGCCAGGAAATAAAGTTTATTCTCCAGTGTGTTATGCCGTCGTTACAAGCTATTGCCGCCCCAGCAGTGCAGCTGCCTCTGGGGTGGAGCGCGCTGGCTTGCGTCGGCGTTACTATGTGCTTTGGAACACGCAGTGCCGGAGAGAAAAAGTGAGGAAACCCATGAAGGTAGGAGGAGCTTGGGGTAGACTTGGCTCACGTTGTGGCTTTAAGTCTTGCAGAGAAAGTACCACTGGCTCTATTTGTAGCTCCAGCGTCGCTGAGAGCCTCACAGCCACTAATGGATTTGACCCTCCCAGCACCCCTGGGGAGCGGGGTATACTCTTATCCCCATTTTACAGATGGGGGACTGAGGACCAAAGAGATTAGGTGACTTGCCCAGGGACTCTGGGTCTGTGGCTGAGCATTTAACCTCCCATCTGAGGAGCTCTAGGGATGCCAGCCCTCCAGGATTGTCCTGGAGTCTCCAGGAATTAGAGTCCTCTTTTAATTGAAGATTATGTCATGTGATGAAACCTCCAGGAATCCGTCCAGCCAAAACTGGCTACCCTGGATCTCCCTGGGTTTTCCAAAAGGATGGGCAGGGGTGGTTTTCCTGAGGCCCTGCCAGTAATTGGCTGGAGGTGACAACCTCTAATGGCAGATTTAACAGCCACACCCTGGAGTGGAATGTAGGAATGAACAGACCCATGTGCCATTCAGCCCAGTATCTGGTCTCTAAGGCCTGGTCTAAATGGCGGGGGCTGGGGAGGGCCAAGGTATCTTGCACTGAGTTTTTTGCACACTAACCGTTGCAACTGAGAGAACCTGCAATGGCCAGCTGTTTCCTACTTCGTTACGTCTACACAGCTGGAGTAAAGCGTTCTGGAGGGGTATCTCATGGTGCTTTGCCTTGCTGCTGAGATCTATGCGTTCTGGGATGTTTCTTGCTATGGGGTATGTAGTGGAAACAACTGGAATTCTGGGACTTAGGAGGATCAAACTCAAAAATTCCCAGATTCAGATGGAGGCGCAAGAAACTCCTTCGCGAGCAACTACGGAATAATCTTGCGCATGGACGAAATTTCTTCCGAAGCCCCGGCAGTTGGAGCTCCGACTCAAAGAATGGAGGGTGACCGGTGCTTTCACAGACACCTAGGGCTGGATTCTCACCTGGGATAATCATAAATCCACCTCTGAAATAGCACTCCAGCAATTCAGGCTGGTTGAGGATCCGGCCCCCGAGGCAGCTGCGTGCCCATACAGGACACATGTCCACCAGACCCTAATCTGCTGGGTGACAACTTTACGATCAAATGTTCCTCGAACACGAACTAACCAAACATAGTAATTCAACTGTTAAAACCACATTCGCAGCCTTTGAGCGCAAGCTTTATTTTTGTTCTACGAGCTGCTGAAAGCCGTTTGATAAAGACACACGCGTGATGGTTCAAGGGTTACGGTCTCATCTGGAAGGATTTATGGCCACCTGTAATGGAGATCTTAGACAACACTCTGTCTTAGTGGCTCCAGAAATGTAGCAACTGGGGGATTCGTTCTGTAGCTGTCTGCACCAGCCTGGGACTCGGGGACTGACTCCTGGGTTCTTTCCAGGCTCTGCTAGGTCAAGTCACTTACCTTCTGTGCCTCAGTTTCCCCTCTCCTTCTTTTGTTTGTAAGCTCTTGGGGGCAGGGGTCTGGAGGAGGTGTGGCCTCCGCCTTAGCCATTCTCTGCTGCTACAAGTTGCAGGGGGAGGGTGCACCCCTATTCCTAACCTCGGGATGGCCAAGTTTATAACATGGCTTTCTCAGCAGCAATCTACAGGCCGTTTAAGCATGGCCCACTGGTGAGCGTGTAACCGGCTCCCCTCGGTGCTGATCTACAGAGGAGATGAGTCTGTTACTGCCCCAACCAGCCGGCTGGTCCTGGAGATGCCTGGTTCAATCCCTGATGCATCTACCACAGTCTGGCCATCACACAAGCAGCAGTCTCTAGAGCTGGTGCAGGGACCCGTCTGCCCCTGTGTGTGTGTCTGGGATGATCGAGTTAACAGCTCGTTCAGGCTAAAGGAACAAAGCCATGACATCGCCCCGTGTCTCTGCCTCCTAAGTAAGTTAAATCACTTGGGTTTTTTTATGACCCTGGCAAGGTGCAGGGGAAAACTCCTGTTGCTGCCTGCGCGCTGTCCATGTCTGTCTGGAATCCAACCCTCTTCTGGCCCCTTCTCTCTCCGTCTGCCTGATTCCTAGGAAAGCTTCATCCAGCTCCTTCCCTGCACTGATCACCAGCCTGTAGTGAAATGGATGTGGCCCAGGGACCAGCCTTGCTGTAGACTCAAAGTCCCCCACAAGAGGAACATCTTAATCCAGACAGGAACATAGGGATCGCCCGACTGGATCAGACCACAGGGTGCATCTGTTCTGCTGTCTTTATTCTGATACTCACCAGTACCAGCTACTTTAGAGAACCCAGCAAACAGCAGAGATGAAATTTTTTTCCCCCATAAATGTTCCTTCCTGACCCCTAGTAATTAGTTGTTGGCTCATGCCCTGAAGCATGAAGGTTGAACTTGATATCCCTTCCAAAAGCTGTTTTCGGGAGAGCCAAGTTCCTAAACTCCATGGTCGCGAGTGACTTAATATGATCACCAAGCTCTTTGACCACATGGCTCTGCTCTGCTGGGTCAGATGCTGGGTTTTTATTTCCTTAGGCTAGACAGAGGGAAGGGCTGGAGGGTGGCAGCGGAGTAGCCTGGAACAGCTGACCCTGATGCTAGGGATGGACAAAGGGCGGAATAAGCCATCCTGGTGGATTGTATTGCAGCAGTGCCTAGAAACTCCTCCCCAGATTAGGGCCCCGTTTGCTAGGGGCTGTACATGTACCTAGTGAGAAACAGTCCCTGCCCCTAAGAGCTTATCTAAATAAGCGAAAGGGTGGGTAGGGAAACTGAGTCACGGAGCGGGGACGCGACTTGCCCAAGGTCACCCAGCAGGACTGTGGCAGAACCAGGAATGGGATCAAAGTGTCCTAGTCCGGGGCTCTGTGAAATCTGCACAGAAGCCCAGCCTCTCCTCTGGAGGGACCCGCTCAGAGTATCCCCTGAGGACAGTTCCCCGTCCCCTGTACAAGAAGGCCAGCGCCTTCTCCCCCCCCCACCCCCACTCCACCCTGGTGCTGGCTCCAGGCAGGTTTTACCGGGCTGATAGCACTACCCAGTTCCCAGTCTGGCCTTTCCGTTTGTGAGGGTACCACTCAAAACAAGCCGGAATCCGGTTCCTTCCTTTTCTCTCCCTACGAGGTCCTGCCCGCTACTCTCACGCCGAGATGTTCCCGGGTCACTTTGCAGGTACCTGATCCTCGAGGCCTGGCCCCCACTTCCCCGAGGTCATTCCCAGGAGCCCCAAGGCTCAGGCAGATGATCAGCGCAAGGAAGCTTTCAGAGGAGCTTTCGTTAGAACCGGGGCAACGACTTCCTTCCTTGTCACTGAAACGGGAAGTCATAGAAACGTCCGAGTGCTCCAGGGCGTAAAAATGATAGATGGCCGCAGAATGGCGGGAAGGTCATCTACACGCTCCGAAAGCAACCCTGTCCTGCAATCCCCCAGCCTGCCGCAGCATCGGCAAACGCACTTGGGGGGCTGGATGGCGCCGAGTAATTCTGGGGATCGCCCTGTGCTGAGGACTTTCCTCTAGGTCCCAGCACAATGTGAGGTTTTACCCCCACTTGGTAAGGGCTGCAACGAGGCGTGAGGCCGTGGGGAGTCGGTCTGCCTAGGGGTGAGAAGTCAGTGACGTGGCTAGCCCCCAGGCTAGGCAGTGTTGCCCATTCCCACCGAGGCTCCTTTCTGGCCAGTGGAGGGCGCTGCTGCTCCTGGGGTGGGGGGCATCCCCTTAGCATGCCAGGGGAGGTGGGGGGGGGGCATCCCCTTAGCATGCCAGGGGAGGTCTGGGGGTGGCAGCTGGACACTGTCCAAGGCAAAATTGCTTTAATAGTAGTGCTCACTCCGAGGCCTGATTCTCCGGCTCGCAAAGGCCAGGGAGACGAGATCGTCCCCTAACGGCTGATGCTCCCGGCTAAAGGGGCTGGTGGCATCTCCCAGGCTGCCCGGGAACCAAAGGGAGGGTCTCTACATAGGTGCTGGAACTAGGGTGTGTGTGTGTGGTGGGCTGCTGCACCCCCTCATTTGAAGTGGTTTCCATTATATACAGGATTTACAATGTGGTTCAATGGCTCGCCGCCCCCCCACTCTACAAATTGTTCCAGCCCCCCTGGGTCTCTGTTGGCTGGGATGAGCTAATTCTCCCCCCAGCAGAGCCGGCCTGAGGTGCTGACAGTTATTAAACAAAGACGGGGTGACCGTGGGAGGGGAGAGCGGGAAAAGGAGGAGAGGGAAGCGGGGAGCTTTTGTTCTGGCCTGCGTTGCTTTCCCAGCCGAGGTCAGCCAGGGTTCAGAGCTGGCTGCTTATCACCCAGACGGGCGTCCCTGGGGAGCCGGTCACCTCGGGTTCCCCCCCTCGCGCCTCGCTTGCGCTCAGACTTCCGGCCACCGGTGGCACCGCTGGGCAGGAAATGGGGCGCGAGGCCAGCGGGGCGCGGCCGGGAGCGGTGGGTTCCGAATCTCGCCCTCCAGCTCTGGCCGAGCTGCAGTTACGTGCTGGACCCCATTCGCCTCCTGGGGGAAGGAGAGACCCCGGACCCCCCCCTTTGGAGGAACAACTATCTTCCCCTCCCCCTGTGGCTGTGGGGCTGGGGACTGGCTCTGCTTTCATTCAACCGGGGAGGAAGGGGCCTTCCATGCCCAGCCACAGCATGGGGCGGGAGGACTGGGCCCCTGCCTCCCCATGCATGCTCACCCCCTGCCCCTCAGGCTAGCGATGCATGAGCAACCCAGAACCCCTGGCAAGATACAGGCCTGCAGGGGGTGCTGCAGAGGGGCTCCTGGGAACTGACCCTCCAACCTGGGCCCATGGGAGCTAAAGGACCAGGCCTGTGAACGCCGAGGCAGGTGCAGCTTTGTAAGCCACGGTGGGTTAGGTGTGAGTTACCCCAACCCCCCAGCCTGTCCCTGAATCGCACAGAATCGGGGGCGGGGGGGGTCTCTTTATCCAGCTTCCTGCCCCGCCCCGTGAGGTGGTGGGGAGCTCTGGAGGGCGGGGTCCAACTGCGTTTCCACTGCTGGCTGCCTTTGACCAAGTCACTGTGCTGCTCCGTGCCTCAGTTTCCCCACCTGTACAGAAGTGATACTGACCTCCTTTGTGAAGGTGCTTTAAGATCCACCTCTGACAAGTACTCGATAGCAGCTGGGTATTTATTTCCTTAAGGGGATATAGTGGCAAACGCTCATTGGGGCAGCCCAAGAGCCGTGGGTACAGCCAGCGGACTGGCAGTGGCCAGCAAAGCGCCCGTTACCGCCCCCTCCTGCCCCCATGCCTCGCTCTTGGCCTGAAGAGGCCTGGAAGGGGTAAGACAGCAGAAAGGAGGAGGGCTGGCCTGGCAATTAAGGCACAAGGCTAGGCCTCCAGAGATCAACTCCCAGCTCTGCCGCAGTCTCCCTGTGCGCCCTTGGGCGAGTCACTTTGTCCCCGTGCCTCAGTTTCCCCATGTGTGAAATGGGGTTGCCAACCTGTCCCCAGTTGAGTCTGTAAAAGTGTTGGGCGGAGCGCAGCCTCTTGTCTGTGCAGCCGGAGCCTCCAGCGGACCCTGCCCCACGAACGGGCCCAGGGCCTGGGGAGCAGATCTGAGTGGAAGGGTTGGGGCTTTGCATGCACCCGTGTGAAGGACAGCGTGGAGTGTGTGTCCGAAGTTCACAGTGTTAAATGCTCCTGAACGGACACGCAGCCGGGGGGTTCACCCCGCCCGCTGGTGCTGGGCTCGGGAGCTCTGCCCCACGGATGGATGAATTCCAGCCCCTCGGAAAGCTCTTTAAACTGCCCCCAGCCCCATAGCCTGGTCCAGTCCCATGCATCCCCTGCCAGCCGATGGGCCCCAAAGAGAGACAAAGCTGGCACCGCCCGGCCGGTCACAGCCCCGGCTCTGAGACATGCGGCAGTTCCCGGTTGGGCCGGGCGTGGTGCCGACACAGAGTGAGAGTCTGGTCCAGCGCCAAAGCTCGCGGGCTGAATAGGCCGAGCAGAGGCAGGCATGGAACCCAGGTCTCTGGTGCCCCATGGCCACCCTTCCTCTCGTCCAGCTGCGCCATCTCCTCACCCCCGCAGCAGGCGGCGCGGGGTAACCCCACCACCGGGCCCAGCCCACTGCTCTCCCTGAGCCCGCGAGAGATGAAAGGCCCGGCTGCTAATCCGGGCTGGGGGAGAAGGAAGCGCCTCCGGCTGGCTTTCTTCAGTCCTTCCCATCAATTAACGCCCCCCTGGGGCAAAAGGCCCTCGGCCGCTGCAGAGGCCTAGCCAGCCAGGGGTAGGGGAGCAGGAGGCTGGGGGAGGGGGTGGGGGGCGGTGGCGGGCAGGGGAGATCTGATTTTTCCAGGCTAAAGCAACTGTTGAGAAAGGGGGAAGAGTGGTGGGCTTGGATCCACCAAATTGTGCCCCCCCCCCCCCAAATTCACAGCAGGTTCACCTTCCCCTGCTCTTCTGGCCATTTATTCCCCAACTAGCTGCTGTACTGGGGTCACCTCCTGCTATGGCAGCCTAGTTCCCACTGGGCTTTATTCCCCACTCCTCCCCTGGGAAATCAGGGGAAGCCACTTTTGCCCTGGATAGCACCTGTGGCTAGCCACGCTGTCTGCCCCCGCCCAGTGTGGAAGCCGAGATTGTGCTGCTTAGCTCAGCCAAGCAGTGGGATGGGTGGGGGAGTCCCCCTATTCTCCCCTGGCTGGGGCAGCCTCCATCCATTGCTCTAACTCATCCTCTGGTTCCCAGATCCCTCTTCCTCTGTCCCTCCCCCAACCTTCCCCCGTTGCTCCTCCAACTCCCCAGAGTTATCTCAGCCAGTGTTAAATGGAAAAGGCTGCTGAGACCAGCCCGGGGAGGAATTCCCTGTACCGCTTTCAGAATCTATCCCCTGTTAGCTGTGGGGGTTTTTTGGGGTGGGGGAGGGCCTTTCTGAGCCAAACTTCTCCCCCCCTCCCCCTTACAAATATACCTTCATTAAACTACAAAGGAAGCATGTCCTGGCAGAGCAAACCCCAGGGGAGAGCGGGTGTGCCGGTGGAAGGGGCGGGGGAGCGACCTGGTGATTTATTTGCCAAGGAGGAGAGGAAAAGAAAAGCCGTTAAAGTTGAAGGCACAAAGGAAGGTGAGAGTCAAGAGAGGAGAGAGCTCGGGAGCCTTTGTGTCTGGGCGAGATTGGGAGGCAATTAAAGCAGAGGGTTTACGATCTGGGTTATAAATGGCCGGTCGTTAAATTTTTTTATGTCTTTTGGAAATTAGAACCAGGCGGGCCCGGCCCCATCTTGTCCGCAGATGTTGGATGAGCCCCTTTGAACGAGGGGGACACTCCCTTCGTTTGGTTGTTGGCACGAAAGGTAGACAGTGGGGTCAGAGAGCGGCTGGCACGCGGGAGGGGTCGCGGCTAAGGGAGCCTGCAGCTGGGCGAGTCTCCGCCTGGAGAGATCTTGCTGGCCTGGAAACTAACCAGCGTATGGACCTTGGGATCGGGGATATTGGCCATGGGAGACTGGCAGCCCGTGACCGGTCAGGGAATCTGAGCTAATGTGGCTCTGAATCTGGGAGGTTTTATGTCTCTTTGTTGGAGACGGAGCCCTTGCAAAACGGTACCCCTGGGACCTGTGAGACTGCGGACTTTAAAGGGCTTCTATCTCTGGTCTATGCGCGTTCTTTTTCCGCACTCCTCACCGGGGTATGTGGGCACCTTTAAGCTCGCCACGTGTCTTCTTCTCTCAGCCTCTCGCCCAAGGGAAACGCATGTGCAGTGTCTTGTTTTGGTAGGGTCTTTTGTGGTGGGGGTGAGGTTTTTTGTGTTTAATACACGTGTTGGTCTGTGTTTATGGCAGAGAGGCCAGGCCAAAGAAATGGATCGGAAGGTGGGCTAAGTTTGTGATGGGGGCCCTAGTTCCTGGAGTTCATTCCCCTGTCATGGACTGGCCCCAGAGACACGCCTGTCTCCTGCCCTGATGGGACAGGGTCCATTTGGCCAGAGGAGCAGTCTTGTGGATCGAGGTCTTTTAGATTTGCGGGGCCCAGACCACGGAGCACCTTGAAGCAAAGGAGCGAGACCTTGGAATTTTTACTGCCCTGTGGGTTCGGTTGTCGCGTACGCCAGGGCAAAGCAGGCGTAAAATGCTGGTGTATCGGAATGGGAGCGGTTCGCACTCAGTGTGTCGGTGTAAACAAGCGTGCCAGGCACTGGGCAATGAGGAGTCGGGCCCTTTACCTGACTGTAAAAGGTGCCTTCTTGCAGGAGAGCAATTATGGCAGCAGCCAGCAAAGCACCAGACGCCCGTATCAAACCGCCCCTGAACTCGGGGGCTTTGGCGCTCACAACCTTTCCCGGCAGGGGAGCGACACGTCGGCATCCAGCTGATCGAATCTGACAGCCTTCGGCCTGGCATGAAGCTCTGCTTTCTCCCTGCCCCGCCCGAAGGGGACGCGAGCAGGTGTCCCCGAACTCTGTCCTGACGCTTGTGCCGGAACAGGCCAGCTCCGCCACTCTCTGGACGCTCTGCACCGTTGCACTGATTCCCGGGAGGCAAGGGATTTGAGGGGGAAGGGCCGGTTGCTAGTGGAGGAGTTGGGGTATGAAACAACCCACTGAATCCTTTGTCTAGCCACAGCAGGCCTGATTCTCAGTTATTCCGTTCCAGTGCATGGGCAGGGAACGGGGAGTTCAAGTGGCTTTAAGTTACTAGTGTGCGTCCCAAATTCTGGGATCGCGCAGGGCCCTGCCCAGCGTCCAGTGTCACTTAGAGCAGCCTCAGGGCTGCTCTAATTTACTCTGCCTTTCATGGCCCCTGGGAAGCACAGAATACCCATAATGCACTGTGCTCCGGCCATGCCCCCATGCTGGAGTCTGGAAGCAGGGCTGGGGCAGGCACTTACCCAGCCAGTGTGGACCTGATGTAAGCCCCCTGCCTAGAGTGGGGTACTTGGGGGGGGGGGGGCATTTCCATCCCTTTAGGGCCTCCAGAGCTGCACACAGGGGCCTGACTGTAACTGAGAGTCAGATCCTCTGTGTTAGTTAAGAGGGAACTCTAAGGGGAGCTGGGTCAGTCCCTGAAAGGCAGTGAGGTGTGCTCGCTGTTCACGCAGGTACGTGGCACCCGGGGCTCTACCACCCGCCCAGGCTGGCAGGGTCCCAACTCCACCCTCCTTCCGGTCCTTGCGGGATGGGTCATGGCAAGTGTGTCCAGCTGCATTTCGTTTCCCCCTGCAGAGCAGGGAGCGTGGAGCAGAGTCAGTCCTGCTTGGTGGTTGTCCAAACCCAGGAGCCAGCTGGGTTCTTCTGTGGCACATGGGACCTCGGCTCGGGGCCAGTAGGAAGGGACAAGAGGCTGGGGCCGGGACTGGGCCGGGGCACTGAGTCGAGCTGGGATGAGTTTGCATTGGGATACAGGGAGAGGGGATAACTTTCCGGGTCTAGCAAGGGAATCAATCTCTCAGGTGTGGCTAGTCGTGGTGACCGCAGGGGATGGCACAGGAAAGATGTGGAACCTGGGAAAGAGAAATTCACCAGCTCCACCCAAATTCCAGTGGAAAACACTGGCTGGATCAGGTTTTCACGAACCTCCAGGTGTGACCACAGGGGATGGCATGGGAAGGATGTGGAACCTGGGAAAGATAAATTAACCAGCTCCACCCAAATCCCAGTGGAAAATACTGGCTGGATTTAGGGTTTTCACAAACCTCCAGGTGGTTTATCGAGGATTTCAGGATTGCTGGCCCCAAACCTTCAAATATCACAAGCTTTTCTTAAAAAAACCCCACCGTTGGATGTGAATAAATCACCGTTGGGTTCTTCTTCTTTGCCTTTAGGGGTCAGGTTTTCTAGCTTTTACGATTATTAGGTGCATTACCGTAGTGCCATAAACCCCTTCGTGCTAGGGGCTGTACAGACAGAACAAAACCCCAGCCCCCAGCCGTGAATAAGTGACTGCATGAGGCGCCAGTTAAATGTGAAACGTGCCTGAAGCACAGTGCAGGGGAGAATCAGATCAATATAGTTTTTTTTTCCTTCCCTCCGAATACCTCCTCTTTCGCAAAGTTGAGTTGCGCTAATTGAAATAATCTGGCGCAGCTTCCTCGGCTTTTGAGACTCACCGCACTGTGAATTATCAGGTTGCCTCCTCCAAGGAAGATCTCAAGGCCAGTAATCGCATTAAGATGTGACGGGCTGAATGTCCCAGGGCTCCGTCATTACAAAAATACACCCCTCCCTTCTCTCGCCAGCCCTCTGACCTGATGAAGGGGCGATTAGCGGGAAGCCAGAACTGGAGTGTTTGTAGCAGGGTTGGGCAGGTATCAGATCCAGCCTGTTATAGAGGTGGAGGGTCAGACTCTCAGCAAGTTTAAATCCACAGCTGCCCTGACTTATTAAATTCCAGTAGCACCTAGAGGGGTCCAGCCAGGATCTGGGCCTCTTTGCTCTAGAAGCTTAATATACACCTCGTGAGAGAGAGCCCACTGCCGCAAAGAGTTTATTACCTAAGTAGACAAGGCAAGCAAAGGAGGAGAGGGGAAACTGAGGCACGGGGAGGGGAAGTAACTTGCCCAAGGTCGCACAGCAGATCAGTGGTAGGGCTGGGAATAGAATCCAGGTCTCCCATTTTGGTCCCTTATCCACTGAACAACACTACTTCCTTGTATGTCCATCCCCCAGGCCAAAGTGAATTGTATAATCGCTCAGGATGCCGTCCTGCTATGGGTTCCTTGAGTGTCAATTCCTATCCAGGGCTTTTTGCAGAGATGGGCTCCAAGGGCTTGGTTTATCCTGGACCATAGGCACTGCCAGGCCGCGTGAGACCTCAGGTCTCATCCTGTCTCTGACGGTGGCCAGCAGCAGCTGCTTCAGGGGAAGGCGTAAGAACTTTGCGGTAGCAGATGTAAAATAATCTGCACCCGGAACATTCGGGCTTATTCTGATCTCTTAAAAGCTAGAGCTGTGTTTATACCCTGAAGCATGAGGTTTAATATTCCCCTCCTATAATTGTCATTAATTATGGTACCTCTGGATAGCCTTGTAATGGGGCTCAACAAAGTGCTGTGCAGTCTAGTGGATAGAACCCTGAAGTAGGTGTCACGAGCCTGGCCTCTGTTCCCAGTTCTCTCACTGGCTTGCGGGGTGACTTGGTGAAAGTCGCTTTCCTGCTCTGTGCCTCAGCTTCCCCATCTGTAAAATGGAGCTAATGATACTGACCTCCTTTGGAAAGTGCTTGGAGATCAACTGCTGAAAAGCTTTATGGAAGAGGTGGTATTAATATTTAATAAGTATTCAATGTTGTTTTTATTTATATTTTTTTATCAATATATGTATATTTGATCACTAATTTATTATTGTCTAAACATCCAATCCTTTCTTTGCCATTCAAAATAACTTTTTGTATCAAAATGTGTGTTAATTTTTAGTTAAACCTTTATTTAAAAAATAAAGAAGGTCAAAGTTGAAAAGAAATGTCTTGAAATTATCAAAATGAAACAGACCCAAACTAATTTTTTTTTTTCCTTTTGATTTTTTGGGTGACAGTTTTCAAGATTTTGAATTTGTTTTTGTCCCAATTCAGCGTCAGACTTTTTGAAATCTTGAAAATTTTCCCGGGATGGGAAACCTATTTCCTGCCCATCGGTGTTTATTTTACTCAGGGAACAAGTATAAATTATGCTGGTAAAAGCACTTAAGCAGTAGCAGCTGTGTCTACGTTAGAAAGACTTGCCGGATATAACTAGCCTAGTGTAGATCTGGCTTCGATGTACAGATTCTGAGTCATGGAAGGAATCTCTCCCAACGGTTGATTACCCAGTATGGCCAACCTCCCGTGCTCAGAAATCATGAGTCAGATCTGGCTCCTAAAATCATGACATTTAAAAAAAAAATAATTATAAATATGGGGTTATTCTTCTTTGCCTGCTGGATCACACTCGGGTCACATTTTCAGTCTTGTCTGCAGCCAGATGGGCTAGAAACTTCCTATGTATAGGTAAGATTTATTGAATGAACGCTGAGATTCTCCCATGACTCCAGGATCTGGGGCTTTAAGAAACACACCAATTTATTGTGAGATATGTGATAAAATTGCAAAAGCTGAAAACACTGGTTATCCTTATGAAAGAGATGGGCCTTTAAAAAATTGTTTTGTTCCCAATCTGAATTTTTCCAGCTTCTCTGCTACTTTCTGCCCTAACACAAAGCACGTGTGTCTAAACTTCCAGCTCCGATTAAGGCCAGAGGCTGCAGTCACTTGCTCTTTATTCCCACTCTTAAATTGGTTGCTTATTTCCAGATTCCAGGGCTGCGTTTTGAAAGCCTCGCTGCTGCAGGCTCTGATGGCCTGGGTCATTCTTAGGAGGTGCATCTCTTTGGGGCAGCCCCATCCCATCCCTGGAGAGGATCGGGGAAAGCTGGGAGAAAGGAAGGGGGCTGAGGGTTGGCAATGGGCGGCGGGTGGGAGGGAGTTGGATTGGGGGAGGGTTTCAGATGATGTGGCACTGGGCAGAGCTGGGGGAGGGGCAGATTGGAGGGGAGAGCTGGGGGAGGATGAGGAAGGTCTAGGCACGGGGTAGAGGTTTGGATCAGGGGGCTATCTCCTGGCACTGGTAGGGGGCGCTGGACTGAGCCTCTCTGTTCACAATGGGTTGCAGAATCTTAGCAGCTGGTAGAGGGGTTGGGTCCCTGGGGTTGGCTCAGAGGGCCCCAAATTAGGGATCTGGAACAGGGTGGTGGAGGCCTACAGGGGGTTGGCGGCTAACACAGTAGGGCCCCAGCACATGCCAGAGATGTGCCTGCCTTGGGGGGTGGGAGGACAGAGAACCTCCAAATGCCAGGGGCCGGGAGATGAGACCGGGTAGATCCAGCTGTTGGCCTCTGCCACCCGCCAACTCATGCCAGGCGGTGGGAGGGAGCAGTGTCTCCTGACTGCTCCCAGCAAAAGCGCCCAGCCTTCCCAGCGATTTACTGCGCGATTTTGTTTTATGCGAAGATCAGAGTCTGGAATGCTTGTCTCTGAAAATCCCGCCTGCCCTGGGGGCTCCCGGGGGTGGGGAGAGGAGAGAGAGAGAGAGAGAGAGGAAGAGAAGGGAGGTGGGGGGAAAGAATAGAAAAAGGGTTGATCTGACCTTAAAAGCAGAATTCTTTCCAGATGCGCGAGTCTGCCAGCTCGCGCGCTCGCTTTGTTCTGGCCTTGCTGCATAACCGCAGTGGGTTTCCAACTCCAGCGCCAGGTGGCTTTCCCTTCCCTGTCCCATTTGCCGAGCAGAGGCTGACGCTGGATCAGATGGGAACGGGCCACGGATCTAATCCGTGTGTTGCTTGTAAAGGGAAAAAGGGCAGAACGCAGACTGCTGGTGAGAGCCGGGGACTCGGCCCTCGGGGCACCAGTCCTGGCAGGGAGGTGGGAGATCTAGTGGTTAGAGCAGGGGGAGACTGAGTCCCGATGCTGTGTTCTGTTCCTGGCTCTGGGTGGGAGTGGGGTCTAGTGGTTAGAGCAGGGGGGCTGGGGATCGGGGCTTGGTGTTCTGTTCAGAGCTCTGGGAAGGGAGGCCTGGCTAGTGCTTACAGCAGGGAGGGCTCGGGGGTCAGGACTCCTGGGTTTGGTTTCGCTTCCCTACTTGTCTGCCGGGAGTGAGGATGTGGAGCCTTCTCGCTGATGTGCTGCGAGGTTTTGCTCCCCGTTGCTGAGCTCCCTGTGCGGGATCTGGTCTAGGGGTGCAAAGGACTGGTGGTGGTCGTGTGTGGGCAGTTTGGAGCCTGCGCCGTGTCCACCTGCTTTATATTTATCCTGCGGCGGGAGGGAGTGGTGCGGAGTTGCTTGGGAATGAGATAGATATTTTTTTCCATTCTCCAGAAACACTAGGGTTAGCATTTCAGCATATGACTCAGGTCCTGGCCGCTTGTGGGCCGCCCAGATGGTTCATAACAGCAGGGGCGTCATCCGTGCGGTCCTGAGCAAATTCCAATGGGGTTCACTAGACTCGGGCGCCCTACGCTTCCCCCTGGAGTTTCAGCCACATGCAGGATCCTTTTCTCTTCGTTCCCTGACCTGCAGGAGTCTTCCCCCAAACGTGCGAGATGCTCATAGACTTTATGGTCAGAAGGGACCATGGTGATCATCTTTCTAGTCTGACCTCCTGCACGCTGCTGGCCACAGAACCTCGCCCACCCACTCCTCTGTGAACCTCTGCCTGAGTCTTCAGGGAGCCTGAGACAATAGCTCCAAGGTGTGAGCTGCCCTAGTCACTTCAACGGGGGCTGGCTCTGGGATGATACTTGACACGTTAAAGTTGCTATTTCGCTGCTCATCAAAGTGTGTCTGAAACTGGATGGAGGATCTGAGCGAGCCCTTTAGGGCGGGGTTGAAAAGGGGTGGGGGCAGGGCGTGATGGCCTTAGTTTTTCTAAAGAGGGGCTCGGCCTTCAAAAATCTGGGAGACCCTGGGCCACAGAGTCCTTCACACCTGTATTTCCACTGAGCTAGGATTCTGCTTCGCTTCCCGTCCTAAATGTCTTTTTCAGCCGGTGACAGTATTCTTCACGTCCGGTCCCAAACTGAAGGCATCTTGCATCTTTGTTTGCTCCCTGGCTGACTCTGTAGCATTGCTGGGACATTATTAAACAGCTGCCGTGCCCCACCCCAGAGGTGGCTCCATTTCAGTGCTAGGGGAGTGATCCCCCTGCAGCGTTGCTGCGCGCTGTTTAACAGCTGCCCCGTTCCACCCCAGACGTGGCCGCGTATAACAGTTTGTGGGATGAGAGGCGCTATATAGACATACCGTATCGTTAGAGGATCTGTGTATTTGCCCGTTCGGTTTCATGTATTTTGCTGCGAGCGAGGAGTGTATATCTGACCGCCCACCCAAACTCCGCTTGCACCAGCGCCTCCTGTAACCTCAGTGTCCTCTTCACACCATAGCTCGCTGGTAACATCATCCTTTTCCGCCATTCATTTATTATGGTTTTGCGTCTGCGATGCTGTAGGTAAGGTAATGTCAGCCCCTTCTGTTATAAATCCCTTTCTTTGGGGGATTAGCGTTTGACAGTAAAAAAAAAATGCACTGCAGGCCAAAACTTGGCTCACAAAATTCCCAGCCTAGAAACTTGGGATGGGGGAGAATGTAAAGGGGGTGGGGGTGGGGAGCAATCAATCCAGCTGTTTCGCTGAGACCGAAATCGTACAAAGAGCTTTCAAAGGGGAGGAGGAGAATGTGGAGTATCTAAGCTGCCTCGAAAGCAGCAAATCATTTACTATTTTATTACTTTTTAAACCCAGTTGTGCAGCCGCTGGGTCTCCAGGGCTGAGACGTCGTCTGACTTGGCTTCGTTCATAATTTTAAAAATGTAAAACAATAATAATAATTAATAATCGACAAACATTGCATGGCAGGAGGTCTGGGATCACGCGTGGAAAAGGAGGAAAACGACAACAAAAAAGACCTCCCGTTGGTTTTGGGCCAGGCAGCCTGTGCCCACCTGTATGCCCAGGCTCGGATTGGGGTCCCGTCATGTAAACCCACAGGGTCTGTCCTCAATGCACAGTTAATCTGGGAGTTTAACCCAACCTCCCGTACCGTCCACATGCACACACCCTAACTCGGGTTTGGAGGTGGTTTAAGCCCGGCTCGGCTGACCAGGGTGGGGCCATGGGTTAGACCCTGGCTCTGGTTTCACTTGGGCTGGGATGCACTCAGTTCGCCGGCTAAACCACTCAAGTGCGGGTAGACCTCTGGTGCCGTCCCATAATTCCCCCAAAGGATGGACAAGTTCCCCCATAGTTGACTGGGAAAGGATCCCAGAGCATCTCAGCATAAAGACCCAGGGGGTCTTCTCCTGGACGCCCCCGGACGGGTACAGAAACAAGGGGGACACAGTGGGACGGGCAGGGCTTTGCAGTGCGGATGCTTGCACCTAGGTCGGGCTAATTCAGGTGCTCAGACCCAGGTGTGTGAGCCATCCAGGTTAAAGCTAATGTAGCCTCACAGTGAGAGCCAGTCCCTTCCCCCAAGAGCTTACAACCTAAACAGACCAGACCGACTGAGGGAGGGCGAAAGGATGGATCCTTATCCCCATTTTGCAGCTGGGGGAAACTGAGGCCCAGAGAGCAATTCTCAGACAACCTCCAGGCCAGATTTATAGCAGCTCTGAGCTGCCAATGGAAGCAGGGTTTTCCAAAGACCGCAGCTCCTGAGCCTCGCGCAGTCATTTACCCCAGGGCAGCATGGGTGTAAAAAGCAGCCGTTCTGAGCTGGCCGTGTTTCGCCCTCCCCTCGCAAGGGCGGAAATGGCTGCATGACATGCAGGGCGAGAAAGAATCGGGCCTTTAGTGTGGAAAAGGCCCAACCTCCCCGAACCATGAGTTTTGCAAAATCTGAAGTTTTATAGTGGGACCTGATACAAAGCCTGGTCTCACTGGCTTCAAAGGCCTCTGGGACAGGCCCATAATGTAGCCACAGAGTCAATTATTTTAATTTTTAGCCAGTGCAGAGCCAGCCAGCCAACCCACGAATAAATCAAAGAAACTTCTCCACAGGGGAGAGAACATAGCGTGTGTGTCTCCTCTAACATGCTGTGTTGGCTCTGCTACACAAAATGGCCGACGTTGCGGCCAGTAGGCACCTGTAAAGGAAAGGTGCATTTCACAATGAAGATCAGCTAGATGGGTGTACTCTGAGCAGAGAGAGAATCTGATTAGACAGACAGATAGATAATCTACTGTGATTAGACAGCTAATCTGATTTGATAGATGGTAATCTAAGTGATAGACTAACAAAGATCTCATTAATTTTAATTAGCGCAGCTAATCTCACTAGATAATCTGATACAATTGCATAGATTATCTAGATTTCGGCCTGTCAATCCAGTCATTCATTGTGAATGCACCTTCTACCCTGGCATCAAGATGTGTAACGCGATGTAAAACCAGCCACAAAATCCATAAACATCTGACACTCTGACGACATCGTGTTCCAAGTTATGCAAGGACGTCGGGATCCGTGCTCCGGTCGGGAATCATGAGGGGAATCTCCTGGGAACACGCTATCGGTTGTGGTCAGCGTGCATGCGGCATCAGCAAGCAGGTTGGAGCAGTAGCAGGTGGGTTGGTTTGTTAAAGGGAGTGCAGCCATTGCGTTTATACGGGGCAAGGATTTGGGGCTGGGATTTGGGGACCCCTGGGTTCAGCTTTTGGCTCTGACATGGACACTTTGGGGACACGTCTCTGGGCTTACTTGGCTAGCAAGCCCCCCCCCCCCCCCCTTTGTCTGCCTCGTCTCTGTAGATGGGAAACTCTCCGGGGTAGGGACGGTTTCTTATGCTCTGGGCTGCGCCGGGCACAATCGCGCAACAAGGCAATACTGTGATACAATAAAAGCCGATGGCATTCCCACTGCAGGTTGGCTCCATGGATTTGTGGTTAAGGCTGTTAGGCCCAGAGCCTCAAAAATGTTTAGGAGCCTAACTCACCTGGGAAGTTAGTGCCTCAATACCTTTGAGGCACTCGGTGTTAAGACTCAAAAGACCTGGGTGAAATACCTTGCTCGCGGTGATCTTGGGCAAAGTCACTTTCGTTGCTCTGTGCCTCAGTTTCCCCATCTGTGACACGGGGGAGATGAAACCTGCCCCTCACCTAGGTGGTGAGGATGTGATGGTGAGGTGCTCAGAGGCCAGGCCAAGCAGGATGATAGAAGTATTTAGAAAAGCATCTCTCCTCTTGAAATATTCCCATTGCCGCGGTGCTAGGCTTGCCCCGGCGCCAGAGGCTTTGGGCCTGAAGATGAGTAATACAGGACTAGGATAGGGTTTTGCTTTGCCTTTGACTCCACGTCCTGCAGCAGAAGGGCCCCCCAAGTCGGCAAAGACCTTCGGTGTTTAAATAAATACGGAGAAACCCCAGCAAATAATTAATCACTAGAGCGGGGCCTAATTTCTCCACGTTTCTAATCCAGCGCTAGCAGTTAATCTTCATTCTTTACCCCAGGCCTGGAGCCAAAGCAAACTTTGCACAGCATAGTAAAGTCTCGGTTTTTAAAGGGACAATGGCAGAGCAGACAGGCTCCAGAAATTCTTTAATGAAAATGCCATGCCTTTCACCAAAAAGAGATGACCTTCTGACCCTGGAACAATCAATCAGGGTTACGTCCAAAAATGTCACCCGTTAGCTGGTGTGTATCGCTGCAGCCCCCTACTGGATGGAATCAGACCAGTCCAACTGTGTGTCCTGGGCCCAGTACTGCTAATGGTTGAGGGGAATTCTCCCTAGTTCAGGTGGCAGGAGGCTGGGCGGGTAGGGGAAGGATCTGAGTTCTGTTCCCCCTTGCTGCTGTGATGTTCTGAGTCGCCTGGTGACAACTCTGAAGTCCTCTGCCATTGACTCCTTGTGTGGCCTTGGGCATCTCACTTACTCTTCCAGTGCCTCACTTCTCTCTGGAAAGTGAGGAGAACACGTCTTCCTTTCTCCTACTCTTTGTCTTGTCTACTTGCATTATAAACTCCTTGGAGCAGGGACTGTCCCCTTATCTGTCTGTGCAGCAGCATCATTAGACCCATAGCACGGGGGTGGATGGGGGAAACTGAGGCACGGGGGCCATAACTTCCCCTGTAGTGTGGTTGTTGGCATGTCATAGCGCCTCATGTTTCCCATGGAGATCAGGGTCCCATGGTGCTGGGACCAGAGCCAGGCGCTGCCAGGAGGCGCTTACAACCTAAAGCGACACGCCAGAGACGATGGATGATGCTCCCCAAAGATACCTGCCTAAGAAGGGTGGGAGGGGACAGCACCTAACTAAGGTCACACAGCAGCGCAGGGGCAGCGGTGGGATTAGGTCTCCCCTCTGCTGGCGCCCAGCCCTGTGCGTGAGCCACTGGGCCCCACTGCTCCTGGCTGTCATGGGTGGCGGAAGAGCGATGGAATATTTTGAAAGCGGTGCGATTTTCCCCTTTGAGTGGCTCCGGCCAGAGGCGCGAGAATGCATCAAAGCGCTGTCTTTGCAGGCGACACCAAAAGCAGATGGCCCAAAACCCAGACCCCTGCCGGCTTAGAAGGAGGCTGATGTGTGGAATCCCCCTCACACATCTGAGATCCAGCCGGTGGCGAATGCCCTCTGCTTCCCCTAAACTGTGTCCCAGGACTGGGGCCGGAGATTAAGCTTTTACAAGCTCCAGGAGCGCTGCAGAGAGCTGTTGCTGAGAGAACAAGCACTGGAGACAAGCGAGACTAACCCGAGTGGATGATCTCACCACCTGAGCCTGCCCGGCCCTCCTGGAGACATCGGATACTCTTGCCAGAGGGAGGAAATCGCCTTTGCTCACTTCCATATTATTTCAGAAACACTCTGACTTCTCGGGACCTGATTCCCATATACACCAACAGCCCTTCACGCGGGCCGTGGGTGGGTTTTTCTTTGTGCCAAATGAGACTCTCGAAAATCAGCCTCTGATCAACTTAACTGTATAGATTCCCTGCTCCTACTGTCACTGCGTTATTATTATTTGTAACACTGATGAGCTCCAGGGTGCAAGGCGCTGTACAAACACAGAACAAAACAATGATCCCTGCCCCAGAGAGCTTCCAAACTGAGCTCCTAGCACCATGGGGTCGTGGGCCATACAAAAAGTCAATGACAGGGGCGTGCTAGCTTTGCTCTAGTTTAGATCAGGGGTTCTCACAACACATTTTTTGGTAGCCTCTGACAATTTTTCCTAAAATACTTAATTAACTTTAGGGAAAAACAAATATGTGCATATACACGTCCAAATCGTTGTAATTAATTTAAGTAGATTTTTTTGCATACTCAATAATAAAAAGAATGTACCGTTGTCTCTATTTGCACTGGATCTAAACAGACACACAAAGAAGGGGCTTTACGTGTTTGGGGTTTTTTTGGTTGATTTTTTTTTTTTAAGACGTGCTAGCTGGTAAGTCTGCTTCTGTGAAAAATGATATTTGCATATTTGTTAATATCACTTTTCACAGCAGATTTACTCAGCCCCGGTAAGCGGGGGGACAAAATAAGCCCTAGATGGGGAGGGAGGCGGAGCGGGCCAGCGGTAATGGGGCAGGGGGGTGAGCCTGGGGCTGGAGCCTGCAGCCCTGTGGATGGAGCCCGCTGCCACACTACCAGAACCTGCCGCCCATGGCCGAAGTCCGAAGCCCAAGCACCACCACTCTCAGGCAGGTGGGGAACCTACACCGTGCTCCTACAGTGTTTGTGACTCCAGAATGGGGCAGGGACCGGCCCCTGCTGGTGGCCCAGGGGGAGGGGCAGCTGCTTCTTTCCACATCCCCGCCCCCCCCCCCCCCCCGGCCTCCATCATATCCAGGAGGCTGTGGCCGCAAGAAAAGCCCCTGGGGGCCGCATGCAGCCACAGTGGCCGCATTTGAGAAATGCTGGTTTCGATTCAGAAGCCCTGCTGGTTCAAGGATGACTTTTCTAAGTGCTCCACTAATGAGATGCAGCCGGGAGTAGGCAAGGAAGCCGTATTTCATATTATAGTGGCAGCCAGCTAAACTCAGGGCCCCCTTGAGCTGGGCGCAGTACGGACACATACAGTTCGCAGCCTCTCGGTCCCCTTTTCCAGATGGGAATACTGAGGCCGGGAGAGACGCGACTTGCCCAAGGGGCACAGAGAAACTTAGCAGCAGCGCTAGGAACAGGAAGGCGGATTTTCAGAGGCCCCAGGGTCAACGCTGTCACCCACAGGCCTGCTCCTCTCCTTTCAGGGCCCAGCTTGTTACATTGGCTCGAATGGAAAATCAATAACTCAATCCTATGGACAAGCGATCCCTGGCCATTCAATCTGGTGGGGTTTTTCTGCTGGAGGTGGAGAACGCGGATCTGTTCTGGGGGATGTTATCACCCCCTGCCTTGCTCTAAATCCAGCAGAGGGATCTTTTGTTTATTTCAAGATATGCAACCCCTCACCCTGTAATCTCGACACCGTCCCTTTAAGAATCCCCCAACCCCAGTAAGAATCCCCCATACCCAGTCATCATGCCATGCTCCTTGGCTACCACCCCACCCTGCTCAACATGCTTCTGCCCTAGGACTATTCTCTTCACCGCCACCAGGAGGAGCTATTGCTTCACTAGAGGTCCTAACATCCCCCCATTCCCCACCCCAAGTCTGGTCTCTAAGGAAAAACTCCTCTCCCCTCTCAGGGTCTGTCTACACTGCCCAGGGCTCCGACTCGGGTTGACCCGCAGCCCCGCTTCTGTCCACACACACCAGTCTGAGTTGGGTCAGCGAGCAGTCAGGGCTCAGGGCCTGGGACCCTGCTAGCGGGGGTGGGTCAGAGCCCGAGTCTCCCTCCCCACCCCCGACTCTGGTCCAAATCTGGTCATTTTGCAGAGCGGATGCAGCTCAAGCCACGGACCCGAGTCGGACGCGGGTGTGCGCAGGGCCGTACGGACGCCTTAGCACTGCCAGGAGACCTGGTTCCAGCAAGTGCAAGCCCCGGTTTACAAGGCAGCGTGGACGCTCAAGCACGGAGTTCCCAGAACCGGGCTTACAATGCCATGTGGCTGTACACCCTTATTCTCCTCTGGCTTGCGACGCAGCCTGGCTCCCAGCAGCTCCTGCCAGCAGGTGTCACGGGGATGCAGGCGGGAGGGGTGTTTAGCTCTCCTTTGGGGATGTCTGTCTCCACCACGGATGCCGGCTGTAGGGATGGGGGGAGGAGTGGGGTTCGCTCGGGTGGGGAAGGAAAGGGCACAGCTGGACAGAAAGGAGCCAGGCTGAACCCCCCACAGTCCCTGTGGTAACTGGAGCTGGGAAGTGCTTATTCCATTGTAGCCTGTCCCCTGGCCGGGGAGGGCGTTGTTTTATATTTTACTGTAGTGCATACAGGCCTCAGCTGACCCCACTGTGCTAGGCGCTGTACATGCCTGCAGCAGAGATCAGTGCCTGCCCTGAGGAGTCTAAAGTCTCTAGAGGCAGAAGATTATTGTCCCACTTAAAACTCTCTCTCTAGTCCCCAGCTGTAAGTGACTTGCCCAAGGTCACCTGAGCTGGCTGTAGCAGAGAATTGAACCCTTAGTCTGTTGAGTGCCAGGTAAGGGCCTGCCCACAAAGCCTCCCTCCCGCTCTGTCAGAGGAAGCTGAATGCTGGTTCCATTAAAGCCAATGGTAAAACATCCAGTGGTTTCATTGGGGAGAGATGGTTTTTCCCCAGAGCTGCCAGTATGTATCAACTCGATGGGGTAGAACTAGGGTATTGGTTGTGATGGGCCTGAACCCAAACCCCAGCTTCTGAGGTCATGGCATTTTGAATTCAAACCAAGTTTTGCAGGTGGCCTGGGTCTTTTGTAATTGTTAGAGCCAAAAATCTTGGGACACAACCCCCCGCCCCCCCGGCCGCTGGGGAGTTTTGGAACGTGGATCGGGACTTTGCGACCCGAGTCCAGCTTCCATATTGATTTTTGCGGGATGGGGAGGAGAGAGGAGATTTGGTTTGTGTTCAAACACTCACCTAGTTCTTCTCAGGGGGTCTGCGATAGGGCTCAGTCTGAACCTCTCTGGGTTCAGATCCTCGCAGCCCATGATTTGATCCAATTCAATAGCTGAGCAGAGTTAAGAAGGAAACACCTGTTGCCGGGAGTCGCGACCCCTGCGTTCTAGTCCCCGCTCTGCCACTGATGTGCTGGGTGACCTTGGGCACGTCACTTCCCCTTCCCCTCCCTGTGCCTCAGTTTCCTTATTGATAAAATGATTCTTTCATCCCTTCGAGCTCTATGGATGAGAAGTGCTATATCAGAGCCTGGTATTAGTATTAACGCCTCTAATCCCGCCCCCCGGTCTGTCCTGATCGGTATGTTTCCAAGGGCCAGATTCTGCTGTAAATTTAGCGCTCAACGCCGGCGGAGTGTCTGCGGATTTACACCAGCGAGAACGCAAATGCATTCCCATCCCCCCGTTGCCAGAGGCGCTCCCAGTCACCCTGCGTGGCCCCCCATCTTTCCACGGATTTTAATCCAGACTTCCCCCCTCAGCGGCCCGGGAGCTGTTCCAGGTGTGGCTGAGACTACCCCAACGGAGGTGGAGATGGCACTGGACTCCTGCAAGGAGCTGCGGGCCCAGGGGAGAAGAGGTGACCCTGGGTGGCTGGGATGGGGACGCCTGGCCCAGGCCAGAGCCCGGCTTTGTTATGAGTGTGGGGTATGAGTATGAACATGGAGTAAACGGAGTGAATCCGGATTGCTTCCCTGCTCTTGAAAGCGACACCCAAACGGATTTTTCTTTTGCAAGGGGGGGTGTGTGTGTGTGTGTGTGTGTGTGTGTGTGTGTGTGGTGTGTGTGTGTGTGTGTGTGTGTGTGTGTGTGTGTCGGGGGGGGGGGGAGGGGAGATCAGTATCTCTCTCCCCCCCCCACCCTCGACAGGTGAGCCTGGAGACATTTTTCTCTCCTCCCAGCGGCCCGGGGGGGAGGGACTAGACAGGGAGGCTGAGCAACACCGTGACACATAAAGGGATGGGGGGAAAGCGCCGGCGAGCAGAGGGAGAAAGGGAGGCTCGTGTGCCGGGCAGGGGAGCCCAGGATCGCGGGGCGCCTCCTGAGGAGACAGCGGAAGAAGGGGGGGTCCATCAGCCGGGGGGGGGGGCGGGAGGTTCCTTTCAAAAGGCTGGTGGGGCGCCAAGGGGCCAGGAGGGTAGTAAGTGACGAGCCAGTGCAGAAGCTTTGCCCCCCGCGTCACCCCCCCGGTGCGTTTTTCTCTCTCCCCCCACCCGGCTGCTTGGCCTCCCCCCCCCCGCGGTTCGAGATGCCCAATTTCTCCGGCAACTGGAAGATGAAGCACTCGGAGAACTTCGAGGAGCTGCTGAAAGCGTTGGGTGAGTCAGTGGGAGCTCGGCCCCCCCCCCCCAGTCTCCCTCCCCCCGGATCCCTGAGGCCAGCCCGAGCCGGGGGGGTGAGAAATAGCCGATGACTCAGTGTGAGACGAGCCGGCTGCTCGGAATGACCCCGCGGGGCAGGGCTGGCTCCCCGGAGCGCGTCCATACATGGGCTCCCCCCGGGGCCGCGATCCGGAGTCACTCCGCCGCTCGCGGCTGCCCTGGAGGTGCCCGAGACCGGCGGGGTAAATCTCCGGAACGGGATTGCTCCGGGCGGGCAGCAGGGGTCACGCCGCCGAACGGTATCGCTCCGGATTGACACCAGATCTGGAGCGGCGCCGTCTGCCCTGGATTTACACTGGGAGGAAGGAGACCAGAAACCCAGCCCTGAGAGCACAGAGTATCTGTGAGCTACTGCTCCTTGGTTTCCCCTGGTGCAAATCTTGGAGTCACTTCAGTGGCTCTGAATTCACTGGAGTGGCTCTGAATTCACACTGGCGTCGCGGAGATCAGGATCCGGCCCCAGCCTGTCCCTGGATGATACTGAACCTCAGGGCTCACGGGTGACTAGGAGCGACCGTGGGCCTGATTCTCCTGGCAAACTGGTGTAAATCAGGAGTAGCCCTTGAAAAACCACTGGGGAGTGAGTGGTGAATTGGCCCCAGGGGCTAATGTAGCGGGGACTAAACTGCCTGATGGGGGCAGGGAATTTGTTTCCGTCTCTTCACCTTCTTTTTCCTGGTTCTGTCCTTTAGCCTCCCTTGCCAATGCCCTTCTCGCACCAAGCCCCCTCTCCTGTCTGATCTACCAGGCAGTGGTAGGAGATGGTCAGGTTAGGACTGGCCCTGCCGCAGATCGTCCCGTTGGGATGCCGGCTGGACCAGAATTCACTCCCATGGGAGGCAGAGCCCAGGGCTACCCTCTGGCTGTTTGCTGCCACACCTCGGCGCAGGGCGCTCCACTCAGCACCGGGGAGGGTCTGTCCAGCCTCAGCTCTGATCCCAACTGGCTTCTTCTCCCCTGTGCATCCCGCCAGCCCTGGGGCGGGAGCTGTGACGTTCCAGCCAGCCCCACATATCCGCAGAGGAAGTGAGTAAATGCTGAGCGGGGCGAGCGTGCGAGGGAGCGACGCACGCTCAGATGGGCTCTGTGATGAGCTCAGCCTGTGACTTTGGGAGTGTGTGGCTCCATGCCTCAGTTTCCCCATTGGACGACACTGCTCCCTAGAGGGAGTTGTGAGGCAAAACGAATCAGTGCTTCGATTCTGCAGAGAGGGGTGGGGTAAGAAAAGCCTGGGAGGCTGCAGGGAGGGGGGTGACTGGGTGGCCTGGTCTGGATCCAGCGTTCAGGGGTGTGCCGGGATCTGGGGTCCTGGCACAGCTCGTTAGCCCCCTTCTTGTGATATCTGTGATGTTTCAGTTGGGGTCGCACCTGCTCCTCCCCACTCAGCCCCTCTAAAGTCTAGGGGCTCCAAGGGGATGGGTGGGGGGGGGAGAAGCCACCATAGACAATACTCTTCCCGCTTGTTGGTTGTTATAGACTCATAGACTTTAAGGTCAGAAGGGACCATGGTGATCATCTAGTCTGACCTCCTGCACCTCCTCGCCCACCCCCTCCTGTAATAGGGGGATTGTAGGGATTGTGTGTGTGATCGGGGACACCCTGCCATGTGAGGCAGGTAGGGAGAGCGCCTGTAACAAACAAGCAGGAGCCAATGTGAAAACCCCTTTAGATAACGATCTATAACACCCCCACCCCCAACACGCCAAAAAAGGCTTCCTAATAAATCAGAGATGCGGTGAGACCAGCCTGAATTTATTAACAAGGCTCAGCCCTTCTAATCACTGATCTCCCTGTGCTTTACAAAGGCACCTGAGTACGGTTATCCCCATTTTACAGACGGGGGAAACTGAGGCACGGTTGGGGGCTGGCCTAAGAGTCACACAGCCAAGTTGGAAAGAAAACACAGACCTCCTGCCCCTTGCTCACTGCACCCTGCTTCCCCCCCCAGAGCTAGGAGTCGAACCCAGGAGTCCGGACGCCCAGTCCCTTGTTCGAACCCCTGCTCCATGCTACTTTCCCCTCCATCAGTGCTTAATTTGAGCCAGGCTGTGTCCCTGCAGAGGACCGTGGAATGACTAACCTTACAGCGACCAGCACGAGCCTCCCCCTGTGGCGATATCTGCGCTGCACAGAGAGGGGTTTGGGCTTGTCCTCCTCCTTCCCGGCTTTTTCTTGCAAACAAGGTGGAGACCACGGCATGGCTCACTTTGTTAGCTCCCCTGTGAGCTGTGCTGAGAGCTCCGGGGTGGCTGTGGGGGCAGTCGCTTTGGGTACGTCTACACGGCAAAGAAGCCCAGAGCAAAGCAACTCCGGTTTGCAGGGCTCAGGCCGGAGCTTGAGGGTCCTAGACCCCGCGCACCAGCCCCAGCCCAGATGCGAAACAGCCCCACAGCCCGAGTCGGCTGGCACGGGCCGGCCGCGGGTGTTTCGGTGCTGTGTAGACAGACCCTCAGCGAAGGATCTAGGCCGGGGTGGGCAAGCTTTTTGGCCCGAGGGCCACAGCGGGGTATGGAAATTGTATGGCGGGCCGTGAATGCTGATGAAATTGGGGGTGAGGGCTCCGGCTGGGGGTGCGGGCTCTGTGGTGGGTCTAGAAATGAGGAGTTCAGTGTGCGGGAAGGGGCTCTGGGCTGGGGCACGGGGCTGGGGTGCAGGGGGGGGACGGGGAGGGTCCAGCTGGGGGTGCATGATCTGGGGATGAGGGTTTGGGGTGCAGGAGGTTGCTCCGGGCTGGGACCGAGGGATTCAGAGGGCAGGAGGGGGATCAGGGCTGGGGCAGGGGGTTGAGGCGTGGGAGGGGGTCAGTGGTGCAGGCTCCAGGCGGTGCAGAAGCAGTGGCATGTCCCCCCCGCCCCCCAGCTCCTACGCAGAGGAGCGGCCAGGCAGCTCTGCATGCTGCCCCGTCTGCAGGCGCTGCCCCTGCAAATCCCATTGGCCGTGGTTCCCGGCCAATGGGAGCTGCGGGGGTGGCACTTGGGGCGGGGCCAGCGCACGGAGCCCCTTGGCTGCCCCTACGTGTAGGAGCCGGAGGGGGGACATGTCGCTGCTTCCAGGAGCTGCGCGGAGCCACAGTATGCAGGGAGCGGGGCAAGACCCCGCTCCTCGGTGGGTGTTCAAGGGCCGGATTAAAATGTCTGAAGGGCCCCCAGACCGTAGTTTGCCCACCCCTGGTCTAGGCAGATTGGCCTAGAGGATAGCGCACTGGGCTGGTGTTTAGGAGACCTGATTTCTAGTTATGCCTCTATAAGTGGCTTGGTGGGTGGCCTCGGGCAAATCATGGCTCCTCTCCGTGCCTCAGTTTTGCCCTCTGTAAAATGGGGCTAATGATGCTTCTCTCCTTTGCAAAGTGGTTGGGGAGCTCTGGCTGAAAAGTGCCAAGTGGATGAGAAGGAGTTCTTAAGAGGCTGGGCTAACAGGTTCCCAGTGTATCTTTGAGAAGCCCACTCTATGAGGCGACTGCTGGTCACGGGCGAGGGGCCCTGGGGTCTTTACTTTGTTGGCCACGCTGAAGGTGCTGCTGCTGCTGGTTGGGTCGGCTGTGGCTGTTGGACCCAGGAGTTCTGGATCTGAAAGGTGTGAGATTCTATTGGTGGCACTAAACGTCTCTTAGCTTAAAACCTGCCTGAGAGCGATAGGAACAGAGTGGGGGATCTAGCCACTGGTGACCCAGGAGCACGGCACATTAGCATGGGTGATACAATGCATCCCACCCCAGGTACTTACGGGTATGTCTGTCTCCAGACTGTGGCTCCCCTGGGTCAGCCGTTGTGGGCTCCTGGCACTTGGGCTGAGGGCTATAAAAACGGCCGTGTGGACATTCAGGGTCTGGCTGGAGCCTGGGCTCTGAGACCCTGTGAGGGGAAACCGAACGTCTGCACTGCAGTTTTGAGCCCGGTGAGCTCGAGTCAGCTCACCAGAGCCCCGACTCCGAGACTCGGTAGGTTTTTTACCGCAGTGTAGACACACTGCATCGTAAACCTGGCCTGGGACTCAGGTTTGAGCCCCACCCCCCCATCCCGTGTTCACGCACCAATCTGTCTGACACGGGTCAGTATTATTCTGTCCAGTTTCCAGGTGGGGAAACTGAGGCACCGAGCGAGGACGTGGGCGGCAGAGGCAGACCCGGGAATAGCACCCGGGGCTCCTGATCCTCTGGTGTTCTACCCACGGCATCACGGCCCCGCTTCTTGCTGAACTAGTCCTTGTACGTGGCGCCGCGCGCCAGATTGCAGCCAGGGCTAGAAAAGCACTTCCCGGCCCTGCTGCTGCTGGGGCAGAAGGGGCCCCCTCATGGCCCCCTCCTCAAAAGCTGCACTGGAGTGGGGGCAGCTGGCTCAGAGCCCGGGGGTGGGGGGGCATGTGCGAGCTTGTTGCTTGTGCATGGTGTGTGTGTGTATGGGGTGGGGGTGCGGGGGGGGGAGGAAGAGCATTCTTAAAGAGACAAGCGCCCCCCCCCCCCCCCCCACAGGGGCAGGAGATGCCAAGCCGTGGGTGAAGCCAGCCTGGGTTGGGGGGTCCTTCCAGAAGGAAACGATTAGTGAGGGAAGCCCGGGGTGGGGTGGGAGTGGGGGGGATGTTGTAGGGTGGGGGCATCCGGGTTCCTGGTGTCATCCTGGGAATGTAAATTTGGGGAAACCCCTTGCTCCAGGGCTAGTGAGGTCTCAAGGGATCAGGCCTCTTGGAGGTGAATTGGCCCCGGGGGTAAGAAAATGCCTTTTGGGTCAAATTTCCCAGCGCTAAGCATTCAGGAGCTTCCACTGGGGAACAATGGAGAATATTCCCCTTCCCGCATTGGAGAACAAAGAAAAAAAATCCCCTCCTCCTCCCTCCCTCCACCACTGGAGAACAATGGAGAGGCCCTCTCCCCCCACTGAGGACAAAGGAAAATGCCCTCCCCGCCCACTATCGAGAACAATGGGAGCTGCTGGGTTCTGGGCCTTTTGGTGAATCTGCCCTGAAATGCAAAAGTCAGTGACCAGCCTGGCCAGATTCCTCCCAAACCCTCACCAGGCCATGGGGCGAAACACCCCATGTTCCCCGAGCTCGCTCGCTCTCCCCTCCGCTTGACCCTTTCTTAGTGAAACGAGAAGCAGAATATTTTCCAGGTTAGAGGATATGTAACAAATACTTCAGTATAATTATCACTTACTTATGTTTCACTTGGTTCTCTCCCCCGCAACCCCCATTCCCTGTCTCCGAATCCCCGACGCTGAAGCTCACAGGCGCTGGAGAAACCTTAGCAGAAATATAAATCTGCCAGCCGATCGAGTAAATCTTGGGCTTTCCCACAAAACCAACAGGGGTCCTGACTTTTATCAGCCATGGGATTTCACCGGTATCAGAGCAGCATTAAGCGAAGCTGATCGCTTCTGGCACCAACTGTTTTGTGGGGGGACTGGCCGGCTGTAAAGGGGAAGGGACACTCAAGATAATGAGCCATGAAATTTAAAGATCGGACTTGCTTCCCCAGGCTCCTGCTGTTTTACCTTTTGCTTTTGGCTACGTTTAGGTAGTTGAACTTGGTTAGTTGGTTTCCTCCTTCCTTGGTTTCTCGTCGATTTCGCTTCCTAAAGTAATAAAAGCCTGGTGTGTGAGGGTCTCTGAGGCAGCCCCAGCAAGGTGTAAATGTAGCAAACTCTGGGATTTATTAGGATTGTTACTTGTAACACACGAGGTCAAGATTTTGAAAAGTCACAATTGTTTGTTTGATCTCGGTGCCCAGTTGTGGGGAAGAGGGGCACTGAAGCACATGGGCCAACCCTGCAAGTTTGAAAATCACGAGTCAGGACTAGTGAGATTGCTAGAAACATTCATGAGATTTTTTTAAAAGATCCTCTTTGCTTTCTGGTGTCTGAGCTTTTAGGGTAATGTTCACTTTCCCTTTTCAAGCTTCTTCCTGCAGGCATGAGGGCTAGAACCTTTTTTTAAAATGAAAGCTGGGTCCTCACATGATTCCAGGAGCTGGGGCTTTAAGCAGAACATCTATGGTTGGGCTGCTCATGATAAAAATCACAAGGGTTGGCCATGCTGCTAAAGAGACCTGGTCTCCCTCCCCCGCCACACGCGCAGAGTGAGCAGTTCTTTCTGCAAATCATTGAACTGGGATGGATGGGGGAGGGATAGCTCAGTGATTTGAGCATTGCCCTGCTAAACCCAGGGTTTTGAGTTCAATCCTTGAGGGGGCCATATAGGGACCTGGGGCAAAAATCTGCCAGGGGACAGTACTTGGTCCTGCTAGTGAAGGCAGGGGACTGGACTCGATGACTTTTCAAGGTCCTTCCAGTTCTATGAGAGAGGCATATCTCCATTTTATTTATTTTTCACATGTCACATCTGGGTTTGAATTCACCCAGATGTGTCGGCAGCTCACCCCCACCAACTTGTAACTTGTTCAATCCAGCGGCAGAGCAGAATAGAAAGCCTCTAATTATTGAGTGAGACCAGTCTCTGGCTGAGCTGGGCTTTCTCAGAGAGGCACATAGGAATGACCAGATTGGGCCAAACCAGTGCAACCATCTAGCCCAGTATCCTGCCTACAGCGGCCAGCACCGGCAGCTGCAAAGAAAACTCAACTGGACGTTCATGGGATAACCTACCCACAGAGAAACTTCCCTCCCTGATGCCTGAGGATTTATATCCAAAGCTTCCTCTTTTAAATCCTTCCCATTATAACTCTGGATGTTCTCATGATCCACATACGTGTCCAGTCCTCTCAGCTCAGCTCTCGGCCTCGGCCGTACGTCGTGGCCATGAGTTCCACAGGCACGAGCGTGGCATTGCCGAGATGCACACGAACGGTCTGGTTTCTGCCCCCTGGAAACGGCGTGGGGCGTGGGCACAAACCAAAACCAGCACTACATTTCCTGGCTCCAGGGAGAGCGGCTGGCACCCTTAACCCAAGCCCCTAACCCGGAGCTCCAGCACAATACGTGGAATGCAACGGGAACAATGACCTATGCACGAGGTTTGGGCCGCTTCCAGGGCATTGCCTTGCTCGGAGACAGGCCCGTATTGTGAGGAGATGGGAATGCCGAAAAATGCTGGCGGGGGTGTGTGTGTGTGTGTGTCTATTCTGTTGGCAGCGCTCACGCCTGGGCTCCGGGGGCGTCAGACTAGGAGAAGGCACATCCAAGAATTTGATCTGTGGCCTTCTGCCCCCAAAGGTTAGCCCGGCTTCTGCGCTGCGAGCTCTCTGACTAGCCGGGGAACAATGCAGCTGTTCCCGTGAGCCAGGCCCCCCTGTTCCGTACCACCCGGATCGTCGCTAGCCTACGATCGGGCTCCCGGGCTGCTGTAGCGTGACCGGGTCGTTGCCGGTTGGAGTAAACCGGACAATAACGGGGCCGGCAGCGGGGCTGGGGTTTGCATTGTCCCGGGCGGCTCATCGAGGCGCTGCGAAGCCGTCGGCTCTGTCCAGAGCTAAGTGCAGATGGAGCAATAACCAAGTGCCTTTTTAAGGCCACTCGGGGTGGATAGAGTCCGGCGGCAGCAGGGAGAACTACGTCCCGTTGTGTCCGTGACGCACGGCAAAGTGAGCGCCCACGAGAAAGCGGCAGGGGGCAGATTTTTAGGCGCTGCGCTGTTATCTCTGCATCGTGGCTTTGGCTTCCTTCTCCAAGACCCAAGCAGGTGTTGCGTGGGTCAGCTGGGTGCACAGCTGCCCTCTCCACCCTCCATTTGCAAGAATGACCCACACTCTACAGGCTGGATTTTACATGGGGCGTCCCCTGATATCTCTGGGCCACCGAATCACACGCAGGCTGGAGAGCTGGGTGCTGACCTGCTGGGTTCCTGGGGGAAAGCCACTGAATTCCTCACTTCCCCCATTTGTAGCATGGAGCTAATCAACCTCCCCCCGCCCATGGCTGGCTTGTCAGCAGTCTGGGGCAGGGATCGTCTCCCGCTCTGTCCGTGCAGGCGCGGCACAGCGGAGCCCTGGTTACGGGCAGATACGGCGCCACGATAAACGTTTGGGGAAACCCGTCACCTCCCCCTCCGCTTCCCGTATCGCTGACCGTTTCTTCCCCTGCAAGATCAGAGGGACATGAGGCTCATGTCTCCTCCCCTAGTCCGGGGTGGTCAGCAGGCAGCTCAGGCTAACCAGTCAATATATAGAGGCTCACATCTTTGCACTGATTAAGGCTTGTCTTGTGCTGGAAGGACCTGGCCCGGGGCTCAGGAGACCTGGGTTCTGTTCTCAGCTCTGCCTTGGATTCCCTGTGTGACCCTCATCAGGTCACTGTATGCTGATGTGCCTCAGTTTCCCTCATCTGTAAAATGAGAAATAAGCCTTCTCTTACTCTGGTTTCTCTTCACAGCGGTGTGGCGTAGTGGAGAGAGCTGGGCTGGGGCTCAGGAGAGTGGGATCCTGTTCCCTTCTCTGCTACCAGCCTGCTGGATGACACTGGGAGGGCCACTTCGGTCCTGCGTGCCTCAGTTTCCCCAGCTGTAAAATGGTGATAATGACACTGATTTCCTTTGTAAGGTGTTTTGGGATCTATGGATGGAAAGCTTTACAGAAGAGCTAGGGGGAGTTGTGTGTGTTGCTATTTTGTCTTCTCTATTTAGAGAGCAAACTCTTTGGTACAGGGTCTGTCTCTTGCCGTGCATCTGTGCAGCACCCGGCACAGTGGGGCTCGGATCTTGACCGAGGCCTCTTAGGCACTACTGTACTAGCAATAATAACGAGTTTACCCATCCCTAGCATGGAGCGTCTTGCTGGCTGGATTGCCGGGATCCGTGTCTCCGGGACGCACCCCTCTCTTATTTTTCCTTATTCAGCAAATGTATCCCTTGAACAGCCAAGCCCTGAGAGCAAATAATGGAGAGGAATTTAAACTCCAGCTGGCGCCCAAACAGAGCACCGATGGTGCTGCTTTGCAGCTGGGGTTATTATGTCTCCGCAGCATGAGGCTTTGTCATGGAAAGTCAGGGCTCCGGTCCTGCCCTAATAAGCCTCACAACTGGGGAATAATGATCAGATTGGCAGCAGTCTGTCGCTGTCGTCATGTACCCCACGATCTTAGACGGCACGTGGTATCCGCTAATGCTCATTCCTTCCTTCCCAGGGGCGGTATTGCGAACCCGGAGTCTACCCCCTGACTTGTGAACCCACCTGTCTGGGCATTGCAGCGGTGGGTGTATGGGAGTAGCCTCGTTGTGCAGAGAGGGGAACTAAATACATAGATTTGGGCTACCCTTTCTGAGAAGCAGTGTGAAGAGCGGGTTCTGTTCCAACCTACCAATTTTCCTGTGGATCTGACTGTTTTGGAGGTGATCCCACACCCTCCTTTGCCTGTCTAACGTCTTCGTCATGCAAGAGAAATTCTCTTTCCATCCATAAGAAGCTTTTATCCATGGATCTCGCTATTTCCCGAGCATTAAACTTCCCAGCTGCCTTGGGTGGGGGCGGGGGGGGTGGTGGTTTGTCCCAGCATTGTTACCGCCACTGTACGGCTGGCAGACGGGAAATCGAGGCACAAGTGACTTGCCCAAGGCCATGCAGTCAGTGGCAGAGATGGGATTAGAACTCAGAGCTCTGGCCCTAGCTGCTGGTTTCGCTTCGCATTTGACGCCAACTGTTCCCTGCTCCCCACACCATCATAGCCACAGCTAGCAATGCAGGGGGCAAAGTAACACAGAGGATATTCTAGGCTGCTTACAAACCCTTCTGCCTAGCCGGGGGAGGGACAATCACCCTCTTTAACCCCTCAAGCATCAGCTCATCGGCCTTCTCCAGGGGTAGTGTCACGTGGTTCCTGTGTCTCATGCTCCCCCTCTCCTACCCCACCCCCCCAGCTATTAGTGACTCAGCATCCGGAGCAGACTGTCGGATCAGACCCTCTCTCTCCCCACGCCCAGTGACAAAGGACCAGCTGCCAGCCAGGGGCAAGGGCCAGCGTATCCCAAGGCCGGTGCTGCGTTCTCCAGCCGGTCGCCCCAGCCCGAAGGGAAATGTGGCCTCTTGGGGGCATCTGGAGTGGGGCCAGCTCCTGGAGCAGGGGTGCTGGGGTGGGCAGCGAGCATTTTGCACTCGGAGAAGCTGGATCTAGTCCTCATCAGCTGCCGGCAGTGTGTGTACAGGGGGAGATCCTGCGTTCCAGAGCCCGCCCGCCCCCATCGCGTTTTCCATCCGCGGTCAGGAGTCCAGGGGACCAGGGAGAGTCTAGGGGCCTACGCTGAGGTCCTCTTCAGTGCATCGAAGTGGGTTTTGTGCTGGTGGGAGCTCCCATGTCGGCAGCTCTGGTGTCCTCGGTTACTCACTGTAATAAGTGGGGCAAAGGCAGAAACTGTCCCAGCCCTGGGAAGCCCCCCATCCATCTGCTGAGGCAGCGAACATGGGGGTGGTACCATTCTTAGCAGGCCCGGGGACACTTGTCCCTGAGGAACCGAGCTGAGACCCAGCAAACGTGCGTCACATAGGTCACTAGTTCTCCATCTCTTCTGTACCTACCCCCCTGCCCCCATCTAGCTGGCATCCCCCCTTCTCCTTAGCCGTGGGGGAAGAGCAGGCGGGTTGTGACCCCCTGACACCATGTGTTCTGCCCCTCTATGGGCGGAGATCCTCTGACCCAGGCTACAATCCCACACGCTCGTGTCACATGTCCCACAGGGCTGAGACCCAGCGAACTCGCTTCATGCAGCCCCCGGAGGTGGGATGTGAGACGACGCCCGTGAGGGAGCGCCTAAACTCCTGGCACCGAGACGCGAACCTGAGCATCTCTGATCCCGTCTGCCCTGCATGGGCATCCACACAGTGCGGCCCAATGCCCTGCCCCACCATGCACTGGGCTCGGGGCAAGATCTGGGACCGATTCTCTAGGGGACCGCCTCTGTCTTGGTTACACCCAAGTCCTGGTCGGGCTAGAGGGGGCTGTTCCCACAGCAGTGTCCGTGGGGCCAGTCTCCTAGATCTCCAGACGCAGTGAGCCTGGTTCTCAATCGGAATCGGGGACGGAGTCACTAGGAACCGGGAGCCCAATGTCCCCTGAGTCATCCAGCCACGCCCCCCACCGCCCCGCCAGCTCGCGCTTTGAACAAACTGAGGCAAACCCAATCCTCTGCAACAACTGATCCCCAGAGCTCTCGGCCCGGCAGCGGGGTCTCTGAGCGCAGAAGAGCGTTGCTAAGCAGAACTCCGGGGAGCATATGGAAAACATTCAGCGCCGGTGCGGGCAGTCTGCTCTGGAGGGTGTCTGAGTCCGCACGCGGCTCTGCTCAGCGTCTCGATGTCAGACGGTCTGAGACTGTTTTGAGTCACAGCAATAGCTGGGGGGGGAGGGTGGTTTCTTTGCAGCCTCCTGGGTTCAGGGGCTAGTTCCCAGCCGTTGGCATAGTTTCTATGCTCAGGAGAGGCCCCAGGGCTGGAATAGCAGGGAGGGATACGGGCCAGGATTGTGGGGCATTGGCAGAGCTGCCGGTGGGAAGCCCAAGACTGGAAAAGCAGGGTGGGGGTTGTGAGTCACAATGGAGGGACATGTAGATGCAGACTAAGGTGATGGAAGGGGTTTCCCTGCCTCCCCGAGCGATGGTAGCTAGGCTGATGGAAGCATTCTTCTGTTGATCTCGCTGTGTCTACACTAGGGGTTAGGTAGGTTGACCTAAGTTTTGAGTGTAGATCAGGCCTGAGTCTCATGCTATCACAAGACTCCGGGGGCTGGGGATTTAAGAAGCGCTACAACTATCTGGAGACTTGGCAATGCCATAACACAGGTCGCAGAATCTCAGCCAGTGCCTGCCCGTTAGCCTTATCTGCTGGGGGGAATTGAAGTGGATTAACCAAAGGTGTACATTTAAACCAGATTAAGCCCTGCTGTAGACTCTCTTATTCAGAATAAAAGCAGCCTTAATTTGTGTTAGTTTAATTCACTTCCAAAGCGCAGAATTATCCTGGAATAAAATCACATTGATTCTGGCCTAGGAGGTCAATTTCCCTGTGTAGACAAGCCCTGGGCATGCAAAGAGGCTGTGGCGTTGGGGAACGTCAGGGCAATGTGGTGTGGAGGACAGAGGGGCCCCCGGGACTGGAGCAGAAGACAAAGGAGGGGAGTGCATGGAGCAGGGATGTCACAGAGCTTTCCGAGGAGACAAAGGGCCTTGGTGTAACCAAGAATCAGGCCTTTGTTTTTGTAGGGTGCCCAGGGTTAGAAACCTGTTTTATCCAAAGTCCTGAGCACCTGCAGCTCGATGCACCTCAGGAAATCAGGCCCCACGCGTCTCAGGCTCAGCCCTCAATGTAAGAGGATGCATCTGAAAATCTGGGTCTTGACCGCTCTCTGCCTCAGTTTCCCCCATCTGTAAAATGGAGATGGCTCTATTTCCCTACCTCATGGGGCTTAAAAGAGTTAATGTCATAATGTCTGGAAAGTGCTTTGAAGATGGAAAAGTGTTCGGGTTTTTGTTCTGGACATTAGTCTGAGTTCTCGGGCGTGGCTTCATTGTACATGAGCACAGAGGCGCTAGGGGGCGGTGGGGAGCGGGGTTGGTGACTCAGTAGGGGGCACGCTTGCCTATGTGTCAGTGCTCCCAGCACCCCAGCTTGATGCTAGAGGGCACTGTGCGACTTCAGGTCCCATGGTGCAGATGAGATGTAAAACAAGACCCTTACTGCTTCAGTAGCCTATAGCCCTCTTCACAAGCCTTGTTGTCAAATTCCAGTCATGGTGGCTGTACTGGCTTCCCTAAAATTCCCCCTGGAGTTTTGGTGAGGTGGAATATTTTCCCTCACTTCCACTGAATTGCTGTGAAGTGTAGCGTTGCTGTGAGCTGCTAAAGCGTTGACATGGCCCACCCCAGAAGTGGCTGCATTGCCGTGTGGGTCGAGTGCTCCCTGAGCAGCATTGCTGCATGCCGTTAAACAGCTGCCATGTTCCACCCCAGACATGGCCCCAGCGCACCGGCGAGGGAAGCAGTCCAAGTATATCCATTACCCTGAGATCATGCAGGATAAAAGATGATCTGTTACATGCCAGAATTGTTATTTTTATGACCTAACATCATGAAGCAATTTTAACAAGACTAACCTTACCACGCCCTTAATGAAATCACAGCAACCTCTGTTTGCATCAAGTAATCAATGAGCCCCAAAATAAAATAAAGTCAAAATTGGCAGCATCTAGAACTTGGAACAACTTCAGGTTTCAAAAGAGCCTTTTCAGAAACAATAAAACATTCCCAGAGGGAGAGCTCATTACTTCCCTTGGAGAGTCACTTAACCTCTCTGGGCTGGGTTCATGCTGATGTAGAAACCCAGCTGTTAGAAGGGTTGGGCGGATTTAGGGTTGGATGGCTTGGCTTGACCCAGATGTAACAGCCACACTCCCTTGCTCTTATCATCCAGTAGCATTTCACAAAGGAGATCAGTTTCATTACCCCTCCCCTCCTTTTATACCTGGGGAAACTAAGGCACAGAGAGGGGTAGGGAACACACTCAGTGTTAGAGCTAGGACCAGAACCCAAGTCGGCTGTTTCTCAGGCCAGTGTGCTACCCACTAGGCCACGCTGCATCTCCTGTGTGACTTAGCAGTGACTCCATTAACGTGGATGGTGTTTAGGCATAGCCTTAGGTTCTGTTTTAGGAATGGCTAATAGAGGTTTGAATCAAGGGCTAGTGGATTGTTAGGCAAATAAAGAGAACCCCAGGGTCCATCCGTTACTAACCCCTCGATCTGCAGCACAGTCCCGGGCTACTGCCCACGTTCTCCGGAGTCCTGCAAGCTGCAGGGAGGAGCTGCGTGAGTTCCCACCACCGGCTCTGCCCGGCGGGGTAACAAAGCCCTCATTCTCCCCCGGTGCAGGGCAAGCTGTCCCCAGAGGAAGGTGACATCTCTCTGTCTAGGACTAGATCCCCCTTGTTGTCTTTGTCAGACCGGGCGTCTTTTCATGTTTCCCCCTCTCCGTGCAGATTAAGTAACGTGGCAGTAAGGATTCTGTCTCCCACCACATTTCCCGCCACCTTTCCTCAGGATTCTACTGTAACACAGCTGCTGTTGTGTATGTTGCCACTGCCCCCTATTGGAGAGAATTGGGACTGATCAACATTGTCTCATAAACCCTCTACTGCTACTGGGGATTCTCCTTCAATGCAGGTGGCTATTTGTATTACAGTTGCTCCTAGAAGCCCTAAGGGAGACCAAAGCCCCCATCATGCCAGGCACTGCACAGACAAAGACGGCTCCTGCCCTAAGGAGTTCAGTCTTAACAGACAAGGAAGAATTATGAGCCTTATTTTTACAGACAGGGGAAACTGAGGCACAGAGCGAATTGCCCAGCATTAGTTGATGGCAGCACTGGGAATTGAACGCTCATGTCCTGAGTCCCAGTCCAGTGCTTTGACCCCTAGCCCAACTTATCTCTGCTATGCATGACAGCCTGAAAAACATGAGGCTGGGAGCCCCCCCTTGGTGGGCAGCCTGTCCCTCTTTCCCGCTGAAGCCCTGCACTAGGTGACCTCACGCCGTCTTGTTTGCAGGCGTCAACGTGATGCTGAGGAAGATCGCGGTGGCCGCGGCCTCCAAGCCGGCCGTGGAGATCAAGCAAGACGGCGAGACCTTCTATATCAAGACCTCCACCACGGTGCGCACCACCGAGATCAACTTCAAGATCGGGGAAGAGTTCGAGGAGCAGACCGTGGACGGGCGCCCCTGCAAGGTAGGGCGAGCTGCTCCGGGCAGCCGGGGCTGCATTTTGGAGCTAAATCCCCTTTATTTTATTTGGGCGGGGGGGAAGCAGAGACACCCCTGGACTCCTCAGGCCTTGGCTGAGGGGCTGATCCTACCCCCATGGAAGTCCCTGGCAAGACCCCCATGAGTCCAGTGGTGGCAGGAGGGCTTCCAGCCGGCCACCGCTTTGCTCCGGCTAATGGGGAGGGGATAAATAGTCCCTTGGGTGTCCTCTCGGTGGCGTAGGAATACCCATGGTAAGTGAGGAGTCACAAGATGGTGTCCCAGACGTCAGGGAAGCTCAGGCCTGAGCCTGTAGCATGAGGGTCAAGTTCTTCGCCGTGGCCCAGCCTTTGTCACTGTTTTGCTTCTGTTAATGGGGCGAGGAAATATAGTCCCTCTGGTAACTGTGCCGACGGGGCAGGGATACCCCGTGGGGAGTGCTGAGTGACAAGAGGGCATCCCACATCCTCAGAAGAGGGCTGAGCCTGTCCCATAAGGGCCAAGTCTTCTACAACCGCTCAGCCTTCGCCTCCGCCAATGAGGCGGGGTAAAATAGTCCCTCGGGGAGCCGTGGCGGTGGCGTAGGGATCCCCGGTTAGGAGGGACACGTCACAAGATGGTGTCCCGGCGGAGGATAAAAGCTCCGCCCGGGAGCGTGGTGGGTCACGAGCTGGCACCGTAGAAGCCCCGGCGCAAGGATGGCAGAGGCCTCCTCGTGCCACGTCCCCTGATCCTCCTGGCTCCCGTCTCCGAGCAAACTTCCCTCCTTAATCAATACGGGGGAGACCCTTCTGAGCCTGGCCAATTCCTGTTGCTCTTTACCTCCCGCCGATGACCCTTCTGCGCGCTCCCTGCCAGGACAAATACAACAGGGGTTTCCCCACCGTTCTCCTAATTTCTCCACCCTGCTGTTGGGTGCCTGTGTTCTGCAGTGTCCTGGCTTGGCTTCTTTCTCGGGGACGACTGAGCCTTGCCGGGGTGGCTGCCCCGTCTTTGGCCTTGAGGTCCGGGGAGGTTTTCGTCACATAACCCCCCACGCCGTCGTGGGGGAGCTCTGCCTGCCCTTGGTTTATGCCCCTGATCAAAGTGTCTTAAAGGGGCAGCTCACCCAGTGTGACACATACACAACCCTGAACTCCAGCTCAGGCTGTGTGACACCCCTCGGGTCCTGCTCTCCAACTCGGTGTGACAGACACACACACGGAACAAGTGTCAGACACACACACACACATCTGGACTCCGACTCACTATCTGTTCCACACACACATATACACAGTCTGGATTGCAGTCGCTTGGTGTGACACCACACCAACGCCCTAAGTGTCAGACAGACAGACACACACACACACACACGTCTGGACTCCGACTCACTCTGTGTGACACACACGTATATACACAATCTGGATTGCAGTCGCTTGCTGTGACACACACACGCACTCCTGCCTCCACAGCTAGCAGCCCGTTCCCTCCCCCTGAAGGGGCGAGGACTCCTTTCTTCCTCCCCATCCCATCCCATCCCGCCCCCCCCAGCGCCCCTCCGGTTGACGGATGAGCCCACGCCGCTGTCAGGCCGCACTAGAGTGTGGAACAAATTGCCAGCTTCTCTCTCGTCAAGGGCTGGGCCTGCCTAGGGCATGATGGATGAGCCTTGTCTGCCGCTGGGCTAGCAGGGGCACGGCGGGGGCTTTGTTATTGAAAATGCGGTTGCATTGATCTTCTCTCCGTTCTTTCTTCCTTCCAGAGCCTGGCCAAATGGGAAAGTGAGAACAAAATGGTCTGCGAACAAAGGTTGCTGAAGGGGGAAGGGCCCAAGACCGGCTGGTCCCGGGAAATGACCAACGACGGAGAACTCATTCTGGTAGGCGGGCCTCTGCACGCAAAGGGTTAAACGCCCCTCCGCTCCCCGTTGCTGTGAACCCCCTTTGCTTTCTGGCGCAGGGAGGGTTAAGCTCCAGCCCCGAGTGCGAGGGTTGCCCATGGAGTGAATGCCCCTGTCTACACTACAGCCGCACCACTGTTTTGTAACCAGCTTGTGACGCTCCCCTCTGAACGGTGGCCATCGGGTCACCTGTGTTCGTGGGCCGACTGGTGCATTCTGGGACAGCCTGGGCAGCGATCCCATGTGGTGCCCCAGGAGCGAGTGCCCCGGGGCACCGGCATCGCCTGCAGCAATGCATTCTGGGAAGAAGGAGGCCCAACCCAACTGGTTGTACTGGGTGAGGAGCCTGCCTACACTGCAAACCACCAGTATGCTGCTGCACTGGCCAGGGCTTTCCGACAACTCCCCACCCAGAGACTCCATCCCGTGGGTCACGTCAAGCCCAGTGCATGCTGGGACAGAACTCTGGAAGAGGGGCAGGGCCTGACTCCGGTACCTTGCACCTTGTGCAGTGGTTTACACCCACACCCCCCAGCCGGCACCAGTGTAAATGGCTGCCCGGGGTGCAGAGGTGACAGGACATTGTGTGTGCGGGTGGAGGTGGGAGGTAGGGGTGGGGGTTAGTCCATGCTGTGCTGTGCACCCGGGTGGGCAAATGAGCTATTCAAGGCCTCTCCTTTGCCCCAATTCCAGCCCCTTCCGCTTCCCGCTGCAGACAGGCAGAGCTGCTCTGTGCCCCCTTGGGGCCGATCCCCGGCTGCTTCAGAGCCGGATCCGCTGCTTGTCGTGGCATTGCCGGGCTTACACTGCGGTGGGGGGCATTTAGCGGGGCGGGAGTCCAGGCAGATCCCCCAGCGTGACAGGTGTCCAGGCGTCCGACTCCCGTTGCTGTCAGTGGAAGTTAGGAGCCTAGAAACCTTTGAGGCTCTGAACCCACGTGCTTGGCTCGTCTGCTGAGTCAGACAGATTTGTGCGTGGACGGAAGCGGGGTTTGGGCTGGAACCTGACTCTGAGCATGTTGCAGTGTAGACGTATCCTCAGCGCCCCGGCTCTGAGCAGGCGTCTCTGGTGTCTGCTCCCTTCCTTCATTTCCCCTCTTGCTGTTCCAGACCATGACGGCCGACGACGTGGTCTGCACGCGGATCTACGTCAGGGAGTGATACGCCCTGCTGGGCACCGGAGGCACCACTGTGCCGGTACTCCCGGCACCGCCCCCTCCCACTCACCAATTGCAGCCTCTCCGCCGACCTTCAGTAACCACTCCGCCGGACTCCAGAGTATCCCGTTTACATGATGCAGGCCAGCGGCACCGTTCCACTTCATATTCCTCTCTCAGCCGGTCTCCTTCCCTCTCCCCCTGCTTTCCCTACAGCTTCTCTTTGTCCATGCACGGATGGTTTAAGGCAGCCTACAGAGCAATGTGAACTACTCCCAGCCCCTCGTCCAAGTGGGTGACACAGAGGGTCCCTGTGTATCCGCCCCCACCTTGGCTAAGAAAGCTGTCACTCCCAGTGACGGGGGGTTTGGCTGGTTTGCGCCATGATGGGGAAGGGGCCCTCTCTCAGCCAGTTCACGGTGGGCCCTGGAGAATGCTCGCCTTGGTCTGTGCTCCGTTTGGAGATGGCCCTGAGCCAAAGCCCGCTTTCCATCAGCTTCGGTGGGCTTTTGATCAGGCCCATGTGCTGAGCAAACCCGGCAGCCCAAGACTTGCTGGGCAGAGGGCTCTGCTGCTTCCGGCCGATTTTTGGGCCCCTGGAGTATGACCCGGGTTAAGACAACGAGGGCCACTCTGCACTGATTTAGCCAACAGCTGCCGAAATGCTTGGCAGATCTGAGACCCATCTGCATTTCCGGGTGCTGTCTCCCCAAGGCCTGATTCTGGGTTATTCCATTCCTGCATGTGGGGGAATGGGTTCAGGTGGCTTTGCCCTCCTCATATTCTGGTGCTGTGCCCAGCCCACAGTGTAAATTAGAGCAGCCTCAGGGCTGCTCTTCATTGTGCTCTGCCCCCATGGCCTCCTGGCTTTGTAAAATGAACATTATGCCCCGTTTTATGTAACTTACTGCATAGGCTTGTGCACAGGGGTAATTCCCCCGCCCTCTGAGACACCTTCCCCCTCCCCCATCGCATCCCTCTGGACAACAAGAGTTTAAAGTTTCAAGGTGAAAAGTGGAAAGTGCTTTTTTTTAAAAATAACAACAACCTGGCATTGATTTTATTTTATACAGAATATTTTTTCATACTCCCGTAGGAAGAAGCTGTAACCTAGTTGAGACGCATTCCTCTTCCCATGTAGGACCTTGTGCTTTCTCTCCCCTCTCTCGGTAGTGGCAACTTTTTCTGAGTATTTATTTGTTAATATTTTATTAAAAAGGAAACCGCGAACAAGCCCGCCTCGCGCGGGTCTGCGCAGCATTGACTCTTGCCTGGAACACCATGGCCTTCCGACCCCACTCTCTCTAATAAATGGTTGATGAACATATGCCTTGTCCTGGTCATTCCTGGAAATCACGGGGGGTGAAATTCACCAGCTCCGCTAGCCCACTCTCTGAGAGCCTTGATTCCTCTTTACGCAGTTCTGGCAGTATCACGTATGGTGTTAATTTGCTGCTAGTGGGGTGGTGTAATAGGTGCCAAGGAGAACAAAGCCTGTGGAAGTAGATAGGTCAGGATGGGCTGGCCACTCCCAAGGGCTCAAAGGTCTGATCTCCTGTCACCTGCCGAAGCCTAAGCGAGTTTGGATCTCCTGCTCCAGATTCAGGCCTTGCTCAGAGGTGAACTGGAATGGTTGCTCCCGTGATGATGCTGAGTTTGATGCTACTTCACGGCCAGATTGAAGTCAGTGCCGCGGCACCGATTCGCACCAGCTGGGAACCTAGTCTAGCAGCAGTACCAAGGCAGGAGGGAAATGCTCCTGGGAATTGAAAGGATGGGAGGCCCCAGGACAGACCTGCTGAAAGTAACGGGGTGGAATTAAAAGAAGGGAAAGCCTGGGCTGGCTAGCGGGCGGGGGGGAATTCTAAATTTGGGGATAATTTCTGCTTTTTGGCCAGAGATCCTGTCTGGCCGTGAATTCTGTAAAGTTTGTGCTGTGTGCCCAGAGTGCCAGGCGGATCTTAGTGAATCAGCTGGGTCCCGAGAATTTGGGGACAGCCCCCACAGGTGCTCTAAGCAGCGGTTTCGGTTTAAAGGGGATTTTTCCAGGCACAGGTCAAACAGGAGCTGAGACCTCTTGGAAACCAGAGTGCCTGCGAATTGGGCCGTCAGATTAGGGACTGGGGCAGGATTCTCCTGTCCTCTCCCCAGTGCTGCCGGGGGGCTTTTGCTTTGTCCTGTTCAGAGGCCGGCAGCAGCGGTCACCGCTGGGTCTGGGTTTGGATTCCAAAGCTCCCAACGCCCTGCCTCGGTTGCCAACCCTCCAGGATTGCCCAGGAGGCTCCAAGAATTAAAGATCATAGAATCATAGAATATCAGGGTTGGAAGGGACCTTAGGAGGTCATCTAGTCCAACCCCCTGCTCAAAGCAGGACCAATCCCCAATTTTTGCCCCAGATCCCCAAATGGCCCCCTCAAGGATTGAATTCACAACCCTGGGTTTAGCAGGCCAATGCTCAAACCACTGAGCTATCCCTCCCCCCTTTGATTAATCTTTAATTAATCTTTAATGAAAGATGTGATGAAACCTCCAGGAATAGGTCCAGCCAAACTTGGCAACTCCCTCCCTCCTTCCCCGAGGCCTTCCAGGTCTTCAGGCTTGTGGGTTTTTCAGGCCCAATCAGGTGAAACAATAACGCGACCTCCTCGCTCCAGATCAGAGTGGGGAGGGTGGTGCGTATGCCCCCTTTAAACCCTGTGGAATCCAGCTCCCGAGGCATCATCTTCCTGACCCTCCAGTCTCTCTCCCGCTGCTGCTTTGTCAGGGGTTTGCCCTTTGCTCTCGCTGGGGCTCGTCCCGCATTTGCACTCTCCCCTTCGGAAGCGGCCCCTGAAATAATTAAACCATTTGTCACGGTGGGAATCGCTTTCCTTTTTGAAAGGCTGGTTGCCTGCCTGTGCCTTCCCCCCACCTCCGCCCGCCCTGCCAGGGCTTCTGCAAAGCCTCCGGCCTGGGCTTTCTTTGCCCCAGTGCCCCTAGGGGATTGCATTCCACTTTTCCTCGCTGTGGGAGGGAGCTAGGGAGGAGATTTAATTCCCAGCGCACGGAGAGGCTGCAGAGTCCAAGCTCTGGAGGGCTCAGTGCCCCTGAAGAGTCAGCTAACGCCCTCCTGGAGCAGCTTGACCTCATCCCGGGCTGGCTCTTAATAACATCTGCAAAGCCAAACGGGGAGCACAGGTCTCTGCCAGACACAGGAGATCAAGGCCGGTGCGTGCGAGGGCATGCTGCATGGAGGACGCCATTTTGAAAAGCACCTCGCCCCCCCATAGAAAAACCATAGAAAAACAGGACAGTCTGGCTCACAACCGGACGAGCAGCCTGCCGGCTCAAGAGTTCCCGTTGTACCGTCGTCCCTGCTGCCAAGCGGCAGCTGGTCTGTGGGGAGGGCAGCCTTGCATCTTCATTTCTTCTTGGAGAAGTTAATGATGCAGAATCTGGGGATCTGCTTAGTGAAACGTGCTTGTTCAGACTTTATATCCTAGCCCTGGAAGAGAGGTGGCCGCAAACGGCACTCGGGCAATCCCTTCTTTCAGAAATCTCACCCCGGGGAGCAACTCTGCACCCCAAAACTGACTCTAATTAGAGCAATGAAGGCAGAGCACAAACTCCCTTGCCACGTGGAAGAACTGCCCCTAGAAGAAACTGCATCACAGAATTAACCCCAATGCAGGGTTTCTTCCAAGACTAAAAACTTGCTCATACACCCGCCAAGAAAATGAACTTGTAAGACTATGTGAAACAGCGCCACCTGGTGACACCCCCCCATAACAAATCCTTATCACAGCTCAGCCCTGGGAGTTCTCTGTCTCCAGGGCCAATCGAACCAAAACGGTGGATCCAGTCACCCTCTTCCTCCACATGCTGGGGAAGCTTTCGTGATAGAAACATTGCGATTTCAGGCCCGTTTCAAGTAAAGGCATTGTAGATTTATGTCGGGGGAGATGGGGAGCTGAGGGCTCTGTGGGTTCTGTGGCTTGGTGATTCTGCCTTAATAAAATGTACTTAGCTCAGAGCAGGGAGGGAATGGCCGTGCATAATTGCATCAGTCTTCTTGTTGTCTTTGCACAGAGGCATGTTTAGTTAGATCAAAGCCAGATTATGCCAGAGACACTGGATGAGAACAAAGAACCAGCCCTTGAAAGATTACATCAGGGAGGTTCTCCCGGCTCCCAGGGTGTGTGCCAGATGCACTTTCCCTGAACATAAAGCCTAGAGATGATTTCCTGACTGCGTTGTCCTGACAGGAGGAGGGAATGGGTGCAAGGACTGGGAGCCAGGACACCTAGGTTCTTTTCCCGGGTCTGGGAGGGTTGTGTTGCATAGTAGTTAGAGCAGTGGGGACTTCCCAGCCAGGACATCTGGTTTTTGTTTTGTTCCTGCCGCCCCACCAGATCTGGGTTGGGAGCATGATCTAAATATTTGTTAGACCGGGCAGGCTGAGGAATTAGGAGGATGGATGTGATCTATTCGCAGCTCTGGAAGGGGAGTATGGTCTAGTGGTTGGCAAGGGGCTGGAGTGGGGGGAATTGCTGGGTCCTAGTCCCTTCTCTTTGTTGTCCTGGGCATGTTCCTCTTTGTGCCTGTGTTTAGTGGGACAGGGGGTATCCTCGTAGCTGGTAGGGGTGTAATTAATGTAGAGGAAAGAACTTTGAGATCTTCAGATGAAACAAGCCGGAGAAGCGAATAACGACAATAGCTATTCCTGAAATGCTCACGAAAAGTTACCCTCGGGCAAGCGCTTGGTATATGTTAAATGTAGGGTCTGATTCAGATCTTATTTACCCCCGAGAGACCCCACTGACTTCAACATGGCTCCACTGTAGCTGAACTCAGCCTGTAAAGTTAACTCCAGCGTCTCGGGACTCCAGGGTTGTATAAGGGGGCTATTGGATTGGGATGTGGCTTGCTATATGAATTGTTCTTACTAGGCTCATTTGAAGGCTAATGAACTGGACAGCTGGAAGCAAATAAGACTCCCCTCCTGATTCTTCTGGGGGCTTCTGGGCAAGGGTACTGGAACCTTTGTAGAAGTGGGGGGCCAAGGCCAAAGCATCTCCTCCCTCTCTGCGGTTGGCTGCTCTGGCGATGAGCCAGCTGCCCTCTCTTCTGACACCACACCAGCCCCTGGTGGGCGGAAGGTGTAATTGCAATGCCTCCCTGGCAGAATTTATTATTCTGTGGGGGAACAAAAATCTGCGGGGACACGAATTCTGCGCTTACGTTTCTTTTGTTAAAAAGTGTGTGTGTGTGGGGGGGGGGCGGGGTTGGGAATTGGCTCCTGGTTCCGGTGCTGGTGCTTCTGGGTAATGGAGAATGCACTGAGCAGGGGCCCCGAAGGCTTATGGGTAACAGACAGTGTGGCGCTGGGTCTGGGCAGGAGCAGGTTTGGGTCTGTGGGTTTCTGTTGCAAGGCATGACTTTGAAATGAGTCTGTGCTGCCGGGTGCTGCTGAGCCCCGGGGAGGAGCTGAGCGAGAGGATGTTTCTGCTCTGGGGGTAGAGTTAATCCGAAACCACAGGGCCTGATTTGGCTCTGACTTACACGGGTGTTAATCAGGTGCCTCTCTGGTGACTCCAGGATTTTACTCTGGGGATGCAGGGCCCTGATCCAAAACCCACTGAAGTTGATGGAGTGACGCCTGTTGTGTCTCCTTCAGTGTGGGGAAAATCAGGCCCGCAGTACATGTGCACGGGGTGTAAATTAGTGGCCATAGGCTTGTCTGAGGGATGGCCAGACCTCTGACGCATATTTTTTCAGGGCCCATGCAAGACAGAAAAGCACCGCCAGCCCCTGCCCAAGTCGGGTTTCTCTGCTAACGCGGGTGCGTCGCTGGACTGTGCGCTGTAATTTTGCCGTCAGCCTCGGCACTGAGATCACTGCAGTCTGGTACACAAAAGAGAATTCCTCCTCCAGGGTTGTGTATTGTGTTCATACCGGCTGGGAGCGGAACCATTTGGAAAGGGGAGGTTGTCAGAATGCATTTCCCTGACACACAGCACGGGGACACTGGAGCCAGCCTGTGACGCACACGCCTGCATGGGTCAGAAACTTTTCGCGAGCCCGTCTGTCTTTTGTTGGGGCCATTGAGAATAGACTCAAGAACCAGGGGACCGAGAGCAGCTAGAAGAGATGGTCTCGTTGTGGTTAAGGCATGGTGATCTACATCTACGTTCAAATAAGGGGCCGTTATAAAGACCGTGATCAGTTCTCCATGCCCACTAAAGGTAGAACAAGAAGCAATGGTCTTCATCTGCAGCAGGGGTGATTTCAGTTAGTTGTTATAGGAAAAACTTTCTAACTGTAACTCCCCATGTCGCTCTAAGTCAGAGGAGTTTAGCTCTGGAAGAGGCACCCAAGGGGGTGTGTGGGATCCCAATCAGTGGATGTTTTTAAGAACAGAGTTGAACAAACACCCCTTGGTTTTCTTGGCCCTGCCTCTGTTTCTGTGATTCTAAGCAACAGAGCTGCCTCCTAAGAGTAAAGGAGCTTCCAGCTACCCATGCCCCCTCCCCGGCCCTCCTGTCCTGGGTCTCTAGTCCCTACGGGTGGGGGAGCGCCTCCCTTTATGGCAACAAAGGGTTTTTCACATGGGGCGAACTGGGCCTTTCAGTGAATCTGAATCTAATCTCCCTCCGGTGACCTTAGACCCACAGCAGCCTGGGGAGACAGAGTCCCGCTGTCCCGGCCCTGAGAGAGGGAGGGAGAAAGGGGCAACGGGGCCCCTCCACGCCCCCTTTCATCCCTCCCAGACAAAGCCCGGCCAGCCGTTATCTCCCGCCTTGGTGGGAATGGTTTTCAGCAGCCCCTTTTCTCCCAGGCGCCTGTGTCAGAGGACCTGCCCCCCTGTGCCCCCGGCCTGGTCCATCATTGCTTTGTGTGACGCTTACCGAGTGCCATTTTAATTAACTTTCTCTCTGAAATTGATTGATCGCTGTGTCCCATGTGGCTGGAGGGAGGCTGTAATATGGGGATCCACCATCAGGCAGTTCTCCGAACCTGTATATTCTCTGCGGGAGGTAGCTGGACGCAACCCCTCTCTCTCTTACCCCCGGGGCTGAATGCTGATCTCTTGCGCCTCCCCCAACTTCCTCTAGGTCCCCCCCCTCGCCTGATGCATGGGGAGGGATGGACGCCCTTTAAGGGGTGACCCCGTTGTTTTGGAACCACATGGCTCCACTTTCAATACATATACTCTGCAGGCATGGCCGGCGCTCACACTAGGCGACCCTAGGCAGTCAGCTAGGGCACCAGGATTTGGGGTGCAGCGGGCGGCTGCTTCCCGGCTCTGCGGCAGAGCTGGGAGCTGGGAGCTGGTCGGTGGGCGGCTCACCGTGGCTGCCTCCTGCCTCCTGGCTCCGCGGCTGAGCCGGGAGCTGGGGAGGCACCACAGGTGGGGGGCGGGAGGCTGCCACAGCCTGCGGGGGTGTGGGGAGCCACCGCTGGGGTGGGGAGCTGGCTGCCGCGGGGGGAGGGGGGGGACACGTTAGTTTGGGGGGGGCGCACAGGGCTGGTGCAAGGAAGTTTTGCCTAGGGCGCGAAACTTCCTTGCACAGGCCCTGTCTGCAGGTCCCCATCCCAGTCCCCTCTTTCAGCCCAGCTCCTCGCCCACTCAGGAACTAGCTAACATCCCAGGGCTCTGAAACTCTCCCCTCTCTGCAAGTGAACGATCCCCTGTCTCTCTCTCCTCATTAACCTGGGGAAGGCGCTGCCCTCCCGCCGGAAGCGCAAATCGGCTTGAAATAAGCCCTGTCTGGCATGTCGCTTGCGAGGGGTGGGGGAACTGTCCTGTAAACATCCATCCCCAAATCGCAAGCCACCCCTCCTTAATGAGCTGGTCACCTGTTAGCAGGGTCTGCTTAAAGAGACGGCTTCCCTGGTGGGTGCTATCTGGCTAGTAATGTTGGCCTAAGAACTGGCTGCCGTGCGAAAGCTGCCTAAGAGACAGCACCTGCTGAGTAGCTGATGGAAAAATGGCTTACACCTCAGTTTGCTCCTGGGAAAGCAAACTAGTTGCCCCACTTAGCAGTGAGTTAACTAATTTAACCTTGCAGTCCCCCCCTCCCCCCATGGTATAGCTGGGTATTATCCTAATTTTACAGAGGAGGGAAACTGAGGCACAGGGTGATGCTACAATTTGCCCCCAAGGGCACCCAGCAAGGGCAGTGGCCGAGCCAGGAATAGACTACAGGAGTCCTGACTCCCAGCCCTTTACTCTAAACACGTAGGCTACATTTCTTCCCAAACTTTAGATTGGAACCAGGTGTCCTGACTGGCTAAGCACTCCTGGGTTCCCTTCCCAGCTCTGAGCAGTGCCATGATGAAAATGTGATGCCTAGAACGCCTTTGGATCCTCTTTCAAGGTGCTTGCTGGAACTGAGCCTCGGCGGATCACTGAGAGCCTGTGTTCAGGGTGCCGGACGCCTGGGTCCCTTCTCCAACGCTGCATTGCGACGTTAATGAAATGCCCCCAAACCAGATCACTACGGTCACAGGGATCTGGCCTAGCACCTGTGACCTGAACGCCTGGGTTCGCTTCCCAGCCCAGCATCGATGTGGCGTCCTTCTCTGGCGCTGCTCTCCCTTGCTGTCTTTGAGCCGGTGAAAAGTGGGGGCAGATGGTGTCCAGGAGAATAATGCCCCCCCCCAGCATGTGTCCATTGCGAAGCTGGGCCGTGTCCCTGTTCGGCAGCGTGGCAAAAGGCCTGGGCGCGGAACTCGGGCGCGAGTCGCTCCCGTCCTCCAGGTTGGCATGCCGAGGTGGGCTAACGAGACACGAACGTAGCCGGGCGGCGGATGGCCGGGGAAGGAGGGGGCCTCGTCAGGTTGCTGGGGAATTTGATCTGCAAAGGGCCCCCCGCTCTTGTGGCTCGTGATGTTCACGCATGGCCGGACCCGGGGAATTTCCAACCTGTGAGCGGGGGATGAGCCGGGCTGGTGATGGCGGGGGAGGGGGCGAGCTGGAGCCGGAGCAAGCCCAGGGTTGCAAAAAAACTGCGTCCGCCTCTCTCCCCAGCCTGACACATGCGCGTGCACACGGGGCACAATGCACAGGATGTGTGCAACACACACACCGCACCCAGGCACACCCAGAGAGAGAGAGAGACGCCAACACACATGTGGCCAATACGGCTGGACAGACACACTGCACAAAAATGTGTGTGTATATATACACAGCCACAACATACACACCCAGCCTCACGCAACAAAATACACAGCCCATCTCACACACACACACACGCATGCTACACGAGGTGGGGGATCTGAGAGACGGCCTGGGCCAGATCCCCAGCTGGTGTGAACCCACCTAGCTCCATGGAATCAGAGCCAGATCCACAGCCGGTGTCAATCGATGTCAATGGACCCGATCCCCAGCAGGGGTCGCTCCACTGAAGTTGGTCGAGCCCTGTGGCTATATACCCCCTCCTGAAGGACCTGACCCAAAATCTCTATCTATTTGACAGGGAAGCCCAAACCCGCCCGCCTCCAGGACCGGGATCGGGATGTGGGTTTGGATCTGGTTCTCGTGCAGTCCTGGGTCCTGGTGCACGGCGCGTGGAAAACCCCACCGGATCAGCGCTCCTCGGCACTGGGGTAGGGGGACAGCATGAGGGGCAGGGTGCCATGACTTGGATCCAGGCTCTCCCTCCAGTGTGTGTGTGTGAGATCTTCTCTTCTTGGCTCCAGACTAGCTTGTTTCTATATGCGTCTCTCATAGAGATGGAAGGACCTTGAAAGGTCATCAAGTCCAGTCCCCTGCCTTCACTAGCAAGACCAAGTACTGTCCCCTGACAGATTTTTGCCCCAGATCCCTAAATGGTCCCCTCAAGGATTGAACTCACAACCCTGGGTTTAGCAGGTCAATGCTCAAACCACTGAGCTATCCCTCCCTCCAGGCAGCTCTGCCCAGATTTGCTCTGTGAAGGGCCGTTGTGATCAACGCTCAGGACAGCGTCAAACGTGAGCCTGGCCCTTCGTGCCATGTGAGCTGGGCTCCTGCCGGCTGCTCCGTTCCCCTCTACCCCTGTGTAGCGTGATCCTGGCTGGGATTTCCCTGCAGAGATGGGAACGCTATTTATTTCACTCCCCCATCGCCCGTCTCTAGCCATCCCCACATCTGGCAAATGGCTCAAGGTTCTGTAGCCGGTTGACACTGGGCAGATCAGAGCGAGGAACAGAATGGAGCTGGGTTCCTCGCACCTTCATGCCACGGTGCCTTCTCCCCGCGTTCACTCAGTAGCTGGTTGCTGCTGGACTCGTTTGCCTGCTTGTGCCTTGACCTCGAGTGGAGCACCCGAGAGCAGGTGACGCCAGCTAGGAGTGGCAGGGAAGGGTGTGCCAGGAAGGAGTGGTGCGAAGCATGGGACCTGGCGTTGTGAAACGGCATCGTGGAAAAACAAGTTCAGTCCTTTAGGCTGGCACCCACTGGTTTGGTTTTGGGCTCCTGCCACAGTGGGAGCTGGGCTGAGACCCGCGGAACTCGTTTCATGTCGGCCCCCGAAGATCGTGCCGTGCTCTGGGCACACACGGGCTGAGCTGGATTTGAACCCAGGGAAAGGCTCTGGCACCCGCTCCCACCTCCTCCCGGCCTTCCAAGGACAAGGGTCTCAGCCCCTTGCCAGATCAGGGTGTCAAGTCAAGCCCAGGCCATGCTGGTTCAGTATGTTCCCGTTGCTTTTGTGGGACGAAGCGGGCCGATTTGGGTGGAGATCCCTCGTCCCCACCGTCTGCATGTCAGCTGCTCTGCTGAGCCTGTCGGCCCATTCCAATCTCTCTCTTTCTCTCTCTCTCACCCCTGTGTCAGCCTTCCTGAAATACCCGGGAGCTGCCTGTCTGATTCAGCAGCATAGGCCCGGGCCGGCTCGCTGGGCAGTTAAATGGGGAAAGTGTCTCATGGCTCATGACCTTACAGGCTGTGGAGAGAGGTATTTGTGACATTCGCTCCATTTAGAGAAGGAGACACTTCCCTGCTCCGCAGTGTTCCCCTTCCAGAGACACCGGCCCTAGGGTGACCAGACAGCAAGTGTGAAAAATCGGGACAGGGGCTGAGGGGTAATAGGAGCCTATATAAGAAAAAGACCCAAAAATCGGGACTGTCCCTATAAAATCGGGACATCTGGTCACCCTAATCGGCCCATGTTGCTAAACAGCACAAGAGAGAGATGGCAAACCGAAAATTCTAGCCTAGCCTTCATAGGAGTGTGGTAGGAGGGCTAGGTTGGTGTGAATTGTCTGCCTTTCTCTCTCTCCTTTCCATCCACAGTCTCATCTCTCTCTCTCTCTCCTCCGGAGAATTTTTTGTTCAAAACGTTTTTTTCAATGAAAAATGGCTTTTTCATCAGCATGGACGTTTGTTTCCCCAGGGACACGTCCCTTTTCAGCCAAAGTTCTTGGGTTTTTGGCAAGATTGGCAAATGTCTGGTTTTGATTCCGGCCAAGAATACTGAGACCGGACACATTTCTGCCCCCACCTGAAAACGTTCTGGTTTTGGAAGACACCTTTCATTTTCCAGGCGCCAAAACCCGAAAATGTCTGAAGCTTTCATTTCGCCCCAGAAACCTGGAAACGTTGGAAGAACGTGTTTGATGGAAATGACATCTTTGCTGTGGGGACAAAAAAACTTTACTAAGCTCTGCTCTGCTCTCAATCCCTTTAATCTTCAGTAATCTAGCCATCCGCCCATCCTGTGGGGGTATCTCTCTGTCTAGCTAGGATGGTTTTACACAATCATCCACTACTGTAGCATCTTAACATCTTCCATGTAAAATTAATGGCAATAGCGAAATCCTGAACCTAATGAACTTCATGGCGTCTCTGTCCTTTTGTCCCTTTTGGGGTCAAAACTTTGGATGCATTTGGCTAGCACTTCCTGCTGGTTGCAACGCTACCGCTCCAGCCTACTGTATCTGTGGGTATCTAGCTCCCCGTCTGTGAACCGTAGAAATGGGTCTGTCCGTCTACGGTCTGAAGTGCCCAGAGTTTGGGGCGGGTTAGCTTTGGAGTTATGGGGTCAGGTCCCCAAAGATATTTCGGTGCATAACTCCTATAGGTTTCAACAGGAGTTAGGTGCCTACATATTGTTTAGGGTCTGGGCCCCTAGAGACTGGGGTCGAACACAAGGTGGAGACCCAGCCCACCGGTCCTGGGTCATCTGAACCAGAAGTCTGTGTGGTATCATCAGCCCCACTTCATAGCTGGGGCAGTTGAAAGGGGAAATAACACACCCGAGGGCACAAATGGAGTCAGGAGCAGAGCTGGGACATTCACCCAGGTCTCCTGTTGCCCAGCTCAGTGCTTTGACCCCAAGACCAGCCTTGTGGGCGCTGTCCTATGGCTCCAAGCCCCAGGCTGGCTCTGCCAAAGCTCGCCCCAGCTCCAGCCCTGTGTCCCTGGTGCCCTGTCTCTGCCGAGCGGCGGGGCGACTCGGATTCCAGGCCACGGTTCTCGGGGGAGGCCTTGGAGGCCCCCAGGAGAATGACACCCCTGGAGCTCCAGAGAGCCGGGACAGCTGCCAAATTGCACAGCCAGTCCCTCCCCCACTGCCTAATTTCAGTCCCTCCCCCACTGCCTAATTATAGGGGTTGGCTGACAAGGAGGTGTGTAGGAGATGTCAGGGGGTCCTGCATGGGAGGGCTTGTTCCCTGGCATCTCAGAACCGGACAACTGGGGATGGGTCACTAGAGCCTGGTTTGGCTGAGGGCTTCTTTCTTTGGGGGACTCTCACCCCCATCCCCATGGCGGCCAGGCTAAACCCCTGAAGGCTTTGCCGTGCCAGCTGGGGGAAGGGCTTAGGGCTGGGCCTAGGGGAGTGGGGTGCCCACGTCAATGGGAACTGGGTGCCTCACTCCCTTAGGTAAAAATGCCCAGCCTTGGTCTGGGGAAGGCTCCAAATGCAGGGTCTGCACAGACCACAGGCCTTTGCGCCCCGAGTCGCTGTGGCCCGAGAGGCGGTGAACAATGGCTGTGCCGAGGAGCGCCGTTAGGTTGGCCTTTTCCAGCAGGCCCGTCTGCTAGCTGGCCCTGTAAATCTGGGGCCGGCCCTATTGCTCCAGTGGGAGGAGCCTGCTGACTCCCCTGGGGCTCCTCCCTTCCCCGTGATCTTGGGGCGGTGGCGCCCAAGGGGGTCCTGGGCCACCTCCCTGCGCACCGGGGGAGCCGCTGAGCCAGGCCGGGTGTGGCAAGAGGCTCGGGGTGACGGCGGGGGAGGCGTCCCAAGCCATGCTGTTGCGACACCTTGTAATCTGAGCCCCGGGGCCGGGCCGGGCCGGCGTGACTCAAGGTGCCTCCCTGACCGAGGGCGTTCTGGAGAGAGCTCGCCGATGACAAAGCCTCTGCCCTGAGGAGCCTGCAGCCTGGCACGGCTGAGGATGGGCCAGGCGGGTCGATAGTTTAGTGGGGGGACGCGTGACTAGAACCCAGGAGCCGAGCGCGGCCACGTTCCCATGAGCGGGGGCCTCTCTCTGACGGCTCCCTCTCTCAGCCCCTCTCCCTTTGTCCTGCCAGTCACGCCGTCTGCCCAGGAATGGGGCCGGCATTCCTGCAAGGGGCTGCGAGCGGCTCGCGACCCTGCCGAAGGGCCCACGGTTCGGTTTTCCCCAGGCATTCTGGGGACAGCCAGAGAATCCAAACGCAGCCGCTGGCCCCGCAGCCTGGATGGGGACCAAAGGCTGAGAGAGGCCCCCGCTCATGGGAACGTGGCCGCGCTCGGCTCCTGGGTTCTAGCCGAGCCTGGATGGGGACCAAAGGCAGTCTAAGCAGCAATCCGGATACTGGCCGGGGAAACCTATCAACCAAATGGCTGGTGTCAATCCCTGGGAGGAAAAGGTGGCAAGGACAAAGGAAAGACCTCTTCACCCAATGGGCGATTGGCCTGGGGAACTCATGGCCACTGGATGGGGTTGAGGCAAAGAACGTAACCAGGTTTAAAAGAGGAACAGGGCATTTACGCGGATATCAAGGCTATCCAGATGTATAATTCAGGATGCCACCATTGTAGAAGGGATATTGAATTTCTTGTGTCAGGCTTAAACTGAGCTCTGCTAGAGATCAGCATGAGACTTGGGGTGCAGATTAGCCCCACCTTGAAACTGTGGGATTCTCACGCCTTCCGCGGGCCCTGCCGCCTGGGAGACCGGATACCAGATTAGCTGGCCCACGGGCCCGATCCCGTCTGGCGATTCACTCACCAGAATTTCACTCATTCCCCAGTGCCGGCTGTAGCCCTGCTTCCTGCTGGCTAAGATCCAAACCTTCCCCTTCCAGCAGCACTGGGACCAGTGACCCCGCTGCAGCCAGGGTAGACACGCTCCGGACACATCGGGCGGGTGTGGGTGTGTTTGGTTTTTTAATGAGCTGGTCATGTGCGTTTTACGAGGGGGGTGTTTCTGAGCGTGTGGGGCTGGGGTGAATTAAAAGCAGGCACTGGACAGGTGATGTCTCCGTGTAGCCAGCACTCAGTGGGGGACACGTCCTATGCACGCTGCCCCCCCCCCACCATGGGGGCTTGGTAAGAATCCTCTCGGCTACTGGTTTCTGGCATGGTGTCGGCTAGGATCTGGGCAGAACCCTGATCCTGGTCTCCCCTCCCTGCCCCAAAGTCCTAGCTTGTAAACTCAGCCGAATCCCAGGGGTGCCCACATCGGGGGTGGGTGGGACCCGGATCTGGGTTTGGGCTCTGACCCCCTCATTCGGTTCAGATCTCAGAGCCACCGCTGAGAACGACGGTGAGCCTGGGACCAGCTCCAATCTCTCCCCAGCTGAGAACGACAGACTCATTACATGCCTGCATCACTCCTGTCCAGCCTTCTGGTGCCAGCTGGGTTCCCCCCCCCCAAGCTGAGAACGTGAGATTCGCACAACCTCATGAAGAAACTTACACCTCATAGAATCTCAGGGGTGGAAGGGACCTCAGGAGGTCATCTAGTCTAACCCCCAAACCTGTAGCCCCCAAGGGGGGAAAGGCCACCCCCAAAGTAGCCTTGTGCGGCCTGACTTCAGCCCCTCTTCCCATGGTCACTTGGCTCATAACCACTTATGTGTTGCCTTCCACCCCCCCCCCCAAGAGACATGATGGGCAGAGATGTTCCCCCCGCCCCCCCAGCCTATGGTGCCTGAACTCGGCTGGCAGCAGAGGGGTGACCCCGCTGTGCGGTGCTTGGCCAGCGGCGTGATCAGCCAGGGCACAGCGGGGGGGCTGAGCCAGCGAGGAAGGGCGCGCCTGTGGGTCGCCCGGAGGCTGAGCCTGCTTGCTGGGAGAAAGCGAAGCGGGTTCCCCGGGGCGCAGCGGCAGCAGGAGGAGCTGGCATCCGACCCCAGCACTGGGCCAAAGCGGGACAGCACAGGTCAGTGCTTACAGCAGGGGCGGCCAGGGAGCCAGGACGCCTGGGTTCCATTCCTGACTCTGGACGGGTCATGGCGGGGTCTCATGGGTTAGAGCAGGTGGGTGAGGGGCTGGGAGCCAGGACTCCTGGGTTCCATTCCTGACGCTGGACGGGTCGTGGCGGGGTCTCATTGGTTAGAGCAGGTGGGTGTGGGGGTTGGGAGCCAGGACTCCTGGGTTCCATGCCCAGCTCTCACAACGTGGGCCCCGACTCCCCTCCCAGACTGGAGACAGGAACCCAGGAATCCTGTTGCTGAGTCATCTCCTGTAATCATCAGACACCAGTTCCCTCCCCCACCCCGGAGAACTAGGAATAGAACCCAGGAGTCCTGCCCTACCCCCCCCTCCCCATCTCAGTCTCCCCCACAGCCCAGGGAGGGGAATGGCCCAAACTGGTCTTTCTCTTGCTCCCTTTCTTCCCCGTGAGCCCTGGCACTTGGCCAGCATTGTTCTCCTACTGCAAGGAGGGAAATTGGGAGAACGTGGTTTATTCTCCTCCCCCCGCCCCGCTGCCGCCTTCTCCCCCCAAGTGTCTGGTGTCAATCACTGTCCCTAGCAGCCCGCTGGGCGCAGCCTCCCACTCCCTAGCTCTTGCTAAATTGAGGGAGCGAATCGCTGCAACCCCACAGCTGCTGTTCCAGTCCTGCCCCCCGCTTCAATCCCAGCCAGCCCTGCTAATCCAGGCCTGCCCCCCCCCGCCCCACCCCCTGAACCCAATTTACAGCTGCCCCCCCACCCGGCTAATTTCCAGCCCTGGGGCTCACCCCCCCAGCTCTGCCAATGCCCCCCAATTCTGAGCCTCAGCCCCCGAACCTCCCCCCCGCTATTCCAGCCCTGGGGCTCACCCCCCCCAGCTCTTCCAATGCCCCCCAATTCTAATCCTCAGCCCCCGAACCTCCCCCCCGCTATTCCAGCCCTGGGGCTCACCCCCCCCAGCTCTTCCAATGCCCCCCAATTCTAATCCTCAGCCCCCAAACCCTCCAGCTATTCCAGCCCTGGGGCTCACCCCCCCAGCTCTTCCAATGCCCCCCAATTCTAATCCTCAGCCCCCAAACCCTCCAGCTATTCCAGTCCTGCCCTCCCTGCACCCCCAATATCCTTTAACCCCATCCAATAGCGCCCTTGGCCCTGGCCCCATGCATCTGCTGCCCCCCCTCAATCCCGACCCTGCAGCCACCTCCTCCACTCCACCCGTCCCGGCCTCCCACAGCGCTGCCCCCGCCGGCCCCTGGCGCTGTATATAGAGCCCAGCGCTCAGCCAGGCACCGCGCACAGAGCCATCAGTCAGCGCCGGGCCCAGCGCTGACAGCGCCCGCTGGGAGGGGTCACACAGAGCTGGGGGGGCGAGTCGCTGGGTGACCTTCTATTCCCGGCCTGGTATGCGGCCGTGGGGGGCAGCCCCTGTTATTTATAACCCCCTCCACACACACACACACATACATACACGCCCCGGGGATGCTCAGCCTGCATGGGAAGCCAAGCAGAATTCCCGGGGCCCCAGCGTGGCTCATTGATTACATGCACAGACCAGACCGCCGGGCGCGGAGCGTGGCTGCGGGTAGGGAACGGGCTGGGAACATGAGCCCGGTGTGTCCTTCGTGGGCCCGGCTTGCCGCTCTGCCCCGCCGCACTCGCTAACGTCCCGGCCGCCCAGCTCCGGGTGGGGCTTTGCACGGGTCACGGGCGCGCTGTCGAGCAGAGCGGGGCGGCGCCCAGCCGGTTCTGCCGGTGCCACTCAACCCCCGACGTCCCCACCTGCGCCCACCCTGCTAGGCTAGTCCTGGGCGCCAATCACTACCCTGCAATCTGGACCCACAGCCCCCCCCCACATCCCCTCCCCCACAGCCTGGTGTCCCCCCACAGCGCTGTACCCGCCCCCCCTTCGCCACGCCAATCCAAAAGCCCTGCTCACTAGAGCTCGCCGGACAATTGGAGAACTCCAGCCGGCAAACCCCTTTCACCCCCCAGTTGACGAGTCCAGGGCTGGGCTAGGTCGATTTGGTCACCCCACATAGGGGCCTGGCAGCATGCAAAACACCCCACACATGCACGGGGGGGGGAAACACCCCACACATGCACGGGGGGGTGGGTGGGTTATCCCAATGCATGTGTCCAACGCATTGTTCTCCCCCCCAGGGGCTTAGCCAGTGCATGGCTGCAAAACACCACCCTGCAGAGGCAACTATTGGGGTGCATGCATGCCCACGGGGCCCCCCTAAGGGAAGGAGTGGGAGCAGCATGATGCTGCATGAAAGCGATTCTCAGGGTTCCTCCCCCCCCCCCCCCAAACCAGGGCTCAGGAAGGGTTGGGGGCTTGTGACCATGGCTGCGGACTGCCCAGCACGGCTCCCCCCCCCAGGATCTGTGAGTCTTGCAGTCCCTGGCCCCAGCTCCCTGCTAAAACCCCTCACTCAATCCCAGTCCCGCCTGAAAACCGAGGGGGCCCAAATGCCCAGCCCTGGGTGCCACCGCGTGGCGGCTTCGCTGAGGCAATGCTGCCCTCTGGTGGCTGTGGGTGGCCAAGCACCGGCTGCTGCAGCTTTCCTGTATGGACGCCTGCGTTCCATGCCACTGATTTACGGGGCGGCCTAAGGGCGGGGGGTGTGTGCCTCAGTTTCCCCATCTGTGAACCGAGGCGAATGGCACGGACTCATTTCCCAGAGGGGCGTAGACATGACTGACTCATATTCCTCGTCCCGAGCCGGGCGCTGCTGGAGGCGGGCGGGCCGCATTAGTTAATTAGCTGCAAAATAACGAAGATGACGAAGACTAACACAACCCTATTGTGCCCGCGGCGGGGCTGCCCCGTGACGGCTTAATACGCAGGTTAATTGGTTGACTCGAGGGGGTTTCAATCAACAAGGCTGTTGGGTACCGAAGAGGAAGGGGACACAGGGGCTGTAGACAAGACTCATAGACTTTAAAGTCAGAAGGGACCATTATGATCATCTAGTCTGACCTCCTGCATAACACAGGCCACAGACTCTCACCCATCCACTCCTGCAATAATCCTCTCACCTATGTCTCAGCTACTGAAGTCCTCAAATCCTGGTTTAAAGACTTCAAGATGCAGAGAATCCTCCAGCAAGTGCCCCGTGCCCCATGCTGCAGAGGAAGGTGAAAAACCTCCAGGGCCTCTGCCAATCTGCCCTGGAGGAAAATTCCTTCCCAACCCCAAATATGGCGATCAGCTGAACCCTGAGCATGTGGGTGAGACTCACCAGCCAGACACCCAGAAACCCTGGAGGGTTGCTACAGGACAATGGGTGACTCTGGGGGGTGGGGGGGGGGAGGCAAGTAACTGCCCATTGAGGTCCCTGAACTGGGGTTTGAGTAGCAGGGCCCCGAGTCTGCGAACGGAGAGCACAGAGAACGCTGGCTGGGTAAAAAGTGGGACACTCCCTCTAAGGTAGGCGGCCATTTCTGGGGAGCGGTGACTGACACAGGCCCCCATTGTTAGGGGGCTGAAGGAGTTAGGTGAGTTCACCGGGGCCAGCATCAGGAGGGTGAGGAAGCTTATAGGTCAGCTAGACTGTTTATGGCTTTAAAATGCTTTCCCTCTGCGGCTTTGCTCCTTCCACGAAGCTGAAACGACACTTTGGCTCAAGCCGGTTTGCTCAGGCTGCTCCCCGGAGAGCAGAATCCGCTGAGACCTGCCCGGTAAGCACGGCTGAGCGAGGTAAAGGTACCGGGCCTGACGCCTGAGAGAGACCAGAGGCGTAGCCAGTCCTGTAACCGTGACTCCTCTGTCACCGGTTTTGGACCAGGCAAGAGTCGATACAGCTGGGAGAGGGGCTGGATTCTACCCGGGCGGAAGGAATCCCGCTACGTTTTCACAGGCCAGGCAGCAGCACGCTCCCCCTTGGCTTCGTGTGCCCGCTGGGTCTGGCCATCACAGAGGGAGAATCCGAGCTCTGGTTACAGCCACGCTGATGCTAAAGATGGGGGAAATGGGGCAATTTACTAGCTCCCTGCTAGACCTGAATGCAACTTCATAGCCCCCTCTGACCCAGAACCAGAACCGATCCCCCGACTCCCATCCTAGGCGGCTGCTCCGGGGGCAGGGCTATGCCCTATGATTGTACTGTTCTCTCCCGCCTGGTTTTAAATACCCCAAGTTGTGGGGTTCTGCCCTTTAGGAGAAACTGAATCATAATCCTACTTAGTGCCTTTATCCCCATTTTGCAGATGGGGATACTGAGGCACAGGGCGGGGACGTGACGTGCGCAAGCTCCCACCGCAGCAACAGGAATTGGACCAAGGTGTAACGCTTTTGCAGGGAGCCCCAGATCACGCAGCGCATCAGTGGCAGACAGGGTGACAAAACCCAGGTCTCCTGAGGGCCGTACCACACTGCCTCATCATGAATTTACTGCTGGGTCAGCCCTTCAGGACTCTATAGAAATATAATAAAGGGCAGATCATGCCCTGCCTCTGCTTGGGTTGTCTGAGTTTTGCCCACCCCTGGTGGACCCGCTGGCCCAATTTCAGGCTCCACAGAAGGCAGACGCGCACAGGATCACACCGCGGCAGAGCTGGGAACAGATCCCCAGCAGCCGGGTTCCCCAGTCCCGGATCTTAACCCCCCAAAGCGTGTTCCCGACTGGGCTGAAATAAAGCAGCAGACACTGCCTCTGGTCAGACTCGGGTTTGCTTTTAATGCCATGTACAAAGTTTCCCAAACGAAAAATAAGAGACAGACAAGACGGACAGACACCAATTGAAAATACGCTCAAAAATAAATTAAAGGTTTTTTCAAAAACTCCCTTCTGTGCAAAAAGGAAAGAAAATCCCCCCTCCCCCCGCTACTTCCTGGAGCCTAATTGAGGCTTTGAGCGAAGAAAGAAATTGGCTAGAGAAAGTTAAGCAGAAGGGCCCGAGTCTCATTTCCCACTGCCCTGCCAGCCCGGGGGCCTCCCAGCGAGTGTGAATGGCCCTTGCCCCTTTACGCTGCCAGCACTGGTGCAAAGGGTGCCGGGGGGAGGGAGGAGCAGCCCTGAGAGTTAGCAGGGTTTGTACCCTGTATCCTCACCCTGAGCATAAACCTGGCGGGGACATGGATGGCCGCAGTGGTGTGCACAGAGAACACAGACCCTCTCCCCAAACGCCCTGGGGGCAGCTGACGTCTGGATAAAGGTGCCTATACACCCCCCACCCCCAAAGCCCCTCTGGGGCTAGGGCCACACCTCCCCCAGTCTAATTACAGGGTATGTCAGCAGCCCGAATTTGTCAGCTGCACCCCAGAGATCCTGTTTCTCAGCCTCAGGGAGGAATCCCACTTGCCAATGAGGTGGGTTTGCCATTGCCTGAGGGCACCCTGGCTTGGGGGTGGGGGGCGCGCTGGTTCCTAGATGAAGAGGGATCAAAGTCAGGGCTGGCTCCGTCCTATCAGGAGTCCAGTCTCCTGCTCTAACCACTAGCATCCACCCAGCTCCTTCCAGAGCTCGGGATAGGACCCAGGGCTCCTGACTCCCAGCCCGTTCTAACCACTACTCGGCACTCCCTCCCTGGAGGAAACATGCAACTCACGAGCCACGGATGTCCCCACACCCTGTGGGGAGATGGTTTAGCAGAGATGAGCTTCCCCTGTTCCAACCTGGCTGGGGAGTTTCTGCCCCTGCAGTGGAGACTGGCTCCATGGGGTGCAGAATGGGGGATGGATCCCACAGCAGGGGTCACTGGCCGGGGGAGCGGTGGGGGGGGGGGGGGTTGTTCACATTGAAAGGGCCAGTCTGAAGGGAGTGCCTACTCATCGGCTCTGCTAGACTCAAGTCTTGTTCACCCTGCTGCACACGCGTCCCCGAAGGGCCCGGAAGAACTTTTGCCAGTGACGATGCACAAGACAAAGATGCACCAGCTTGACTCTCAGATCCCCCCTGGGCCGACTGGAAGTGTCGGATTCAAAGAGACGGCTCCAGGCCCCCGCAGCAGAATCCAGTTGGCACCATTGCATGCGACGCTATTCCTAACCACCATGGATCAGTATGTACCACGGTCTACATAAAAGAGGAGCCACACAACTGTCTTAACCGTGCTGGGAGCTCTCCGTATTTCCCAAGGGCCCCCAATACTTTTTGGTGTTTAATCCCCTGGTCCAGAACACGGAGTCGCTGCTCGAGCAAAACTCCCCCCTGGCTGACGGTTTAAATCCTCAACCCAGATGTTGCATTCACTGAACACTCAGCACATAAGAACTGCCAGCCAGGCTGGCTCAGACCCAGAATCCATCTATCCGGGAGCCTGTCTCTGACAGCGGCCAGAACCGGCTGCTTCACAGGAAATCGCACAAAATGCTGCCGCAGGACTGCTGTCTTCCTTCAGGGATCACAGGCGCTTCCTGTTGCTTCCGTTCCCCCATGTGCTGGGAACAGGCGACCGTCCGTCGGAAGACCTAGACTACAGCTTTTCTTCGCCCAACGCAGTCTGCTCACGCCCAACCCCCGTCTGCTGCGGGGACAGTACACTGTGCTCTGGGCCGTGGCCTCCTGGAATGACTCAAGGGGTGGCGACTGCAGGAAGAAGAGTGCCGCAAACAGATCTCTTTGCCGATCGGCTGTGGCAGCAAGAGGAAGTGCTTGGGGCCAGTTTCGGGGGAGCGCTGACAGCGCAGGGTTTGTACCGTGAGCTGGGCAGGGAGGTTTCCCAAGAAGACTCTGCACTTTGCTCCTGCCGCCCAAGGAGGGAGATAAGTCTCTCAGCTCACCCCTGTGATGTAGGCATGATCTCCACTTTACAGCTGGGGAAACTGAGGCAGAGCCTTGTGAAGTCGCAGTGGGAGAGCCGGGAACAGAAGCCACATTTTCTGCCTCCCAATTGCCTGCTCTAACCACTCAACCATACTCTCTTGCGTTCCTCTACCAAGTACTGTGGGCCTATCAAACCCGGGTCTACTTCTTAGCTCCTCTCCCAGCCCACAAACCTCTCACTGTGCGGCCTTCATTCCTTTACCACCTCTAACATTTCAGGGAGAAGGTGACAGCACAAATCAGCCTTCAGCAGTAACAGTGAACAGCGTGGCAGATCTGCAAACGACCACCCCACTGGGGCAGACGCATTAACAGGGGAGTGATGGCAGAAGCTGAGTCCCTAGGTACAGCACCTGGCGCAGGGGCGATAAGTAAGCTCAACGGTATTTGCACTGTAAAAAGTTCAGCTGACTGGAGAGGCCCAGCGTGAACCAGCAGAACGCACCACGACCCAGACAGACGAGAAAGAAAGGCGATTAAAACCAAGAAGCATCAAGAGCCCTCTCCGTCCAATTAAAAGAAAAAGCAACTGTATGACCTTGAAAGAAACAGCTGAGCCATGTTTTATTCTGGGCTAGCGCATAGCTCAGGACTACCAGTAGATGGTGCTACAATCCCCAAAAGCCTGCGGGGAGGATTGATTCATTGCCCTACGCTGGGTGCGCTTATTTGCACTGGTTCCGATCCAGTAGCATTCTGCACTGACTATGCGCTGATGTACCCGACAGGGAAGGGCAACTGAGAATCACGCCCTGGGATCTCAGTGCTACCCACAGGATCGGCAGTCGAGATCTGCGAAGCAGACCCAGGCTCCTCATACTAGATCTCCTAGCGGGCGGATCGGATTCCAGGTTTGGGATTATTTGTAGCTAAGTGCCACCGACTCCTCCGAATTCTTTCCGCATTCTGTTACCTGCTACGGGAACACGAGTCAGTGGAAAACCCAAGCGGACAGACGGGTCTTTGCGAAGCTGCCGGCGTTTTCCAAGCGGAGGAAAAGTGGCTTTGTTTAATGAGTCCGTTATTTCCTCCCTGGGAAAACAGCCCGTCACTTAAATGTGCAAAAGATCTCCAGAGCGAGCGCGCGCGTCTTTGCAGCTCGGGCGGGGAAGCCGGACAGTCCACCCAAAGCAGAGGCGGAAGCAAAACTCCCGGGTAAGGGCGCGAAACTGCACGAAGCTTCAGTGCAAAAACTAAAGCCGGTCAATTTCCCATGGGGCTGAGCGGAGAATCTGGAAGGGGCTTAAACCCAAGGACCCAATTCTCAAGGACACTAAGGTTCTTTGAGGCTGCTCCGGCAGCACAAAAGGGGCCCGCCCACGGGCGCGGGGTACGGTTACTCCCACTTTAAGGCCTCCTTATTGTGGCCGAAAGGGGCTTCGGTGTGAATGAGAATCAGGCCCCGAGAGCGGGGAATGATCCCTGTAGACATTGATCCTGATGCATTGTGCCCAGGGACCCTCTTACACCACTACGCTCCTCGGAGGCAGCAACTACTGTTAGCTGGATCCTAAGCCCTTGAGTACGTGCTGGCAGGATGAGGGATGCGAGGAACGCTGCGTGCGGAGCCTCCTCCCGCCGCAGGGGCTCAGTGGCGCCCCCCGGGGAGCGACTGAGCTAGGCTAGTTCTGTCAAACTGCTCATGCTCCGGTGGCAGCGTTAACTATTTACATCCCTGAACCGCACGACCTTGCGAATCGCCCCCCTTGCCCCGCCCCTCATCCCTGCTCCAGGGAGGGGAAGGCCGTCCGGGGGGCTAGGACGTGTGGCACTGGACGTGCGGGCGCGAGGCCTCCTCGAAGTCGTCTTCGTGGTAGGCCTCGCCGGCGTGGGGTTGCCACCAGTGTCCCGGCTGGGAGAAGTAGTCGTTCAGTTCCACCTCCTTCATGTCCTCCGTCGCCATGACCTCTTCTTGGGGCGGGAAGAAAGCTCGCAGCTGGCGGAGACGGTCGGGGGAGAGCCAGCCTGGCTCCGGGAATCTCACCTGGAGGGGCGCAAAGCGAGATGCGGGAGGACGTCCAGGACAGGGGGCCCATGGTGCAGGGAGGGTGGGAAACTCCCTGACAGCAAGAGCTGCCATCAACATCACCCCAAGAACCCCGGCTCCCCTCGCATCCTCCCTCCTGATGGAAACGACCCCCGCGAATGAGTCAATGACCCCACGACGTGGCGCTGGATCTCAAATCCACATAGGGAGGGGCTAATTATTGATACAGAGCCCAGTGCACGGCTGGTGGGTGCTTTATAAGAGGGATCAGAGCTGGGAATAGATCCCTGATCCCCAGTCCCTGCATCTCAGCCCCCAGACGGGGGCTGCTGCTAGGTGTAGGGCTGACCGAGACAGGAGGCAAAACCCTCTCAAGCCTGGATGGGGTTTGCTGGGCGTCTCTTTGGGGCAGCCGGCCATTTCGTTGCTACAGAGCTCAGGGGTGGATGTGTGGCGTGAACCGGCACGGGGCCATCAACGGGGCTCGGGCCACTGACACCCCAGCTGGGGATCAGCTGGGCTCCCTTGGAAGGCGCCTGCCCCGCCCCTCACCTGGAAGTGTATGATGAGCCGGCCCTTCTGGGCGGGGCTTCTGTAGACGGGCATGCCCTCGTTGGGGACGCACTTCACGGATCCCGGCCGGATGACGTCACCTGAGCGGGGGGGAGGGGGGTGGTGGTGTTAAAGAAAGCCAGGCGGTTTCAGCCCCTGTGCGGGACGCTGGTTTGGAAACACACATGCCTGTACCCTTGCGGGGTTGGGACGGCTCCCTGAGCGGTCCCCGGCTTGCTGGGCTCCAGCCGGCATTGCCCGAACGGCAGCGAGCCCAAGGGACGGCATCACGGTCACACTTTGGCATGCTGTGATCAAGAGGCGCTAGGGAGACGCCCAGAACAAGACATTCAAGGGGCTGGGGAGGTCCCTAGATGAGCCCCCCACCATGGTCTGTGTGGTGGGGAGCTCCCTGCTGCAGGGCTTTGCTGGACTGACCTTCAAAGTGGGCGTCTTTTGGGTCCAATACGTGCTGGGGTATGGGCCATCCCTGGGCTAGCTAGGGGCTGTCTACAGGGTCAGTTATTGATTCCCTGTGGTTGCATTTAATCTGAGTCACGTGATCAGATGTCATGGTGATGGGCACACAAACAAATAAAGGTCAGATCTGTCCAGAGGGGGTGGATATCACCCTCATGCTACAGGTAGGGAAACTGAGACACCGTGAGGGGAAGTGGCTTACCCAAGGTCACACAGCAGGTCAGTGGCAGAGGTGGGAATAGAACCTAGGAATAGAGTCCTGGTGTCCAGTCCCCCCTGCTCTAACCCACTAGACCCCACACCCCTCCCAGACTTGGGAACAGAACCCGGGAGTCCTGGTGTCCAGCCCCCCTGTGCTCTAAGCACTCCTCTCCCCGGAATAGAACCCAGGAGTCCTGACTGCTCCAGGTTGTCGACTCACCGTGCTGTGAGGAGACGAGCAGAGTCCTGTTGTCCAGAGTGCGGACAATTTGCTTGAAGCCGCACAGAGCGTCCACCAGGCCGATTTCCTTCCGGAGGACCAGGTTGTTGCCGATGCGCTGGAAGACGGGGTGCTCCTTCTGATCCAGGACGATGACCACGTCCCCCGGCTCTAGGCCGGGCACCTGGTCCCCTTCCTCGTGGAACGTGATCCTCTGCCCATCCTGCATGCCTGCAAAATCAACACTGATAACCTGGCGCCCCGGATCACCCCACAGGCTGCCAAAGTGCCTGTCCTGGCTCCCCGGGGCCAGACTCAACCCTCTCTCCATTCAGGCAGCGCCCTGGCCTCACCTCTGTCCAGGTGGACGTTCAAGATCTTCTTCTCCCGCACCACCCGCCTGCCGTTGCAGGTGAGGCAGCGATCGAGGGGCCGGACCCACTCGCCCTGGCCTTGGCACTGTGAGCACATGGTCTGGATCTGCTGGATCATGCTGGGCCCCAACTGGTGGACGTGAAACTCCATGCCGGTGCCGTGACACTTGGGGCATCTGCTGTCGACGCCTTCCCGGACCCCGCAGCCTGCGGACAAGGGAGGAGAGACAAGACCGAGGGCGTCAGCGCAGGCCTGGGGGCTCGTCCCTGAGCCGGGAGACGCCATGCAGAGCTACACAGCAGCAGCTTCGGGGTGAAGCTCCCGCATCGTCTCCAGCTTCCATCCCCTCATGGGCAGGGTAAACGGACATCTGGAACAGATGGACGGGAGGCACCAGCCAGGGATCTCAGAGCTCTTGGCAGAGGAGGGAAGAAGTGGAGAAAATCCTCATCCCCATTGCCCGGCGATGCCCATCTGGGTGCAGTGATTTTGGCACAGCTGGGGATAGAACCCAGGAGTTCTGATTCCCAGTCCGCTGCTCTAACCACTAGCCCCCACTCCCCTCCCAGATCCAGGAACAGAACCCAGGAATCCTGACTCCCAGTCTCCTGCTCTAACCATTAGCTCCCACTCCACACCCGGACCCAGGAACAGAACCCCATAGTCCTGATTCTCAGCTCCCTGATCTAATCACTAGCTCCCACTTCTCCGACCCAGAAACAGAACCCTGGAGTCCTGACTCCCAGGCCTTCCTGCTCTAATCACTAGGTCACACTCCCCTCCTGGAGCCAGGAACAGAAGCCGGGAGTCTTGACTCCCAGCCCCTTGCTCTGGCCCCTGGACCAAGCTTCCTCTGCGTACACCCACAGCGGAGTCTCCATAACCTGAGGGTGAAACTCAGCGGGAAGCAGCCTAGACTCTGCGCCTGAGTGTGGCATCACGCCCCCTAGCCCCGCCCCCCATTGCAGCCCCACCCCCAAATCAAGGTCACTCCTGGTGCTGCATCAGAGGGAGCTTTGAAATGCACATGGGAAAGTCCCAAGAGGCTCTGCCCTTCCTGCGCCTCATTGGCTGGAAATTGGAGGGGCGGAGCTATGCTTCCCACCTCACTTTTTACATTTAAATAAGATGCAGGGCCCTAGACTTCACTCACCGTTGCACTTGCTGCAGATGATGTTCTTCTGCAGGGACAGCTTCCGGGTGGTGCCGTTGTACAGATCCTCCAGGGTCACCGAGAGCGGATGCACCACTGTCTTTCCTGACCACAGGACAGAGACAGATCAGACACCGATCAAGGACATGGCTCCCCTCCCGGCTTCACCCCGCATGCCTCACAGGGACAGCAGTCTCACCTCACCTAAAGCCATCTCCACAGTGCCTTAGAAAAACTTTACAAGCTAAATACATACAGGGAACGCTTTGCCCAACCCAGAAAGGAAGCCACCTGTGAGGTGCAAAGTAGCAGCTGTTCAACAGCGAAGCGCAACGCTGCGCAGGGATCACTCACCCAGCACTGAAATGCAGCCACCTCTGGGGATGGAACGTGGCAGCTGTTGAACAGCTATATAATGTCATGCAAGAGGTTAATAACAAATCCGGCCTGTCACAGTTACAGGGCTAGCGCGCTCCAGCCTGAGTTCACTCCTACAGGTGACAGGCCTCTTCCACTCTTGGACCAGGTACCTGGGCTACAGCCCCATGACCAACGCTGATAGCAGGCCTGGTTGGGCTTGGCCCCTGCTCCCAAAGGGAAGAATTGCCATGACCAGTGGTCAATACAGAGGCCAGACAACTTTCTTAAAACAAAGAATTGCTCAATCTTAACGGCAAAGCAGGAGAGAGAGAGGAAAGGCGGCGGGGGTGTGTGTGAGATTTTAACCCAATAAAGAGTCAATCTGCAGATCCGTCTTCCTCCAAGGCTTATCAGCCCCTGGAAACTGAGGAAGGCCCAGTCGCTTTGCAGGGCCCGTGTCTCCATCTTGGCTTGTTCGCCAAACAACCCACTGGCAACTGCCCTCTTCCACCCACCGCTCTCTAGCCCGTTGTGATCTCTCAGTTCCCAGCCTCAGCGACAGAGCTGGGTCACTTCAGCATCTTCACGACTCCTAGCGCGGGTTTTGTTTCGTCGCTTCCTGTTTACCGGGTGGAGTTTGATCTGGAACCCCTGTTCCCTACCCTGGTTCCCAACAACCCTGCTATTAAGTGGATCCACCTATGCAAACATACCGGTGTCATCATACAGTAATAACTGCCCATGACCAGGTCACATGGTATTTATACCTGAATCCAGAGTGGCCCCTTCTCCTTCACGCCCTGTGGTTAATTGAAAGCCCCAGGGGGAATTTAGAAAGTCAGGGTGTAATTATCTGAGTGGGAATTTGGACAGCGGCCAAGGGGCTGACCCCCCTCCAGCTCCTGGCTATGGGGCTGTAATGAATACGAAGGGCTAGGGCCTCATTTGTAAAAGGGTCACCCCCGGCAACACAGCGCCCCCTAGAGTTACACGGCGGGACTGGTTCCATGAGAATTCCAGGGGAAGAGAGCCAACACCTCTCTATGCAGCACCCCAGTTTAACGCAGGACCAGATCACAACCCAAAGTGGCTGTGGGGAGGCCTCACTGCCTAAGACCTTCCCCTCGCCCACAGCTCAGTAGAATGAATCTGGACTCACTTATCCTTTCTGACAATACACACCATCAATGCAGCCTCTTGCTGCAGGACCTGAGCCTCCGGGGGCCTCCCAGAGCCAGATCCCCACCATCTCCCTTGAACAGGAAGACCTGAGGGCTTAACCCTGATCTCTGGCATGGGGGAGCCCATCCCATGCAATCAGCCCGAAGCCCTGCATCCCCGCAACCCATCCGAGGTACCTCTCCTCTCCGGCCGGCCAGGCATCCGCACCCCTCCTCCGAAAAACATGTTGAATATGTCCATCGGGGACCCGAATCCTCCTCGGCCTCCCGCGCCGCCTTCTTTCATCGCCCGCTCCCCGCCCCGGTCATACAGCGCCCGCTTTTGGGTGTCCGACAGCACCTCGTAGGCTTGAGAGATCTGCTTGAACTGGGGAAGGGGAGAGGGTTAGAGACGCCGCGTGTCCGAGCGGCGCAAAGGGGCGGCTGCCCTCTCTACCTACCCGCTCTCCTTCGCTGGGGTTCTTGTCGGGATGGTATTTCAGCGCCAGCCGCCGGTACGCTCGCTTGATCTCGTCCAAGGTGGCGCCTGGCTTGACGCCCAAGAGGTCGTAGTAGCCCGTTTCTTTCACCATCTTTCCCCTCTGATGCGCTGGCGGAGGAGGAGAAAGCGGGTTCAAAGAGGGCAACCTGCCAGTCCAATGCCACAGTGCCAGTGCTGTGCACTGCTGCTGGCTCCCCCGAACCGCTGCACCCAGTCGGATAGGCCCCGCGCCCTGAGATGGCAGACTACATACCAGCCTAAGAAACCTGTATGGCCCCCAACACTGCAGTCTCAAAATCTCAAGATCTGAGCGCCTCAAAATCTTTAACCCCCGTGAGGCAGGGCTGTGCTAGTATCCCCATGGTACCGACAGGGAAACCGAGGCACGGAGAGGCTCAGGGACTCACCCAAGGACGTCTGTGGCAAAGCTGGGAATTGAACCCAGGACTGCCAAGTCCTAGGTGACTCCCCTAGGCAGGGGACGTACCCGCAAATGGGACTCTAGTGCTAGCGGCAGGATTAAGTTCCCAGGAGGCTGGAATCCTCTGTTTATCCAGAGAGCAGGACATGCCCTCCCTCCTCCCCTGTGGATCTGCTGTCACCGCTGAGCCAAACCCGAGTGGCACCGCGACCCCACCTGGAACGACCCCAGAGTGGGAAGCTGGGTCCAGCCCTACAAAACAGGAGCTGGGCCACCATTGCGGGTCCACTCGGGCCCCCGCCCACGACCCTCCCCTGCACAGTCATTTATTTGGGACGAGCCTCGGTGTCAGATTTTGCCCCCGAAAACCGCCACGCAGGCCTGCTTCTGGCCCTGAAATCTACCGATTAATGCCGGTGGACACCTGCCTGCTGGGAACTACGAGAAGTCCCTCTCCACATTTACTGCCTCCACGAGCCACCAGGCAGGAATGCCATTTCAATCGCTAGGGTCCAGGGCTAATTAAAGGCTCTAAACCCTGTTACCAACCCAGCTAGTCCCCGTCCTTGGCAACATGCTGGAAACAGACAGCATCTGCTGCCCTACGGACGACTGCAGCCTATGTCTTTAAGCCCTGGGGTGTGGCGTATTAAGTGGGAACAAGGCTCAGAATGGGACCACCCCTCCCTTCCGTGTTCCCCTATTTAATCCCTCCCTACGCTTCTTTCCCAGCTCCCCTCCCCTACAAACCAGGGCTGCTAAGCCTGTTTAGTGCCTGCTTCCAGACTGCCAGTGTTGGCAAATAGAAAAGGCTCTTGGCTCCGGTAATTAAAAGAGCAGACCACCTTGACTACCAGCAGCAGACTGGCCCAAGTCAGCTGCACTGACACCACCAAGAAAGGAGCAATGCAGCTGACCCTGGGCACTGGAAAATCCACTGCGATTATGTTACCGAAGAGGGTTGAATAACGCAGCACTTGCAAACTTTGTTGCCTGATTCTGTAAGGAGCTGAATGCCTCCCGATGGGGGACAAGCACCCTCAGCTGCTCCGGACGTCCATAGGCACTGAGGGTGCTCAGTAGCTCCAGGAGATGCTCAGCAGCTCCAGGAGATGCTCAGCTACTGGCAGGCTCAGACCCTAGATTGGGTGCAGTGCTTCTGGACCCGCTCCCAGATTTCAGGTCAGACAGAGCCCGGCTTTGACCAAGTTCATGGGATTCCTAGATCTGGGCCCTTGTTACAGATCCCCGGCCCAGGATGCCTGAGAAGGTGGAGGGCACGGTGTAAGTTACACGCCCAGTAGGTTGGCCAGGGTAAGTCTGAAGCCAGCGTGATCTGTTCCCTTGACCCCCATCCCCATCCAATCCACACAACGCTCATGCCCTCATCCTAAAGGCTGCAGCTGGAACCTTGGTTTGGACCAATTCAAACCGGTTTGGCACCGGTGCCGTCTTCAAAGTCCATGTGAAGCCCCCTCCCTGGCAGGGTTAGACCCTTGCCAACTTCAGCCATTTTGAAACACAGTTTAAAGGGCAAAGAGACTGCAGGGCAGGCTACAAGCTTCCTTCCACAACCACTGGGGCCAGATGTTGGAAGATTCAACACGGACAGGTTAAACTGGCTTGCCCAGGACCGGGTACGAATGATGGTGAGGCTGCAGGATCAACGCCCTGGTGACGGGCCAGGCAATCCTCAGTTGTCGGCAGTTTCAGCAGGGTGCTGCCCCTGGACCCTGTCGGGGTGTAACAGCCTCGGGCTAACAGAGGACTAATAAGATCAAAGCTCCACCATCCTCCACTTGCTGGAAGGAGTTTGCTCTCTTCTCCTCACCCCAGAGCTTCTTGTCTACTGCAAGTGGGGAGGGTCTTTACTACTGTACCCCTCCCCCCCAGCCTCTGTTTTTAGGGTTCCCTTCCTCCATGAATAGATACTGCACTCTTCTGGGCAGCAGCCCATTGAGATCACCCGCGCAGGGCTCTGAACAGCAGTTGTGAAACTGACCGGAATCGTGTTAATTATAGGGTCAGCAAAGCTCCCAGCCACAGCTGGGAGCGGTCTGTCTGCAGACTCAGGCACATGGGGCTGCTTTGTTCATACTTGGGGGTGGTTTTTCTTTGCAACTTTAAGGGCTGGAAAACTCTGTTCAACTGCAAGCGGAGGGTGTTGGAAAAAGCACCTTCAACTCAGGAGGGTCGTTTTTTTTAATCAAGATAACACTGGGAGTATCTTAGGATGCTCGGAGACTGCGGTGCTGAGGGCCACATAAGAACCTAAATAGAATAGAACACCCCTCTCTCTCCAAAACAGAGACCCCGAATACTTGCAGCACAGAGTTAGCTCAGCAGGAAGCACAGTGGGCCCGGCAGCTAGGGTGACCAGACAGCAAATATGAAAAATCAGGACGGGGGTGGGGGGTAATAGGAGCCTATATAAGAAAAAGACCCCAAAATCGGGACTGTCCCTATAAAATCGTGACATCTGGTCACCCTACCAGCAGCTCACAAGAGTGCCGGCCCGAATTTGGGGCTGAGCCTTCCCCCCACATCGCACTGTAGAGGAGTCTATGGGCTTGACTTCACTGCAGCATTAGCTCGAGCATCACCCCCAACCTGACGCCCATCCACACACAAAGTTCTTTCACTCACGCTGGCTGGCCCAGCGGGGTGGCTAGTTGACGCTGGAGTGGTGCAGATGTAGTGGGGACTCTGTTCTGCTCGAGTGATTTCACTCTCACGTGAGCTAGGCTCACTCACGGTGCTGCAAACCCCTGTATGGACCCACTTATATCGGTTTAAAACCAGCTTCATCAGTTTAACTCATGCACGTAAATCTACCAACGAAGAGAAAGCAATACAAGAGCGCTCACACACAGTTCCACTGGTTTAACTCAATCTGTTTAAAAATGCACCTTTAGTTAATCAGAGGTAACGGTGTGCCTAGCCCAGGCCTTATTCTCGTTTCAAATGGGAAGCGACACCATGGTACAGAAGCATTTCTTAACTGCCAGTCTCAGCGGAGTGAGCAAGGGCAAGGCAGGGCAGGGGTTATGGGGGAGATGCTCGCAGGACAGCATTGGAAAGCACATACTGGTGCCAGCAATACTGTATCGTTTCCGGGGATGCACGAACGAGCTCAGTTTCCAGGGCTGTCAGCTTAGTGGGAAGTTAACTAACTCGAGCTAACTCCGCAGTGAAGACGAGCCCTATGAAGTACCCGCTGTCAGTGGGTACTTCAGAGACGGGGCCCGAGCACCAGTGGATTTAGGGTCAGGGGGAGGGGAGGCACTGGTGAAGAATGACTCTTCTAGGCAAACGGAGCAGGGGTAGCGCCAACCAGCCCCGTCCCTGACCCTGGAAGGTGAATGGGGCGCTCAGTCCCCATGGCCCATTCGGACACTGGCCTCTCTGCTCAGGGTGCCAACAGGGAGGGTGATGGCGTTCCACCCCGCAGCACCTGGGGCAGGGTGGGGCTGCCCTACTTCTCCCAGCCGCCCTTGGCATGGGGTGCTGATCTCTGGGGTGTGACAGTACTCAGCCCTGACCCTACCTGGGGGGTGGGGTGGGGGTGGGGGGAGTCTGGACCCTGGGGTGGGGGAGGGACTCAGGCATCTAGGGACTGGCCAATCAATCCCTGGGGTGGGGGAGTAACCCAGGCAACCAGGGGGCTGCCTGGGATTTTCCCCAACAAGGTATCAGTCCCTAGGGTGGGGAAAGAACCCAGGCATCCGGGGAAGGGGGGAGGGGGCTGGTGTCTGGGTCTCCCGGCGGGGAGAAGCACGTCAGTCCCTGGGGTGGGAAATGGACCCAGGCGTTCGGGAGGGTACCGACGACGGGGGGGAAGGGACCCAGGCGTCCGGGGTGGGCTACTCGGGGATCGCAGACCCGGGAGGGGAGGAACCCAGGCGTCCGGGGGGGAGGAAGGAAGGAGGGACCCAGGCGTCCGGGGGGAGGAGGAAGGAGGGACCCAGGCGTCCGGGGGGGGGTACCGACGACGGGGGGGAAGGGACCCAGGCGTCCGGGGTGGGCTACTCGGGGATCGCAGACCCGGGAGGGGAGGAACCCAGGCGTCCGGGGGGGGGGGGGGGGGGAGGAAGGGGGGAGGGACCCAGGCGTCCGGGGGGAGGAGGAAGGAGGGACCCAGGCGTCCGGGGTGGGCTACTGGGGGATCGCAGACCCGGGAGGGGAGGAACCCAGGCGTCCGGGGGGGAGGAAGGAAGGAGGGACCCAGGCGTCCGGGGGGAGGAGGAAGGAGGGACCCAGGCGTCCGGGGAGGGTACCGACGACGGAGGGGGGGGGGGAAAGAACCCAGGCATCCGGGGAAGGGGGGAGGGGGGAGGGGGCTGGTGTCTGGGTCTCCCGGCGGGGAGAAGCACGTCAGTCCCTGGGGTGGGAAATGGACCCAGGCGTTCGGGAGGGTACCGACGACGGGGGGGAAGGGACCCAGGCGTCCGGGGTGGGCTACTCGGGGATCGCAGACCCGGGAGGGGAGGAACCCAGGCGTCCGGGGGGGAGGAAGGAAGGAGGGACCCAGGCGTCCGGGGGGAGGAGGAAGGAGGGACCCAGGCGTCCGGGGGGGGGTACCGACGACGGGGGGGAAGGGACCCAGGCGTCCGGGGTGGGCTACTCGGGGATCGCAGACCCGGGAGGGGAGGAACCCAGGCGTCCGGGGGGGGGGGGGGGGGAGGAAGGGGGGAGGGACCCAGGCGTCCGGGGGGAGGAGGAAGGAGGGACCCAGGCGTCCGGGGTGGGCTACTGGGGGATCGCAGACCCGGGAGGGGAGGAACCCAGGCGTCCGGGGGGGAGGAAGGAAGGAGGGACCCAGGCGTCCGGGGGGAGGAGGAAGGAGGGACCCAGGCGTCCGGGGAGGGTACCGACGACGGAGGGGGGGGGGGAAGGGACCCAGGCGTCCGGGGTGGGCTACTCGGGGATCGCAGACCCGGGAGGGGAGGAACCCAGGCGTCCGGGGGGGGGGGGGGGGGGAGGGACCCAGGCGTCCGGGGGGAGGAGGAAGGAGGGACCCAGGCGTCCGGGGTGGGCTACTGGGGGATCGCAGACCCGGGAGGGGAGGGACCCAGGCGTCCGGGGGGGGTACCGACGACGGAGGGGGGGGGGGACGGGACCCAGGAGTCCGAGGAGGGCTCCCCGGGGGCCGCAATCCATGACGGGGTGGGAGGGGAAGGGACCCAGGCATCCGGGAACCCCCCCCCCCCGTAACTCACCCACCGTCACTCTTCAGCGTCTTCCACCCTTCTCCGTCCGAACTCTCTGGAAGCCCGGACACGCCCCCTCCCCACCCATTGGCTGCAGCCCAGCCCCGAGACTCGCCCCTCACGGCGTCCGCATCGCCCATTGGCTCGAGTTCCGCCCGAGCTCCGCCCCCAGGAAGGGGAGGGCCACGCCCCCTCTCCTCCTGTCACCCATTGGCTGGCTTTCCAGCTGGGCTCCCGCCTCCTTCCCTCTCCCCGCGGGGAGCCTGTGACCTTCCCTGATTGGCTACCGGCCTGGCGTCTCTCGCTACCGCATGCGCCCCAGCCATTGGGTGCTGTCCCGCCCCTCCAGGGGCATGCGCTGCTCTGATTGGTGAGACTACTGGAAAGTGTCCGCCAATCGCATGGAAGGGGGGCAATTTCAAACTCTGCCTGGAGCAGGGGACATGGGGAAGGAAGGGGAGGGGCAGAGGAAAGGTGGGGGGAGGGAGGAAGAGATGGTGGGAGAGGAGAGGGAGGGGAAAGGAAGAAAGAAGAGGGGCGGGGAAAGGAGAGGAAGAGGGAAGGAAAGAGGGAGGGAGGGAGGGGGAAGGAGAGGGGAAAAGGGGAGGGGGAGAGAAGATAGGAAGGGAGAGACAGGGGAAGAGAGGATATAGGGTGGGAAAGGGGGATGGGGAAGGTTCAGGCCAGGGCTCTCCTAGGCTTCCCACAAGCTTTACTCTGGCCGGTTAAATGTCATTGCCCAAGCCCCTCTCTCTCTCTTATTGGGGGTGGTTCCTGGTTGCTGATTTAATGGTGCTCCAATAGCTGAAGGATCTTGAAATTGCGGGCGCAGAGCAAACGCAGAACGAAGCGGTCCCAATGGCTGTAAAGTCCCGCAGCCCAGGAGAGGCGATGAACGGCCCAGATACAAAAAAGGAGGGCGTGTAACTAGGCAGCTGCTCCCATAGTTTGTTTTTATAACTTACATAGTTAACAGTGGAACTCACTGCCACAAGATATAAGAGGCTACGTCTTCAGTAAGATTAAAAAAAAAAAAAAGGATTAGGCATTTATATGGATGAGAACACCCACAGTTACTCAGGATACATGTTTATAAGTGATATAAACCTTCATGCTCCAGGGCATCACACAACCACCAATTGCCAGGGATCAGGAGGAAATTTCAGATATGGGCCTGGCCATTCCATATTTGTCCATGCACAGGGGGTGGGGGTGTTCTTGCACCTTTCTCTGCAGTGGCTAGAGTTGGCCCCTGTGGGAGCCACGATACAGGGCTTAGATAGACCACGAGTCTGATCCCATCTGGCAATTCCTTGAGGCTGAGTTTACAACCATCAGTAACCAGACGAAGCTGACACCATAGGGCAGCTAGAATGGAACCAGAAGGCCAGCAACCCAGGATATTGCAGGAAAAATGCAGACAGCAGGCACTATTTGCACAGAGCAACAATATGGTGAAATGCCAACTGTCTCGCTATGCCCTAGCATGCTCATTGTGGGACTCCATGAGGTCAGTGACCAGGGATAGCTGTCTCTCTCCTAGGGTGAGAAATTTTTTTTTAATTAACTGGGCTTGCAAGGAACATAGCAACTTTAGAATAGGGTAGGAGAGATCAGGGGAGGGAGACGTAATCCATGGTTGGCTGACAGTTCCCTGGGAGAAAGGCTGCTTTTTTAATCACCTTGCTCTGGCAGAGTAAAAGAGCCTTCGGGTTGGTAGGAATGGTCCCCTGATAATCTGCACTGGCCAGGGGGCTCCCTGTCGGATGTGGAGCTGAGGTAAGGTCATCCCCTGCATCAGCCCCTCTTCCAACCTGCAGCGTAGATGGCAGATCAGGAGTGTGGCTGGAATTTACTGCACTGTGGCTACTCTCTGCTTCCCAGTAGCCCTGGTGCAGAGTAAGTTAGAGAACCCGAGGCTGCTCTTACTTACACCGGGATCCAGAGAGGGCCCTGCAGGCTCCCAGAAAATAGAGGTGCAAAAGGGGTCTTAAACCCACCTTAACATGTCCCAAGCACAACAACTGAAAATATTTGTATAGATTTAAACATTACTGCTGGAGCTAAAGATGGAATATTATAGTGTTGCTCTCATGCTGCAGTGGCAGCCATGTTAGTAATAACTAGTTTAGACAGCTAGATTAGATTTGGTGGCATGTCTCGATAGACAGGTTAGATTATCTCTTCTCAGGTACAGGAGGACAGTTGCAGAGAGAGAGAGAGAAATTCGATTACTTTACATTTCTATAGGCCCACATGCTCCAAAGGCTCCCAAAGTGAGGGCAATAAATTGGCTGGGCATGGGACTGGAACTCAGGAGACCTGTGGGGGGGGGGGGGTTCTATTCTTGGCTCTGCCACTGATTGGGTGACCTGGGGCAAATCACAGCCCTGCTCTGTGCCTCAGTGTTGCCATCTGTAAAATGGGGATAATGCTACTGGCCTCTCTTGTAAAGCAGTTTGAGCGCTATGGAGGAAAAGTGGGGGATAAGAGCTAGGGATTATTATTCTGTATCAAAATGTATGTATGTGCTCAGCACCGTAATAAGATTTGGCCTTAGAACATGGAATAATAGGGACCTAAGAGCACGGGCGATATCGTGCATTTGGATGACAGTAGCAGTCAGGTACGTCTACACAGCAAACACAAAACAACCTGCAGCAGCGAGTCAGAGCCTGGGGCTAGCCCTAGGGGGGGAGGGATAGCTCAGTGGTTTGAGCATTGGCCTGCTAAACCCAGGGTTGTGAGTTCAATCCTTGAGGGGGCCATTTGGGGATATGGGGCAAAAATTGGGGGATTGGTCCTGCTTTGAGCAGGGGGTTGGACTCGCTGACCTCCTAAGGTCCCTTCCAACCCTGAGATTCTATGAGGCTAAAAGTATCCGTTGTAGACACTGTGGCTTGGGCTCTGATGCCCAGGGAGCAGGGTGGCTTTCAAAGCCTGGGAGGGAACACCTACATGGCTATTTTTAGTGGCCAAGCCCCGTGAACCCGAGGCCTCAACGGAGACAGGGCTGTGCTAGGTGCTGTACTTACACAGCTTGGGCCTGAAGAGGTGAGACTCTAAACAGCCAAAGGGTAGGGGAAACAGATTATTAGCCCCCGTTGTACAGCCGGGGGACTGGTGCACCAAGAAACGAAGTGACTGGCCAAGGTCTGTAGCAGAGGCAGGAACTGAACCCAGGTCAGTGCTTTAACCACAAGGCCAACCTTCCTACACACCTGGAGGTGGGATTTAAAGCAGACCAGACGCCCCCCCCCCACACCCCCCTTCCTCAGACTTTTGTTGCAAACTGGGCCTCCCTCCAATGTGGGTCCGTTTCCTGGCTCCGGTTTGCACGCCTGGGAAACCCTGCCAGACGGCCGATCTTGCCAGACTCCAGCGGCTTTCATCCGAGATCTCCCCAGGGTGCTCCCGTCAAATCCAAACCCCGCATCCCAGCCTGGAAGCTCAGCTCTCTTTCCAACCTGAAACTCCCAGCGGTGCCCCGCAAAAAGCATTCCCGGCCTTTGCAATGTGCTGTCAGAGGCGCTAGGTGGTGCCCTGACCACTGCCTGGAACAGGGCCTGGCCGCTGAGACAAATCCACAGGAGGTTTTAAAATACCTCCCATGCTGGGTAAAGCAGCTGGGCCGAGAGGCAACGCTCTGGTTTTGCTTATTTATTATTATTCTTTCCTAATTTCCCTACTTGGCGTCTGATCCAGAGGAAAAGACAGACTGGGATGGAAGTTGTGTTATGGCAGCATCCAGGGGCCTTCAATGAGATCAGGGCCCCCGCTGTACGTCCCCACAGTGAAAGACAGTCCCTGTCCTCAAAGAGCTCGCAGTCCAAGCAGACAGAGGAAGGATTATGATCCTTCCCGGTGGGGGAAACTGAGGCACGGAGAGATCCCAAGATCACAGTGGGAGTTTGAGATGTTGAACCCAGATCTCCTGAGTCCCAGCCCAGTGCCTTAACGGCAAGGCCAGAAGGGCTGCTTATAGCCCAGGGTGGGTGTGACAGTAATTTGCCACCAGCGCAGCTGCTCAACAGCCTGTGTGAAATGAGTTTTTTTTTGGGGGGGGTCTCCTTCCACTCCCCAGTGAACAGATCAAAGCCAGTGGGGGTATGTCTACACTGAAAAAAATAAATAAAAAAATCCTGCAGCAGTGAGTCCCAGAGCTCTCATTTACAGCCTTGGGGAGGGGGCTGGTTTCCAGAGCCTAGGCTCCAGCCGGAGCAGGCACATCGACACAGCTGATTTTAGTCGATCTGTAGATCCAGGCTCTGAGATTTGATGCCGCTGGGTTTTTTATTTTTTTTGCAGGGTAGACGTACCCTGGGAGACAAAGGATTGAACAGTCCATGCACAATGAACTCCCCCCTCTGCCCTAAACAGGGTGGGGCTGATGCACAGGTGGTGGGGAAACCCCCACCCTGCTTCTGCCCGTGCTGCACCTAGAGAGGAGACTTCCTGCTCTCTGAGCTGCGACCTGGATCCCTTTTTGCCCCCCATCCCTGCAGCGTCTTCTGGGGGGAAATAAGGGGGAAGGGAGAGAAATGAAAAAACTCCCTTCCTGGAGAGAAACATCTTCTGGCTCAGCAGTTTTCCACCTGCAGCAGAGCAGGGCGAGTGCTTAAAATAAACCCCTCAACCCCAGCCCTTTCTTCCCTCCTGCGCCAGCTCGTTATTCGGAGAGGCTGGCTCAGGAAAGAGGCATTTCCGCTCCCTTTCAGAAATGTCTTAGTCACCCAGCGCCGGGCCCGGATGTCATTTCATTATCTGCAAAAGCGTGTGTGGCGATCGGGCTGGCAGAGCGCAAGAGACGAGGCTGCCTCTTCCCTGCATGGAGAGGTACGCTTTGCACATGGAGATCACGCGTGCGCTGTCAAATCCTAGTGCCTACGAGGCCCAGGTAGCTTTTACCTGGCCGTGACTAGCTCCAGTGCTTAATTTATGTCAGGGCTGAGCGCCAGTGGCACCTCTGGCCTCGGCCGTTCATAGCCCTGGCACCTCTGGGCTTGGCAGTTCATAGCCCCGGCAGCTCTGGGCTTGGCGCATTAGTTATGAAAGTAAAAATATTGCTCTTCCGTTACGAATTAAGCACGGTCTGGCTTCGTGGAGGTCAACACTACATTGCCTTGTTTCCACTAGGGTGACCAGACAGCAAGTGTGAAAAATCGGGACAGGGGGTTGGGGGGTAATAGGACCCTATATAAGAACAAGACCCCAAAATCGGGACTGTCCCTATAAAATTGGGACATAATGGTCACCCTAGTCTCCATTAAGATTTGACATTGAGATGGCTTTTGGGGTGGGAAAACACCCCCTCTTTTTTTGCAGCGAAGTCAAGGGGGAAAGAGCGAACGAGAGAGAAAGCACGTGAGAAGGAGAGGGGCTGAGAGCGATGGAGAAAGAGCCAGTTGTTCCATCTTCCCTGCACTCTGGAGACTGGTGCTTCCCCCCCACCCCGAGCTGCATCTTTCCCCCTGATTAGAAGCAGATGGAGAAGCTGGAAAGAACTGGATTTTTCCCCCCTCTGTGGGTCGGAATTTGGTTCCCCTGGTCTCCGCGGGAGGTGGGAGTGGGTCAGAGCCAGCCAATGCGCGGCTGATGAAGGGGGAGACCCTGCCTGGGAAGAGAAGGGGAAAGAAACGCTGTAGGTTTAACACAAAATGCAACACAAGGATCACAAAGGGAGAGCCCCGTAGGTTAGCTCTTTTAAGGGAGATTGGAGGGGAGCTGGGAGTAGGTGGGCTAAGGAGGTGGAGATGGGGGGAGAATAGACGTGTAGCCTTTTATTTTTATTTACGTGAATTTAGCGATGTTGTATTACGTTACTGCGGCTACTACTCAACCTCAACAGTTACCTCTGCCACTTGTTTCAGATCCAGAGCTTCTAGGAACATATGAAGACCAAGGAAAGTAACACAGGCACAAGAAAAACGTCCCATATCCTCTATCGGTGTTATTAATGTTGCCAACAAAGTGATGACTGTCCAAGCACAGATAAATCCTACCTATATTCATGCACAATTTATAGGTACTGTCATACTCAGATCCTCCTAGAGGGTCTTAGGGTGGGATGGGTCTCTCGTGGATTGATGAGCAGTAGAGGGAAGGTTCTTGCTGGAATTTTCCCCTAGGGAGCTCAGTTTCCCCAACCCTCTTTTATAATGGGATTCTCACTACACCTCATACCCCGCATGTGTGCGTGAAAGTGTCAGGTACCCCGTTTTCCAGAGGTCATGTATCGTTCCTTTTATTCTCATTAGCACTGACGCACGACCTGTATCCTGTGGGGAAGGCACTTGTTAGAAAAACAGAAGTGCTTCTAGGGCATCTTGTGCAGAAAATTCAGCGTAAGATTAATTTTAGATCACATCTTTTCCCCTAATCTTGTGGCATCGGGTTATTCTTTGGTCACGTATGTCAAATAAATAAATAAATGGAGATGCGCCAATCTCCTAGAACTGGAACAACCTTCAAAGGTCATCGAGTCCAGTCCCCTGCCTTCACTAGCAGGACCAAATACTGTCCCCTGACAGATTCCCCCCCCGATCCCTAAATGGCCCCCTCAAGGATTGAACTCACAACCCTGGGTTTAGCAGGCCAATGCTCAAAACCACTCAGCATTTCTTAACTCTAAGGCCCTAATATGGCTAAGCTAAAATCTTATAGGCCTCACCCTGTTGGCCTTGCATTTCATCCCTCCTTACTTACTTAGATACCTAATGCATACTTCTCCCTTCTAACAACTGACCAAGCTTACACTTCTATAATCCTCGCATCACACAATAAATGAATGAGAAAATAAAGTAATTGGCCACAGGAGGGAACAGATCCAATCTGAACCAGATCAAAAGAAACGCTTTTGCACACAATGCACAGTTAGCCTGTGGGACTCATTGCCACAGCGTATTGCCAAGAGTTTAGCAGGATGCAGAAAGGGTTGGGCATTTATATGGGTAAGGAGAGTATCCAGGGCCATAACAATGAAGGTTTAGAACATAAGCAAGGGCCTGATGCTCCTTGACAGAGTGGCGTAAAGAGGCTCTGGTGTCAAAGAGAATCACGTCCCAAGAGGATCTATCTGATTTCTCCAGTTCCAGAGCATCAGCCAACCTCTCGCTAACATGGCTGAGAAAGAAACGTTCCCCAGGGGTGGTCATTCCACAATTGCCCACGAGGGGAGTTTCTCGCACCTCCTGCCGAAGCAGCTGGTCCCAAGGGTTTCCAAAAGTGCAGAGTGATTTCTGGGAGGCCGCCTTGAGACACCTGAAAGGGGCCGGATATTTCTCTGAGATCCAGGCCCCCTTTAAGGTGTCTCAAGTTGGGGCACTCAAAAAATCATTCGGCCGCTTTGGGAAATCTTGGCCCAGGATCCTGGTCTCTACAGCCCGCCAGTCTGAGCTAAGGATCTTTGTTGTTCCTCCCGGGAAGAAAATCAGCAGGAAACCGAGTGACTTGTCTTCACTCCCAGGGCCCTTCACGGCCTCTCTCGCATTTGTTATCGAGATGTCGCCGCCCATCTCTGACTGGCGCCAGCCTCCATCGCCGACTGGTTACATTTTCAAACAAGCCCCTTTGTGCTTTTCCCCCCGCTGCCCCTCACGCTCCCCGTAAATGCCTGCAAAGCCCCCTCCAAACCGCTCCTTAAAACTCTCCTGGGCCGTGATGCCCATGGAAAAACCTTAACAGGGGTTAGGTGGCAGGTGGGCTGTCTGCTCATTGTTCCCTTGCTCTCGGGCTGTCTGTCCCCACCCATTGTCTCTCGCTGCTTCATATTTAGATTGGAAGCTCTTTGTGGCGGGGAGTGTCTTTTTGTTCTGCGTGCGTACAGCGCCTAGCACGCCGCCGACCTGATCTGTGACTAGGGCCCCCGGGTGCTACTGCCAGATCAATAAATAAAACAATAGTAACAGAGTTGTAGGGGATTCAAACAGTGCAAGCCGAGCCAACTGCTCTGAACTGGACTCCCACTTGCATCTAAAGGGAGATTATAAATCTCCGTTTCTTGACACCCCTGATCTGAAATCCAACCCAGCACCACAGTTGTCAGCCAACTGGAGTCCCAGTGACCCCCTTCTCCCATGTGCTAAATGGGGCAGCGGGGTGGGGCAGGGGCTGGAATCCGCAGTGAGTGCCATTGGGATGTTTCTGCCGGCTTGTGATATACGGCAGCGGGCTGGGAATGTCACTGCTCGCACCGTCCCCCGGCCTCCCCTTGCAGGGCTGAGCCGCGCCGCAAATCCTGGGATGCAAGAGGTGGGTTGGAGGGTGGGGTTACATGCAGCATGGGACGGGCAGGGAGCTCCAGGAATCCCATGAGAGTCCATCCCCCTGAGATTTCTGGGGCTTCAGTCATAGGTGCTGGAACTAGGGGTGCAGTTCTTGAAGTGGTTTCCATCGTATCCAGGGTTTACAGTTTGGTTCAATGGCTCACAGCATCCCCGCTATAAAAGCTCATCCAGCACCTCTGCCTTCAGCTCCACTCATGGGTTTTGGAGACGCAACCGTCTGAGTCACTGGATGAGAGGCAGCCGCCCAGATCCCCAAAGGTATTTAGGCGCCTGACTCCCATGGGAGTTAGGTGCCTAACTATCTTTGAGGTTCTGGGCCAGTGTGCTTTAGCAGAGAGGGAGCTGGCTCCGAGCTCAGGACACCTGGGTTCTGTTTCCATCTTTGCCACTGATCTGCTGGGTGCCCTCGGGCAAGTCACGGCCTCGCTTTGTGCCTCAGTTTCCCCTCTCTGCCTTGTCTGTTTAGCTACTGAGCTTTTCCAGGATTGTCTCTTGCTCTAGCTGCGCAGCTGTACTGGGGTGCTACTGGAATCCACAAAATGAATCTCGCCTGCTGTACCTCACTCCCCTGGGTGCTCCCAATTAGTCACCGCGCTCCCCTTCACTTCCCGTCCTAAACTGTGACACGTTTGTGGTTCACATTGCAGGAACACCTAGGACCGCCAGTCATGGGCCATTGTGCTAGGCCCTGTACAAATTACGCCACCTGCCTTTTAAATGGTGGTCCTGGTGCACGTGATCTAAATCTGTGCTCTGCTAAATCATAGAAGACACCCGAGGTTTGGCCACTGGCTGGGAGGTGCTTTGGGAACCTCTGGGGGAAATACCCCCCCCCCCCCAAAAGCTACTATAAGGCAAGCCCACAGCCACATAGGTTTGAGGTATGGAACCCCCCCTCCCATGGGTCGCCGGTGGGACCTTCTGCACTAAAACCATGGCCCGCTCCCACTTGAGCTAAGGGAGCAACTCCTCTAGGCAGCAGCAGTCATAGGTGCCTTATCCTCTGTGTGTACCTGCTGCAGCACTTAGCCAGCATGTGTTGGATCTTCAGGAACTGACAGCTCCGTGCATTGGTCCATTGAGATCCGGGCTGTTCAGTGCTCTTGCTCAGCCCTTAAAAGCCCAGTCCCCACTAGCACAAGGTCAACGGGAGATGCCAGGGGCCGACGTCTTATTTAGCTAACGCCGCCTGTGAGGAGACGGGGCCAGAGAACAGCTGAATGGCTAGGAAGGAAAAGCAGGAGCTTTGTCCCGGCTTCCTCCTGCAGATGCTGTGGAGGTCACTGAGTCAGTTCCAGGCATAGAAACCTCTCGGGCTGCTCCCTGCCCCATGCCAGTTTCATGTCTAAGCCCCGCTCCCAGGCCTGGCCTCTCCTGAGTTTGGTTTGGTTAACCCTTTGGATGCTGCGCTGCTGGTCACCACCCAGAGGCTTCACTTCAAAGCCGTTCAGCTCCAGCAGAGAGGATCCAGCCTTCGCCCTGAACCAGGACACCTGCCGGTAAAGCCGGAGGGCTGCCCTAATCCATGCTTCTGCTTCATGGGCCCCTGCGGGGCCTTTGCTATGGCGCAGGATAACCAGGGGGCACAGGCTGGCCCCCCCTTCCTGTCCCCTTCTCCCTCCGGAATTGACTCCATGCCTGGGAGGGGGCGGCTCAGCTGTTGCACAGGGCAGGTCCCCGGTGCCTCTCCAGGGCCATGGCAGCCCGGCAAACTCAAGCCTCCTGCACCGGCCTCCCCTCCCCCGTGCACACCTTCCTTGCTATCTGTCCTGAATCTGATTTACTCCCCCAACAGCACATGCCTGGCCCGTCCCAGTGGGGAGCAAGGACTCCGGGGCCGCATTCCACCCTGTCCTAATCCCAGCCCCAGAGGGGGACACAGTGCCTGCCTTCTGATGGGCAGCCCCCCACTCCAGACTCTGGGAACCATCAGACTCGGGGGGTGGGGGGGTGGGGAGGGGATGCAGCAATCAAAAGGTATCAATTGTACTGTTATACCCCCTGTGCATTTCTGTGGTGACTCTGGGCTGCCCAGATTTTCCCCAGCCCCTGGGATAATTTAGAGCAGCCATAGGGCTGCTCTAACTTACACTCTGCTCCACGTGGCCTCTGGGAATAGCCACAGCGCGGCGCCCACTGGCCACATCCCCAACGCGCCACTTACATTGGTAGCTTACGCCTTACGCCCACTTCGTAGCGGTCAGGGATGCCCCCCCCCCCCGCGTGGCGTGTGGGTTCTCAGCAGCTCCTTTCCACCCACTTTGAGGCCCCTTGGAGCTGCCGGAGGGGCCTCCGCGTTGCTAAGAGCCAGGCCCCAAGGCCCCGAGCTGCCAAAGCGCTGGGCCCCATAGAAATGGCCTGAGAAAGGAGGACAAAGAGCCGGGAGTGGGGTGGGAAGAGGATGATGGAGGATTCCAGGGGGCTTTGGTGCAGCCGGGGGATGATGTCATTCCTTCCCTCCCGACTGGAGGCAGGGGCTCGGGGAGGGAGCTGCTGTTTTCCTCGTTAATTACCAGCTTGATGGAGGGTGGTTGACCGCAAGCCAAGGAGGTGGTGGGCGGGGGGAAGGCAGGGGAAGCCGCATGATGTCATTCCTTTGCCCCCTACACATGCTAATTAAAACAAGACCGTTTGGGAGGCTGGAACAACGCTGATCGGGAAGGGGCCTCTGGGCTCTGCTCAGCGGCTCTTGCCGACTACAAGCAGGGGCTGCAATATAGCTGAGGAGACCCACTGGGCCACTCTCCTCCTCGCTGGTTTGTTGAGTTTTGCAGCAGCAGCTGCTGCAACCATTTGGGAAAGTGGAAGGCACAACAATTGCACCCTGGGGACAGCAGCCCCTCCCCTCCCCCCCAGCACCAGAGGAATAGCACCTCACCTGCATCCTGGTGCCAAGCGGCAGCAGCCACTGCTGGGGCGGGGCGCGGTGGCTGTTTATACAGGGATCCCTCACCTGGCGGTCAGATGCAGCCACTGCTGGGGCGGGGCGTGGTGGCTGTTTATACAGGGATCCCTCACCTGGCGGTCAGATGCAGCCACTGCTGGGGCGGGGCGCGACGCGGTGGCTGTTTATACAGGGATCGCTCACCCGGCAGTCAGATGCAGCCACTGCTGGAGCGGGGCGCAGTGACTGTTTATACAGGGATTGCACAAAGGGAGTAGGGCTCCTTTTTAGCTTTGTGGTGCTGTCAAGCTTATCTTCTACTCCCGGGCCCATGCCTCTGGACCACACCGCCTCTCACCCTCCCACTGATCCATTATTTCCCTTCCAACTTGCACCTCAACTTTGCACCCCCCGCTCTGCCCCTGGCCCCGGCTTCCCTTCCTGTGCTGAGCAAGCTTCAGGTTGCTCTAATCACAGCCCTGGGGCCCCTTCTGCTGTTACAGGCCGAGTTCAACAACAGCCATGCTGTTTACTGCTTTGGAAATGGCTGTTTGTGGATGCCAGGGCCAGACCAGCCGGCTCGTTTCAGAGCTGGGTTTGCTCCTCCCAGCCTCTGCTTACCAGGAGCTCTTCCTAGATGGAAGAGGTTTGCAGGGAGCAGGGTCATTATTTGGCCTCGAGGCTCCATCTGCAAGCAGGGCTCCACCGCGCTCGGTGCTGCACAGCCTAAGAAAGGCGGCCGCAGGGACTACATGGAGCAACCGGAATGAAGTGACTGCCCTTCCCCGAATACATTGTCCACATGGGGAGCGCATCCCCTTAATTGACAAAGGGCAGGTAGGGAAACAGAGGCAGAGTTCACCCCTCTCACCTCCCCAAAAATCAGGGGAAGAGCATCTCCTGATTCCCAGCCTAGTGCACCAAACACTGAGCCATGCTGCCTCTCGTCCCCTTCCTTAATGACATCCTCACACCCTTAGTTACAACCCTGACTTCAGTCCTAAATAACCCCCCTCTGCCTTCAAGTTTATCCCCTTCACAAACCCCTGTAGACACGTCCTTCCTCGAAGCCACCCGTGAGCCAAGCTGTAGAAATACGAGCTCTTCGAATCTGATCCTAAAACAGCCCCTGCATGGACACCCCCCCCCCAAATGCACTGGTCTTTTGCAGCAACTGAGAGTGACCTGCAACAGGGGACGTACCATCCAGTGGTTAGAAATCAGAACTGGGAGTCAGGACACCTGGGTTTTATTCCAGACTCTGCTGACCTTGGGCAAGTCACCGTGCCTCAGTTTCCCCATGTGGAAAATGGGCGTAGATCATTTGTGTATAGCAAGTACTGTGAGATCCTTGTGCAGAAGGACAAAACAGAGGCTTCTTGGGGCGCTGGAGGGAGGGCGGCGAAGGGGCCGGGATCCCACCATGGGCCTGCGCTATGAAATCCAGCAGCAGCGTCTCGGAATGCGGGCGCAGCAGCCGGCGTGGCTGGTTTTCATGTAACGTGAGCCAGTGCTGGCCAGAAACGCCGCTCGGTTACTCCAGATCCCCCCCTCGCTCTCTGGGTCCCCCCCCGCATACATCCCACCTCTGATGGATGGCTCCAAACACACATTCCAGCAGCTGCCCCCCTCCCCAAGCTGACAAATTTAATCTGCCTCTGGTCAAAGGTCCCGCGGGCTGCATTCGGGGGTGAGAGCCGGAAAATCCCGGCTTGCTGTTTTCAGACTCGGGCTGGCAACAGCTGTGACGGGGGTGGTGTGGGAGTGGGGGGGAGGGGGGGAGATGCACCAAACAGAAGTATTCACAGAGCAGCTGCTGCCGAGTCGAAAGCCCCCTAAGTAAGGGGAGATCTTATTATAGAGCATGGGGAGCTGCCTTTCCTGGCTCCGACCTGGGTTATTCTCAGCTGTGGCCATTGGGGTCACGTGCCCAGCATTGTGGCAGGGTTGGGGAGGGGGCAGGAGAAGTGGGGTGAATGCCAGGATGTAGCTGGGACCCTCTGGGGGCAGATCCATCTCATCCCACGGCAAGGCGGTGATGCCATGACACACAGCAGGGCCGCTTTATGGCCCCCACACAATGGGATGGGATGGCCCCCAGTGGAGGGGGTGACAAAGTAACTCGCCGACAGGCACACCCCCTTGTGGCAGGGTGGGGCCTAGCAGGGTCTCCTCCTCCCCCCGATCCTGCAGTTGTCTGGTTGTTGGGATTTCACCCACCAGCTTGGTGGCTTGCACTCCTATCCCTTCTTGGGTAAACTGAGTCCTGTGTGTCTCTAACCCAGCAGCGTCACCCCAGATCTCCTGCCCGCCTCTGCCATCCTTTCTAGCCCGTGGCTTCCACGCCCTCATCAGGGGGCTGGGCGGGGGGACCCTGGCCCTCTTTTTACTCCAGGGTCCAGCTAAGGTCTGTCTGCCTCTAGGCCTTTCCACCAGCCCCTTCCTGGGCCCACGCCTCCGCAGCAGCCCGGGGGAAAACCCCACCATCCCAGGGAACAGAGAACAGTCTCATGTCAAGCCTACCTGCCCCAGGAAGCTCTGGCATGTAGCAATCGCTGTCTGTCCTCTGGCCCCAGCCAAGCCTTCTTTCAAGGGTTGAGCATGAGGTCCTCTCCTTCTCCCACTCAGCCTCTATTAAGCAGCACTTCCTGCCCCTCCCCACCTCCTCTTAACCCCTGTCTCCAGGCAGGTGAAGCAGGTTGGGGCTGATTGAGCCCACAGGCTGCCATTAACCCCTTCCTGCCTAGCACGGGGTCGGCCTGGCGGATCGGGGCCGCGGCGAGCTCGCGCAGCACTGAGATTCCACGCGGTGAGCTCACCGTCCGCCGTGACACCATCACGGCGAGATGGAGCGGCCCAGGATGCTCGGGGGAAGGGTGGGGGGGGCGTTGCTAGTGGGTGGCGGCCACCGCCCCCCCCCCCCCCCGATGGGCTGCGACACAAGCCCGGGGGGACGGGAAGGCTGAGGCTTGGGATGCTGGAAGCCCTCTGGAAAATGGCCTGGTTGTTGTGGGGCTCACTGCCAGGGACCAGGGTCATTGGCCCAGGACACCGAACATCTGGGTTCCTGCCCGCGCTATGTGTGTGCAGTGCCTGGCCCAATGGGACCCTGGCCTTCGGCATGGAGCCAGGAAGAGACTTGCCCAGGCTCACCCAGTGGCAGAGCCAGGACTAGACCCCAGGGCATAGTGCTCTATCCACTAGGCGACACTACCCCCATGTTTTCTGCTTAGAGCGAGGGCTTCTTTTTGCTACCACTGCAGCTTAGCAGCTGAATGGAAATCCACTACCATTCGCTAGCACGGCAGCATAGGGTGACGTCCTGGCTCCATTGACGGCAATGGGACTTTTCGACGGGGTTGGGATTTCACTCACTGGGGCCCCAGGGACCACCCGAGAGCCTTTTCTAACAGGATCTCCCACCCGCTTAATGATGCATCTGTGAATTTAAACTCCCAACCTGCACCCCGGCTGGCACCGTTCTGTTTTGTAGGTGGGGAAACTGAGGCACAGAGAAGAAACACCCCCCCGCGACTTGCCCAAGGTCATGCAGTGGGCCAGCGCAAGAAGCAAGACTGGAACGCACATGTCCTAGTAACCCTGCTGCTCCAACCACCAGGCCGCACTCCCTCCCCAAGCCAGGGACAGCATCCAGGACTTCTGCCTTCCAGATCCCGCGCTCTAACCATGAGACAGGGGCTAGAACCCAGGCATCTGGATTCACATCACCCCCTGCTCTAACCACAAGGCTCCACTTCCCGTTGCTCATGCCCACCCCCCCCCAACGCAACACACACACAATCAGCCAAACTACTCAGTTGGAAAAAAATAAAAGCTTTTAAAAATGATGATTTGTATCGATTCTCTCCCTCTCCGGGCATTCCTCCGGGGCTGCAAGACGCCGCCAGCGTGTTCCGCCTTTCCTCACATCCCAGCCAGGGCCTTCCATTGTCTCCGGGACCACAGCGACGTCTTTGGCGCGGGGACAAAGAGCGGGAGAATAAATAGAAGGGTGACATACACACATGATGCATGCATGCAAAAAAAAATCATCAATTTCATTCAGTTGCAAAAGGGGCTTATATTTAGCATCCCCAGGGAGACGGGGGCTTTTTTTGGTTGGCGGGTGTGGGAGATAAGAGATATTTTTTGGTCCTGCCCTTATAAGGCTCATGTCTATGGGGAGCTTTGCAGAGTGAGGTCACCCTACTGAGGTCATCCTACTCCCCCCCCCCTTCCCTATTGGCCCCACAGCCCGGCTTTGTCTGGGCTCTATTGAACCAGCCATCTCAGCCCAGCCTTAAAAGAAACAAAACCCTTAATTGTCTGGACTGGAGCCAAACGGCTGCCTAGAGGCACAGAGCAGAGAGAGGCAGCTGACTGTGAGCTCTTAAAGGGGCAGCATCAATACCACCCTCCCGAGCTTGCCTCCTAAGGGTGTGTCTACACTACAGCGGCACAGCCATGCCATAGCAGGGCCGAAGCGTAGACGCTTCCTACGTCTTTGGAAGGGGTTTTCCCATTGCTGTAGTTAATCCACCTCCCCGAGGGGCAGTAACTAGTTTGATGGAAAAGTTTCTTCTGTTTACCTAGCTGCATCTACCCTCACAGCGCTGGAGCGAGGTCGATCTGATTTTTAAGTGTGGACCAGGCCTAAGAGAAGCGAAGTCACGACATAAAGTGTGAGGCGCCGCTTTAGCGATGGCGATTCTCTTTGCCCAGGTGGATGAGCCCCGGGGAGGTTCCCTCTTGTGTCCTCACAGGGGCCAGTGTTGTTTTGGTTCATCACGTGCTGGAGAACGTTCGCCGTACGTGATGGGGCTCGTGCGTGCCTGGGAGCGAATGCGCGGGGGCGTTTGTGCATGAACATAAGCGCATGAGTGAGCGTGCTTCGTGGGTGTGGATTTGCATGCGCGTGTATGTGTCGGCGTGTGGGACAGTGGGATTGGGCGCGTGTGTCGGATCGGTGTGACTATGTACCCAGCGTGCAAAGAGGTGTGTGTGTGTGAGAATATTCACAATGTGGGTGCATATGAGCGTGAGCGTGTCCCATGGACAGTGAACGTCAGCAACGCTCTGCCTTGCACATACCAATCCCCCCCATAAAAGAGCCCACAGTCCCCCAAATTAGATTACGCGTGCTCCACTGACTAGATTTAACAAGGCCGGATAATTACGGCTAACGGACGGGGGTTAGATTTGGGCCAGTGACTTCTTGTCAGTTACAAGTTCCGGGTTTGTTTGGACTTAATTTCAGGGTCACCTTGATACAGTCTGGGAGCCCGGTGGCAGGTGTGGACAGAGCCGCTGTATCCAGGTTGGGTCTTGTCTAGCCCTTCCCATCCGTAGATCTCAAAGCGCTTTACTAAGCAGGCCGGTATCAGTAGCCCCATTTTACAGATGGGCTTGCAGGGAGTCCCTGGAATAAAGGGGACTGGGAGAGGGGCACACAGGGCGTTTGAGGGGGGTATGGAAGGACGCCCAGAGCCCTTGGGGTGTGCAATCCGCGCAGCCCACAGAAGCAATGGAGCACGCAAGCCTCAAGTCAACAACAGACCGAAGACTAGGGAAGGAGCAAGGAGGACTGAGCACAAAAGCATAGGGAAAATCAGAAGGCGGCATCCCCTCCCCTGACTCTCTCGAAGCCTGCCAGGGAGGTGAAGTGAAGGCGCTGGAAGGGGGAGGCGGCACAAAGAAAGAGCGACAAAAGAGGCAGAAATTCCTGGTGAAATTAAAACACATTCCTCGCTGCCCAAGTGGCGACAAAAGCGGCCAAGTGGGGACAGAGGGTGGAACCAGGTCTCCATCTCCCAGGAGAGGGGGAACGGCAACCAAAGGGATCCCAGCACTGGCACAGGGCGAAGGCCAGATAAGATGTCTGGGGGCTAGACCCACATGGACACAGTCCCAGGAGCTGGAGGTGGCAACCAAGCTGAGCCTAGGGATTCAGCCTGGTCTGCTGGGCGGCGAGTGTATTGCAGCTGCAGCAGCTGGCTCTTCCAGGGCCCCACAGGGGGTGTGGTTTGGCAGACATGGGGGGCGGTTAATTCTCAGATTGGCTCCCTGTCTAAGGGCACACACCCTTCTACACACATAACAACAACCATCAGCCCCTAGCTCTTACCTAGCATGGTTTTTTTTCAGCAGATCTCAAAGCGCTTTACAAACAGGTCGGTATCACGACTCCCTTTTGACAGCTGGGGAAACTGAGGCACGGAGCAGGGACGTGACTTGCCCAAGGTCACCCAGCAGGCCAGGGGCAGAGCCGGGACTAGAACCTGGGTCTGCTGAGTCCCAGTCCGAAAGCATAAAATCATTACCCACAAAGTACGGAGACGGCACAAAGATTGGGGGAGTGGTAAATAAAGAAGAGGACAGGTCGATTGGCAAACTGGGCTGCAAAGCCAACAATAGGCGTTCCTAGGCAGCCAAATGCACAATCACACATCCAGGAACACAGACCGTAGGCCACACTCACAGGACGGAGGTCTTTATCCTGGGAAGCAGAGGCTCTGCTGAAAACGACTCGGGGGTCGTGGTGGATAATCATTTGGCCATGAGCTCCCAGTGCGATGCTCTGGCGAAAAAGGCGTGAGCAGGGCCGGTGCAAGGAAGTTTTGTGCCCTAGGCAAAACTTCCTTGCACCAGCCTTGCGGCCCGCCCCCAGCTAACACCCCCGCCCGCCCGCAGCAGCTCAGCCCCCCGCCTGCAGGCTGCAAAGCCTCCACCCGGTCCGTGGCGCCTCCCCAGCTCCACGCTAGCCGGGAGGCAGGAGGCAGCCGTGGCGAGCCGCCCATTTCCTCACGAAGCCCCGCTGAGCCCCAGCGGCACGGCAACAGCCCTCGCCATAGCAGGGCTTCGCGAGGAAGTGGGCGGCTGCCTCCCGCCGCCGAGGGCGGCAAAATGCCACCCCCCCGCAAATCCTGGCGCCCTAGGCGACCGCCTAGGGTCGCCTAGTGAAAGCGCCGGCCCTGGGTGTGAGCCTGGGGGGATCTCGAGCAGGAGCAGAGAGGTTATGTTACCGCTGTATTTGGCTCCCACGAAACTGCTGTAGGAATCCTGTGTCCGGTCCTGGCGTCCACAATTCAAGGAAATTGCTGATAAATTGGGGCGGTTTCAGAGGCGAGCCAGTCCTCCTGTTCAAACCACTAGACCCTACTCCCCTCCCAGAGCAGGGCCTAGAACCCCGGTATACAGACTCCCAGTCCCCCTGCTCAAATCACTGGAGTCCTCTCCCCTCCCCGAGCTGGGTGTAGGACACAGGGCCAGGATTTTTGAAAGTGACTAGGGATGAGGTGGTTTTTCCTTCTGTTTTCAGGTGCCCGACTTGAAGTGGCTGGTTTGCAGGCAGTTCTGAGCCACCAACCATCTAAAAGCCAGGTCCCTTTAAGGCATCGCAAGTGACCAAATCACTAGCCCCTGTGGCACATCTTGGCCTGCCAGCCCTGCTGGGGTGCTGGCCAGGTCTCGCTGCCCTAGGGTGGCCGGTTTTTGTACTGCCTGGCCTGGTGCCGGTGAGAATGTGTCGAATGCCAGTTTGCCCCTGGCGGGAGCAGGAGATGGTGGGCCTGGGGGGATAGCCAGGGGCCCCTTTTTCTGAATCTCAACCCTACGCCGTCTCCCTGAGAAGCACCATGAAAGAAGGCCCCGAAAACAGGCCTCACTGTGACCCCAGGAGCCGGAACAGCGACTGTGGCTTGCAGCTGGCCTGAGCATAGGGCCAACTTGTGATTCAGGGCAGGCCGTGTGCCTGAATCAACGGCCGAGGGTTTGTTTTTTACCGTGATTATGATTGTTTGGTTTCCATCCCGAAGAGTGAATTTGCCCTTAAAAGGAAACAGCCGGGCTGGAAAGGCCAGCTAAATATTAGCCCTTATCAGACTTTGACTCCAGCCTTCCCCACAGCTGGCCGGGGGCCGGTGTTGGTTTAGGCCTCTCGCTGCCGCCAAACTAAATGATGAGCGTGGGCAAGAAGGAGGAGAGACAGCCGGGCAGCAGGCAGCCAGCCAAGGCCGACGGCAGCCATGCGTTGCCAGGGCAAGGCTGTGCCCCTCGTGGGAGCACTGGCCTAGGGGAAGGAGAAGCAGGCCAAAGGATCTGCTGGGGCCGGGGCAATGGCTGGAGAAGGCCAGATTGAGAGGCTGTGGTCAGAGGTGGGAGAGATGCTCGTCTGAAAAATTGATCCAATAGTCAGAGCAGCAGACTGGGAGTCAGGACTCCTGGGTTCTCCGGGTAGGGCAATGTGGTCTAGGGGTTACAGCAGGCAGGCACTGGCAAGCGGGACGCCAGAGTTCTTTCTCCTGCTCTGCCCCTGGCATGCTGGGTGACCTTGGGCAAGTCTCTCCCGCACGGAGTGCCTCAGTTTCCCTGTAACTAAACCGGGGATGATTGGTTAATAATAATAATAATAATAATAATAATCAACCTGACGTCAGAGCGATTAGTCAAATAGTTACGAAGGACACATGGCAGCGACACAGAGCTCGCCGGCTCACGCGCTGCCCTTCTCTGGTTCCTTACAAAAAAACGAGACCGTTGCTTGACTAACTTAAAGGACCACTGCAGCAGGGGCAGATGTCCTTAGGCCCACCCCAGAGGCTCTGGGAAGCAGAGAACAGCCCTGGCTACGCGCCCCCATCTGCCTCCCCGAGAAGCAGAGATGAGCCCCCCCACCGCGATGCACTCTGGCCACACCCTGATCCACTCCCCAGGGAACAGGCTGGGAGCAGATCATTGATGCCAGTTTCACCCAGGGCAGGAAGACGCGGCGTGCAAAGCGCCCACAGAGTCAGTGACACACGCTTTCAGCTCACACCCCAAGTGCGAGGCGCCTGGGTTATGCCCACCCTGGGCCCCTCTCCATTGATCTGGCCCCTGGCGCCGGCCCAGCCCATCCGTGCAGGGACAGCGTGTGCCCATAAAGCCGCAGCGTCAGTGGTGACTCTCGGGCCTGCCGGTGACTCAGCCCCCTCGCCCTCTGTCTCCTCCTCGCCGCGCACAAAGACCCCCATTCTCCTCCCTCGCAGGGACAGATTTTTACGGCACCCACAGCCTGTGTGTGGTGGCTCAGCAGATAGCGTACAAAGGCCCGATTGACTTGGCTCATGCCCCGGCCTTGGCATTTCAAGCCCCAACGGGCCAGCGGAACGAGGGTGCAAGCTGTTGGCGCCGCAAAGAAAAGGGCTCGGGATGTGAGTAGGCCGGACGCTGCCCCTCGCGGTACAGCTGGGATGGCTATTCGCTCGCCCACAAGAGCTGGCCTTGTTAAATCAGAGCTCTCTAAGCGTCCAGGCAGGAGTTTTCTAGCAGCCCTTGAAGATCAGCTTGGTATCCACAGGTAAAAATCATCCTGTTTTAAAGACCCTCTGTAAAAGGGTGTCTAAGGTTTGTTTTCCTCATTCTGTCGGTGGGGAAACTGAGGCACGGTGGGATTTTTTTTCTTTTTAAAGTCACATGACCAAAGGTCACACAGGGAGTCTGTGGCAGAGCTGGACCCAGCACCCAGGAGTTCTGGCTCCCAGTCCTGTACGCAAACCCATGGCACAGATGGGGAAACTGAGGCACGGGGCAGCGGACGCCAATGTTTTTCCAACGCGGGTGCCAATAGCTGGCCACCTGAATCCAAATCCACACCACGGGGGCCTGATTCTTCACGGGCGCTGAGTGCTTACAGCTTTCCTTGACCTGGCCGCAGCGGCATAGTGGGAAGGAGGCAGGCTGGCTGGTGCTGCCGGCATAATCCCTGGGGTCTCTAGCCGCATCTCAGCCCCTCGCCACTGGGCACAGCAGGCCCCTAGTTACCAAAGTATTTATATCCCGGCACGTGAGGCGCTAGCCCCCAGCTATTAAAGGGCACCAGCTGGTCTCCAGCATGCTCATTTATTTCCAGTTGCTAGACTCCCCCGAGGAGCCACCTCCTGCCTCCAGCCCTCGTTAAATAAAGCAGCGCTTTGCTCACGGGCGTCTGCCACCACGGCGCTGCCTCCTCTTTCCTAGCCGCGGTGCCCGTTCGCCCCCTCAGCCTACACTGTGCCCCCGGGGCCATTAACCTTAGTGCATCAGCACAGCCCACGGCCGCGAGCCGGAGCCCCCGGGTCGAGAGACTCGGGCTGGTGCTACGGTGCGAAAACCAGCTGTGTTGACGCTGCGGCTCGGGCGCTGTGACCACCACCCCGTTGGCCTCAGAGCCGGAGCCTGGCCGTCTGCACGGCTATTTTTTAGGGCTGTAGCATTAGCCTGCGTCGGCAGATCCAGGCTCTGAGACTAGCGGCTGACATTCCCACGCATGCTCGTGGTGGACGCAGGGGCAGGTTTGCTGGCCAAGCCCCAGGCCTGGGCATCAGGAGGGCTGGGTTCGATCCCCAAGCTCTGCCACTGATTCCTCATGTGACCGTAGAGTCAAGTGAGCCAGGGAGCATTAAAGAGCAGCAAAACCTTCCTCCCTGCGAGCGATCACTTTCTCCCTGGGCGGTTATACAGCCCCCCATTAGCTGAGCCCTTCTCAGACGTTACTGAATCCAGCCTCCCACCTCCGCTGGGGGGAAGGAAACGTCACGCTCTCCACTTTACAGCGGAGGGAAACTGAGGCAGGCTGTGGGACAGGGACTGGCCCAGAGTCAGTAGCCAAGCCAGGAATGGAATCCAGGAGTCCTGCGGGCTGCCCAAGCTGCCTCGCCCAGGTAGAGCGGAGATTCTGGCTAGCCCGGGCGACTCTGAGCCTAGGAGCCTCGCTGTGGGGTCATTGTAGTAAACACCGGGCGCCTATAATGGCGGCTGGAGCTGCAGATTTTCAGCCCTTGCTCCCCCACAAGGAGGTTGCGGCAGCAGAGACCTCCCAGCTGTACCGGCCTCTGGCTGGCTGGCAGGGGCAGGTGGTGGAGGCCACATCCTGGGACAAAGTCCCTGGGAATATGCCGCAGGGCGCATGGGAGGAGGAGCCGAGGAGCGGATGGGCCGAGGAGTGGGCACTGGTGGATCTGGAGGAAAACTCATTGGCTCGGCACAGAAAAGGGCCAAGCCGCCGTGTAGCAACTCATGCTGCCCAGGCATTTAGGTGCCTAACTCCCCTTGACGGCACCTAAAGCCATTTGAGGAGCAGGGCACTGCAACTCAACCCGGCTCTGTTTGGGCCTCGGGCTCACCCGGCCCAGCTGAGCGAGCCGGACCCCAGGGATCGTACGACTGGGAGGCAGAAGGGAGTTTAGATTCATAGGCCGCAGCGTCCGGTCTGCCCTCCTGTATAGCACCGGCCGGAGACCCTCGCCTAGTGACTCCCCTCCTGCAGCATCAGCTTCTCTCCTGCCAGGGGGATGGCCAAGGGGAGGGGGAAAAGCAGAATCTCAGTGATCTTCTTGCCTCTTAAAATACATCCCCGCTCCTGGGGAAGTTGCATCAGCCCATCCCAGATGATGCGTTCTGCAGGCAGCCGGTCAGGCATCCTTTCCTGGGCTCCCTAGAAAGAGCAGCTGCATTCTGCTGTCTCATGGCTAAATCAGACGCCCGCCCCGTTCTGGCGCTTCCCAGCGGCGCTCACAAATAGCTGGTTTGGAATCTCCGCTGGCTTGGCGTTCGATTACAACTGAGGGGGATAATTTCTGCAGGATTCTGGGTCAGGGATAAGTGAGGCAGCTGCAAGTCCCAGCTGCTTGGTTTCGGGATGTCGAGGGAATTGACAGAGGAGCTGAGCTCCTCCTCCAAGGATTCCCTGACCACACCTCTGAGAGGCACCATTGCCGTTCTACAGTAGGGAAACTGAGGCCTGGCTTCTACCCTATGGGCTTGTCTACCAGGGCAGCTCCTCCCGATGAACTCCGTGCCTGGGTGCGCTTATTCTAAACGAGCTTCATTCACTTGGGAAGCGAGGTGGAAGTTAATGCCAGGCGGGGCCAGATCCGGATCAGTGACCCCCTCTGTTAGCTGCTTTCGCAGCACTTCTCTCTCCTGACCCCTTGAGCCACCCAATGGGCCGGTCTGAGGATTGACGCCTCAGCCGGGCGACAGCTGGGAATTAAACAGCATCGATATGTGGGGGTGAGGCCAAGATGGCCCAGGGGTTAGGGCCCCAGCCTAGTAGGTGAGAGACCTGGGTGCATGTCTCTGTTCTATCACACATTTCCTGTGTGATCTAGGGCAAGTCACCTGCAGCCCATGGGAATCAGGTGCCTAAATACATGTGACGATCTCTAGGCCTTAATTTCTCCAGCTATAAAACAGGGATGGTGCCAGTGAATGCATTTAAATTGTGAGGTGTCAGATACTGTGCTGGGTGGGGGGCAGATGAATAAGCGAGTCACTCCAGGAGAGGCTGGGGCAACAAGCGTCAGCTGGATGGAGGAGCACAATCCAGCCCTGCCCTGCTTTGGGTGAAGTTACACAGATGGCAGAATTGGGGCAATCCCTCCGTGGCCCCAGGCCACTTGGCTGGGTACCAGGGGTGTTTCCCCAGCTTTCGGGACAACGCAGTGAGCTTAAGCTGGTATAAGCTCAGCTCTGAAATCCATCTAATCCTCCTCTCTCCAGCCCCTGTGTGAATCTGCTCAGACATTGGCCTGCTGCAATAAAACGTATGCAGCGTGCCAGGTTTCCTGCGCCAGGTGGTATCACCGCAGCCCGGGCCGCACCCTCTACGATCCTGCTACGGCACCCATGCCCTAGGGTGACCAGACAGAAAGTGTGAAAAATCAGGACAGGGGGTGGGGGGTAATAGGAGCCTATATAAGAAAAATCCCCAAATATCGGGACTGTCCCTATAAAATCGGAACATCTGGTCACCCTACCATGCCCAGAACAGCTCTTGGCTTGCCTTAAAAATCCCACTGGCACCGAGAAATTAAGCTGAGTCCTGGAATTGTCCACAGGTAGCACTCCGAAGGGAGAGCGTGGGAATATTGTCTAGGTACGTCAATAACCATCCCTTTGTCTCTGCTTCCTAAACACAGCGGATGTCTAGGGGCTGGGTGGAGGCAGCCAAACAGTGGCTGCTGTGAGAGGGGACGTGGGGGAAGGATTACTAAGGACTCTTTAAGGAGGCAGTCACTTGCCGAAGATCAAGAGACAGATGACTTCACCCCAGATGTTAGCCACGTTCCATTCAAACTCCATGGAGCTTTTCCCAGGGCTCTTAGCACAGAGAGTGGAATCCCGCTTCCTTCTCCTCCCCCCACCCCGGGCCCACACAGAATAGCTTCGCTCCAAGCGAAAGTCTTGCTGGGCTGGTGAGGCTGCTGTGGAATCATTGGTGACTTTCATTCCACTTTGCCGGCAGCAGTTTCACCGAGGGATTGTCTAGGCTAGAGGTTTTGCTGCTGTTTTAACTCAACTAATTGATTGCCAAGTAACTCAACGTTAGTAACGGGGATTTATTACTTGTATTGTGCCAGTACCCTGGGGGGCCCCAGTCATGGCCCAGGACCCCATGGCGGGAGGTGCTGCACACAGAACAAAAGAGCCAGGCCCTGCCCCAGAGAGATCTCTAATCTAGACACACCACAACTGTTTGCAATTAGGGCCCAGCCTCTGTGATCTGCAACAAGTGTCCAGACTAGCTCAGCAAGTTGGTATATTGCTTTGAAATGTGATGGGACAGGTGGCTAATTAAAGGGCAAGACACGGAACCGCTGAGGTGAGAAACCAGTTGCTTTATTAAATGATAGACGAGGCACAGAATACATGGCGCGGCTCATCTGGCACGTCTCAGCCGGTTTTACGAGCATAGAGGACACAGCAGCGGAGCAGAAAGCTCGGTGGGGGCGGCCGATCTGCGCCGCCCGCTTCAACGCCGTCGGTGAGGATTCAAAGCAACCAGCCCGCGGAGGAGTCCACTCGTCTTTGGGTTACACTGTATCGTCTTCACACACTTCCCGGAACCGACGGCAGCCCTGCAAGCTCAGTGATAGCTCAGCACAGGGAAGAGAGGGGAAAAAAAAAAAAGGTCTCATTCTTTCTCGGATCAGGAATAGCAGTGAATGAGTGGGACAAACTCCCATCACAGTAATTTCCACCCTTGGTGAAGAATTTGAGTGATTCATGATCAGCGGGGAAGAGGGAGCGAGCCCTAAATCAATGTGATTAGGTTGTTTCATGCAGGATCTTTATTAGATCAACAGGAGGAGAGGTAAGGAGCCATTTTGGATGTGCTAGGCCTTATCTTCAGCTGGTATACACCCCCTGGGGACCTGGCCCATTGACTTAAAAAGGAGATAGGATATACACCAGCTGAGGATTTAACCCTGTGTATATGCAGGCCAATGTGTGGATCTAAGCAGTGTGCAGTGTGTGTCTCATCCCCCCAAGGCACACATGGCATAACTGTCTGATCACTGCAGGTAGGGGGTGCAGGTACACAGGACAGATCTAGCAAGGTGTTCACAACAGGGAGGAAGAAGCCCTGGAAAAAGTTTGCCTTCAAACTCAGCTGAGTTCCTGATGTCCTCCTCATTAAAACTTTAGAGGCAAAGATACAGATGATTGTCTCAGCTGTATCCTGTATTGTTATCTTGGCCAATACCCAACCACCATCCCTGGGAACACTCTTTCAGACGTAGTATGTTTCAAGGGGGAAAAAAGGACCATGTAGAATAGAGCCCTATTTTACTCTAGGTGATGATTTCTCTCTTGGCGGGTGTATTTCACATCTGATGCTGGAAATAGACAAGACAACCCCAGCTCAGAGGAGACCTTCATTGCTCTAAGAAGAGCACTGTCCTAAAAGGACGTCAGGTGGTTCTCTAGACCTGGTGGGTGAAAGCAATCACAGCCTTTGCAACTCAGTAACCTTTGCAAGTGCTGTCAGAATGTATTTCGCTGTGGATCGAGGTCATTTTCCCCATTCACAAGCCAATGGACCGTAGTCATTTAGATTTAAAAAAAAAAAAAAAAAAAAAAAAAGGCCGTGAAGGTCTTGTAAAGGCACAGCATGTAAATTAAATACCTTTGTAAACAAAGCAAACAAACAAACCAGAAGACTGAAATTAAACAATTCTAGAGCCACCATGGAGGAGGAAAAATGAGCCCGATTCTTATTTACTCTACGGCCTGCTCATGTAATGGGGCCTTACCAGGGCTGTAAATTATAGTTACGCACTGCCAGAGTGGTGTAAAGGGGCCGTAATAGAATTGAGAATCAGGTCCAATGTGTAATTTGTTGTATGAAAAAAGTAATTTAAAAAAATCGGATGGGTGCATTCCTCCCAATCCTACATGCCTCCATGTTGCACCTAAAAGGGTGAATTTTCCCAGGTGTGGGAATGGATGTAGCCAAGGCATACCGCAATGCAGAGCTTGTGTGTTACTCTCCAGGAACTGTGAACCCCGCAGAGACAGGACTGAACCCCAAGCCCCGGATTCTACTTTGCTACATTCTACAGAACACTGGAATTTAATTCTCAAGTGTTTAAAAAGAAAATCCAAACAAGTGTGTTAAAAAAAATCATTAAAAAATTGGTAAGTGTTACAAGGGTAAATTTCCTAAATGCTGCTTCCGATTGTCAATAGAAAATGGCCTATTTAAGATACCACATCTGCCCTACAATTACATGGTTTCACTTGAGCAGAAGTAACAGCTGTGATATGTTTGTGGTCAGTGTGTCCCTGGACCCCTTCAGTCATCTTCTGAAGACCATGATTCCTGGTCATCTTTGAGCTGGAATTTCAGGTGCTGGCTGGGTCCCAGGTGAAAGACACCGTCTCCGAAAGGGGATGGGACAGAGATGGTCTGAGCCTCAAGGTCCTGTCTTTGCATGTGAGCGCTCTGCATGATGTCGGCAAATTTGCTGTTGTCGGTTTCACTGGAGACCTGGCCTTTCTTGGAGTGTTCTTCTCCAGCTCCGTGGCTGCCTTCGTAGTCTGGCGTTTGCAGCGGGCTCTGGCTTAGCATCGTTTCTGAGATGGGGAAAGCCACTGGTTCCTCTCCGTGCAATTCCTGGGTGATGGTGACCTTCCCAAAGAATTCGTCCCCAGAAGAGCTCACCTCGTGCCCTCTGGATTTGGCACAGTCGTTCTGAATGGTGGGTGGCTGTAGGTCGGAGATCCCATTCAATATCTGCTCTCCATGCAGCCCGTTGAGTTCTCCGTTGGTGTTGCTCTCCATCCAAATGTGGCTGGACATCGTCAGTTCCTTGGCATGCGGTGAGGAGCCCAGGAGAGTCTCCTGCAGATCCCCCGTCTCACTCATGCAGCCGTCTCTCCCAACCTCCTGGGTCAGGTCTGACACGTGAATCTCGCCCGCAGCCTGCTGTTCATCTCCGGCATGCAGCTCCGAAAGCCGCGCGCCCAACATCAGCTCTTGGTTAAACTCCAGAGCTTGCTCTACGATCTCCAGGATGTCCGAGTCTTTCATGACCTCTGCCGGAATCTTTGCGACTGTCTCCACGGAGTGGTCCAGGCCACTTTGATTCATTTCCATAGCATCCTCTGGCTGAAGTCCTCCGCTGACCTCTGGATCAGAACCCGGATGGGATTGGGTGGCATTGGGTGACTCATCCTCAGAGGAGAGGGGGCTGCTGGAATTTGGGCTTCCTTTCTGGTTAAGAGGCAGTTGCCCTTCCAACACAATCGCCTCTCGGTCAGCCATGCTGGTCAACGGAGAAACCTTCTGAGCATCTTCAGGGTCTAGGTCACCAGACCCGGTAGCATCCAACATGCTGTCGCTCTCGGTTTGAGCACCACCTGCAATGCTGCCGCAGTCGCTTGCTTTGGTTGGGAAACCGTCCTCCTTTTCTGGTTCCCAGGTGAAATCCGAGCCGTGGGGCTCACTCTCCTCTGGAGGAAACTCTCCCCCCTCGCTTTCTTTGCCCGCGTCGCTCTCCTGTTTGATGGTTCCTTCTGCCTCCTCCTCCAATTCAGCCTCAAAGGGTCTCTCATCCCTCGGCACTTCAGACGGCACCATGAGCATTTTTGGATCTTTGCCGGCGAGAGTGGCTGTTTTGACCTTGATTTCTTCGAAGTCCTCCGAAACCTCAGCTTCCTCCAGACTGAGTGTTTCTTGGCTGGGCGCCGAAACCATGAAATAACCTCCTTCTTCCTCCGCACGCTCTGATGTTCTTGCTAAGACTGGGCCAGATTCATCCTCCTCGTTGCTTTCCTTCTCTTGGGAGCTTGTTGGTGCGGCCCTGCTCTCTAGCTGTTCTACGTTGTCTAGGGACACCACAGGGCTTTCGCGGGCTGGTGGTGAATCTCCACCATCATCACTTACTGGAGGCTGTTGGTTAGATGTGGCCTCAGCCAGCACCTCCTTTTCATAGAAGCGCAGGGGTGTGCTATCTGGCAGCGTTTCCTCCAACATAATCCTCTTGCCGCTTTCCAATTCCTCCTCCATCCCTTCCATTTTCTGGGAGGCATTGGGGGAGACATCCTCCAGGGATCCCAGGGAGTCCTCAGATTCTGAAGAGTCACCTGGTGCCTGGGAGGCCGTGTTTATGTTCTCCGGCCTTTTAGGTTCTTCGCAGAGTTCTCCCCGGGCTTCACCCACATCGTCGACCTTCTCCCAAGGCTCCTCCAGCACCCCGGTCAGTTCATCGCTGATTTCATGGCGTGGGGCGTCTCCAAGCTGCGGGGCAGGTTGGCTCTGGGTGTCCTCGTGCTCTCTTTCGCTGCTGCACGGGTCTTCTTCCATCAGCTCTGTGCCGGGGCTGGCCTCCTGCTGTGCTTCATCGTGTGGCATTGGATGCTCACCGCCTATAAAGTGACCTGCATCATCATCGTCATCATCTCCCACTATTTCGTCCACCTCTGCACCCAAACTGCCCGTTATCTGCTCACGTTCATTTTCTGTCCCTCCTGTGCTGGTCATTAAAGTGTCCGCCCAGGCTAGCTCTTTCAAAGCAATGTCAGCGGCTTCCCCTGTCTCCGGATAGCCCGCTGCATCTTCCTTACCCTCCCCTTCCTGCTCCTTTGGCAGGTGCCTTTGATAGTCTTCTTCCACTTCTTCCTCTCTGCCCAAGGACTCCAGACTCTGAACGTTCTCCAGACCCTCGTGTGCCAGCATAATGTCTTGTTCAAAGCCGTTCTCTTGAAGATCCCCAGCCTCCTCCTCCAAGGTATCTTTCTCCTGCTTTAAGTTTTCGTGTCTCAAGACATTCTCATCTGTGCTGAGATCCTCGTGTCCCAAAGTTTCCACTTCCAGCTTTCCCTTCTGTCCTTCACTGTCCCCTCTTGTTCTGTCCAGGGTCTCATCCCCCAGGATGTTTTCTTGAGCCTTTGACACAGTCTCATCCCCAAAGATGGCCTCTTTGGTGCTCAAGAGCTCATGGTCGGAGAACAGCTCTTTCCTCCCGTCCTCTCCTACTGTGGCATCAGTCTCATGAAGTGACATTTCCTGCTGCTCAAACTTATCCTGCTCAGCGCCACCAAGATGCTGTTCTTGGGGGCTTTCCACAACCAAAGCTGGGTGACTTTCCATGGGAAAAGCGTGAGTCGCTTGTATTTCCGCCTGCAGAAATTCACTTTCCAGCATCTCTGCTTGGAAGTTGTCCTCTCCATTCTCCCTGGAAGGGCTCCAGAGCTCTCGCCCATCCTCGTCCTCTGACAGATGCAACGCTTCTGTGCTCACCACCTCAAGGTCTTCTTCTCCTCGGTCAAACTCTTCCACGTTCCCTTCTGCAGCAGGTAGGTGACTGTGGCCACTTATTCCAGCCTCCCAGCTCTTTCCCTCTGTCCCCGATAAAGCCAACCCACCTTCTTGCAATGGACTTCCCCGCTCTGTGCTCTTGCAAACTGCATCAGTCTCCTTGCACATGTCTGCGCTCAGTGACCTTGGTGTCTCTTCTTCTTGACTCTCATTCTGCTCCCAAGATCTCGCTTCCTCCCGGGTCTCTATTTCAGGCCTTCCCTCAGTGGCTAGACTATCAGGGATGCTTTCTTCATTCTGCTTGGTGGAAGGACCTAGCCCCGACTGTGAATCCTCTCCGTCCTGCTGAGCGGAGCTTTTCACATCCGGGAACTCCTGCATGTCGGCCTCCCTGGTCTCCTCTTCAAAATGGGGCTCTAGGGCACTATCCATTTCATCTGTGGCTTCGGTGCCTCGGACTGCCTTGAGCTGCTCTGCTGGATGACTGGCTTCCATCTGGCCTTCATACTCAGTCTCCTTTCCTTCTTCCCATACTTCTGCGCTGGGAGAAGCGGCTAGTCCATAAGCCTCTTCCGGAGGAGCAGTGTCATAAGACTGCACGTCATTTGGGGCCCTCTCTGCTTGAAGAAGGCTGGAGTCCACAGCTGGTTCGGAGTGATCTATTACTTCCTTCAGTGCATCTTCCAATGCTTCATTGACCAGCTGGCTGGGACAGAGCAAATCCTTGGGAACCAGCTTCCCGGGTGGTTCTTCGCTGGGATCTTTCTCGACCTCTTTCCTGGCTTCCTCGTAACATTCATCCTCCTCGCCAAGGTCACCCGCTTCCACCTGGCTTGCTGTTGGATCTCCACCTTCTGCTGCCGGGCTCCTGCGTTCCGAGTCTGAATCGGATCGTCCCGATGGCCGTGGCTCCAGCAGGGCGGAGCGCACAGAGCCAGGCCTCTCGAACGGCTCCCGGGAGAAAGAGGGGGCCACCGTCTCTGTGTCGGCAGCTTGGATCGTCTCTCCGGCGTGGGACGAGCCCAGCGTGATGGGAACCGGATGGCCTGGAGCGGCGGTATCCCTCGCAGCCTGGGCACTTTTCAGGAGCGGAGACTGAAGGACGGAGTTGATTTTCTGGAACTCTCTAGCAACAGGGCCGTCACTCTTGGGTAGCGCGGCGGCCGCTTGCAGCTTGGGCGAATCGATTTGGTTTCTTGGTAGCTGCGTCTTGCTCTCTCCCTTCTGGAAGGTGGTGGGGCTCAGTCGGTGGGCCCAGGAAACCAGTCTCCTGCTGTCAGGCGTCACGGCTTGGACTTTGCTGCTACTCACTTCCAGCTGGGCATCTGCAAAGAGCACAGAGGAAAACAAGCAGGATAAATATCCAGAAGGATATCCCCAGGGAGAAAACTCCAGCTACTCCAGGGGTAAAAAGCTAGCAAAGAGGCAGACCGGGAACTGCAGGCTGGGGGCTGAAGCCAGACAAATTCCAGTTGGAAGGCACAAAAGCGAGGGTGATTAACTGTTGGAACAAACTACCAAAGGAAGTGGTGTATCCTCCCTCTCTGAATGTCTTCAGGTCAACACTGGCTATCTTTTTGGAAAGATGCTTCAGTCAAATGCATGACTCCAATAGAGTTGCCGCGGCTTATACCACGGGGATTATTTTTAGTTAGCGTCTTTCAGAGGCGCCGACCTTCTGATTTCCCCTGGGGTGCTCGACCCCCGCTCTGCCCCAGACCCCGCCTCCCACCCCACCCTTTCCTCCAAGGCTCCACCCCCACCCCACCTCTTCCCACCCCTGCTCTGCTGCCCCCGCCTCTTCCTGTCCCGTTCCACCCGCTCCCCTGAGCATGCCCCGCCCTTGCTCCGCCTCTTCCTACCCCCCTCCTCTCCTGAACAGCTGATCTACAGTGGACAGGAGGTGCTGGTAGGGGGAGGAGGAGGAGCTGAGCAGTGGGGCTCGCTAAGCACCCACTGTTTTTTTCCCCGTGGGTGCTCCAATCCTGGAGCACCCACAGAGTTGGCACCTATGGCGTCTTTCCTCCAAACAGTGGGTAAAATTCACCCCTCAGCACTGGGCCAGCGCCACTCAAGTCTCAGAATAGGAAAGCAGGCGTGTCCACGCTGGTCAGCGTGTGCGGTGTGTGTCCCATCTGTAGGGTGACCAGATGTCCCGATTTTATAGGGACAGTCCCAATATTTGGGGCTTTGTCTTATATAGGCTCCTATTACCCTCCCCCCCACCCCCGTCCTGATTTTTCACATTGGCTATATGGTCACCCTACCCATCTACAGAGGATACGTAGGTACCACCTACAGGGTACGTCTACACTGCAAAGACCGGCGGCATGGCCGGCTGTCTGGGGCTTGGGCTACATGGCTATAAAATTGCACGCAGCTCAGGCGAGACCCCTGGGCTCTGGGGACCCCACGAGGGGCGGGGGAGGGGGCAGGCTCAGAGCCCGGGCCCGAACGTCAACAATGCAATAGTCAGCTTGAGCCCCGCAAACCTGAGTCGACTGACCCGGGCAGCGAGATTCGGCGCCGCGGGATTTTCGACCGCGTACCCACAGAGCCTTGGTTGGCGAGGTCAAGCCGCGGCTGCTCATGCGGCTAGCTCTGGAGGTCTCTGGTTCGTGGCCTGGTGCGGCAGGGCTGGCCTGCATCACTGGCACGGCCCAGACGGCACACGGGAGCAGGAGGAAATCTTACCTCTGAAACCATTGACCAGCTTGTACTCTGCTGAAGGCATTTGCAGCCTGCTGCTCTCAGCCTCCAGGAGCGTCCTGAAAGGAACAATCAGACACTGTATTATTCATGCAGACGGAGTACAGCAGCTCCCTGAAGCCCCACCCCACCCCTGCTGTGCTAGGGGCTGTACATAGAGACTGTAAGAGACCTGTATAAGTTGTGCCCTGACATGCTCGCAACTGGGCGGGGAGGGGTGGGCGCTGTCACCTCTCCAACCATCGCAGGGGCTGGCCCAGGACCCAGTGATGGGCCGAAGCGATCAATAGCAGTAGAAACCCTGCAGCTAAATACAGAGCCCGTCCTCAGGCGGAAGAATCATCCCAGGGGGGCGAATCAAATACAAAGAGCTGCCGCTGAAATTCAAAGGGACGCGGGGTGAAAGGATCCAGTTTTGCTCCATTTCATCGAGGAGGAAACTGCCGCCCGGCGCGGGAAAGTAACTGGGGGACGGTCACAGCGAGCGGAGGGGTTGTGAAAAGAACAGAGTAAACTGAGGAAGGGGTTGCCAGCCCTCACCCCGCGTCTGTCTGTCGTATCGACTGTACTGACACAGCCTCCCAGCACGGACCTGGCCTTAGACATATCTGAAAACTTGGAGCAACTCAAAGTCTCACTTCCTCCCCACAGCGAGGCAGGGCAGGGCGACACATGGGGAAACTGAGGCACACGGCAGCTACATGACTCGCCCAAGGTCACACGGGAAGTTTGTGGCAGAGCCAGGCATTGACCCCAGAGCTCCTGAGTCCCAGGTGAGTGTTCTGACCACTAGACCATCCTGCCTCTCACGCTGTGTGCTAGCTGGAACGTGCCCAGATGAGGGGAGTCTCTTGCTGCTCCCCACCAAAGATCTTCAATCACTGAGCGCTGACGGACACGCTGTGACCACTGTCGCACCATTCAGCGCAACCCTGGGGGCCCTTACGCGCTGGGCCGTGGGCCATAACGGGACCCTGACCCCGGCAGCTTCGCCCGAGGGACGCGCTTTGCAACGTTGCCTGCGCTCCGCCGCTCCTTTTCTCCTTTGCAAAATAGAACCTTCCCCTCCAACCGCCCGCCCCCCTCCCCGCTCACCCGCCCCCCTTTCATCCCCCCACAATGCCACCCGTACACACAACCCTGCCTCGCTCCACAGCGCTAGGGGAGAGCCACCTATTCTCGATACCCAGGCCCTCAATGACATAATGACTAGTCCTGGAGGGGCTCCCCCCTCTCCACGGAAGACACCATTCTCATGCTAATCCCCCCCCACCCCAACTATTGTCTGGGAGCCATCTGGATGGGAAAGGGGTGGGGGCAGGAATGCAGCTAGCCAGCAAGTTCCCAGGGACTGTCCTTGGCGGCGGGAGGGAGCAGAGAAGCGGACAATAAAGCCGAAGGCGCCTTTGGAACTGGCCAATACATGCCACGTTTCGGGTATTTATTTATTTCTTAATCCCTTTGCAAAAGGGGCTTTTCGAAAAAAACCAAACCAAACTCTTGTGAGGTCCGGAGGCTCCGTCTCCGCTCGCGCTTCATTCTCGCTGCCGCTCCTGGCTAGTTCACGTCCTCACCCCTCCGGCTTTAGGCCTCGGGTACAATCCTCAGGGGAGGGGGGGGGTCTGAGGACATCGGGGCCAGGTCACGTCTACACTGCGGGCGCAACAGCAGCTCAGCTACGGAGCTGCCCGCTGCACCCCCAGGTGCGCCGGAGCGTAGCCGCTGGCGAGAGTTAATCTGGCCCTCCGAGAGGTGGTAGCTAGGGGCAACAGAAGAAATCTTCCATCCACCTAAAGCAGGTCGGCTTAACTATGGCACCCAGGGGGGTGAATTTTTCACGCCCCCGAGCACCATCACGATGCTGACTTTTAGGTACAGAGAAGGCCTGGCGGGGCCCCGTAGTGTAGACGCAGCCTCTGCCGACATAAGGGGTTTTCCTGTGGGGATAGTGTGGTTTTTTTCACCTTCAACTTTTTCTGTTCTCTTCATTCCCTCTGGGCCACTGTCAGAAGACAGGATACAGGGCGGCGTTAGGGGGGTAGCAAGCAGGGCAATTGCCCAGTGCCCCATGGCACAGCGGGCACCGTGAAGCTACGTTGCTCAGGCTTCTGCTTCAGCCCCATGCGGTGGGGCTTCGGCTTTCCTGGTCCTGCTTGGTGGCCCCCCTGAAACCGGCCCGCGGCCGCCCAGGTGGCCCCGGACTCGTGGGTCAGAACCACCATGCTAGACTGTGCCCACGGGACACACCAGGGTTGGGTGGAAGGAGCAGAGCAGCGGCTGTCCTGCCATCAGCCTGTGATTCTCCGCTCCACCGTCCTCTCCTTCCTCCCCCAACTGATTCCCGAAGCCACCTGGCCGGCTCGGTCCCAGCTGACCGGCCTGGCCCGCTGCAGGAAGGGGTGGAGAGCCGCTGAAAACACTTGCTGCATCCTCGCTGCGCCCCCTTGGCCCTGTGAGCTCGCCGGCCCGGTTAACGAGCCGTGTCCTCATTAGCAGGGGGCACAGCCCAGCGTCCGCCTTTCGGCCACACACGAGCAAGAGGGAAGCAAACCGGCGTTGGCCTGCCCCAGAGACTCTCCCCCAGCGACCCCCGACCTGAGCCCAAACCCTCGCGTTTGGCTAAAGCATCTTCCAGAGGTGTGAAGATTTCAAGAGGCGGAGACGACTCCACTTCCCTAGAAGTCGGGTACTCGGAAGACCCTCTCTGCCCTGCTTGCCCGGCGCTGGCTGGGAGACTGTGCGGACGACTGACGTGCCAGGGCGAGCTGTCACCTGGGTGAAAGGAGCTGGCATGGCTCCATTTCCTAGTGGGGGGGTCCCTACAGCCACCAGACTGGCAGCCCCAGCACAAGCGCAGTGGCCCCTGGGGGGAAAATGCTCCTCCAGCCCCTAGAGTGTCTCTGAAGCCCAAAGTGCGGGTGGGGGAGACATTGGGGGCCGGTGACTAGGATCAGACCCGGAGCCTTCGGAAGCAAGATTATCTCCCATGCTGGGGCACTGGAGTCAGTAGAGATTCAGAGGGGAGAGCGCCCCCTACTGACCCACCCACCCTGCTCCCTGCAGCACAGCGCCCCCTAGGGCCATGCTGGGGCACTGCGGACAGCACTGACAGAGGGGAGAGCGCCCCCTACTGACCCACCCACCCCGCTCCCTGCAGCACAGCGCCCCCTAGGGCCATGCTGGGGCACTGCGGACAGCACTGACTCAGAGGGGAACGACTCACCTGTAGGTCGCCACCTCCAGAGCCAGGGACATCTTCAGGTGCATGAGCTGCTGTCTCTCCTCCAGGACGTGAGCAATCTGGACTCCCAGGGCCTCTTTCTCCTGCTCCAGAGACTCGAGGGCCAGCTGGAAACGACAAGCAGGAGGGAGCAAAGGTCAGGGCGCTGGCGGGGGATCCCAGCAGCGCTCTGGGACTGCCCCCACTACCTCCCAAGACCAAAGCCTCCCGCTAATGAAGATCGGCTCAATTGGCACTAACCCAGCTCCCCTTCTGCCAGTACCCGAGCGCCTTCCAGTCTGCAATGTACGTCTGCCTCTCTAGGAGCCAGGGCTGGGCTGCTATTGCCATTGGGCCGACGGGAATGGAGGTGCAGAGAGGCGAAGGGACAGTCCCAAGGTCATGCCGGGAGTCTGTGGCAAAGCGGGGACTTCCACCCGGCTCTCCTAGGTGCTAGGCTAGTGCCCCGCCCGCTGCCCCATCCTCCTTGCAGTGCTCTGAGGAAACACAAAGGCCTGTACTTCAGGCACCCCCATTCCAGGGTGGGGCTTCCCCAGCTCCAATCTCTGTTGTGGGGAGGGTCATTCCCCTCTCAGGTAACTTACCCAGTCTCCGTCATGAAGTGCTACTATCTCATTTTATAGATGGATAGCTGAAGTGCCGAGAGCCAGATTTCCAAAGTGACTTCGGTGCGGCAAGACAACAACAAGCCCTGGCTCCCAATTTGAGCTTCTCCATCCCTAGATCTCAAAGCACTTTACAAAGCAGGGCGGTGTCACGGTCCCCGTTTTACAGATGGGTAAACTGAGGCACGGAGCAGGGCTGTGACTTGCCCCAGCAGTGACAGGAATCGGACCCAGGTGTGACGCTGTCTCGAAGTGCCCCACCATGTAAGCCCCCCGCCTCAGTGGGAGAGAGATTTGCTGATGCTCAAGGGGGTGACAACTCCCTGTCACCCCAGTCTGTTAGCCACCCCAGACAAACTTCTCAGCCCTGGGCCAGCCCTTACTTTGCCTGGCAGGTAACACTCAGTGCACCCCAATTCCTGAACCCCACAGAAGAGCGTTCCCCTGGAGCATCCAGCCCCTGTCACTGGACGCTCACGGCAATTACCAACCTCGCTATCAACAAAGAGACAGGGCCCATGCCAGCTTATTCGAGTCAACTAAGACGTCACACTAGGCTTCATATTACAGCACTGAGATCTACTTATGATAAAACAAAGGAGTCTATTAACAAAGAGAGTTTTAAGGGGTACTGAGAAACAGAACTGGCGACAGTAAAACACAAGTAAAACAAGCGTCTAAGAGGATACGCATAACGTTAGGAAGCTGCAGTCCTTTGCAAAAGGACTTTGAGGGCGAGAAAACTGCTCTAGCCAGAGTTTGGATCCTGATTTGAGAGAAACTCAGCAGATTGGTCATGAATCACCCCCCTCCGCCTGGAGTGTCTTGCGGGGAAATGGATAACCAAATGCCTTTTTGCTTCTCCTTCTGTTTTCCCCAAACTTACCGTTTTGACCAATGTGGGTTTAGTCTCCAATGTCTTCCCATGCTAATTTCACATCCCTTTCCCCAGTCGAACCTGGCTTTTTCTGTTGACTTACGTGCAAATGGAGTTTGCTTTGTGTTGGTTTCCCAATGCTTAATCAATGCTTAGAGTAGAGGCAACCCCATGCTGCAGGTGTTGCTACACCTCCAACTAGCAGAAGCTGGGGAATGACAGGGGATGGGTCACTCGAAATTGCCCTGTTCTGCTCACTCCCTCTGGGGCACCCGGCATTGGCCACTGTCGGAAGACAGGATGCTGGGCTAGATGGACCATTGGTCTGACCCAGTGTGGCCATTCTTATGTTCTTATGAGAGAACTATCTTCTCTTGTCTGGAAAAAAACCCTGTTTTTCCCTGTGTTTGGCAATAGACTTCAAAGCATAACATCAGTGAGTATCCATAATTCCTCATACGGCATTAATACATACATTTCACAATGATATTCGTGACCAGTGGGTCACTGGCTTTCATTGGATACCTTACAAGACACTTTCTGGATAAACACTGTGATAGTAATATACTCGGCCCCTGTGTCCCACCAGATCTCCTGGGTCCCAGTCCAATGCACCATCCTCGCATTTCAGTGGAACCTAATCTGCTTAGACACATATGCAAATCCCACTAGGCACCTCAATACCTTAGAACACCCAACCCACCAAGGCTAAGTGACTTACCCCAGGTCACACTGGAAAACTGTAGCGGAGCAGGGAACAGAAATCAGGTTTCCCCAATGGCAGGTTAGGACACCAGCCACTGCACCATCCTTTCGCCCAGCGCTGGGCTCTCTTCCTTCTCTCTGGAGGTTTTCACACTTGGGCTTTCAGGCCTTTCCCTTCCCTGCTATCCGGAGGCCCTACCCCCAGTCAGAACCACTGCTGCAGCGGTCCTTATAAAGCAAGCCCGTACCATAGGAAGACGGAGCTGCTGCTAAGCCAGAGTTTTCAGCAGTGCAGTATATGCTGGTATCAAGCATGGGGGAGGCTGTGCCAGCAGATCTCAAAGAAGGCTGGTGTCATTATCCCCATTTGTCAGATGGGAAAACTGAGGCACAGAAGGAGGGAGTGACTTGCCTGAGGTCAGGCTGGTTAGTGGCAGATCTGGGAATACAACCCAGGAGTCCTGGCGCCCAGTCCTCTGGTGGGATGGGTCCTTTGGAGTACATGACCCTACCACTCATGCCACTCCCCTCCCCCTGTCCCACTGACAAGTCACAGAGTCTCCCTGGAAAAATATGTTGGGCGAGGGAATTAAAAAAAATTCCATTTTGAACCCTGCAACATGGAAGCAACTTCAAAGTCTGGACCAGCTCTGGGTTATACACACAGCGTGAGAGACAGTCCCTGCCCCAAAGAGCTCCCAGTGGACATAGACAAGGGATGGGTAAACTGAGGCACAGAGCAGTGCAATGATGTAGTAGGTCAGTGACAGAGCTGGGTGTAGAATCCAGGTGTCTTGGTGCCAATTGTAGCCAGCCCTCTAGTCCCCATTGCCCGTAGCTGCCAGAGCCGGCTGCTGCCTAGCTCCCACGCCCTGAAACACCTCCAGCGAGCCCTCTCCCCTCCCCAGCTCGGTTCATAGCTCCTCTGTCTCGCATGGCTCTCTCCCATGTGCCTCTTCGCTTGCACTGGGCCCGGATGTGCAATCTGGGATGCGGTTTGCATGCAAGCTGCTGGTCCCAAGCCAAGTTCTCCTATCAGATTTCTCCCCGCCCTTGCCTCATGCAGGAAATAATCACTCACCCTTCCTTCCCCGGGGATAGGAATGAGGGGATCATAACTCATCCCTAATGATCTCTTCCTCCCCAATCCAACGGGGTGGGGGAGGGAGGAGAAGAGACATGCTGCCTGGTCTAGTCAGGTTCTGCCCAAAATGTGAAACTGACAAGGCCGGTGGACCCCCTGATCCAGTGACACCAACATTTTACTGAGAGTGACAGCTTCCCCCACGGGCATCCCGGCAAAACACAGAGCCCGTGGTTTCCTGCTCAGAGGCATTAGAAAATACTACGGCAGTAGGTTTAGCAGCACCTAAAATAAATTCTTCCATGCATGGATTAGGGAGAGAAGAGAGGGATGAATGAGAAAAAAGCAGAAGAGAAGAACGAGAAAGAAAAGAAAAAAAGAAGAGAGTGAGGAAGGAGAAAGAGAAAGGAAAGATCCTAAAAAAGAAAAAGAAAGAAGATAGAAGAGGAAGATGAGAGTGAAAGACAAGGAAGAGAAAAGAAAGGCAGAAGAGAAGAGTGAGAAAAGAAAGAGAAAGAACTGGATTGGAGTGCTAGGGTGCTGATGAGGCTGGGCTGTGGTGGGGTTCAGGCGTGTTTGTGGGGAGCCAGCGATCCCAGAGGGGAGGGGAGAAATCCGCTACTACAAACCCAGTAGGGGGAAGGCTGGCACTGTCCTAACCCCATTCCTCAGTCATGAAACAGCCTCCCACCCCAGAGCCTTTTTTCATTCCTCTAACACACCAGGCTGAGGGCTGTGGGGCGGGGGGAATTCCTGGCTGTTCATATCAGCGGCCCCTGGTAAAATTTAGCCCTGAACTTTCACAGCATTCCTTGACCCTTTTCCATGCTGATAAAAACCCAGCGACATCCCTTCTCCACTAAATTATTCTTGCAGCTGTTCTGCTGGACAAAGCCAGGCGAGATTTCTTCCCCTCCTTAGTCCCATTTTCTGACCACAGTTACCTGAACCAGACAGCTGCTAGGACAACTGGGACTAGGAGATGATGGGGGCATATGGAGGCCACGGGCAACTCGATCTCTTTTCCAAATGAGGTCTGGTCTCTTTCAACAGGGGTCCATTTTGAAGCATTCCCCACGGGGGTGCAGGAGAGATCAGAGAATACAAGAGCCGGGTCTGTGAAACTGGCCCGGTCAGCAATTTGCGGGCCAGATTCCAATCTCGTGAAGCTGGAGAAACTCCCTTGAAGTCCATAAGGTTCCTCTGGATTTACACCAGTGTATTTGAGATGAAAATCTGGCCCTAGTCCCATTAGCTAATAGTTACTCCAGATTTACTCTGATGTAACCGAGATCAGAATCTGCCCCTAACGCCATTAAAGCGAGTAGAATTCCTGCAGATTGACACAAGTGTATTTGAGATCAGAATGTGGTCCTAGGCCTTCCAAACCAGAAACGAACCTCACGGCCCAAACACACCTCCAAACGTTGAGGGGGTTTGAAATCTGCCCCAAGATCTGAATTTTGGAAACAGCCCCAAGAGCTCAGCCAAGCTCCTGGATCCCAAACGTGATGTGCTGGGCCCGCTTCTGATCCTCGTTACACTGGTATAAACGCAACGGTGTTACTCCTGCTTTCCAAGCAGCCAGATTCTGGCCCCTGCTCAAAAGAGCCCAGAAACCCAAGATGCTCACTGCAGCTGCCTTTGTTCCACAGAGGTTTTGCGGTGGGAGGAATTGTTTTTTTCTAGACAGCAACACTAAGCAATCGAAGCATCTCTCATTTCAGAAAGCTTGGAAAAACTCTTCCCCCCCCCAGAGCCGGCATGCCGGGTCCCTGACGTTTGCATCCTCTCTCTCGTTAGGAAAGGGATGAGCCCAATAACACGGGCAATGTTGGGTCCAGAGTGGGAGAGCGTAACTTGCCTGCTGTGGGGACGAGGGATAGACAGATGGATGAACTGATCATCTATGACTGAAACTCATCAGTGGCGCTGATTTGTACAGGAGTTCTAAGGGACTCGTCTATGGTCCAACTCCCTGTGAACATGGGTGATCCAAGATTTTAAAGCAAGATGCATAACACATCTGTCGGTTTAGTAGTTAAAGTAAACATCCACATATGCTCCATACATGGAGACTGGCAAAACCAGGGCTCGGCAGGGGGCTTGCCACACGCTTCTGTTTCTGATTCCAGGAGTTGCTGGGAGTTTCCCCTCACCCCCCACACCAGCCAGTCCCACGTTCCCACGCTAAGAAAGCCCCGATGCCCGGCTGCATTAGTTGCTTGTTCTTGATCGAGGTCTGGTTCACGGACTGCGTCCCATTCCCAGTCCCATCAGCGCTGCCCTGTGAACGTTCACTGGACTCTCCCAGCCCCAGGGAGGTCAGTATCATTGTCCCACTGTTAGGGAGGGAGAAGAGGAAGCACAGAGAGGGAGTGACCCAGAGGTAGAGCCAGGGGCAGGACCCGGCAGTCTGGGCCTCCAGGCCTGTATCTTAGCCACTGACCCACAGCTGATGCAAGGCTCCGATCCACAGGGGCTGGTTTTACTGCAGGGGCACACAGAGGTGGGGATAGAACCCAGGAGTCCTGCCTCCCACTGCCCCTGGGTCTAACCATTGGAGAACATTCCCACCCAGGGGATAGGACCCCAGGACCAGCTCCCTGATTCTAACCACCCCAGGAGTCCTGTGCGCTCCAAGCTGTCCGTGGGAAGCGAATGGCACCCTAAGCGCACGGTGTTCGCGCTCCCTTCCCCCACCCACCTGCAAGAAGAACCCTGACCCACCTGGAACTTCTCGGCCTCCCCTCTCTGGTCCTGCCACTGCCTGGATAGACTCTCCTCCAGCATCCCCTTCCGGGCCTTGAGCCCAGCCAGCTCCTTCTCCAGTTGCTGCAGCTGCAGCTGGTTCTGCCGGTTGCCTTCCACCGCCTTCCAGAGATTCTCCTTGGCCTGGCAGAAGGAGCTCTCCAGCTGGGAGACCTCGCTCTTGTAGGTCTCCACCGCTCCTCTCCAGATCTCCGAGAGCCTCTTGGAATAGTCCTCCACCTCCACGGGCTGGAAAGCCACCGGCACGGCCCGGAAGCTCTCCAGGCTCTGGGAGAAGTTCGCCATCTCCTGCTCCAGCCCAGCTTTCTCCTCCTCGTGAACGTCCACCAGCACCTCCACTTCCTTCTCCAGCTGGGTGGCTCTTTCCCTCAGCCAGATCTGAGCCCGTCTCTCCTCCTCCAGCTCCTTCTTGCTCAGGGCCAGCTGCTTCTTGGCTTCTTCCTGGGCCGCCCGCTCCTTCTGGCAGCGGCTTTTCACCTGCTGGATTTCCTCTGACAGGTTGTCTCTGGTCAGCTCTGCCACGTGTTTCTCCCTGAAGGCATCATCCAAGGTCGCCCTCAAGGCGCTGAGCTCCTCCTCGTATTTGCCCCTCCAGGAGCTCTCCGCCGGCCTGTCCTTCGCGCTCTGGATCTCGGCTCTCAGCAGCTCGTTCTCCTCTTCCAGGAACTTGACCCGGGCCAAGTAGGCTTCCAGGCGCTTGTTGAGGTCCCACATCTGGAGGGATTCCTCCCCTAGGGCTCGGGCTGCCAGGAAGCCCTCCATGCTCTCCTCCACTCCCGGCGCTGCTTGCCAAGAACGTGGCCTGCTGGAGGGAGAGGAAACGCAAGGGAGCAAGTGGCCGGGCAGGGAACAGAGCAGAGCTATTCATACTGCCGGGCTGCCGAGTGGGAGGCCCCTGAAAGTCAGCGAGAGCATGAAGTGGGCTTTAACCCTTTGCTGCCTGGGATGGCGTCAGCCCAGGCACTTTTCTGAGAAGCAAGTTGGCCAGTGCTGGCTGGGGAGGGCGCAAAACCCCTTCGGTGCCAGATGCATGACTCCACTTTGGAGTGAGACACTTTAACCACCGATGGAGAGGCTTAAGCATGCCCCAGGGTGTCCCAGGCAGGAGAGCAGGCCCGGGAAAGCCTGGAAGGGGGGGAAATCGATATGAAAAGCGACAGTGTGCACAAGCTGGGAGCCAGGACACCTGGGCTCTGCTGGGGACCTATGTGCAAGTCCCCTCTCCCTGCCCCTTTTCCCTTCCACCCTGTGACTGGCTTGTCTGTTTAGACGGCAAGTTCTCTGGGAAAGGAGCGGTCGCTCGCGATATGTCCGTACAGCGCCAAGCACAATGGAGCAATGATCAGAGACGCGACAGTAATGCTAATCATCATAAGCCACTCATGCCTTCCTTAGTCCATGGTTCCCTAGAGGCCAGGAGCTATTGAAACTCACCCATCTGCAGAGGGGCTGACATGAGAGGTGTCAGAAACTCACCCATCGGCAGATGGGGAAACTGAGGCACCGAAAGACTAAAGTGCCTTGCCCAAGCTCACACAGGGAGTGCACTAGCGTTAGTGTGAAGGCGGCGCCTATGTCACAAAGTCCTTAACGCTGGAAACTGGGCTGAGAATCCACCAAACTCATTTCACGCAGGGCACTGGAAATGGAGAGGAAAGACGAGTAGATCATGCGTGTATACATAGAAAGAGAGACAAAATACCCCTTAATTAGAGCAGGGCAAAACAAAGTGGGAGGAAATTATGAGCGCTTTTCCAAGTTGTGCCCTTTAAAAAAAAAACAACATTTCAATTAATTCCTAAACTTGGACATTTTTTTAAAATTTAAAAAAAATAATTTGCCAGGGGAAAACGTCCTTGATGATTTTCCTGATTTTTTTTTTCAAATTTCAGTCTCGTATTTCAACCAGCCCAACCATTAATCCATTTATCTCTCCATTCCAGCTACTTATCTGGCCCTCATTGCCATAACACTTAAGGTGTTTATCTGCACAACACCGCTCTGAGGCAGGGCACTGCTGTTATCCCCATTGCATAGATGGGGAAACCGAGGCACAGAAAGACTGAAGTGCCTTGCCCAAGCTCACACAGGGAGTGCACTGGATCCCAGGTCTCCCAAGACCTCTGGCTAGGGATCTAAACACAGGATCATCCTTGTTAATTTGGCTCCCATCAATATCACCCTTCCCCTCCGAACTTCGAGTCAGCCCTAGGATCCTCAGCTCTGAGCTTCCACATCTCTTCGAGCCGCGCCAGTTAGGAACCGCTCCTCGGAGCCTTTGAAATTCTACCGTTTGCAGCATCGCCTGCCCTGTCTGAGGCCTCTGGAGTGGAGAGCCCCTCCTCCTGTCAGCCCCCCATTTCCCAAGGGGACAGAGGCCTCTTACAACAGGGAACGGGGGCAGATTTCTGAGCCGTCAGGGATCCTAGAGCGTTTGCCTGTCTCTGGGCACAAGAAGATCAAAAGGGGTTGCTTGGAAACAGCCACTGGGAGCGGCGGGGAGAGTTACGGGTGGGGAAGAAAGAAAGGAGAGAAAGAGAGAGAGAGAGAGAAAGTTTCCCCAATAATTGCTGCAGAATCCCCACTCTTTTGGGCCAGGCCCTTCCCACACTCTGGGCTTACAGGCCTTCACCCCGGGCTCTCCCTCCCAGCCGCTGCCTGCTTCTTCGAACCCTTTCTCCTCGGCCCCCAGGAAAGCAGAGCTAACAGAGACCATTGCAAATTTCACACCGGTGCACGGATTTCAGAAAGGGAATCATGTGATCAAAAACACGTTGGGAGGTGTCTCTCCAACAGTCAGGTGTATCCCGAATCTGCTAATCCCTCAAAGTGAAAATTCACAACACAGAAATTCACCCATGGAAACAGAAGCGTAACTGGGAATTGAACGGTTGCTTTCCCATAGGTAATCAACACTGCCCTCTGCTGGGAATAAGGCAGAGCACCATACAGGAAACCTGGAGGTACCCACCCCATCAATTAAAACCCTGTTCTCCTCACTTAATTCCATTTTATAGACCCCGTGAACATTTTGTCGCATCAAGGTCGTAGAGGGTTTGCCCCAGAAAAATTTGAGAAAGGAGAGGAAAAACAACAACTCTTGTTTGATTCAGGGGTGGGGCCCAAGCCCACCCCCCTGCCTCCTGGGCTGTTCAAACATCTGGATTTGCGCCCTGGTCTCCCATTAGGTCACGTCTATGGTCCATTATTTATTTACGTGCATAACAATTCAACTAGAGGCTGTGGCCGCAATCAGGGCCCCCTTCTGCTAGGTGCTGCACATACAAGGACTGAGAGACAGTCCCTGACCCAAAGCAGCTAACAGTCTGCGTGGACGCAGGGTGGGAGGGGAAACTGAGGCACCGGGAGGGGGACCAGCAAGCAGAATCAGTGATTTCTTGCGTTGTATTGCCCAGTCCAATTTTTAACTGGTCTAAACCCATGAAGCTTTGCTACTTCCCTTGGGAGTCGATAGCAGATGCTAAGAGCTAACGTTGCCTAATGTAATAAACACATTAAAAGATCACGAAGCACTTGGAGATCAGTGCCATATAAGAGCTCGGGATTATTATTAACATTTAGTCATTGGTTAATTTCACCCAACTCTCCTCGTTCTATCCATCCTGCGCCTTTCTATCAACCTGTCGCCCTGCTTGGCATTTGCGCTCCGCAGATCCTCGGGGGCTGGTCTCATCACATCCCTCCTTAGCCGTGCTACACACACTGAGCTCTGTTAGTTCTTCATCCTTCGCTCCCTGGTTCCTCCCTTTTTTCTTTATTTTTAGTCCTGCTCCCCCCAACTTTGCAGCAGCCTTCTGCTGTCAAGCCGTCCGAAGAGATCGGCCTGGGAAGAGAACGGAATTTCAGGAAACCAGCAGAGAAAAGTTTGACTCTTCCTCCTGGCTTGAAGAGGAAGAGGAAGAGGAGGAGGAGGAACAGGCAGGTAGTCGGATTTCCCCAAAGGCTTTGGGGGGGAATAGCAGTCCCATGGGGACATTCTCCCTCTCATGCACATCAGTTCACTGGGCTTGACTTATTTTCTCGTCCGACCTCCTGTATAACACCAGCCGGAGAACGTCCCCGGATTCATTCCTGTTTGAGCCAGCGCAGACCTTCCAGAAAAGGCATTTAATCCGGATTCAAAAATTGCCGGTGAGGGAAAATCCACCGTAGCCCCTTAAGCGTCTCTGCGTTACACTAAACAGACGGAGCTCCTTGGGTCGGTCGCGGTCAGGCCAAGCTTTTCATCATTCGCCTGGCTCTTCTCTGAGCCTCCCTCCCATTTATCAACACCCCTCTGATCCTGGTTATCTGACGGCGACGTCCCTTTAGGCCAATCAAGGGGCCTTAAAGTGGGTTGAAACAATCCCCTCTGAGAGCCCCCCTGCCATGCAGGGGTCCTCACTGGCTGGTGCAGAGCCCTGCACCCACCCAGCCCTCAACAAGGGGAGGGGAGAGTGGCTGGAGTGCATGGCATTGGGGCTACTCTCTTCCTAGGAGCCATCTCTGAAACGTACAAAGCCAGACTCTGTGGGGTGGGCTCCCTCTTCCTTGGCTTTGGGCCTGCTTGTAAAGATCCTCTCCTTCAAATGCAGCAAAGGCTGCTCCCCGCAAACCCTCCTCCACCGCTTTCTTCACTCGAGAAGGAGCCTTCTCTGGGCATCCCCTGCTCCCTCACCGAGCTCCTTCCAGCGGCTTGAATTTCCACCAAATCTCTGCCAGACATCCTGTCTGGATTCCCCCCGCCCCCAGCCCCGATCTCTGGTTTGTTTCAGTGAATCGGTATTGAAATGCCATTAAGCGATACGGATGGCTCGGAGCGGCCCAAAGGGCCTGTAATTCATCTCCGGAGCTCCAGACGTCGAGAGATGGGTCTGTGCAGAGGAGGAGATCGCTGGGAGAAACATGGCTGAGGAGTTGGGGTCGAGAGAGGGGGAAGTGGGGGACGGGACTGTGGAAGCAAAATGCAAGAAGCCAGCATGAGCTGAGAGATTAGTTGGTCCAGGTGATGTGCAACCGGGGACCGTACGTTTTGCTGCTGGTTCAAGTCCAGGCAATGAAGGAGCCCCAGTCCTGGCTCAGGAGCCGGTTGGGCTGGGTGCTGCATAGAAACAATCACCACAGTCCTCAGCTCTTCTCATCCTTAGATCTCAAAGCACTTTCCAAAGGAGGGCAAGTATCAACGTCCCCATTTTACAGATGGGGAAACTGAGGCACCGAGCGGGGACGTGACTTGCCCCAGGTCACCCAGCAGCAGAGTTGGAAAGAACCCAGATTTTCCAGCTCCCAGACCAGTGCGCTATCCCCTGGGCCCAAGAGGGATTGCACGCTATGCCTAAGACAAGAGACAACAGGTGGATAAAGTTAGCGTCTCAATGACTTATAGGAGTCATTCCCAGCTAAGGCACAGCACAGATGAAGTGTCTTGTCCAAGGTCATGCCAGGAGTCTGTTGCGGAGTCGGGATCTGAACCCGGCTCTCCTGAGTCCCAGTGGTAGAAAGGGGCGAATAATCCTTCCTTCATCTGTCCCGTCTATTCAGATTGTGACCTCCTTGGGGCAGGGACTGTCTCTCCTGCGGCGTCTGTGACAGCGGGGCCCCGACGTCAGTCAGGGCTTCTGGGTGCTAGTGTCGTGCAGGTAACAACAGCGCTGGGCCCGACGTGGACGAGAACGGAGTGACTCCTGTTTACACGAGCTGAGGATCCAGCTTGCCTTGTTTGGGAGCAGGTCAGACTCCGGACTACGGCAGCGAGCGGGTGCAGAGGAAAAAGTCCTGTTTGCTCTATGAAGTATTCAGCAAGGAATGTAACCCAGCGGCCAGCCGCCTCTGCCCCGTCTGGGGCTGACATCATGTGGCTTTATTTGAAAGGCGAGCGGAGCTTTGGATGCTGATCTGGAGGACGGGGCAAACGCAGGCAGGCCCTGCGAGGCAGCTGCAGCAATTTACACAGACTATTGAACGAGAGGAGCTGATCGCTGCGGTAACTGTGGGCCAGGTTGGCCAAGGTATTTAGGCACTTAGCTCCCAGGGGAGTTAGGCACCTACATACGTTTGAGGATCCGGGCCTGAGCGCCTCGTTTCATACCACTGATGTCAATAGAGTGATCGGTGCCTCTTAGCAAGACAGATCCTTACCAAAAACCAGGGCCCCGTTTTGCTAGTACGCGTATTGAAACACAGCAACCCGGCCCTAAAAAGCGTACAGTCTATGCCAACAAGGAAGGGAAACTGAGTCAAGGCAGGCCAGCAGGGCAGTGGCAGAGCCAAGCCGGGTTGGAGCCCCCCTGCCCTGCAGCTCGCGAGGTCAGTTACACTTGTGCTAAGCCACTCCTGACCGGTGTCACTGGAATCATAGAAGATCAGGGTTGGAAGGGACCTTAGAAGGTCATCTAGTCCAACCCCCTGCTCAAAGCAGGACCAATCCCCAATTTTTGCCCCAGATCCCTAAATGGCCCCCTCAAGGATTGAACTCACCACCCTGGGTTTAGCAGGCCAATGCTCAAACCACTGAGCTATCCCTCCCCCCATAAGGTGGGGGCCAAGGTGCATGGCAGGGCTGGCCCAGGGGGACATCTGGGCAGAAAGGCTTAAATACCTTTCAGGATCTAGGCCAGAGTTACTAGCGATGGGCCTATGTGTGGTGTGTTAATATTGCTCAGGAATGACTGTGTGTACACAAACACAAAACACACACACACAATTCAGGGGAGCCTCACACTGCGCTGGCATACATGACAGCGCAAGGCAGGCGGCGATGGGGAAATCGGGCTTTAAATCTTCCTCTCTGCCACCAGGAGGCCCTAGACTCTCACGACTGAGTTAGCAGAATCACACAGCAGGGCTGTATCCATCTCAGCCTAGGGGCCGGGTCGCGGCTCCCCAGCCTCTCCTACTCTTCTCCTCCTTTGCCCTTTCTTCCTGACTCTCGCTCCTTTGCTTTCTGCAGGAGAGCTATCCGGGATCTCGCCGGCCGGAGCGTTAAACAGAGGGTTCAAATCCCCGTTTGGGACAGAGGGCGAGAGAGACCCAGCTGATCCCCAAATCCTGCCGGCAAAGGGAGACTAACAAAGGCCTCACCAGCTGAAAAGACCCCCGGGCTTTCCCCGCCTGGAGGGGACATGGACCCACGGGCTGGGTGCGGCAGGGGAAGCTGAGAGCAAGGGATACTTCATGGGAGGCCCGGAGCCTGCTCCAGATGCACTGGGGAGAGTCCATACACTTAGATGCTGTGCTTGTCGTAGAAACCCAGGGACAGCTCCTGGCACTGGTGGCCAATGCCCCTGCTTACCCCAGGGCTGGATTTGGCCCCCTGGGACTGATCGTCCATCAGCCTGCACCTTGGTTGCACCAGTGCAAGGTGGGTGTAATGCTTTTTACGCCCACTCTGGTCGCTGGCCTGATTCTTGTACAGGCTGCTCCACGGCGTAAAGGGGCCGTAAACAGGGCTGTTTCTACCCACAAGAATCCCCTCTGTGCAGGTCTCCCTGGTAGGCGAGGAGCTGCCTAACGGCCCTGCTCCCAGCCCCTGGCATGAGGCAGATCGGAGGGGAGGGGTATGGCTGGAACGTACGACCTTATGGGTAGTCACTGCTTCCCAAGGGCCAGAAAGGGAAGCAGAGCGTAAATTAAAGCAGCGCTGAGGTTGCTCTACCTTACCCCACCGACCCAGGAAGGACCCTGCGGTGCTGCAGGATACAGGAGGCTCGGTTCTCAGTTACATCAAGGCTCCGTCACAGGGGTTAATGCCCCGGGTGGGGTAAAAGGGTCAGTCCCTTTACACAGCCAGAACGGAGAAACAGGGCCCAGGGAGTGCTGGGGTGGCTTGAAGCTCCAGTTACCCCCCTCCCCTCCCTGCCCATCCCCATCCCAAGGGCAGGAACAGAGACGCAGAACACCCAGCCCGAGATGCAGGGAGAGGGTGACGCAGGCCCCCAGTTCCACCCATCAAGGAGTTGCTGGGAGGCCGGGAGTCTGGGCTGACCCAGGGCAGGGGCTGGGATCTAGTTTGTCCCAGCCCCCCCGAGTGCTGGTTTAACGTTGGGGCCCAGCAGCGCACCGTGAGCGTGTTCAACTCTGGGTCTGGGAGGTCTGATTAACTCCCCCTCCCGCCCCGCCCCTAAATCAAGCAGAAACCCCAGCGGGCAGCAAAGCTGATCAGTCGCCCGCGTTCCCGTCAGACACAGAGCTGCCTCCAGCCCCCTTTGACCACGGCTGTGCACTGATCCAGGCGGCTTACCCTCCTCGGTGGGGCTGGCGGGGCACAGCGCTGCCGTGGGCTCGCAGCCCAGACCTGCCGCGGGTAGAAGCTACTCCACCTCTCCCTCGACTAGCACTTCAGGCTCTTACCTGCCCCCCGGATCAAAGCGCCCCACAGTCATTGCCGAGCCGAGCCAGTGAGGGGGGTCAGAACCCTTACCTCCCCTTTTTCTATGTGGGGAAACTGAGGCACAAAGGTTTGCCTGTGCTCACCTAAGGAGTCTGTGGCCAAGCCAGGCGTCTGAATGCAGATATTCAATGGCGCGAGATTCCCCAGCTGGTGAAAATCAGCAGCGCTCCTTTGGATTCAATGGGCCAGATCCCCAGGGTGGCACAAATCAGCGTTACTGGATGGGAGCCCATGGACCAGGTCCCCAGCTGGGGTGAGGCAGCGCCGCACCATCATGAAGCCAATGCAGCTGCTCTGAGCGATGCCAGCCGCGGATCTGGCCCGGAGTTTCCAGCGGCCGCGCTTGGCATGGGCGCCGGAAGTGGGTGCTGCCTACGTGGGGCTTAGCAGGGGCCGGATGAACAGAGAGGAAGAGCTCCAGAGCCAGCCATCTCGGCACAGCGGGGTGAGGGGGGGGCGCCTTTCAGCTGCTCTGTGAACGCTCCAATTCAGCCATGAGCGGAGGGGGCCTGGGACAGACCCTGCCCATCTGCAGCCTTGACTGGGGACAGAACAGCTCTGAGGCAGCCCTGGGCAGGGGGACAGATGTGGTGGGAACCCCAGAGGGCAGCTTCCCTGAAACGTCTGCTCCAGGGCTCCCCTGACCTGAGGCCTTGTCAATATCAAAATGTCTTTGCCCACATCTGGCACGTCCCAACCCAGGTCTCCAAGCCCTCTGCAGACAGACACACAGAGCCGGAGAGAGGGAAACTGAGGCACAGCATGCCTAGAATTACTTTTAAAAAAAAGTCCAAATCCAAACTACTGCATTGCTTACGCGATTCTCCCCTGGGGGAGAGAAAGCTACAACTGAGGAAAGAGAGAGTCCACTGGGGAGAGTACGGGCAGGAGGATACAGAGGGACTGGGACAGGCGTTGGTCTCAGTGCCAGCATTCTAACGCCACTGGGATTTGAACCTCCCGATCTCAGTGTCAGCAGGGCAAAGCCACGGCCCTGACAGCAGTGGGGTCACACCAAGATAGAATCATAGAACTGGAAGGGACCTCAAGAGGTCAACTAGGCCAGTCCCCTGCACTCAAGGCAGGACTAAGTATTATCTAGATCATCCCTGACCGGGGTTTGTCTAACCTGCTCTTAAAAATCGCCAATGATGGAGATGCCACAACCTCCCTGTGCAATATATTCCAGTGCTGAACCACCCTGACCATTAGGAAGTTTTTCCTAATGTCCAACCTTAACCACCCTTGCTGCAATTTAAGCCCATTGCTTCTTGTCCTATCGTCAGAGGTTAAGGAGAACAATTACCTCCCTCCTCCTACGACCTTTTATGGACTTGAAAACTGTTACAGTGCTCCCTCTCCGTCTTCTCTTCTCCAGACTAAACAAACCCCATTTTTTCCCTCCCGTTGACATAGCGCCGTGTGCACGGCGGGTTAAGATCGGGGGTAACTCTGTCGCTCGGGGGGTGGATTTTTCACACCCCCGAGTGACGCAGTTATACCGACATAGGCCTGCGGTGCAGACCTGGCCTTAGTTACAGTGATCAGCTGCCCTCAGTGGATCACACACCCAGCCCAGGTACACCCCTGCTCCACAGCCATGTATCACACCCAGCCCCGAGGCTTTCCCGCCTTTCAAACAGGAGACTAGGGCTGGACTTCCTGATGGGGGCCTGCATTTACCCGGGGGCGTGGTGGCTTCTCCATCACTGGCAATGTTTAAATCAAGACTTGTTCTAAGAGATCTGCCTTAGGGATTATTCCAGGGCTGGTCTCTGTGCTATCCAGGCGGTGGGATGAGATGATCACAATGGTTCCTTCTGGGCTGGGAATCTGAGTCTGTCAATCACAGAGCCAGGCTGACGCTGCCCGACAACAGGCAGGGCCCAACGGAGAGGGAGCTGGAGCAGCGTGAAGAGACAAAGGACGCAGAGGGAAAGAGACGGGTGTAATTGATGGCCTCCGAGGTGGAGCCTTCCATCACTGATTTCCCTCCAGGTCCAGTGCGGTCCACATTCATGGCAGCCCTGCAAAGGGAAGGCAAAGGGGGCTTAAACCCCCCTCCCCCCGCCACAGTCCTCGCCCCAAGCACAGAATCAGGATCGGGCCCCTGGATAGCACAGGGCAGAGACCAGGATTGAAAGCTCAGTTCGAAGGAGAGCCAGCTGACCATCCTGAATGCAGTATGCCGGGATTCCTCCCCGTGCTGCAGGGCCAGGATCACTAATACCAGGGTCACGAGCTTCCAAGACGCTACGGGCCCCTTGAGTGGCATACGATGGGCCTGGATGTCAGAGGCCCGGGAGACCAGACTTGGGTCCCTCAGCAGGCTCCCGCCCCCACCGCCACCTCTCTCCAGCTGGGTGCGTTGATTTCAGCAGCGATGCTTCGGAGCCGGGCACTGCCAGCAGAGAATCGGGCCCGCTGGGCAGCTGGATGGGGCTCCCTCCGTTGGAAGGTCCGGCCCTGGTGGAGGGGCTGGGTTTGTTCCGGAGGGAGGAGCCCTATCCATCGTGCCAGGGCAGGGGTAGCTGGAGGGCCTTGTAGAGGAGAAACAAAGGACCGAGGCAGGCCGACCGGGCATGGAGGGGGAGCGACGTCTAATGGGACAAGCTAATCCAAAACAGCAGGATGAGACGATCCTGTGTTGAGACAGGGACGCGTGGCGCAGCCAGGCGGCTGGGGTAGAAAGGAGGGAGAATTGGATGGGAAAGACGTTAAAGGGCAGAGGAAGATAGAGACAAACGGTTGTGATAAAAGGTGAAATCCTGAGCTCCCTACCCTACTCCTCTTGCCTGGCGTTATAAGCTCCCTGGGTTCCAGGGCTGTGTCGGAGCCTGGCTGGCCCCTGGTGTCAATTAGAGCAGCCTCAGGGCTGCTCTAACTTTACACGCTGCTCCTTATGGGCCCTGGGGAACAGGGAATAAAAAACCACGCCCTCAATCTACTCCCCTGCACCAGGGTCTGGGAGCAGAGCCCTTACTCCAGCTTCACACTGGCCAAGGAGGCTCCCCCCTGAGAAAGGTGCCACGCACCTTGCTTGACCTTTGAGCTGCTCTCGGCACAGGGGTGAATTTCACCCCGGCGTGGCCCGGCGGAGCAAAAAAGCCAGGAGAGCGGCGCACAGGCCAAGCAGGGAACATTTGCTACCAATTATGGTTTAACGTCTCTTGCTGAACATGCAGTTCAGGTTTCCCCTCTTTGAGCGTTTTGCCACAAATGTACCGACTCAGGATGTGATCTCATGAGCCGAGCAGAGACTGGCTGGGTCAGGGCTTGGATGGGAGACCTGCCGGTCATTGCTGATTCAGGAGATGGCAGAGGATCAGTGCAGAATGAATGGGCCATTGTGGAGTTTGGGGGGTCCCTGGATGGCAGGTGAGATGCAAGCCCAAGTCTCTGCCCACTTGTGGTCATGACACTGTCGGCATGATGGGACTGTGAGATATGGCGTCCTGGCTCTGTTGCATTAGGGGAATCACATTCTGCAAACGCCCTGTCTGGTTCCAGTTGGACACAGTATTTCCCCACCCCCACTTCCTGTCCTAAAGTCTTGTGCAGTGTTGCTGCGGGATGTTAAACAGCTGCCACCCTCCACTCCAGAGGTGGCTGCATTTCGGTGCTTTTGGAGTGATCCCGGTGCGGTGCTGTGAAACAGCTGCCACATCCCTACACAGGGAGGAGAGAAGTGACCCCCTAGACGGAAATATCCCTTGCCTACCTGTCTGGGGCATTTAATGCTTGTCAAGCGCTTTGAGATCAGCAGTTCCTGCAGGAGCCCAGGGTACAATTATCATCAGATGAAAATTAAGGCCAACAATTAAGTTATAGGGTAGGAAAACCCATCCAACTCTGGGGGAAAAAGCAGATCTGCCAAAGGAGCCGGTAGAATTGCTGGCCTGGCAAATATTCCAGGCCAGAATAGACATCCATCTATTTCAGATGGTTTAGGAAAAAATTAAATCGCTTTTGCTGTGACTCAGGGTGGGGACGGGATTAGGTTTAAAATGCGCTGGTTTAGCTAGGCTCACACACCGAGCACCCCTGGACCTTAAAGAGAGGTGCTGCAGGATAGAACGGGGCTCGTTTGTGTCGGGAAAGGGAAAGGGTGAGATGGCAAGGAAAGATGGCAGCATCTTCCAGTCCCCACCCGCTCTGGGGCATTTCCCCGCCTCTCTGTGGGTTTACACTCTCACACAAGACTTGCTAGCAGACTCTTTCACCTTGGTACCCACAAACCTTTCTAGTGGTGAAGACATGTCCCTTTGCCTCTCCCCCACCCCACATCCGAGGAAGTAATGGCACCAGGTGTTTCATTAAATAAGGTGTCCCAGCCTGTAAATGGGAAAACAAACGAATGAAATTCCAGCATCGATCAATGACAGCCCAATATAATCTAATATCTAGCTCTTGTATACAGAGATCTACAGGGGCAAAAACCCCCACAAAGTTCTTTACAAAGAAGATCGGTTTCATTATTTCCATTTTACAGACAGGCAAACTGAGGCACAAAGGGGTGAAGGACTTGCCCGAGGTCAGCAAGCAGTGTTGATAATAGAATCCAAATCTCCTGAGTCCCAGTGCAGCGTTCTATCCACTAGGCCACACTGCCTCCTGATATCATTGCCTCTCCCGGGATGGGGATTAGGGCATTCTCTTGACCCTGCTAGTGGGACCCAGTGTTTTTATTGGTGAAGCAAATTTTTCTCTTGTTTATTTTTTACTCTGCGGGGAAATCTCCACCTCCCCTCTCTTTTAGCATGAAAGCCCGGGCTGCCCTATTGGACTGGAGTCTCTCTTCTCCTGCCTGTTTGCACGGAGTCTCGGCGCAGATGGCTTTTTCACAGTGCAGGCGCGTCGACAGCCTGCTCTGCTCTCTCTGGAGGGTAATGTTGATTCATGCCCTACGCGTTTGGATTGGACTCCGGCAAATCACAGGTGCTCCATCAAGTCCAGCTATGGCTGCTCAGTGTCCCATCCTGTCTGTTACCCTTCTTACAACAAGGTCACCTCTCTCCAGGCTCTGTATGCTTCTACCTAGCCAAAGCGTGGTCTGGTGGTTAGCTGGTGGGCTCTGACCTCGGTTCCATTCCCTGCTTCCTAACATGCTTCCCTGGTGACCTTGGGCAAGTCACTTAGTCTCTTTGCCTCAGTTTCCCCACCTGTAAAATGGTGCTGACAGCACTGTGCTACCTTTCAGGGACAGACATCAATCCAAGGTACTGATATGGCCTGCACAGGGGTCACTCACCCAGCACTGAAATGCTACCACTCCAGGGCAGGACACAACCGCTATTTGACAGCGCACGGCAATACTGCACAGAGATCATTCTGTGATCCCGGGGGGAGGGATAGCTCAGTGGTTTGAGCATTGGCCTGCTAAACCCAGAGTTGTGAGTTCAATCCTTGAAGGGGCCATTTAGGGATTGGTCCTGCTTTGAGCAGGGGGTTGGACTAGATGACCTCCTAAGGTCCCTTCCAACCCTGATATTCTATGATCATTCACCCAGCACCAAAATGCCACCACCTCTGGGGCGGAACCTGGCAGCAGTTTCAGAGTATTCAGACAGCACTGCTTAACTAGATCTTAATTCAAGTGATAAATGATTAATTCCACTCAGGTGCTGCTGCTCTCGGTAAACTCAATGGAGCAATTACCCAACAGGCCTCTCTCCTGCTGCTCTCTGGTAAGGGATGTTTGAGAGAGATCTAGTTATAAAATACAAAGTTCTACACTGGATCCTACTTGCAGGAAACAGGACCTTTCAGAGTAACTTTTAGCCTCCAAAGAGAGCCCAAGGCCTTCACAAACTAAGTGCAAATGTATGCCTTTCATTATTTCTATGAAATCCAATTCATTTCCAAAGACAGTGTGGCCCAGTGACTAGCACGCTAAATCAGGACAGCTCAGTTCTGTTCCTGACTGTCACTAACCTGATAGCCGCTAGCAAAATGGGTCTTGAGCCCAGCTGGGGCCTGTAGGTGCTACCGTAATCCTAAAAGAAGATGCCTTTGTATAACCCATGGCAGAATTTGGCTCTACCGTTGCTGACATGCAGCCAGTTCTGGGGTGGAAGGCTGCAGCCAGTTGGCACGGAGCACCAACATTGTGGCTTAGGAGAGATTCCCGCCAAGGATAATGAAGGCAAAACTCCACTCGTAGGAGAAACGCCCTGAGATACTTAATGCCCATGTAGGGCAGACAGACAGGAGCTTGATTTTTAAAATGCTCATTCAGTGAGTGTCCAGCAAACTGCAGACAATTTGCCTGAAATAGATTGATTACACTGCCTTGCCAGGATTTGAACCTGTGTCTACGGGGAGGACAGAGTCTTTGCTCACCAGCACAACCAAACCACACAGAGTCTAATGGAGCAACTCCTGATTTACCCACTGGAGTCAGATCAGAATCAACTGAGCAGCTAAACTGACAATGTAGTGCCAATACTTAGCCCCTGCATTGCCTTACCCAGGATTTCCAAGCACTTAAACATGACCCCTTTGTGATTTGATTAGGTCCTTATACTCCTTTTCCAGATGGGTAAACTGAGGCACGGAGGGTTCCACTCAAGGCCTGGAAGGTTCTCATAGGGGAAAGGCTACTTAGTCTTTTCTGCAACCGAAGACATCCAGGTGACCTCATGAAACGTACTGCACTTGGGAACGGTCAGGCTGACAGATATTGTTCCATTGTACTTCCCTGCTGGGCTCTCTGTGCCCATCGGTCGTCTCTTATGCTTCAGGTTCGTCTACATCTGAGCCGGCAGCTGTGATTCCCAGCTCGGGTGGACATACCTGCGCTTGCGTGTCCACAGGGCCGGCTCTAGGCACCAGCCTAGGAAGCACATGCTTGGGGCGGCACATTGTAAGGGGCGGCATTCAGGCCAACCTTAGGGCGGCAAATTCCGCTCCTGCTTTTTTTTGTGTTTGTTTTTTTTGTGCTTCGGCGGTGCTCCGCCCCTCCCCTTTTTTGTGTGTGCGCCTGGGGCGGCAAAAAAGCCAGAGCCGGCACTGCATATCCGCAACAGGGTGGGCAGCTGCTGAGACTAGCTGCCCGAAATACGATCCCGCCGGACCCAGTGGTCCATTGGCCCGAGCCACCATAGAGATATATGGACAGATCCATTTATCGGCGCTGGGAATTACACCTCCCAGCTCAAATGCAGGTGTGCTCTTAGATTGGAAGCTCTTTCGGGGAGCGACTGTCTTTCAGTTCTGTCTGTACAGCACCGAGCGCCCTGGGGTCCTGGGCCATGACCGGGACTCCCAGGCGATACGGTAACAAGGATAACAAAGTGCAAGGATTTCCTTCCCCACCCTGCGCCGCTGATGCAGGTGCCCATCGGAGCTGCCATTAAAGAAGCGGGGTTCAGGGAAAAAAAACGATCCCAGGCTCTCGATTGTCACTAACTTTGCTGGCGCGAACTGCAGCCAAATGCTACGCAGTGTCGCGGGAGCCGCGTGGGTCCCAGGATATTGGAGAGCCCAGGCGGGTGAGGTCATATCTTTTATTGGACCAACTTCTGTTGGGGAGAGACGCACGCCTTTCGAGCCGCTCGGATCCATCCGGGCTCCCCCAACGCTCACAAAGGCGCCGGGTAATTTACATTACAAAGCAGCAGCTCTCCATCCTGCCCCTTTGTGCCTTCCGCCAAAGGCTGAAAATAACTCAGTCCGGGGTCCAAATTGCGCCCCCCCCCCCATAGAGATAGGACGGGGCTGGTTTGTGCATTTCTGCCTGCGATCTGAAATGATGCATAAAGGTATCGACTAACATCCATGCCGCTAGACGGCAGGTAGCGTGTGTCTGTTTAAACCTGTGTATGTGCAATGAGGAGAAGGGGACTAGCCAGGGGGGAAAGAAAAGCTGCATTTCTCCAGAGCAGAAGCACGGCACTTTGGATTGCAACTCAGGGGCATCAGCAAGTTTTGGTGCATTGGATTAAAAATCTGCCCTGCTTCAATTTCCCCCTCTCGTCTTGGGATATTCTGCTGGGTTTTGCCAGCTGCAAAGGAGGGGGGAATGTTGCCAGCACAGCGTTGAATTAGAAATACATTTGTCAAGCTGTGCAATTTCTTGGCACTCTTTTTTTTAAAGGGGGGGGTGAGAATACGAGGAGGGGGGGGGGAAGGTTTTGTGTGTGTCTATGTGCATCAGGGAGTTTGTCTCAAACTGGGTCCTGCCTCGCCTGCTGTCTGAGCTCCTGGCTGTGTGTGTTATCTGTGCTCTCTTTTGGAATAACTGCAGTTCACCTCTGCATTGGCCCACTGCAAGATCCAGCCCAGCTCCGGAGGAAAAGTTCTCCCGCGCCGTCTCCCTTCACACGATCAGCACCCACACGCCTGGATTGAATGTCCACCCCTCCAGCCGGCTGCCTTCTCAGGAGAGGTTAGTGAATGACTTTGATTTAGCTGCTTCCTCCTTGGGAACAGGGGAGACAGAAAATTGCTGCGCTTGGATCAAGGTTGGGCTCTTTGGTTTCTTCGGGATCCTTTTGGGGCTGGGGTGTGAATCCTTTCCTAGCATCTCTGATCAGCAGGCAGCTTCTCCCATGAGGGTTCCCCTGGATGTAATGGGGTGACGGGGCTCACCCATGTTAATAAAGGACTCACAATTTGGCCTTTGGGTTTGTTTTTCCAAGTGCGAATAGATTTATTGTTCAGTCTCGCTCTTTGTTTTGAATGACAGAAAGTCAGAGGAAAGCTCAGAGAGGGAATGAGATCTCAGCCTATTGCAGAGTTTGACATGCATATCCATATGCATGTCAAATAATTTTTTGTTAAGGGGGGGGCAATTGTGTGTGTTGCAATTGATGCACGAGAGGACATGCTGTGAATATGTGACTTGTAACACAGCTGTGCGCAGCAGGCAGGGAATCAAGGAGGGATGCTCGTCACTTCAGCCGGGGCCCCTCACGTGGCTTGCAAATGCTACTTCGGGGATTTGTCCTTGGATCTGCGATGTTCCAGGGTTTCTCTCTCTGCACGGAACAATTTTACTTGTGGGCGAGCAAGCCTTTTAATAGAATGCCTCCTCCTTGGTGTTACGTGTGCAAACTCGCTCGTCCTCTCCTTCACGGATCCGGCCCTGGAAACGAGTGGGGGAGTTTTAATTATTTTTATTCCCCCCCCCCTTTTTTTTTTAAAGTGGCAAGAAAGAGAGAATTTACCACTGGCCCGTGTTCCGTCCTGCATGAACAGCCCTGGAGCCTGGCACTTGCTGTTCGTACATAGAGGGGCAGGCACAGTCTAGGCATTGGCAGGGCAAGCCTGTGCTAACCTCCTTCTGCTAATGCATCTCTGAGCTCTGCCCCGGCCAGAATAGTGGAGCTGGTTCAATGTAACTCGCTCTGTGGGCTTTCTGCTGAGACCGCCAATAATTAGGGGAGGGGTGTGCTAGGGCGGATGGCTTTCCTAAGAAGATGGGCTGGCGGCTCTGGCACTGGGCTGGGATCCAGGAGACCTGGGTTCTTGCTGTGTGAGACCTTGGACAATCCACTCCAATACTCCATCCACTTTGTGCCTCAGTTTCCCCCCCATAAAATGGGGGATGGGGCTGCCCTATTCCACAGGGGTGTGGCGAGGCTAAACGCACCCATGCCTGAGAGGTGATCGTCCACTGCGGTGAAGAGGGCAGCTAAGTGCCTGGAGAGCTTGCTTGGAATCAGCTCTCCGATGTTGGGTTTGATGCAGAGGGTCTTCGGCCTGCGATATGCAGCAGGTCAACCGGAAGGAGCATAGCGGCCTGGAAATCCACCAGACACCCTTTGCAGCCCCTCTGCAGTAGAAGCCTAGTGTGTTTCTTTGCAGGGAAATGCTGGGAGAGGGGGCGCTTACTCAGTTTCATGAATTTGCAAAACAAACCCTAGCGTTGCAGATTCCCTAGTGGGTTCCACGGAGAAGGTCGTATCCAGCCGTATCCAACCCCATATACCTTGTCAGTTGCAGAAACCCCCCAGAAACTCCACCTGCCAACTCATGACTAACCTGCCCCATGCAGGACAGTGGCACATTTATTGTTTGCGACACAATGAGCCGGAACCAGCCCACAAACACGCCCTATGCGCCCCATCCCGCAGCCCCTGTGGAGCTAATGGACCCAGCCCAAGGGGAGATTTGATTTAAATCACTCGTCAGGAAGACTCGATTTAATCATGGATTTCTACAGAAAAGTGCATTCTGGAATGTGCTGCTCAAACCGTTTCACTTTTGTTTCTACTGCCCGTCCCTCCCTTCTCACATTTATCTCCTGACTTCTTCTCCTTGTCCAGATCTATTCCGCCCCCAACCAATCTTCTATTCATTGAACTTTTTGAAACTTTGCACTTTTAGAGAGAGGTAAGGGATTGACTCTGTGTCCACAAATTTGCAGAGGGACAATAGGGTTGAGGTCTGTTATTTCTCACCGCTATATATTATTTATTTATTTAAAACATTTTTGCTGTTAACAAGCATGTTACCTCTGGAGACACAAATCCACAGTTTGAGAACTGCAAAACTAAGCATCTCTGATGGTATCTTCTAGACCAGGGGTCTCAAATTCAAATTACCACGAGGGCCGCATGAGGACTAGTGCATTGGCCCGAGGGCTGCATCACTGACCTCGCCCCCTCGCTGCCCTCGGCCCCGCCCCCACTCCACCCCTTCCATTAGGTCCCGCACCTTCTCCGCCTCCTGCCCTGTCAGAACAACTGTCTGGCGGCGGGAACTGCCTGGGGGTAAAACAAAAAAATTTTTTTTAAAAGGGGGGGGGGTGCGGATGCGGCCCGCGGGCCGCGTGTTTGAGACCCCTGTTCTAGACTGAGCACTGAGTCCCATTGGGTAGATAGAAAGATTAACCTAAATAATCTATACAGAAGCCCCTGGAACCCCATAAGATTGGGTCCCTAATCCAAGAATTGTTGGAAGTCATTTACAAAACTTTTCTTAAACATTACATGAATATATTGTCTCATACTATAGAATTAGAATTTATAATCCCTATTCTATGAGGAGATATCTTTGAGCTATAATGTATCTTAATTAAAACTATCTTTAGACAGGGGTTTTCCTCAAAAATCCGATTTAAATAAAAAAAATCATTGATTTTTATCCACCCTGCCCGACCCTCAGCCCGTTGAAATCAATGGCAGCTTTGCCGGGGAGCACGGCCGAATCAAGGCCTCTCTGCGCCAACGCCTCAGTATTCAGACGGAGTTCCTGACGGCGTGTCTCCACTTAAACAGCTGCCCCGCTTCAGTGTAGACGCTCACGCTGCCTCCGCCGATGGGAGCGGTTCTCCTGTGGGTAGGCAATCCACCTCCCCGAGAGGTGACAGCCAGGGGGACAGAAAAAGTCTTCTGTCGACCTAGCATTGTCTACTCCGGGGTGTATGCCGACGCACCTTCCCAATGGAGACCAGCCCTCAGTTTCCAGGCCGGTGAGGGAATTAAGACCCTTAATTGCACTTTTTTTTCCTTTTGGTTAATTGGCGGCTGTTTATCTTGCTGCAAAAGTTTCTGCCCTAAACCGGCAGTTCAGAGGCACTGCAGAATCCTTGCCGTTCCTTTAGCATTATTATGGAAAGGGCTAGAGGGACCAACCTAGATTAGCGGCCAAGTGTGCTAGACACACCGGCCCAAATCCTCAAGGGTATTTAGGCACCTAACTCCCACTGGATTGAAGGGCCTAAATACATGAAGATCTGGGCTACAGTGCTTAAAGTGGGGGAAGTAATTTAAAGTGGAAGGAGGGGGTCACGCCCCCCCCCCCCAAGTCAAAATCTAAACACTGAACTGGGTCGCACAATTTAAGCTCTCTTTCTAAAGCTGCTGCTCCCAGTTTAGGATCGAATCCCTCATTTTGTTCAGACCACTTTAAGCACAGCAGCCCTGGTCCTGCAGCGCTGACAGTCTAAATGGGTGAGGGGAAACTGAGGCACGCAGAGACATGACTTGCCCCAGATCGGCTGCAAAGCCAGGACTAGGACCCAGGTGTCCCAACTCCTATCCCGATGACCTAGCCACTAACCACCACTGCCTGGCCGGCTGCAAGGAGATTTTGTTAAGATGGAGGAAACTCAGCCCTTCAGAGCGGGGCCACAGGGAAGATCCAGTTTGGATCAGAACTTTTCCCCCAGTGTTGGGTGGTCCTGGGATCTGGGCTTTGGATTCTTGTACCGCGCCTCTCGCAGTAGTATCTGAGCGCCTTCCAGCATAAAGGGCATTAAGTGACAGTGATCCCATGGGGCTGGTTTCTTCTCCCAGCCTCCTGCCTAGGGGGTTTAGATGCTTGCAGAGTCAGCACAACCCTTGAGCTTTGATCCTCCACAACACCTCCCGCTGTAAAGAGAAGGAGGAAAGGCAGTTTTCGAGCCAAGATCTGAGGAGGTGGCAAGGCTGAGAAACAGAGGGACACCGGGATGCAGTGGAGAAGGCTCTTGCACCTACTATGTGCAAGGGGAGGAGGCGACCAGGGCTAGGCAGTAGAAGCGAAATACACTGGTGCTGTTAAGGGAAGCTAGACAAAGGGGTTGCTCTTGAGAGCTCAGTGCCCGAAGTTCTGGGTTTGTCCACAGTTTCCTCCTCCTCCGACATCTCGATTCTCCAGCGCTTTGAAGCCTGCCAAGAAACCCCAAGCAAAAGATCCAAACCGGTCGCTTTTCCTTATTGCTGTCCGAGGGCTCCCTGAATCTTTATGTCGAGCAGCAGGAAGGGCGGGAAACGCTCGTCTCGCTCGCCACGCTGCCCACACCGGACGTTTCTTTATGGCTGTTTCATTCTTCAGAAGCGCTCCGGGGGTTTATAAGTGACTTCACCTTGTTGTCTGCTTCTTAGCGGAATCATAAAGGCAGGTGACATGGGCTAGACGTTGCCTCCCGGCATTGGGAGGCAGGATGCCTGTGTCGTCAGACATCACCGGTGTGGTGCTCTGCTCAATGATAACACTCGGCTGCGTGTGTGCTGCCCCGGCTCTGCAGACCCCGACACAGCAGACCCCGAGAGAACCCCCAATGACCACAGACTCTGATAAGGTACGAAGGCACCGGCCAGGTTTATTGTCAAATGAAGCACAGTAATAGTTTCCCGCAGACCCTGCAGGACATACTACCAATATGGGCCCCGTGACAATGGACCGGTTCAGTTAGTGGCGGGATTTACCACTGCCCCCTAGGCCAGACAAAGGCAACCCCTCAGGGGTGCGTTTTTATACACAGGTACAGACAAGTTACACCTCACTCCTGACGTACTGAGGTACAACCCCTCTAAGTAGTAAGGTGCCGCCTCTCACCTTGTATATGTTGGTTCGAGCAAAACAACCCCATCCATCATATTACCCTTTTGACTCTGTCTTTAGGATGGGTCAGCATGTTCATAGAATATTAGGGTTGGAAGGGACCTCAGGAGGTCACCTAGTCCAACCCCCTGCTCAAAGCAGGACCAACACCAACTAAATCATCCCAGCCAGGGCTTTGTCAAGCCTGACCTTAAAAACCTCTAAGGAAGGATAGCTCGGTGGTTTGAGCATTGGCCTGCTAAACCCAGGGTTGTGAGTTCAATCCTTGAGGGGGCCACTTGGGGATCTGGGGCAAAAATTGGGGATTGGTCCTGCTTTGAGCAGGGGGTTGGACTAGATGACCTCCTAAGGTCCCTTCCAACCCTGAGATTCTATTCTAAGGAGATTCCACCACCTCCCTAGGTAACCCATTCCAGTGCTTCACCACCCTACTAGTGAAATAGTGTTTCCTAATATCCAACCTAAACCTCCCCCACTGCAACTTTAGACCATTGCTCCTTGTTGTCATCTGCCACCACTGAGAACAGCCGAGCTCCATCCTCTTTGGAACCCCCCTTCAGGTAGTTGAAAGCAACTATCAAATCCCCCCTCACTCTTCTCTTCTGCAGACTAAATAACCCCAGTTCCCTCAGCCTCTCCTCGTACGTCATGTGCTCTAGTCCCCTGATCATTTTCGTTGCCCTCCGCTGGACTCTCTCCAGTTTGTCCACATCCCTTCTGCAGTGGGGGGACCAAAACTGGACACAGTACTCTAGGTGACCATTACTTTAGTTCAGACCTTAAGCCTCATACCAGGCCTCTGATACAAGGGTTTGTGTTTCAGGGCCTCATCCTACCACATTCCCCCACTTTTTGTCTTTTTATGGGGAGGATGTTTACCAGTCATCCCGGAAAAACATAATGCATGGACCAAAGATAACCCAGTGGGCTAAACACTTCTTACGTGGTTACCTTATTTTGCCATCCGTACTTTCAGGCCCCCATCTGTCCCTTCATCTGCACATTCCCTCCTATGACTGGTAGATGCATTTAATTTTCCACGTGTTTTCAGTCCCCTATGGTGGGCCCGGGAATGTTAGGCCCAGGACCTTGACTGAGGTGTGAGGTTTGTGCTTGCGTATTATTAACTTTACAGAATGGCATGAGACGGCCTGTTTCGGCGTCTGGATTGAATGATCCGATTGTTGGTAATTCAGTAGCATAGGCCAGCCCTCCCTGCAACTCGGAATGCCTCTTCCAGCAACCCATGACAATAGATGTCTGGGGGTGCCCCCATTTAAGCGTCTGAGTCAGGGACGGGCTTGCAGATTTTCTCTTGGATACGGGGGCTGGAATTCCTATAGTTAAAGCTGAATTTAAATGTACAGGACTCCTAGGTTCTCTTCCCAGCTCTGGGAGGAGAATGTTGTCTAGTGGTTAGAGCAGAGTGGGAGTCAGGATTCTATCCTACCTCTGCTACTGTGTGAGCATGGGCAACTCACGTCCATCCCCCCCAACACCACTCTTTGTGCCTCAGTTTCCCCCACTGTCAAATGAGAATTTTGGAAAGTGCTTTGAGATGAGTAAAAGCAAGAAGACAGGAGTATAGTTTAAGGGCTCTCCTGAGCTGCTTGGCTGATACCAAGTACCACACACGGCAGGGGGTAAAAGCTGCACTTTTTCATTCCCAAAAGAGACAGGCAGGGGAAGCACTTCAATATGTTTTTAAACACGAGCCCGGATATCTGGCCAAGTTCTAGTCTGGGTAATGATGTTCTGCCTGCTTAAATGTCGCCAGGGGGCTTTAATGGGATGTGGTTTCCTTCTTCACTTCCTACCTTAAACGGTTTAGTTGGTGCTGTTATATGAGGAGGCCACAGTGACCCAGCCCAGAGGTGGCTGCATTTCAGCAATCTTTATTTGCATATCGCTCTGCCCAGCACCCAGATGCTTGCGAGACCCAACAGTGATGCCTGTTGTGACCTCAAGCTTCCTATGTTGCTGCTGGTCTGATGCTTTCCCTGCTTTTATCCCAGCATGCCCCGAGCCCCCTTCTCCTGAAAACATGTATGAGAAGAGCTCTGCCCTGCCCCATATGCTCCCTCATCTTATTGAGTTAATACAACAAACTCCTGTTGCTGTCTGCCTGAGGTTAGCACAGGGGTCCTGGACTACTGGGTTCTATTCCTGGTTGGGTCACTCTGTGACCACGGGTCAGTCACATTCCCTTCCCGTGCCTCAGTTTCCTCATCTGCAAAATGGAGCTAATACTCCTTCAACTCCCCGGGGTGCTGTGGGGATGTCCTCGCAAGTCCTTGGAAGATGCTAAGTGCATATTAATGGACTGATTTGGGAGATTGTTTTAATAGGCATTTCCCCCCTGGCAGGAAGAAGACCCATTTCTGATGTGAGTGGGTAGCGCTCCGGGGCTCTTAGAAAGGGAAGCCCGGGCTAGTGGGTTTTTCAAATGCACCTAGCTCTTGAACTAAAGCAGGGATCTCAAACGCAAATCATCACAAGGGCCACATGAGGACTAGTACATTGGCCCCAGGGCCGCATCACTGAAACCTTTTCATACAAAGATACAAAAGCCCCCCCAGTTCTGGCCCCAGCCCCGCCCCCACTCCACCCCTTCCCCGCCCTGCCTCTTCCCACCCCTTCCCTGCCCCCATTCCAACCCCTTCCCCAAAGTCCCCACCCCAACTCCATCCCCCTCCCTGCCCCTATTCCAACCCCTTCCCCAAATCCCCGCCCCGGCCCCGCCTCTTCTCTGCCTCCTCCCCTGAGCTCACCACGTCCCCGCTCTTCCCCCGCAGAAAGTCCTAAGCACCGCCAAACAGCTGTTTGGCAGCGGGAAGCACTGGGAGGTAGGCGGAGGAGCAGGGACACGGCGCGCTGGGGCAATTAAGGCAGGGGGAGAGGAGAGTTTGGCTGCCGATGGAGTCGGCGCCTGTGGTGGGCCGCAGGAAATAACCGCGTGTTTGAGACCCCTGAACTAAAGGATCAATGCAAAAAGAAAAGAAAAATCACTCAGATTTCTGGAACAAGGTCTAACACACTGGCTGGGGGCGTAGAAGCCTGGCATAGCAGGGAATATGATTATTACTGTACAGTAATAATAATGATTCCTAGCTCTTTTAGAGCATTTCTCACCTGGAGATCTCAAAGTGTTTTACAAAGGAGGTCAGTATCATTATCCCCACTGTACAGACGGGGAAAACTGAGGCACAGGGCGATGACGTGACTTGCCTGAGGTCACCCAGCAATCCAATGGCAGAGCCAGGACTAGAACCCAGGTCTCCTGCTGTACCACTAGGCAAGAAGATATGAGAGAGCAGCATTTTACCCTGTGTGTACACCTGTGTATATGTCTGTATACATGCGTGTGTCTCTCTGTGTCCATATGTATCTACGTGTGCCCCTGTAGGTCCGTAAGTATATACATGTATGTGTATGTGCTTGGTTGTGTGTTTATATGCATATGTAATCATTTGTACATGTGTGTGGGTGCATGCTTAAGTATGTGGGTGCATGCATATAGCTGTACAGGGTGTGTGTGGGGCCATGTACGTTTGTACGGGATTGTGTGTCTCAGTGTGTACATGCACGTGAGGGGGATCTTCCCACGCTGCCATTAGACGCCACCAGCCTCCCGCAGATGACGTTCCGACCTTCTCCCCTTCCTTGGCTCTCCGCTCAGCCCTCGGCCATGCTGACTCTCTGCCCTTCACCCAGCGCTCCCAGCCCCGAGGCCCCAGCAGCGCTGACTCAGTGAGAGCCAGGTGAGGGGGAAGGCGAGAGCCCAGGATGCTGACAACAGCCTGCCCCCTCTAGCAAAGGGACCCCCTTTCCACGCCGGAGACCTCACAAATCCCCAGGACATCTGGGCTCTGTTAGGATCATAGAATCTCAGGGTTGGAAGGGACCTCAGGAGGTCATCTAGTCCAACCCCCTGCTCAAAGCAGGACCAAACCCAATTAGATCATCCCAGCCAGGGCTTTGTCAAGCCTGACCTTAAAAACCTCTAAGGAAGGAGATTCCACCACCTCCCTAGGTAACCCATTCCAGTGCTTCACCACCCTACTAGTGAAAAGGTTTTTCCTAATATCCAACCTAAATCTCCCCCTCTGCAACTTGAGACCATTACTCCTTGTTCTGTCATCTTCTACCACTGAGAACAGTCTAGATCCATCCTCTTTGGAACCCCCTTTTAGGTAGTTGAAAGCAGCTATCAAATCCCCCCTCACTCTTCTCTTCTGCAGGCTAAACAATCCCAGTTCCCTCAGCCTCTCCTCATAAGTCATGTGCTCCAGCCCCCTAATCATTTTTGTTGCCCTCTGTTGGACTCTTTCCAATTTATCCACATTCTTCTTGTAGTGTGGGGCCCAAAACTGGACACAGTACTCCAAATGAGGTCTCACCAGTGCCGAATAGAGGGGAATAATCATGTCCCTCGATCTGCTGGAAATGCCCCTACTTATACAGCCCAAAATGCCGTTAGCCTTCTTGGCAACAAGGGCACACTGTTGACTCATATTCAGCTTTTCGTCCACCGTAACCCCTAGGTCCTTTTCTGCAGAACTGCTGCCCAGCCATTCGGTCCCTAGTCTGTAGCAGTGCATGGGATTCTTGCGTCCTAAGTGCAGGACTCTGCACTTGTCCTTGTTGAACCTCATCAGATTTCTTTTGGCCCAATCCTCTAATTTGTCTAGGTCCCTCTGTATCCTATCCCTACCCTCCAGTGTATCAACCACTCCTCCCAATTTAGTGTCATCTGCAAACTTGCTAAGGGTGCAGTCCACACCATCCTCCAGATCGTTGATGAAGATATTGAACAAAACCGGCCCCAGCACCGACCCTTGGGGCACTCCACTTGATACCGGCTGCCAACTAGACATGGAGCCATTGATCACTACCCGTTGAGCACGACCATCCAGCCAGTTTTCTATCCACCTTACCGTCCATTCATCCAGCCCATACTTCTTTAACTTGCTGGCAAGAATACTGTGGGAGACTGTATCAAAAGCTTTGCTAAAGTCAAGAAATAGCACATCCACTGCTTTCCCCTCATCCACAGAGCCAGTTATCTCATCATAGAAGGCAATTAGGTTAGTCAGGCATGACTTGCCCTTGATGAATCCATGCTGACTGTTCCTGATCACTTTCCCCTCCTTTAAGTGGTTCAGAATTGATTCCTTGAGGATCTGTTCCATGATTTTTCCAGGGACTGAGGTGAGACTGACTGGCCTGTAGTTCCCCGGATCTTCCTTCTTCCCTTTTTTAAAGATGGGCACTACATTAGCTTTTTTCCAGTCATCCGGGACCTCCCCCGATTGCCATGATTTGTCAAAGATAATGGCCAATGGCTCTGCAATCACATCGGCCAACTCCTTTAGCACCCTCGGATGCAGTGCATCCGGCCCCATGGACTTGTGTTCGTCCAGCTTTTCTAAATAGTCCCGAACTACTTCTTTCTCCACAGAGGGCTGGTCACCTCCTCCCCATACCGTGCTGCGGAGTGCAGCCACCTGGGAGCTGACCTTGTCTGTGAAGACAGAGGCAAAAAAAAAATCTGCAATACGATAGCACCCAACGGAGATCGGGACTCCATTGTACCAGGAGCTGTACAGGAACACAAAACAGCTGCTGCCCTGAAGGGCTTTCAAGCTAAAGACGACAGACAGAGGATGGGAGGGGAAACTGAGGCAGAGAAGGACTGGGACTAGCCCAACATCTCCTGGGTGCTAACCGCTGGACCACCGCTACCTGCCTGACTCCATTTCAGAATGGAAAACTCATCCGAGTGTCCGCTCCCCGGATTCATTCCTCTTCCACAAACTCCCCCCTGGCTCCAGCTCATTGCACCTGAACTATCAGCCCTGCTCTGTGACCTCTGGAGTGGTGGCTGGGCAGAGCAGGCAGCCCTGGGCCAGAGCATTCTGTTCCTTGAGCGAGGAGCCCGACTCCATGGGCACGACCGGGGGACGAACGTGGGGTGGGGGCAGGGCATGCAGGCTCCTGGTGGGCACGAGGTCTTGCCACGGCCAAGCCATTTGCGGTCTCTGCGGACCTGGATCTCAGCTGCATCCCCTGCTATCTCAACCAGAGCGGCAGCTGCTGGCCTTCAAAGTGCGGGCCCTCAGCCCGCCGGATCGGAGCCGTTAGCCCCGGGAGCTTCATTCTCAGCTGCTGAATGCAATTAGAGGGGAAGGAAGAAATATGTGCCGGGGCTGGGGGGGGCACCCGCTCCCCACCACATCCCCCCGTGCCCAGTCTGGAACAGAGAGCTCCATTCACCTTCCCTTGGGGGGGGGTAACCCACGAGGCCCTAACTCACTGGCTCCCCCTGTTTCCGCTCTTTTAGGCTGCTGCTGCCAAGTTTTTCTTGCTGACATGATGGCTCCCGGGTGCTGCCATCGCAATCTGCCCCCCCTTTCTGCATCTCCAGCGGGTGGTGCCCTCCCTGCCTCCACCCTCGTCTCCTTCCCACTGCCCCCACAGAGGAGCCAGCTCTGCTTCAAGAGAAGAACCTAGGAGTCCTCCCTGCACTGGAGAGACAGTATGGCCTAGTGGATAGGGCACAAGCTAAGTACACAGAAGACGTGGGTTCTCTCACTGGCTCTGCCTGCGCCTAGTTTGTGCCTCAGTTTCCCCCTGTGTCAGATGGCGCGAATGAAACTGACCTCCTCCGGCAAGTATGTTTAGGCTGTGCCTGAAAAGCACTCGCTACGTTCAGGGGGCCGCAGAGAATGGACCCAGCTGACAGGACACCTTCAGGGTCCCTCCTCCATGGTTGGTACGGACCGCATCCTCCCCTACCGGCTTCAGCCCCTCTACAAGTACCTCGACGCTGCCGCAGGCCTCCCGCCCCCGGGGCAACGTTCCCTCGAATTTTTGACAGTCCGTGTGCGCAAAAAATGTCTTCTGTGCAAATTTCTGTGCGCGCAGCGTTTCGCCGGGTGCGCGGGGTTTAGAGGGAACAGTGCCCAGGGGATGAGCGTGTGGGCCCGAGCCTCTGCTGATGGTGCGACGTGTGCTCTGCTAACCACTGTCCGTCTACCCGGCCCGGGCGGCTTGCTGCCCGCCGCAGAGTAGACATCCCCGCGGGTGGCATGACAAGCCGTCAAGGGGAGCGGGTGGAAAATTCTCCAGCCGGACCAGGCGCCCCTGGAAAAGGCTCTTTCTTCTAAATTGATGCGTTCCGGGGGAAACAGGCTGATTGGGATGATGTCTCTCCGCCCCCGCCCCCAAACAAAATTTAAATATGAAAAGTGTCTTGATGAGGCCGGAATGGAACGTTTTGATTTTTCCTGTCGAGAGGACTTGGTTTAAAAAAAGGGTATTTTACTGTCTATTCTGGTCAGGGCTGGTGCAAGGAAGTTTCACGCCCTAGGCGAAACTTCCTTGCACCAGCCCTGTGGGCCCCCCCCCGGCCCTGCTAACATCACCCCTCCCTGCACCCTCCCCCCCGCCCAGCTAACACCGCCCCCCTGCAGCAGCCAGTCCCCCCCCAAGGGGGCTCCCCCCCCCCCCCCCGCAGGCCGGCAGCTCAGCCCCCTGCCCGCAGCAGCCTCCCCCCGCCCGTGGCGCCTCCCCGGCTCCAGGCTCAGCCGCTGAGCCGGGCAGCTGGCCGCGGCGAGCCGCCCCCCAAATCCTGGCTCCCTAGGCAACTGCCTAGGGTCGCCTAGTGGGCGCGCCGGCCCTGATTCTGGTGAGAGGTGCGAGGCCAGGGAGTCATCCCTGGCCAGCCCTGGGGGGTGGCTTCGTATTAAAAAAAAAAGTAAAAAAAAAAAAAAAGAGCCCCCCTCTTTGCAAGAGGCAGTTGGAATGTTACGGTGGCAGGTAGCGAGAAGGTGGGAGACACGCTTGGAAAATACCATGGGAGCTCTCAGCGGGCGGCGTGGACATTACGGGCTGGTCGTTGCAAAGCAGAGCGACGCTTTTCCTTTGCACGAGCGTTCCGAACCGCTGTCCTTGGAAAGCGCCTTCGGGCACGTGTATGCACGAGGGATTGCAGGCGTGTGGCACGCGTGTGAGCATCGGTGGGGTGCACGAAAGCAGATGCATGCCGTCGCGTGTGTTTATACGCGGGCACAAGCACGGGGCGGGGGGGTGGGGGAGATTCGCTGTGTGCAGGGAGCATGCCTGTGTGGGGCGTGCGCGCCCGTGCATGGTTTTGCACACGCAAGTGCATGGGGGGGGCGTGTGCACACAGGGGCAGATGCGTGCAAACACAGGCGTGCCTGTGGAGGCACATCAAAAGCGGGACGTTACAGGAAGGATTTCTTCTCTTCCCTTGCTCCTGGGAAACATGCCAGGGCCGAGGATGCGTGCTTGCTGACTCATCCTGCAGCCGAGCCCAGGAAAAGCCACCCCTCTGTGCATCTCCCTTGCCTCTGGTTTCCTGCCTGCTGACAATGCACCTTGTGATCAGGGGATGACTAATCATCACATGGAGTGGCGGGGTGGGGGGGTGAGAAGGCCTTGAATGGGGATCAGAGCAGGTGACCCTCCAACAAGGAGACGAGCTGCTGGGAAGGGAGAGCCGGCTTGGGGGGCAGGGGAGGGGCTGAGCAGATGGGGGTCTCGGAGGAGATGGCAAAGCTGAGGACAAGCCAAGCAGCCGCCAGACGTCTCTGCTTCCGGCCAGGGGCCCGGGCATCTCATCACAGCCTCGGCTAGACGCACCGGGGCTAATACAGCCAGCCCGGAGCACTGCTCCTGGCTCTGGGGGTTCCCATGAGCCCCACCATCAGCGCCTGGGGATGGGAGAGGCTGAAACTCAGGGTCCAATCCTCCATTGCCAGGGGAGTGCCAGTCCATCTAGGATATATATCGGGTGCCCCGTTCCCGTAGTGTCCCAGCTTCTCAAAAGCTTATCTTTAGAGTCATAGACTCAGCGTTAGAAGGGACTGCAGGGGCCATCTTAATTAAATATATGGAGATATGCCTATCTCATAGAACTAGAAGGACCCTGAAAGGTCATCGAGTCGAATCCCCTGCCTTCACTAGCAGGACCAAGTACTGTTCCCCTGACAGATTTTTTTTGCCCCAGATCCCTAAATGGCCCCCTCAAGGATTGAACTCACAACCCTGGGTTTAGCAGGCCAATGCTCAAACCACTGAGCTATTCCTCTTCCATCTAGGCCAGTGGTTCTCAGCCAGGGGCCCGGGGACCCCCTGGGGGGCCACCAAGCATGGCCGGCGTTAGACTCGCCGGGGCCCAGGGCAAAAAGCTGAAGCCCCACCGCATGGGGTCGAAGCCCAGGGCCCCACCACCCGGGGCTTGAAGCCGAAGCCTGAGCAATGTAGCGTCGCGGTTCCCCCTGGGGCGTGGGGCCCCGGGCAATTGCCCTGCTTGCTACCCGCCAACGCTGGCCCTGGCTTTTATATGCAGAAAACCAGGTGGGGCGCAGCTGGGCGGTGGAGATTTTATAGCATGTTAGTTGGAGGCCGGGGCCTGCGAAAGGAAAAGGCTGCGAGCCCCGAATCTAGTCTAACCCCCTGCCCCGGTGCAGGATTCGGTGTGTCTAAATATAGTCTCACGACAGCCCCTGGGAGGCAGGGGGAGGGTGGGATTGCTTTACATCAGTGGTTCTCAACCTGTGTATCATAACGTGTTACATGGGCTGCAGGTTGAGAACCACAGCGTCCCCCCTTAAAACTGCCCACAGTCCCCTATGCCCAGCATCCCCAGGGCCGGGCAGCTGCCGGTAGCCAGACCCCACCGTGCAGGGCTGGGCAGCTGGAACCCCCCATGCCGGGCCAGGAGCAGAGACACCCTGGCAAACCCCTAGTTCCCAGCACCCCCTCACTGCCCAGAGCACCCCCCGCAAACCTATCCACAGACCCACTCTCCCGCCCGCTGCTGGCAGGAGCGCTGGTGCAGCCTGCAAGACACAGCCTCCCCCTCAGCCAGCCCCGCCCACCTGCCAGACCCGGGCGGCAAATTTTGAATTTTTTTTAAGGGTTGAGAACCACTGCTTGAAATATTTCCCAAGCCCTCTAGTGGTGCTCCCAGTGGTGCGCGGTTTGCCAGGCGGCCACACCGCTCTGGGATTTGCCACGGGGAGGCTGGCTTAGGGTTGCCGACAGCCCCTTATTACAAGAGACGCCCCTTATTTTCCCCCATCTCTGTAAAACAAGATCCGGAATTGCTGGGTGCTGTCCAAAGCGGCAAGAAATGCTCCTGGTAAATGTAGAGGAGTGTTGCTTCGTATTATTCCTAATCATAATGATCCTATCAGGAAGAGGGGTAGGGCAGGGGTGCTAAGAAAACGGTCCCTTATTTTTGAAATACAATGCTGGCAAGCTTAGATAACGTGCCTGTGTGGCAAGCCGCCTGGCCAACACTAAATGCCCAAGAAGCACGAGCCAGGCCTCCGAAATCAGGAGGTTAGGCATTTTTAAAAAAATCCTCGTGATTTTGAAGCTGGTTTGGGGAGGTCTTTCCTTTGCTTTCTGATTGCTGGGCTGTTGGGCGCACTGGGGTCACACGTTTCAAGGGTCTCGTTGCAAATCTGACCCCTAGACTCTTATTACAAAAAACCCAGCTGAGATTCTCCCCGAGTCACGTTCGACCGGGAGCTGGGGCCTTAAGGAAAACGCCGATTCTAGCGAGACTCGGAATTGGCCACGCCAATGAAAAGCAAAAGACGCAACGCTAACTTGGCCCAGGGCATTGCCACCTCCTTGAGATGGGAAAGGGGCCAAAGCCCTTGTGGTCCTGATGGGAGGATGGGTGGCGGGGAGAGGGAGAAAAAAAACCCCAACCCTCGACTCGGCACCAGTGCTTTTTGTCACTCCCTTTCTGCAGTTGAAGCAGTCTGGAGAGCAAATCACTCAAGCTGCGGTGGCTCCTTGGGAACGAAAAAAATAATAATCACCCAACAAAGGCTTTCTAGTTTCACAGGCTAAAGGCAAACCAGCCTTGGCGGGACTGGACTGATCCCACGAGCTGCCGGCTGCTGGGGTTGAATCCATGGCTGCAGAGCGATGGGCTTTGTGTTTTTAGTCCCTCTCTGTCTCCAGAGCTGTGATCTTGAATTCCAATTGAGCCGGAGAGAACAACCAAAGCCCCAACTTGGCTCTAGCACCGTTGAGTTTGGAAAGAAACAGGAAAGCTGGGGCGGGTGGGGTCCAGAGATCACGCTGCGCTCACAAGAAATCGGGTCTGTTCTCCGCCTGGGTCCAACTGACTCTGCGTAACGAGAGCCGCACAGCGTAAGGCCCAGTCTCTGTCTGGGAAACCCAGCTCTTAAAGGCAAGTCTCCAGTATCATCCATTTGTGGGATGAAATCGACATCTACCGGCATTCACCTATAAAAATCTAACCCTTCCAACCTAATTCAAATGATAAAACTGCATGGAGTTATAGCCATCCACCCTTGTTCCACTGAACAGCCCTGTGAGGCACAGCAGTGCTGTTATTCCCACTGTACAGTCTGCCTCAGTTTCCCCAGGGAGGCTAAGTAACCTACCCAAGGTCACAGAGAGAGTCCATGGCAGAGCATGGAATGGAATCCAAGGCTCCCAAGCCCCAGGCTAGCTCTCTAACCGCTGCACCGGGCTCCCTCTCCCTGCTGGCTGCAGAGAGAGATGCAGCTAGACTGATACTCGCGGTCAGCAGAGAGGGGAAAATCACCCGGCACAGCCAGCGTCAGCCCTCGGAAAACTTCTTCGAGATTTATTCATTGGGAGCGGTGGGGGAGATGGGGAAGTCTCTTTGTGCCAAGCAGCCTTGAGAAAAGGCCGGGGATATAATAAGCTCTTTGGTCAGCGCTCGGCATTCACAGCCTGTGAGCAGCAAACCGCCAGCGTGAGCGGAATTTCAAAGGAAGGCCATCTTGGGCCCCTTTGTACACCACGGTGAAATCCTTTAGCAGCTTCTCTAACTAATCGGTGACCTCTCCCCCCCCTCAGCACCCGCCCTGGTGGTTCCAGGAGACTGTCTGGGGCAAAGAGGAGCTTGCAAAACACACGTTATTAACACCCATCTCGGATTCGTAACCACGACGCCACCCCAAATAACGCCCGGCCGCCCCGTTCTCACTACATTAGGGGTTTTCTTCAGCGTCCCATGAAGCCGGGAGCTTTCCGGTTGTCGCCAAAGGCCAGTCATCCTGGGGCAGGGGTGCACGAGGCGTGGGCCAGAACCAAACCCCTGGATCCAAATGCCCTGCCCCCCCGTCACGCCCAGCAGCTCTGGGACAGTTTCAGAACTTGGCAAGCGCCGATGCCAGTTTTACGGGGCCAGATTTACGCGGGGATAAGCCAGCGGAGAATTGCTCCCTTAAGATTTGGCTCATGCCTACCGACCCAGATTCTCACTTACCCTACGGACCTTTGCACTCTGACTGATGTCCTTTTAAGGCCCCTCTACTCCGCCAGAGTTGGGTAAAGAGCTTCTTAGTGCAAATTAGATCCCATTTATTTCCTTGCTGCATTCAGTGTACGGGAAGGCCGGTGCTCTGGGAATGAATCGGGGCCGGGTAGCAAAGAAGGCTGTTTGTAACTACAGCCCTGAGCAACGAATGTCTTAGCCTCTCTGAAACTCTTTAGCCAGACACGGAAGGGAGGTCACGGAAGTGAACAGTCTCAGTTCTGCAGAACAATCTCACACAATGACTCGAGTGGCTCCATGGAGCCGGGCCCATGCTCAGAAGGGGCCCCGGCCTGCTCCGCTTGCCCTGCGCCCCGGGACCCCGCTGGCTCCCCCCGCCCACCACTTGTGCCTCTTGGCCTGCCCACCAGCTGGCCGAGGGCTCCGCTCTGCCCCCTGGCCCCACCCCCTGCTCCTCTCAGCCTAGGGTGACCAGATGTCCCGATTTGATAGGGACAGTCCCGATTTTTGGGTTTTTTTCTTCTATAGGCTCCTATTACCCCCCCACCCCCTGTCCCAATTTTTCACATTTGCTGTCTGGTCACCCTATCTCAGCCCCCTGGTTGGACCCCAGTGCACCTCCGGCTCTGGGCAGTCTCTGCTTCCCACCACCTGTGGGGACCCGCCTGTCTCCCTGGGGCTGAGCCGCCTGGGACTGGTGCAGAAGCCTGGCCAGTCTCAGTCCGGGGGGGGGGGGGGGGGGGGGCGGAGACAGTGTGTGTGTGTGGGGGGTGACCAGGTGTCCCGATTTGGGGCTTTGTCTTATGTAGGCACCTATTACCCCCCACCCCCATCCCAATTTTTCACACTTGCTGTCTGGTCACCCTAGTGGGGGGCTTGGCTGGGCCCCTCCAGGCAAGTGCGTCTTGAGGGAGCCAGTCCAGGGCAGGTCCTGGCCTGGCTGATCGCGCCACTCCCAAGGGGCCGGAGCGATTCCCGGCCCCGGGACCAGCCTTGGCTGTGCTGACACAGTCACCTCCCAGCAGGGCCGGGGAGTTCGGCCAGGAGGCAGGGCTGGGGGAGTGGGTCTTGGAGGTCTGGGGCGGGGGGTGCTGGGCTGTGAAGGGGCGGGGAAGATCGGTGTGTGTTGGGGCACTAGGGAGTGGTGGTTCCAGGGGTGGTGCTGAGCAGCTGTGGGTGGGTCTGGGCGGGGGCGGGGTGCTGGGCATAGTGACTCCAGGGGGGCTCCGGCCATAGGGAGTTATGGGGGGATTAGGCATGGGCCGGGCAGGCCACTGTGCGTCTGGCAGCTGCCGGTTTGTAACTAGTGCCCTCACATTGGACGGAGTGGGGCCGCCCCTGCCAGGCCCCGTTGCCTCTGGCTGGGCCCTCATTCCAGGGACTGACCTCCCCATCACCAGGCTCCATTGCCTCCGTGGGGGCCCAGAAATATGTTTGGTGCCGGGCCCACAAACCATTAATCCGGCCCTGCTCATCTCGTATATTTCCTCCCTCCCAGGCGGAGCGATGACGGACATGCTGCTGCTGCTGCTCTGGGTATTTGCCCGCCTCGCTTTTATAGACGCATTTCTCTCTGGGGACAGCGCAGGTACGTCGGACACCCTCCGAGCCGGTCACCGGGCAGCTTTGCGACGGCTGCGGCCAAAATCCGTTCAAAGCTGAGTCGAGAGGCAGTAGGGTCTAGTGCATTAGGGCCCTGGGCTGCCCCTCCAGAGACCTGGGGTCTAGTCCCAGCCCTGCCTCCGACCTTGGGCCAGTAACGTCTCCTGGGTCTGTCTTGTCTAGCTCGGTTCAAGGCAGGGACTATCTCCTACCATGGGTACGTGCAGCACCCAGCAGAAGGAAGCCCTGACCCTGGGTTGGGCCTCTAGACATTATTGTCACGCGATTACAGGCGGGACCGGGAGTCCCGCCTCTCATCAAGGTTGCCCGACACTTCCCATTATAAGACCCTGTTTTCAGTTGCTTTTGACTTTGCCAAACTTAAACCACTTGGGCTGAACATTTTCCATGCCGGGGGTTTGTCTTAGGCTGAATTTTTTTGCGGGAGGGTGTGTGTGGGGGATTTTTGCTGAAATAGGTCAGCCAGTTCTGAAAGCGAGGCCAGGAATAGAGACATTCTTTGGCCCATGTTACAGATGTCAGGTGACCTTTCTTTGACAAGCTTTAATGCCCTCCCTCCCCCCCACTTTGGACAGGGACTTGAAATTTGGCAAGGGGGGTGGGCTCTGTATCCAGGGGCTGCCTTTTGCAGCCCCTGTGAAAATCCACTCAAATTTGACCAAGTCTTTGGTGGGAGAGGAGGGGAAGTTTGTACCGGCCACAGAGAGACTTAGAAAAGATGGGCTGGAAGGGACCTCGCGAGGTCACCAAGCCCAGCCCCCTGTGCTGAGGCAGGACCAAATAAACCGAGACCAGATCTGACAGGGGTTTGTTGTTAAAAACCTCCAGTGATGGAGATTCCACAAGCCTGCTCCAGAGCTTACCTGCCCTAGAGTTAGAAAGTTCTTCCTAGTATCTCACCTAAATCTCCCTTGCTACAGATTAAGCCCCTTACTTCTTCTCCCACCTTCCATGGACACAGAGAACAATTGATCCCTGTCCTCTTTAGAACAGCCCTTCATTTATTTGCAGACTTATCCGCCCCCCATTTCCCAGTCTGCCTTTCTCAAGACTAAATGCGCCCAGGGCTTTTTTTCAATCTTTCCTCCTAGGTCAGGTTTTCTAAACCTTTGATCACTCGGGTTGCTCTCCTCTGGACTCTGTCCACATCTTTCCTAATTACACACAGTAAGGTCCCACCAGTGCCGAGCAGAGAGGGACAGGTACCCCCTCTGCCTTACGACCGTACACCCCCACAATGATATTTGCCTTTTCCATGACTGTGTCCCCATTGTCCGCCTATTCAGTTGGCGATCCGCTAGAATCCCCAGCTCCTTTCCAGCAGTACGCCCGTTGGTCCCTGTTGCGTAGGTGCTCTTAGATTTTAGCGTTACATTCCCTGAAGATTCTGCCTGCACCGAGCGAGAACTGGGGGCCGAGCAGGGATTTTCCTGCCATTGCAGTTCCCCGAACCGCAACCTTGCGCTCTCAATGACCTCCCTGCTGGGCCCACGCTAAGCTTGCAAGTCAAACATACAAGGGTTCTTCATTTTCTGGTTGCCGGACTTGAGGCCCCAGGGCATGGCCGGGCGCTCCCAGCCACAGCTGTTGTTAGTGAGAGTTAGGCTTTGAGCCTACGGTGTGCTACACAACGCTAAATCACATGAAAACCAAAAGCAGGTGCCTCAAATCGGGCACCCCAAATTAGCAGCTGCCGCCGAGCTTCGTCTCGGTGCGCCTCAGTTTCCCCTCTGTAAAATGGGGATAATCGCACCCTGCCCCCACTCAGGGATGTTGTGAAAATAAAGTCATTAACATCTGCCAAGTGCCCAGATACCCCAGTGAGAGGCACCATGGAAAAGACCCCGAGGAACGTCACAGGTTCATTCAGGGCTTGGCAGGCCTGCTCCGGGCTGGGCACAGCTCCTCTGTCTCCATCACCTCCCATCAGCCACAGCTCAGTCACTGGGAGGGGGTGGGGGTCTGTTCCATCTTGTCACCCAGACCCCCAGCCGGCCAAACCCTCATCCAGGTCAACAGGAGAGTCCCGATAAAAACCTATGATCCAATGTCTTATACCAGGTCTTCAGTCTGGATGCACCCCTTTAATGCCAAAGCTTTACGTGTCCCATCCTACAAGGGGGTGTATGCTTGGGGGAGGGTCATAAGGGAACCCCCCACCCCAGGGTGCCAGCCCACAGCCCTTGTGATAAGCAGCTAGGGTCTGTCATTTCTTACAATCCCTCACCTGGGCTGTGTCCTACCTTGGCCTGGCTGCAGGTGTCTCTCGCCCAGCGCTGCATCCTCCAAACCTCTTTCCTTGGCGCTTCATGGCCTTATGTAATTTCCCCTCTTGCTGAGGAGTGTCTCTGGCTCCCAGCCTCCTCTGCCAGACCTGCAGCCTTCCACCCCAGCTGTGCTTAATGGGCCCATGAGTACCAGCTGGAGAGGTAATGGACCCATCTGTTAACCCCTTCCTGGCTGCCACAGCGTGAGGTCTCTACCTCCCAGCACAAGGAAATTAGCCTTCAGAGCAGGGGTGGAGCAGCATTCACTAAATTAAGGCCTGGGGCCGTGCAGTGAACAAGACGCAGAAAGCAGTGCACTGAATAGCGGCTGGCTGAGTGAGCCCTGTCACTGAATAAAGCAGGGGTCCTGAGGGGGGGCCAAACCCACGCTCGAAGCCTGTGGCGTTACACCGAGGGTGAATTTGGCCCAGAGGGAGGTTTCCTGAGCTGTCCCTGGGCATGTTTTAGTCAGGTCTCTACGGATACCTCCGCACCGCAACACAAGGCGTGGTCTTACCGGGGGTTAGCTCACTCAGGTTAAAACAGCAGCGGAGACCCGACAACTCAGCTCCCAACATGGGTAGCAGCTCAAGTGAAAGGCTGGGTTTGTACAGCACCGAGCACATGGCATCCTGGTCAATGATGAGGTGCTAAGGTAACGCAAATAATAATATAAGGGAACCTGGGGCTGAACTTGGAGCTGTCCATGTTTTCACTGCTTGTTTAACCCTACCTGGGAACTAACCCAAGGCCCCGCGTACACTCCCAGCGTCCGATCTGGGCTCAGCCCTGTTGTCAGTGTGACTTTAAACCGAGCAAGGTCCAAGCAGACAGATGTCACACTGAAATCCAGGTCCGGGAGAGGGAATCCCAGGCAGTTAAAATTACCGAGGGATCAGATGGGGAGAAGAGACAGCAAAGCAGCAACTGATGGACAAACAGACTGAAAATGCCATGTGCTGGCTAGTAGCCCGCTGCTCTCTACTGGACAGAATCAGTGAACATATCATAGAATATCAGGGTTGGAAGGGACCTTAGGAGGTCATTTAGTCCAACCCCCTGCTCAAAGCAGGCCCAATCCCCAATTTTTGCATCCCTAAATGGCCCCCTCAAGGATTGAACTCACCACCCTGGGTTTAGCAGGCCAATGCACAAACCACTGAGCTATCCCTCCCCCTGCATATGTTGTACACTCCTCAGCTGGATGGAATCAATGTGTGTATGTACCACTGGGTGGCGTAAGTGTGTTTGTGTCCACGTATGTTACCAATGACCTCTGATGGACGGAATCATTACTGCTCAGTTGTGTGTCATGGACCCTATACTGCACACAGCTCACGGGGCTTCTCCTGGGCCACTGCCGACCTTTTGTTTCCTCCCTCTCCCTGGCAGATGACCTCAAGGCTCTGAGTGTCTCCATCGCCAGACACCCGCCTGTCCGGGCAGTGCTGTCGGGCACCCTCACCATTCCCTGCCACGTCACTTACCTGCGTCCCCTGGCCACCTCTACCACGGCGGGGCGCCGGGCGGTTCTGGGGGAGCCCCGGGTCAAATGGACCTTCATCTCCGAGGGGAAGGAGGCCGAGATCCTGGTGGCCCGGGGGCAGAAGGTGAAGGTGAGCAAAGGCTACTGCAACCGCGTCTCCTTGCCCTTCTACCCGGCCTCGCCCACCGATGCCACTTTGGTGCTGAGCGAGCTGCGGTCCAACGACTCCGGGATCTACCGCTGCACCGTGCAGCAGGGCATCGAGGACGGGCACGACCTGCTGGAGGTGAAGGTCAAAGGTAACAGCACCCTAACGTCTGTCACGGGGATGGGGGTGGGACTTAGCTTTCTGCAGCTGGTGACTCTACGTGGCCGGGTTAACCCTTGCGTCGAGATGTGCAAACATAACCCCGCCACTAACACAGCATGTAGTCTGGCGTCCTCTAGTGGCTGATCTGCTAAAGGATAACAGCCTACTACAGCTGTCACTTCTTGGAGTTGCTCTTTTTGTTCACGCGCTAGCTGGCTGTGCGGTGCGGCAGAAGGTGCAGGGTTCAATAATTGCTGATGACTCGCGCTGGTCATCCCGTGGCATGTCATTAGCTGAATCCTTTTATTTATTGCCAGGACTGCGGAGAAGTTGCCGATATGCTATTATTATTGATTTCACTTGGCTGGATTTCCCTGGCAAAACCAAACAATTTCCTTAATGCGCTCTGTCGGCTATTTCTCCCCGTTTCAATTCACTTTGCACACGTCTAATATGCAAGTGTTAATCTCATAAGATTCCCCGTTTCCTCCCCCCAGAGGCAGGTTGTATTGCTTATGGCAAAAGCCCCTTGCAAAGCCCAGCTGGCAACGCACCCTCTCCTCTCCTGCCTCCCTGCCCCTTCTCACTGTTCTCTGCCTTTCTGCAAAACCGGCAAGAAGCCCAAGTTCGCCCATTCATTTTAGAAATGTTTCCGGCTGCTCTGACGCCTCACTTGACATTGCCAGACATTACACCGGAGTGATGGGCAGCCTGGTTTAACGGAGGATTTCCTCTCCAATTTAGCTGTGGCTCTTTCGTGGAGGGAAAGCACGGTCTGGTGGTTAAAGCTTAGAAGCAGGACTCTTGTGGTCTGTTACTCACTTGCTGTGTGACCCGGGGGGAAATCACGTCCCTTCTTTGTGCCTCAGTTTCCCTATCTGTAAGGAGGGGGACGGGACACTAATGAGTCTTGTCCAGCTCAGAGGGAAACTGTGAGTGCTAGTTTACATCACGATCATTGCACAAAAGGGCAAAACTAAGAATAATAGTTAGCACTTACACAGCATGCTGCATGTATATATCTCGGACTTCCTAAAGATGGGTATTTGCATCTCCATTTGACAGACAGGGAAACTGAGGCACGCAACGATGGGAAATGACGTGGCCGAGGCCACAAAGGAAGGCGGTGGGCAGACCCAGATGTAGAACCCCCCTCTCCCGATTCTTTGCTCTAATCCCCATCCCACACTGAGTGGATGGTCATGTTTTCAGAACAGTCAGGCCCCAACGGCCGGAAAATGAAGAGATTCAGGCTAGAAATAAGGTGCAAATGTTTAACAGCGAGGGGCAATCAGCCATTGGAGCAACTGACCTCCGGGGAGGTGGGCTGTCCGTCACTTGAAGTCTTTAAATCAAGACTGGTTACACGCATGGTGTCGGCATCATAGGATCAAGTTCTCAGGCCTGTGCTATGCAGACGACCAGACTAGATGATCAAAACGGTCCTTTCTGGCCTTAAGATTTTGCATAAGATCCTATGATTGGTCATAGCAGACAGCTGGTGCACGCAGCAAGCGAACGGACCGCTGGGGCTCGGACTCAGGGCGTACGAGGCCTAGGCTAGGGGTCCTCAAACTTCATTGCACTGTGACCCCCTTCTGACAACAAAAATTACTACACAAGCCCAGGAGGGGCATGGGACCGAAGCCTGACCCCACCGGAGCTTCACTGCCCTGGGCAGGGGGGCCAAAATCAAAAGCCTGAGCCCGGTCAACCAAGGCTGACGCCCTGAGCGCTGTGTCTTAGGCTTTGGCTTCTGCCCTGGGCCCCAGCAAGTCTAACGCCAGCCCTGGTGACCCCATTATGTATTGAGACAGCACCATCGCTGGCGGATGGCAAGTGTACAGTACTGCACCTCCCTAATCCCCCTGGATTAATGGCCCGCCAGACCTGTGATTGCAAGGATATTTAGATGCTGTTTCACACTCTGTCCTCTAGGGGTGGTGTTCCTTTATCGGGAGGGCTCCACGCGCTACGCCTTCACCTTTGCCAAGGCTCAGGAGGCTTGTGCCAGGATAGGGGCACAGATTGCCACCCCCGAACAGCTGCACGCCGCCTATTTCAGTGGCTACGAGCAATGCGACGCGGGCTGGATCGCGGACCAGACGGTCAGGTGGGCAACTCACGCAGAGGCTAGATTCAGGTGGATGCGGAACTCACAGGACACCTTGTTCACCTGTGGAACTCACTGCCATTGGATTTTAAGGAGATGAATAATGATGAGTTCCAAATCGGGGCAATCCACTTCCCCAGTACCAAAATGGAATTCTTCCTGTGCCATTGTACAGTGATGATATGTATTACAACAGTGCCTTGAGACCCCAGAACTGGACTGGGACCCCAGTGTGCTAGGCGCTGTACACACCCCTAATGAAAAGAGCTTGCAGTCTAAGACAATTTTCCACCTGCAATGATTCCAAAGCTGTCTGGAGTTAGGGGGAGCTCTTGGGCACAGTTTGCAATCTCCTTAACCTGGAGATTCCAAGCAAGCATCAGGAGGTCATCACCACCTTGTCCTTCCCACGTAGCTAAATGGGACAGCTGGTTGGCTTGGAGGAGACTCCATGGTTGTCAAAGGAAAGGCTCCCACTGATTTCAATGAGCTTCAGAGGAGAGTTGCTGGTCACCTAATCGACGGGCCCTAAATGGGCTAACATTTCCAAATGTGGCCACTGGCTTTGAATGCCGGAGTTTTGGTTGCCTCACCTTGGATTTTTAGAAAGTGCTGGCTCCCCGCAATGTCATCTGGAGCTTCAGGTGCTCAGTTCTTCTGGAAATCAAGCCCCCGGGGTGGTCTTGAAGGGGGTGTCCCAAAAATCAGTGGCCACTTGGGGTAGGGCTACTTTGCCAGGGTCACCTAAGCCCTCTGCTGGGAGCCACACCAGGGTTTAGCAGCAGCATCTGCTGGCTGGCTCCATCAGTCCTTTTCTGATGTGGAATTTTTTTTTCCAGTTTTGGGCCCCACACTACAAGAAGGATGTGGATAAATTGGAAAGAGTCCAGCGGAGGGCAACAAAAATGATTAGGGGGCTGGAGCACATGACTTATGAGGAGAGGCTGAGGGAACTGGGATTGTTTAGCCTGCAGAAGAGAAGAGTGAGGGGGGATTTGATAGCTGCTTTCAACTACCTAAAAGGGGGTTCCAAAGAGGATGGATCTAGACTGTTCTCAGTGGTAGAAGATGACAGAAGAAGGAGTAATGGTCTCAAGTTGCAGAGGGGGAGGTTTAGGTTGGATATTAGGAAAAACTTTTTCACTAGTAGGGTGGTGAAGCACTGGAATGGGTTACCTAGGGAGGTGGTGGAATCTCCTTCCTTAGAGGTTTTTAAGGTCAGGCTTGACAAAGCCCTGGCTGGGATGATCTAGTTGGGGTTGGTCCTGCTTTGAGCAGGGGGTTGGACTAGATGACCTCCTGAGGTCCCTTCCAACCCTGAGATTCTATGATTCTATGAAAATCAATACTTGTGTTTTCTCTTTCCAGGTACCCAATCCACACCCCTCGTGAGGCCTGTTACGGAGACATGGATGGGTTGCCGGGGGTCCGTAACTATGGAGTAGTGGACCCAGAAGACATGTACGATGTATACTGTTACGTTGAAGATCTGCACGGTAATTATGACGCCAAAGTGCATTGTGTCCTTATCTGCCTTAATGGCCCGTGCTGGATCAATCCAGTCCAGTTTCCTGTCTTTGACAGCAGCCAGTACTGGGTCCAATAAACCCCGTAAAGGGCAATAGAGGAACAAACTACCCACATGGCTTGGCTTAGCTTCGGCCCCGGAGCCTTGCAGTAGCTTTGAAGAAGCACGTCAGACATAACTTCTAAGTCCTGCAGTAGGGACCTGATCTCCTGAGGTGCCGAGCACCCTTTGCTCCCATTGACTTCAACGGGTGTGGAGGGTGCTAAGCGCATTGCAGAACTGAGCCCTCAGTCCTGGCTCCTGGAAAACATCCTAGATGCACACTGAGAATCTACCACATGGGACCAACGTACAAAAGCAGACGTTCTATAGAGTTCTCTCTATATCACCTGGTTTCCAGGAGTTATGGGACATGTTCAGGGTCTGGACACATACAGTGTCCCAAGTTTTGGGCACGTGTCCCGTTGTCTGGTCCATCTCTTGATTAAGGTCTAGGAGATGCCTTGAGTTAATGGGGAAACTGTCCTAAATCTGGGCCCAGGCCCCAAGCCTGAACGTACAATGTATGCTGGGGATTCTGCCTTGTATTCTGGGATCTTGGGTGGACTGTGAACACAAAGTCATTGCCCTGTGTTCCACGCTTACCTCCTAAACTCATAGATGACCCTGGGTTATGAGCATATTATCTGACCTTATGGAAGCATATTCTAGTCTTCGGGTGGAATATCCCAGGGTTCTGTTATAGGGCTAAGTGTCTCATGCCATTCTGTGTGCATGTCAGGATTCTGGAAGATAGTTTTGGTTGGTGAATGTTTAGAGACTACAAAATGGCTTGGATTATTGGTACACATCCCAGAGGCTGGGAGATACATACATATATCCCGGAAACAAGCCTTAAATCCTGGGTATATGAGTTTGAGTGCATATCCTCCTGTATCATTGCATATCCTTGGCTGGTGGATGGTTGCATGTTCTGTCCTGGTGGATTGTCCCATGTCCTTTCCTAGGACGTCACTGCATGTCCTGCCCTGGTGTGTCGTTACATGTATGGCTCTACCTGGCTATTACATGCATGGTGCTGACCTGCTGGATTGTCACATATCTAGCCCTGGTGTGTCATTACATCATTGGTGATGCACTAACCACTGCACATATGGCACTGCCCTGATGGATTGTCACATGTCCTATGCTGGGGGACTGCCATGTGCCCGACCCTAGACACGTCTGCTCTGGCGGGTCATTACATGCCTGGTGGGGAGCTGATCCTCACATGTATGACACAGACGTGGTGAAGCATCACATGTCCTGTCCTGACGGGTCATTACACATAGGAGCTGACTTACGTGATAAGGGCTATTGGCATTCGCTGCCATGTGAGCAGAAGAGTTTGAGGGCTCAGTGTTGCTCTTCCCATTGGCTATTCCTAAGTGCTAGACCTTCAGCCTTAGCATAATGCAGGGGACTGTGTACTTCCCTGGGAGCCCGGTGACCGGCTCTGATCTGTGCCCGGTTGCTGTGCCTCTGTTTCCCCATCTGCATAACGAGGCGACTGACCTACCTGTTAGATCAGGGGTGGGCAAACGTTTTGGCCCAAGGGCCACATCGGGGAATAGAAATTGTATGGTGGGCTATGAATGCACACAAAATTGGAATTGGGGTGCAGGCGGGGGTGTGGGCTCTGGAGTGGGGCTGGGGATGAAGAGTTCGGGGGGTAGGAGGGTGCTCTGGGCTGGGACCAAGGGGTTCGGAGGTGGGAGGGGGATCAGGGCTGGCAGGGTACGGGAAGGGGTGCTGGTTCTGGCTGGGGGTGAGGGCTCTGGGGTGGGGCTGGGGATGAGAGGTTTGGGGTGCAGGAGAGGTTTGGGGCTGGGGATGAGAGGTTTGGAGTGTAGGAGAGTGCTCTGGGCTGGGACCGAGGGGGATCAGGGCTGGGGCAGGGGTGCGGGAAGGGGTGCAGATTCTGGCTGGGGATGCGGGCTCTGGGGTGGGGCTGGGGATCAGAGGTTTGGGGTGCTCTAGGCTGGGATCGAGGGGTTTGGAGAGTGTGAGGGGATCCGGGTTGGGGCAGGGGGTTGGGGTGTGGGGAGAGGCTCAGGGGCTGCAGGCTCCGAGCGGCGCTTACCTCAAGTGGCTCCTGGAAGCAGCGGCATGTCCCTTCTCCGGCTCCTACGCAGAGGCATGGCCAGGCGGCTCTGCACACTGCCCCATCCGCAGGCACTGCCCCTGCAGCTCCCATTGGAGCACCAGAGGGGGCCATTGGAGCGCGTAGGAGCCGGAGGGGGGGCATGCCACGGCTTCTGGGAGCCCTGTGGTGCATAGAATCATAGAATCTCAGGGTTGGAAGGGACCTCAGGAGGTCATCTAGTCCAACCCCCTGCTCAAAGCAGGACCAAACCCAATTAGATCATCCCAGCCAGGGCTTTGTCAAGCCTGACCTTAAAAACATCTAAGGAAGGAGATTCCACCACCTCCCTAGGTAACCCATTCCAGTGCTTCACCACCCTACTAGTGAAAAAGTTTTTCCTAATATCCAACCTAAACCTCCCCCTCTGCAACTTGAGACCATTACTCCTTCTTCTGTCATCTTCTACCACTGAGAACAGTCTAGATCCATCCTCTTTGGAACCCCCTTTCAGGTAGTTGAAAGCAGCTATCAAATCCCCCCTCATTCTTCTCTTCTGCAGGCTAAACAATCCCAGTTCCCTCAGCCTCTCCTCCTAAGTCATGTGCTCCAGCCCCCTAATCATTTTTGTTGCCCTCCGTTGGACTCTTTCCAATTTATCCACATCCTTCTTGTAGCGTGGGGCCCAAAACTGGACACAGTACTCCAAATGAGGCCTCACCAGTGCCGAATAGAGGGGAATAATCACGTCCCTCGATCTGCTGGAAATGCCCCTACTTATACAGCCCAAAATGCCGTTAGCCTTCTTGGCAACAAGGGCACACTGTTGACTCATATTCAGCTTTTCGTCCACCGTAACCCCTAGGTCCTTTTCTGCAGAACTGCTGCCCAGCCATTCGGTCCCTAGTCTGTAGCAGTGCATGGGATTCTTGCGTCCTAAGTGCAGGACTCTGCACTTGTCCTTGTTGAACCTCATCAGATTTCTTTTGGCCCAATCCTCTAATTTGTCTAGGTCCCTCTGTATCCTGTCCCTACCCTCCAGCGTATCAACCACTCCTCCCAGTTTAGTGTCATCTGCAAACTTGCTAAGGGTGCAGTCCACACCATCCTCCAGATCGTTGATGAAGATATTGAACAAAACCGGCCCCAGCACCGACCCTTGGGGCACTCCACTTGATACCGGCTGCCAACTAGACATGGAGCCATTGATCACTACCCGTTGAGCACGACCATCCAGCCAGTTTTCTATCCACCTTACCGTGCATTCATCCAGCCCATACTTCCTTAACTTGCTGGCAAGAACACTGTGGGAGACTGTATCAAAAGCTTTGCTAAAGTCAAGAAATAGCACATCCACTGCTTTCCCCTCATCCACAGAGCCGGTTATCTCATCATAGAAGGCAATTAGGTTAGTCAGGCATGACTTGCCCTTGGTGAATCCATGCTGACTGTTCCTGATCACTTTCCCCTCCTTTAAGTGGTTCAGAATTGATTCCTTGAGGACCTGTTCCATGATTTTTCCAGGGACTGAGGTGAGACTGACTGGCCTGTAGTTCCCCGGATCTTCCTTCTTCCCTTTTTTAAAGATGGGCACTACATTAGCTTTTTTCCAGTCATCCGGGACCTCCCCCGATTGCCATGATTTGTCAAAGATAATGGCCAATGGCTCTGCAATCACATCGGCCAACTCCTTTAGCACCCTCGGATGCAGTGCATCCGGCCCCATGGACTTGTGTTCGTCCAGCTTTTCTAAATAGTCCCGAACTACTTCTTTCTCCACAGAGGGCTGGTCACCTCCTCCCCATACCGTGCTGCGGAGTGCAGCCGCCTGGGAGCTGACCTTGTCTGTGAAGACAGAGGCAAAAAAAGCATTGAGTACACTAGCTTTCTCCACATCCTCTGTCACTAGGTTCCCTCCCTCATTCAGCAAGGGGCCCACACTTTCCTTGACTTTCTTCTTGTTGCTCACATACCTGAAGAAACCCTTCTTGTTACTCCTAACATCTCCGGCTAGCTGCAACTCCAAGTGTGATTTGGCCTTCCTAATTTCACTCCTGCATGCCTGAACAATATTTATATACTCCTCCCTGGTCATTTGTCCAATCTTCCACTTCTTGTAAGCTGCTTTTTTGTGTTTAAGACGAGCAAGGATTTCACTGTTAAGCCAAGCTGGTCGCCTGCCATATTTACTTTTCTTTCTACACCTCGGGATGGTTTGTTCCTGCAACCTCAATAAGGAGTCTTTAAAATACAGCCAGCTTTCCTCGACTCCTTTCCCCCTAGTGCCCCGGCCGGAGCGGGGCTGAGCTGCGTGGTGCGGCTCATGGGCCGGATATGGCCCGCGGGCCATAGTTTGCCCACCCCGTCTTAGATAGTGCTCGGAGATAGATGGCAGCTAATGGATCCACTAGGAATTTGTTCGATATTGTAATTAGAAGGGTGGGGTGGGACATGCAGCCATAGGAAGCAATAAGAAAGGGTGGGGGGATGCTGAAAGAGCCCTCTTTCCTGGACTGGCCGAGACCCTCTCGGCTCTGATTCCTCCCCCCTTCATCTGTGTTCGCAGGAAAACTCGTTTTGGGGACCGCCCCAGACAAATTCACGCTGGAGGAGGCCAGGGCTCACTGTAAGGAGCTGGGAGCGGAAATAGCGACACCGGGCCAGCTGTACGCGGCCTGGAACGAAGGGCTGGACCACTGCAGCTCGGGCTGGCTGGCCGACGGCAGCGTCCGCTACCCCATCGTCACCCCACGGGAACGGTGCGGCGGGAGCCTGCCGGGAGTCAAAACCATCTTCCTGTTCCGGAACCAGACTGGCTTCCCCGATGCCCAGAGCCGATACGATGTGTACTGCTTTCGAGGTGAGGGACCCGGCTCCGGGGTCGCTGACTGATTTGCCCGCAGGCTACCGCCAGAAGCCCGCGTTGATGAAAGTCACGCTGCCCTCGTTACGCAGCAGTGAAGGCCATGCAATAGGAACAGGAGACCAACGGCAGTTCTGTGAGTGCTTTGGGGGCGGAGACCCCCCATGTATGAATATACATGTAGTCAGAGACGGTCTCCGCCCCCAAAGCACTCACAGTCGAGATAAACATAGGTGGGAGAAACAAAGGGCTATTGCCCTCACTTTGCAGGAGGGAAACTGAGGCACACAGAGCTTTTCTTTTTTTTTGTAAAGCCAGTCTGTGGCAGAGTTGGGAATCAGACTCTGACTTTCTAGGGTCCAGGCTAGTGCCTTTTCTGCAAGGTTATCCTTCCTCAGAGCCATAGAACTGCTGTTGGTCTCCTGTTCCTGTTGCATGGCCTTCACTGCTGCATAACGAGGGCAGCGTGACTTTCCCCTACACGACAGCCTGGGACACAACACAGCGCTGTATGACCACCGAGACTTAGCCAGCAAGATATATTTTGGGCAACCCCCTGGGCTATTTTATGCTGGTTATTGGGCATGGTGCCGAGGTCTCAGGGACTGGGCAAGCCTCCGGATTCTGGCAGGAATCCCTCAGGGACAATGGACCTAACCCTGGCTTTTGATACCGTCAGAACCCACCTGGCAGTGTGAGAGCTGGGTTCGTGTAGCCATGCAGCCTGATGGGTTTTCTGCCGGAGATGCGAATGACCGGATCCCGCCAGAGGAAAAAAAGGCCGTGACTTGAATGTCTCTGCTTCACCGCTTGTCCCTGTAGGGCATCACAAGGACGTTCCTGCCCCTGGTGTGCGTGAAGCTGGAGCAGGGCCGAACTGCTCGGCCTAAGAGGCGAGAAGTAGAAGCTGAGAGAGAGAGAGAGAAAAAGAAAGATTTTTTCTGGCTTAGACAGAAACAAATGGGCAGTTCCCTGACATATATCAGGGTCAGAACCCCAGTTGGCATAAATCGGTGTCACTCCTTTGGAATCACAACTGGTGTAAACGGGTATCACTCCATTGAAGCCAGTGGGCCAGACCCACCCCGCCACTGGTCTCAGTGGGCCAGACCCCCAACTGGCATCATTTGGCATAGTTCTATTGGCCTCATTGGAGCGACACTGATACCCGCAGATAAGGATCGGGGCTGTTGGCATTTTATTAAATATAATTAAAAATAACAACACTGCAAAATGCTTCAAGGTCTTTCCTTGTACTGGCCATGGAGCCGGAGTGACAGTATTCTGAGACAAAACAGGCAGGATTGGGAAATGGATTTCTCAGGGAATTGGGAATGGGATGGAACGGATACTTTCCCCTCTTGGGTGCTGGTTCAACGATTGATCAGTGATGGCCAAAGCTCTTTGTAACACGCTGATGCCTCTGAGCCACCTGTGTGATAACTCAGAAGGTCTCAGTCCGGATCTGAAAAGATTTTTTTCATTACGGTGACAAATTCTGACCAAAATGAATGTCGTCATTTCCCTTAATGTTTTTCTTCCAAAGTTTTTTTTGGGGGTTCTCGTTAAAAAAAAAAAAGTTAATCTTTTTTCATGAAAACTCAAAATGTTTAGTGAAAAACTAAGTTCCCATGAGAATTTTTTTCTCTCTCTCTCTTATTCTTTTGACTAAAAAGCCCATTTTTAGTTGGAAAAACACTTTGAAGAAAACATGTTGACCAGCTCCCATCTCAGTCCATGTGCCATTGGACAAGAAGCTTCCCACATCATGAAACAGGCCACAATTTTCAAAAGCAACTAATCACTTTGGGTGCCCAACAGGAGAGGCCTTCAAAAGGGACCTGGTTTTCAGAGGGCTTAAGGGGTCTCAAGTTGGCCCCCTCCCAAATCTGAGAATCTTGGCCCCTTCAGCCCCAAACATAGCCGTGTTTAAAGAGGCCTCAGTTTCCCTTTGGGGGGAGATGGAAGCTTTTACCTCCTACACGCTCAGCGGTGGCTAATTCTCGGGCTTCAATTTCTGAAGCTACCCATAAATCCCCTTGGGATGGCCGCCATCTTGGCCAACCCATCGGGGATCGAACCGGTGCCCGGTGGAGCTAAAAGCATATGCTGCTACAGCACTAAGCTGGCGTAGACGGGGCTGTGGCAGACTCATATCCTCTGGATTTCTGCAGGGCTGGCTCTACATGTTCCCTGAGGGGTTACACACTCCCCATGCTTTTAAGCTGTTTGCTTTAGGATCTCACAAATTAGAAAGATAGGCAATAAAATAAGCTCAGGGCAGAGAAAAGAGCTAACACGATGCAAGTATAAAAATCGATGCCAGCTGGACACCCATCTCAGCTGCAAGGTTCGGACTGAGCGGTGGAGCCGAACTCGCTCCAAGTTACGGGGGTGGAGGGATGGGCCAGAGCCAGGGAGTTTTTCTTTGGTTTATTGTAAAGCTGGGAGGCCCGGCTCCTCAGCGGGTGTAAATCCGGGTAGCTTTAATGGCGCTAAGCACAGCTGAGCATCCGGACCAAGATTTAGCTTCACTGTTCAGCTCTGGAGCTGGGGCTAGATCTAAATCGCCAGGACGTTCTCTGAGCTGGGTCTGATTCTCAGTTACACTAGGTCCCCTCTACGCCCTGCTCCGGTGGTGTAAAGGGACCCTTAACCTGGATGCTGTGACACCTGTTTTGAGGCTCTTTTGCACCGCAAGGAGCCTCAGTGTCGGTGAGAATCAGGCCCCAAAGCTTGACATGGGCTGGATTTAGCCCTGAGGAAACTCCATGGGAGTCACTGGAGTTCACCAGGGTGAATCCGGCTCATCTTCTCTGCCCCGCGTGAACCATGCCTCAGACGAAGAGCCAGGGCGGTCCTGCTTTGGAAGGGGATTGATCGGAAGGTGTCGCTGCCGGACACCCAGGGGACAGGCCAAGGCAGTAATCTCCCCCTTTCTTTTTGCCCGCAGACGAGACAGACTCTTTCACCGAGTCTCCAGAAAACCCCCGAGCCCCCGAGCCCGAGGGGATCAAGGAGATTGTTACAGTGACAGAAAAGATGGTGGAGCTGCAGCTGCCCAAAGCGGACGTGGAGAATGAGTCGAGAGGGGCCATATACGCCGTCCCGCTTTTTCGGGATATGAGTGGCGCTGAGCAGCAAAAGCCAAGCAGGGCCCCCGAAGAGGCCACAATTCCTGTCTCCCGGGAGCTCCCACTAGATAACTCCGTGTCCGCAGATCTAGGACTTCACCCATCTTCACGTTCCCCCGAGAGCCCAGCCAGTCCCGAGGCAGGTCTGATTAGCAGTGATGTGAAGCCAGGGAGCCCTGCCCCTCCAGCTGAGGAAGGGGAAAAGGGGAGAATTGGAAATTGCACCGAGACACCCAGGAATGGTAGGTAGAGAATCCTCTTTAGTGTGATCAGGGAACATTTTAGGGCGATGGCTAGAATGGGGTCACGAATGCATGTGCCCAAAGCTCCAGAGTCCGTAGGGCTGGTATTTTCAAAGAAGCCAAAGGGATTTAGATGCCCACATTACAATGAGAGTCAGGCACCTTTGACAATCGCAGGCTACTCCAGTCTCTCCTACATGTGGCTCACGTCAGTGGGCCCCATTGTCAGGATCTCTCCAAATACTTTCACTGGCAATATTTCCCATCTGTAAACTGGGGATAATTGCATTTCCCTATCTCACCGGGTTGTTGTAAGGATAAATACATTGAAGACGATGAGGTGCTGAAATAGAGGGCCATATAAATACCTAAGATAGATATAATATAGATGAGCATTTTGATGGAAAATGCTGAAATGTTTAGTGCCGACATTTCCGCTTAGAAACTTTTCATTCCGTGAGAAGTTTCGATATTTCAACTTTTGCAGAACGGAAACTTAATTTGAAATGTCAACCTTTTCCCCGGGGGATGAAAACCCCCCTTTTCTGAGCAGCTCTGGTTGTTCATCCTGAAGGAGGCAGGAGGTAGTTTGACCGCTGTCTTTTTTCATTTGAATTTTGCAGAGGAAGAACATGGACCTGACCCGGAACAGATCTTGAGTTCTTTATTGGAGGGAGAGAAGGTGAGGACTGCTGAAGAGAAGCAGCCGCCGGGCAGCAGCCGCCAGGGATCAGATGGGGTGCAGAATCTGTTTCATCCCACGGAGATGGCTTCAGGAGAACCCCCGTCCATGGTCGCCCACGCAGAGGTAGCAATGACGGACGGAGACGTGACTGCCAGCCCTACAAACGCACCAGCGGAAATCTCACCGAAACTAGCCCGATCCGGTGATGCCATTGAACCCAATGTGTCTCACGTTCCCGTCAGTTCCCACCAAGAACACGGAGGGGACCCCGCAGCAGAAGGCAGCTCTGCTGATATCTCAGAGGCGGATTTCATCCCTGGGTCCAAGCGCCTGGAGGTCGTTGCCGCGAAGAAGGCGGATGCGCTGGAGCAGCGGGCTCACAACACCAGCTCCAGGGGCATCGAGGACGACTCCGGGGTGCAAGAGCAGTCTCCTACTGTCGCTGCGTCTGCTGCCCCAACCGCGAAGGCAGAAGATCTCAAAGAACCAGGTCGGGGGCTCTCTACGGAACGTGCCCAGACCTACACCACCCCGCCAAGAGGGCTAGTTTCCGGGTCGAGCAGCACACGCTTCCCTGACTTGGGCAAACACCCAGGTGCTTCTGAAGATGCAGAGCTATCTGGAGACACGGCGCTTGGCCCAGCGTGGCCAGAAGGCACCCCAGCAATTCAGGATACCCTGCTGTCCGTATCCCCTGGTGTGGGAGCGTCCAGCCTCCAGGAGAACGAGGAGCACTCGGGGTCTACCTGGCTTCCGCTGCCTACCGCCACCCGCTCCCAGGCGGAGGACGCCCGCTCTGCCTCCCGACCGGAAGGGACAGTGGTTGCCCTCACCGTTTCGCACACGGAAGTAGGCCGGGTCCACACCATGCTGCCGCCCAGCGGGGAGTCTCCAGCAGAGGACGACAGCCAGACGGTGGGACGCAAGGGGGTGGAGCCGCCCGACTCCGACGCGAGCGGCCCGTTGACAGGTGAATCATCTGAGGAGGAGAAGGCCGTTGAAGAGCAAACTGTTCCCTCCGTTACCATGGCACCGGCGGCCATCTCCCCGCCGGGTACTCCTGGAGAACCAGAAGGGGACGGAGGCTCGTCCACCGCCAAGCACGGCCTCACCTCCCCTGCTGCAGACGTCCCCAAAGAAGCATCGGGCCCAGCGTTGGAGGGGATCCCTTTCACAGACGCCCCTTGGACTGCCACCCGCCCTCTCCCTGTCCTGCCAACAGACAGCGCCAGCCTGGGAGCAGGGGTGAACATTTCAGGTAACCCACACGGCTGTGCCGCCTTGGCCCTCTGGGCAGCCATATACACTGGCCTCCCGCACTAAAAACCTCCCTTTCACACTGTGCTTTCCTCTGTCTGTCCATTCGTCTGTCTGTCTTTCTCTCCCCCGCCTCTTCAGCTGGATCAGGGAAGTTTAACGTTCCGGAGAAGCACATATTTGTCAAACAAATTGGTCTCAACCCCACGCATGCACTTTAAATCTCTTGCTACTTCTGTGAAGTGTTTTTAACGACTGTTTCGATGGAAAAAAACCCCACGTACTATGACTAACAATGGTACTAATAAAGTGAATTAAAAGCTTTCTAGAACAAAACCACCTTGGCTAGATCTGTGCTTCGCTTTGTCCTTATTGGTCCGTTGCCTTGTGTCTTATTGCAATTTTCCTCATATGTGTGTGTGTGTGTGTGTGTGTGTGTCTCCCACTGATGAACTAATTCTCTTTACACCTGGCCTAAGAACTATGGGCCAGATTATAAACCCCTGATATATAGTGGGCCTGATTCTCATTTACCCTGAGGCTCCTTTGCACAGCTCTGCCGGTGTAACGTCTTATTGTTTGCATTGTGATAGTGTCTTGAAAATTTTTGCAAACCGACAAACCGAAAAAATATTCACCTTGGGTTACTGGAAACATTTCAAATATGTCATTTGGATTTTGACCATATACCCCCTTTTCAACCTTTTTTTTAAGTATAAATTAAATTACATTTTGAAACAAAAAGTTGTTTGAACTGCAAAAAAAATAAAATAAAAAAATAAAAAAATGTTCATTTAGAAAATGCCGAAACAGAACGTTTCTTTTCCCACTTTTGTTTGAGCCAGAAAATTCGTTGAAATTGACCCTTTCCCATGAACAGTTTCAGTTTTGACGAAATCGGCATGTTTTGGTGAAAAAAACATTTAGTCAAAAATTCCTGACTGTCGCTTGGGCTAAGGTTTTCTAATTGGGGCTGTAACAGATTCATCTCCTCTATGAATTGACAAAGAGGGGGACCTGGAACTTATGCTCACCAGTGGATTACAGTTGTGTCTGGGATTCCCAGTCAGGGATCAGGGCAAGAATGGAGTGAAAATTTTCATCCAAAACTTTTTTTCGCTGAACACTGCAGGTTCAGCAACACCAAAACGTTGGCAAATTCATGTCAAAAAGAAAACCAAAACCAAAATAGCAAAAAAAAAGTCCAAGTTTTCCGTTCTGACAGTTTCAAAATGAAACGTTTTGATTTTTTTGGTTCAAAACGACTTTTTGTTTAAATTTTATTTACATTTTTAAATCTATTTCCATTTTTTAAAAACAGTTTAAAAATGCTCAAAATTCAAGCGAATCATTTTGCTCCATGTTGAACAAAGTGTTTCATGTGACCCAAAACTAAGTTTTTTCAAACTTTTCAATTTGCCCAACATTTTGAAAAATTTCATTTTCAGTGTAATTCGAACCAGTTTTTTCCTTGATTTTTCAGCATGGCCAGAGAACTGAAAAATGTCATTTGCCCAACTCTGATCGGGCCTCTGGTGCTAGGAGCTGTACAAACTCACAGAAAAGACACAGTCCCTTGCCAGAGAGATTACAATCCAACAAAGAGGGCTACTCTTAATTAAACCAACAAAAGTCTAGTATATTGCAAATAATGGCCCAAACCATTGTAGTAGTGAATTAAGAATTAAATGCAATTATGACCACCAATAGGATAGGCTTCACTGTCACATTTCCTATGAAAGGGAATGCCTCTGGCAGCACGGCATTGTGGGTCAGTGCTGAATCATAGGGAAGAGCGCCCTCTGCTGTCACAGAGACACAACCTCCTGCAGCAATGTCAGACATCTCCCATCTACTCACCGACCTAGCCTGATGTAATTCAGCTCATCAGCTGATATGGTCCCATTCATTCAGATCGCAGGCGGGGCGAGGGAAATAAGGACTTAGCGCTGTGCTTCTCAGGAGAAGGATTTGTCCTTATTCCTTAGGCTGTCGAAGGGTGTGCCGGCTCTGGGATTGAAGCCTCAGGTGGAGCTGCGGTAGAGTCAGACGCGCGATTTAAGCTGGGCAACGCACTTTGTATTGGGGCAGCTGACCTGGGTTTCCAGGGTCAGATCAATTGTGCATAGGCCCTGAGTGCAGATGCTGCATACCCGGCTAGAAGGAAATCTTCTGCTGACGTAGGAATACCACCCCCCCAGACATTAGCTATGCTGACAGCAACATTTGCAGGGTCGACCAGGACCAACTGAAGAGAGGGACTGTTTAAGGAAGCCTCACCAGGCGCAAAGAGAAATTTGGGCTGCAGATCAAGACTTGTGTCCCGTTGCTCACAGCAGAACCATCTCCCTAAGGGAGGTATCCGTCACGTGGGGGCATTTTAGGTGGGAGCAGACAAAGCACTTTGAGATTAGAATGGGGAAATGATCCTTAGACATGGTCTGTGGTAGGGTGGGACCGGATGACCTTCTGGGTCCTTTCCCTCTTTAAGAAACTCACAGGGGCCCTGATCTCCTCAATAAGAAACTTCCACTGATCCAAAATCTTGTGATGCTCCCAGCAGAAAGCACAGGCTGACTCCCATGTGAACCAGTCTGGTCTTCCCAAGCCCTGCATCCATTTTCAGTCTGATTAAAGCAAACACTGCCATGATTATAAATATATGCACTGCGCGTTCCCCTTTTTAATCCCTAACCCAAGGTCAAAGGCAGAGACGTTGTCTTTATGGATGAACGCATTGATTTTAGTGGGAGTTAGGCACCAACATCCCTTGGAGGGTCTGGGCCTAAGATCACACATCAAGTCTGCAGCAGGGGATGAAGCTCAGGACTCCTGGGTTCCAGCCTAGCAGCCTATAACCATGGGGCTGCCGTTCATTACGTCACGCAGCATCCTGTCCCCGGTATTGGTCACTAGGGGTGCTTCAAAGGAAGATGCAAAAGAACCCCTGCAGTAGCTAGATTTGGGATAGGCAGCTGGACTGAGCCCTAGCAGAGATGCTCTTTAAGCCTTGAGGAGCTTTTTACTTTATATCTATTGCAAACCTCTGGTTTTTTAGCATTTGCTATTCAACGTCTGGCTCTTCTTGCTCTCCACATCAGCCTCCCAAACCTCTTTGACTCCTGCTCAGTTCTCGGCCTCAGTGACGTCCTGTGACGAGGAGACCCTCAATCTGGTCTGAAAGCCTGGTACCATGTAGGAAAGATGGTGCCGTGGTAAGGGCCCTTGCCTGTCACTTGGGAGACCTGCGTTCAAGTCCCTGCTCTACCCCGGGCTTCCACTGTAAGTTTGGGCAACTCACTTAGCCTCTCTAGGGCCCAGTCCCCACTCTGTCTAAGGGAGAAAACAGCATGGCCCTGCCTCCCAGGGGGCAGTGAGGATAAGTACATTAAAGATGAGCGAGATGCTTGGATGCTATGGGGATGGGAGACAGATAAGTACCTATTTGTATCATGGTCCAAGACCTTATGGTGCTGGGTGCTGTGCAAACACAGACCAAAACTACAGTCCTTCCTCCAAAGAGCTTGCGGGCTACGTATGAGACAACAGACCGGGGAGCATACAAGGAAGCAATGAGACAAGAGTTGTCAGCACGACAGGTCTCCACGGACTCGCAGTCTGACCAAGAGAGAGAATTGTGTTTTGTAATTTCAGCAGATAGCAATAACTTAGAGATCACAGGTTTCAGAGTAGCAGCCGTGTTAGTCTGTGTCAGCAAAAAGAACAGGAGTCCTTGTGGCACCTTAGAGACTAACATTTATTTCAGCATAAGCTTTCGTGGGCTACAATCCACTTCATCGGATGCATAGAATGGAACACACAGTGAGATGATATTTATACATTCAGCGAAACATGAAAAGGTGGAAGTACCCATACCAACTGTAAGAGGCTAATTAATTAAGAGGAACTATTATCAGCAGGGGAAAAAAACTTTCGAAGTGAGAATTTGACACAAATTTTGTGTCAACTGTTTGAAATGGGCCATCTTGATTATCACTTCAAAAGCACAGCTACAAATAAAGAAGTTAAATGAGTGAACTAAGGATGGGCTGAGGGGCAGGAACTATTCGGTTCAACGCTTGCATCTGACAGGAAGTGCGGTCTAGTGGGTAGAACAAAACTTTAGGCATCAGGACAGCGGCGCCTTGAGGTTCAAATATAAAGCGAAAGGGCTTCCTTGTAGGTAGCAGCAATGGAAGGCAGTTTCACCTAGTGGATAGGACAGTAGCTGGAGACCTGGGTTCAAGGCCTGGCTCTACTGGTGACGTTGCTCAAGTTCCTGTCTCTCTCTCTCTTTCCCGCTATGTCCGTTTCATCATCCGTAAAACAAGGTTGACAACGGATCAGCACATGAAAAGCTCAGTACTGGCGCTCAGGAATGCGACTCCGGGACAATGCTGCCTGCCGATGTCCTTTATGGGTGAAATATTTCAAAGCCAAATAATAGATGTGGACACCCATTTGCCACTCAAATTAAAACCTTAGCCTGCGTGTTCAGAATGCTGTGAACACTCTAACTAGCCCTCAGAAGACACCCCTGTCAGTAGCCTTGGAGGGATTTGATTTTTATTTTTTGAATATAAGATTGATTATATTTTGATATATTTTTAAGCATTTTTTCAATTTTTAATCAATTTAAATTTTCACGGTGACTTAAGCCCCATTGTTTTGTGCATTTCCCCCCCAATTTTTATTGATTTAAATTTTCACAGTTACAGGGAATTATGGGAAGGTCAGGCAATGTGGGAGAGGGGGAGGGACCAGGCAATGATTATGGCAGGAGACGTTCAGATTCAAAAAGTTAATGCTTTATAACCGTTATAACACAAATTGTCCCCATCCCATGCCAAACTATACAAAGGGCATATCCTTAAACCGAACTCTAAGAGTTCTCAAGCCGCAATATGCTTCTTTTGCCTAGCTGTGCATTTCAGTTGTAATTGATGGACGGATCTTCCCGTGGGTTTGTGGGTGCATATGGCGCAATTGATGCTTATCGACATTCACCAATAAAAATCGCATCCTTCCAAGTCCGTTAGTGAGCTCACTGTAATGCTTCCCTGTTTTATAAATGGGGAAACGGAGGCACAGAATACTTTAACTAAGAGCACGGGAATGGTGGAGCTGAGAATGGGACTCAGATTTACTATGGGGCGAGAGCTTGGATCATTAGCCCAGGCCGCCATCCGCCGAGGGTATTTCCCAGCCAACGTGATTCTTTATCCCCGGATAAGTCTGACTTAGCTCAGGCCAATCTAGCAGGAGGGGACCCACCACCAGAACTCATTCCTATTCCTTGGGAGACAGCAATCCCTTGCTGAGATGCATGTCTCCACCCCCGTCCCCTCATGGCTTCTCAGACAATCCTCCCAGTGCGAACAGAACGTGCAATAGATCCTCTTGTTCTGAAAGAATCCACCTTCTCCCTAGAGTCCACCGAATGGGCCTACGGCACTCCATCCCCGGCGCCCACAAATCCAGCACTGAGCTCTCACAAAGACAATGATTAGGGTTTTATCGAACGCCCCTCCTCACCCCCTGCCCAGCACTTACCTTCTCTGGGGAGCATTTGAACGGTCAAACGGCCACCGCCACTCAGGTCCGTCCCGCCGGCTCTGCGGGATGGAGCCACGTTTGGAACAGTGTCCGAGAGCGCTCGCCGCGTCTGAGGGCGCGGCTGTACGTGGGTCTCCCAACAGGACCGAGGTTCCAGCGCAGATGGAAACGTAAACGCCGGTGCTGCCTCTTTACCCGCAGCGGAGCCCCCGACATGGTGTCCGGTCATGCTCAGCTGCCCAAGAGGATGGGGGCATTCGGTTCTTCACAATGCCATGAGGCTGGCTCATCGCTCTGCATCGCTTGCGAGCCTTAGGCCTAGACAAAATAGGCCTCCTTCTGGTTTAAGATCGGACACAGAGCTAGAACTTTAGGGGGCATGCTTAGGGGGAATCCTGCCCTCTCCCAACGGTTGAGAGCGAACTGGGGGGTGGCAGATCGAGGTTTGGGGTCCACCTCGATTTACTCTGCATTCTGGGCATCCCGTCTGCAAAGCTTCGGCATCAGCAGGAGAGAGGGCTGCCGGCTGTCTCCCTGCAGCTGGCTCTGAGACCCCATCGCCGGCTCCTGGAGAAGTCTGGAACGGTTGCAGCCAAGCCTGGTCCCTCGGGGTGCTGCTGAGCTCAGATTTGCTCCCAGTATTAACGCCACTTGGGATCCCGGAGCTCAGCTGCCCGCTTCACTCTTTGCATGTGCTTTCAGGTGACTGCATCCCAGACCCTTGTATGAACGGTGGGACCTGCAGCGAAGAAGGAGACCGCATCAGCTGTATATGTCTGCCAGGCTATGGTGGAGAAACCTGTGAAACAGGTGAGTCCAGGTGGGCACTACAGACACAGCCTTGAAAGGCTGTTTTATTTTGAGGAAACACAACAAACCACTTAGGCTGCTAATTGTGCTGCGTGCCTGAGGCAATTTCAGGGCAGCAGCTGGGATAGAACCCAGATCCTCCGGCTCCAACAGCCGCCTGAGCGCAAGTGGTGGAGGGGCCTATGACGCAGTTCCGATTCTGTCCAGGAGAGGGCAGTGGCACGCACACACCTGTTTAATAAGAAATCGTCCTTGGTCTTCAAACCAACCATGGGACCTTGCTGGTTTTTGAGTTCAGTGGCAGAACTGGTGGACGCTAACTCTGCAATGCACAAAACATAGCCCTTGTATAGCCCCGGAGCTGCAGGGACCCCATGCTAGCAGTGAGAGAAGATCTCAGGTCTACCTGACCCCATCTGTCCATGGCCTCTCTGATAAGATAGCCAAGAAGGGGGCAAATTTAATGCAGACCAAGAAGTTGCTTTTGTTATGTAGACACCTTTTCAACTGGATCATGATGTTTCCTTTTAAATGAGCATCCGACAGTTGCTGGGGGTAGCTGATCCGTCTCTGTACGGACACGCTTGTTTCTCTCGCTTAGATGCTATGGGGATGGGAGTCATCTTGTCTCTTTCTCCTCTCATTGGCTCTCTTCTTTATCCTCGTTCCTTCCCTCCAGATCTGGAGAAGTGCAGCCCAGGCTGGGACAGCTTTCAGGGGTCCTGCTATAAACATTTCGCCACCCGAAGGAGCTGGGAGGAGGCAGAAACTCAGTGCCGGCGTTATGGTGGCCACCTGGCCAACATCATGACCCCTGAAGAGCAGAACTTCATCAACAGTAAGCAGCATTGCCTTCAAATATCAGGAGCAAGGCCTCCCTAGAATCATGACATGGGGGCTTCAAAATCATGAGAGTTAAAAATAAATAAATTTTGAGCTCCTTTTTATTTGCCTTTGGGTTCCAGAGGCGAAGGAACAGGCCTACACTGCATTGCAAACTGTTGTATCTAGCCACGTGCAGATAGCAACACACATTTGCGTTCGTAAGTTGGTTCCTAGGTAGTTTCTGTAGCCTTGGTTCCAGGAACTACAATTCCCAGGACGCACCGCAGAGAGTGTGAGGGCACTGGGGAAGGAGAGGGAGAGGAAGAGAGGGAGAAATGAGAATATGAGCTGCGGGAAGGAGCAAGGGGAATAAACCTTTGCGGTTATCTAGCTTCCCGAGTCTTCCTCACAGCGGTTGAGGAACAAAACAAACGGGTGACGAGCACTAAAAAAACCACAGCGAAACAGAAATCTAACTGTCTTAGGGTTATCCAAGTGCCTCATAATTCCTGCTGCTGTTACTGCTCCCAGGGAAACTCCACACTGACCTAAAAGCCTGCTGCTGCCGGCAATTGCAGCTTGCTGAGGCGAGAAATTTGAAGGAGCACTACCTATTTTTCAAAGTGCTGCTTTTCCCCAGCTGGCCCATTCTCCTGCAGCTGAGTACCCAGCTGCACTGTGAACAGAGTTTTACAGGGCCAGTCAGCAATTCTGTGACCAGAAAAATCTTACCAGCTGATTGTTCTTCTCCGCCTTTCTTGCTGACTCCTCCAACGTGCTTCCACACCTATTACCATGACGCATGTCCTGCTTCCACTGTTCTTCATGCCTCCCCCAGGAGATCCGTCACTCCCTTGGGAACAGTGGAGGTCTAACATCTCCAACTATGTGCTTGCTGTAGAAACTTCTCTGTACACTCCAGAGAAGCAGAAAGATTTACTGCTTCATTGCCTTGGTCCCGAAGGGCAACGAATCTTCAAACATCTTCCTCCTTTTCCTGACATACTGCAAAATGTGACTCTCTCTGCCCCGGAGGATCATTTTAATCCTTTACTCAATGTTGCTGCTGGATGCTTCAAGTTCTGTTCCCGTGTATAGATGCCTTCTGAGCCCATCGACTACTATGCGGCTGCCTTATGTGAGTTGAGTGCAACCTGTGAATTTGCCATCTTCACAGATGAAATGATCAGGGATCAAATTGTCATGAAGACAGACAGTGCCAAGATTCCAAGACTGTCTGAGACTATGATAAGTAGACATCATTGAACCGGTTGACTCATCTGAATGGGTTTCTCCTATCATTCTTGCAAGGAAGCCTAATGGTGCCCTCTGCACGTGTGGACTCGAGAGCTCTAAATTCCAACATAGTGGTGGATTGTCAGCCTCTAACCAACATCGGTGAAAAGTTGCTCACCTTGAAGGAAGCAAGAATCTTTGTGACCCTTGATTTATCCTCAGTGTACCACCAGATCCCATCAATGGAAGCAGGGCCGTAACAAGGGCGAGGCCACTGAGGCACTCGCCTCAGGGCGCACTGCTGCCAGGGGCGCCTCCTCCCCCGCCGCCGAAGCCGCCCCAGCTTACCTGCGGGAGGTCCGCCGGTGTGTCTGCAGAGGGCCCCCTCCGCCGAATTGCCACTGAAGCCGGGGGACCGGCGGACCTCCCACAGGCAAGCGGAAGCGGCTTCGGAGGCAGTTCGGCGGAGGGTATTTTTAGCAGCCGCCAAAGCCGCTTCCGCTTACCTGTGGGAGGTCCGCCGGTCCCCCGGCTTCAGCGGCAATTCGGCGGAGGGGAGGACTAGGAATTTCTGCGCCCCTGCCTCGGGCGCAGAAATTCCTAGTTACGGCTCTGAATGGAAGTATCCCACATGTACACAGCTTTCATCAGTCCAGAAGGCTTATTCCAATTCAAACAGATGCCATTTGGGTTAGCCTCTGCAGCATCTGTATTCCAGAGAATGTTGCATGTGATCTTTAGCGAGATAAGGGTGTCCTTTCAAAGAGGACAGTCTGGTGTAGGGCAAAGATGATTCTGAACATGATGTCATCCTAACAAGCGTTTTAGAAAAACTCCAACAACATGGACTTACTATCCGCACACCAAAAAAAGTCAATTCTGTACTGACTCAGTGACATAGCTAGGTCAGATTAGCTCTTGGAATGGCATACAACCAAAAGCAGACCTAGTGAAAGCCATTTGCGAAGCACCAGAGCTGGGCAATCAGGACAAACTTTGATCCTTCTCGGCACTGTGAGAATACTATTCAAAGTTTGTACAGCAGTTTGCTCTGAAAGTAGTTCCTTTGTGTCATCTCCTAAAACAGAACGCGCAGCTTGAAGGGGATGAAGAGTGCAAGAACAGCTTTAACGACACAAAACATGCAATTTCCACCAGCCCGACTCTTAGCTCTTTTGTGTCTGAGAGGTAAATGATTGTAACCACAGATGCTTGCGAGAGCGGTCTTGGTGCTGTCTTGACTCAGCTAAGAAATGGACGAGAAATCACTATTGCATTCGGGTCCAAAGCCCTGAGTGCTCCAGAAAAAACTGATCGTGTCATTGAGAAAGAAGGTCTGGCGTGTTTCTGGGCAGTAAGACACTTCAGAACCTACCTGTGGGTAGGAGATTTATCTTGAGCTCTGACCACAAACCTCTTTCAATTCTATTCACCACACCAGGTTCTGGTCAACCAACTCTAGTCAAGCATTTGAGCGCTGAGAAGGAGCAAGGGGAATAAAATTTACCTTTGCTGGTCTCTAGCTTCCCAAGTCTTCCTCACAGGGGCTCAGGTACAAAAGAAACCACCGTCTGTGGGACCCGGGTTTGTGCACTCGGTGTTTCCAAGCCGTGCTTGGGCATTCTCACGGCATTGTAAACCTGGGTGTACAATTGCTGGGCCTTGGTCTCACAGCTGGGCTAATGCATCCATTCTGCACTACACCGACTTTCTGACTCAGATCTGTGGCTTGAGCTGCATCCACACGGACAGGGCTTGGCCCCAAGTCTCAGCGGGACTCAGGCTCTGACCCATCGCCTAGCAGGATCCTAGGACTCGGCCCCCGAGTGCTCGCTGACCTGAGTCAACTGATTTGTGTGTGGACAGAAGGAGGGGGGGCTGGGTTCAAACCTGAGTCTGAGCCCAGCATTGGCACGCAGTGTAGACAGACCCTACACATTTTTGACCTTTTCTCTGCAACCACGACGGTTAGAAACTTACTTTTGTTTTTCAGCGAAAGCTGAAGGCTTGTCTAGATGAACAAGTTAATTCATGATAAAATGGGGTCTAAATCTACACCACATGCGCCTGCCGCACACCATGTCCATCTGGATCCTGCCGCCGTGCGCTGAAAATTCCCTAGTGCACTTTAATCTACGCCTGTTTCAAAGCAGGGAGCTCCCTCTGCAGCCCGTGAACTTTTCTCCTCTCCCCAGGGCAGTTTTCCTTGCTGTGGGAGTGCAGCTCCCTTGGCTTCCTCCCCTGATGCATCAGCTAAGCCATGGTGACAGCAGCAGCAACCTGCAGATTAGAGAGAGCTGGTGTGTGTGTGTGTGTGTGTGTGTGTGTGTGTGTGTAAGTGTAAGTGTAAGTGTAAAAGTAAAACTCAAGGATAGCTAGCTAGCCTTCCTCTGCAGCATGGGGCACAGGTCACTTGCTGGAGGATTCTCTGCACCTTGAAGTCATTAAACCATGATTTGAGGACTTCGATACCTCAGACACAGGTTAGAGGGTTATTACAGGGGTGGGTGGGTGAGCTTCTGTGTCCTGCGTTGTGCAGGAGGTCAGACTAGATGATCATAATGGTCCTTTCTGACCTTAAAGTCTATGAGGCAATGAGTCTATGAGGATGTATGGGGATAGATAGATAGATAGATAGATAGATAGAAACTAAGGTTTAAAGAAAAGCAATGAGCAATCATGAAAAACCCAGGGAGGGAAAGAATGACGTACAGTGGGACATGGTGAGAAAGGGACGGAGGATCAGAGGGAAAGCGGATGCCGTAGTCCAGGGCAGGAGGAAGGGAAGGTGCGAGACAGGGGAGGGGAAAGGGGGATTATTTGCCGAAGGCTGCCGCCCTACCCGGCAGGGCTGTCGCTTGCAGTGTGAGCAGTGGGCCTGCACAGAGGCGGTGGGATGAGAGGATGGGGAAACGGATGGACTCTGCTGCCCTCTCCTGGAGGGACCCAAAAATGAGCCCCGTTTAAACGAAGCACCTCGAGCTCGACCCTGGGCTGCCCCCCCACTTCGTGCATTTACCTCAGGGCCCAGGGGTTGCCCAACGCTACCAAATCCCGCCGACCGCCTCGCACCTTAGAGCTGGTCGCAGCTGCTGGGAGTTTTCCTGTTTCGTCTAAATCCCACTGGAAGTCAATCAGCCTCCCATACGTGTCCTTGAAAATCCCAGGCTGAAAAGATAACCAGCCGTCTTGGCAGGGAAGTCACTTCTCCAGCATCGGGGCACAGAGCAATCCCTGAAGGATGAGAGTCAGGTGTCCTGTATCCAGGTAATTCCCTCGTTACCCATTGGGGGATTCTTGCCCCTTCCGCTGACGTGAGACAGGATACTGACACAGAAGGGCCAGGGTTGGGATCCAGTCTGGCGATTCCTGTTGGTTTAATTTGCCCTGCACTAAGTGCAAACCCCCTTTGGATTCCAGATCAGTACAAGGAATATCAGTGGATCGGCTTGAATGATCGAACCATCGAAGGAGATTTTCAGTGGTCTGACGGGAGCCCCGTGGTAAGTCACAGAGGGTCAGCGCTCTACTCTTTAGGGCAAAGGCCCCTTGACGTCGGTGGGAGATCTCAGTGAACAGACCCTGGCTTAGGATGGCCATTTCAAATCATACACAGTAAAGAGGGGTGGGGAAAAACCCCGGTCAATGGCCTTTTGTTCTTCACAGTCACTCGGAAAATATTCTGAGCTATGGGCATGAATCAGACACTTAAATCACACTTTGCATTGAGAATCTACCGTAAAAGACACCGTCTAGCTCAGTCCCAAGTTATGCATCCAACACAAGGGGAAATTCTTTGGCCTGTGCAACACAGGAGGTCAGACTCGATGATCACAATGGACACTACTGGCCTTAAAAAAATAAATAAATAAGTTTATGAATCTCCCCAGGCCCGGTCCTGTCTCCTGCATCTAACGGCATCCGGGGGACCCTTTTGTGTTGGAGTCCTGGCTTTTTGGGCAGTGTATTCCCCGCTGTAGGGTTCACTCACGCGCCTTTTCTTGGCAGCTCTATGAGAACTGGCACCACAGGCAGCCCGACAGCTATTTCCTGTCCGGAGAAAACTGCGTGGTCATCGCGTGGCATAACGGGGGGCAGTGGAGTGACGTGCCTTGCAACTACCACCTGTCCTACACCTGTAAAATGGGTCTAGGTAAGCCTCAGTTGTACCACTTCTTCCACCGGTGCTGGCTTCCGCTCTGAGGCCCAGACATTAGCACAGGGGGGCGAGGGGGAACCAGTTTGCCGTTGAACAGGTTTTTGTCAATTGAAAATGGGCCTGGTGTCCAAAACAGACATTGGAATTGTCCATTTTTGATGACATTTTTGAGGTTTTCATAAAAAAAACCCCTAACTTGACGTTCTGTTGGGTTTTGGTAACTTAAAAACAAAACCAAAACCACCAAACATTTTGGCCGGTCGGGCAATAGATTTGATTTGACGGATCATTTTTGCTTAAACAGCTGGAGGGCTTTGGTTTTCGATTGCTGAAAAAGCAACATTTTTAAAAAAACGTTGGTCGCTGAAAACGAACATTTTCATGGGTTGGGTTTTTCCATGCGGCGGGGGGACGGACCCCAAATGATGTAGACACATTTTGACAAAAACAAAACACAAAGTTTTCATGTAACTTTTTCACAAAACATCCCCAACTGCCACTACTAGACACGCCTGAAGCACTCTACAAAAACGACACTAACCAGCTTCTAACTCAGGTGCCTGATTCTCCATTGTGCTGCACCTTCTGTAGGTATTTCCATCCGTACAACGTGTTACCAGTCAGCCTGGGGGCATTTTACACCCATTTTGCACTGGGGGTCGAGAACTGTGCAAAGTGCAGGGGAGCGGAGAATCAAGCCAGTCTCTTTGGGGGTGGGGACCGGCTTTTTGTTCTGTGTTTGTACAGCACCTGGTGCCAGGAGGTGCCACCATGACCGGAGCTGCTCGTCTCAACTGCAACATAAGTCATTAATAAGAATAAACATAAGCTGGTCATATAAATAAATACTAATAAATAATAGATGTATAAACTGACCAGGAATGAATTTAGGTTGGAAACCAGAAGCTTCCTAACCATCCGAGGTGACGGATTCCAGAACAGCATCCCAAGAGACCAGCAGTGGGGGCAGACAAGCTAACTAGTTGGAAGGCCGAGCTCCATCGGTTTATGAATGCGATGATATGACGGGGTTGCCTGTGATGGCAGGGAGTGGACTTGCTGAACCTACCTAGGGGGAGGGATAGCTCAGTGGTTTGAGCATTGGCCTGCTAAACCCAGAGTTGTGAGCTCAATCCTTGAGGGGGCCATTTAGAGATCTGGGGCAAAAATTGGGGATTAGTCCTGCTTTGAACAGGGGGTTGGACTAGATGACCTTCTAAGGTCCCTTCCAACCCTGATATTCTATGATCCTATACCAGGAGGTCCCTTCCTATCTGCTCAGGTTGCGTACAAAGCAAGATGGCCATAGGTTTCCCTTTCCATTTGTTTCCCCCTTTGAAGGTACGATGACACTCCCACGCACAGGTCTGAAGGAGAGTCTGAAACATGGACCTTCCGTGTCCTAGCACGGTCCCTTTATGCCCCTTGAGCGACTGCTAGCAGGCAGCAGTAGCGTGCCGTTATCCTCTGTCGACTGACCCTGAGAAGAAAGCACTTGAGATACATTTTCCCAAGTATACCACCAAGAGAACTGGGTGGAAATGAAGCAAACCCTAAATCTGATTGAAAAATAGAAGGGGATAAGAAAAAAATTGCCAAAAATTTAGACCAAAATCCCGCCCCCTCCCTTTTTTTTTTTTGGTGGAAATGAGAAATGTTGGTGAAAAGTTTGAGTGAAATTTTGAAAGGTTCCCCCCCACACACCTCTAATGTCTCTGGGTTCCCTGAGGCAAAAGAGGGGGGAATCGTCTTGCAGAGGGGCTACTTATCAGGGAGGGGAGGGGTCATCGTTCTAAGGTGTACTTGTGGGGGTTACATCATGTCTACCATGGCCAAGACAGTGTCACATACTGCATGACCTTTAACCCTTTGTCTCCCTTTCCCTCGTCCCCCAGTGTCTTGCGCCTCCCCGCCCGAGATAACGAACGCTCACCGGTTTGGCAAACCAAAGCAGCGCTATGAGATCAACTCCATTGTACTGTACCGCTGCCTGGGCGGCTTCACCCAGCGCCACTCGCCCGTGGTTCGGTGCCAGGAGGACGGCCGGTGGGAGCGGCCGCAGCTCAGCTGCGTTCCGAGTGAGTGCTTGGCCAACGCAGGGCTGAGTCCCTAGCCATGTCGTGCCTTTGATTTCAATGAAATGAGGGTGACTCACACCTGCAGGGGATCTGGCTTGACTCCAATGGATCGGTGCCCGTTTACACAAGCGGAGGATGTGGTCCCTAGTTTCTCAGCTGGCTAAAGAGCAGTCGGGTGACCGTTCTGCATAGGCTAGAACATGGGCTCCTTTCACCAGCGCTGGCAGAGGGTGGGTTTTTGCATTGTTCATGCCCCCAAAGGTCAGGTGATTTCAATGGGGGACCGGGGACGGCTGGATTGGGCCAGCTGTTTCCAGATGGGCATGGTGGGACTCCAAGAAGGGTCATTAGATGCCATGTTCTACGGTGTGACGTCATTGCCCGCAGGATCAGGAAGGGATTTGCCTCCCATGTGCCACTTAAAGTCAATTAGATGCATTGTGGGAGCTTTCCACCTCCTGATGAAACAGCAGCTATTGTCCTGGGCTGGAGGCCGGACACAGAACTGGATGGACCAATGTTCTGATCTGTGCTGGGAGGAGGTGGGATGCTGAGCTTGCGTGGTCTGCTACAGGATGGCCGTCGGTGGCGTATTGGGCTAAACGGATCAGTTGTCTGATCCCCTATGGCAATGGGTGAGCTCACCCAAACCAAGCAAAGTTGCCGTGTCCTGAGCCCCGGGTGGGTATTTTGCTGAACGGGGAGCAGGAAGTGACGTAGACATGGGAGGGCTGCTGCAAAGCCTTGGGGCTGCGTTGGGTGATCTGTTTGAGCTTGGAAACTTGCGAGAGCCGGAGCAAAACGTGTATAGCAAATAATCGATCCCATCTGTGGGTCGTCGAAAATCCTAGCATGTGACAGACAGCTCGAGGAAACGCACATGTGAGCTTGACGTGGGAGAACGCTGAACCTTAACGAGCTGCTGGACAAGCCACCCATGAACTCCCAGTGCGATGGGTTGGCCAAAAGGGCAACGCAATCCTTGGCTGTGTAAAGGGGACGAGGGAGCAGGAGCGGGGGGAGTGATTTTACCTGTGTATAGAGCATTGGTGAAAAATTGGGACGGATGCAGAGACATGCCACAACATTCATTTGAGGGCTGGAAAAGACGTCCGATGGGGGGAGATTTAAAGAGCTCAATCTGTTTAGTTGGCCAAAAAGAGGCGACATGATTCCAATGTCTAAATACCTTATACCAGATTCGGAAGGGGTCTTTAATCTGGTGTGGAAAGGCAGGACAAGAACCAATGGCTGGAAGTTGAAGCCAGAAAAATTCTAATTAGAAATAAGGCGCGTATTTTTAACAGCGAGGGTGGCTGACCACTGGAATAAACTACCAAGGGAAGTGGTCGAATCGCTAGCTCAGTGGTTCTCAACCTATTGACCATTGTGGGCCGCATATGTGTTATATGGGCCGTATCCAATACTATCTGTATGGCCCCGAGGCTGTCACATGGGCTGCAGCTGCATGCTGATTGGGCTGCAAGCGGCCCGTGGGCCGCAGGTTGAGAACCACTTCTCTAGCTCCTGATGTCTTCACATCCAGACTGGCTGCCTTTCTGGAAGATGCTAGAGTCAAACCCAAGTTATTGGGTTCAGTACGGGGGTAACTGGGTGAAATTCTCTGGGCTGTGTTATACAGGAGAACAGGACTGGATCATCTAAGCTTCCTTTTGGCTTTATAATCTATGAATCCAACCGTGCTGGCATTTGACTGATGTTTTTGCTCCTTGTATATTTCTCTCTGAAAAGTTGGACCAAACCCTTGATGACTGAGGATGGACCCAAGATGGAAGACATCCCTTCCCAGGGCATTGGGGCCAGTTCTGAATGGAAACGGATCTGGGAATATTTTTTTTGTAAAACAGTCTGAAAACCAGCAGGAAAAGCAACGATGCCTTCCTCCCCGTCACATTTTTTTATGTATGTATAAAGAAATTCTAATGACTAAAGATTCCCTTTAAAAAAAAAAAAATCGACAGCTACATAAAATGTAACTTTTCACTTTGTGCAAGGAGTATTTTCTTATTGAAATTGAAACAGAATTGAAATCAATGTGGGAGCCAAAGACCATGTGACCTTGCTTTGACCAAGGCTAAGTCCCCGCCTAGCGATAGATCAGAGCTAGGGTGACCAGATGTTCCGATTTTATAGGGACAGTCCCGATTTTTGGGTCGTTTTCTTATCTAGGCTCCTATTACCCCCCACCCCCGTCCCAATTTTTCACATTTGCTGTCTGGTCACCCTAATCAGTGCACCCCTGAGGCTCGGTGCGGTGCACACAAAGGGCAGAGCTATGGTCTCAGTTCCACCTCACCCTGTGTGACCTTGGGCAAATCACAATCACTCTGGGCCTCAGTTCCCCCACCTGCAAAATGGGGCTAACAGTCCATCCTCTGCATGCCTTGTCTGTGGATGCGAAATGGCTCAGAGCAGCAGCATGCTGGGGCCCCGATCCCACTCGGCGCCACCTGCTGCTGCGCTCCGACACATACAAAAAGATTCAGAGGCCAGGTCTACGCTGCAAACGTAAATCGGTGTAACCGTGTCACTCCGGGGTGTGAAAAATCCACGCCCCTGAGCGGCGCAGTTAGATTGCTCTAACTCGTGGCGCAGACAGCGCTATGAAGCTCTCCCATACACAGAGCTGCCGCCTCTTGGGGAGGTGGATTAACTACGCCGACAGGAGCAGGTCTTGAGTAGCGGCTTCGCTAAAGCCCTACAGTGGTGCAACTGCACCGGCGGCAGCTCGGTACGTGAAGACAAGCCCTCAAGGGGAGTTGGTGGCTGGGACTGGCTGGCTAACGGGAGCGGTGGTAAGGGCGATGCCGGAACCCATCAGCCGTAGGCTGCTGGCAAAGGATCAAACCGTCCCTGACCGAACGCTTAGTCCGGGCAAGCTCTCGCGCTGGAGGGTAATTTCTTCTAAAAACATAACGAGGCCTCAGATTGAGCACGCACACTGGATATCACAAGGTCTCTGCTACCCACAGCAAGGGTAAATCTGTCCCCTCGCTAGTGGCTTGTCCACATACAAGGTTAGTGAGTCTGCTCCGTGCCTTCTAGCTCTGGAAGTCCTTGGTGCGAGGGTTGGATTGTGTCACGCTATGGCTAATACGCAGGCCAAAAAAAACCTCCCCAAGGTGCTATTTTTGGGGTGGGTTTACCATCATTTTATTAATTTACATGAATAAACTCAATTAGTCAAACTCTTTACTGTCCAACCTTTCACATATTGACACTGAACGGCTTCTTCACGGGGGAGTCTGGTGGGTGTTGGGGTTAAAAAACAGACCTTCACAAGCACAGTGTAGTGAGCCGGCTGGGGGCTTGTGTGCACTGCTGCCCTCTGCTGGAATGGAATCAGAAATGGCTTGACTGTGCGTCATAGCCCCTATACTGCTGCTAATTAAGGAGATTCTCCTTTAGCTCAAGCGGCAGGGACCTGTGCTTTGCAGAGCAGAGGGATCTGAGTTGTGGCCCTGCTATCGCTGTGAATTTCCACATGCACGAGTAAGTAGATGGAGAGTCAGGACTTTTTTTTATCACCGGGGCACCCATCCCCTGTTGGAAATAGGTGAGTAATGGATACAAAATGCCCTTTCTTCGTTAGTGTTAAACTAAACCAAAATATCTACAGCTACTGGTTATTCCTCTGAGGGGTCCAGCGACCTCACGGGAGCAGGACACTGGATTCTTACTGAGTCCCATGGATTCGGTCTTCTCCTGATGATCCCCTGCTCCCGATGGCAGCTAACAAACAGCAGGAGCCGAAACCTCACAGAGCAAAAGCCCCGAGAAGACCAGAGACGTTCTGAGGTTGGGGGCTTTGGGGCTTCCGTTGTCGCTTGCTCTCTGGGTTGAAAGGGTGGAATTCACCCCTGGGCAGAGGGTCTGAATCCAGCCTGTGCCCCCCTTAAGCCCTCAAACGTCAGCGCTTAAGTAGCCCGCAGGCCCTTGGCCCAGGGGTTGAATTTTGTGCCACGTCTAGACACGAGGCAGGATTCTGGTCTCCATGGCCCGTCCCGTCCTTGGTCTCTCCTCGAAGGCTGACGATGAGAGGCTGGGCCAAGCGAGTGTTATGCGCTGCTGGAAACCGGCCTGAGACCCACAGGGAAAGAGAAATACGCAGGGGAGACGGATCTCACGACCCTCGGAAAGGCGCGGGGCGGCTGGAAACCAGCAACGAGCCAGAGCTGCCGTCCCCTGCCCGGTGTCCCATCATCACCCCGCCCCCTCCCTATTTCTCCGAGTAGCAGTAGGTCCCGTACGTCCTCTGCTCCTTGCTGGGGAAGCCGAAGCTCCGGACGCCGGGGTCCACAAGGCCCCCGCAGTGGGTGCGAGGGGTGGTGATGGGGTAGCGCACGCTGCCGTCCGCCAGCCAGCCCCCGTCGCAACGGTCCAGCGGGACGAACTTCCAGGCGGAGTAGAGGTGCCCGACCTTGGCGAGGGTGGCCCCTTGGTTGTGGCAAGCCTGGCCCGCCTCTTGGAAGCTCAGGGGCCCCCGGATGAAATAGACTTGGCCTGGGGAGAGAGAGAGGGGAGGGGAGGGCGTCAGGGCGAAGGTCACATGGGACGCTGGGTGGTGTGGGGACCTGTCAAGGGTCCCTCTAGCCTGGCTCGAAAACAGCAGGGCCTGCCTAGCTCATGGGCAATGCCCGCTTCCGTTTGCCATTGCACTGGGACGAATGACCCAGACAGGGAGGAGGGGCTGGGCTCCCACACCAGACAGAGTAGTAAGCCGACCCAGCACAGGACGGGGGACTGAGCTGAGCCTCCGGTCTGGTCTTTTCTCCCCCCCGCTCTGCGCTCGCACGGAGCCGCCGCGTTCCCTCGGGACGTACCCCTCACAGCCGAGGTAAAGCAGAATGCGTCGAACCGGTCCTTCTTCTTGTCCTTGGCCCCGTAGGCCCGAACTCCCGGGAGAACCTGCCCACCGCAGGGCACTCGGGGGTTAATAATGGGGTAGTGGACGGTCCCGTCGAGAATCCAGCCTGCGTTGCACCAGTCCAGCCCTTCGGTCCACGCTGCGGGTGAGCGGGAGAAAAGGGGACAGGCAAGCTCAGTGCATGGTGAGCAGCAGAAGACGGGGACCAAGGGGCGCTGAAAGTCAGAACCCAGCTACAGGATACCTTAATAATGGCTCTGATTCTCCATGAGCAAAGGGAGGTCTATCCCCAGCTCTGGGAGAGAGAGAGCAGGAATGGGTTCTAATCCCAGCTCTGGGACGGCGGGGTGTGGCGTAGCCGTTCGGAGAGAGGGGCTTGGGGGCCAGGACTCCTGGGTCCTATTCCCAGATTGGATGATCCTACACTCTAATGCTTCTCTAAACAAAAGCCGGCTGTTGTAACAATTCTGTAACATCTGATGAAATGGGTTTTAGCCCATGAAAGCCGACGCCCAAATACATGTGTTAGTCTCTAAGGTGCCACAAGGACTGCTCTTTGTTTTTGCTGATCCAGACTAACACGGCTACCACTCTGAAACCTGATTACCCTTTTGTCTCTGATATTTACACGGCAATGATCTGTAAACCGGCTAAAACATCCTAAATAAATAAAGAGATTAACTATTCCCCCCCCCCGCCCAAGCAAATCCAGAGCAGTCAGTGAATTAGCCACTAGAGGAGGTGGGTGAAACAGAGAGAGGCCAGTTACCCTTGTAGAGCTGCTGGTAGGTGGCCAGCCTGGAGTCCTGCTCCTCACAGGCCTTCTGAGCCTCATAGTAGTTGAATTTGTAGCGCCCCTGGTTGGTCTGGTAGGGGAAGACGACACCTGGGTGATCGTAACAGAAAGGGAGTGAGCTGGTATTCTGGGATCAGAGAAAAAAGAACAGGAGTCCTTGTGGCACCTTAGAGACTAACAAATTTATTTCAGCATAAGCTTTCGTGGGCTAAAGTCCACTTCGTCAGATGCATAGAATGGAACATACGATATGCATCTGATGAAGTGGGCTATAGCCCACGAAAGCTTATGCCCAAATAAACGTGTTAGTCTCTAAGGTGCCATAAGGACTCCTTGTTCTTTTTGTGGATACAGACGAACACGGCTACCCCTCTGAAACCTGAGATCAGAGAGTTGATCGGGAATCTCAGTGCAGGGTGCTGGCCTGTGCCCCTGCTTAACAATTTTTTGATGGAACCCTTTTCTGTTGGAAACTGCCGTTTTGTCAAAATCCAACTGATTTGCAGGAACTCGATGACATTTTCCCTGGGACATAGTTAACACGATTCGCTTCGCCCTTCTCGTTCCGATACAGTCAAAGCATTTCGCTTCACGGCTGCTTTTCTTACACGATGTTATAATATAAAAATCGTCAATATTACTGCTACACACTATTGGATATTTTGCATTCTATTAGCGTGTTTCAAAGTCCCTGAAATGTGTTGAAGTTTTGGAATCGAAATCCTGCAGAATTGCTGTTCCGCGGTGAATTTCAAAATCCGGATCCGGAATGAAAACAAAGTTTGAAAGGGCGGGATTTCCCATGGGACAGAAATTCCGTTTCCCGACCCGATCTGCTGGCGCCCCGTGGAACCCCCACGGTATTATTCTGTTACAGCGGCGCATCGAAGGCTCACGTGAGATCAGAGACGTGAAGCAAGAGGCAGAGTCCTTGCCCCGGAGAGCTCGCAGTCTGAATAGGCAGACAGAGGGTGGGAAGGGAAACCGAGGCACAGCAAGGGGGCACACAGCAGGGATTTGGGGAGAGGCGGCTGCAGGGACCCCCTGGACTGAGCGTAGGGACGGCTGGAAGGACCCAACTCACCCCTACGCTCAGAAGGAGCTGGGGGGAGAGGGGAAGTGAGCTAAGGCTTTTAAAACCACTTCCCTCATGGGCTCCCAACAGGGGATGCAGGTTCTCCCACCTCCTCCCGGGACCCACTTCCACGGGATGCAGCTTCCCCAGCCCCCTCTCGGGGAACCCCGCCAAAGGACACGGCTCCCTGTTTTCTCCCACGGGTCCCCTGCCAGGGGACACTGCTCCCCTGCTCCTCCCCTGGGGCCCCCCTGCCAGGGGACACGGCTCCTCTGCTTCTCCCCTGGGGCTCCCCCTGCCAGGGGACATGGCTCCCCTGCTTCTCCCCTGGGGCCCCCCTGCCAGGGGACATGGCTCCCCCCTGCTTTTCCTCTGGCCCCCCACCAGGGGACGTGGCTCCCCCCTGCTTTTCCTCCGGCCCCCCACCAGGGGACATGGCTCCCCCCTGCTTTTCCTCCAGCCCCCCACCAGGGGACATGGCTCCCCCCTGCTTTTCCTCCGGCCCCCCACCAGGGGACATGGCTCCCCTGCTTTTCCTCCAGCCCCCCACCAGAGGACATGGCTCCCCCCTGCTTTTCCTCCAGCCCCCCACCAGGGGACATGGCTCCCCCCTGCTTTTCCCCCGGCCCCCCACCAGGGGACATGGCTGCCCCCCACCCCCGGGGCTCCCATCAGCAGAGGGTCTCTCCCCTGAGGATGGGGCCGTGGCTGGACGGAGGGGGACCGTTCCCAGGCCACCATGGGAGCCGGGACTTACCGTCCAGCTCCAGCGTCAGCGCCAGGCTCTCGTCCTCCAGCCCGTTGACCAGCTGGCAGCGGTAGCGCCCCTCGTCCTCCAGCGCCACCCCGGTGATGGTGAGGGAGGCGTCGTTGCGGTGGCCGCGCCTCAGCCGGGCCCGCCCGCCCAGCGGCCCGTAGGTCTTGTGCTGGGCCCCGTTGGTGACCAGGATGACGCTCTCCAGCAGCGCGGCCGGCTCCACCTTGCTCCATTTCACCTTGTAGTGGGGGGGCCGCGCCCGCAGGACGCAGGGCAGGGTGACGGTGGCGCCGCGCTGGGTGTGCACCACCTCATGGAGGGGCTCCAGCAGGTACTGCAGGCGCGGGGTGGGGGCTGTGAGGAGACACCGGCAGCGGGAGGCGCGTCGAACCCCCGGTCTCGCTCGGCCTGGGGCCTCCTGAGACGCTCCAGGACCCCGGCTCCGCGGCTCCCCTCCTCGTCCTGCTCTGTTTGCCGGTCGGTGCCCTTCAATCCCAAACGACAGCTCCCACCCTGCTAGTCCAGCCCGGAGCTCCCCCTCGGCACCCCGATGTCCCTCAGTCCCAACCCGCAGCCCCCACCCTGCTAGTCCAGCCCGGAGCTCCCCCTCGGCACCCCGATGTCCCTCAGTCCCAACCCGCAGCCCCCACCCTGCTAGTCCAGCCCGGAGCTCCCCCTCGGCACCCCGATGTCCCTCAGTCCCAACCCGCAGCCCCCACCCTGCTAGTCCAGCCCGGAGCTCCCCCTCGGCACCCCGATGTCCCTCAGTCCCAACCCGCAGCCCCCACCCTGCTAGTCCAGCCCGGAGCTCCCCCTCGGCACCCCGATGTCCCTCAGTCCTGACCCACAGCCCCCACTGCTAGTCCAGCCCAGAGCTCCCACTTGGCACCCCGATGTCCCTCAGTCCCAACCCGCAGCCCCAACCCTGCTAGTCCAGCCCGGAGCTCCCCCTCGGCACCCCGATGTCCCTCAGTCCCGACCCGCAGCCCCCGCCGCTAATCCAGCCCGGAGCTCCCCCTCGGCACCCCAATGTCCCTCAGTCCCGACCCGCAGCCCCACCCTGCTAGTCCAGCCCGGAGCTCCCCCTCGGCACCCCAATGTCCCTCAGTCCCGACCCACAGCCCCACCCTGCTAGTCCAGTCCAGGTTCCCTTCCCCTGTACCTCTGCTGAGGCCTCTCAACGCCAGCCTGCCGCCTCCCCACCTCTTACTATTCCAGCCCCGGGCGCCCGACACACACCTGTGCCAGTGCCCCTCACACCGGCCTCCTGCCATTCCCGTCCTCCCCTCGTCTGTGACCCCGCACCTCGGCTTTAAACTGCGGCACGTCGGGGCTCTGTAGTGAGGCAGACAGGTGGGGACTAGAGCGAGAGCCAAACTGCCCCATGCTGGAAAGGGGAACGGGGCAAAGGAGCTGGCAGGTTCGCTGGGAGGAAGAGAACATGGTTACCCACCTGGACACCCGGTTGCTTTCTGGTAAATAGTTAAAGCAGCTGGCAGAGAAGAGAGGCAGACTGAAGCCAGCAGCAGCAGCTGGTGCATCCTTAGATGTGGGGCCAGGAATGTGCCTGAAAAAGGAATGAGGTTGTGTTCTAGCAGGGCTCACCAGGTGGCACTGTTCCAGATAGTCTTACAAGTTCTTTTGCTCCTGTGGAGGTTTTGGAGCAATTCTGCCCAGTTAGAGTTTTGCGATGCACCTTTGTTTAGGGGGCGCTGTTGCAAGCAGCAGGAGAGTTTGCTCACTGGGCGTGCGTGGCAGAGCAAGGAATTGTATCCAGATCTCTGGCTGGGACCCTAACCACTGGACAATCCATCTTCTCTCCCCCCTCATATAATCCCAGCAAGGTCGGGCTGGAAGGGACCTCGAAAGGTCGTCAAGTCCAGTCCCCTGCGCTGAGGCAGGACCAAGTAAACCTAGACCATCCCTGACAGGGGTTTGTCCAGCCCTGTTCTGAAAAATCTCCGGTGATGGGGATTTCACAACCTCCCCTGGACGCCTGTTCCAGAGGTGAACTCCCCTGAGAAAGTTTTTCTAATATCTCACCTAAATCTCCCTTGCTGCAGATTAAGCCCCTTACTTCCTGTTCTATCTTCCAGGGCCATGGAGAACAAATGATCCCTGTCCTCTTTATAACAGCCCTTCACATATCTGAAGACTGTTATCGGGTCCCGCCTCAGTCTTCTTTTCTCAAGACTAAACATGCCCAGTTTTTTTAAACGTTTCCTCACAGGTCGGGTTTCCTAAACCTTTCGTCATTTTTGTTGCTCTCCCCTGGACTTTCCCCAGCTTATCTACATCTTTCTGAAAGCACGGGGCCGAGAATTGGACACATTACTCCAGATGAGGCCTCACCAGTGCCGCATAGAGCAGGACAATTATCTTCTGTGCTGAACATACGACGCTCCTGTTAATACACCCCAGAAGGATATTAGCCTCTTTTGCAGCAGTGTCACATTGGTGACTCGCATTCAATTTGTGATCCACCCTAACCCCCAAATCCCTTTCAGCAGGACGGCTGGCTCACCGGTTATTCCCCATTTCATGGTAGCGTGTTTGATTTTTCCTTCCTAAGGGAAGTACTTTGCACGTGTCTTTACTGAATTTCAGTGCTGCGGGAGAGCAAGGAGCTATCACCTGCGCCGTGCAGGATCGAGTAGAACGGACCCTAGTTAGACCCTTTGTGATATTGGCTGGTAAAGTACCTAGCACAGAGGGGCCCTGGCTCCTAATGGGCCCCCAAAGGGGTCATCACAGTAATAATAATTGTTAATAACAGGATTCGGGTTGCTCCCCAATACTCACTCGGTCGAGCTCCCAGGGGGTCTCCGGCCACTTCTGGCACCGGTGCTGTTGAGAGAAATGAGATTCAATGCAGCTGGCCCATTAGTTCCCCACTCCCCTCCCATTGGCTTCGCCTAGGAAGAGCAAGAGGCTGTCAGGGCAGGCTGACCCAGTCCGGGTGAAACAGGAACCAGCCCAGATGTCCACCCAAGGCTCAAACCAAATCCAGAATGGGCTTCACCATGGTGCCGTATGCCTGAGGTTTGCCCACTGCCGATCGATGCCAGGTGGCCAGACCAGCCGTACAAGGCATTCATGGTCTGCATCCGCTACCTCCCGGATCCCCAGCTGGTTCCAGTGGTAGGCAGAGCTCAGCAGGTTGTTGGATGCTTACCTGAGCCATCCCAGACATCTCATCAGGACCTTGCGAGGAGATTGGGTCCAACTAGAACTGGGGGAAAATTTTCGGCCAAACTTTTTTTGCGCCAGAAAACGCAGATTTGGGTCAACCAAAGCATTTCACGGATCGGTGCTGAATTGGCTGAATTTGTTTTGGTCGTAAGAATTTTTTTTTACAAATCCGCACAATTTGATTTTTTTAATTCGAAGCAATTTTGTTTGGACATTTATTTATTTTTAAAAAAGGTTTTAAAAGGCTTGCAGATGAAATGTTTTGGTTGATCCAAATCAATTCTGACCAGCCCCCGTTTTTCGACATGGCCAGAGAACGGAAAAAAAGAATCGGCTCGTCACACGGTTCTAATTCCAACACGTTTCATGCAGCATCCCAAGAGATTTCTGAACCTCGCCTCAAATTCTGCCTCTGCTTCCATAACCCTCTTTGCCCCAAATTAACCCCAGTAATACTGCTACGAATGCTTCCACTAATAAACAAATACTTTGCACATCTCCAGCACGCAAAGATGTCAAAGCATTTTACAAACGTAAGTTAAACCTCATGGCTTGGCTTTTCAAAGAGGCCAGGGGTGGGCCAATGCCACTGACTGCCAATGGGATTTAGGCGCCTCGTTTTCTTAGGGTCATTTGAAAGCCTCCCCTGGTCCCATACTGTGGGTGTTAGCAGCTCCTATTTTACAGACAGCAAAACTATGACACAGAGAGGTTAAGTGACGGCTTGAATTTTACACAGCAAGCACAGACCAGAGCTGGGGACAGAACCCAGAAGTCCTGGGGATGAAATCAATGGGGATTTTGCTACTGACTTCAGTGAAGCCGGGATTTCACTCCGGGCTCTTAGTGCTGTTTTATTTGTTATCATCATCCTCTGGACGACAGTTGTACGTAGGCGACCCAGGCATGGACCGGAGTCCCATGGTGCAAGGTGCTGTCCAGTATCCTTCCCCACCTTCCACTTTTTGGCCCCCTCCTCTGACCCATGGTCCCAATTCTCCATCACCCTGCACCTTGCGCCGTCGTGGAGATCCGTGCAAAAGGAGTGCAAAGCGGGTGCAAACGGCCGGCAGATCAGTGCACATGTAATTTGCACTGTTCTGTAGGGAACAGGTGGGAATGACAGCAGAAAGTTGCCAGGCAATGGAGGATAAAAACTCTGTCTCTATGTAGCGTCCCCCTACCCTGCCATGCCTCCGGCTCTACACTAGCTGTACGAGGTCTGGTTCCCTACAACCCATTGTCCACTGTAAGATGCACTCGGTCTGTTACCCTTTGGTAGGAACGACGCTAGACAAACACAAATTGAGTCCTCCTGCGGCTTTCGCATGGGTTGATTCTCTAGGGCAGGCCTGCATACAACATACGGCTCTATGTGCGGCCCGCAGGGGGTTGCTCAACAACTTTGGTGGCTGGAGGGGTTTTTTTTTTGCTCAACATCTTTCCTCGCATCCGGCCCTCAGCTTTTTTCTTTGGAGTAATATGGCCCTCACCTCTTTACGAGTTGTGCAGGCCTGCTCTAGGGGGTTAACGTTCCTGGAATCCAAGGGGCTGGCGGTTGGAGGCTCTTCTGTCTCTTTCAGTTCTGTGTTTGTACAGCGCCTAGCACCACAGGTTTTTGGTCTGGAGCTAAGGCTCCTAGGCGCCCAGACCAGGGCCCCAAAACGCTAACACCTCAAGAGAGACAGGCCCTGCCCTGAAGAGTTTACCATCTACCTAGACAAGCGGTGGGATGCTGGGGGGGAACAGCGAAGGGAAGTGACTGGCCCAAGGATCACCCAGCAGGCCAGTGTCCTACCCACTAGGCAATACTGCCCGGCCTATTGACTCTTCTGAACCGCCTCTCGCGTCGCTTAGGAACCACCCCCACGTTCGATCCCTTTGGGGATCCTGGGTAAGAGACGGTGAAGAGAGGCAAAGGAGCATTGCGGGAAGAGCGGGCGGTGTGTGGCCGGGAGGGTGAAGTAAATTAAACCCGACCCCTGGCCTCTCCAGCAAACCAGGAGGGGGACTGGCCAGCTTCCCGCTAGCCCACAATAAACAGCATTGTGAGGCCGAGGGGCTGGGGCTGGATGTTTTGACTCAGCTGCCTCTGACTGGTTACAGCAACGACTAGAGGCTCCAAGCGAGACGGGGGGTTCCATTGCGCTAGGTGCTGTACGGACACAGGCCCTTCGAATCAACACAGACAGGGGAGGGGAGGGGAAACTGAGGCACGGCGCTTCGCCCGAGGTCACACAGCGGGTTAGCTTCAGAGATGAGGCTACCCACATCTCCCCACTCCCATGCTAGTGCCAGATCCACTGGACCAGGGGTGGCCAAACGTACTGACCCTCCGAGCCACAGACAAGAACCTTTAGCCGTTCGAGAGCCAGGGCGCGCCTGTCAGGGCTTCGGGCTTCAGCCCCGCTCCTGCTGAAGCCCCAAGCCCCAGCAGATGCGTCCCGCTGGGCAGAAGCCCCGAGACCCTCCTCCCTACTAGGCAGAATCCCCTACCCCACCAGGCTGCTGCAAGGCAGAGGTCCTGAGCGTCCCACCCACCAAGTCTGGTAGGTGGAGAATGGGGAGGAGCCCGGGGGGGTCATTTTAATGGTAAAATGCAGCTCGCGAGCCAGTTTGGCCACCCGGCACTACATAGAATCATAGAATCTCAGGGTTGGAAGGGACCTCAGGAGGTCATCTAGTCCAACCCCCTGCTCAAAGCAGGACCAACCCCAACTAGATCATCCCAGCCAGGGCTTTGTCAAGCCTGACCTTAAAAACCTCTAAGGAAGGAGATTCCACCACCTCCCTAGGTAACCCATTCCAGTGCTTCACCACCCTACTAGTGAAAAAGTTTTTCCTAATATCCAACCTAAACCTCCCCCTCTGCAACTTGAGACCATTACTCCTTCTTCTGTCATCTTCTACCACTGAGAACAGTCTAGAGCCATCCTCTTTGGAACCCCCTTTCAGGTAGTTGAAAGCAGCTATCAAATCCCCCCTCATTCTTCTCTTCTGCAGGCTAAACAATCCCAGTTCCCTCAGCCTCTCCTCAGAAGTCATGTGCTCCAGCCCCCTAATCATTGTTGTTGCCCTCCGTTGGACTCTTTCCAATTTATCCACATCCTTCTTGTAGTGTGGGGCCCAAAACTGGACACAGTACTCCAAATGAGGCCTCACCAGTGCCGAATAGAGGGGAATAATCACGTCCCTCGATCTGCTGGAAATGCCCCTACTTATACAGCCCAAAATGCCGTTAGCCTCCTTGGCAACAAGGGCACATCATGCTGGTCACCCTCTAAGAACCAAACAACAGGGTTTACAAGAAGAATCCCCACCAGTAGAGCCCTGCGTGGACACACAAAATTGGATCTGCACCCGAACCACACCCGTGCGAATGAACTTGGATCTGACCCGCCCTCCACCTTTTATGTGCCTCCGCACCAGCCCCCTCTTGCCCTGTTAGAGTCCTGCACGGATACAAAAATTTGGCCCTGCAGCCGATCCCCCAAAATGGTAAACAATGCACCCGCGTCCGGGGATGCAGACATCCGTGGATATCCGCGGATTTGCAGGGCTCTACGTACCCGCTCCGGTCCCGTACCTTGTACGTTCACAGGGAAATCCTCCGCCAACCCACCGCACACCTCCAAACCGGGCCGGGAGAAAACAAAGCAATCCTTTGAGAGCTCTCCTCCACCACCTGCTGCTGCACGCCCATCCGGGCCAGTCTGCTGGCCTGGCATGGGGGTGACTCAGCACCCCGTTACACCTCTGGCATGACGCACCCTCGCAAAAACCCAGTCCCATCTCCGCCACAAACATCCCATTGTTGGACGGGAGAGGAACGGAAAGACCAAACTTGCCGCTGCAGTGGCGTTGGGTTCATTGGAAGAGGCGGCTCCTGGCTCCTTCCATGGCTAGCAGGCACGTCTGCTGGCATCGGGCATCGGGGACGGCGAGAGGCCTGCCCGCTCTGGGAGAGAAAAATCAAACAACCAGAGAGTGAGTTTTGCTTGGGGAGCTCTAGCCTTTGTGCTCTTTGGACAGGATCAGAATTGTATGGGTGGTGGCTGTTTCCCTCTCTCCCTCTTTCAATCCCTCCCTCCGCCCTAGGACCAGTAAACAGTTGGTGTGTCTGTCTTTTCCCCTTTCACGAGCAAGGAGGATGCACAATTTCCCATTGTGAGCATCTTTCCTTTTATTGTTCTGCTCAGCAGAACAGCGCGGCCCCAGCGAACAAGCCCATCTTTATATGCAGCCGGAGAGTCGGGGGGAATTCAGAGTCGATGTCAACACCATTCAGACCCACATCTCCTCCGAACCAGATCCAAAGTCGGTGGAAAGACTTTGGGTCAGGTCCTTCGAATACGCTCTAAACTCACTTTGCTCCAGGGAAAGTAGATTTTCCCACAATGCATCAGGCCACAGTCCCTTCCAGCAGCCAAAGTCTGATGGCACCAATTAAAGGAGGAACCTTCCCTATTGCACCAGGTTGACAGTGTTGTCACATTGGTTGTTGGAATCCCCTTCCTGATCTCTGTACGATCAGCTGATCCCCTGAAACATGAGAGTTGATCCTCCACAAAATGCTACTGTAGGTCTGCAAATTAAACGGTCTTCTCCTGCCCCATGCCCCCGGCCTCTCCAAACCCAGACTGGCAGTGTTGCTTGAACCAGCCCCCACAATCTGTTAGCAAGGGTTGCTCCAGATGGGAAAAGGTTAATGGGTTCCGATGATTCTCTGGTGCAGGGGGCTGGTTAAGCCAGCTGGGGATAAAAGGGATGGGAGAGGGTCTCGGCGATAAGAGGATCTAGGGGGCGGGCTGAGCAGTCCTGGGGAAGGAACCCAAACAGCAGGCAAGCCTGGGCAGCCCACAAAGCATCTGCCTATCTAGGTTCCTATACAGCAGGGGTCTCAAACACGCGGGCCGCGGAGTTATTTCCTGCGGCCCACCATAGGTGCCGACTCCACTGGCAGCCAAGCTCCAAACATTACTGAGTGTCTGTATTTTATTAAAACCCCTCTTTGCATTACAGTTTTTAAAAAGTTAATACATTGACTTTTAATAGAATACTATATTGCTCTTCATTTTTTACTATACATTTGTATCATTGTATGAAAAGGTTTCAGTGATGCGGCCCTCGGGCCAATTTATTAGTTTTCATGCGGTCCTTGTGGTGCTTTGAGTTTGAGATCCCTGGTATAGACACAGAACAAAGAGCCGTTCCCTGCCCCCGAGCGCGTCCAATCTTTCCAAGCAAACGGCCGCTCCTGTTGATTGGCTCACGGTTTGGGGCGGGGCAGGAGCTGCGTTCTGGATTCGGTTGTTTCCCTCCCCGACCCCCCCAGCGTGCAGTTTTGATCGGGCAGCTTAGTCCCACCGTGAGACGTTGAAGAAAAAAATTAAGTCTTTTGAAAACCGCAACGTCAAAATTTTTATTGGATGGGGGAGGGAGGCAAAAAGCCGGATTAAAAAAAGTTCACAAAATAATTTTGAATTTTTTTTTAAATCAATGACTAATTCCAGCAGCACAAAACCAGTCTTCCGTAACTCCGAAACGTTTGTGCGATTTACATTACCAAAGTGCTGGTCACCACTACGGGCCTTTCCTCATTCCACTACGCCCCCACGCCAGGATTTCCAAAGGTGACCAGTGATTTGGGTGGCTCCCTTTTTGGGGGCGGCCTAATTAAGATGCCGTGAGTGGGGCCTGATTTTCGGAGAGCGCGGAAGGACCCGTCCTCTGAAACCCAGGCCTCTTCCGTGTGTCTCAAGTGGGCACCGGAAATCACTAGTGACTTTTGGAAGAACAGGCCAGGATGTTCTAAAGGCAGAAATCCCTCATTATCCCAAAAGAGAGACGCTCAGGAACGGGCAGGGCTGGACAAGAGCAATCCAGGGGTCCTAGGCGTACTATGACACTGGTCCCCACCGCGGCAAAGCCCTGAGCCGCGCTGCTACCTGGTCGGGTTTCCCCAGGCTCGCCCGTTTTTCGAGGCAGCCGTCCTGGGAAATGCGTCCGGGTCGCTCAGCACATGCTCCCACCGCCAGCTGTCCAGTTTTACGGGCTCAGGAGGGTCCCGACTGCATCCCCCTCTCCTCTCTGGAGAGATGGGGATGTTATTTGGGGATCCACTCCCCACCCCCCTCCCCAAAAGCTGCATTCATACCCCTCCACATGCACACAGGCCTATAGGTTCAAGGTCTCAAACCAGCCCAGTCTGCGGTAACGTACCTGCCTCATTTTGCCCGAGGCCTGATCCTGAGGCCACTGAAGTCGATGGAAAGGTTCCCCATTCGTTTCCCCGGGCTTTGGATCGGGCCCTTGGTCACGACATCCTCCCCGCCCACTCCCCGCACTCTCCCTCCAGCTACGGCTGGGGATGATCTTCTGTCTCTGAAAGGAGATGTGGAAAAAACAACAGGGACACACAATGAAGCTGTGTTCTGGGGACGCGGCATGGAACTGGGCCTTTTCATTCAGCCCCCCCGCTGCCTCCCCCCCACCCCGGTACCCCTGCCCTGAAGATCCATCTCCAGGGAAGAAGGAAATGTACATCTCTGAGGAAACACAAGACAAGCGGCAGTTTGTCTCCGGCAGCAAGGGACAAAGCGATCCCGGCCTCTCCGTGACACGCACTCCACCGAAAATGAGCTTCCCCTCCGGCCCGGGGGGAAAACAAGTCTCCGGGCCTCACTCTCGCCGGCTCGAACACCCCCTTTACACCGATCGGCCATTGCAATTCGCCATCACGCCCACTTTAAGGCCCCTTCGCGCTCCCAGGCCGTACAAAGGAACTGGGTGCCAAAAACTGGCGGGGGGGAGGGAATAATTTTTCGGGGTCTTTTTTGAAAAACGTCGGTGACAATGGAGGTTTCCCTCAGAAATCTCAGTTTCAACAAAACAGCCATTTTGCTCCAGAAAAGCCAGCGGCTTATCCAGCCCCTGGCAACATAACTCCCCGCAACATCAGTGAATGTATCTGCTTGGCGCGTCTTTGCCTCCCTGCTAGCCCCACGTTAGGAGTGGGGTGCAGAGGCCCGGGGAGACGAAATGACTCGCGCAGAGGACGTCTGTGGCAGATTGAACCCAGATCTCCTGGTCCCCCCTCTTCCACACGAACTCACTTCTTCGCACGCCGGTGCGGTCAGAGCTGGCAATCTGCCGCTAAGCAATGACCCTGATGATCTTCAGCTGGTATAAACTGGCACGACGCTAAGGGATCTGCGCTGATTTACGCCCGCTGAGGATCTGGCCTCTTGAAACCAGGGCCGAAGTTAGTGGGTGTGGGGGAAAAGTCACAGTCTGACCATGTGCTGCCCTAAAAGGGATGGGGGGGGGGGGGCAGGTAAACGCGTCCCCTGGATCTGTTTGACCCACACCTGAAGAATGTGACAACATCCTTAATTGCAGTGGGGACAGGACAAACGTGCTTTTTAGCCAGGGGAGGTGAGGGCAAGTCTTGCTGTAACCAGACCATGCTGAACTGAGCGGCCTCCGATGGCCGTGGCTTTGCACCAGAGTGACCCGACTGCGGGTTGACCAGGAGTGGGGCCGTATTGATGGGCTGATGTATTGATTATTGATTGATCTCTTTGACTGCAGGGGTCAACAGAGGTTCAGTCAGCTGAGGGCTCCAGCCTCAGGAATATCATGATCGGTATCGTTACAATGAGAGGCCCGCGGAGCGCACAAGAAGCAGCTGCAATTTATCGCAAGTCCCTCGATCAACAAAGCCACAGGCCCCCAGACACTGAAATCCAACAGCAGACATGGAGAGGGTGTTTAGCCCTGTGACTACCATCATAGAATCATAGAATATCAGGGTTGGAAAGGACCTTAGGAGGTCATCTAGTCCAATCCCCTGCTCAAAGCAGGACCAATCCCCAATTTTTGCCCCAGATCCCCAAATGGCCCCCTCAAGGATTGAACTCACAACCCGGGGCTTAGCAGGCCAATGCTCAAACCACTGAGCTATCCCTCCCCCCATCATTCCCATCTCCTGCTGGGGCAGTCACTATTTTCTTCATCACCATCTTCATCATAACGCTAGTGCCTCCCGTCGTGTTTTCCACGGGTTGGCCAACATCTTTATCCTGAGTTACGCTTCTACTGACTAACGCTCAGACCTACCCATAAGTATTCCAGCCCTTTCCCCCTTGTCCGGACTTCCTCCCCCCACTAATTTAGGGTGCCCCCTTTTTCATATGCTCCCTCATTAGTTCCCTTTTCACTCATTAACAGGGGCGTCACACAGTTGCCGTAGCGACGTGCAGCCGAGCTAAAATTCCCCAAGCCGTTTCTACCCGTCAGCTTGCCATATGAACAGATACACCGCGACATCTTTTCTAAAACATCAGCAGTTAGCACGGCGTGTCCTGTAATCTGGGCTATCTCCAGGGTGAACTAGTGATCTTGGTGAACTGCTGCTTGGTGAACTAGTCGTGTCAACCTAGTTCGGGCCTCAGGCCTTGTGTGGCTAAGCCGAATATCTTACAGGCCTGAGACTCTGCGTCATGACATTAATTTATACGTACGTGTTATATTTCACCTCTATATCCCAAATAGACTTGATATCTTTTATTCTTGGCTACAAGAGAACCTCAGAAGACGCCCGTCGAGCGCTTGATAGTTGAAATGAGCTCCTTGCCCCATGGGGCTTGATTCTAAGCCACTATGGACCAGCGCCTCAAAAAGATATTTAGGCTCCTAACTTGCAAGGATTTCAGCAGAAGTCAGGCACCTAAATACCTTTGAAGGCCTCAGCCTCTGTTTCTGCACTTGGGGCAAGGATAGCCTCTTTAAGCCACCTTTGTGCTCCCCGTATTCTGAGGCCACACAGAGCCCCGCCTGGTGTAACTTAGAGCAGCGTCGGGGCTGCCCAAACTTACGCTCTGCGCCTCATGGGCCGCTCTGTCTCTTGGGAAGTGCAGCTGTGGTGGAGTGTGCTCCGGCCACACCTCTGATCCACCCCCTATGCCAGGGAGCAGGGCCCTCTCACTGCCTCCACACCAGCTGGGGAGGACCCCAGTGCAGGGGTGGGGAGTCCTTAAAAGGCCCTTTCATGCCCATTTTAAGGCCGCTTTGTGCTGCCAGAGTGGCCTTAGCATTGCTGAGAACTGGGCGCAACTCATCTGCCCAGTGGTTGGGCTACGTGATGTAGGGTCAGATCCTCAGCTGGTGTAAACCAAAATTCAGTGTGGTGCAAGTCAGTCATTGGAGTGACACCGATTTACAGCAGGATCCACCGCCCCCCCCCCCCCCCATTTAGCTGTTAAGGGGACAAGAGAAATGGGCGAAGGGTCCATCCTCCGACGAGTCTCTCTGGATTCTTTGCATTGAATTGAATGGAGCCTTCTCCCTACCTGCTCCTCTCCATACGCCTCATCTTTCCCCTGCAGGGCTGGCCTCACTCCTCACGACCCATTCAACCCTTGGCCTCTCCTGGAGCCTGCCAGCCAGGCGGTTACTTCGGCAATGCAGACACCTCTCCGCTGGGACCTGGGCTGAGACCCGCCTGCTCATTTCCTACCAGCTCAGGGTGACTTTTATCAGCCAGAAATGACCTGAAACCAGCGACCTAGAACCGAAGGGCTCCCGGTCCCATCACAAGTCTGTTAAGCTACCCAGCCCTTTCCAGTTTCTTTAAGTTCTAGCCAAACACGGGCATCAGAACCGGACAAAACTCAGCTGCTTCCTCCCTGCTCGGACTAAAATAAGCAACCACTTTCGCTCCACTGGCCAGATCCTCAGCTGGCTTATATCGGCGCAGCTCCCTCAGCTTCAGCACGACACGGATTTAGCCCAGGTGAGAATCTGGTCCTATATGTGAGAAGGCAAACAATAGAAAGGAGAAGAATTTATACTGGGACCCCTTTACACCATTCTGGCAGCAAGAAAACAGCCTTTGAGGAGTGTAAATGTAATTTACGACCACTTTAAGTCCCCTTTACTCTACTAAGGAATCTCTGTTTAAATATAAACCAGGGCCAATGTTTGCATTAGATAAGCAGCCATTTCTAGGGCTAGATCTCATTAAAGAACCCCCATTTGTTGATTGCATAATGTTTTGATTGGCTTAAAAAAACAGATGAAGCATGAAGATAAATGGATTGAAATCTTAGGGTTTAATGATTAATTGGGTAATTGCTTTGTTTGAGGTCACTTGAGTTTTATCTGTGTCCACTGGTGGGGGTAAGAAGCCAGATTCTCATTTACGCTCGGGCCCCTTTACACCTCTCTGGCGGCGTAAACGGGCCTCCAGCGTTTGAGAGTATCTGGAGCCATAGAAGTAAATCTGGGAACACGTATTTCCTCAACGGGCCAAGTCCAAATGAAATTTTGCCCTGAGCAGCATGTGGGGTGAACTCAACTATAGTTTAACAGTTGCCAGGTTGTTTGTGGAAAAGAGTCTAACTCAGAGGTGGGCAAACTATGGCCCGGGGGCCACATCTGGCCCTCCAGACGTTTTAATCCAGGGTCCAGGGCTTACCCCGCTCCAGCGCTTCAGCTGGGGAGTGGGTTCGGGGTCTTGCTCCACTCCGCACGGCTCCCGGAAGCAGCGGCACGTCCCCCCTCTGGCTCCTACGCGTAGGGGCAGCCGGAGGCTCCGCATGCTGCCCCCACCCCAAGCGCCACCCCCACAGCTCCCATTGGCCGGGAACCTCAGCCAATGGGAGCTGCGGGGGCGGCACCTGAGGACAGGGCAGCGCGCAGAGCTGCCTGGCTGCACCTCCGCGTAGGAGCCAGAAGGGGGACATGCCGCTGCTTCCGGGAGCTGCTTGAGGAAAGCGCCACCCGGAGTCTGCCACCCTGACTCCCTCCCATGCCCCAGCCCTGATCCCCCTCCCGCCCTCTGAACCCCTCGGTCCCAGCCCAGAGCACCCTCCTGCACTCCCAACCCCTCATCCCTAGCCCCACCCCAGAGTCCACCCCCCCAGCTGGAGCCCTCCCACACCCCAACCCCCAATTTCATGAGCATTCACGGCCCGCCATACAGTTTCCATACCCAGTGGGTATGTCTACACTGCAAAAGAAGATCTGCGGTAGCGAGAGAGCCCGGGTCAGTGTAGATATTCCTGCTCAGGCTAGGGTGACCAGATAGCAAGTGTGAAAAATCGGGACAGGGGGTGGGGGGTAATAGGAGCCTATATAAGAAAAAGACCCCAAAATCGGGACTGTCCCTATAAAATCGGGACATCTGGTCACCCTAGCTCAGGCTGGTGGTAGGCTCTGCGACTCACTGCCGTAGGGGTGGGGGTTTGCCGTGTACACATACCCAGTTTTATATGGTCTTTGGGGCTGCAGGAAATAATACCGGGCCACACCCTGACCTGCTGCAAATCGATGTCGCTTCAATCAAGCCGCGTGGATTTGCAGCAGCTAGGGTGTTGGCCTAGAATTTAGATCCCACTATGGTCTTGGTCATCCTTTTGCTTGCACTGGGTTAGCGCAAGGCGGACATCACTGGCGTTCAAGTCACCTCAGGGGCAGAATTGTCACCGTGTCCAGGCCTGCGTTTCTATGGTTATTAAGATAGCATCCAACCAAGAGCAGGGCCCCATGGTGCTAGGGGCAGTACAAACAGAGTAGACGGTCCCTGCCCCAAAAAGCTAACGATACCTAGCTCCTCTACGGGGCTTTTGTAAGCAGTACATCTCAAAGTGCTTCACAGTATTTATCCTTTCAGCACCCTTGTAAGGCAGAGCAATTAGCCCCATTGTACAGGTGGTAAAACTAAGGCACAGAGAAGCTAAGTGACTTGCCCAGGATCACCCAAAGAGCCTGCAGCAAAGCAGGGAATTGAACCCAGCTCTACCAAGGTCCAAGCGATTGCCCCAACCATTGGGCCATCTTAAAACATATGCAAGCTAAGGAAAAGTATACAACACACAAGCAGAGTGACTAATGGGCATGCAGCAGACAACATGTTCATTCCACTTCCTTTTGGTTTTTTTGTGAGCCAGATACACAGCCGCAAATCTGGAGTAGCTCCCGTTAACCTCAGTGGAATGACACCGGTGTAACGGAGATCAGAATCTGACTCAGTGCCTTTAAAATTTTAAAAAAATTTATCCACGTCACTTTCCAAAAGCCTGTTTTAGTTTATTCAGCGTCAGTTCATTTCTCCTCCTCTGCTTTCTCGAGTCTTGGATTTCGCACTGTCTCTCTGTTGCAAACACCTCTCAGCAAATGCAGATGCAGAGAAAAAAATGAAATCACACTGTTCCCCACACCCACCGCCTGCCCATAGAGATGTGTGAAAGAATTTATAAACAGTACAGGCTTTATTAGGAGCATAGAATTTATACACAGTACAGGCTGACGCAGCTTCTCTGCCCCCAGATGGGAGACCAAACTTTCTCTCCTTTTCTATTAATTGACAACCTGGAACTGGGCAAAAATGTTCAGTTCAAACTTTTTTAGGTGAAAATTGCTGATTCTGTGACACCGAAATGTTTTGCGAATTCACATCGAATTCACCAAATCATTTGTTTTGAATAAAAAACAAACAAAATTCAGAAAAGATCAAAACATTTTGTTTTGATGACATTTTTGAAAATGAGACTGATTTTTTTGGTTTGAGATCACTTTCTGTTGAGAAATTTCGTTCAAATTCGCTACTCAAAAGCAAAGCTTTTTTAAACCTGTTTAAAAAAAAAAAAAAAAAACTTTTCAATGCTCTGAAAATATCAAAAATTTTGTTTTCAGTTTAATCCAAAACATTTTGGGGGCGATTTTTCAGAATTGCCAGCAAATCAAAACATTCCTTTTTCACCTAGCACTGTTCTACAGTCCAATCCAGCTAATCTCATATCTATCCAAATCCGTTGAATCTAGACAAAAAAATACTTTACAACTGAGTTAAGGTTGAGAGTATGTGTCAATAATTTAAAAGCTAAAAGGCATTTCAGATATGTTGTAAGTAGCCCAAAACCACACACTGTAAACCCAGGAAATTCAAAGTTAAAGATACATTTAAGAGAAATGCAGATTTTATAGTAAGAAATGTACAATGAAGTTACCCAAACAACCTTAACTCTGCCCTGCCATGACATCATGCAATAAACATATGATTACAATTAAGACTTTTTAATAATTTTGGTCCTAAATTAGATACAACTGATTTTTAAAGAATTTTGTGTTCCTTCGTAACTTCATTATGGAACCATATTAAGATTGAATGCCTTAACGGTGCATGTCAAGCAACCTACCAATGAGAACTCTTGACCAATCCCATACCGGTAGGTCATTACAACCAATAGAGTTGTTGCATGCAAATTAGCTTTTCAGCAAGTGTGGTGATTGGTTGAACTACCTTCTCTCACAATGGTCCTACTTAAGAATTACCTGAATTGAGCCTGCCTATAGTCTGTCTAATCATAAAAATTAGATGCAACAATTCAGACAAATTACAAACTAATTTATTCAATTCACCCAGTTAATATACTCAAGTGCCTGTGTTATTCTGTTGTTAACAACATTTGGGCCAAAAAAACCTGACAAATGCTAAATTTCTTCCAGGATCTAGATTTGGGTTAATTTAAACGAATAAACTAACAAATGTATTTATATGTAAATTCTCAGAAAATTAATTCTGTGCTCAAAGAGGAAGCGCTGTAAATTTGGGGAGGATACGGTTTATTTTTCATACAAAATAAAAAGGCTGAAACTCCTCTTTAAGGTCAATAAACAACCAAGCTTTGATTGTGGAGTCATGATCAACACCTTCATAATACTAGAAACTAATTTATCACCTCTGTCTAACCTACTCCATCTCATCTATAATCTAATCCACCTGGTCCATAAATATATGCATCTAATCACTTCAATCTTGAATCTCTAGAAATTAGAACACTGTGGACACTAACTCAAATAAATACATCCAATACCAAATTTAATCAATCTAATCCGTAATCTAAAATAATCCATTTAATATGTAACCAAAGACAATCTAATCCATCTATTTTCTAATCTAATTCAATTAATCTACTCTCTAAATCAATGGATAGCACAAACGAGTCCAATTTGGAAAACTGGAGTCTAGTCTTGGGTCTGCCATTGGCCTGCTGAGTGACTTGCCCAGGGTTACTTCACCCTTCTGTGCCTCAGTTTCCCTATCTATAAAATGATGATAATGCTACAGACCTCCTTTGTAAAGTGCTTTGAGATCTACTGATGAAAACCATGAGATAACAGTAACACCGCCTGTTTCTTGTATAATACTTTTCACCAGGAGGTCTTAAATGGCTTCACAATCTTTAATGGATTTATCTTCGCAACATTGCTATGAGGTTGGGAAGCAAAAGGTAGGTATTATTAATCTAACCCAGTCTATCCGTTCTATAACCTAATCCATCCAGTCTAATCTATTGACTCTACAGTCTAACGGAATCCATTTCTCCCTAGCCCCATTCCAGTGCTAGGACTTGCATTTAAATGGTCATCCACATGTAGAGTGACCAGGCAGCAAGTGTGAAAAATCAGGACAGGGGGTGGGGGGTAATAGGCGCCTATATAAGAAAAAGACCCAAAAATCGGGACTGTCCCTATAAAATCGGGACATCTGATCACCCTATCCGCATGCAGCGGTTGTGCTGAACTCATTTAATTTGTCTCTGAATCATAAACAGGCAGACTCAGCCGCTGTCCTGATGTGACGCGACGGGCCAGATCCTCAGCTGGCGTAAAGCGGTTTAGCACCGTTGTCCGCCCTGGAGTTACAACTGATTTATCTCAAACCAGGGATTTGGCCCTCAGAATCCATACCTGGTGCTTCAGTCACTGAGCCATTGGCAACGCTGGCTCTCCACATTCCTCTGCTCCTGCCTAAACAGACAGTGGCTTGCAAGCATGCCGCAATGGAGACACGAGCAAATATTTTCTCATCCTCTGGAGCTGGGCTGCGTTTCAGGGGGAGGGACCCAGCTGGCAACTCATTGACTGGTGGGCGGGGTTTTCTACAGGCAATTAACAAAAGTCTTGGCACAAGGGCCCAAGCTTGTTAACTTCCACCTGCGGCGGGTTGGAAGATCAGTTTCATTTTCAGCTCTCTCCCGCCCTCCTTTCGCCTCCTCGGCAGCATGTCTGGCCACACCACCAACCTCAGGCTCAAGCTCCCGGCAATATGCTTCCTCCTCCAGCTCCTCACCATCCTCCTCTTCGCTGTTTTCGTCCGTTATGATCGAGAGACCAGCGCCAGGCTCTGGCACGAGGAGCTGAGCCACCGCAACAAAAGCAACCGGGACAACGATTTTTACTTTCGCTACCCGAGTGAGTACAGCCCGTCCATGCACTCAGCTCCTGCTTCACCAGCCTAGGTCCCACCTACCTCACCCGTCACCCCGGTCAGATGCCATCTATAGGAGGAGAACCCAAGCGTTTACATGCCCCAGATGTTCCATGGCCCCTCTCTGTGACAGAGGAAGCTCATGTCAAGTGCGTGACACTCACAGTCTCTAAAACCCCAGATGAGCTCCCATTTATAAGACAGCCACCTTCTTGGCTGACCTCTGGGATTGAACCAGGGACCTCCAGTCCTAACCTCCACAGCTGGGTGCGGTATCAGACTCACGGCCTATCGATCTTAGGGGTCTAAAACTGCAGCCCATCCCCGTAGTATCAGATTCACGGCCTATCGACCTTAGGGGTCTAAAACTGCAGCCCATCCCCGTAGTATCAGATTCACGGCCTATCGATCTTAGGGGTCTAAAACTGCAGCCCATCCCCGTAGTATCAGACTCACGGCCTATCGATCTTAGGGGTCTAAAACTGCAGCCCATCCCCGTAGTATCAGACTCACGGCCTATCGATCTTAGGGGTCTAAAACTGCAGCCCATCCCCGTAGTATCAGACTCACGGCCTATCGATCTTAGGGGTCTAAAACTGCAGCCCATCCCCGTAGTATCAGACTCACGGCCTATCGATCTTAGGGGTCTAAAACTGCAGCCCATCCCCGTAGTATCAGACTCACGGCCTATCGATCTTAGGGGTCTAAAACTGCAGCCCATCCCCGTAGTATCAGACTCATGGCCTATCGATCTTAGGGGTCTAAAACTGCAGCCCATCCCCGTAGTATCTGAGCACTTTCCAGGTAAAATCCACAGCAACAGCAGCAACCTTTGTGGCTCAGGCACCGAGGGAAATGTGTACATTACAGGCCCAGAGGATCTGGGCCACGCTGACTTTCAGGGGGAATTTAAGACCGCAGAAGTGCCCCATGCTGGTGCCCGCCGTGGGCACCACCTTGGTTTTTCTTCTCGGCGCAGAAAGATGGCGCAGAGCGTGGGAGAAGCTAGCGAGGCCAGTGCCGGGCACGTGGGTTGAAAAGCACCCAGTGTATTATCCTCTCGAGCGGGAAGCTCCCGGGAGTTGGTGGACAGCAGCGCAGCTACCAGGCAAACGCTGATCCCTTCCCGGGGTCTTGCAATTCAGAGCTGGGCTCTGGGCAGGGCGGGTGTGGGCGGCAGGACATCCCTTGCAGAGCAGAGGAGCGTGGAGGCTCGTTTGGAACCTAAAGCCTGAAAGAGGCAATTGACTTCTGGGGGAGCAGAGGGTGCCCACCCCCTTGCACCGGGCCGTGCAGGGACATTGCTAAGCAGCTGCTCCGTGGGAGCCTGCACTTCAGCCGCAAATGGTAGTCAGGGCCGGCTCTGGCTTTTTTTCCGCCCCAGGCCAAAAAAAAAAAAAAGCAGGAGCAGAATTTGCCGCCCTAAGATTGGCCTGAATGCCGCCCCTTACAATGTGCCGCCCCAAGCATGTGCTTCCTAGGCTGGTGCCTAGAGCCGGCCCTGGGGCTGGTGGATGAAGAGTCAAGGGCCCAGAAGGGAGGCATCAGGCTGCTCAGGGATTCATTCATTCCTCGGTTCAGAGCTGGTCTTATCGGGGCAATCAGAGCCAGCTTAAATGCCGGGGGTTGCGGGGAATCTCACCCGGGCAATTTGCAGCACCACAAGGGACGTTTGCGCCACTTGGCCTCATCAAAGAATAGTCTTGTGGTTCAGGCGGTGGCCCGGCTCGCTAGAGAACAGGGTTCAAACCCCTGCTCTGCCACAAGATCCCTTGGGCAAATCCTGCAGGGTTTGCCTATGCTGCAGTCGCGGGGTGACTGCAGCGTGTAAGCAGGTTCTGACCTCAGCCAGCGTGGGTACCAAGAGCAGTGATGCCGTGGCAGCGGGGGCTAGCTGCCTGAGTTAGCTTCGGGGGGATTGTGCTGCACTGCTATCGGTACCCATGCTAGGTAACCCTTCTTAAGCTGGGGATCATCTTCCTTTGTCTAGTTAGAGAGCAGTGGGCTTTGCTTGACCAAAAGCTTGACAAGCAATGGTTCCAAGCACTGTAGGATGACTGGCCCAGTCCCACGGCCCAGGCTGTAGAAATACTGGCCTATTACGGTTGAAACGTTAGACAGGAACCCTCAGAAATACTGGGTCCCGACTAGAAATAGCAAGGCCCATGCTGAACTTTGGAAGTCCTCAAAGGGACGGCACCAATACTGCAGAAATCCTGGGCCATTCGTTTCGAAGCCTTCAGGAGGGGTGTTAATATCCGGGAGAGCACCTGCCGCTTGGCCGTGCGTCTCTTGCTTCTTGTAATAACCTCACACTGCACGCTGCTCCTTTATCAACATAACTAACGCCTAAGCTAATAAAGGAGATCTTTGTACTGAGCTATGCATGCATTGGATTTATACGTGCTGCTAAATAGATGGTATGCTTTTCTAGATCTCTGGATCTCTCCTGTAGGGGAGCCTGTAGTTTAGTCTGCCAGCAAACTTGTATCAAAACTACAACCGCCTTGCCTTCGCTAGTTTCCATTGTTGTTGCCATATTGGTCCCAGGATATCAGAGAGAGGACACCCGAAGAAGAACTCTGGGTAGCTTGTCTCTTTTGCCAACGGAAGTTGGCCCAATAAAAGCTATCACCTCGCCCGCCTTGTCTGCGCTAGGATTTGAACGCTCGTTAAGAACACACCTTTTTTTCCCCTGCAGCAAAGACATGCTCATAAGGAAATGTCTCTTGCTATTTGCACACTGTCTCTAGCACAACTGGCCTCTGATCTTGGTTGGGGGCTCTAGCTGGTAGTAATCACTGCTTGGCAAAGCTATACAAATCATGTTGCCACTCCTAAATCCATCTTTCCAGTCCCCTAACCGTTTTCATTGCTCTCTGCAGAACTTTGTTCAGTGTTCCCACACGCTGGCTGTCATCATGGGCCACTGTGGGATAGACACAGTGGGGGAAAGTCGTTCCATTTCATGGGGGATTTCGACATTTCAAAATCGGGTTTCACTCCCATTTGGAATGAACACCAAAAATTTCAAAATTGTCCATGAAAAGGAGAGGAGCCGGACCCCCAGGGCCGGACGCCTGGCCCGCTGCCCCAGTGAGCCCATTGGAACATCGGTGAAACCAAACTGTGTCCACGGAAACTTTCGACTTCACCGAACTGGCAATTCTGATGAGACATTGCTTGGTTGGAATTTTTCCGACCAGGTCTAGTTTATACCCAGTGTGGATTGGTCATACACTTAACCATAGACACAGTCACTTTACGGCTTAGGACCTGGCTTGTGAAAGTCACAGAGAGGCTTTCTGGTGGCTTCAACAGGCTTTGGATCAGGTTCTAGTTGAGTAAGTCACATGTTTTAAAATCTCCATTGTGAACTATGAATTATAATTACTATTTAGTACTGTCCTACTATTATTACTATTTCTGATCTGTATTATGGTGGCCCCCAATCATGTATCAGAACCACATAGTGCAAGGTGCTGTATCAATCCAGGACATAAGGTTTCCAATTGAAATACCATCTAATGCATCATTTTTCACTGCAGACGCTTCCTTGCTCCAGTGCTGACAGCCCCACACAAGGTTAGAGGTCGTTGCGCTGCTGAGGAGTGCTCTTTGGAATGAGCTGGATTGCAAAACACAGGCTTGGACCACTCATGGGGATGGAAAGTCCCGTGACCGTTGTCATGCACCACGGTCATTAATCCTGATGTCCTGGTCAAATGGCTAAGGGCAGCCAGCGAAACCGCCAGGCAACAGGTCTGAAACAGATACGGATCAGACACTTACAGGAATAATGAAAACACCCCCCCTTTGCCTTAGCGAGGAGAGCAGAATGAAATAGACCGAAACTAACGCTGCAAAGCAAGTGACAGAGAAATTAGGTTTGCAGTGTTATAGCTGTGTCAGTCCCAGGATATTAGTGAGACAAGGTGGGTGAGATCATACCTTTTATTGGACCAGCGTCTACTGGGGAGAGAGACAAGCTTTCGGGCCACACAAAGCTCTTCTGCTGGTCTGGGAAAGGTGCTTAGCGCTAGTCTACACTTGAAAGGTCACAGCGGCGTGGCTGTAAACACTATCTTCAGTGTAGACCCCACCTATGCCAAAGGGAAAGGTTCTCCCATTGGCATAGGTAATCCACCTCCCTGAGAAGCGGCAGCTAGGTCGACAGAAGAATTTCATCTAGCTCTGTCTACATGGGGACTTAGGTCAATTACCTACTTCAGTTAGGGTGTGGATTTATGAACACACAATTTTCTCATGTAGACCAGGCTATTGTCTTTATTAAGGCCTGGTCTGCACTGGAAAATTAGCTCAGCATAACGACGTTGCTCAGGAGCATGAAAAAAATCCACATCATTAAGCCGACCTAACACCCAGTGTAGACAGTGCCGGGGAAATGGAAGAATTCTTCCATCGATCGACCTGTCGCCTCTTGGGGAGGTGGATTATCTACAGTGGCTCAGTGCTAAGTGTTGACAAGTACCTGATTTTTAGAGAAATTCGGGGCACTTTGGACCAGGTCTTTAGCTGGTGTAAAGCCACATAGCTCCAGTGACTTCAACAGAGAGTTGAGAATCAGCAGTGACTTTTGAACACCGCTTTTGTTGGCCTAAATGGTTCTGCAATATTGTGTGGGGAGGCAGCGTTGCCTAGTGTACAGATCACTGGCCTGGGACTCAGGATACATGGGTTCAACACCTAGCTCTGCCCACTGCCAGCCGTGAACTGCTCACCCTGAGCCACGCCTGACTTTCCTCCCCAGTCTGACATGCCTCTGCCTGCTCAGTTAGAGCAAGACTCCTGCAGCCAGACCGGTCGTTTTTATTTTGTCCCTCCGCCTCGCCAGGGGAAAGGGGGTTGTGGCCGACCGTGCTCCAGGCATAACACCGAAAGTTCACCGTGAACCCTGCCTCCAGGCTTTCCAGGACTCCCCTTACCATGCGGATCGGCACGTCACAGCCCGCCAGCCGGGCCGCTTCCTGCTCTCATGCACAAGAGGAGGGGTAGGTGGGTGCAGGGCTGAGACCTGCCCTGCTCGGCCTCGGTGAAGGGCAGGGCAACCGCACGGCTGGAGCGAGTCAGGCTAGCGGGGCGGGCGTCCTACAGGTTCTCCCAGTTCCATCTGCCAACTCTGAACTCCACCCAGAGCTGAAAGAGAATTACTCCCCTCCCCCGCACACACACACACATTCAACACTTAGAGACATGTACTTCCTATCAGGAAAGAAGGCAGCCTAGGGCACGTCTACACTGCCGCAGTGCTGAAGCTGGCGAGTGCCGCTGGCGTGTGGCTGCTTCCGGCGTCCAGGGAAGGGGCTTAGATGATCCATCTCTCCGAGAGACCGTGGCTAGATCGATGGACAAATGCTTCTGTCTTAGTTGCCGCTACAGCAGGGGTTATGGAGACCTGCGGGGCGCGGAATCTTTCGAGCGACCGTAGCTAGGTCAACCTACGTCTTAGGTGTAGACCAGGCCTTAGATAGCCGGGGGTAGACAACTTTTTTTTATTGGGCGGTGGCAGAGTTGTTGCCTATTGCTCGGTACCATGGCTGAATGGGTCCACTTTTCATAAAAGGAGATAGACCAGCCTCTGGCCCAAGCTCGAGGTTTCTTTATTAATGCAATCCCTGACGTATTTTGGAGGAGGGTAAAGTCCTTCACCCCCACCATTGTCTACACCCACGTCTGGGCTTTGTTACCATAGCGTCTGAGCGCCTCATAATCGTTAGTGGATTTGTCCTCACACCATCCCTGGGGGGCAGTGCAGGGCTGCTATGCCCATTATACAGATGAGGGACTGAGGCAGGGAGAGACTTGCCCCCGGAGCACTCAGGAAGCCTGTGACAGAGCAGGGGGAGCAGGAAATCAGTCTCCCAACTCTCAGCCTAGCTCTGTGATTCCTCAGCCTTCCTCACCGGTTCTTCTGTGCCATCTGAGGTAGGATTAGAACCCATGACCATTTTCACACACAGGAGGACCCTTTCCACCAAGCCGCCGAGCTATGAGACCAGGCAGCTCCAGGTATGTCTACACTACAAGCAAAAACAAACACCCGCCCCCGCCAAACCCCTACAGCAGCGAGGTTCGGAGCCCAGGTCTACTGACTCAGGCTCGCGAGGCTCATGCGACAGGGGTAAAAAATAGCCGTGTAGACGTTCGAGCTCAGATTGGCGCCTGGGCTCTGAGACCCTCCCCGCTCACTGGGTTTCAGGGCCTTGAGGGCCAAATATCCTGCTATTTTTGGCCCCATAGGGTGAGCCCAAGTCAGTTTGACCCAGGATCCCAGACTTGCTGCGTGGGTCTTTTTTTGCAGTGTAGATGCCCCCTCATTCTCCACTGCCCTGTACCTTGCGCCCGCGGGCGTTGTATTTACCCTAAGGCCTCTTTATTCTACCCGGGCAGCGCAAAAGGGTGTCAAGTACATGTAAGTACACGGCCAGAGTGGGGTAAAGGGGCGCTGGTGTAAACCAGCATCGGGCCCCTTAGGTTGTTATTGGCACTGGTACGAAAGAAGTGTACAATGCTACAAAAATCATAACTAATCATACCAGGCTCTTACATAGCATTTGTCATTGGTAGATCTCCCGAGCGTGTCGTCATCTTTAATGTGTTTATCCTCACAGCGGGAGATGCAGAGGGTCCTTTATACCGTGGGCTTCTTACACTGCTCTGGGGAAGCAGGATCTTAGCAGGAGTGTAATGCAAGACCCGCCAGAGCAGTGTAAAGGGTCTTGGCGTAAATGAGCATCGGGCAGCTGCCCTTTCCCGCCCATTTCACACCAGAGTAAAGGACTCCCCCAGGGTGCAGGGCACCACAGGACCTGGCCCTTGCTTTGTTCCGGCCTCATGCGCCTAATGCTTGTGCCTCTGCAGAGTCTATATTTACTTTAGTCACTTTCTGTGCAGCGCTCACAGTGGCGTGGCCGGAGGCCATGAGCGAAATCCTGTACCTGTGACTGTCGCGAACGCCGGGTGTTAGCTCCGTGCGCTGGCAGCGGCGAGGTGACGAGACGGAGGGGCCGGTGCTGCCTCGGCGGAGTCCCATGGACGGCCGTGGAGCGACACCGGTTTACTCCCGCTGAGGATCTGGGCACTCAGTGGGCTGTTTTCACTCCTTTGCAACGAGGGGGCGGTGAAGAACCTGGCAGATCTCTGGGCCTGGGGGTGGCGAAGGGGGAGAATTTAAGAGAACACAGCGGACCTCGTACTCACATAGCTCTCTGGTTCGCTGCTGTTCCTGCTATTGACCCTATTTCCGCTGCCCCCCCGCCCCCGGGGCATGTAAGTTACAATCATTTCTATACCCACCCAGTGCCGATGGCTTGAGTCTCATTAACACAAAGGCCTCTTTATGCTGCTCTAGCCTAGTAAAAGCAGCTTTTCACGCTGCCAGATCAGTGCAAAGGGACCTTAATAGTGGAACGGAGAATCAGGCCCATCGTGCGTTGCACGTGCTTTGCACCGGTGTGAATGAAAACAGGAGAGGCTGGACAAGGGAGAATAAAACCTTCTTACTCCCAGCTGCATTTGGCGCAGTGGTTTCAGAGCGATTTCACAAGATGCTCGGCAGGCCAGATTTCTGCAATCATTCACACTGATCTAAACTCCACTGGAGTCCGGGGAGCCACTCTGCATTTACAACTGGTTTAACTGGGCAAACAGCCCACTTGGGCTCATGGTTACAGCAAGAGTAAGAGTAATGAGAACTTGGTTCCCTTCGCAGCTCTGCCGTTAACTTGCTGTGTGACCTTCGGCAAACCTCTTCCCCCGCTCTCTGCCTCAGTTTCCCCGTATGCTAAATGAGGATAATAGCAACAACGTTGCAAACCCCTTATGGGTTCAAAAAAAAATCATGGCTCTGGCACCCAAAGAAATCGTGAAAGTGGCTTGAAATCGTGAGATTAAAAAACAAAAACAAACTCTGGGTTCTTTCTACCTTCTGTCTGGTTTCTGAGCCTTTAAGGTGCACTTGCAAGCTTTTCTCTGCAGACACGAGGGTTAGACGCGGTTTTGAATTCTTCCCCCACCAGAGCCGGGGCTTTATCAAGAACAGCGAATATCACGAGACTTGTGATACAATCGTGAGAACTAGCAATGGTCTGTAACCACTCCCCACTTTTGTAAGGGGAGATCTAGGCAGGAAAGGTGTAACCCACTGTAACTCAGCATAAGGTTTTGGGTGGAAATGTAGCTCTTACAAGTCCAGCGCTGTTCATTATGCTTCTAACCAGGACTGGTCAGTCTGAGGAATTCCAAAGCGCTTTACAGAACAGGGATCACCTGTCCCCCACTGAAATGCAGCCACCTCTGGTGTGGAGCACTGCACTTCTGATTCTTCACTTCTGAAACGTGAGGAGGCGGGGGAGTGGCTCCAGTTGGAATTTGTCCAGGAGACGCCCCACAGCTCTTGTGAAAGGTGTCGTGGGCTGTCTAAGGTCAGGACCTCGCTTTTTCCATCCCGCCCGAACGGCGGGAGAACAAAGCGGTGAGGTACGCTGCCCCAGTGTTTGCGCAGCGAGGTCATCGTTCCATGGGCCAGCCCCAGAGAAAGGGGCCATGCTCAGGGAATTCTCAAGGTCGCTTGGCTGCTCTCCTGCCCCGGGTGATGGCTTCCTAGAGCCGGCTGGGGGCTGCTCTCTGTTCTGATTGAAAGCAGAGGGGGAAGAAACGGGCCTAGAAAACGCTCAGTGTGTTTGTGCTGAGAGGGTGATCTACCTGTATCCTCTGGAGTGGATTCTCCAGCTCGTCTTCCTGACAGGAAGTTCAAAAACGTTTTGAAGTTCAAAGGCAGTTTCAAATTCAGATTTTTAAAAAAATGAAACAAAAAAACCCCAACATTTTTGTGGATTTCCCCCCTCCTGGGTTATTTTGCACCAATCCTGGAGCATGTCAAAAATCTGTACGTTTTTTTGGAGGGGGAAATAAATCTGACTCGTACGGTTTTTTTGGAGGGGGAAATAAATATTTCAGAAAATGTGTTGACAAGTTCCCCCTCCCCCCGTGATCAAATCCACTTGTGCTGCTTTCCCCAGGTTTCCAGGATGTCCACACCATGATCTTCATCGGCTTTGGCTTCTTGATGACCTTCCTGAAACGGTACGGGTTTGGCAGCGTGGCCTTCAACTTCCTGATTGCGGCGTTTGCGATCCAGTGGTCTACGCTGATCCAAGGCTTTTTCCACTCTTTTCACGATGGCAAGATTCACATTGGAATAGAGAGGTGAGTGGCCGGAAGCCAGGTGTCAGAGAGGAAGGATGCCAGGTGGGTTATTCCCAGCCGGGCCGCAGACTCTTTGCGTGACGGTGGGTAAGTCTCGGGGCTTCTGCTCCCCGTTGGTAAAACTGGAAGAACAGCCCTGCTCCGGCTCCCAGGGGTTGCAAGGATCAAGGTTCAGACGCGCTCGGATAGATGGTAACATGGCGTGAAGTCACACATACAGCTCTCCTTTCGGGTCCAGCTCAAAGCCAGGGAGGCGCACAGATGTTCACGTCAGACATGCTTGTGATCAGAACAGCACTGGGTTGCCTCGGCCTGATTTGCTCGTTGATCCAGCAGTCAAAAGTGGATTTGGCAGTAGGCATGGGAGGGCCAAGGCTGAAATTCCGTGTCTGCTGCAGACTCCCCTTGCGCACTTTGTCTCCCAGGGCCTCGGCTCCCTATCTGTACTGTAGTGATAACAAGAGCTCATTTCTCTCGCCTATTTAGACTAAGTTCTTCGGGGCCAGGGCTGGCTCCAGGCACTAGCTTTCCAAGCTGGTGCTTGGGGGCGGCACCGAGAATGCGGCAGCAGTTCGAGTCCCGCAGCGGCAATTCGGCAGCAGGTCCGTCGCTCTTCCTGCCGCCAAATTGCCGCTGTGGGACTCGGACTGCTGCCCCATTCTCACCCACTGCTGCAGCAATTCGGCGGGAGAATGGGGCGGCAGTCCGAGTCCCGCTGCGGCAATTCGGCGGTGGAAAGAGCGGCGGACCTGCTGCCGAATTGCCACCGTGGCGGCGACTGCTTGGGGCGGCAAAACTGTTAGAGCCGCCCCTGTTCGGGGCAGAGCGCGTCTCTCCCTGTGTGTATGGGCAGCACCTACCACAAGGCACGCTGTGTACACGGAATAACAGAAGGGCTTTTTCCACTCATTAGATCGAGACTAGAAAAGACCAATAGATCATCTGGCCTCCTGCAGACCACAACACTGGCCGGGTAATGTCACAGACGTGAAACCTTCCAGCCGAGTTCTTAGCCATTCCACCTACTTAGATGAGCCTAGCATTTCTGTTCCAAAGTCTCCAATCACCCCCGCTTAACTGATTCTGCCGTTCCTTCTCTGGAAGGCTTTTCTCTTGGGGACCCTTGTGAATTTCCCAGACTGTGAAGTGCACAATCGTCTCTATTACCCATTAAGCTACCTGGAGGCTGAAATTCACCCAGGTGCAAGGGTCCCTGCACCATTTAAATCTAGAGAAAACTGGTCTTGTGTTGGCACTCTGCCCAGGGTAAGTCTCCTGCAACCTGTTCTACTTTCTTCACTATTCCTGCCAGCATGATCAATGCCGATTTCTGCTCCGGAGCTGTCCTGATCTCCTTCGGAGCCGTTCTGGGCAAGACGAGCCCCGTCCAGCTGCTGTTGATGGCCTTGTTTGAAGTCACACTCTTTGGTATTAATGAATACGTCCTGCTCAGTATTATTGGGGTAAGTCACACTTTTCATGGCTCTTCCGTTCCCCAGTGGAAGGACTGTTCTAAGCGGGGTGACAGTGTGGTCTTCGAGCCGAGCAAATATCTGACTTGTTGGTTCAGTGGCTAAATAAAATTTGTTTTGGGTCAAACTAAATGTTTGGTTTGATCCAAAACAGAATTATTTTCATTTAGTTTTTGGGTGGTTTTTATCCCCCACCTTTATTTTTTTAAATAAATCTAGCTATGTTTTCTTTCAAGCATTTAAAACTGTTTTTAATTTAAAAAAAAATAAAATAAAATCCCAGGAAGCTTCCAAGTGAAAAATAGTTTTCAAGTCAAATGTTGAGATTTCTAAAGATTTTTTTAGGGTTCCCTCCCTTCCCCCGCTCACCAAAGCCTTCGGCAAAACCGACACGAATTCGCGAAACATTTCAATATTGTCAAATCTGCATTTCTTTGTTGAGCGCGGGTGGGCTGAAAACACGCTGCCCGGCGGTGGTACAGACTGTATTACCGCCTGCCCCGTTTTCAGCACCACGCTTTGCTTCCTGCAATGACCAGGCAAAGGATGCTGGGGGCTCCATGACCATCCACACCTTCGGGGCTTATTTCGGATTGATGGTTTCGCGAGTCCTGTATCGGCCCCAGCTGGACAAGAGCAGACAGAGGGAAGGCTCCGTGTACCATTCAGATCTCTTTGCTATGATCGGTAAGGACTCGGAACAACCACGGCTTCGCTCGAGCCCCGGATGGGGCCAATCAGAAAACTAAGTCTGTGGTATTTTAAGGGGGCTTTATCTTGCGATCCCCTAGCTCAGATGACCCCAAATTTGGACCCTTAACCCTGTCCCAGTGTGACATTACCCAGGGTACCATCTGGACAATGGAACAGCTGCTGGGACCACTCTCCCCTTAGTTCAGTTCTTTGAGAGTTGTTGATGTCATGAGCGGTGGAGGCCTCAGTCTCCCTCTTATACCAGCCTCCCCGCTCTGAGGATTACCCCCGACTAGGGTGCAGGCGACAAGTAGTCTCTTGCGGACATGAGGGTTGAACCATCTCTGTGATGAAATGTAGTTTTCTTGTTTACACCTTCATGTTGCTGAAGAATGGCTGCTTAAGCCAGTGATAGATAGCACTTTAACACCTGGCTGGGGGCGCTAATGGGTCTTTGAAGAACTGGTCTGGACCTGCCTTTTTAGCTCTGGAACATGTTACAGCAATGTTATGCAGTAGAAACATATAACTTTCCATACAATGTTGATTCACATATCTTACCAGGACAATAATGTTCAGCAGGATATGAGCTTTCAAAGGATCTCTCACAAGGTGATCAAAATGTACAAAATGTATCAGAGTCTTGTAAAAGTGGTGACCATAACAGTATAGACTGTCACTCCCAGACGAGGCACAGCAAGTTTCAAAACAATCCAAGCAAGCATGTGTATTTTAAGGCACTTAGAAAAGTCCTTTGTTAAACAGTAAACAACTCTCGCAGTAAACAGCTGGGTGAATAGCTGATTTGTCTGCTCAGCAGTGGTTTGGGGGAGGGGGGAGGGTTGCGTCAGACCAAACCTGACCATTCAATCAGAAAAGTCAAATTTTGAGTCTTTTCTAGAGTGAGAATTCAAACCCAACATTTTGCCATCTGAATTTTCCATTTTTTTTTTTGGCTTTTTGTTAAAAAATCAGAAACTGAAAATTTTTGGTAAAAGTGTTTTGGGTTTTGATTTAACTGAAATCCAACACTTAGTCTTGCATTTTCTGTTTTTTTTTTCAAATGGAAAACACAGGAATATTTCAACCCAGAAGAAAAATGTGTCTGACCATTTTCATTTTGGTCAAAGACCCGTTTTCCATCGAAAAAAGCTGCTTTGCCGACAAGCGGCTTTTGATCAGCGCGAAAACGGTTCACAGAACATTTTCCATCCGCTCTGTGGGAGATTCCGTACCTTCCAAATCTGCTTTCAACGCCTGATTCCTTCCTATGCAGGAACAATCTATCTATGGCTCTTCTGGCCGAGTTTCAACTCTGCCATTACGGCTCATGGCGACGACCAGCAGAGGACAGCCATGAACACCTACTTCTCCCTGGCCGCTAGTACACTGGCCACCTTCGCCACGTCAGCCCTCATCAATGGGGAAGGCAAACTGGACATGGTGAGTCAACTCAGCCGCAGCTCTGTCTTTTTGCTGATGACCCCCAAGCATGGGCGATGGGTGAACCCCCGCTTCGGGGAGGCTAACCCCCAGCCCCGCCCCTTCCTTCGAAGGCCATGCCTGAGCCCCAAATCCACCTTCCCCACAGCTGGCCCAATCCCTGGGCTACTGGCCCGAGCCACCCCTGGCCGTCGGCTGGAGCTGAGCCCCGGCTGGCTTCAGGGGAGAGGGGGAGGTGTCAGGGCGGAGTTTGGGTGGGGCCATGGTTTGGTTTGGGGAGGCTTAGCCTCCCTTGGCCTTCGATACCCGCCACCCATGCCCCCCAAGTCTCCTGCCAGCCACATTTCCCCCTTCCAACGAGAACCTGTCTTTTGGCCCTGTGGACTCCACTACGCATCCCCGAGGCTCTTCAGGAGAGGAGCCCTGAGCCTGGCGACCTGCAGAGATGCACAAGAGTGGGGCTCCCTTTGTGCAGACCTGCCTCGCCAGGATCATCCTTCCCGGACGGGTGAGCAGGTGGACAGCTCAGGACACCTGTATTTCTCCCGTCACGGTCCACCAAGCGCTCCCGGTCTAGGCTCCCGGCTCCCCAGCCCTCACATCGCTCGGGGAGAGACCCCCATCTCCCTCCCTCCTGACGGAGAGTCAGGCTGCACTGGGATATTCCCAGCAAGCCTGTCGGGCTACACAAGCAGCCTCTGGAGAGAAATCAATTAGCAGTATCATTGCTCATAGTTATGTTACCACCCAGCTCTTTCTAAGCAAGCGCATTTATTCTTAAGGGAGCAGCATTACCGGGAAAATGTATTTAAAACAATACAAGAACTTGCCCGCATGCTGAAAGGCTCACTCCAGCCTCGGGCTCTGGGCGGGGTCAGTCCTTCAAACCCCCAAGCGGGTTTTCCCCGTGGTTATAAGTTCCCACTTGTCTCAATTCACAACCACCATGAACAGCTCAGCCTCTGCTTTATACACCTCGGGCCTTTCACCTTGGCCTCATGCACCAGGCGATCAGCAGGCAGTGATGCGATCTTCAGGGCATAGCATCAAAAGCTGGGGTTTGGCGTAACCGGTGGTGGGGAATTTGCATTTGTCTCCCCCGAGCTATCCCCCAGGAAAGCCACTGAGCGCTTTCTGTTCTAAAAGTCCATTCTTGTCTGGCACATTGGTCATTATAGTCATTTCAGACCCCAGGTCCCACATCTCCCCCACCCTCTTGAGAGGTTACAAATAATATCAGCCCACAATAACACATAAGCCATTGATTTAATACAAGGGAGCCCAAAGAGACACAAACTCCCAAGTATATTGCTAGAGGCAGCAAGGTCCAGTGTTTAGGACATTTGCCCTAAGGCTTGGGAGACCTGGGTTCTATTCCCTCCTCTGCCACACACTCACTCTGCGACCTTTGGCAAGTCACTCAGTCTCCGTGCCTCGGTTTCCCTATCTGAACAATGGGGTAATAGCACTGCCCTACCTCACAGGGAAATTGTGAGGATAAATACACTAATGATTGAGAGGTGCTCTGGTACTGTAGTGATGGAGCCCACATAAATAGCATTGGTAGATAATATGGTGACAGTTCCTCACCCTCTGGGCTTTCTAAGATGTGTGAGAAGAGGCTTCTCCTTTCGAGGGGCTACCATTTTGAACCGTGCAATCCAGATACAACTTTGAAATTCTTCCCAGCTTGGCTTTCTCACCACCTCTCCTTCCAGCCTTCACTGCACCTGACCAGCGGCAGGAGTCGGCACTGAGCTCCTCCCCCCGTGCTCTCTCTCTCCCTCCAGGTCCATATTCAGAACGCAGCCTTAGCCGGGGGGGTCGTGGTCGGGACATCAGGCGAGATGATGCTGACTCCGTTCGGTGCCATGATCGCCGGGTTCCTCGCTGGGCTCGTGTCTACCCTGGGCTTCAAATTCCTCACGGTGAGTCCCGTCGGCGACGTCCACGCGGCACTCCCCTTGCGGCGGCGCGGAGGGCTCGTGGAGCTACACGCCGCAGTGAAAAGTGGGCTGTGTTCACACGGCGCTGTGTAGCTTCGCCTGGAGGTGAGAGGCTCTGGCGGGGGGAAGCGACGGGCTGTGTAGACAGGGAAGGCCCAGCTTGGGTGCGTAAAATGCTGTGTAGGGTCCATACCCACAGAGGCTGGGGGGGGGCGGGGGGGGCGCAAAACAATGTCTTCTGTGCAAATGGTTGTGCTTCTGTGCAAATGTTGGTGCGCACGGGGTTTTGCCATGCGCACGGGGTTTAGGATCTGTGTGAGCGCACACACGTGCACAGTTTAGAGGGCACAGTGGTACCTTTAATGTGGGGCCTGATTCTCATTGGCATTAAGGCCCCTTTTCTCCAGAGCGCCAGCCAGGGCCCTCAAAGGGGCTGGAGCAGCATAAAGAGGCCCTAAAACCCCAGCTGGGGGCCGGGTGGAGGTTTCCTCCAGTGCAGGGACTGTGGGAGACAGCCAAAGCGCAGGGGCGGGCCGTGAACGGCTCCGGCAGCGGGGATGCCACGCTGCACCTTGTGCGTGCAGAGAACCGGGTAGGGTTTGCACTGGGCACATACCCGCAGGGTTCAGGTGCCTTTCCTCTGCCTGCCTTGCCACCAGCCCGGCTCTTTGTACCCGTGCAAGCGGGAGGGAGGGAGCCATCTCTGTACTCGCCACGCAGCGGTAAGCAGCGTCCCGCGGAGACATGCCTTTGGACAGGCCCCCCCCCGGGGGTGTCTACGTTACCAGCCCCCCTCTTAGACACGCGCCTCTAGCCCTTCGTGTCCTCACAACCCTTCCCTGCTCTCCGCAGCCCATCCTGGACTCCAGACTGAAACTACAGGACACCTGCGGGGTCCACAACCTCCACGGGATGCCGGGCGTCCTGGGTGCGCTCCTGGGAGCTCTGGTGGCAGCGCTGGCAACGCAAGACATCTACGGGGACGGGTGAGCGCCGCTCGGCACGCCCGTCTCACTCACGTCGGGGGCGTGGGGGGGGAGGGGAAGACGGTCCTTCATTCCAACCCCTCCCACCCCAGTGGATTCCTTGATTTCGATCGTAAATTGCACCCCACCCAATGCCGGTGATGGAGCGGGCGGGAGGTGACATCTAGGCAGCTCCATGCAGGCCAGGACTTAAGAGCGCAAGATTCATGAACACACCACCCTCTCCTCTGCTCACTAACTCTGTTCTGCCCCAGAGAGGCCGAGAATCACTGCACGGCTTTTCCCGGGGAGATGGTATTTCTATAGCGGCCGTTCTCCATCTTTTCAGTACCAAGAACCCCTTCCTGGGTACCAGCACCAGAAGGTCAGCGTGCATTATGGAAAGGGCAGGGCAGTCGCTATCCCCTCTCACTCCGACACCTGTTCGCAACCCTGCTCAGGGCGGCGGGGGGGTGGGGTGGGGCGGGGAATAGCCCACATATCTAAGAGGCTTTACAAAGAGACTTAACAGCATGCGACTATTTTTGAATGTTGTCAATGGATAACAGAGGTTTATTGTAAAGCATTTTTTTTCAGGTATCTATTTAAATGTTCACAGTTGGGGGGAAAAGTTATGGGGGGTGGGCAGACAATAGAGGCCGTCAGGCAGTCATTAGTTAATGAGAGTAGACGCTGAGATGCATGAAGTCCAAGCTTTATAACTTGAAGGCGCAAAGAGTCCGCGTCGCAGGGCAAAATATACACGTCAATATCCTTAAACCACACGCTAGTAAGTTCTGAAGCAGCGTTTTTCTTCCTTTGACTCGCTGTAAATTTCAATCGTCATAGATGGAAATACACTTTTGGTCTGTGTGCGTACGGTGAAATTGACGTTCACCAACATTGACCGTTCAAAATCGAATCCTTTTCAAGCCTGTCTATAGCACCTTCCAACCCCCGGCGCTTTGCTAACACTGGCTATGCCTCGTGACGCAACCCCTGGGAGAAGGACATTATTATTGCATTCATAATGACGGGGAAACTGGAGCATGGAGAGGCAGTGGTTTCCCCAGGAAATGAAATTAGGGGGGGTATTCGAATTTACAGGGAGGGGGGGCACTAAATTGGCATGTAACTACTTCACAAAACTGGGCGAGTGTTGGGAAAATTCGGGGGGGGGGGTGTAGGGAAATCACTGTGGAAAGGTGAAGGGAATTGCTGCCCAGTGGCAGGACCAGGAGTAGAACCGATTCCGCAAGCTCCCTCGTCATGCACTCTCTAGGGAGGAGTGAACTGTTTCGGGCTCGAACCTCTGTGCTCCCACTGAGCGCCTAACCTGGCAACACAAATGTGTTGGGAGGTTAGTTTGAGAAAAGGGTCTGGTTCACATCCCCAGTATTTCCCATCTACCTGCTTCTCTGTCATCTACTGGGACTAACAAGTGCAAGATGACATGATGGGAGCCTCTGCACCTTTTGATCTGTGAATATTTAAAGGGTCTCGGGGGTTAACTCCTGTGATACCCAAATGCTTTCCCTGTGCTGGTCTGGAGCTGTGAAGTTGTTTCCGTAAGGCCTTGCTTCTTCTCTGGCACCATGGACAGTAAGCTCCCCCTCCAGCAATAGATGCGTCTGATCCACCCACAAAAAGCCTGAGTCCCAGCAGAGGTGAGCTGCAGAGGTTGAGGATGGTCCACGGCTCCCCAAATCCTCCTCGCCCCTAGCACTACACCCTTTCTGCTGCCTCTGAACCCTTCTGTATCTAGGCAACCCTCCATGGTTACATCTCTATGGCTTCATTAGTTCCACAGCAGCAAAACATCAGTCCTTGGAGCCTCACTGAGCCCCCTCAATTTGGCTTTGATGCTGGCCCATCAGCAGGGTTTGAACAGGTGACTTTCAGCACTAGGAGCAGATGGGCTACAGCTCAAGCTAATGGAGTAGCTCCATTGACTTCCAGCAGTAGTAGATTCTTACGCTCTTCAATGGATCAGGCGCGTGATGGGGACAAGGCCCTGCCTCGGTCAGCGCGAGTTACAGGAGCTCCCAACACATACCTGGCTCTTGCTGGTCTTGCAGGATGGCCGACGTGTTCCCTTTCATCGCCGACGGAAGCCGGACAGCAACGTACCAGGGAACCTGCCAGTTCTTCGCATTACTCATCACGCTGGGGGTCGCGGTTGTCGGAGGAAGCCTCGTGGGTGAGCTTTGTGTCTGTTGATGGGGCATGATGTCACCGTGGTCACAGTACCACCCCTACTCCGCTTGAGGCCCCGCCCCCACTCTGCCCCTCTCCTGAGGCTCCGCCTCTTCCCACCCCTGCTCTGCCCCCTCCCCGAGGCTCCCGCCCACTGCTCTCCGCCCTCCCCCAGCTACCTGTGACTGGTGGGTGCTGAGCACTCATTTTTTCCCCCATGGGTGCTCCAGCCCCAGAGCACCCACAGAGTCGGTGCCTAGGACTACAGAAACATCCTGTGGTAACGTTACTCCAGGGCTTTCGGACCACAAATGCACCATTTTTGGTTTGATTCAATAGCAATTATTGATGGTACAGTAGCACAGGTCTCAGCAGAGATCAGGGCCCTATTGGACTCGGCCCCACACACCGGTATAACAACCGACGGCCTTTGACCTGAAGACTTTACAGTCTAAATAGACAAGACAGAATCATTATCCCCATTTTGCAGATGAGAGAACCAAATGAGACCCAGATCCCCAAAGAGCTGTAGGTTCCTAAATCCCTTTCAGGAGTTGGGCCTAAAGTGACTTGACTGAGGTCACACATGGAGTCTGTGGCAGAGGCGAGAACTGAACCCAGGTCTCCTGAGTCTCAGTCCAGTACTTTACTATTATTAATTATTGGTGTTGTGGTCGTGTTTCGGAGTTCCGCTCACGGACAGGCCCCCGGGGCGCTAGGCACTGTACAGACAGAACATAAAGGAGTTTATAATCCTCTATTAAATACTATAACCACTAAGTGCCAAACCTCTGTCTGGCCACTAGAGGACAGCGTAAACCAAGGCATCAGCAAATCAGCATCCGTTCCCGTTCTTAAATTGGCCTGATTTTCAGAGGTGCTGGGCCCTGGCTGCTCCCACTGAATACAAGAGGAGCTGCAGGTGATCAGCACCTCTGAAAAGAGAATGCAGAATGGGACAAACTTTTCTGCTCACCCCTCCTTTTATGTTCCCAGGTGTTATCTTGAAAATTAGGACGTTGGGGTCCCCTCCAGACACACAGTGCTTCGAGGATCAGATCTACTGGGAGGTAAGCCCTTGATTTTGTTTTCTTTCGGTAAGGTGCCCCAAGCCGCAGATGCCGGTTCCCGAGGTTAGTCTGAGGCGCTGTAGCAGACTGGGCGCCACGTAGGATTTATTTCACTGTAGCACTTAGCGGCTACTACCAGGATTGGGGCCCCACGATCGTAGGTGCCGCATGTACACACAGTGAGACCCAGGCCCTGCCCGGATGAGCTTACCACCGAACGAGGCAAAAAATGATCCGCTCCATTTTACAGATGTGGACTGAGACGCCGAGGGTAAAAGGCTCGATTTTGCCAAAGCGCTCAGCCGCTGCCTTTGTTTTGTGAAGTCGTCAGTGGGAGCGCATGAAAATGTAGCCCTGGGTGATTTGCCCGGAGTCACGGGGGGGGAAATCTGGAGCAGAACTGGGAACTGAACCCTGGTCTTCTGAGTCCCAGGCCAGAGACTTAAACAAAAACATCAGCTGTGACAGAGATGGTGGCTGGGAGCCAGAAACCTTTAAGTGGGTCCCCTCCCGGGACCATATGGGGCTGGGGATAGGGGCATTTGCCCTGAAACTGTCACCGACATCCTAACACTCACCTCCTCCATAATAGGAAAAGAGTTTCCCAATCACTGTGTCTAATGCGAACACCTGCTCTCACCTGGAGACACCGGCTGTGTTATGGTCACCATCAATGGCTCACAGTCAGCGTCTCTTCCGCGCGAGGTTTCTGATCATCCCCAGTTGGTCTGAGCAGGGAAATACCCAGTGTCACCCTGTGTCTCCGGTTTCATCCAGGTCCCCGAGGATCATCCGGACGGGTACACGACGGCTGTGAACTCCGAGGACCCCGACAGGAGTGCAAGTTCAGTCTAATGGGATTTCCCTCTCTGGCTAGGCTCTGCGTCGGCACAGCCTGCTAGCCACCTGATTCGAGCCATCCAGTGTAGGGGGAGATTTCCCGAGCATCTGCCGACTGCAAGGGGTCTTGTGTGGACTAAGTCTGAGAGAGCCTCCTTGAGCCTGAGTTGTGGACAGAGGTGTAGCAGCTTGTGATGGGAGGAGGGAAGCCAGGCCACGGTCTCCACCCCATCCCACCTCCTCTTGCAAGGATCCATTTGGTGCGTTACAGCTACATTCCCATGCGTGTTCTCCCTGCGACAGGACTGCCCCTGCCCGTCTACCCCAGGCCTGGAATACAAAGCGAATGGAAGCCAGGATCAACGTTCCCATGGGGCTAATGCCCTCTTCACCCCCATTCAGTCTCACTCGCTGTCCAGGCTCCTTTCGAGAGAAGAGGGAGGTGTGTCAGTTTAGAGGCGAGACCGAGAGATCTGGGTTCAGTTCATAGCTCAGACAGACACCCGGTGTGAGATCAGGCCAGTCCTTTAGGCCTGGTGCACACCCCGGCTTCACTCAACGGATGCAAACGGGGCGGATTCTCTTATTTCAGTTTAACGGTGGCTGATCTTCACCCCGTTCCTCGTTGACTTCAGTTAAACCAAAATAAAGTGCTCCGACTGAAATGGCCACCTCCATCCAGCCTTGGGCACTGGTATAAGACACACCCCTTTGGCTTAACCAGCGCAGCTCCGCACGCAGGGAAGCCCGTAACCCCTCTGGGCCTCAGTTTCCCCTGTCTGTGTTAAAAACTAATCCTTCCTGAATCCTGAGCGGTTTAGATCTTCGGGCGGGGACTGTCTCTCACTGTGTGTCTGTGCAGTGCTCAGTCCAATGAGGCCCTGATCTCCGGTAGCCCCTAGTAACTAATCATTCAAGAAGTCTTGAAAGACAGGTCAAAAGCCTTCTCAGCTGGTCCATCAACCCAAGACAGAGGTGCCTAGATGGGTCCATTTGAAGTGCCACGGATGCAACAGGATTCTGTTTTAACCGCAGCCTTTTTACACACCGCTGTCCCGTTTTCTTACCTGGACGATGGGATATAGGCCGGCTCGACGGACAGATTTTGTACCAGCTCTGCAGAAACTGTTGGCGAGGGGTGGGGTTTGTTTTTAAACTGAGCTATCCCGGAGCCCAGGAGCAGCAGCACCTGCTGGCTTGAAGTAATAACAGCAACCGAATGCCCGGCTTCCATCATAGGCAGGGCTCACAGTTTGGTTCAGTGGCTCTCGGCGCCCCCACTCTACAAATTGTTCCAGTGCCCCCGCCTGTACAACCCCTACAATGGATACAGCTATGCCAGGAACAAGGTGCCTCCTACCAGGAGAGTTTATATTTCCATTCCCATACAGGAATAACTAGGCCAGTGGTTCTCAACCAAGAGTCCGGGGCCCCCTGGGGGGCCACGAGCAGGTTTCAGGGGGTCCGCCAACAAGGGTCAGGGTTAGATTTGCTGGGGTCCAGGGAAGAAAGCCAAAGTCCCAATCCCCACCCCCTGGGGGCCCCAGGCCATTGCCCGGCTTGCCACCCCCTAACGCCGGCCCCGGCTTTTATATGCAGAAAAACAGTTGTTGGGGCACACGTGGGCAGTGGAGTTCTTATCGCAGGTTGTGGGGGCCGCAGAAAGAAAAAAGGTGGAGAACCCCTGCCACATAGAGCCCCTTCGTACTGGTGTAACTGCGTCCACACTAGGGGGTGCTGGCATCACTAGACCAGTTTAGTCAGCGGTGTGTCCAGCAGGCCGCACACTTTTGAGCTCACGGAATGGATTGTCAAGCGCCACCTGTACCAAGGTTGTTAATAAATCATTTTCTTTTTAGAACAATGGAGGGGACTGAGATATACCAACCCACATGGAAATAAATTAGCCTTTTATTGAGAACGATCCTGTTCTTTGTTCAGGGGGAGACATGGCCCAATGGACAGGGGGACCTGGCTTCTATTCCTTGCTCTGCTACTGGGTGACCTTGGGCAAGTCACTGCCCTGTGCCTCAGTTCCCCATAGGTACCATGGGGATTATGATCCCATGCCACCCTTACAAAGTGCTTGGAGATCAATAGATGAAAAGAGCTAACTGTTATTATTCAGTGTACTGGGGCACTCGGCTTGATCACAGATGGTAAATATTATCTGCACAAAAGGTTTTGAACAAAAAAAATTATTTCCCCCCCACTTAGAATTTTTCAATGAAACAAATCCGAACCAAAACTCTCGTGCATTTTCTGACTTTCCCTCTCTTTCAGCCTTTTCCGGGGGTTGGGAGGGGGGCAGAGAAAATACACACACACACACACACAAAATGCAGCCACACCTCACACACAAGATTTCAATGAAATGAAACTACATTCCGTTTTCAACCTTGCCCCCTTTTGTCAAAGAATTAAGTTTAGAAGGGAAGGTTTCTTGGTGGGGTGGGGTGGGGGGGATTTTCCAATGGTTCTAGGACGCACCGTGAATGTATGTTTTATTTCTGAGCCACTGAGCACCGGAGGGCGCTGTAGCCTCGGACACATGGGGCACATCACATGGGGCAGTGTGAGGCCCAGAGGCCGGATCAACGTCCAGTTTGTGCTGTGGGGATCAAAATAGCAGTGTGTAGGTATTGCCACTCCGGCTTCTAACCTGGGGTTACAAGTGCTGGACTCCCATGGGAGTTGGGCCCCTAGATATCTTTGAGGGTCCAGGCCACAGTGGCACATGCTAGAGGTGGAACTGGGGAAGGGTGGGTGTCACAAAGCAGCATGTGAACCTAGAGAGGAGTCCCGGGGCAGCCAGTGGCACAGATTTTTCTTCCACAGTGTCATGAGTACGTGAGAGTAAGAGATTTCCACCGATCACCAGGAATTGTAACAGAAGTCTCATGGAAAAGGGACCTGGAACAACTCCGCCCGGGGCCTAGCGGCGAATGAGAGCCCTGTGAGATGTAGCAATTTTAGGGGCAACACAAAGGATGAAACCCTATCCTGGGTGGGTCAAGGGTGTCCCTATTGTAACCGGGAACTGGTCACGTTTCCGCTTCCCTTTGACCTTCCCAGCAGCTGAAAATTGAAGTTTTTCATTGAAAAACTAAACACTCAAAACCCGGAACATTTTTGGCCCCAAACTAAATTTTTTCCCCAGGCTTTCAATTTTCCAACCCACCTGCCGCCACGTTCCCACAGAAAGCCGTCGTGTTCCAGGACATTTTTCATTTTGCCCCAAACCCAATTTCTCATAAAAAACCAATTGGATGGAGATTTTTTTCACCCAGCCCCCTTGGGGGCAGGTCTGGCTTCTTACACCGTGGGTACGTCTACACTGCGAAGGAAAACCCGTGGTAACGAGCCTGGGAGCCCCGCCCACTTGGCTTGAGCTCGAAGGGCTAAAAACAGCGGTGCAGACATACCCACCGGGGCTGGACCCCGGGCCCTGAAACTCGGCCCTACACCTTTTTCTGTACAGTGTAGACGTGCCCTTTGGCACCACTTTGTCTGGCTCCTCCTGCGTCTCACTCAACTGGAATCAGAATCTCAGGTTGGAAGGGACCTCAGGAGCTCATCTAGTCCCACCCCCTGCTCAAAGCAGGACCAACCCCAACTAAATCATCCCAGCCAGGGCTTTGTCAAGCCAGGCCTTAAAAACCTCTAGGGATGGAGATTCCACCACCTCCCTAGGTAACCCATCCAGTGCTTCACCACCCTCCTAGTGAAATAGTGTTTCCTAATATCCAACCTAGACCTCCTGCACTGCAACTTGAGACCATTGGTCCTTGTTCTGTCATCTGCCACCACTGAGAACAGCCGAGCTCCATCCTCTTCAGTACCCCGCTTCAGGTAGTTGAAGGCTGCTATCAAATCCACCCTCACTCTCTCTTCTGCAGACTAGATAACCCCAGTTCCCTCAGCCTCTCCTCGTAAATCATGTGCCCCAGCCCCCTAATCATTTTCATTGCCCTCTGCTGGACTCTCTCCAATTTCTCCACATCCTTTCTGTAGTGGGGGGACCAAAACTGGACGCAATACTCCAGGTGTGGCCTCACCAGTGCCAAATAGAGGGGAATAATCACTTCCCTCGATCTGCTGGCAATGCTCCTACTAACACAGCCCTATATGCCGTTGACCTTCTTGGCAACGAGGGCACACTGCTGACTCATATCCAGCTTCTCCTCCACTGTAATCCCTAGGTCCTTTTCTGCAGAATCCAGAGTCTTCTTCCAGCAGAGGGTGCTCCTTGCCCATCAAAGCTGCAGGGAATGGGTGCTGTGGATGGAGCAGGGCTGTACTGCATTCCCCTCTCTCATCAATGGGGACTTTGTTTCTCAGCAGCCTCATCTCCTTCCTCCAGTATGCAGAACGGATGTCTGGCTTGGGACATCCCTGCAGCTAATCGCTGGCTGGTCACCCAGCCGGAGGAAGTGGTTATCTCCAGCTAGAGGGGAGTCAAGCTCCCATCTAGGTTCTTCCACCGCCTCCACCCCGACCCTTGTCCCTCTCCCGGCCACATCCCTTCAGGAGCCCTTCTCTGGTTCTGCATCACTGTCGAACCGGCCACCCTGGTGGCCACGGCCCGTGTCTGAGTCTCGTCTCTGACGCCCAGTCAGGTCTGCCTCCCATGGCCACCAGCTGCTCTCCTTCTCTTGTTAAGTGTCTCCGTTCCTTGTCCCTGCTGGCCACCATGCCAGAGTTCCTCTGATCCTGCTGACCATGCATCCTCCGGCTTGACCTCGCCCCTCTCTGCACATCTCTCATCCTCAAAATGTGCATCAAATCCAAACTCCGGCTCCAGCGATGCCGCCGGGCAAGAACCCAGCAGACCAGGAATACAAACACCACAGGAAACTGGAGCAGATTAGCCCAGGAACCCGTCTCCAACACTGGCCAGCCCCAGCTGCTTCAGAGGAAGGTGCAAGATCCCCTGCAGTGATGGCATAACCTGCCTCAAGGAATGTTTCCTCCTGACCTCCATCCGTTAGAGCTTGATTCAGATCCTGAAACATGAGGTTTTGAGCCCGTCCTCCAGTTACTTGTATTTGATTATGTGTTCTTGGCTAAGATAAGTCCGGATGGTCTCACGAGCTGTATACATGAGGCCAGTCCATTTTGCGAATCCCACTAAGCTTAATGCTTTCTTGTGGCAATGAGTCCCACAGGCGAATGTGTGTGTCAAATGAAAAAGTAGCTAGAAAATAATAGCCAGCGCAGCTTTGCCTTGCATTTCAAGGGTATCTCCACTTTAGAACCAGAATATCTTTCCTTTTCTTGGGGATTGGTCCTGCTTTGAGCAGGGGGTTGGACTACATGACCTCCTAAGGTCCCTTCCAACCCTGAAATTCTATGATTCTATGATTCCTCTCTTTAAAGCCCCAAATCCTGTCAACTGATCTGTATGCACCCTACTGGAGAGGCAGCCAGGCTGGGGTTGTGGAGGCAGAGATCAGAAGAGCTCAGCCTGCCTGGAAGGAGGGAAAAAATGGAAGATTTTTTTTTTTTTTTTTGCAAAAATGGAAATTTTATTCTGATTTTGCAAAGACAGGATCTTTTCAGTCTCAATCATTCCACCAGAAGATTCCCGACCGGCTGTAATACGCTGTAAAAAGGCAGAGAGAGAGAGCGAGCGGATATCCCGGCCATGACAGAGTTGTGGGCAGGCATTAATTAACAACACCTCCAACTGGTCTCATTTACTGCCAATTAAACACCAAGAGGTAGAGAGGGCAGAAAGGGGAAAGAGCAATGTATGGATGACAGCCGGGGCAGGCCTTTTTTCACTCCCCTTCCTGCTCCGGAAGGCCAGCTCTGCTTCTCTCTCACAGGCGAGTGGTAATTAAGGCCTGTGGGTTAAAGAGGATGGGCTAGAGATGGAGCCCGGAGAGCTGGCTGGGATGGGAAAGCCAGCGGAGAGGGTTTGGGGGGGATGCTTGGCACTGACACCTAGCAGAGCAGGGAAGGTTGAGGGGCGGGGAGGGGGGGTAGTTCCCTGCTGTTGTCACACTGCATATCTGAGGCCTTCTCCGGACAGATTTAAGTCTTTGCTCTAGGGCTGGAGGCTGGTGGAAAGGAAGTGGAAACGGCAGAAGAGGGCCAGGCTCCAGGAGGGCCCTAACTGGGCGCAACAGGCCTCTCAGCATGTACCACTATGTACGCAGGCTGCCAATGAAGCTGTCAGGGCCTCGTTGTGCTTGGAGCTGTACATACACCTAGTAGGAGATAGCCCCTGTCCTGCACAGCTGATGACCGAAATAGACAAGACAGGCAAAGAAAACATCATGATCCCCATATTACAGATGGGGAACTGAGGCCAGAAAGACTCGGACCTAGATCCTCAAAGGTATTTAGGCACCTAACTCTCATGGGTTTCAATGTGAGTTGGGCACCTAAAGCACCCCAAAGGCCTCTCCTGTAATCTGGACCGACGTGACTCACCCCATTTTCAAAAGGAATATTCCCGCAGGTCAGATTGGCAGCGACCGTGGGGTGTTTTTTTGCTTTCCTCCACAGCGTGGGGGCACGGGTCACTTGCAGGTTTAACTCAATGGTAGATTCTCCGTCACTTGAAGTCTTTAAATCAAGATCTGAGGACATCAGTAACTCAGCAAGAGGTTCCGGGCCTGGGATGGGAGCGGGCGGGTGGGGTTCTGTGGCCTGCCACATGCAGGGGTTCAGACTGGATGAACACCATGGTCCCTGCTTGGCCTGAAAGTCTAGGAGTCTGAGAGATCGTCAGTTCCGTACAGCACCCAGTCCTGGGGGGCCCTACTCTCCGTGGAGGGCTCTAGGACCGGAATGATTTTGTCCTTTCTCCCATGCTGCCTCGGATGGGAGGAGCGCCCCATCACCATCCACAAAGCCATTTCCTTCACACCACTGCTTAAAACTCGCCTCGGCTGGGACACCTTCAAAAACCACAACACCTGCCAGGCGGCTGAGACCTGTACTCCCCCGCCTGTCTGCCTGGATCCATGGTTGCGTCTTCGCTTGTGCCTAGCGTGTAAACTCCTCAGGACGGGGACTCTTTTTGTTCAGTCTGTGCCGTGCTTAGCACCATGGGGTCAGGCCCTGCAGTTGGGTCCTTGCGGGCTATGGTGACAGACATAATTAATGGCAATGGGTGCAAATGATAGAGGTGCCAGTCATGGCCCCAGAGTTAAGGCGGAGTTGAATGTTGCAGCTTAATAACCACGGTTTAGGAAGTGAGAGGAATAAGGAATTGGGTGGAGGAGAAAAGAAATCACAGGAGTTTCGAGAGAGGCTCAAATCCCCCCCACCCGAATATTCCCCCAGTGCTAGACACGTCTGTCTTTGGAGCCGCTCTCCCGTGGGCCTGGTTCTCCCCTGGCTCACGAACCGGGCCCAACTCTCCGTTCCCTTAGGCTGGTCTCCACTCAGCGCGTAAACCGTCCGCTCCCTTGGCTTGCGCAGCCTGGCTCCCAACGCACCGAAGCACGAGGGAGAAAAGAGTCGGGCCCGCCGACTTTACAGGGATGTAGCTCCTTGGAAGGGAGTCCTGATTTGCAAGGCTGCTGCTAGGAACAGGCCTGGGAGGGAGCAAAGCACCTGCCTCTCCCGTTAGTCTCTTGCTTCCATGAGCTTTACATTCACTTGTACACGAAGGCAGGAGCCCTTGGCTATAACCGAGGACTAATTGCTAATTAGCGCGGGATTGGCTCCCCCAGCTAAGGGGCCAGGGCTGCAAATTCCTCAGCTGCTGCTTGTAAATGACAGGAGGGTCTCGCTAACCAGCCCTGGCTAACACCTGCAGCTGGAGGCGCATCAGCAACAGCTTGATTAAATGGGGCCTCACAGCACAGGCTCTTCCACACGGCTTGGCCTGTTACACCTAACGCAGGGGGAAGGCAGGCCAGCTGGGCTCCCCGCCCACCCCGCGCTCCTGCCCCAAGGGATTAGCCGGGATACCTTAGCTCAGTACAAATATATTGCCCCGGCCCCCAATAGATGGAACACTCTGGCCCAATGGCTTTGGGGCATGCCAAGTACAGGTATAAAGCAAGCAGGTGGGCTCCCATCTTCAGGGCTGATCTCCAGATTTCAGAGAAGACAAGGACACAGCCTCTCCCAGGCCCAGTGTCTGAACATGTGCGTTCCTAGAGTTTAAAGCCGGAAGGGATCACGAGATCGGACCTCAGGCCACAGAACTGTATCCAGTTGCTCCTGGAGAGGGCATGCGGATATAAAAAAAAAATCTTCTCTCGGGCCAAAAGAGGTGTCCAGTGCGCACCTGCAAACCCCCGTTGCAACCAAAACGGAGGGTGCTCAGTGCTGCTCACGATCAGGCCAATGATTCTGTCAAGGGTTGAGGGGAGTGGGGGGAAATACAGCTTTAAATGGATAATTGTGACTAGTCAAAGCTGGGCCACAGCAGCTGAGATCTGGTTTGGTCAGAGTCCAGCATAGGGAAAATGGCTGCCTGCGGCGACAGGCAGGTCTGGGTCCGAGTTAGCCACAAGGCCTGAACTCCCATTGATTTCGGCACCTAAACACCTTTGAGGATCCGGCCCCAAGTTACTAGGACAGTAAGCTCGGGGCTCCATTGCGCTAGGTGCTGCACATGCAAGAGTCAATCTCTGCCTCCAATGTAAAGGCAAAGGAAGGAAGGTCACCATTTGACAGATGGGGAAACTGAGGCACAGAGAGGGGAAACAATTTACTTAAGATTATCCAACCTAGGAGTCAGTGTACCAGAGCCATGAATTGAGGCTCTGAAGATCAGGCATAGGTGGATTTCATTCTAGGCTCCTCCCTCATGCTCTGCCTCGGAAGGTGAACAGGGAAGGCTCAGGGTCACTGGCTCCAGTGGCCTCCCAGAGTTCAATCTGGCGCATGCAAGACAAGGGCAAGACGCTAAACAGAGACGCCCAGGCCTGGAGCACGCTGGGCCCCTGGCAGAAGGAGCGGTGCGAACCCAGGGAGACGGGCCCCAGCTGTTTCACGCCTCTAGTGCCAGACTCTCGCACGGGGTGTGCGCGTCTCCCGCGGGCACAGGTGCAGCCCGGCTGATTGGCTAAGTCCCGCCGGAGCTGGAGGTGTGTGAGAGTCTGCATGCACGAGGCTTTTCAAATTGGCCGTTAAGGAACGGCTAGGAGAAAGGATGCTAGCGATGGGTCGAGTCAGTTTGGATGAAAACAGAGAGGAGTAAAGCAGCAATGCGATCTGGTGCCTAGGGTGTTGGGAATCTTTAGTTCTAGCCCTGTCCCTGGCCTGTTGTTTGCCCTTAGCCCTCATTTCCCCTTCTGCTGCTGGTCTCTTTAGGTGGTTTACACACACACAGCAGCCGCACTGAAGGCAATGAATCTTGGTTTTAGTCTCCTAAATAAGCGGCTTGTTTGCCAGAGGAGCCGGGTGTTTCTAACGGGCTTTCCAGACACAACGTTGGGGATCTAATTTTGCCCAAAGGCAGCGGCCGCGTTTTGCCAACACTCACAATTTTCTCGAGCATTGGCTGTTTTACTTAAAGCGCCAGCTTCTGGAGTCATGTGATGGCATGAGACTTTCAGCTTGCGTTAAAAAAAAAGAAGTTTGTAGATCTCGGGGTCATGAAGAAAAACTTGGCAAGCCCGAAGGCTTAAAAGCCAGAAGGCAAATAAAGAGAACCCGAGTGGAATTATCGAAGAAAATGTCATGATTTTTAAGTCAATCTCGCGATTTTTTTTGAAGCCCGACTCGTGATGTTGGACGGTTCGGGGTTGACAGTGTTGCAATGGATCTGAGTGACCCCCAGAGGAGATGGAACAAAGCACTGAGGGTAAAGAACGGAGCGGCCATCACCCTTTCCAGAAAGGCATAAGGAAACTTCGGATCCAGATGCTTTGCTCTAAGGATCTAAGGGAGTTAGGTGCAGTGCTCAAATCCCATGGCATTTCATGGATTTAGTGCTAGTGAAAGCTTCCAGAATGAGTGGCCCTCGATTTCCCCACTCCACGGAGCAGATTTCCCTTAGCCAGCACCCTGCCAAAGTGCCTCACACCCTAAGCTGTGAGAACAACGTTACCGAGCTCTTACCCAGTGCTTTTCATCCATACAGCGCTGAGCGCTTTGCCAAAGAGGGCAGGATCATTATCCTTATTTTACAGATGGGGAAACTGAGGCACAGCGGTAACGTGACTTGCCCAGGGTCGCTCAGCAGGCCCGTAGCAGAGCCGCAAACAGAACCCGGGTCTCCCACGTCCCAGAATCAGCCTTATGGAGCTCCAATACCATCACCCTTTCCACCCCCTTTGCTTTCCCATGCAATTCATCCCCCCCTTTTCCCTTTTTGATCTCCACTCGGCAGGTTTCAAAAGCAACCTACTGGGACTGAAAGAAAGGCTCTTCTAGCGGGATCATTACTAAGCCCCAGACGTCCAGGGCCGGTGTGAAACTGACCTCCCTTCCCCCATCTCCATAGAAGCTGTTATGTTTTGTAATCGGATTAAGAGAACTCTCCCCGCCTGCTTCCCCCCCCCCGGCCCTGGCCCTTTTTCTAACCCTACCAGTTTGAGCCCGGCTACTCTGTAGATAGATTGTTTAAGTGAGTCAGTAGCTAGGCGAGTCCTAGCCTTTCCCCCAGTGGCGGTGGTGGATTTGGACAGCCAGAGCCTGAAAGGTTTAGTCAGCGAACAAATTGCTTCTCTGTAGGGGCCGTTTTTCTTCCCAGGTTGAACATAATGATGGCAGTTTGGTGAACAGATGGTGCAGCTAAGCAGTTAATCCAGGCAGCCCACTTTCGTTGCTACCCACGGGCCTGTCCTGGGGCGGAGGGGTCATCCACACATGATGGGCATCAGGATTATGATGATTAGAGACAGGCCCGAGCTGAAGAATTCACATCAGATCTCAAACAGCCCCATCTTCAGGAGGTTCTCCTTCAGCCAAGTATGGACGCAAAGTTCGCCTCTGGATCTGGGTCAGGTCTGTGTTTGTGGCATGTCAGGAGCCGGGGTTTTGAGTCAGCCCTATCCTGTTGGGGAGGGAGGGGAGAGTGGCAGGTTGTGTTGCCGTGCCATGCCTCAGTTTCCCCACATGGAGGGAATGTCACTGGACCCACCTCACAGGCTTCATTAATTTCCGTGCAGTCCTTTGCAGGCCTCAGTTCACAGGTAAAGCATAACCTCAGCTAACTCAAACGGTTAGGCGGTTTAGGGCGAGAGTTCTCAGAAGGCTAGGAAGATCAGTCTGGTGAAGGCACTGAGCCAAGACTCAGAAGAGCCTGGTTCATTTCGTCTTTCCGCCACAGTCTTCCTGTCCAATTCCAAGCAAATCACCTACAGTTTCACTGTGCTTTGGTTCCAGCCGAATACAAAAAGAACGGGGCTCGTCATTCCATTTAGACCGTTAATTCTTCCAGGCAGGAATTGTCTGTACCAGAGCTGGCTGGAAAAGATGACTCCCGTTTCATGAAAAGTTTTGAGTTTTCAGACTTTGTTTTTCTTTCCACATCAGGATGAAACCGAAACATGGAGATTTTTTTCTGGGGAGGGGGAAGCAAGAGAGAGATCCATCCCAGACCCTAGCCACTACAGTGGGGACAGGAAGGGGAGCGCTGCCTCTCCCATTCTGAGCAGAAATTCCGTCCCATTCTGAGCACCCAGCCTGACACATTTTTTGTTGAAACCAATCTGTGGCCGAGGAAAGTTTTGGTTCCAACAAATTTGCATTTTCCAACAGAAACTACTGCCATGCAAATGAAGAATATGCAGCGATTGGGAGCTCTGTCTAAAATAAAAAACCAGCCCCTCCTTAAAACTTCACTCCATTTTCATGTGGACGAAAAAGGAGGAGTTTAGGAAAGATTAGAAAGTCTAAAAGCATTCACCAATCAACTCTTCACTTCCTGAATGTACCTGCGGTATGGAAAGGGAGACACAAAGTGCTACACACTTAGATGCAGGTCAGAACTTCCCTAAATTTCAGGAGACATGTTAGGATTTGGATTTTGGTTCAGGCCTGTCTCAAGATTTTGGGGGTTTCAATATTGTCAAAGCTAAGTGTTCAAACAACCGAAGTGTCATGGTTGGCTTAAAACTCATGAGATTTAAATGTATAATCAATACCTTCAGAGTTCTTTTTATTTGCCTTCTAGTTTCTAAGCTTTTGGAGGTCATGTTTTCAAGCTTCTCTCTGCAACCGAGAGAGCTAAACGTCTCTTTTTTTTTAAATGACAGCTGAGATTCTCGTGTTATCACCTGACTCCAGGAGCTGGGGCTTTAAGGAAAAACCTCAAATATTGCACCCAAAAAATCCCCACCGTAATGAGATTTGGAAACACCGGGTTTTCGTGACACCCAAACAAACGCAAGCTGATTTCACGTTCGGCCTTGCGTTGCGGGTGGGCAGCTCTCGTGTCATGCTTTTGAGTTTCGATCAGCATCTCTCCGGTGGGCAGCTGCACAGCAGCCCTGAAATTGGCCTGAGTGATGGTCCTTTGGAGGCTTCCGCAGCCTAGAGACTCTCTAGTAGAGAGCACGGTGGCTGGGACACATTCTCCTTTAGGAACGAGACAAGGGTGCCCCTTTTTCTGTAGTTTTATCTCAAAAATTATAACATCAAAGGATCCCCCCACCCCCTCCATGAAATGACAAGCTGGTGATGCCCCGAGGACATGCTTTATACTCTCAAATTCAATTTCAGTTCAGCTTTATAGGGGTTTTATTTAATTCATTTGTTTGCTTTTCTTCGTCTTTACTTCCCCCCCCCTTTGCTCCTCTGTATCCTCCCCTTCTTCGCTCCAGCAACAGCTCCCCTGCAGCTTTCACCGTTCCCAAGGCCGCGACCTGTTGATTTAACCCAGTGCCACAGCATTAAGGATGGAGAAGGATTATAAAGTGCAGCTTCTCCTCTAGTTCTGCAGAAAAGGCTCCATCATAGTGAATGAAAATAATCCTTCACTCTTACATGGCATTTTTCAGTCTCAAAGTGCTTTGCAAAAGACCTCAGTATCATTAACCCCATTGCACAGATGGGGAAATTGAGGCACAGATCCTCGCCCAAGGTCACCCAGCAAAGCAGTGGTGCAGAGAGGAATTTGCCTGGGTCCTAGTTACTAACCAAACTGCCACTTAACAGGCTGCCTGTTTGTATCAGTCAGACCTGCTGACTTTTAATTCTTGTTAGCCCAGCAAAGCCAGCCCAGCTCTGGGAGCTGGAGGTAGACTCTATTCCATCTTGTGCATTATGAGCAGAACTGTTTGCTCAATCCCAATCATCTGCACCTTTGCAAACCTCTGGAAGGAAACAGGGCTGCAAAAGCGTCTCCAAGGTGCTAAAACGACTTGTAGCAAGCTCCCTGGAAAACCTGCATTAGAACATCCATGGAAATGGGCACAGACACTTTCACAGCCAATCAGTTTATAAATTCCTCCATGCAGATGGATTTTTTTTAAATCCACCTTCAGTTATGACTATAGCATGAGCTAGGACTGGAGATCATATGGCCCACAGCGGGACTCAAACCAGTTTTCCCATTCCAGGACAATTTGAGCTATGGAAAGATTTCTGCATCCCGAACTGAAACAAAAAGTTGAAGCCTGAACATTTTCACAAACCAGAAAAAAAAAAAAATTCTGTTCAGGTCAAACAAAGTGTTTCATTTTGATAATTTTAGAATGTGTTTATATTTTCACCCTGCCAACTCCCCCTCCCCTTACTTTAAATTTACTCAAATTTCAAAACCATAAAGTTTTGCCTTAACCCCACCCCTCACCCCTCCAAATTTTCTGGTTTAAAAAAAAAAAAGTGTCAAAATGTGGTGTTTTGATGATTTGGAAACTTTTCCCCAAAAATTGGAGTTGGGAGATTCGAGTTGGGGAGGTTTGGGAACTGTTCCCTTTTCAGCAAATTGGCATTTTGGGGCAAAAAATGGTTTAACTGAAAAATTCCCAAACAGATCTGATGGCCTGTATTTTAAAGAAGCCTTATTGAGGGCGCAGGAACAAACCATCCCGATGTGCAGAAAGAATAGCAAATATGGCAGGCGTCCGACTTGGCTTAACAGTGAAATCTTCGGGGAGCTTAAACACAAAAAGGAAGCTTACAAGAAGTGGAAACTTGGACAGATGACTAGGGAGGAGTATAAAAATATTGCTCGAGACTGCAGGGGTGTAATCAGGAAGGCCAAGGCACAACTGGAATTGCAGATAGCAAGGGATGGGAAGGGTAACAAGAAGGGTTTCTACAGGTATGTTAGCAACAAGTGGGGGGGGGGCAGGAAGGGATAGCTATGGGGGGAAGGGATAGCTCAGTGGTTTGAGCATTGGCTTGCTAAACTCAGGGTTGTGAGTTCAATCCTTGAGGGGGCCATTTAGGGATCTGGGGCAAAAATTGGGAATTGGTCCCCCTTCGAGCAGGGGGTTGGACTAGATGACCTCCTAAGGTCCCTTCCAACCCTGAGATTCTATGAAGAAGGTGGTCATGGAAAGTGTGGGACCCTTAACGAATGGAGGAGGCAACCTAGTGACAGATGATGTGGAAAAAGCTGACGTGCTCAATGCTTTTTTTGTCCCAGTCTTCGCAGACAAGGTCAGCTCCCAGACTGCTGCACTGGGCAGCACAGTATGGGGAGGAGGTGAGCAGCCCTCAGTGGTGAAAGAACAGGTTAAGGACTATTTAGAAAAGCTGGACATGCACAAGTCCATGGGTCCAGATCTAATGCATCCAAGGGTGCTGAGGGAGTTGGCTGATGTGATTGCAGAGCCATTGGCCAGGGCCGGCTCCAGGCACCAGCAAAACAAGCTGGTGCTTGGGGCGGCACATTTCTAGGGGCGGCATTCTGGCACTGGCCATGCCGCCCCTAGAAATGTGCCCCGCCGCCCCAGCTCACCTCCGCTCTGCGCCGCTGGCTTTCGCACGCCGCCGCTGGCTCAGCTTCTCCCCGAGCGGCGGCGCGCGAAACAGCTGTTTTGCGCCCTGCTTCTCCCTCTCCCTCCCAGGCTTAAGAGCCTGGGAGGGAGGGGGAGAAGAGAACCCTAGCGGCCGCGACACGCGTCTCCCCCTCCCTCCCAGGCATGCCCCGCTCGCCCCAGCGCTCCGGCCTGGGGAGAGCAGGGCAGCCTCGCTCCCCGCTGGCTGGGGAGAGTGGGGCCGCCGGCATGCCCCGCTCAATCCCTGCCGGCCAGGGAGAGCGGGGCCGTGGGCATGCCGCCCTCCTTGCCGGCGCTCTGGCCTGGGGAGAGTGGCGCAGCCTCGCTCCCCGCTGGCCGGGGAGAGCGGGGCTGCGGGCATGCCCCGCTCGCTTCCCGCCGGTGCTCCGGCTGGGGAGAGAGTGGTGCCGTGGGCATGCCCGCTCACTCCACGTCGGCGCTCTGGCCGGGGAGAGCGGGGCATCCGGCATGCCGCGCTCACTCCCCGCCGGCCGGGGAGAGCGGGGCCATGGGCAGAGAGGCACGGAGGAGGGTTGTTTCAGCGGGCGTTGGGGGGGGGGGGGGAGTTGTTTCGGGGGCGGCGTTTGGGGTGTTGTTGTTTTTTTGCTTGGGGCGGCAAAAATATTACAGCCGCCCCTGCCATTGGCCATCATCTTTGAAAACTCGTGGCAATTGGGGGAGGTCCCGGACGATTGGAAAAAGGCAAATATAGTGCCCATCTTTAAAAAAGGGGAGGAGGAGAATCTGGGGAACTACAGACCAGTCAGCCTCACCTCAGTTCCTGGAAAAATCATGGAGCAGGTCCTTAAGGAATCCGTTTTGAAACACTTGGAGGAGAGGAAGGTGATCAGGAACAGTCAACATGGATTCACCATGGGCAAGTCATGCCTGACCAACCTGATTGCCTGCGATGATGAGAGAACTGGCTCTGTGGATATGGAGAAAATGGTGGATGTGATATTCCTTGACTTTAGCAAAGCTTTTGATACGGTCTCCCACAGTATTCTTGCCAGCAAGTTAAAAAAGTATGAATTGGATGAATGGATTATAAGGTGGATAGAAAGCTGACTAGATCGTCGGGCTCAACAGGTAATGATCAACGGCTCGATGTCTAGTTGGACAGGTAATGATCAACGGCTTGATGTCTAGTTGGAAGCCGGTATCAAGCGAAGTGCCCCAGGAGTCGGTCCTGGGGCCAGTTTTGTTCAACATCTTCATTAATGATCTGGAGGATGGTGTGGACTGCACCCTCAGCAAGTTCGCAGATGACACTAAGCTGGGAGGAGTGGTAGATACGCTAGAGGGTAGGGATAGGGTCCAGCGCAACCTAGACAAATTGGAGGATTGGGCCAAAAGAAATCTGATGAGGTTCAACATGGACAAGTGCAGAGTCCTGCATGTAGGACAGAAGAATCCCATGCACCGATATAGGCTGGGGACCAACTGGCTAAGCAGCAGTTCTGCAGAAAAGGACCTGGGGATTACAGTGGACGAGAAGCTGGATATGAGTCAGCAGTGTGCCCTTGTTGCCAAGAAGGCTAACGGCATTTTGGGCTGTATTAGTAGGGGCATTGCCAGCAGATTGAGGGAGGTGATTATTCCTCTCTATTCGGCATTGATGAGGCCACATCTGGAGTATTGCATCCACTTTGGGCCCCCCTCTACAGAAAGGATGTGGACAAATTGGCGAGAGTCCAGCGGAGGGCAACGAAAATGATTAGGGGGTTGGGGCACATGATTTATGAGGAGAGGCTGGGGGAACTGGGCTTATTTAGTCTGCAGAAGAGAAGAGTGAGGGGGGATTTGATAGCAGCCTTCAACTACCTGAAGGGGGGTCCCAAAGAGGATGGATCTAGACTGTTCTCAGTGGTAGAAGATGACAGAACAAGGAGTAATGGTCTCAAGTTGCAGAGGGGGAGATTTAGGTTGGATATTAGGAAAAAAAATTTCACTAGTAGGGTGGTGAAGAACTGGAATGGGTTACCTAGGGAGGTGGTGGAATCTGCTTCCTTAGAGGTTTTTAAGGTCAGGCTTGACAAAGCCCTGGCTGGGATGATTTAGTTGGGGTTGGTCCTGCTTTGAGCAGGGGGTTGGACTAGATGACCTCCTGAGGTCTCTTCCAACCATAATCTTCTATGATTCTTTGAGCTTTTAGGGGCATAAAAGAGTTGTGCTGATGATCCAGCCTGTCCTTGTTCTCATGATGTCCAGCCTGTTCTTAAAGTGCATTTATATTTTAAAAGGTGACTCACTGTGACTGACGGCCTCATGCCCAAGCAAACTGGGTCAGAAGATGAGACCCTGGAAGCTTCAGCCTTAGGGGATTTGAATATGGGAGGAGATTTGCTCTTGGATAGCTGAACAGTTATTCCATCATGCTGGCCTTTGTAGGCTACAGAACAGAAGCTACACACCCCCTCCCTTCAGTAACACAGCCGATGTCACGGGCTTCCTTTGATGGAAATCCAGCTAATCTTCTTTCCCACCTTCATTAGAGTGTGACTCGTTATTCTAATGACACCTGTAATGCTTCTCGTTAGCTGAGGTTTGTGCGATATTATAATAATGGGAACCATATGGGAAAGCAGAGACAGATAGTCAACAACCGGGAGCAGAGAAAGTCCCCCCCCCCGCTCCCCGGTTTGAACAAAGGGGAGTATGGCTAATCGTTTTCCAGCAATAAAAATTTGTCATGAGCTAACAAAGTCCCTTACAACTCAATTCAGGGACTGTGGCCCTTTTAAATACCAATGCCACTGCACCATACAAGATCAATACAGCTGGAAGGGAGGGTATACTGCATATTGCATTAAATATTTGGATCCTGATTCTCATTTACACTAAGGCCTGCTTGATGCACAGATTTCGCATACATCTGCCTTAGATTTGATACAGCTATGCTGGTTAGGCTACAGTGGCTCTCAACCTTTCTAGACGACTGTACCCCTTTCAGGAGTCTGATTTGTCCTGCGTACCCCCAAGTTCCACCTCACTTAACAGCGACTTGCTTACAAAATCAGACATAAAAACACAACAGCGTCACAGCACATGGCTACAGAAAAATGGCTGACTTTCTCATTTTTACCATATCATTATGAGATAAATCAACTGGAATATAAATACTGTACTTACATTTCAGTGTATAGTCGTCTAAACAAGTCACTGTATGAAATTTTAGTTTGCACTGACTTTGCTAAGGCTTTTTATGTAGCCTGTTGTAAAATGAGGCAAATATCTAGATGAGTTGATGTACCCCCTGGAAGACCTCTGTGTACCCCCAGGGATATGCGTACCTCTGGTTGAGAGCCACTCGGTTAGAGGTATAATTTTTTACCAATATACTAGTACAACCGATAGCATAGATATCATTAAACCACCCTACAGGTGCCTTTTACCGATATAGCTTATTCCTCTTCCCACACAGGACTAGCTATACATAAACCCTTTTATATTGGTATAATTGCATCCGCGCTGGGGAGGCGGGTTTGGACCACTTTAAACTAGGCTGCTATACACTGCTCTGGCGGTGTAAAAGGGCCCCAACATGAGTGTAAATGTTAATGAATCCACTGGGCAGAGACCGACTCAGACACACCAGTTCCCGACCCTAATCATGCATTTCCAATGAGAAGCAACGAGATGAGCCCCAAATCAGAAAGTTTGGCTGAGGATTTGGAACATACCGGAGCTCAAGAGCATTTGGAAATGGCATTTGAGTTCAGGCCCATCTTTAACAGCCAGCAGGGAGAAATTGAGGCCGCACCACCAAGTGAGAAATACACAGGTTTTCATCAGAGATCTGAGGCCATAAGGCACAGGGAAGTCGGGACAGGAAAACTCCCTTTGGGGACACGTCGTACATCCACCAGTCAATGCAGGACTATTGTAACCTTTCTACCGGGCGACATTAGCAGAAGTAAAGACCAAGGGCAATGGCTGTCTAGGGCTTCTGCTTAAAATAAATAAACATGATTGGATCAAGCTCCCATCTAGAGCCATCCTCCCACGGCCGGCTCTCGGAAACGCTCTGTATTGCAGCGGCAGCAGCGCTCCAAACCCCGTCACCAGCCAGGACCCCATAGAAACCCAGAACAAAAAGTCAGTCCCTGCCCCCCAAAGAGCTCACCATCTAAGTAAGCGCCTTCCCACCACACCCACTTTCAATGGGATTTAACCTGCATGCTCACAGGTACCTAGAGTCTGAATTATGTGGGAACATGACCAAGTTTTTCTTTAGATTATACAAACCCCAACAAACTATAAACTAATTGGTGGGGGGGGGAGGCTAACCCCTCCTCCCTCTTAACTTCTAGCTCCCTGCTGAAACCACAGCAAGGCTCAGTAGTGGTCCTGCTTTGAGCAGGGGGTTGGACTAGATGACCTCTTGAGGTCCCTTCCAACCCTGAGATTCTATGATTCGGGGTGGGCGGCTGGGGGGAGATAGAGAACCATTTTTTGGTCCTGTGTTTGCACAACCTCTAGCACAAGGTGACTCTGGTTCAAAAAGAGAAAGACTACCGCAGTACTCATAAAAGCAGATCCCCAAGTCCCGTCAATCTCTTGTTTCAGCTAGAGAGGCGCAGAAACCCTAAGTCTCTAGATACTCGCAACAATCTGTTGTTATTGTGAACCAGTTCAGTCCTCACCCACTCTCAGCAGTAGCCAGCAGCCAGTCTGATTCCATTTTGGAGAGAGCAGACACACATTCCAAGTAGAATTTTAAAAGGTCTTACTCCACCTCAGCTCGGCAACCCAGTCTGAGCCCAGTACTTTCCAGATTAAGGTGGCCAATTTCCCCCCTTGTCAACCCCCATATGTTGTCACAATACTCCCCCACCCCATTCATGTAGGTGCAATTACACAGAATATTTATCAGTTTGTAAGTGTGGCACATGGGGAAATTCCAGATTGAACAGCTTTAGGTGCTGTCTGGAACTGCTAGTGCATATGCAAATTTATACCTACCAGCAGGTAAGGAGCCTTGCATTTTGCCATATGCAAATTAGCCAGGCAGCAGGTAGGAATGCACCCTCGGTGCTCTCACTTCACCTTTCCAGGGAGCCAAGGGGCTTCTGTTTTCAACCCTTCTGGGACTGTAGCTTATGACATTACTATTACGTGTATTATAGTCGGGCCGGCTGAAATCGGGGCCCTGGAGCTCTTGCTGCTGCATGCCCTTCACTTTTCTCCCACAGTCTCTGGTGCTAAATCTGCAAAGGGACGTTGACGTTGCAATGCTCATCATTGCAGCACTATGCTTTTCGATGTCTCGCCACCCAGTGGAATCCACAGCCCTGAGCTAGGCACCCTATACAATCCCTGGGCAGAGATAGGTGCCACAAAAACCCAGCCGGCTAGATGGGATCTGCCTAAGCTAGCTAGAAGATGAGGCTGCAAGAAAGGGTTCCCTTATGACCTTTAGCCTAGTAGTTAGGGCAGTCACCTGAGCGGTGAGAAACCCAAGTTGAAGTCCAGTCTCTGCATCAGACCAGAATCTAGGTCTTCCACATGCTAGAGGAGCACTTCAATCACTAGCCTAAAGACTTCCCCCACCTTTGTTTTGTGTGGAGCTGCACATAGTCTGAGACTGAGACCAGCGACTGTACAAGAGAGGCAGGGGAACACCTTCGTTTGAGAAGCCCACCGGGTTTAGGTGTGAGATAAGCACTGGTCATCAGGCTGCAGCGGTATGGTGCATGCCCTGTGGCAGAAACTTGGGGGCTTTGGAGACATTGCAGGCAGAAATTGAGGTACTTCCATAGTATGGGGGGCAGCTGAACAAGGGGTTGGAGACACTGGGTGATGCTTCAACGCTGGACTTGGGCTTCTAAGACCCTATGAGGATCTGGGCCTTGCCGACCGGTCCGTGCCTTCATCTCCTTCCACCAAACGATTCAGTGTAAAAATTAGACCTGCTTTGTCCTTAGCTCTGCCCTTTGGGAAATGATTTACCACCTTCTCCCAGAGCCTCCGAGAGCAAGCCTTTTCCACAAAGTTACAGCACGCCCTCCACGCATCCATGTTCCCCGTAGGCGAGACGTGTCCCTCTCGGATACAGTGCAATGGATTGCCCCGGGATTTACCAGGCCGTGGGCGCTGCATTGATATCAGGCATACGCTGCCTGAAACCGCGCTTTCTGGTGCCTGGTGGAGATTTGAGGACAGGGCCTCGGCTGATATTATTTAATAACAAAAAGCCACCTGCTATCCCAGGCGCAAGTAATCACGTGACTGCAGGCGCTGTGGCGTTAAAGAAAACCCCCAAACCTCACCAGGCGTGCCCATACTAGAATCACGATACAGCCCAGGAGTCCTCTGCTCGACCTGACCCGGCCGCTCCGCACTGAGCACAGAACCCAGGTGTCCTGACGCCCTGGTCATTGGCCCGTTTGCCACACTAAATCAATGCTTCGTCAGCGGCTCCGTGCAAAACCAGCCCTCATCCCGGCCCCCGGCACCTGTGAAAGAGACACACACACACACAACGCTGGGGCTTTGACTTCGGCCCACTGCAATTACCGCGTTCGATTTTGAGCTCCCTATTGACCTTCTGCAGCATAATTAAAATAGTTGGCATTGTGGCCGCGCGGGAGGCTTTGTGGTTTGCTGTTGTTAGTGCCTGTTCGGGGAGAAGAGGCACCTCAAGGCCGGGGCTCTCCAAGGAAAGCGTCTCCCTTTGACACGAACAATCGGCTCGTTCTTTGCTGGGTTAGGAAAGAAAAGGCCCCAGTGCAGCCGGGAGTCAAGTTTATTTACAAATCGACTATGAAGCGAAGGACTCCGAACAAAGGGGGTTATGGAAGGGGACGGCCAGCGATGGCGTCTGTGTGAACGCTACACGGATGCCATTTATCTCGCAGCTGGAATGGCCTCTTTGGCCTCGACGCTGGAGCATTATTTGTTTGCAGAGCTGCCCTGGCACAGGTAGCCTACCATACATATATATTGTGATAGACCCAGGCCAGTTGGGTACAGCAAAGTAGTCCTATTGGGATCCAGGAAGTGGGTGGGAGAAGCCTAAGGGGGGGGGGATCCAGAGGACCTGGAAACCAAATGAGTACGGGGGACAACTAATGAAAAAACAGGGGCAGGAGTGGGGTCAAAGGGTCAAACAAAGGGAACCAGACGGGGACACCGAACAGAGAACCCCGGACAGCGCCCACGGCTCCTCGAAGGCATCAAGGGAGTCAGTGGACGCCGCCCAAAGGAACTCTGTCCAGATACGTGAATGGGCGGAGGATCGGAAATAGGCCCCACAGTCACTGGAGACTCCATCGGCCAACCTCCTCTCCCTGGTTTTATAGATGGCCATTTTCGCCAGGGCCAGAAGGAGGTTGACCAGGAGGTCCCGTGACTTTGTGGGGCCACCGATAGGGGGTGCGTAAATAAAGAGGTGAGGGGGAAACGTGCAACCAAAATCTTAACAAGATGTCTAAGAGGAGCCGGAACAGGGGCTGCAGCCTGGCGCACTCCAAGTAAACGTGCGCCGGGGTTTCCCTCACGCCGCAAAAGGGGCAGGTGTCAGGGATGGGGGTGAACCGCGCCAAGTACACGCCCGTGCTCACGGCCCCATGAAGGAGCCGCCAACTGACATCCCCAGTGGGCCTCTGGACCAGGATGGAGTATAGGCTGGCCCACCGGGGCTCCTCACCCTCTAGAGGTGGCCAAAGGTCCCGCCACTTTGTGTCGGGGCGGGACGCGAGGGCGAGGAAGTGAAGGGTGTGGAGCACGAGCATGTATAGACAATTCAGCAGAGAAGTAGAAGGCATATATTGGCCACTGGAAAAGCAGTTTTCTGTCCTTTGACTGGCCAGAGCAGGGGCTGCTCCAGGCTAGGGTGGACTCATGACTCCAATTAACCTGCAAAGAGTCAGGTGAGGCCACTAAGCTACTGTGAACACCTGTCTCTAATTAAGGCCCCTCTGATACTATAAAAGGGCTCACTTCGGTCAGGCCGAGGAGAGCCAGGGAGCCAGAGGGGAGGAAGGGCGGCTGAAGGGCTGGGTAATGAAGACACCCTCAAGCCACTGGAAAGGGAGCCCTAAGGTAAGGGTGAAGAAGGGAGAAGCGGGAGAGCTGTGGGGAAGTGGCCCAGGGAAATGTAGCAACTCTGGCGGTGAAAGGTCGGCTGCCAACAGCTGCTGCCATTAGGGTCCCTGGGCCGGAACCCGGAGTAGAGGGTGGGCCCGGGTTCCCCGCAACCCGCCACTCCAGAAACACCTCCTGGGAGGGGAAGACAGGCCCCTGTCAGGACAGGAGGCTAAACTGTGGAATAAGCCCTTAGGGATAACAGAGACTGTGGGAGTTCTCTCCCCAACCTCCTGGCTGGCTTATGCTGAAAAGGGCTCAGTAGACTGTAACCCTGGCCCTAGAGAGAGAAGGGCTACGTGGAGGGTCGCAGTGAGCCTCTGAGGCCAGCGTAAACCGCCTGGTAGCGCGGGACCCACGGGGACAAGGTCGGAGCTCTGCCACAATATGTATTCCCCCTACCTACTTGCTGAGAAATAAATCAACCGGTTACTCTTGTTTCTTCCCGAGAAGAGGCGTTCGCTTGCAAAGCCGACGGCTGGGTGCGTGTCGGGGGAAGAACGCTTAACACGCTGTGCTTGTCCATCCGTAGATCTTCAGGAGCTCCCTGAAGGTATCATGCTCGTGCTTTTGCACAGGGAAACCGAGGCACCAATGGGATTGGGAGGGAAACCATGGCCAAGGTCCAAGAGTGGCAGGCTACCCACTTCCCGTGGGCGTCTTTGCTTCCAGTCTCCTGCTCTACCCAACAGATGGATTTATGCCAGCTGACACTCTGGTTCAAGCATCCAGTTCCCACGAGGCAAATTCTTCCTGTAATTATCCCAATGTGGCTTTGTCTCCCTCTACTGGTTGGATCAGGTGAGGAGTTCATAAGCTGAAAGCATGAGGCTCTGCTGTAAAGGATCAGGTCAGCCGGCCCTATGGCTGGAGCAGACTCATAAACCTCTCACGAGCTCCGCCACACTAAATCAATGTTTCTTTAGCTGCTCCGTGCAAAACCAGCTCTCATCTCAGAAAGAGACGCAGACACCACTTGGGCTCTGACCTCGGCCCGCTGCAATTACCACATTCTCTTTTCAGCTCCGTATAGCCCTTCTGCACCGTAACGAGCCTTCGGGAGTTCGAGCGAAGTAATTAAATATTTGGCATTGTGGCCGCGCGGGAGGCTTTGTGGTTTGCTGTTGTTAGTGCCTGTTCGGGGAGAAGAGGCACCTCAAGGCCGGGGCTCTCCAAGGAAAGCGTCTCCTTTGACATGAACAATCGGCTCGTTCTTTGCTGGGTTAGGAAAGAAAAGGCCCCAATGCAGCAGGGAGTCAAGTTTATTTACAAACCGAATATGAAGTGAAGGACTCCGAACAAAGGGGTTTATGTAAGGGGGACAGCCAACAACGGCCTCTGTGCTAGCACTAATTGCCCCTAGCTACACGGATGCCATTTATCTCGTGGTTGGAATGACCTCTTCGGCTTGGACGCTGGAGAATTATTTGTTTGCAGAGCTGCCCTGGCAGAATTAACCTACTACACATATATATATATATTTGTGTAGTCCCCCTACCTATTTGCTGAGAAATAAATCAACTGATTAGTCTTGTTTCTTCCCGAGAAGAGGCGTTCGCTTGCAAAGCCGACGGCTGGGTGCGTGTCAGGGGAAGAATGCTTAACACGTTCTGCTTGTCCATCTGTAGATCTTCAGGCGCTCCCCTAAGGTGAGAATCATGCTCATGCACAGGGAAACTGAGGCACCAATGGGATTGGGCGGGAAACTATGGCCAAGGTCCAAGAGTGGCAGGCTACCCACTTCCCGTGGGCATCTTTCCTTCCAGTCTCCTGCTCCACCCAACAGATGGATTTATGCCAGCTGACACTCTGGTTTAAGCATCCAGCTCCCAGGAGGCAAATTCTTCCTGTAATTATCCCAATGTGGCTTTGTCTCCCTCTACTGGTTGGATCAGGGGAGGGGTTCATAAGCTGAAAGCATGAGCCTCTGCTGTAAAGGATCAGGTCAGCTGGACCTGTGGCAGGAGCAGACTCCTAAACCTCTCACTAGTTCAGCCACTAGAAAGGTGGAAAGACACCTCCCCTGGCCAGGGCAACTCAGCCTGGGTGATGGGCTCCATGAGCCACCACTTGGAATAGCACCTGACCGTCTGAACACAGAACATCTAGATCAACAGACACGAGCAACTACTGTATGGGCTAAAAATGAGAGACAGCAACTACCCCCCATCCGTGGGTTACGTTCCCTTCACGCGGGTGGCTGTCAGAGATGGTGCCACAGTACAATGTTCTGATACAGGCTCCAGCACCTCCAGATCTGGGGTTTGGGCGTGTGCCGTTCTATAAGGGCCCGTGTCTTACATCAGATCTGGACGTCTGACAAACACTGCAGTGGTTGGATCTTGGCTAGGAGTCCATCTCCAGGGCCTTTTAGAGGCCAGCGCCGAAACCCTGGCGCACACCCACTCAAAGCGCTAGATCCCCAGAGGGGCTGAGCACCCGGAAACTGGACTTGATGCAGGAATCACTGGGGGGAGATTCTTCGGGGCTGCCTTAGAGATTCCTAGATGTTATGGTCAGAAAGGACCATTAGCTCCTCTAATCTGACATCCTGTGTCTCTCAGCTACCCCTCTATCGAGCCCAATTACTTGGGTTTGACTAAATCGTCTCTCCCAGAGGGGCAGCCAGTCTTGATCTGAAGACATCAAGTGATGGAGAAAATCCTCCACCTTTCCTTGGGAGATGGTTCGAGTGGTTAATTGCCCTCACTGTTAAAAGTGTATACTTTATTTCTCATTTGAACCAGTCTGGCTTTAAATTCTAGCTGCTGTCTCTTGTTATGCCTTTGTCCAGTAGGTTAAAGAACCCCTTGGTACCTAGCATCTTCTTACTGAGAGCTTTCCCTTCCTTTCCAAAGGTTATTCGGGACTCGAACACAGCTCATCCAACATCACAAGAAATAGCTCAGCCCCATAAACTACCACGCTAGCTGTGCTAAATGCATGTATAAAGGAGGTCAGATTAAATGAGCATCAAAGTCCCCTTCAGCCTCGGTGTGTCTCAAGATTGGGCCTTAAAACCAGGCTGTGCATCCAAACAAAACAGTTGACGTTCAGGATCCATAGATCACTTCTGCAGGGAACATGCCTCCGAGTCACTGGATAACTCCTATTTGGGTGACTTTAATTAGCGACTGGCAAACACTGTGTTTATTTGATTTGCGCTGAGAAAACGATAGATAAGGGCTGTAAAATGAGAACAATACTTGGAGAACGTTTAATGAATTCAGTGCTTCAGATAATGTTCTTAAATTCTTGGGGTATACATGCCAGACCAAAATAAATGGCAAGAACAATGTAACTCCATCGCGACACTGTGCCCTGCATTTCCACGTACAAGGTTTTCCATTGTCTGTTCAATTCCCGCAAAGAAATTCTAAGTGAATGGTGAACCCTCTTGTGCTCAACACACGCTCAATGGTGGGCCTTACAGAGAAGGGAAAAAGAACTCCCTCCAATGCAATAATCATGGGGTGCAATTCTTTGACCTAGGATATCAAACTAAATGACTACAGAGGTCTCTGTTTGCTTTAACATCTAGGGGCCTGAGACATCTCTTATTGACACTGATGTAAATACAACATAGATGGCTCGGCTGAATTAGTTTTGGAACTTCGACAGATGTCTATGTTGGATTTATTTTAAGCATTTTTTCCAATGCGGGAAATAATGGTGGTGTGTGTGTGTGTGTGTGTGTGTGTGTGTGTGTGTGTGTGTGTGTGTGTGTGTGTGTGTGTGTGTGTGTGTGTGTGTGAGAAAAATGGGGTGTGTGTGTCAGACAATTATTATTTAATGACACAGACACTGAGAGTCAAAAAGTTGAAGCATTATAATGGTTAAAACACGAATGATCACCATTGCACGCCAAAAGATACCAAGGAAATATACGTAAACCAGACCCTAATCAGTTCCCAAGCACCATTTGTCTTGCTTTGCTAGCAGGCAATATTGATGATTATCTATAGAAATCGTTTTTTCCATCGACTTGAGTGTGGCTGGAGAAATCAACATTTACCGATTAAAAAAATCCAAGCCGGAGCATAGACAATGGAACTACTCAGGTTTACACCAGCTGAGTATATGCACACTCATGTACACTGAACCCTGTCTTAGCATAGGGGATAGATGAGATGACCGCTTGAAGTCCCTTCCAGTCCTATGTTTTATGAGTCTCTGCACTGGGATTTTTTGCAGAACTTGGATCTATCTATAGGCTCTGATTACAACACCCTACTCTATAGTGTTTAGCTGGCTGCCATTACCACAGAATCTGCACACTTTACAATCTTTAATGCACTCACCTTCACACCACCCCTACGAGGTAGGGCAGGGCTCTTATCCCCATTGTCCAGATGGGCAAACTGAGGCAGAGAGTGGCTAAGTGACCTACCCAAGGTCACACAGGGAGCCTGTGGCGGAGCTAGGAATTGAAGCCAGGTCGCCCAACTCACAAGGGCGTTCCCTAACCACTGGGTTATCCCACTTCACCTAAATCATAGGGGTGTGTCCATCTCCTGGATTTTGGGTCAACCTCCCCTGTAGGCTGCCAAATTTGCAGCCAAATCTGAACTGGTCTCTGGGGCTTGAGGTCCCATGGTTTTTGGCTCCTGCCCATCTCTGAGCAAAAGGCAAGTCTTGTGGTTAAAGCACTGGAGTTCAATTTCTGGCTCTGCCACAGATTACCTGTCCGACCTTGGCAGCGTCAATTAATTCCTTCCCCCCACCCGCTCCCAGGGACTGCGTTCAGTGCCTGCACGACAGAGCCCCCGTCTCAGCAGGGACCTTGAGGCGTTATTATGGTATTAATAAAACCCTCCAAGTATGCAGCTGCTGAGCCGAGACCACTGTTTCCCATGCAGCCCAGAATTGCCTTTGTTTTTCCTTGCGCTCCCCTGTCTGTCGGTTTGGATCCATCTCTTGTGGCTCGTCTTAGATTGTAAACTCTTTGGAGCAGGGGCTGTCATTTTTGCTTGAGGTCTGTACAGCGCCGAGCACAAAGGGACCCATGGCCGAGGTTTCTACTGCAATGCAATGATGGAGTGAGTGAAGTTCCGGGTGTTTGGAGACTTGAGGCAACTGACTCCCAAATCTCTTGCTACTCCCCCCTCTCCCAGACATCCTTCTTCAGTGGAAATATCCACTCCCCCACCCCATCGGCCTGTTTCCCCCTCTTTCCACTTCTCTCTAGCTGCTCCCACTTACTTTCATCAGGATGCGCCTCCCCCTAGGTACCCGAACCCCTTGGGAATTCTTGACTCCTAACAACCTTGTGGGAATTGTTCTGTTCCCTTCTGCCTGAATGAGGGGGAGGGGACTGGCCCCTAGGAGCGGAGAGGTCAGTTTTATTGACAAACTGCCTCTTGAATGGAGCGCTCTGGGGGACAAGACAATAGGGCAGCAAGGGGCCTGGTTTAATGGCTTGAGTGAAACCCTTCAGGCTAGCGGACTTTGTCATGGTGTGTATCTAACCCTGACCTCTCCCATTGTGGCTTAATTGAAGTCCTAGTTAGGTGACAAATTGACATGATCCGGGGGGCCGAGGGGTGGGGATGTGAATGGGAGAGCCCTGCTTTGGCATGAGGTCCACTCAGTGCTCCGGCTAGAGACCTCGTCAATTCCACACCAGGCTACGCAGTGGCTGATGCTTTGTCCGGGAGGATTATGGCTGAAGGACAAAAGATCGGGCTAAAAACCCATGTAGGTGGAGGCTCTGAAAACAGCATTAAGGTTAAATGAGCCCGGCGGAGGGATGTTGCCAGAGGCGGGGATTAGTGGGGAAAGTGTATTCGGATTGCTTTCCCAGCCTGCATGGGAGAGGAGCTAGGCACGGGCCCAAACGGCGAAATTCGGAGCTGGATTTCCAGTGCCTCCCATCAGGCCTCAGACCCCAGGTTTTTATTTCGGCCCATTTCCAATAGGAATGCACCTTAATCACGTGTGAAGAAACAGCCAAATCTTTGGAGCACAAGCCCTGTCTTTGGAGGTTTTTAAGAACAGGATAGACAAACATCTGTCAGGGAGAGCCTAGGTGTGCTTAATCCTGTCTCGGCACGGGGAGGGGAGTGGACTAGATGACCTCTCGAGGTCCCTTCCAGTCCGAAGTGTCTATGATGCCGTTGGGAGACTGGAGCACGTGAACAGTCTAATTCTGAGCCTTCTCTATATCACTGTCTTTGCGGGAGGAGTTAACACCTCTGAAAGACAAACGTTTTGTCATTCAATTGCCAGTGTAGACATAGCCTGCGTCTAGTGCCTTAATGACCACACCACCCTTGGTCTCCTCCCAGATTATCCACGGGAGGTCACAAGGGAATCCCTAGAAAGGTAATTTCCCCTAGATTTACAATAAACTCTCAATTTTGACCTTCACTCATGATGTCTGAATGATTATCATCACATACAGCCACATACATTGTTCTTGCCGTTTATTTTGGACTGGCATTTATACCCCAAGAACTTAAGAACATTATCTGAAGCACTGAATTCACTAAACGTTATCCAAATATTGTTCTCATTTTACAGCCCTTATCTATCGTTTTCTCAGCGCAAGGCTGCCTGACATTCAACCCAAGAGGGCCCCAGCTGCCCGGAATTTGACGTTGGCCCAAAGGGTGGGGCCCTGGAGTGGGAGTCAGGAGAGAGTATTTCTATTCCTGACCTGACCGGAGCTTCCCTGTGTGACCTTGGGCAAGTCACTTACCCTCTCAGTGTTTTACCAAGTTCAGTTAAATCAGTGCAACTTTCTTGAGGAGACAGGGTCCAAGCCAATGCACCTGCTCCTTTCGTGAAAGGAGTGGAAGCTCATACTTATAGATCCACAAGTCCCAGGCAGCTTCATCTCCTGTAGACCACCCAACTGGGAGTGGCACTATTTTGATAGGAACCCTAAATTCTGACCCTTTGGAGACTCATTGGACATAAGGACCTCCTGGGTCATTGAGTCCATCCCCAGCTATCAATAGCAACCCCGTCGTACCGTCCCATTCATAAATGTATCAGCCTCCATCGTTAAACTAATTAGGGGTTATTTTTTGTCCTCACTCCTCGTATTGGGCAGCTATTCCAGAACCTCACTCCTCTGATGCTTAGAAACCTTCCTCTAAGTTCCTGTCTCAATTTATCCACCCCCACCTCTTTGGTGATGCTACCTTGGGAGCCGCCTCTCAAAAGCAACACGCAGGAGTGATTTAACCCTTTCCATCAGAAGCACGTCACACCGCCAATGATGAGCATACATCCCCGGGCTTGATTTGCACTAAATTACCTTGCAACTAGAACAGCCCCGATTTATCACCGATGGCAACCGCTCTGCGTTCCAGACATCATTTCCCACGCTGGCTGCATACTTTTAAATGGCAGGTTCCATCTTAGTCATCTGTCACTGATTAATACATTTTGGTTCTGTTATTATTACAGTAAAAAAGACACACTAGTCTGATTCACAAACCAGATAAATCACTAGCTAGATTGGATCCAGTAGGAATCAGAGTTAATTTTCAGGAGGTAGGGTCATAATCAGATAAATGTAGGTCTGGAAGAGACCTCAGTCCACACCCCCCCGCCCCCCCGTGCTGAGGCAGGACCAAGTATATCTAGATCACCACTAACAGGTGTTTGTCTAATCTGTTCTTAAAAACCTCCAACAACAGGTAATTCCAAAACCGCGCTAGGGAACTGTTCCAGGCTTTAACTACCTTTAGAATTAGAAAGTTTTTCCTCATATCCAGCCTAAATCTGCTGTGTTGCAAACTAAGAAATTGCTTCTGACTGTGCTTCTTTATGATAACAAATAAAGTTAAATTACAGAAACACAAGCCAGCCATTCCGGTCAACAGGGATGGTGGAGGCTTGTTTGTCACTTGTAAGTGACCTCTGACACAGGAAGGCTCAAGAGTCAGTGCCTTGCGGCCTCAGCCAAGACTGGGAGCCCAACGCGCTGGGTGCTGTACATACATGCAGTAGAAGACTCTTTCATGGCAATTTGGATTAGACATGTGGTCCATCAAGCCTTAGTATCTTGCCTCTGGCAGTGGCCAGCACCAGACGCTACAGCGGAAGGTGCAGAAAACCTCATAATAGCAGATGTGGGGTAACTGGCCTTCATCCCAATCCCTAACTGTCAGAGATTGGCTTAAACCTTGAAGCACAAGATTTTGTCTCCCTTCCAATGGCCTGGTCTACACACAGGTTTTGTCCTGGTTTAACTATGTCATATACAATATCTACCAGTTGTGACAAAGCTCTGTCCTTGTCTCAGTGGGTCCCGCGCTTCCTGGCAGATTTCACTGGCCTCAGAGGCTCACTGTGACCCTCCACGTAGCCCTTCTCTCTCTAGATGCCAGGGTCACAGCCTACTGAGCCATTTTCATCATAAGCCAGAAAGGGAGGTGAGGAGAAGCAACCTTCCCTCGCACAGTCTCTGTTGTCTCCCAGTCTCAGTGATTAATCAGAGGGGCGGGGGAGCCCGGGCCCGCCCTCTACTCCGGGCTCCAGCCCAGGGACCTAATAGTAGCAGCTATGGTAGCTGACTTTTTGGAAATAGGATGTATACAATTCCCTGGGCCACTTCCCCACAGCAGCCCCCACTCAATATCTCCTTCCCCATTACCTCAGGGCCTCCTTCCTTGCGCCTGATATAGATTTGTACTGCTTAGTTCCTCCAACAACGTAGCTTCCTCCTACAGCTCCTGACACACGTGCCTCGCTGACTAACTGGGAGGCTTTTAACTAGTTCCAGCCAGCCCTTGATTGGCTTCAGGTGTCCCAATCAACTTAGCTATCTCCACTGCTTTCTAGAAGGATCTTAATTGGCCCCAGGTGTCTTGATTAACCTGTATCAGAGGGGTAGCCGTGTTAGTCTGGATCTGTAGAAGCGACAAAGGGTCCTGTGGCACCTTATAGACTAACAGAGGTATTGAAGCATAAGCTTTCGTGGGTGAATACCCACTTCTTCGGATGCAAGCAGTGGAAATATCTGCCCCTGGACATTTCCACTGCTTGCATCCGAAGAAGTGGATATTCACCCACGAAAGCTTATGCTTCAATACCTCTGTTAGTCTATAAGGTGCCACAGGACCCTTTGTCGCTTGATTAACCTGGAGCAACTGCCATTTGGTTACCATGGTACCAGGGATTTGTTTAGCCTGGGGCTAACATACCTGTTCCTCACCACTTCACTATAGCCATCTGGCCTTGCCCCATCACACAGTATAATTATAACAGTGCAACCTCTAGTATGGGTATAGCTATACCAGTATAAAGGTGCTTATTCCCCTTCCCAGCCAGGAATAGCTATACCTGTATAAGCACTGATCTATGTAGTGAGATAATGGCATTCACACTAGAAAGCTTGTACTGGTTCAGCAATACCAGTATGGTTAAAGCAGGACTATTTTCTAGTACAGACCAGGCCTGATGCCCCCTTACACGGCACTGGCAGCCCCTAGAACTGCAATTTCTACCCATTTTAAGTCCCTTTTAGTAGCGGAGCTCGATTTTGAGCAGAGACGGAGCCAGGGCGCGTGATGGATCACTGCTGTTGCCACCTTCCGTTAGAGTTATTGGCTTGAAAGGGTGCCACACATATTCCTAAAGGCGGCTGGAAGCCGGGGGGCGGGGGCAGTCACCCTCCCTGCCCCCTATTAGCTCCTCCACGGACTCGCCAATGTCAGAGAGCTATAAAGCGACCTTGGTGTATATGAGAATCAGGCCCTCGTTGTTTGTTACCTGCTCCATAAAGCGAGGTCCCCCTCACCCCCCTCAGCATGGCTCATTAGTTTTCTTATCAGCATCCCGAGGGCAAATTGACCTGGCTCGATTGGCTACCGGCCCAGGCTCTCGGAGATGGGCGTGCGGCTAAAATTGTTGCCTACATTCCGCGGGCGCGTTGAAACAAATTCTGCGTCCTCGGGGAGGCATTACTGTTTTTTTTTTTAAACGCTCCCCCTCTCTTGGCCTGATGCTGAGCTCCCTTTACACCACTCAAGCAGCACAAAAGGGCTTTAAAGCAGGCATGAAGGGGCATTTGTGTCAGCTGCACATCAGGCCCGGTTTCTTTCCCCATTCTCCGGTCTGATATCTAGTCACTTTCGGTCGCCCCTTGTTTTCTCTGAACCTCCTTCTTTTGCTGGGAATGCCCCTCCTTCCCCCAGCTCTCTCTTGTTCCCTATGGTGATCTGTCCTCAACCTTCCCTCTTTTCTCGCTGCTCCGCTATAAACAAAGCACCTCTGTGTCTGCAGGAAGAAAAGTTGCATTATGCAAATAGGAAAAACAGCATGAGAGATTTCTCACTCCGGCTTCTGAGAACCCCCCATTCCCAGCCCACACCTCGGTTTCCATGGCATGCCCAAGGCTGCCGGCGTCTGTTTTGCATACGGATGAGAGCGAGGAGATGCAATCAACAAGAAAGCCATCTCTGACACAGAGCGCCATTGTTTAGCCTGTCTGATTTGGAAGCTAAAGAAACACCATCCAAAAACTGCTCTCCTCTCCTCCTTGCTCAGGGCTGCGGGTTGTTGTTGTTTTTTAAATACGACGATGTGGGATATCGTCTGCGTGATTGGGCTCTGGGACAAGGTACCCTGGTGCTGAGAAAAGGAGTGCCTGCACATCCCAAGATGCACCGCCCTCACGCACTAGACAAATTCAGACAGGAGATGGTGCTGTGGGCAGGGGCTAGGCCGAGACAGAGCCTGTGAAATCAGCGAGGATCCTCCCAGAAAGCCGCCATGGCGTAAAAATAAACCAACCCACCGCTGTCAACAAAAACATTCTGTTCTCTAAGGGGCAGAGGAAAAAAAATAAGTCTGATCGAAAACACAGGGCAGGTTGGAATGTGGAAAGGAATTGTAACAGGCCGCAGGGGCCAAGATTCAGCTGTCTTGGCCAGTGACTTGCCAACCAGGGGTCCATTGGGGTGAAACTGAGAACAGGGATGGCTCTGAACTGAAGACAATAAAAACAACAACCCAAACCCCAACCCTGTACAAACACACAGTAAGAGGCAGTGCTGGTAATTACTGGGGCAAGGGCTGTGTCTCGCTATTTGTCTGCTACTGGATATTATTTGTCTTTCACTAGCATCTAGGGACCCCAGCGGAGATTGGGGTCCCATTCCACCAAGTGCTGCACAAACACATAGTAAGAGAGACTTTCCTGCCCCCAAAATAAGACAAAAAGGTGAGTGAGAGGATGTGGAACTTAATCTGGTTAGAAAGAATAGAGAGAGAGATGATGATGGGTGTATATGGGGATAGACAAGATAGACCAGGGATCTCAAACTCAAATCACCACAAGGGCCACATGAGATCTAGTAAATTGGCCCGAGGGCCGCATCACTGAAACCTTTTCATACAATGATACAAAAGTAGAGTCAAAAATGAAAAAAACGAAGAGTAATATAGGATTCTATTAAAAGTCAATGTATTAACTTTTTAAAAACTGTAATGCAAAGAGGGGTTTTAATAAAATATAGACACTCAGTAATGTTTGGAGCTTGGCTGCCAGTGGAGTTGGCACCTATGGTGGGCCGCAGGAAATAAATCCAAGGGCCGCATGCGGCCCGTGGGCTGCGTGTTTGAGACCCCCTGAGATAGACGGACAGATAGATAGAGGGGTATGTATGGGTACAGAGGGGGGACGTATGGAGATAGATGGATAGAGGGATGCATATGGGGATAGATAGATAGATAGATAGATAGAGTGTATGGGGATAGAAAGAGAGAGAGTGGTGTATGAGGATAGATAGAGAGATAGAGAGATAGGCAGGCACTGTCTCTTACTAAGTGTTTGTACAGGGGCTAGCAGAATAGGGCGCTTCTCTCAGGTGTGGTCTCTAGGCATTATCCAGAGCTCACAATCTCAATAGACAAGATAAAATGGTGGGAGGAGAAACCAGCTTGGTGGCACAGCTGGAGAGTGGCAGAACCAGAATTCAGGCCTCCCACACCTGTGCCCTCCACACTGAACAACCTGAACACAGATGCATAGAAAGGGCTAAGCTTTGGGAGACAATTATCGGATTTGCTGAGCGTGCTGGTCCAAAACCTCCTCTGGGAGTTAGGCACCTAAATCCCCTTTGTGGCTCTGGGCTGCTGTGTCCGTCAGAAGAAGCCCCCATCCCACAATGCCACGGTTCTCCTGACACCTGTCACTCCTTCCCTATTATTCCTCCAGCCGCTCAGCATCCTGGCCCCCATTCTGCTCCACTCACTCCCACAAGAAAGAGTCTTGCTGAGATTTTGCTCTCAACAGCGTTTTGTTCCCATTGCAGTGGGTGGTAGAGGGGTTCTCAGGGAACCCCAAAACATTGGCCTCTTTTCTGTGACACCTCTATTCTCCGTCGATCCCCACGATGGACTAAACAGAACACAAAAACAGACCTTATTTCTTTCTAAGGGAAAACCCTGCATCTTTGTCCTAATTAACTAATTAACCCCATCCACACGGGGCCTGATTCTCATGGACGCAAAGGCCCCTGCCCTGGCAGCGTAAAGGAACCTTAAAATGAGACTAAAATATGTGAAGGCCCCTTTACACTGCCCGAGTGGTGTAAAAACACGATTAGTATAAATGGGAATGAGCCCCCCTTGGTTTATTTAACCCGACAACACAGCAGATTTATGGGGAGAATCGCCTCCGGTTTGCTTTTCTCTCGCTGATCCGGGTTTGGAACCCAGACAGCTCGCTCTGCCTAAATCCATAGGGGCCCGATTCTGATTAGCAGCCTTGTCCCTTCTGCTGTTCTGTTAGTGCCACGTGGTGGTGGTGGTGTTTAAGGGTCCTTGGCACCCCTGATTCCGATAGCTAGATAACATATACCTATCGGTATTGGGCCAAATCCTCGGTATTAGGGTAACGGAGAATTCAGGCCAATATATCGGTATAGCTCTGTGAAAGCTGCATTGGTCTACAGCAGCTGAGAATCTTGCCCATTGCTTTGGCTGTGATTGCATTGGGGATGTGTGTGGTCTGGGTCTTGGATACCGCTTCCCTGGCATTCCTCCTTCCACACGGCACCCACGTCGCCGGAGCTCCGTGAATGACTGGCCTGTCGCTGTTCCCCCTCCAAGCAAACGCGGCTCCGTTATTTTGTTCTTTTCCCTGCCAGACGCCAGTTCCAGTCACCCTCTTTTTCTCGCTCCTGGCTCAGGAAAGCAAACGCGGAAAGACAAGGCAAGGCAAGAGGTTGGGTTTGTTTCCCCCATCCACTGCACTTTCCTCTTTTGCTTCAGGCCAGGCTGCTAGCTGAGTTCCTTCCAGCCAGGTACGAAGCCATGAGACGAGCAGCTGCCAGATTTGCTTTTTTTCCTGCCCCTTCCCTTTTACTTCCAAGAAGCAGAATCGAAGGCCTGGCATTCCCCTTCCCCACCCTCTAAAATCTCCCACCATGACACTCGCACCGTTGCAAGCTCTAGTGTAGATGAGCCCTGCCAAAAGCTTTGCGGAAGGACCTGGGATTTGTTCATCCCACCCCCGTTGTCTCTGAACAAAAACCACAAGCCGCGCCAGAGCTGAATTCGCCTCTTTGTTATGCGTGGGGGGCCCCTGCTGACCTCCAGGGACCCCGACTGACCCTGTGCTATGCCACCGACTCCCCATGACCCTCTGTCACAAGGTGACTAGCCTCTTCGAAGGAAAATGGAACCAGCCCCGCCTAGGCCTCCCAGCCTGAAGGGAAAGGACTAAAGGGTTCGGGGCTAGCCCGATGAACACCTGGGCCTCGAGAGAATTGCAGAGAGAGCTCAGCCAGGAACGATAGGCTGCCAGTTGGGTTCGGGTAGGATGCAGGGAGGTCGCTGGGAGAAAACACCAGAGTCCCCTGGGCGGGAAGGCAGAGTCAAGGCGCTAAAAGGAAAAGGGGGTGATGGGGAGCCCCAGAGGGCAGAAGAATCTTTTGTCTGTTTGGCCTTTGGATACCCCAGAAGGTATCAAATGTGAAAGGTGACCTGGCTGGAAGGCTGGGACGTGGCGGAACCAGAGCAGCAGACAATAGGGGGCGCTAGAGCAGGAGACCCCTTGCAATGCCGTGGCCTGATGCCAGGGGTCCTCCGGCAGTGAGTTCTCCCTATTAACAGCCTCCTACGCACAGGCGCTCAGCTCAGTGACTCAGGCTGAGCTGCCCCCCAGAGTCGGCCGCTGACCCTCCTTTCACATGCGGGAAGGGGCCACAGAGGGCAGCTAATTATGGGCGTAGCGCGGTCGGGACTCACCGCCGCGGCGCCTCCTGCTGGTCATCTGGGCATTAGCTCTTTCCCAGCGTACAGAACGCCCTCTGCAGGCCGGTGTCTCGCCTGCCGCTGGCCCCATGTCCCTCCCGGACCCCGGTGCCCTTTACCTCGGGGTTCTGTCCCCAGCAGTACCCCCGCACTCTGGGTCTCCCCTCCCAGGGGAACCCCCAACCCTCTCATCCCACCTTGCCTCAGTGGCTACTGCCAGTCGTCATCTAGCCCCCGCTCACTGGGGCAGACTGCAGTCTGTCATGGCCACTCATCACTGGCAAGGGGGTAGGACCAGCTTCCTCTGCCTAACCCCGGACTGTACCTCTGCAGCCCCAGTACCTTCTTTAGGCCTTTAGCCAGGCCCGCAGCCTGGGGAGTTGCCAGGCTGGAGCTCCCCAGCTCCTCTTGCCTTTCCCCAGCCCCGCTCTGCTCTGCCCAAGGTACCCTGCTCCCAAGCAGCTAGGCCCATCTCTCTCCACCGCTAGAGAGAGACTCCTCATGGGAGCTGTAGTTTGGACACCTTATGCTCCCATTCTCCTCTATCAGCCAGGCTTGCTGGTGGGACTACAACTCCCATGATGCACCACAGCCTCCCCTCTCATTCTGACTCAGTCTACTTTTACCACTGGGTGGATCAATGATTCCAACCCCCACCTCAGGCCTTGACCGCGCCACAGATCTGCTACAGCGGGATGTGCTGGGATGGAGCGTACGGGTTAAGAAGTATGGCCTGCATATTTATCAGTGGAAGTGGCTTCTGTGGATGGGCTCCCTTCCCCGTATCTAACAGGATCGTTCTCCCTGGAGGAGCTGTGTGTGGGTGTCCAGCCAGCTCCTGCAATAGAGGCGCACATGGCTGCTGCTTCTGCAGCGTCTGGTATGTGTGTGCCCATGTGGGGACCAGAATTTGGCCCTGGAGAAAGGAGACTGAGACAGATTCAGTGTTATGCACTGATTTTGGATAAACAGAGCTCTGCATTCTTGCAACGAATTAATGACTATGTTAAGACTTAGTCACGAAGCATTATGTATTGCCTTCAGCAGCGTCCAATAGAAATTCAGTGCTAGCCACACTTGTGGTTTTGAATTTTTCTTATTAGCCACATTATAAAAAAGCCACATGCATTAGTCACAGTTCAATAGCCTATTAGCCACATGTGGCTAATGGCGAACGGATTGGACACCGCGGGCCTAGACCTTCCCAGAGACATCGGGGATAAAACCCGTACCAGCCAGCTCCCAAAGTACAGGCCTCCCATCACGGGTGACAGCAGCAGTAGAGTGCCTATGACACACGACTGAGCAGTTCCAATTCGAGCCAGCAAAGGGAAATGGTGTACATGCAGATGGTAGCAGCCTCAGATCCAGGGAGCTTCTTCATGAGTCTTTACAGCTGGAGCTAACGAAGGGGGTCGCTGGGCTCACCTTCTCGGCAGATCAGCCCCGGCAGGAAGATGATTTGCCCTGTCCTGCCATAGCTGCCCCTACTCTTTCGTTAATTCCCGATGACCTGATTTCTCATTTGTTGTTGTTTCCAGTTCGTCATTAATCAACATAGACCCAGATTGCCAGGAGGAAAAACAAAACAAAACAAAACAAAGCCAACAACAAAATATAAACCTCTGCAACAGCTCCAGTCACGTCACCTCCCTAAAATGAGTTTGAATTGTAATCCTTTAATCCCTCTCAGATGGCCCTCTGAACACGGATGCTTTTCATAATTACTCCTTGCCATTTTCCCATCGGCCTAAGGAGCATCTTCAAGAGGGCGGGGGCAGGGAAGAGGCCCTTTATCAAATAATCATAATGGGCCAAATTAAGACTATCAGGAGAGGAATGACAAGGGGGCGAAGGCTGTGAAAACAGAATGGGGATTAATAACCCCCAGCCCCAGAAATTTCAGAGATGAGTCCTTCATTCAGCCAAGAATTGAGGCTTGTTTGCTTTAGCCCGGGTACAATGGTCACATTTAGCCATGTGGGTACATTCACAAAGAAGTACCAGGTGCTTATGATTGTAAGCGACTCGAGGGGGGGGGGGGAAGAGCGCTCAGTATTGGCCGATGATAAATATTAGTCAGCCATCGACAGTCGTTAGGCACTGTCAAGTAGTTTTGTCTTCCTCCCAAAATTCCACTTTCCTGGTTTGAAGCAAAGCAGCCCATTTGGGGTAATTTTTATTAACGGCTGACATGACAGCTAAGAGGCCCTGTTTATTGCCGGGATGACTCGTGGGTACAACTTGTGGATTCGTGGAATTTTCCTTGTGCTAGAGATGCTGAAAAAAAATCAGCGGAAAAAAAATTCATTTGGGGTCAAACCAGAAATGATTTTTTAAAAAAATTTCGTCAAATTGGAAAATTTTAAAAAAATGGTTGTAGGTGGAACACAAGGGTTTGTTTCTATTTTGAGCCCTTCAAAAAAAAATTTTTTTGAATTGTTTCTGAACAGACGAGAAGGAAATTTCTGAATGAAAAGCTGCTTGGAACCGAAAAATCAAAATGTTTAATTTCGAAAAGGCCAGCGTGAAGGGGTTTTGATTTTTCATGAAGGGTTTTTGAGCTGAAACAATTTGGTGAAACGGACAAGACTTTGCAGACCATCTCAATGTTGCCAAACCTGCATTTTGCGCTGGAAAAAAACTTTGCCTGAAAAATTTCACCCAGCTTTGCTCGTGGTAGAAAAGTTAAACCTGTGCGTAGGCGTTTGCAGGACGGGAGCCTTAGACTGAAGACTCATCAGAAATTACCCAGGATTTCAGGCAGGCTTGTATAGTTCACTCAGAAGCTCTCACTGCTCTGCTAGATTCAAGCAATGTGCATATACAGGACTTGGCTGATTTTGGTTGAGTCCTCATGCTGCGCCAGCAAATACTAAATCTTATTTTGTATAATTGTACTGATAAGTAACTCCGAATGACATAGCCCTAAAATGTATATACACACACCTGCTCATTATATGGCTACGTACTTTACCTATTATATTACACACAAAAAGACTACATTAAAAGAACACTGTTAAGGTTGCAAAATCAAGCCTACGCAACCTTAATTCAGACCTCCGGCACTCACGACGTGGCCTTTACTTACATGATCACATACTATAATGTTGGGCAATCTTAAAAAAAGGGGGAGACCCCAGCTCCACCTATAATGCTCCTGATGTAACCAGTGAATTCTCTGGCCTGAGCTGTGGGACAGGAGCTCAGACCGTGTGATCTTGAATGTATTTATCCCCCTCGGTCAAGTAGGGCTGCCCGTTTGCAGCTGGAGAATTGAGGCACAGAGTGGCTAAATGACTTACCTTAGGTCACAGAGGGAGTCTGTGGCAGAGAAGGGAATTATCCCCAGCTCTCCCAAGGCTGGCGCCTTTAGCCACTGGACCTTGGTCAGAGCTGCAGGGATCAGATCAAGGCGGGGTGCAGAAACCCTTTGGAAAAGAATTAATGAAGACAAATGCCCATTTCACAGTCCGCTTGGCTTTTTCCACTGCCCTGTCTCCAAATGAACACAAAGGACCCCCCCCCCCCCCACCACACACACAAACACACACCCAGCCCCAGGACTTCCAGTCATTCCTACTAGCTCATTATTATTAGAGGCCTGAGCATCTCTACACACCCGTCTGCCGGCAAGGGCCATAATTAGATCACTGCCGGCAGCAGCTTCCCACCTGCTGCTGGTTACCAGCTACTTCGTCCCTAAAATGAGTTTTAATTGTAATCCCTTCATCTCGCTCAGATGGGGCTCCAAAAGGACCAGGGCTTCCCTCCTCATCGTAATTCACAAAGGCCGGTTGTACGGTCTGCAGCCCACTGGAAACGGGGGGGCGGACGGGAACCAGGGAAGGGAGAGTGGGTCCGATCGGATGCGGAAGTAGCTCAGGAATCGGGGCTTTGTGATTTAGCCCAGAACCAGGAGCCGAGTCCCAGCCGGCGCCGGCACCGGCACCAACCCCAGCCCAACACCCAATTCCAGCCAGCTGCTGATCAGGTTTATTCCGGTAGCACCTAGAGGCCACAATCAAGATCAGGTTCGTTGTGCCGGGCGCTGCACATTTAGGTGCCTAACTCCCATTGGGCCTAAATTCCTCTGAGGATCGGGGCTCAGGTGCTCTGAGAATCTGGCTTCTAAGCGCAGGCTGAAATTAACACTGGCGTTCCCTTAACCGAGTATCCCCAGCGAAATGCGCGACTCTCCAGACCAGTGAACGGTGACTTAATCCAGCAAACATCTCGTATGGTCCTGATTGGGGTTAACCCACCCCGAACGTCTCTTTCACGCTCTAGCCCCCCCTGCCTGCCCCCCCGCCCCCGGAGCTGCTAATCGCTGTATTACTCCAATGATTCCGACCCCAAAGATTCTAATGACTCCTCTCTCCATGACAACTAGCACCCTCCCATCCTCCGCCATAGTGCCCAAATTAAATTGACATGCATGTCGGAGCCATGACTCTCTAGGGGCAGGGGGTCAGAGCCCGGGTGACCCCGAGGGTCAAGTGATTCTTTGGCAAACAAAAAGGGCCCGTGTGCGCAGAGGGGCATAAACATGTGCAATTAACTCTGGTCAAACCAAACAGACCTGGTTCATGAGCTCTGGGGTGAAAGAGCTGCCGTCGTCGTTTATAGACTCCCTCGCCCAGAGCTCTGCTAGGGGAAGAGAGCCAGCAGGGACCGGCCCAGCCACAGGAGGGGAAAATCCAAGGCGGGGACGCGGCCTGAAATCCAGAGACCGACGCAAGGTGCAACAGGCTTGGCTGGACGGGAGGAGGACAGAGGCGAATTGCCACGTCGGCCCCAGTGGGAACGCCCAGGGAGAGGCACCGCAAAGGCAGGGGTGTGTTAATGACGATGGGCTGACGACAGGAGGCAGCATTGTCTAGTGGTGAGAGCACACTATGGGCTGCCAGGACACCTGGGCTGTAGCCCCGGCTTTGCGCAGCCATGGGGAGCAGGAGTGGGGAGGGTTAGGATGCCTGGGTTCTATTACTGAGCATGAGTGATGCCGAATTAATGGCTAGAGCTGGGAATAGGGGATTGGATTGGGGGGTGGGGCCCTCAGGAGGCCAGGGTTCCATCCCTAGCTCTGAGAGTGAGCGCACACTAGTGGTTAGAGCTGGGCGGTAGGGGGTCAGGATGCCTGGGTTCTATCCCTAACTCTGGAAAGGAGTGTGGTCTGAGCACACAGGTAGGCGGTCTGGGCCCTAGCCCAGTTCTGTAAGGAAATGCAGTCTACGGATGGGCTCAGCAGAGCACATGCTGGGAGACCTGGGTTCTATGGTCTTCGGAGGGAGGGATAGCTCAGTGGTTTGAGCATTGGCCTGTTAAACCCAGGGGTGTGAGTTCAATCCTTGAGGGGGCCATTTAGGGATCAGGGGCAAAAATTGGGGATTGGTCCTGCTTTGAACAGGGGGTTGGACAAGATGACCTCCTAAGGTCCCTTCCAACCCTGCGATTCTATGATATGGCTAGCTGTGATGGTGAACCAGACTTTACACATCCCAGAATCCAGTGTGACTTTTGCCATGGATTACAGCGGGGTCAGGATTGTCTCATGCACTGTGCCTTAGTTTCCCCAATTTGTAAAATCAGGGCAGGGGGTGAGAAATCTGGATACTGCCCTACCATATAGGCCTGGTGTTGGGGGCCAGCATTATGCAGGGGGTCAGACTCGATGGTCATAATTGTCCCTTCTGGCCCTAAAAAGCTGTGGGTAAAATCCTGGCCCCGTTGAACTCAATGGGGAAATTCCCAGGATCGCCACTGGGGCAGGAATGTCAGCCCTATGCACCCATGAGTGCTGTGAGCTTTAATATTTCTAAGGACACGTGGAGCCAGGAAAGAGGTAGAGAAAGCCAAAATGTCACTGCAATGGTGCTGCTTTAGACGGGCGGTTGATGATTGGAACTGGTTCTGAGCACGGATTTCACTGGATTAATAACTCCATGACCTAGGACCTTTGCAGTTGTCCTTATGCTGTACACCAGGGGGCCATAGAGAACCGGCATAGCGATAGCGGAGGTCAGACTCAAAGCTTCCTGCTCGAAAAGTACTTGAGCTCAGGGAGTCTCCATGTGACACAATATAGGGCTTATGACACATAGCTCAGCAGTTCTGGTTCCATCCACCAGGGGGAAGCAGTACAACACTAGGGGGATCATTATGATACTAACCAGGGTATCATGAGGCATAATTCGTTGCCATTTGGAGAGTATTTTAAACACACATAAGAAAGATGCTATGGAAGAGCAAAGTATTAACATTACTGGCATTAAATTGTATCTAATAGCTACCACAAGGCTGGGACCTAATGGCAAATGATTTCACTGAATGCCTCCCTTGTCAAATGCAAACATCCCTTCCAGGAATAAGGTATCAACTACTGTATAACGATTTACATCCCTTAATTCTGGAAGGATGATCTTGTGAACAAGGCGCGCTGGGCTGCGACTCCGGAGATCTAGCTCAGTTTTCCCAGACACCCTGTGCGCTCTTGGGTGAGTCACTCAATCAGCCCGTGCCTCAGTTTCCCCAGTTGTAAAACGGGGGTGATACTAATAATTATTTTATTTTGCCTATTTAGGTTGGGGGCAAAACCTGTCTCCCTAGCACAACTGAGGCCTGTTCTGGCTTGGGGCTTCTAGGGGCGACCGCAATAGACCATAATCATGTTTAAAAATGAGGCCAGCCTTAGCACATAAGCTCTTTGCAGCAGGGACAGTCTTCTGTGTTTGTACAGCCTCAAGCACTATGGGGGTCTATCCATGACTGGGGGGTCCTAGGCACTACCGTAATATATATAATAGCAATAAAAAGTACAGCTCCTAGCACAATGGGCCACGAGTGGGGTGCCTAGGCGCTACCGTAATAAACCTAATAGCAATAAAAATGATTGTGGGTGCCAGAGAGAAGAGCTTTCGGTACCTACCTCGGCTTGTAGTGCCCTTTAGGGTATGTCTCCAAAGCCAGCAGCGGCCCGCAGCCCTCTCAGAGCTCGAGTCGCCAGCCAAAGGCTTTGGGCCACCAGGCCAAACACAGTGGCGTTTGGGCTCTGTAGCTTTGGGTGGCCAGTGGGCCTGGCCTAGCCAGCGGTGCTCTGGCCGGTTGCTGGGCGGGCGTGGACTCGGGTGGCCGGGTGCCCAAACGGACATCGTTAGCGTGCTGGCTTCGCTCCAACCGGCCCGAGTCCGGGCTGAACGACTCACGCAGGGTACACATGCCTCAGCTGCCTGGAAACCAGGGAGCACAGCAAAGAAACCCCCATATTGAAAAATACCTGGCCATGTTTAAGCCAGTCGCATGATTTTGTTGCGGGGGGCGGCGGGGGCCCCTGACTCGTGATTTTTGAACGCTGAGGCCTGGCAATACGGCGTAGCCACCACACAAAGCAACCCCAGCGCCTGAACGGGTGTATATAGTCCGAACGGGCACCATCCTAGGCAACACCGCCTGGTTCCCCCACCCCTCATTTAACTCTCCCCCTCGGCCTCATTTATTTTCTTCACACACACAAGCTGGCACGGAGTCGTGGGAAGCAAACAAGCAGCTGTGGTCCTAATGCTATCAGTCTGTTACCTCTGCCAGCCCCCCCCCCATGCCACCCCCACCCCAGAGACACAGGCAGCTGGAAAGGCTTAGAATAAAAAAGAAAGAAAGAAACCAGCCCCCTTTAAAATAAAGAGGAGGAGAAAGAAAGGGGGGGGGGCTGTAAAAATCGTTAGCACTAATTATCAGGCGCGGGGACAAACGATTAATTTGCAAGTCAATTAGGCTCAGATAGGTTCACGCTTCCTGTTCTCAGCCACTGAGGGGGAAAGAAAATGAGAGGCACACTGAGGCCTTAATCCTGCTCAGAGGAGCCGCCATGGTGGGGCCGGGTTTCTGTGCCAACGTTCGGAAGGCCGGGGGGATGAGGTTACAGCTGGCACGGCAGAGGCTGGGCGGAGGGGGGGTGGGGCGGGGGGCACCCTACTTGCCAGTCATTGTGCCCGGCAGAACAGCAGTGGTTTGTCTGATCTTCCCGGCCCCCTCCCTCCCCTCCCCCATTGCGTTTCTCTTTCCCTCTTTGGCATGACACCCACCCCGCTTCCCCATCCACCTCCAGTCAGCGGCCCCGCTATGGCCCCATAAGGCAGAACCTGTTTTACGGCCCTTTGGCGGCGCCGGATCCGCGTAAAGGGGTCGCAGCATCGGTGAGGGGCCCTGTGCTCGGGCCCCCCCGCGCTGCATTGTCTGTGGGCCCGGACTCCGTGTTCCCAAGCCCACGCGTGAGCCTCCACCCTGCCTGGCAAACCTGGGCTTACAATGGCGGGGGGCCCGCAGCCGTGCTACCGCGGCCACACTGCACTGCGCCGACCTCCTGACTTAAGGCTGCGGGGTCGGGCTGCGTCTACACTGCAGAATGACCAGGCTCGGCCCGGAGTCCCAGCAGCCATCGGGCTCTGACTCGCCTGCCCCGAGCAGAGTCCTCGGACCTGGGTCCTGAGCGCTTGCTGAAAGGGTCTGAAGTCCTCCCAGGGCCACGCTCTTGCACTGAATTTCACATTCCCCCACACGCACCGAGAAATGGACATGGGTGGCCATCGGATGGCAAAGAAAGTTAGGGCAGATGTTGGTGGGTCATAGCTCTTTGGACCTTCGCTGTCCCAGCAGGAGAAGACTCAGGGGGGAAGGCTCCAACCCCCCTGCACCCGCCAAAGGACCTGATCCTGTGTACCACCTGAGATCCTGCGTACCACCTGAAATCCTGCGTACCACCTGAGTACCCTCAGTTCCCAGCAAAGCCAAGCCGACTCGAGGGTGATCAACACAAACCGGGCGGGGACCAGTTTTCCCATCCCAGAAGTCTTAAAAAAAAAAAAAAAGTTTCCCATCCCCAAGCAAGGCGAAAATTCAAAATCTTGACCATTTTCCCGAACTGAAAATCTGAAACCACCTCAGATCAGCTCAGTCGGAACATTTCATTTCGGTTTTGACACGTACGGAAAGATCACGTACAGTAGGAGATAAGCAGAGCCTCCACTTCAGACAGGAGAGGCCTTCTGACCGCCCAGAGGGTTTTTTTCATTTTGAAAATGTCAACATGGAAATGTTCAAAACTTTTTTTTTTTTTAAAGGATTTTTTTCAAACAAGAAATTTGCCCTTTCCCCCGTGACCCATTTCAAGTTTTGAGGAATTGGCGCTTTTTGACAGTTTGTCAAATTCCTGACCAGGCTTACTCAGCGTAGTGCAAGGTGGGATGTAGGAGGACAAACAGTGAGACTCAGGTGAAGAGCAAGCATAATGTGCCCGAGCCCAGCTTATCTGAGTGATTTCTGCAGCCAGGAGGTTTTGGAGGCACACCCCTCTTTCCTTTCACTAAGGCCAGGATGCTGAGTTGGCTCCATTCAAGCTTAGAAGGTTGTTTGCAAAGTCCCAGACATTTGCGAAACTTAAACATAATGGGACAAACTCTCCACAGTGTAAAACCTAATGGAGCCCCAGGGAGTCATGGATTTAGCCCATTTCAGACCCACCGCAGGTAGAGCGGCCTCATAGAAATCATGAGGCATGCAGTTCCACAGGTTGGGTTTCTGGAACTTCCCCTGCCTGATTGAAAGGGAACCACGGGGTAGCCAACAAGGGGAATGGGGCCCACATCAAGGTGCAGGGCAGCAAAGAATCAGGCCACTTAATCAGGCCCTTGCTGTGCTAAGCGCTACCGGGAGACATGGTCCCTGCTCTGAAAAGTTTAGGAGCCCAATTCTGTCCTTTGTTACACAGGTTTAAATCCAGATTAATTCTACTGAAGTCAATGGAGTTACACTGTGTGTAACTAAGGTCAGACTCAGGCCCTGGTATTATATTATCAGAAGAGATTCGGATTTCAGAGCCCAGTAATTGAATATGTAGAACGATTGTAATAAAATATTTAAATTACAAAATTCATCATGGCTAACAGAGCCCCCCTGAACCAGGCAGTTTAAACTTTGCTTTTATGCAGAAGCAGGGTTTAATGGTTAAAACAGATGACTGGGATGGAGGCAGGACTCCTGGGTTCTTTTCCCAGTCCTGGGAAGAAGTATTGTCTCATGGTTACATCACAGAACTGCGAGTCAGGACTCCCGCATTCCATTCCCGGTGTGGTCAAGTGGCCACAACATGAGATTGGGAGTCAGGGCTCCGAGACCCTATTCCAGACTCCGCCACAGACCTTGGGTAAGTCACATCCCCCTTCCATGCCTCAGTTTCCCCATCTATAAAATGAGGCTAATGAGATGGACTCTCTTGGTAAAGCACTTTGAGATCTATGGATGAAAAATGCTTTTTAAGTGCTTGCTATAAACTGGAAGTGCCATGAGATTTTTAACTGCCACAGCCATTTAAGGGCCCGTCTGCTGCATCTCCTCAGCATAAAAACTGCTGTAAAAGGGTTCAGGAGAGAAAGAACATTTCATAGAAAATGTAACGTTCATTCTTGAAGGGCCCGATCCAAAGTCCACTGAAGCCAAGGGTGTCTTTTCACTGGGGTTTAAACAGGAGTTAGAGCAGGACCCAAATGCTCACAAGTTATTTCCAAAATGTACCTATTTTCAAATGTTGAAGGCCCAGGCTTGGGTGAGAGCTGAGGGCTCTCTGGACTTTTCAGAATCAGGCTCTAAGACCTAGTCTACACACAAATTTGCACTGGTCTAAATCAGTGCAAACTCCTGTTTGGATTCTCTTATCAATTTAAAAAGTGAGTTATTGTGGTTTAGCTTAAATCTATTTCTAGTAGAACTGGGCAGGAAAGTTTTCCCATCCTGTGAAAATATTGGAGATGTCAGAATTTTGTCCCCATCCCAAATCAGGGCCAAAAAAAAAAAAAAAGGCAAAAATCTCAAATTTTGATTAGCTGAAAATGTGAAAGAAACCATACATTTGGATCTGTTCAAATGTTTTGTTTTGATTCTGACCATTTTTTTTAAAAAAGCATCTGTAATTAGCTTACTTTTAAAAATAAAAGGCAGTTCAAGCCAGAAAAACTGGATTTGTTTTGATAATTCTGAAACATTTCCCCCCCCCTTAAAAATCTTCCAAGTAGTAAAATTCATCAAAGCCGACCCTCTGCTGTCCAAAGTTTAATTCGGAAGAAGCGGCATTTTCCACTGCAAAAATTCCAACCAGCTTTGTTCCTCATCAACTTAGCCAAAATAAGGCTAAGTTATCCTAAAATAGGAGCATTCATACAGCCTTTTGCGCTGCTTTAACTAAACTGAAATCACATCCTTACGTTACATTGGTGAATCTCTCCCAATGGACATCCCCAGTTTAACATTGATTTTTTAAAGCCAATTTAGTAAAACCAGTGCAATATAATGAACTTGCTTAACTCTATTTAAACCTGATAAGTGCATTCACCAAGAGGCTTACCCCCAATCTAATTTAAACCAGTTTAGGCTTACCTTGGAATCATTTTTAATGAAATGTATTTATTTAAACCAGTGCAAAGTCCTGTGTGGACGCATTGCTTCTGTATGCCTCAGTTTCCCGAGCTGTTAAATAGGGATAATATACTGACCTCCTGTGTAAGACACTTTGAGATCTAAAGGTGAGAAGTGCTATCTATGGGCAAGGAAGGTATTTATTATTAATTATTACTATTAAACCTGCTCCTGATTAAGCTACACTGAAATAAGACTGGTTTAAACACAAGTGAGAGCATCCACATAGCCTCTAAGTAAATCAGTTTAAAATCCACTCCTCTACTTCTAACACGGGGTATAGACAAGCCCTGCACCCAAATGACTGCCAAAGAGAAATGGAGGGCTTAAAAGCTATTTTAACTAGCACTCCATTGAAATTGGGAAGTGTTAGGAAAACTCTGCGTCTGTTCCTGATGTGATCCACTTGAAAGAAATTACCAGACACCTGTTTCCTTCTCAATACCCTTGCAATTGACAATTACAGTCCTCACGCAGCAACAATGGACAGAGAGTCCCTTTGCGAAAGGCATGTCATAACAACACTTTGACCTGCTACGGCATCTTTCATCTGAGGCGCTTCAAGTGCTTACTGTATGTTAATTAATTAAGCTTCCCCAAGAGTTAGATGAGCATTAGCAGTCCCATTTTACAGCTGGGCAAACTGAGGCACAGAGCCGGGGCGTGACTTGCCCAAGCTCACACAGCGAGTCAGCAGCAACATTAGGGATTCTAATTCCCACTTCCGTATTTTACCTAGTAGGCCACACTTCCTCCCACATTTGGGAAGAGCGCGCAGAAATCCAGGCTCCTAGCCTACGGCTCCAACCACTAGACCACACTTCTCCAAGAGCTGGGAGCAAAACCTGACTTTTGGTACTTTGCTTTAGCCACTAGACACACCTCACTCCTATACACCTTGATCCTGGCTTTCACTGGGTGTAAATATTCAGCATGCATGTAGAGCGTAGGAGTTATTTTGCTATGCATGATCTGAATTTATGGCGTTTGCCCACACGCTGTGGCATTTGCCCACACACACACACACACCCTGTGTTTGAAATCTGACAAAAGCGAGCTAATTGGCAGTGCAAAAGAAGCTGAAAAGGGGCCAAAAGGAGAAGGGGGGAGGGGCTGAAGAGTGCTGCACAATGCAATGCTGTTTGCCTCCCTCGGATGAAATGAGGAGCATGTGACAGAACTGTTTTCTTTTTTGAGAGCACGTCTCCCTTCCAAAGAAACACACACCCGATTCTTTGATGCATCGTGGCGTGTAAATCAAACGCAGCGGCATCTGTCCAGGGAGACTTTCAAAAGCAACCGCATCATCAGGAGTCAGAGCACAGTGATTGCAGTGCCTGGAGTCTCCAACAGAGATCGGAGACCCATCAGGGCGAGGGCCGTACCCGACACAGACCAACAGACAATCCCTTGCCCAAAGTTCTTACCATCCCGGAGGCCTGGTGTGATTGTAAAACAGGGCCCCTTTTCATAAGGGTGGGGACAGTGGCCTGTTATCAGGTTAAAATATTCCCTGGGAACCACATGGCCGCTGAACTCTACCCCAGAGGTGGCTGCTTCTCATTTATGCTAAGGGCCCCTTTACACCACTTTTGCAGCATAAAGGAGCCGGCAGGTGGGCCAAAGTGGTGTACAGGGGGCGTAGCATAAAAAAAGAATCTGACTCATTAATATTTGCTCTCTCTCTCTCAAAGGCTGAAATTCTACCTTGCAGCTTCGCTGAAGACACCTCCTGACACTCCTGATAAATGTCACCCCAAATGATGCTATGGTTTTTCTAAGGGTTGGGTGACCAGATAGCAAATGTGAAAAATTGGGACGGGGGTGGGGGATAATAGGAGCCTATATAAGAAAAATACCCCAAAATCAGGACTGTCCCTATAAAATCGGGACACCTGGACACTCTAAGGGGCCTGGTCATTGGTTATAACCCTGAATTTCTCTCCCCGGGCCTTTGCTAGTTATGACTTGAAATTCAAGCAGATTTAATCTTATTCAGTCATTCTGAAGAAGCACTCACCTAATCCAGGAAACTGGATTGTTTTGAACGCTGCCGTCGACATCATGGGAGAAAGGCTAGTAAAAAAAAAAAATCAGATGAAAATTTTCATTGAAAATGTTGAGGTTGTCTTTCGTTGAAAAAAATAATCAAAGTTTGTGTTAATTGGGGGGGTGGTTCAAACATTAGACATTTGGAAATTTTACACCAGCTGTGTAACCAACCCGGCAGTGGAAATGTTAGGGGTTATTTTTCTCCAAAACACACATTTTTGAAAATGAATTGTCAGCCATTTCCTAAGGTTTGAAAACACTGGCCAGTTCTCCATGTGGGATTTTTAAAAGGGTGGACTCTTCTGGTCTAATTTTTTTTTTCATTTAAAAAAAACTGACACCAAAAAAAAAGTGAATGTTAAGCAAAGCTTTAAATGCCTATGTTTAAAAACCATCAACCCAAGATTTTACAAACCATGGGCCAGATCTTCCGCTGGTGTGAAGCTAGCATCTGTCTCTATTTTGCTAAAATGCCTATACTCTAAAACAATTTAAAGCCAGCAATTTTATAGAAACAGATTTCTAATAATACATTGATTGGAATTGTTTATGGCCTGGTAGTTCAGGAAATAATTGTTTTAAACATAGTTCAAATCCTTATTGATTTTACTCCTCTTAAAACCTCATTAGTATGCTTCAAGCAGAAACGTCTCTCCCCCCCCCCACCCCCCTTTTTGTTAAAGTGAGACACAAGGTGGTAGAATTACATTTATGACGTGGTTGAAACGGAATCCCTGATTGACCTAACAAAAAAGACATCCTGGCAAATAAGAGTTTATAATTCCTTAAACAGAAATCGATTATAAAAAACAAAGGGAATCTGAAATATTAACCAAAACTTTCCTTTTTGGTTTCATGGAGCTACACGATTTTCCGGAAAGAACAAACACTGTAGATTAAAAACAAACACAGATTTGCAGAGTTATTTTGAGAGACTCTGCAAATCCTGGGGATGTTTGAAAATGAAACCAAATAGTTTGCGCGCACACACACACACACACACACACAAAGAAAGTAGTCTAATCTAAAAAGAAAAAAGGATCCAAACTTAAAATTTGCGTGCCACACCTTCAAATTCGACCCCGATTGTTAGATATTTTCTTTTCACTGTTTTGGAGGTGGAATGAGGAAGATAGGTCAGAAGATAGAGAAGCGGGCGAGAGAGAAAGAGAGTCTTAATTCACCAAGAGATTTCAAAGAACCAGCAAAAAATACACAGTCACATTTTTATTTGTAGCTGCAGAGACTGAAATGCAACAGCATGCAAATTGCATTTCTGGTCTGATCTAAATATTTTCGTTAGAATCATTCCAAGAAGGGGAGGAGGGGGAGTTTTGGATAAACATTTTTTTAAAAGTTCTGCCTTTGACATTCTTTTCCGCTTGAATTATTGATCAGAAATACTAGCACGGCTTCGTGTTTCTTAGTCGTTGGTTGCTTGTTTTAAGTCAAGAGGCAGGGATGGCAGAATTTAAAGCAATCCAGCGTCTGAAAAGTGGAATAAAGACCGCTTTCTCTTGTAACACAGAATTATGTCGATAAACGAATATTTGCAGCCGTGGCTCCTGTTGCAAAATTAACTTTCCATTTTACCTTTAGATCGGGATTTTACTTGTAAAATTACCCTGCAATGTTCATCCTTAAAACATTTGCCTCTTCTCCGCTTTTCCTAGTTTGTTAAAACCATTTATTGACATGCCAACGTTCCCACTAAAAAAAAAGAGAGAGAGAGGCCCGGTTTTTCTCCTTTGCGAATTTCATATTTGCTTGTTTGTTTCGGCTTTCTTTGTTATAATCGGAGGTTACTTTGATTCAACTGCGCATCAGTTGATTTAATTAAAAAAAGAGCTTGTTTTATAATCTGATTTGGGAAGGGAAAATCGCTTATGATTTTTTGCTGCCTGCTGCATGCGGTCATTATTCTTGCATTTCCTAATGAAACATAAGATTACAAATTAATTGAATTGCCTCCCCCCCCCATCTGGTATCTCTTCTAAAATTTTGGCTAACCGGTAATAAATCGCATTAGGACAGATATCCAGAACGGTTTCCCTTTTGCGCATCACATTCTGCAGATAGGGAAGAAATTCCCGGGAGTCGGTCAATTTCCCCACTGGAGCGGCGTCTCTCAAACTCGAGCTAGTCAATTTCTTCTTTCAAAATTCCAGCTAGTCAATTTCCCTTTTCAAAATTCCAGCTAGTCAATTTCCCTTTTCAAAATTCCAGCTAGTCAATTTCGCCACCACATTTACCTTCCCAAACTATTCTACTTATAAATAAATGGGAGCAGAGCAACAAAACTGCAAAGCACTTAACAAGAAAGAGCTGGCTGGGTAGATGACTACAAATGATTCTTTTTCTCACTCGAAAACATTTATATTCTAGTTGATTAATTGGCTTCACAAAAGCGGCTGCAAGAGGAAAAGATGGGTTATACCAGCTGCCAGAAGTTTGGAAAGGTGCAGAAGAAATATGAAATATGATAGATGGATTTTGATACTTGGCCCGTAAAGAAATATTACCATATACTCAAAACTAATAAACCCCGCTCTTTGCATGAAAAAGAAACGTGTCCTAGACCTATGAAACACAGGACCTTTCCGTTTTTATTCTAGCGAGGAGTTCTTTTTATACAGTCTTCTCAGTCCATACACTGATTTTGCAGCCTCAACGTATTTTGACACATGTAAACTTCGGAAAGTCTGGAGCTTTCTCCGAAATGGATACATTTTTAATACACAAACAGGACCTCCATTTGGTAAACTACAGTACAGAAGGGCTGTAAATCCGGAAAAACAGTCAGCTGAATATAGCTGAATTATAGGGTATAAGGCAGCTTTCCATTTGATCCTCTGGTATTAATTTTACCACCTACCATGAAATATTGTTTCTTTGTTTTCCTATTAAGCAAACTTCATGCATTTGGAGCCACAGAAGTTAAATATGCCATTTGCTTATTTAAAGCATTTATTTTTTTAAAAAAAGTTCTGTTAGAAAGTACTGCAGTTGAATATTTAAAAATATAATAGAGAATTTTTCATTTTCCTTTTGGCACATTCAATTGTCATTTGATCATTTTTTAGTATTACCAAGAGGGCTTAAACTGACAAACGAAGCATTTTGTTTCGTGCTATACAATGATTTAAATAACCATTTATATTAAAGTGTATATATATATATATATATATTAATATAAATGGTTACTTAAATCTTATATATATGATAAGGTGCTAATACTGGAGTTAATATGATTGTCTGTTTCATATATATATATATATATATATATATATATATATATATCCCTCTAACTTTCATACATATGCCAAATCCTCAGCTGGTGTAAATTGGCATAGTTCAAACTGAGGATCAGCCCTACAGTATTTTGTTCCAGAAAGACTTGCTATCAATCCTCAATCCTTCAAACCTGCCTAGCTTCATTCACTTGAGCAGTCTCACTGAAGTGGTCGGGACTACCCAGAGGCCTAATAAACAGAGCACTGGATGGAGACTCAGGAGGCTTGGCTTCTGTTTGCTCTGCCACTGGCCTGCTGGGTGACCTTGGGCACCCGCTCTGTGCCTCAGTTTCCCCATCTGTAAAATGTGACTAATGATACTGACCTATGTAAAGTGCTTTGAGATTTACTGGTAAGAGCTAGGGATGAATACCAGGATTACCTTGGTCACTTCAATGGAGCTATGCCAACCCACACCAGCGGAGGAACTAGCTCATGTATCTAAACAGGCAAATAGATTAACAACATACAAGGCATGGGGGTTCGGAGGGAGATGACGGTGTTTCCAGATCCTCTCAAATAGTGTAAAACTGGTGTAAATTACACCACGAGTCCCCTTTACAATGTCAGAATGAGGTAAAGAGGCCTTTGTGTCAATGAGAATGAGGCATTATATTTCTTTCAATTAATTACAATATTAGGTGCCGATAGAATAGGACCCCTCAATATACATTGTTCTTGATATTGTGAATGGCAATCAGCAGATATATTCACAGCGACAAGGCCTGAATCGTAATTGGTTTGCTTGTAAAGCACCGAAGATGCTTGAAAGATATATAAAATGCAATGTATTGCTGTTAAGTGTTAATATGTAGATTGTGTATTAATATTTAACACTACAGTTGTGCTCATCTAGTCCAACCCCTGGCCAAGATACAGGGTGTGTTGCATCTTAAGAGATGGCAATTGATTATTCTTCATAGTAGGAACCCAGAGCCCCATTGTGCCAGCAGTTGTACAAAGAGAAGAAAAAAAGATCTCTGCCCCCACAGAGCAGAATCAATGACGATTCAAGACAACTTCTGTCGTTACCTCTGGGACTAAAACAATAATAAATCAAAACCAGGGCCGGCCCACAACATTTTGGCACCTGAGGCGGGGAGCTCAAATGACGCCCCCATGCCCCCTCGCTTGGGCCAAAACTTTGAAAGGTCTCCTGTGCCCTCCTTCCTCCAGCACAGCACTCCCCCATCTCTGGGCATCGAGAGCAGAAAGAATACAGATGCACCAGCAGCAGACACAATTTTCTACACTCTGGGTCCTAGTGGAGCCCCCGCACAGTCTGGCACCTGAGGCGGCCGCCTCAGTTCGCCTCACGGTAAGGCCAGCCCTGAACAACCCAGCCACGTACGATCATTCTCTTAAAAAGCAGGCAAGGCTGTTTCACGGCTAGCCCTCTTTTTATGTATGCCGCGCCTCGTTTCTTCCTAATCCTCCATAGGAAAGGGGAAAAAAACCTGTATCGTTCCAAACATGATAACGTCCGACATACGTATCCTTTAATTATATGGAAGCAATTGACGATAACATTGTCTAGGCTTTTCAGTTCTTCCCTTCCTTCCGAATCCTGATAAAGGTTGAATAACAGTTATCGGAAGGGATCGCGTTTCAACCTTACGACAGGCGGGCCTGATCCTTACGGCTCTGAAGAGGCGGCAAGTGGCAGTAGAAGAATCAAGATGGGGCCCCAGTCTGTGTCGCTGTATTCAGAAACAAACAAACCAGGGCCCAGTTCCCAGGGACACCCCACTCGGGCAGCAGGGAAATGCCCCCCCCCATGGCAAACTTGTATTTTGGCGCCCTTTCTTTGAGTTTGAGAACAGCAGCGCAGGGCGCGAGGACTAGTTTCTGCCCAGAGAGGAGTTTCTGAGCTTCCACCAACCTGCCCCCACCCCGCCATACACCCCCTGACCACTTAGCAGGAGGAGAGCGGGGGTGTATGTGTGGGGGGCCCTCAAGGACTGGCTTGCTGGCTCTGCAGCGGCGAGTCTTCCAACCGGTGCCTCCCCACCAGGCTGGCAGCTCCCGGCATCATCACCTACCTCACCCCCGCCCCGCTGGCCCAGGGCCTCCAGCCCCAGGCTCACCCACAGTTAACCCCTCTCCAGCAGCCCAGGCCCACCAGCTTGCGGCACTCGGATGGGGCCCACCTGATCAGGTCGCCCACCTGCAAGGCCAGCCCTGTCTGGCAGCATAAAGAGATCTGAAAGTAGGTGCCATTGTAATTTATGGCTCCATCAACCCACAAGAGACAGGCCGGCCGCGGGGGTAAATCATTGGCTTCACTGAGTCTGATCCTCACCTGTTGAAAGTTGCCCTAGCTCCGCTGAAGTTAACGGAGATAGGACAAAATAAACCGGTTGAGATCAGCCTATGGTATCACTGAACCTCCAATTTCACTGCGAGCTGGATCACGTCATTCCTCTCTGCTCCCGCACGACACGTGCTCTTGACAACACAAAACAACCCTCAGATTCCGGCAGTGGTTATGGGATTTAACACACAAGGGTTTCTAAGACCACTAATCCTATTATAGGTCTACAGGCGTACAAGGTAATAGCCACTGGACTTTCCAGCACGAGGGGTGGGGGAAGTCCTCATAAGAACAATGATCCCAAATGCCTGGAAAAGTGATGTATGAATGTGTACTGAGCTCAATGGAGCTACTTCTGTTTACACCAGCTGAAGAATGGGTGCACAGACCAGATTCTCACGTACACTGCTCTGGTGGTGTAGAGGGGACTACGTCTGCATGGAATTACCATTACACAGAAACAATGCATAACTGTTGCGGGGGTAGGGAGGAGCACACTTTAAAGGTTCTGGTGGTGTGCACCGGGGTTCAAGGCAGGGCATGTAAATCCTGGGAGAAACCGGGGAGGGCACATGCCCCCCTGCATCGCCTCTGCCATTGCACGAGTAGGTATTCAGCTATGACAGTAATGTGGACGGTATAAAAATGTACAAAGCATAGAACTGACACCCACTTTAAGACCCTTTACACCACAGCATAAAGCGACCTTAGTGTAAATGAGAATCCAGCCCCATGCGTTTACTGCAATGTCAATAATAAACGGGGTATCAATAATTGCAGTATAGGAAATAATTGCCAAGGGCTTTAATATAATATATGGAGATATGCCAATCTCATAGAACTGGAAGGTTGTTGAGTCCAGTCCCCTGCCTTCACTAGCAGGACCAAGTACTGTCCCCTGACAGATTTTTGCCCCAGATCCCTAAGTGGCCCCCTCAAGGATTGAACTCACAACTCCGGGTGTAGCAAGCCACTGCCCAAACCACTGAGCTATCCCTCCCCCCTTAGTCCTCTGTTGCCTGGTCCAGTCATTTACCGGGTGAGAAGTGAGTCCAGAATGCTACTGTTCTCATCTGAATGCATTTTACACTGGGACAAAAATCTATCTAGCGGGGGCCCGTTTATGGCTCCAATGCTGTGTTATTTGAGCACCTCACAGCTCCCCGGTGCATTAGGGCCGTGCCATTCTCCCCCACTGCACAGTGGGGAGGACAGAAAGGAAGGGGGCGGCTACACAGCAGCGAGAGCGTGCTTCCCGGGGCGGGTAGACAAAAACGTGCTAGATCTGCTTGCAGGGGGGCTGGAAACAAGGTGTACAGTGGAGGTGCTGAGAGCCATTGAGCCAAACTGTAAACCCTGGATATGATGGAAACCACAAGCCAGGGGGTGCGGCAGCCCCCTCCCAGCACTCCTGGTTCCAGCACCTAGGTCTGCTCGAGGTAATGCACTAAAAATAGCAGTTTGGCCCAAGTAGAAACCCACCCGACCCCCTGGGTACGGACCGGGGTGACTAGCCCAAGCTGTCACACTGCTGTTTTGGGGGTGCTATCTTGAGAGAGGAGCCAGCACATGTCTATCTGCACTGGGAAGCATCCTCCCAGCTGCTGTGGAGACCCTACGAATGTGCCTAACACCCGCGGCAGCGAGTCTCAGATCCTAGGTGAGCCAACTGGGGCTTACCGGGTGCACTCATCTAGGGTAACACAGGTAGTCTGTAGCAGAGCGGGGAACTGAACCAAATCTCTCCAAATCCCTGGCTAACGACTTAACCGTGGGAACCAGCCTTCAAATGAGAGCACAGGGCCTCTAGATTCCAGTAACGCGCCTTCTTGGGCTTGATTCTCTTTTACACTGCAGGCCCCTTTCTGCTGCCCAAGTGGTCTATAAAAGGGCTTAGTGTCAATGAGAATCAGGCCTCTTGTTTCTAGTCAGTTTCAATATTTCCCCCGCGTGTAGTCAGTTCCCCCGGTTTGTGTGTCTCTTCCATAGCGCAACCAGGGAGACAAATTAAACTAGAAAAATGTGATTGCAAAAAGACAACAAAAATTGGCCAGGAGACTCAGGTGTAGGTGAAAGACTCACAATTACTTTTAAACTCCTTTTCTTTTCTAAAAAAATCGACTAGATTTCAAGTTGGCAGCATCCCTTAAAGCATGTGGCATAAAGAGGAACGGTCAGTGGCTATCAACATTTTTATTGGTTTATTGATTTATTTTTGGGCTGGCTGCTGTATTTTAATTAATCTGCCATTAAGTAAGATTGGGGTGATTAACAAGGAACAAAGAACACACACACACACAAAAGCTTTCAGTGAGAAAAAGATCAGGCCAGGGATGGGTGGGGAGGGAAGGAAGAGATATGCCCGCAGAAATTAACTAAAAAGCAACAAAAATCTGTTTATAACAGATATAATCACCCACACCAATCTCCGCAGTAACAGAAAAGATGGCAGACTCCTCAGGCTGAAATGGATAAAACCGGAGTTATCGTTTGAGATTCTATAAATGGGGTTTATTTGATTCTATTTGAATAGGAGCCAAATTCCCCCCCCCCCCCCACACACACACACCCCACCTCACATTTCCCTTTGAAAAAGATTAGTTTGTGCGTTCCCTTCTCTCCTTTTACTGTGGTTTACATGCCAGCAATTAAAGGCCACGGGACAGATTCACCCAGGACCTTATGCAGTCATTTACACCAGTGCAATATGAAGGTAAAATAACCCCAAATCAGTACAGTTGCACCTAAGTTGCATTTACATTAAGACCCCTTCAAAGTGCTCCGTCAGCGTAAAGTGGATGTGAATTACAGTTACACTCCCTATAGTACCTCTTCACACTGCCAGAGTGGTGTAGGGGCTTCTGGGTGACCTTGGGCATGTCACTTCCCCTCAGTTTTCCCCATCTGTAAAATGGGACTGGTGCTACTCAACTTCTTTCTAAAGCACTTTGAGATCTACTGCTGAATAGTGCTATAAGAGCTAGATTAATTAAATTATTATTATTAAGCAGTCTTCGGTGTAAATGAGAACCAAGTCTATTGAACTCAACAGCAGAACTCCCACTAAACTCAGAGCATGATTGGTACTAAGATGTTTTCACCTTTAATTTATAAGGTTATGCTTAAGGCAATAAAGGGAGAGGTACCTGTGTGTTTGTTGTGCATGGATTTTATATTTAAGCTTCCGGTACCTGAGAATACACAATGGCCTTTTCAGTTCTATTGGGGTTGAAGCCCTGACCGTTATGGTCATCGATAGCCAATACCATAAATCAGAAATGGATACAGTATAGTCACAGTTGGATTTTGACATGTTTTTGATTAATCAAAAGTTGTGCTGGGCTGATATAGAATATATACATATTTCTAAAAAAAAAAAAAAAAAAAGCATGTGTTGTTGAAGAGGGTTTGTTCTCAGTTGGTCACAATATTTTCCCCCCTTTTGGGCATACTTTAGATTAAGGATACATTTATAAAGCGAGTTAGTAAAGGACAGATTAATGTTATAGACATACTACAGACATGAGCAGTATGTGCTATAGACAGTTACAAGCAAATCAGTAGAAGGCATTATAGATCATTATGAGCCTTGATTATAAGCAGAGGTGATTTGACGAACACTGTGCCAGTTGATTTAGCCACTATTGAAAGCTTTGCTCATCCTTTATCAGTCTACCTCAATTAGTTTGTAAATTATCTTTAATATAAAGTACGATTTTAAAAAAGTTTGCCTCACCAATTAAATGGAAAAATTGTTTGCTGAGTTGTACTTTGGGATGCACAGGAAAAAGGCAGAGTATTTTCTGATTAGGTACAGGATAGCTAGATAGAACTGATCAAACATGCGCATCAAAACTTTTTCCCCCAACAACAAATGGCTTTGACTAAATGGACATTCTCATGAAAAAAAGACCACTGTATTTCCTGGAAAAGTGAAAAATGTCAGTGTTAAAAGAAAAAAAAGTTTTTTTAAAAAAAGGCAACTGAAAATCGTGTGTGTTTTTTTGAAGGAAACCCCCTCAAAATTTTAGAAAAATTATTTTGATGGAAATATTTTTTGACAAAATTTTCTCCAGGACAACGAAAGTCGTTTCCCAACCAGCTCAGAGAGACAGATATTCTAACAATTAAAATAACAAAGCCGAATATGTTTTCCTGTAGCTGTCATCACCCACGCTACTGCTGCTAGACGCAATTCATCCACAGTAATGCAGCAGCCCAATACAGGTCTGCTTTGCTTACACTGATCAGTTCATAGGAGAAAAAAATAAAACTTTAGAAAGACAAATGTTTAAAATGTTCAGATCCTCAGCTGGTGGAAATCCACCTAACCACCAAAATCAATGAAACTGCCACCTCAGTTGACAATCTCTCTCTCTAAGTGACGAAACTTTGTTTTAAGTTAGGGTGACCAGACAGCAACTGTGAAAAATCAGGACAGGGGATGGGGAGTAATAGGAACCTATATAAGAAAAAGACCCAAAATCAGGACTGTCCCTATAAAATTGAGACATCTGGTCACCCTATTTTAAGTAGAATTCAATAATAAATATTAATGACTTGATTCTGCTTCCTTTACAACTCATGGCTACTTCTGTGATAGAGGAATGCGGCCCATCAGTTCTGAGGATGAAGTACACGAGATAAGGATCTGGCCCTTCATGGAGATGCACCTGTAAATCTGTCACATTGCTCCAGACAGGACAGGACAACAGACACTATTAGGGGCCTCAGTCTCATTAGAGCAAAACCCCTTTAACACAACCAGAGCAGCATACAGACACCTTAGGCCGAGACTCTCATTTGCAGCACAGATCCTTTCCACCACGCTGGCAGTGAAATGTAGAGTGACTGCAACTGCAATATACACCTCCTGCAAAGCCCCTTTGCACTGCCAGAGCCTGTGTAAATGAAAATCCAACCCTAATATATCGGCCTGATTCTTATCTCACCCCGGTGTAAGTCAGGAATAATTCCCATTCAAATCAATGGAATTAGGCTGAAGCAAGAAGAGGGTCAGACCTATTTGTCCTGATTCTTATTCACACTTGGACCCCATTCCAGTTCTTTACCAGTGCAAAGGGCTCTTAAAGTGTGTGTGAATGTGATTTCAGTGTACTTCGTGGGCCCCCTGGAGCTGCGTAAAGGGGCCTGGGTAGAGGGGAGAATCTGGCCCATTGCCATTTTGATTCATGTGTTACGGGCATTCATTTTTCTCGCATTTTCCACACTCTGCCTCTCTCTCTCCTCTCTGTACGTTCAGCCCCGGGGAGCCATGCTGGGAGTGCAGTTCCAAGGCTCCTGCCAGCAGAGGCTCTCACCGCCGCTCTTTCTGCCAAGCGCATTAGACTCCTGTTTTCCCATGTTCCCAGCAGCTGAAAGGCTCCCGGCCACACTTGGAAAGGCTCCCCTGGGCGAGGGGCTGTTACACCACTCGGGACAGGCCAATATAGGCTGCGGATAAAAATGAATGAACACCCCCCGCCACCGGGGAAGAAATCAAACCCTCAGCGGCGACGCTTCATGGGACAACGGCCTTTTCCTCGCCGATCGGGTGTTGTCTTTTGGAAGATTTCTGGCCTGGCTTGTGTAACCCCCTTCGCACTTGCTGGATGACACGGCTCCACTCTTTGCTTTCTTGCTAGGACAGAGAGGCCCTGGGTAGGTCCACTCTGCCCTGGAAAAAACCAGAGCACCCAGTCTCAGGGCCCTGGCAGGCTGACTCAGGCTGGGGCTAAAAATATCTTAGACAAATCAGGCTTGGGCTGACGCCCCCCTGCACCCTCGTGGGGTCTCAGAGCCAGGGCTCCAGCCAAGCCGGAACATATACACCCCTCTTTTAGAACCCCGCAAACCCAAGTCAGCCGCCCCAGACCCGCTACAGGTCTTTTATTGCAGTGTAAACAGCGTAGACGCAGCCTGCAGCGACAGGAGGTGTTTTCCCCGTTGCTGTAGGAACTCCAGCGCTCCGAGCAATGGTAGCGAGGTTGATGGCAGCGTTCTTCCATCGGCCTAGCTGCGTTTGCACGGGGGACAGCACGGCTACGAAGCTCAGGGCTGTGGATTGCTTCACGCTCCCTGGGCGCCATGGCTATGTAAGTGTAGACCAGGCCTGAGTTTCAGTCCCAGTCCCCTTTATGCTGTTCCGGCGAAGCAAAGGGGTCTTTAAGCAAGTGAAACTTAGTTACAGCCGCTTTATGCTGCCAGAACGGTGTAAGGATCAAGCCGGGTGGGGCCTGATTCTCCATCGCCCTGCACCTCGATTTACACCATGACACCAGTACCGAGTGTAACGCGTGACCAGTCCGATTCAATGCAAATGACTGCACAAGACGCAGAATTAATGGAGATGATCACGTCAAATAATTAATTAAGGGGCAGATCCTCAGCAGAGCTATGGCTGGCGAACACAAAATGGCAATTTTCATGCACTGTCAATGAATTTTTTTCAGGGGGTGGAGGGTCATTTAAAAGTTACACCCCTGAGGAGCTGACCCCATGACACGCCCTTGATTTGCACTAGCAGAGAATTTGGCCCTCAGCCTTTTGGTTTATCCAGATACCCAAAATACTCAGTATCACACACAAAACCCCCCCACCAATAACCCACTAAAAACCAAGCTGTTCTAACAAACGGTATGAAGACCGGCAATCAGTCAAGAAGCAGAGACAGGTAACCTGGGGGAATTTTAAAGGCGGTCATGAAAACCTCTGGGCTTACAGAAGGCGTGACCCCATTGAAGTGAATGGGGTTACACTCGATTTACATCAGCGTAATGGGGAGCAGGATTTGGCCCACGTGGGGCGATAGTCCCTTGCAGGGAATAGATAGAGTCTATCACTCAATTCAGAGCAATGCTCCATAGCCCTCTTTGGATGGCCCTGCTCTGGCTTCTGGATGAACAGAGCCCCGCCATAGGGCTGTGTCACCCCTCCCTAACCACTCCCTTCTGCACAGGCCTCTGCCAAAGCCCGAACATGGGGGAAAGGTGGAAGTCTCCCCTCCCCTTCACACCCCCATGCTGCAGAACCAGGGCAGCCTTGCTGCTCTGGGAGCCCCGGCCACTGCCCGGGTGAAACTGACCTTCAGCCCCTTTCATTTCCTGGGCAAGGTTTTCCTTTGGCTATTAGCCTTGACTCGCCATTTGCCTGGATCCGTCTGCCCAGTGGATCAAAGTTGCGTCTATCCACGCTGGAGCGAATCCTCTATGCCCAACTCTGCCACAGGAATCTGTGTTGGCCCTTCGGTGGGGGCAGAGAGGTCACTGTGCAGGCAGATAAGAGGTTCTGGAAAGGGGCACGCAGGGATCTTCTAGAGCCCATGACTCTGGCTGATCTCTCAGGGCTCTCTTGCAGTGGGATGCCCTGAATATCTCCAACTGCATGGGTGGTCTAGTGTGTCTCTTTGGCTCAGGCGACCCCGGTTCAATTCCTGCTCTGTCTTTGTGCCTTGGCTTCCCATCTGTAAAATGGGGATAAACAGCCCTTCCCCTGCCTCACAGGGGTGCGGACAGGATAAATTCACCTTGAAAATAAAATTGGCGAGGTGGCACCGACGTCCCTTCGCCAGACAGATTTCAGCACTGGTGTAGCTATGGTGGTGAAGCAGTGGAATGGGTTACCTAGGGAGGTGGTGGAATCTCCCGCCTTAGAGGTTTTTAAGGTCAGGCTTGACAAAGCCCTGGCTGGGATGATTTAATTGGGGTTGGTCCTGCTTTGAGCAGGGGGTTGGACAAGAACCTCCTGAGGTCCCTTCCAACCCTGAGATTCTATGCCATGGCAACGCCAGCGCAGGACAGCTTCGTAGGCCTGACTCCTTAGTTACACTAGGCCCCTTTACGCAGCTCTGGGGCCTCGTCTGTCTACAGCGCACGGCAAACCGTCGGAGGGACCTGCGCTCGTGGACTCGGGGTTTCTAAGCCCATGCTCGAGTGTCCACACTGCCTTGTAAACCTGGGTTTACAATTGCGGGACCCAAGTCCTACAACCATGCTAATGCATCTGCACTGCGCTAAGCCGACCGTCTGGCTCGGGTCTGCGGCTTTCCACACTGCAAAGTGACGGGGCTTGGCCCGGAGTCACGGCAGGGCTTGGGCTCACCTGCCCCCCGGGCTGGGTCCGTTAGCCTAAGTCCACAGGCCCACGTCAGACTGATGTGTGTGTGGACAGAAGAGGAGCTGGGGCTTAATCCTGACTCAGAGCCCGGGCTTAGGGTGTCGTGCCAACACTCCCAAACCGTGAGCATACATCACACACGAGAATCAGACCCCCAGTATTTCAAAATGTTGTAAACAGCACCTGGGAGTCTGGTTCTCTGCTGGCCTGTCACTTGTGTAATCACTTACACTAGTGCAACACAGGCGTGCAACCTCACTAGATCAGAGTGGCAGCTCTTTATTCTCATTTGCACTAACCCCGCCTCCCCCCAGGGTAGAGTAATGAACATTGTTAAGGGAGCTGCAGTTTTCACCCACTTCGAGGCCCCTTGGAGCTGCGTAAGGCCGAGGTGGATCAGGTCTTACCCTTCCTAGGCGATAGCTTTTCACGCTCCCTTTCCCCCCACGTCAGCAGCCACCCACGGCGCAGCGCGCTGGGAAACCAGCTCCCCTTCCCGCAAAGCTCCTCAATCGCTCTTCCGTGGGAGAATTTCCCCAGGCCCCTCGGCACACGGGAAAGGGGATCCGAGGGGAGAGACTGAGGGCAAGCTGGAAATGGAACCCAGGAGTCCTGAGAGCGCTCTTTGTGGGGGGAGGGCGGGGGGGGGCTCAACAAGCCCCTCCCCTCCCTCCTTTGTGCTGCTACCTGGATGCGCCCACTCGTGAGAGCTCTGCTTGCCCAGCGCACTTCACCGAGACAATGGTGTCCCAGACCCGGCTCCCTATGCACGGACTATGCCAGCCTCACGCCTGGGCTAACTCCGCCGCCTCTTTTGTTTTACCGTTTTTTTTTTTTTTAAAGCCCGTTAACTTTGTTTTGTTTTTTTGTTCCATTCATCCCTCCCCGCCCCCCAGCTCCAGCCCCCTCCCTCGTCTCGATTAGTGGGTCTGCACCATCCCCCGTCTGGCACCGATGCCCCTCGACAAGAATGCCATGGCAAAGCGGTGCACAAAACGCATCGTGCAGGGCTCGCCTGGTTCCCCCGGCTGCCATAGAAACACTGTTTAGCTGAAAGTATATTAATGGTGTCGCCTGCCCTGGCGATGAATTCATCACATTGTATTCCCCCCGGGGGGGGGAAAAAACCCCTCCCCTTTTGTCTCTCCCACTTGCTTTCTCTGGCTGAAAGACAGTCATTTTATGGATCATTTTGCACTGGCAATTCCAACCCTTCTCCCCCCCACCCCCAAACTCCACTCAGCATGCCCCATCCCCAGGAATGACTGGTCACGCATCTCCCGCACCCCCTCTCTCGCGGCGGTCTTAATATTTTCCAGCCACCACCCAGAAAGAACCAAAGCCTCCTATAGAGCAAATGGCAGAAGGGGGCAGCTGGGGCGGGGGAAAGCGTTGGGAAAAGCCACTCGTCCGAGACCCCCGCGCTCCGGCTTGGCAAGAATGATGAGAAAGCGTTCACCCCCGCGTCTCCCCTGCGCCACCCTCTGTGTAGCCCCTCGCCGCCCGTCCGCGAGCAGCAAACGATGGGACCGCTGCTCGGGGCTCGCCTTTCTTTCCAGGCGCCGGCGGCGAAGACGGCTTGTGCCAAGCCGCCATTTTGAGCCACCCCGCCTTGCGGAGCCAGCTCCCCGACAAGCGGAGTAGGGTCACTTCCAGCTCTGAGGTTGCAGGTTTCCTTTTCCTCAGACCAGGCTGGATTTTCAGCAGTGGGGCGGGCGGGGGAGACACACTTAGAATCATAGACTATCAGGGTTGGAAGGGACCTTAGCAGGTCATCTAGTCCAACCCCCTGCTCAAAGCAGGGCCAATCCCCAATTTTTTTTGCCCCAGATCCCTAAATGGCCCCCTCAAGGATTGAACTCGCAACCCTGGGTTTAGCAGGCCACTGAGCTATCCCTCCCTCGCATAGCTCTATTGGATTTCAGTGGAGTTAGGCGGATTAATAGCAGTTGTGAATCTGGCACAGTGGAGGAGCAGATCTTCCAGGGATCTACGTGGAAAAAAAAAAATCGATTTAGGGCAGGGGGCTGAAATCCAGGCCGGCATTTCCCCCTTAACTGCTGCCTCTGTACGGAACCTACAGCCCACTCCAGAACCCAGTGAAATCAATGGAGTCTTTCCTCTGGCATCAACGGGCGCGATCCGTAACGAGCACGGGAGGCATTAAGTCTGGGGCCAGATGCCAAAGCAATGGGCACAGGTTTGAGTTAGACTGGAGAGCCAGAGGCAAAATACGGACGTTTGTTCAGAGACACAGACAGGCTTCTGCATGTCTGTTCGCGGTGTCTATCTTCAGGTTTGCCTACATGGTGCCGCACAGTGACTCAGAGGGGCGTGAGGTCCAGAACACTAGCCGCCCCGCGTAGATGTCGCTGGCGTGGACAAAAAGTTGTCTAGTTGGTGCTTATGTAGGACTATGTTAACCCACAACAGAGCACGCCAGCAGCGTCTCCATGGGGCAGCCGGCAGGCAAACGCATTAGAACGCTCTGGAGAGTAGTACCATGAAGACAAGCCCTTAAAGGGCGATCCAAGCAGCCAAAAAACCCCATGCAAAAATCAGCTTCTTGACACAGGTTTTTTTTAAAATGAATGTGGAACATTCTGCTCCGCTCACGAGGTGTAACGGTTTTATGCTTTCTGCGAGATGCTCCACATTTCAACTTGGAGCCAAGTGCCTGAGCCGTTATAGGGCACCATTTGCCCAATGGTATCAAAAGCACTTTCCCAAAGCTGGAGGAGGCGCATTATTAACCCTAGTTTTGGAGATGGATAAACTGAGGCACAGGGAGGGTGACTGATACGCATGGCCCGCAGCCTGAGACTGTGTCAGTTAGGAACACAACTCAAAGCCCTCCTGCCAGCCCCCCATTCTACAACTAGACTCCTAGAGCTATCAGCAGAACCCAGGAGTCCTGGCTCCCAGGGTCCTGCTCAATCCTTTGGACTACACTTCCTCCTAGCACTGGGAATAAACCCAAGCATCCGACTCCCAGCCCCCCCTCACCCACCCACCCACCCACCTCCTGTTCTAAACCACTAGACTCCCCTCCCCTTCCAGAGCTGGGAATCGGCAGGACTCTTGGGTTCTATTCCCAATCTTCCTCTGACCGCTACACCCTACTGAAACTGATGGCGTCTTGGATTGCATATTGGTGGAGCAGCGCCCATTTGATGAACCTAATAAGACACGTGTGGTTCAGAGATGAATCCTTGTACTGGCCTGCGTGAAGCCACCAAAAAAATCAGGGTGCTCGTAGCGGTTCGAAACGAGCAGAAGGCCGACAGCTAACCACAGGCCTTGACTGAACAAGAGGAAGGGGTGAGGAATTGCTATAAACACCCCGCAGGGATCCAGCGAGCAGTGGGATGGCTCATGTTTTCCTTGCTTCAGCTCACCTGCTCAAATTTCATAGGACAGTAAAATGCCAACTGCCCCTCAGAGCTCCAACCAAGACACGACTGTCCCCCACCGTATATCATCCACCGCTCTGGTTTGAAATATCTGATCTCAGGGGGTTTCCACCACTCCCCTTGGGGAGTTAAGAAACCAACGGAAAATGTCCTTTCAGCCCATTACTCACTGGTAGAGTCCCCTCGCAGCACGGTAACCTATTACTACTACTTGTATTAGAATAGCTCTAAAGGGAGGAAGTGCAGCCTAGTGGACAGAGCATTAGTCTAGAACTCAGGAGACCTAGGTTTTATTTCCCAGTTCTGCCATTGGCCTGCTGGATGACCTTGGACCGCTCTCTGCCTCAGTTTCTCCATCTGTAAAATAGGGATACTGGTACCGACTTCCTATATGAAGCATGGATGAAAAGCACTATAGGGTTATTATTGTTAAAATTGGGGCACATGGAGCCCCATTCTCATCTACACCAACACCTCTTCAATTGAGCAATGTTGCTGACTTATGCATGTCTCAGTACCTGCTGCTATTGAAGGCTCCAGCTCCTGGATTCACAGGATCCGGAGATCCTCTCAGTTTTCATTAAAACAAAAAAAAAAGTAAGTTTCTTGCCCTTGTGGAGAAAAGCTTGACAATGGGACCCAAGTATGACCCTAAAAGGCTCGAAAAACAAATAAAGGACCCAAATTTTATTGGTTGGCTTAAAGATCATGAGGGTTTTTTAAAACAGCCTCAGGATTTTGGAGCATGTGGGGTTTGCTATATTGTGACTAATTTATGCCCACTTTAAGAACCCCCTCTACAATGCCAGAGTGGCGCAGAGGGGCCATAGTATAAATGGAGATCTGGCTCAAAGAAACCCTTCCTTGTCAAACCCCACCTGTGTGTGACTTTGCCATCCATCTCTCGTTAACCAAAGAGGAAATGTTGGGGAGGCAGGAAGCCAATTCAGTTATTTCCCAGACACACAGGGCTGGTTCAGCTGTTAAGACATCTAGTCAGTCGGATTTCACGCCCTGCCACGGGACATATCTCTATCAGAGTAGCCAGCAGAGGTCTTAATAGAGAAGTGTATTCACTGTGTGGCTGGTAGGTTGAATACACTTTTCATGTTTTCCAGACACATTTCCACAGCCGAGTACAGGTGTTGATTTCCACACTAGAAAGGCCTTGGGGAAGGTGAAAATTTTTGGATTTTCACTGAAGACCCAAAACCTGAAGAATTCAGGCTGAAAACCAACCAATTTTTAGCTGAATTTTTTTTCCTTTCGAGCAGTAAAAAGCACTTCTATTTTTGGCTGATTTTTTTGTTACCAGGCAAAAATGTTTAGGTTTTTCACTGAAAAACCAAACCTGAGAAGCTTCATTGAAAAAAAAAAAAAAGTAAAAAAATAGACCCAGGTCCAATAAAAAGATATTACCTCACCTCCCTTGTCTCTCTAATATTCTGGGACTAACATAGCTACAACTACGTTGCATACATAATTGAAAACACACGTTTCCCACAAGTTTCCATTTTGACCAAAAAGAACCAAAAAACATTTTGTCACAAAAGTTTCACAGGAAAATTCACAACGAATTCTAAGTAAAGCCCTCCTACACATTTATCTAAAATAATGGGGGCTTGTTCTTTATTATTCATGTCACAGTCTAATCTGCAGCTGATTGAAAAGTGCTCAATATGTTCAGTGAAAATGTTTGAAGGAAACAAAATAAAACTACTATTTTGTTTAAAGATTTCCAATAACTTTTCGGGTTTTGACTAAGTGAAAACGGAGGGGGGAGTGGGGGACGGAATCCATTTTTGTTTTATTTATTTTTCCCTTTATCTCACTTCTTTTCAACTGAAAAGGGAGGTGGAGTGGCATGAAAAACATTGTTGGACTTCAGTTTTTCATAGAAAGAACAGAACAGAATTGGCCGTTTTGGTTCAAAGGCCATTTTTCAATCAAAGAAATATTTTGGATGAAAACTCCACCTGGCTCTAGTCTAATCTGTTGTTGAATCTTGCTAAACCGTGGGCCAAAATTTTCCACAGTAACCCGTGATTCTGGGTGTCCAATTTAAGTCTCCTTAAAGGGGACTGATTTTCAGAAAGTGCTGAAGTGGGCGTTCCATTCCCAGCTCTACCGTCAACCTGCGGCGCATCCTTAACAAATTGCTCCCCTGTTTGCTCCATTTCTCCACACTTGCAAAAAGGGGATAATGATATTTCCCGTCCTGTGCAAGGTGCTTTTGAGATCTCCGGATAAAAATAACGTACGTTAGCACCTCAAGGCTCCCACTGAGATCCTGGCCTCTTTTTGGTAGGTATAAAGACATAATGAGAGACAGCTCCGGTCACAAAGACCTTACAGTCTAAATAGACAAGAGAAATGGTATCATCCACATTTTGTGTATGCAAAAACTGAGGCCCAGAGAAATTAAGTGACTTGCCCAAGGCCATATAGTATGATGGAAATGGAGAAAGAGCGCCAGGTTTCTGGAAGGGCTTTGTTTAATGGCCTGGTACGCAAGCTGCTATTTCTAGAACTGTAGAATCTCAGCATGTAGCACATTTCAAGATCTCTTCTGGAGATGGTTGGGAATTTTTCAGTTCAGTGTGAGAAAAGTGCCCGTTTGTCAGAACTGAAACTTTGGGCGGGAAAGGGTCGATTACGCAGAGTTTCCCTGGTTAGGAAAAAAAACTGGAAAAGTAGTTTCAATATTGTCCAAAAAGTCTCCTTTTGACATTTTCTAAACGAAAAAAAGTTCCATTTTTTGGTTCACAATGACATTTTACTTGGGTATTTAAATTAATTCACAGTAAAAAAAAAAGTTTAAAATAAAGACGGTAGAAATCAAAGCAGAAATGTTTGAAATTCTTGCAACGAAACCTTTCAACTGATCTGAACGGATTGCTACTCCCCTTTAAGATTTCCATGTTGTGAACATTTTCAAGATTTCCACCTCAATTTGGGATGGGAAACTGTTTCAAAAATCTCAAAATTTTTCCCAGGATGGGAAAGCCACGTCCCACCCAGCTCTAATCTCTTCTCTACAGTTAGACCAGCTGCCTTGTTGATGAAACGGCTCACTCCCGGCCTTTAGTGGAGGCAGAGAATTGAATCCAGAGCTCCTTGGTTCTAGTTCAGCGCAGGACAGACAAGCCTGCTTCTTTCTTGCTTCTGTCATTGACGAATTTAGAACATGATCTCAACTGGATCCCTCCCCCTCCCTGGAAGATCAAAAACCACCTTTCTAGCTGGAAGGAAAAACTATTTCTCAGGGGAAAGTCTATGAAAACGTTGGAATGTTTATTATTTCATTTCAATTAACGGGTGAAAGAAAAAAAAATCCCTCTTAGCTAATACCACTCCAGACAGGGAGGAAAAAAAAAATCTTCACTTATCTCTGGGCAGGGGGAGAAATATTGCTGGCCATTTCTTGATGGCTGGGAACTCCGTCAACAAAGGCCAGTTTCTCAGCTCAAGTATGACCCCTTCATTCACCAGCCACCCTCTCCCCCCCTCATTCAGGAAAGTTTTAAGATCCTTCTTTGCCAGGATAATCTCCTGCTGCACAGAATCATGTGAGGTGAATGTGATTGTGGGAGCGAAGTCCTCCTTCAGCGATGAAGGAGGGAATGAAAAACGAAAGAGGGAGAATGAGAGGGAAGCTTTGTTGTTATTCCAGATTCTCTTCTCTCCCTCCCCCAGCTCTCTACGTGATTTGATTTCAGCTGCTTCCCTGGAAGACAGGGCTGAAGAGGCTGAACTGGGGATGTATTTCAATGCAGAAGACCAGGGGCAGATTTATCGTTGCCCTAGGGCCCCGGGGGCCAGACAGGCTAGTGCAAAGGGCTGGAGACTTGGGGGGGGGGGGGGGGGGGGAGGGGAGGCAGGCCCCTGCTTGGTTATACTGCTGCTGCAGAGCCAGTCTTTTAAGCCTTGTACCCCCTGGAGATGGGTCTAGGCCATCCTCCACCCCAGCAGTTCCTCTGCTGGGTCACAAGCCATGGTAAAACCCTAGCTCTGTTGCGCTCAACTTTTTTCATATCCGGGTTCAGCTCCCGTCTGGCCTGGTATCTCTCTTCCCCCTTGAATTGAGCCATATGGGACGGGTAGGGTTAATAATAACCCTTCATATTGCAGTAGCTCCTAGGAAGCTCGGTCCTGGCCTAGGATCCTGCAGCGCTAGGTGCTGTACAAACACAGAAAAAAAAAATAAAGAGGTCATGACCTGCTGCAGAGGGCAGGAGCCAGGCGTGGGTGGCACCTATTGGGAGGGGCCGTGCATACTGGTTGGATGGATCAGAATACATCCGTGGACGGATCAGAACACAGGCACGTTCTGCCTAGCTCTGTCTGGTCCTACGTGTCACGGGAGACTCACCACCAGCCTGCCCCCCTCTGGTAGGGACGCAGCATTGTAGAGTTTCTTCCCACTCACGCAGCCCTTTTAGTTAGCGGATCTGGTTGGCAGCGGTTTTCTTTTGAGCGACGTCAAGTGCATCCCCTTCTGGGGTGAAAAGAGTCCAGCTGCAACTGGGCAGGCTCTTGAGAGTCTCTTTGCCCAGCTCCCTCTGGGGCTGGCTGCAAAGTCCTTCCACATCCAACAGGGCTCGACGGCATCACACACCCTTCATCTGCAGGGTAGCAGGTCCCAGGGCTTCTCCCCAGGTGCCCAGTAAAGCGCTGCCCACGCATTGTCCCCCACCCCTGCTCCAAAGCGGGGAGCTGCTCAAAGGGGGAACCTCTTCACCCACCTCTTGTGGAACCCTCACAGAGCCTAATCCCTTGACCCATGGGCCTGCCACAGGATTTAAGCTTCATCCCAGTAACAACTCTCCAACCACAACCCAACCCAACCCAACCCAACCCAATCCAGCCACTCTCCTCCACAGCCAGCCCCTGACTGTGCTCTCTTCAGCCTTTTCATTAGGAGGCTCAGGTGGTGGCCATGTGAACACCAAACCCCATTGGTCCCACCCACTCAGGCTGGGGTGCAGTTAATCACAGCACAGGTGGGGTTGGTCAAACAGGGTTGGGTTAGCCCCAGGCCTCCTAGCTCTTACAGAGGTGGCCCCAACATGTTACACAACCACACCTTTTCTACAATGGCCATCCATGGTACCCAACTATCCATTGATAATACCCGTCCACGGTATCCATTCATCCGTGGTATTCCTCCATCCACAGCAGTCATCCAGTCGTGCCTCCGTCTAGCCAGGGTCCACCCAACCCGTGTCATAGGGTGGGTGGCCCTTTAAAGGGAAAGGGGTCTCAGAACCACTTGTTAACTCGCCTCCTGAGGAGGGGGAAATGAAAGATGGGTCTCGTGGTCCAATCAGGCCTCTGGGATAAACAAGGGGGAGGCAGAGGAAAAACGTCAAAGGCCTGGAGAAGATTGCAAATGAAGGCAAGGCTCCTCCAGGAGACCCTGAGATGTCAGGAGAGTAGCAGAGGGGATGATCTGCCGGCCTCCGAGTCAGAGTTTTGGATTCTCTTCCAGGGGGAAGGTAGGAAGGACAAACTCCAGGTAGGAAGCCCTGGGAGTCGCTGGTGGATGAAAAGCCCCGAGAATGGCAGAAGACCTCGGAGCAGGGTATGATCATTTGGGTTGTGGTGATGGACTTTATTTTGGGACTTGAGTGTTTTCAACTGTTTGTTATTAAACCAGCCCCACAGCAAGGGTGTCATTAGCCATGAGAAAGTCTTTGTGGAATCTGAGGGAAACTGAGGCAGGGCTGCTGCAGAACCACCGTCGGCCTCAAGGGGACACTTTGAAAGCCGCAAACCTCTGACACACAGTGTCCAGCGGGGCTGGAACAATTTGTGTAGTGGGGTGCTGAGAGCCATTGAAACAAACAAACGGTTATCCCTGTATATAATGGAAAGCCCTTCAAGCCAGTGGGTGCGGCCCCACCCCCAGTTCCAGCACCTAGGACAGTGCTTATCTATCCATGGTATCCACCTCCCACTCTGTTCATCCATCCCCAGTATCTATGTATACCATCTATCTTCAGTAGGGTGACCAGATGTCCCGATTTTATAGGGACAGTCCCGATTTTTGGGTCTCTCTCTTATATAGGCTCCTATTACCCCCCACCCCCGTCCCAATTTTTCACATTTGCTGTCTGGTCACCCTAATCTTCAACCACATGCCTCATTAGCATACCCAAGCACATCACAACCACACCCTCTGTGTGTGTTAAAAACTAGCACTTTGCATTAATTTAACTTGCCCTACTAGTAATTTGGTTTGACGGAAGGGGAGTTTTCCCATTATTGTTCTTCAGTCAATAATCAAAACCTTTTTGATAAAAACAAAATAACGAAGTCTGTCAAAAAGCTGCGACAGTTATCAGAAGTTTGTGGAGTTTCGCTTATTCCTCTCCTTCGCCCCCTTATCTCCCATTTTTCCAGTAGAGAGTGGCAGGGAGGGGTGACCAAAACCAAACGGATTTCTCTTAAATTTTATTTCAGTTAATTGAGAAACTGATCAGTTATATGAAAAATCATCACCACAGCACCCGATGTATGGACCAGGGTCCCATGGTGCTAGATGCTGTACATATACAATGAAATAATAATGAAAACCCCCCAACTTTTCAAGTTTCACAGAAAACACTTGCCAGTTTCAACCAGCTACTTATTATTTATTATTATTAGGGGGTGGGGGATTGCGGACCAGGCCTCTACTGCTCAGTCTGGTCTGGTCTCCAGCAATTTCCATAACAAAAGCCTCAATTCTTGTGAACCTGGGTGACCTCTTGCCCTCCCCGGCTCAGGGAGTGAATGCCTTTAGTCTGTAACCCACCATCATGTCACTTTGATTAGTGCGTGAATAAACTCTCAATCCAGGAGGAGAGGCTGCCTGCCAGTCTCCAGCCCCTTCCCCAACCCACCCGCTCATCTAGGGGATAAACTTATTTAAACGTCTGCATCACTTTCACCTCCTCTTTCTCGGAGACAAAAAGCATATGGCTCTCAAGAGCTAGGAGAGGTGTTTGCTTCCCTTTCTCCCCCCTCCTTCCCCTATGATTTGGCCTAATCTGTTTAATCCACTTTTCTGCCTCTTGTAGGTGAATAACCCACAGCTCTGCCCCCTTGGCTTCGTTAGTCACCCTCCGCTGTTTCGTCCCCTCTGGTATCAGCCCTTGTTTGGGTGTTGATCTTCCCAAAGAGTCTGTAGAGTCCTGAGTGACTCAGCTAGACTCCCTGATGGCAGCGAGATAGCTGGTGACCCGACCGACATAGGCCCGATCTGCCTTAAGCATAGGGTGACCAGACAGCAAATGTGAAAAATCAGGACAGGGGGTGGGGGGTAATAGGAGCCTATAGAAGAAAAAGACCCAAAAATCGGGACTGTCCCTATAAAATCGGGGACATCTGGTCACCCTACTTAAGCAGAACAAAAAGGATGGTCCTGTAGCCCTAGCCTAACACTGGTAGTTGTATAAAGGGCCTAGAATCTACCCGCCCCCCAGGGGGGAGAATGCCTCCCCAGCTGGTGTAAAGGCCCTGTTCCAAGCTCTGGGTTTAATGGGGAATCCAGGGCATGGCCCCAGTGCCCCACGCTATGGCTAGTTCCTGTTTCCAGGGAGCAAAAGTTAGTGGCCCTGAGTCTGCTCTGCTTTACCCCCTTTGAATGGGGTCGCCAAGGGCTGGCTTAGACTTGCTGGGGCTCAGGGACGAAGCCAGCGCCCGAGGGAATGAACACAACCGTTAGTCATCAAGTGATCCATCCCCTGTCGCCCATTCCCAGCTTCTGGCAAACAGAGACTAGGGACACCATCCCTGCCCATCCTGGCTAATAGCCATGGATGGACCGATCCTCCATGAATTTATCTAGTTCTTTTTTTGAACCCAGTTATAGCCTTGGTCGTCACACCATCCTCTGGCAAGGAGTTCCACAGGTTGACTGTGCGTTGGGTGAAGAAATACTTCCTTTTGTTTGTTTTAAACCTGCTGCCTATTTCCCCCTCTACCAAGGTCCAGGAGAATTATTATGTCTGTGACAGCAGGTGGAGACCCCATGTGAGAGCAAGCCTTCATTATGCTAGGAGCTATATACACACAGACTAGCTTAGCGGAGGATCTAGGGATACTTAATGGGATGGCCCAGGCATACTTACCCCTGCCTCAGCATGCAGTGGATGGGGCAGCATGGACTAGACCACCTCTTGAGGTCCTTTCCAGCCCTACATGTCTATGATAAGACACTTCCTGTCCCAAAGGAAGAGACACTTCCTGCCCCCTGTGCTATTGGGGACTGTACCTTTCCTGGGTTTGCTTCAGAGACAATAAATCTGCAGAAGCCCCTGTTATGCAGAGGCAATTGGAAGTGGTCCCTGAATAAAGGGCATCTGCCTCAAACACCGATGTGATTATCGAGCATCACACTTACAATCTAAATGGGGGGGGGGGGGCGGGGGGAGATCCTAATTTAGAAATAGCTTGTCCAAGGAGTCCACAACAGCCCTGGAAATTGAACCCAGCAATCCCGAGTCCCGCGCCGCTGGTTCTGCATAAAGACCCCCCCCCCCCCCCGAATCGGCACCAGTGTAAAAACACTGCCACTTATTTCACGTGCCCGTCTCTTCTTTCCGTATCACGGCAGCTCATGGGAAGCCTCAAGCAAAAGCCCGCCGGTTAAACAGGCTAGTAGTCGGGGGCGGACTGACAAAGTCCAACCCAGAGCGGGCATTAATGGACATCCCTCCGCCGGCTCCCCGCCTTTATGCCAGCAGAGGATCTGCTCCCTGGGCTTTAGCTTTCCTTCCCGAGCCAATCCACCAGGAGCCAGGCTTCAGCCAACCGTAGCTTTGATGATTCAGGAAGGCTGCAATTTTAGCCTCAGCCAGCGCGCAGCGGACCGGCAGAGCCTGTTTGCTGCATTTCCGTGCAAGGAGGAGACTTGCGGCGATTGGTGGCAGAGGGCATCTGATCACTTTCAAATTTAAAGCACCCCAATGGCAGAACGTGCTTTCCGACCCGCCTTGCTTCGCTTTTTTTTTTTTTTTTTTTTTGTGGGGTGTGTGTGTGTGTGTGTGCGCGCGCGCCCCCATGTGTTTCCATGACAACCACGGCCCGTGCTGCTCGCATGAAGGACGGCATCAAAGCTGTATCCATGTGCCAGGTTGTGGGGGGGAGCCAGGGGTGGGTTGGATTTTCTGAGATTGGAGGCATGAGGCCTCAGCAGACGTTGGCGCCCCCACCTCCAAGCACCCAGGATGTGTTTGCGGCACTCAGGCAAGGCAGATTTTAAAGGAGGGTTTGCCAAAGATCCCACATCACCGGTAATAAAAACTACACTTGCATTTTCCATCAGAAGGTCTCAAAACGCTTCACAAAGGGAAGTCACTATCACCCCCCATTTTTAGGGCTGGCTAGAAAACAAGTTCTGTTTCGGGGGGAGGGGGGGGGAGAACCACTGAGGTTTCGACATTTGTTTCTGTGCCATGGTAGAATGAAAACGCGATTCTGAATATTTTTGCGAAAAAACCTAGAGAGAGAACCCAGAACAGCCAAGAGCCCAGCAGCTCGGGTAGTCTGCTGGGATCTGTGAGATGCAGAGCAAGACCCTGTTCCAAAAAAAAAAAAAAAAAAAAATCAAACAGAGCTACGACTTGAACCGGAATGTCCTACGTCTCCGGTGCATGCCCAAACCGCCACTCTGCTGGCAGGACACGCACGCTGACTGAACGGATCCCTTCCCGCAAACCGGTTTGGGTTTGACAAACTGGCATTTTCTGACCAGAACTAAAATTTTCTTCTCAAAAAATTCCTGAGCGGCTCTACCCATCTTATAGATGAAGAAAACAGAGGCACAGAGAGGTGGACTGACTTGCCCAAGGTCACCAGCAGAACTGCGAAGAAAATTCCAGTATCCCAGCTCAGGACTCTATCCACTAAGCCCTAGGCTACAGCAAGGAACTCATGAGCAAGGACACACACACACACACACACACACACACACACACACACACTTACTTTGAGGAAGTTATTCAAAATTTTAAACCCTGATCCTGACATGGGATTTGCAGAATCACCAATTCCAAGCCTTCAAAAAAAAAAAAATAATCATATTGTATGGCACTCGACTCATGATTGGCTTTTTATACAAAATCATAAAAGTTGGGTTCTTTTCTTTTGCCTTCTGAAACTCTACAGATGCACTGGGTGGGGGTGGGGAGTTCATTTTCAAGCTTTTCTGTGCAGCCACTGAGACTAGAAACTTCCTTCTTTTAAAAGTGAAAACGGAGATTGTCGGGTCAGCACCTGACTCCAGGTGCTGGGGCTTTAGGACAATTTCATGGATGTTGATAGAATCATAAGAGCTGGCAACACTCATTTTGCACCTAGCCCAGAGCAAAATCCCAGCATTTAACCACTTGCTGCTTTTTTTTTTTTTTTTTTTTGGGGGGGGGGGGGGGAAGGTCAGGGGCTTGATTTCACACATGGGGTCTGATTTACATTTACACTAAAGTCCTTTACATCACTCTGGCAGAGTAAAGGGGCCTTAAAAAGTAAGTCTACACTGCACAGCGAGCCCAGGCTCTGACTCAGGTTTAAACCCATGCCCAACTTCTGTCCACACACAAATCAGTTCGACTTGGACCCAAGCACTGTCATTTTGCAGTGTGGATCCAAGTCAGAAGGGCTGCGTAGCACAATATAGGCGCCTTAGCATAGCTGTGAAACCCAGGTACAGCAACTGTAAGCCCAGGTGTGGACGCTTAATAAGATTAATAAGGACAAATGCAAAGTGCTCCACTTAGGTAGGAACAATCCGTTTCACACATACAGAATGGGAGGAGACTGTCTAGGAAGGAGTACGGCAGAAAGGGATCTAGGGGTTATAGTGGACCACAAGCTAAATATGAGTCAGTGTGATGCTGTTGCAAAAAAAAGCAAACATGATTCTGGGTTGCATTAACAGGTGTGTGGTGAGCAAGACACGAGAAGTCATTCTTCCGCTCTACTCTGCACTGGTTAGGCCTCAACTGGAGTATTGCGTCCAGTTCCGGGCACCGCATTTCAAGAAAGATGTGGAGAAATTGGAGAGGGTCCAGAGAAGAGCAACAAGAATGATTAAGGGTCTAGAGAACATGACCTATGAAGGAAGGCTGAAGGAATTGGGTTTGTTTAGTTTGGAAAAGAGAAGACTGAGAGGGGACATGATAGCCGTCTTCAGGTATCTAAAAGGGTGTCATAAGGAGGAGGGAGAAAACTTGTTCATCTTAGCTTCTGAGGATAGAACAAGAAGCAATGGGCTTAAACTGCAGCAAGGGAGGTTTAGGTTGGACATTAGGAAAAAGTTCCTAACTGTCAGGGTGGTTAAACACTGGAATAAACTGCCCAGGGTGGTTGTGGAATCTCCATCTCTGGAGATATTTAAGAGTAGGTTAGATAAATGTCTATCAGGGATGGTCTAGACAGTAATTGGTCCTGCCATGAGGGCAGGGGGCTGGACTCGATGACCTCTCGAGGTCCCTTCCAGCCCTAGAATCTATGAATCAGATCCACAAGCCCAGGTCCCACCGACTCAGGTTTACAATGCAGTGTAGACATAACCAAAGTGAGAGCAAGGATCTGGTCTGTGATCTGTTTTTTGTTGTTGTTTTTTTAAAATATGAATTAAAGAGTTTAAAAAGACAAACTAAACTTGTTTCATTCATAGCCATCGATCCCCCCACACGCCCGTTGACCACAATACATGCCCGACGATATCAATCCATCGCTCCGTCTAGCTCCCCAGAAAACCTAGCTCAGCGGCACCTATCAAGGCTGCCATGAGGTCTTTGAATCTGACCATAAAACTCAAAGGCTGGGGAGAGGGTTAGAATGATGGTACATTAGGAGCTGTGCTGGCGCTACATGGGAAGTTATGACCTTTTGTCTCTCCTGTCGACAGACAGGCCTCATTTGCATGTATGCAGTTGGAATAATCTCGCTCCTGTTTAGAGGACAGGGCCAGATCCCTGCGTGTTCCTGCAGCTAGCCCACCTCCCGCTGCGCATTCCATTATAGCGGCAAGGCTGCTCCTGCTGCCCTGTAAAACCCCGTCGGCTAGCCCCTGAAAGTAAGAAGGGCGTCGCGACCGGAGAGAGAGCTCTAGAGTGCTTTTCAAATAATCATCACAATGCTTGAGCGCAAAGCGTAGCGTGACCAAAGGTTACACCCCTTGCGGTGGCTTCCCAGGGAGGGCCTACGGCCCTGCACCTTGGGCCTGAATCTAATTTATATTCAAGCCCCTTTGCGCCCCTTCAGCAGTGCGCAGAGTGGCTCAGATCCCCAGCTATTGTAAATTCACAATTCAGGGAAGTGTTCTCGGTACACGTTGCCAGAGGACTTCACGCTGAGAAGTCGAGAGATTTGCCTGAGGTCCCACCGGAATCGCAGTGGCAGAGACAGGAGCGGGAGGACTTGACCACTGGTGCATCTTGGCCCCTCCTATTCTCTTCCTGTGGCACAGAACAGTGCCGTTTCCTGAGGGCTGTAGTAATGTGGTCTTTCAGGTTGTTGGGTTGGGTGTGCCGGTGCCGAGGGGTGTCGGTGGCCTGTGAGATACAGGAAGCCAGATCAGCTGGTTCCTTTTGGCCTTAAACTCTGACTCCAATCTCAAACTCTTCCAAAAGTATTGATGGCCTTAATTCTCATTTACACCACTGTAGCTACCTGGAGGGGCTTTAAAGTAGGCACAAATTACAGCTGTATTCGGGTCTGGGCCACATGGACCGCTTGGAGCGGGGCAACCCTTTTGGTTAGGAGTGTGATTTTTAACAGATGCAGTTATGTTGGTACAACCTCTAGTGTGGATGCAGCGAGACTGATATTAAAGGTGCCTAATCCTAGAATCTCAGGGTTGGAAGGGACCTCAGGAGGACATCTAGTCCAACCCCCTGCTCAAAGCAGGACCAACCCCCCACTAAATCATCCCAGCCAGGGCTTTGTCAAGCCTGACCTAAAAAACCTCTAAGGATGGATATTCCACCACCTCCCTAGCTAACCCATTCCAGTGCTTCACCACCCTCCTAGTGAAAAAGTGTTTCCTAATATCCAGCCTAGACCTCCCCCACTGCAACTTGAGACCATTGCTCCTTGTTCGGTCATCTGCCACCACTGAGAACAGCCGAGCTCCATCCTCTTTGGAACCCCTCTTCAGGTAGCTGAAGGCTGCTATCAAACCCCCACTCTCAGGTTAGCTGATTCTCCTTCCCATACAGGAATAGCTATACGGGTATAAAACACCTTGATAAGGCTATAACTGTACCCACAGAAGGGAGGTGGTAGCGCTTTAACGTTACCGGTGTAGACAGAGCGGTACAGCTTGGGTGTCGTTCGTTATACCCAGCTACGCTGCCAGCGTGGTGGCAGGCCAGACCCTCCCCAGCAGGAGTTAAGCACATAAATACGTTGGAAGATCTGGGCCTTCGGGTCAATGAGAATCAGCTCTATACATCCCCACAGATCTGCTTAAGCACTAGCAACTCCCGATCAAGTTTCCTCCGAGGGCAAGAAAAAGATCCAGACCCGATTCTCATTCACACCCAGGCCCCTTCCCACTGCCGGAGCTGGGCCCCAGGGGCCAATGAGAATCAGGTCTTTACCACAGGGAGAGAAAACACTTAACAATAATGCCTCTTTTTTACGATCCCTGTGTTAGGCTCTGGGAAGGTGGCTTTGCGGTGAACGCAAGGCCTCAGACAAGCAGAGCTGTCAATCCAGCTGGGATCGCTCAAAGATTGATTGTTTAAGGACAAAAAAAAGAAAAAACCAAACAAAAGAGAAAAGGAACTTCTGGACGTAGGCTAAGGGGCGGGGTAACGGGGGGGCCCCCAGACGAACCAAGTTAAAATTCCGACAGAACGTGCAGTTGAACTATAGAGTCTAGACAACCATTCATAGACCAGGCCCCAATTGTTTCATAGCCTCTATTGTCTTAATTAACCATTTTAGCTGAAATGGGAGCAGACAAATCTTTTCTTCTCCATTCTTCTCCCTCTTCTGCTGCACACTCATGCAGACAAACATGCAGCCAAGTCAAGTGCTTTGATTTAAAACACACACACACACACACCCCTTTCTTGGGCCATCTTTGCTAGGTTCCTTGAGAAAAACCGAGTCTTGCAAGAGAAGCAGTGGAGAGGGGCTAGTTAGAGGCAGGGAAAGAAATGCAAATGTCCCTCACGATGTGAGCAAGAACAAACAGGTTGATTCTTTTAATCTCCTAATGGGCTTAATAAAGCATTATTGCAATGCAAATTTTATTTTAATGCGTATACATATTTTATTTGATGTGCCGGTAATTTTAGTTGGCTGAACAATTGCCTGCTTTGTTTTATTGGAGGGTTCTCTCTTGGTCCCGTGTTACTATTTGAAAACTCTGGGAATGTTTTGTGACCCATGATGGTTTTTTGGTCTAAATAATAATTGGAGGGCTGCGTTCTACTCTTACTGACACCAGCGTAAATCCAGAATAAAGGCAAGGTCTGAATTCTGGTTTACACCATGGCCCCTTGACCCCACTCTCTTTAGAGGATGCAATTTACACTTCTACTCCATTTAAGGCCCCTTTACGCTCATGGGACCTTAGTGTAAATGAGAATCAGGCCTGTAGCATTGCAGTTTACCCCAGTGCAAAGTGGGCGGGCTTGATTCACACTGAGGCCCATTTACACACAAAGGGGACTTAAAATGTGGGGGAGGGGAGGGACCGTCACACGAAGGAGAACCCCTGCCCTACAATTCTGATTTGCTCGGCTCTTGCGCTCCATTTGCCCCTATGCAATCGCTGCCCTGTCGCCGCCCCAGGCAGATGTTTACACCAGGGCAAAGCGGGAGCAGAACTAGATGAGAGTGGCAATGACCTGCCCGTGCTTTGCAACAGCGGCGGTGCCGGCACACAATGTAGAGGACCGGAGGATCGAGCCCCAGCTGTCCCTGCCCAGAGCAGCAGTCACAAGCCCTGGTATCGGCGGTGCAGGTGGAAGGAGCAGCGTGAGAAAGTCAGACTTGCCCTTGGCAAGCCTGATCCAAAGCCCAAAGAAGTCAGAGGCAGGACTCCTCATCACACCCTCTATTTCTACCAATACCATGGACAGCGCCTCTTCCAGCATCTGTGAAGGCAGCACGAGAACATGGGCGCACCTCAGAGGAAGAGGAGGAAAGGAAGGATGGGTCCAATGGTCAGGGCACCAGTCTCTTACTCAGGAGACCCCTCAGTCTGTCCTGTAAATTATGCCAACTTCATAGACTTTAAGGTCAGATGGGACCATCATGATCATCTAGTCTGACCTGTCCATCACAGGCTACAGACTCTCACCCACCCTCTCCTGTAATAGACCCCCTAACCTCTTCTGCCAGGGCAAATGTAAACACAGGGATTGGCAGAGTGGGTCAGACCCATGTCCATCTAGTCCAGCATCCTCTCTGGCAGTGGTCAGCAGCGCATGCTGCAGAGGAAGGTGTAAGAACCACCCCCAGTAACAGACGTGAGATAATCGGTATCTCTAATAGTTGGAGAGTTTCTTCAACCCTGAAGCAAGAGGTTTGATTTCCCTTCCCAAATTCATTAGCATTGGTATTCTAGCTTTGGATATTCATGTTATCCATGTAGCTGTCCAATCCCTTTGGCTCTTGCTACATTCTTGGCCTCAGTGACTTTCAGGGGCGGTGAGTTCCACAGTCCAACAAGGCCTAGGGTGGAAAAAGTCTTTCCTTCAGTGGTAGTAATTAGCCAAGTGTGTTGATAATGCAGCAGGCAGCCACTGAGTGACCCTAATGGATAAACACATCTCTTTGGGCTCCATGGAAGCCCGCAACCCTCATTAACATTCCAATGACAAGACATACAAGCAAAGGGCCTGAGATAATGGGTGGGAGGTAGCTTAAATAAATTTTTGGTAGGGAGTAAGGGTAGAGAGGGGGTTGCATGAACTCTCCCTGAGACTGAATAGCCTCCTGGAGGTTAACTCCTTCCTTCCCTCCAGGAAACCGCCCTCCCCTCATTCCCCCAGCCTCTGTGCTAACATGGGAAGGCTAGGAGAAGACCACCTCATTGTAGGGTCAGCGGCTCTTGACATCTCAAATGCCGTGATCCTCCAGGAGCAGGTTTTCCCCAGCACTTAGCATCAAAGACAGGGCTGGATTTTCCAAAGAGACCCACTGCCATTGGCTGGCTCCGTGACTTCAAGGGGGCGATGCGGATTGACGCCAGCCAGGGGAGCCAGCCCTCTCTGCTTGTAGAACACCTTCTACCCAAGGATCTCAAAGCATTATGGGAATTAACTCAGCCTCGCAGGGCAGTACCATGGGTAGCACCAGCCACGTTTTACAGATGGATAATTGAGGTGCAAGTCCGACCTTGTTCAAACTTGAGTGAACCTCTGCTAGGACTCCTGCCTTCCTCCCTTTGCCCACGCTTTCCCCCCCTCACCCCCCCTGTGCCCCACCAAGGAAGCCTTGTGGTTAAGGAATTGGACTCAGATCTGAGCTGGCTTTGCCACCAACTCCGTGTCACCTGGGGCACTTACGTTTACTTAAATCTCTCTGGACCTCAGCTTTTCCATCTGCCACTCAGAGATAGGAGTCCTTCTTTCATCTGTGTTCTCCATTGAGATTGTGAGCGCTTAAGAGCAGGCGGAATTATCTCTATATGGATGTACAGTACCTAGCACAAGGAGGACCTAATCTCCCTTGAGGTCTCCAAATACGACTGCAATAGTAACGATAAATAATAACGTACAAGCACTCGGGTTTGATTATGCCAATACCCAGATGCATGCACGAAGGATGTATTCCTCCCAGCCGGGGCATTTCCCTATCTCTGCAAACCTCCAGCATTCATTCAATCCTCGGTCTTTCTTCTGAGGCTGGCACCGAGATTTTCAAGAGCGACTAGTTGCCAAACAGAAACATTAAGAAAAGAAATCATTTCCAGGTTGACCCCAAATGAACTTTTTCATTTTTTTCAGCAAACGGAAGTAAAAAAAAGTTTAAAAAAATGCACATCAGGTGGGACAAAGTGTTTTGTTCGACCCAAAACAAAAAACTTGTTTTGTTTGAGGGGTTTTTTTTAATTGTTTAAAAAAAAAAAAAAATGAAAAGTCATTTTGAATGGAAAAGGGGAAACATTTTGTTTCAATAATATTTGGGAGGGGGTAGAATGGCACAAATTTTCTAGATATTTTGATCAAACAAAATCTGCATTTTTCTGAAAGGGGGAAAAAAAAGTGTCACTCAGGTCTTCTGGTGACCCAGAGCTAAAAGGCCCCATAGCTGATTACTAATTCACTCCTGAACGCCTCAATTGCCTTAGGACACACTTTCGTAGCCAGCGGAGCTCAGAGTGGTCTCCGTCATTTTGTGCCAAGGTGCAAACCTGATTGCAGGAGAAAGAAATTAGCGACAATTATAATCACCGTGGCGGGCTGCGGTTCACTAATAGAAAAATGTCACTTTGGCATGATAAATGCCGCGAGAAGAGCTCAATGGAAATAAATAGAGCCTGCTTCTGTGAGAGCAACTCTGTTCGTTCCCATTGGCAACTAGGTTTTGGAATGGAGCCAACAGTCCGACTGGTTCCTGGGTCTACTGAATCCCAGGGCCATTGGTCCCTCCCCAGTAGAAACCAAAGGAGACCGGTTAAAAGATTTGAATGGGGGTACGTTAGAAATTCCACTAAGGTGACCTAAGCTTGGCATTGCAGCTGCGGTTTAAAGTAATGGCTATGTGGTCTATTCCGGTGTTTCGCAACCTTTTTGATACCAGGGACCGGCTTGCTGCCTTCCTGAACAGTGTCAGGGAGATCAATCTGTGGACTGGTGCCGGTCCACGGATCGGTCAGGGGGAAACACTGGCTTGTAGATAGGCCATCAGTCTTGGAATGGGTTCTGTTCCTTGAGGCAGTGACTGTGTATGTCCAGCACATAGCACAATGGACCGTCAGGGTGCTGCATTTCCCCCCCCCCCCCCCAAATAGTGAGGTTCTGAAGGTGGAAAATTTCCAGGGGGCAGCGAGGGTGCGGAGCGGAGCAATGAGTTGATTGTTGGAGAGATCGGAACCAGAGGCCAGTTGGAGGAATCTGGGGCAGTGCCCGTGGTTACTGATAGCACAAGTGGTTTTTCGAGGTCACCAGGGTGTGGATGATGGCTGGGGCCTTGTCCCTGCCCCCTTATCTCCCCCAGGGCATCTCTCTCTCACACTGCGTTGTCGGAATGGCGGATGCCCACATCTGCCCCAGTTCCAGGCCCGAGCGCTGGCTAAGCTGGCAGATGGCGTGGCAGACAATCTGTCTCATCCCAATCGCCCTTGCCCACCGCGGGAACGATGAACGTGGAGAATTTAAAACCCCGCCACTCAGTGCATTGTATCCATTCACTGCTCTCTGAATCGCTAGAGAAAGAGCCCAGCGCCTGGCCGGCAGGTGCACCCTCCCAGGGGGAGAGAGGGCTCCGGAGCGTGGCACCCCAGATGGGGTGGCAAAGCCCTTTGTCAGGATGGCATCTTCCACCCAACTCCACCTTCCATGCCAGCCCAGCAGGCATGCCCCCTGCGTCACTGAAATGGACAGATCTCAGACAAAAAGGATTTCCCTTCCCCCCTCGCCTTTGATTCTTTTGTCACTCTGATAATAAAACTCAGAGCCAGATCCCCAACTGGGGTAAATCAGAGGAGCTCCATCACGGCCAAAGGAGCTACACCTATTTATACCAGCTGAACATCTGGCCCATCAACTCCACCCATTCACACCAGCTGGGGTTCTGGCTCTCTGTACTTACAGACCCTATCAAAGGAGCTCAACCCATTATATGAATTAATTTTGCTTCACAACACCCCTAGCAGAGAGGTACCAGGCCTAGCATTAGCTACATTTTAATTGAGGTGCATGTTCTAACCTTGATAAATTTGCATCAACCTGTCCTAGGACTCCTGCCCCCACCCTTCCCCGCTGGACAGGAAGGGTAGCCTTGTAGTTAAGGAATTGATGTTGAACTCAGGAGATCTGCACTCAGTTCCTGGCTCTGCTACTAACTCCCTGCATCACCTGGGGCAGTTCACTTAAATCTCTCTGGGCCTCAGTTTCCCAATCTGAGCTAGGACACCTTCTCTCATCTGTGTTGTCCGTTCAGACTGTAAACTCTAGAGGGCAAGAATTGTCTCTTTCAGTGGCGTAGCCAGGTTTAGAGCACAGGGGGAGTGGAGCTAAAAAACAGGCGCTGGAAGCAAAAAGCGTCGGGAGCAAAAAAAAAAAAGCTCCGCTCCGGCTGCAGCGCAGGAGCAAAAGGAGTCAAAGCACAAAAAAGGCACCGCTTCTGCTTAGTGGGGGAGCGGCCGCTCCCACTGCTCCCCCCCGGCTACACTACTGGTCTCTTTCCCGATGTGCACTACCTCGCACAATGGGGACCTGATCTCACTTGAGGTCCCCAAATATTACTGCACTAGTAATGATAAATAATCACTTTCAAGCCCTGAGATCCAGGATCACAACCTCCTGGACCTGATTCTCCAGCACCCTGCACCTCCTGCAGTCATTTCCACCAGGGTGAAGCGGGTATAAAATGATACCAGGTCAGAATGTTACAGCCTTTTGCACTCAGGAACGACTGGGCAAAGAGCAGGGTAAAGCAGAATCAGGCGCCTGGACTTCAGTCATTGATTTCCCTAAGGTAAAGTCATACTCTGAAGGGGAAACACCCACCCAGGATCAGAAATCAGCTCTCACAATGGGAATGCACAGACCAACGCTAACACAGAACCAGCATGAGAGATGGATCCCAGCCCCTAACCCAGACAAACACAAGAGGCATTCATTTTTCAGCTTCCTTGCTTTGTTTTAAGGTACAGTGCTCTGTAATTTTAGAAATGAAGGGTTGAGAGGTGATTTAGTCATTGTGTAGAGGTACCTATACAGGGAATAGATTTCTGATAGTAGAAAACTCTTTGATCTAGCAGACAAAGTCATAAAGAGATCCCAATGGCTGTAACCTGAAGCTAGATCAATGTTGGCTAGAAAGAAGGTGCTACTTCTTAACAGTCATGCTAAGTAACCACTGGAAAACTTCCCAAAGTATGTGGTCGATCCACCATCATTTGAAGTGTTTAAATTCAAGATTGGACATCTTTCTATAGACACATCTTCTAGCTCCACTACAAGATAGGGGCTTAATGCCAGGACTGTTGGATGAAATTATTTGAACTGTGCTGTTCATATTGGATGATCACAACAATTCCTTCTGGCTTTAAAAATCTAGAAACTCACTAGTGGATACATATGATTGTAATTCATCAGCAAAATTACAAGTTTATCAAGCTTATTATTTAAACAGAGATTGGCCTGACCCACAACAAGAAGTCTGGCTATGGCAGACTACAACAGCCAGGCCATCCACTAGAGTAGCAAGACGCAATTTGCAGGGTTTAGAAAAATATCATACCAAGACTGAGTTAAAAAACAAACCAACCAACCAAGGAATGCCATCCAACACAGAACTCCAACAACTGCCGGATCTCCTTCCTCCAGCAACTCTGACTGCCAGCCCTAAGCCAGGGCAGTTTATAAAGCGATTCCCTACCCAGAACCCTTTGCTGGGAAGTCCCACCTTTGTCTCTCTGGGTGATTGACAATCCATCAAGCCAATCAGCTCGCTTTTCCTCACTGCTGGTTCTACATAAGCATCACACTGAGCCCCTCCAGGCAGCTGAGTTTTGGAACTCGAGCAAACTTTGCAGTGTGTGCTACTCTCTCTTGCTGGCCCACACCGGTACCCAGAAGCCAAAGCACACTCAAACTTTGATCTGAATCCCTCTCCCAACTCTGTGTCTCAGGAGCATATCCCTTGTTTTATAGCGTGCGTTTGTTTCCAGCCACTTCAAGCATCGGGGTTAAGGGAAGCATGTTGCAGTATTGAATATATAGGCAGGGCTCTCCATATGGAGCTGGCTGAAACCCATCAGCTTCTGTTCATATGGCAACTTCCTGTGTGTTTTTTGCACCCTCTACTCTTTGAAATCTGCATGGTTATTCACCATAACCGGTGCTGTGCCTGTCTAGAGAGCTCAAGTACTTATCCCCATCACATCTGAGCACCACACAAGCGCTAGTGTATTTATCCTTGTGAGGTAGGGCAGTGCCACAATCCCCATTGTACAGATGGAAAACTGAGGTGAGGTGACTTGGCCCCGATCACACACGCTGTATCAGAGCCAGGAGTCGAACTTAGCTCTCCAAAGTCTTAGGCTAGTACCCGACCCCTTGCACCAGCCTGCTGCTCTGAATGCACCCAGCCGCTCCATAGGTAAACTATAAATCCCCCAGTCTCCCTCCAAACTTCCCCGGGCTTCATCTGAAACTTGGCCCAGTCTTGCCCTGACAGTTCACAAATCTTAGCCAACAGGTGGGAATGAGTCTAAGCCACAATCCTGACTCCAGACCCCAGATCCGGAGCTCAACTCCATGCACCTAGATGTTCATTTACACTGAGGCCCCTTTATACCACTCAGGCAGCATAAAAGGGTCTTACGCCCCAGTCCTGTTCATCTGATCCCAGTCTCATAAGACCCAAATCCACAAAGGCTTTCAGGCTTGTAACTTCCACGGCAATCACTGTTGTTGGCAGTATAGTTTTAGCCACGTCGGTCCCAGGATATTAGAAAGACAAGGTGGGGGAAGGTAATATATTTTATTGGACCAGCTTCTGTGGGGGAAAGAGACAAGCTTTCGAGCTTACACACATATGTCCCTTCCTTATTTAAGCGGCTGTACGTCACTGTAGGATGGTGTTATACCAGGCTGCCTGACAGGTTCCACCCCTGAGGTGGATGAGGCAATTTCAGCAGTGGGCAAAGTGATTCCTATATAGACACACCCTTTGGGATCCTTTGGAATGAGAGGTGTTGTACTCATCAAAATCCACAGGACTTTGTTTGTTGAGCACTATGGGATAATAGCAGGATAAAGCCCCCCCTGTGTTCATTATTAATATAATTCTCAAACCGAGCTGTGTGTCAGGATTCAAGCCACCGTGAAGCATTATGCAACCGGAGCTACCGATGGTACCATCTAACTTAGGGGGAGCCAGGGAGTTCTGAATACAGGATTTCCATGGGATCAGGGAGGATTCCTCGTTACAAAGAAAATGTGCCACAGATACATCCAGTAGCCCTGTTGCTAAGATGATTGTATATTGCGGCAGCGGGGTGTAGTGGTTAGGGCCCTAGACATGGGTTCTCTCCTGTGCTTGGCGACTGACCTGAGATGCAACCTTGGGGGAGTCACAGTGCGCCTCTGTTTTCCTCTTTGTCTGACACCCTGCTTTAGAATGAATGCTCTTGGGGGCAGGGACTGACAGGAAGGATGGGTCAGCAGTTAAGGAATAAGCCCTGGACTTTGGAAGCCAAAGGTCGAGGCCAGTCCCTGCCCCAGGCCTCTTGTGTGACTTTCGGCATGTCACCTAGGTTCAGCTCTTCAAAGGTATTTAGGCGCCTAACTCCCATTGATTGAGTTCAATGGGAGTCAGGCACCTAAATCCCTTTGACCATCTGGGCCTTAGCGTCTCTGTGCCTCTATTTTCCCATCTGTACAATGGGGCTGACAGCACTGCCCTACCTCCCAGGGGGTTGTAAGGATAAATATGCAAAGGGGACCCAAGTGCTATGGAGGCAGTAGAAGTAACTAAGATAGGTAGCCTGTCACTTGTTATGGGTAGGCCCATCACTTAGTACAAGGAGGCCCGCATCTCAGTGGAGAATCATCCTAATGCAAAACTAATAATATTTTGTCCGCCTGATTTGATCAGGTTAGTCTCATTTGATCTTTGCAAAACTCCTCTAATCACCTTGCAATTGCCACGTCGTTATAAATGAAGATGCCGCAAACATTTTCAGCAATCCACGTTTTATTTTTGGCAAAAAGCAGTCATAAAAAAACCCCAAAACATTCCGAACAAGACAGAGGCTGAGAAAACATGAACACAGGGTCCCCACGCTTTCCGCTGAAGTGCCTTCGTTTCATTATCATTAAATTTCCCTAGTAATTAGATTTCCGTGCATGAATATTTAAAAAAAAAATGTAACAGACAGGCTGTCAAAAAAAGCACCACGGCATCAATTTGATAATTTTTCAGACAGAGACATTCAGAAGCAATTAACGCAGATTTCCAGGTTTTTAGGAGTTTGCTGCTCTTTATTTCTTTGATGATCAAATTCTTTCTTTCCGGCTTGCATCCTTCACCTGCAAATCAGAAGGAGAAAAAACAAAAACACTCTAAATATCAACACTTCAGTTATTAAAAAATGTTTTACCAGTAGATTAAAGGGATCTCAAGATCATTTTTTTCCCTATCCATCCATGCCATGGGGTTTGCTTAGCATGCTAAAGCATTGCTGTCTTCCTCTGCCCCCCATCCTTGCCAAACCAAGGCAGGCATGAGGTTGGGTCATATATTAGACCTCCCCTCTCCTGCAGGACCAGATTAAATTAAGGTTGCATGAAGCTTCTGTCTTGATCTTCAGGCATTTCTGCTGAAAACAGTGATTTTGATCACTATTTGCATAATTGTACAGTTACGTATTCACCGGCTCCCTAATTATACAATCTGTGTTCGACACCGCTCCAGACAGGGAAGAGACATGCCATGGGCATACTGAACTGGTACTCTATGTACCCACCTATGGACTCCAGCCTGGAGTCTAATATCCGCCAAGCCTGGATATTAGGGTACACACTGGAGTGGTTGGTTTGCCCTATGCCCTTCCCATGGTGCTATTCCATGCTACTGGCTGAAATCATCCACTAAATCCCCATTGTGCTAGGTGCTGTACAGTCACATAGTTTGACAGTCCCTGCCCTGAAAAGCTAAACAGACAAGGGGTGGGGAAAATTATTATCCCCTTTTTACAGCTGGGAAACTGAGGCACCGAAGGATGAAATGACTTCCCCAAGGTCACACAGGGAGCGTGTGGCAGGGGGCAGAAATGCAACCCAGATCTCAAGATCTCGACCCAGTGCTTTAACCATACGATCACCCATCCAATCAGGGTCCAAAGGCCACTGGAGTCATATAAACGTGGCCTCAGCTGGCCAAAGCATATTGGCCTTCCTCACCAGCCTACGCAGGGCTGGCATGAAGCCCCTCTCCACAGTTCATAGGGACAGTGAAAGAACTGTTTAGCCAGCGGGTCCCTCACACAGCCACTGAAGTACCATGAATTTCACCTGAGCACATAGGACCATTGTAGCTTCAATGACAGCACTAGGGGAACAGACACTGAAAGTTTAGCTCCGGTGAAGTCACTACTCCAATTGGCACCAGCTGAGGATATGGGATATGCTGACTTTGCCCACGGTCAGCACCCGGCCACAGAGACCTGGTGCTCTCTCCCTGTTCGTTCCCACCAGAGCCGGGCTCAGGATGGAGAATTTATGCCCTGCATTTTGCCCTTTTTTCCCTATCTGCAATTTTCTCGGACGGTTTCACCCAAGAATTTCCCGCAAATAACTCATGCCCTGGAGCGGTTCATTGTAACAGCTCGATAGTCCAGCTGTTTTGATTGGATACAGAGGTCACATGGTCCAATTGGAAGCAGGTGTCTAGCCCAAACAGAAAATTTGCTTTCTATGCATACGAATAATAAATAATGACTTTTGTGAATATTAAAAGTAAATAATGTATTGGCTTAAAATTCACGGTTTCCATTCACTATTGTTTTCTAATACAGTAGCACTGGGGCACCATTGTGCTGGGCACCTTGCAGATACATAGTGAGAGACAGCCCTGTCCCAAAGTGCTTACAATCCAAACAGAGCCAAAGAGCGAGAGGGGAAACTGAGGCACAGAGCGGTGGAGTAATTTCCTCAAGACCACACAGCAGGCAAGAGGCAGAAACAGAACCCAGGTCTCCCAGTCTGCCACTGGCCCATGCTGCTTCATAAACACTCTTCCTAAGAAACTGACTCCACAGGAGGGTCCGAGGGGCTGTGAGTTCAGTTCCCAGCTCCGTCTGAGTCGCTTTGGGCAAGTTACTTAATGTCTCTGTGCCTCTGTAAAATGGGGGAATAATCCTTTGACTAATTAGATTGTAAACGCACTGAGCAGAGACCGTCTCCGTTTCCTTTGGGCACGTACAGCTCTCAGAATTGCTGGGCAGAAAAACGTCAATGGACCTTATTTTCCATTGGACAATGCAGTTCTGTCGCAATCAGAATGCTTGGCAAAACGGCAGCAAATCCATTGAAATTTCATTGAGGTTGGGGAAAAAAAGAAGAGGGGAAATAGTTCAGGCAACACTGAACCAGAAACGTTTTGATTTTTCCCTTTCAACACGACTTTTGGTTTAGCCTTTAAAAAAAAATAATTTTGTATTATAGTCTATCATTAGATCCTGTGCAATTTGTACAAGTCAAAATAGAAATGAATCATTTTGACTGACCTGAAGTGAATTTTTTCCCCCAGAATTTCCATTTTGTGAAGAATTTTGAAATTTGCAGGTTTTGTTCCTAATTGGAATCTCAAAATCTTCCATGAAATGCAATTTCCATTCTCTGCACAATTCTAGTATCTAGCACAATGGGGACCTTATTTTTGGTTGCTTCTGTAGCACCAATGATACATAACTGTTACCAGAACTTGTATTAAAAGCCTTATCTACTGGACAATAGCCCTGTAAACAAATTCTTCCCACATCAGTCATTTTGTTGTGGCTTATGGCTTATGCAATTGATTGAACTCTTGTCTGTAAAACATGTGGCAAATTCCGATCTCTGCTACTTTGGGGCAAATATGCCCCAAAATTCACTGACGTTAACAGGGTTACACTAGATTTACACTGAGAGCAAAATGTAGCCCGTGGGACCCACACTGGCATGTAGGACAGTGCAGAGCTGTGGACAAGTCTTATAGCACATGCATCAGAAATGATCATATAGAGGGGGCACAGTTGGGGGAATGCAAGCATTTTGACCTGGGCATATGCTGATTTTTATTATTATTATTTTGGGGACTTTTTAAAAAAAAGTTACACAAATCAAAAAAGAAAATCCTAGACTTCAGCCCAGGTCATGCCTCCCTGAAATCTCCTTTGCTAGGGCTTTATCGGAAGGAGCAGGGGGTGGAAGCAGCTGGTACGAGTGAGCCGAGCACCCAAATCAAAAGCATGTGAGCAGATTAAAAAAAAAACCCCTCAATCCTCCATCTGATGCAGAGGAAATCCCACTAATTATAAAGAAGGGGCTTATTTCCTGGAGTCACTCTGTTTGAAGTCATCGTAACTAGTCATTCTTAATTACTCTAACTTTATGGAATATGGAACACCAACCCCCGAGTCCTCTGGTGCACTGCCGGGGCTGGGCTTCGCAGGTGTGGCTCTGATGCATGGCATGTACCTGTACCCATATAACTCCATGATGTTCCCACATCTGGAATACTGGGAGCAGATGTGGTCGCCCCATCTCAAAAAAGATACATTGGATTTGGAAAAGGTTCAGAAAAGGGCAACAAATATGATGAGGGGTATGGACCGGCTTCCATCCGAGGAGAGATTAATAACACAGGGACTTTTCAGCTTGGAAAAGAGATGACTAAGGGGGGGAATATGATAGAGGTCTATGAAATCATGACTGGTGTGGAGAAAGTAAATCAGGAAGTGTTATTTACTCCATCTCCTAACACACGAAGGAGGACCTGTTATAAAATGAAATTAACAGGCAGCAGGTTTATTTCTTCACACAATGCACAGTCAACCTGTGGAACTCCTTGCCAGAAGATGTTGTGAAGGCCAAGACTATAACAGGGTTCAAACAAGAACTAGATAAGTTCCTGGAGGATAAATCCATCAATGGCTATTAGCCAGGATGGGTAGGGATGGTGGCCTTAGCCTCTGTTTGCCAGAAGCTGGGAATGGGCAACAGGGGATAGATCACTTGATGATTACCTGTTCTGTTCATTCCCTCTGGGGCACCTGGCATTGGCCTCTGTTGGAAGACAGGATACTGGGCTTGATGGACTGACCCAGTGTGGCAGTTCTTATGTTTCTAACCCTCTCTTGAAGTCAGGCACCTAAGTCTTTTCATGGATCTAGGCCTCAGAGCAAGATCTTCAAAGGCATTTAGGAGCTTAACAACACATTAATATCAATAGGAGTTCGGCACCTAACCTGCATAAGAGCTTTCAAAATTGTATCTGCACGGTTAGGTGGTGAAATACTTTGAAAATCTGGCCCTCGGTCTCTCTATGCTTCCCTCCGTGGTCTATAAAAAAGGGAGAAGAGCCCTTCCTTCCCATGCTACCAATTTAGGCCCCCATCCAGCAAAGACTTGCACCTGGTTCTGAACATTACCCATGTGATTTCAATGGGACTATTCACAGTGCAAGAAGTTAACCACATGGGCAAGTCTCTCCGGGATCAGGGCCTTGGATTATAAGGATAACAGGCCACAGACACACTGCATTTGTGTATGTGTGTTTGTACAGAAACTAGCACAATGGAGTCCTGATCTGGGTTAGGGCCTCTGTTTGCCATATTAATAATAAAAGAATCTTCCAGAGAAGAGTGGATGCTGGGTCTTCATTTTTGGATGCATAGCACCAACTCCAAGCATTCAGCTATTATGAGCCAGGCCCCAAGAAATCCTGAGATGGGCCTTCAAATCATGAGATTTGTGGGGAAAAAATATAAATGTGAGGGTTCTTTTTACTTGCTTTCTGGTGCTGGAGCCTTCAGGGGTTTCATCATCTTTGCAACCACAAGGCCTAGAAACTTACTTTTTAAAAAACAACAACCAGAAGCTGAGATTTTCACCTAATCACCTGACTCCAGGAGCTGGGACTTTAAGAAAAGCATCAGGGATCATAAAAGTTTGAAACACTGCTAAAGTGTCTTGGCTCATGGAGAAGTGGGTTGTACAGGGCACCAAACATCAGCATTTTATCTAGTTTGCTCCTCTGGGTTGTCTTTGCTCCCCCTATGAGTTTTCCCCAGAGCAAATAACCAAGTGCTACTTCAAAAACAAAGGGGAGATTTGAAGCTCCGTGCTGCTGCTTGAAATTCTGCACATGCCACTAAGCTTAAGGATTGTCCTAGGAACGTTTCTTTCAAGTCATGGGGCATTTCAGCCAGAAAACGAAACAAAAGGAAAAAAAAAAAAGTATCCTTCCTAAGAAATCCATCGGGGGAAAACCGATCGTTCCTAAACCAAGGGCTGGATTCGTTCAGAAAACACAAACTCTTCACTCAGCCCAACTGTGGAATTGTAGGGCCTTATTTTTTAAAGGAGTCCCAGGTTTTGCAAAGACAATGAATTGTGCAGGCCTCAGTCAAGGACAGGGTGCAGTTCTGCAAGCATCTAGCTACCAGTACAATCAGGTATTCGAGACATTAAAGAGCTGAGCTGGCATTTGGCAGCTCTGGGTTCAGTTCCTGGCTCTGCCACAGGCTGCTTGTGACACCTTGGGCAAATCACTTAATGATTTCCTCAGGTCTCACTTCTCCCCATCTATAAAAACAAGGATGATGATGTCTTTTAATAGGTGTACGTACAGCGCCTAGCACAATAGCCTCCCACCTGATTTGGACATCTAGGCACTGCCGTAATAATAATTTAGAGGTCTAAAAGCCATGAGTTGCACCCACCACTGTGCTCACAAATTGGAACCCACAACTGATTATGGGTACAAAGTTGGAGGCCAGTTTAAAGAATCAGACTCTATCAAATTTTGTTTAATTGTTATTTTAGTCTTTCATATAAGGTACAAAATCCAGTACAGGTAATTACATTCCATCTCCCTAAACTCCTCCAGCAGTTGCAATTGATCATACTTCTCTGCATCACTTCCTGTTACTATGCACTGTTAAGCACTTGCCGGGTTCCACCCCAGAAATGAAAGCATTTCAGAGGTAGGTAAACTCTAACTCTTACGAAGGGGAGGTCTGAGGCTAATTTAGTGATCCTGATTCTCTAATTGCCCTGCTCTTTGAGCAATCATTTACCCCAGTGCAAGATAGGTGTACACTAACATTCTGATCTGGTAGCATTTTACATTCAGTTTGCATGCCCTTTGCAAAGGTGTAAATGACTGCTTAAGGTAGGGTGACCAGACAGCAAGTATGAAAAATCAGCACAGGGGGTAGGGGGGTAATAGGAGCCTATATAAGAAAAAGACCCCAAAATCGGGACTGTCCCTATAAAATCGGGACATCTGGTCACCCTAGCTTAAGGGGAACCGAATCAGGCTAAGTGATTGTAAAGTTCTTATAAGTTCTAGTTTCAACAGAACTTAGGCCTAGCTTATGCTCAGATTTTTGTCCCAGTATAACTATATCAGGTAAGAATGTGATTTTTTAAAATCGAGATACTAATACTCCCCTGCCCATATAGGAATAGCTGTATTGGTTTCAGCATGTGTATACCTATATAGCTGCAGACACGCTATGGAGGGGGTTGCATTGCTTTAACTGTACTGGAATGGTTAAAGTGACACAACTTGTGTGTATAAACAAAGCCTAAGTCATTTAACAATTAAGGCTAAAATTGTCAAAAGAGGGAAAGAGAGGTTCCCCAGAGAGGTAAACTGAGGCACGGAAAGGGGACAGTGACTTGCCTGAAGTCACACAGCAGGTCAGTGGCCGAGCTGGGGAAAAGACTTAATAGCTCCTGAGCGAGACATGGTGGGCGGAGGTAGTATCTTTTATTCAACCAACCTCTCTTGGCGAAAGAGACAAGCTTGCGAACGACCTCAGTTCCTATAAGCCCTGAACACCCAGAACTCCCAGCGCTGTCCATGGGCATTCAGCCTGCAGAGGGTTTGAAGTATTGGGCCTTGGCACTGTGTATCAGAGTACACCCCCTCTCCCCATCCATCCCCACTGGGGAGTTTGGCAGGGCTTAATTTGTAATGAAAGAAGTGCTGGGGGTCAAGCAATCTTTTTTACCTTCATAACAGAGGCAGTACGCCTAGAAGTGCCAGGGCTCACGCCTGGCACAAATTAAGCAGTGGCGTTTGGGCTGACTAAGCACATGCTAACGCTTCCCCTACACTCCTCCTCTCAAAGCGATTTGCAACAGTTTCAATGTGCGGTGGTGCCCATCATCCGCCATCACTGACAGGTAGCATTATCAGAGCTGTTTGAAGACGGGACACCGCAAAGGAACACACTGCCCCTCGCATGGAAAGCCGGGCTGCCGGCACAGATGTGCTCACGGCACGTTAAGTCACACTCAGCGGACCTCAGCGCAACCCGACGTGACAAGCAGGGCCACGAGACGGAACGCTAAGGGGCTGCAACGGAAGCGGACCGGCTCCGAGAAGATCCCCTCTTCCAGACCGGCCTGAAAATGGTCAGCGCCTTCTCGGAAGCAAGCCGGAAACGGGCGGATCTCAAAAAGTTACTGTGGACTAGGTCGCTGGCTGGTGTAATTGGGTGTAACTACAACGATGCCCGCACAGCTCCGGGCTTTACCGCAGCTGTGGCTCCAGCTAGCTGTTTAGACAGGCAACGAGGTCTAGCAGACAGACTTACAGGAGTGGAAGGCAGGTTTTATCCCAGGATCTGCCATGAGTCCTGAGCAAGTGCGGGCCCCTCTCTGTGCCTCAGTTTCCGGGTCTGTGAAATTAGAGCAATAATAATAACTTACCTCAGGGGATGGTTGTACCGTTTTATTACTTTAGGGCATGAAACACTTCTCATTTACATTAGATTTATACTGGCAGCGCCACTGACTTCAATGGAGTTAGTCCTAATTTACACTGGTGTGAATGAAATCAGAATCCAGCAGTATAAATATAAAAAATACTAAGAAGTACTAAGCCCGTCTCCCATCTCACACCACTGTAAATCCAGAGCAGCTCCATTTAAGTCAATGCCTTTACACTGATATGAAATCAGTTTAAGTGAGAGGAGAATCAGACCCTGGTATTTGGAAACCAGGCTGAAAAATCTCACCAGGAGAGGTTTCTCTCTAGATTTCAAGCACTTAAATTTCCAAAAGAACTGCAGAGTCACTCCAGTTAGCAGATCAAGGTAAAGACTATGGGGATGCAAAGGATTCATCTTGACTTGCTGATAGGGTGACCAGACAGCAAGTGTGAAAAATCGGGACAGGGGGTGGGGGGTAATAGGAGCCTATATAAGAAAAAAAGACCCCAAAATCGGGACTGTCCCTATAAAATCGGGACATCTGGTTACGCTACTTGCGGACTCGTGTAAAAACTACAAACTGCCTTATCTTCATGAGGATTTGACCTCATGTTAGTTACCGTGCGTCAGCCTATGGGCCTGATTCACTGTTGTCCTGTGCCTCGCACGCTTCATTTGCACCACTAGCAATAAGCTACTGAATGAGAATGGGCAACGTTCCGCGCCCACTTTGCTTTGGGGTAGATGACCGCACAAGGCGCAGGGCGACGTGATGAATCCCGCTCGGCATTTTAAGTCAAAGGAACTTTGTCAAGCAAGGGTCATTAGGTCCACTCCAATTTTTCAGCTCTCTGCAGAAATCAGTTTGCCCTTCCCTCTGGTTCAAAGCCCCTTTACCCCTTGCTCTGTGCTGTTTGTGGACAAGCTCCAGCCGAGTCCAGGCCACGTCACCCCACCCAGTTTGGCCCAGGGAGCTATCCACAGTGGATAGGTGTCCAGAGAAGTAGTATAAACGAGTTAAAAAAAAATTGAATCCCTCCTCCATGAACTTCTCTCTCAATGGCTATTTGCCAAATCGGTCAGGGATGCCACCCCATGCTCCGGGTGTCCCTAAACCTGGGACTGCCAGACGCATCTAGCCCTGGCCACTGTCAGAGACAGGATACTGGGCCAGATGGACCGTTGGTCTGACGCAACATGGCTGATCTTATGAAGGATGGACTTTTTGGTCAGGCACTCCTTTAGGACCTTGGAGTACTGGGTTCCAGTTCCCAGAGCTAGCCCAAGTTTCCCTTAATTGTCTTTAGCAAGTCACTTAGTGGGTCAGTACTCCAGGGCTTTGATGGAGCAGGAGCTGGAGAAAAAAAAAATCCCCTGAGGCCTTTCGCTGAAGCTGATGAGCAGAATAATGGGCCAGCCGGTTTTCTCTGTGCGTGTGGAACTTTGGGGGAGGAGGCTAACGGCTTGTGGATTATATAACAATCCAAGATTGACCCGAAACAAAACACCGATCTGCAACCACCACTGGAATCTAGAAGAGGTTCAAAACTGAACTCAAGTCGAGTCCACCTCTAATACCACTTTGCCTTTTCTCTAGCACCAGCAGAGCCAAGTATGGTTTCACACATGAACAAATTTATCCGCTGTGAGGTAAATCTCCCCATTTTGCAGATGGGAAAAACCGAGCCCGGGAGAAAGAACATTATTTATACACAAGAGGCTTTTTGTAACAGGGCACATTTTGTAATGCAATCCACCTCAACTCACCTACAGCACAGTTGGGAGGAGAACTAACTCTCCTGGCTCCTGGTCAGTTATCTTAAGCACTATCACGAATTAGCTGGGCAGATCTGGATAGATCCCAGCTAAAAGACAGAGGGGTATGGGAAAGTCTGAGAACCACTGCACTAGACTAGACCATCCTACTGCTAAAGATGGGTCAACTGATCGCACTATAAATTCACACAAATATTTTTTCAAAATATACTGAAAATTAGAACTATTCCCAGGCTCTGTCTTCCCAAATGTAATAGTGATCTGGAATGGGGATCTGTGACAGAGGTTCATAGATCCAGATCCTCAAAGGTATTTAGGTGCTTCACTCCCCTTGGAGAGTGCCCAGAAGGCAAAAAAATAAAAACCCACCCCACCAAGATCCTTGCCTATCTGACAGGGAGGAAAATTTCTTCCCAAACCCAAATCTGGTGGTTAGTTAGACCCTGAGCATGTGAGCAAGACGTCAACCGAGCATCAAGAAAGAGGATGTAACCATCAGCAAGACAGCACCTAACAATGACAACAATATCAGAGGACAAGCAAAATATTCAGGGCTGTCTATTGTGCAGGTCATTCTAGGGTAACAATTGACAGACATTTTGCTGTGAACCCACATCAGCAAAAACAAATCCAGAGTCAGCACCAGACAGCAGGATTCTTCCCATAGTCCCTGACTGAGACAGGCCACCCTGATTTGGGGCAGCATTTCAGCCTGGGCATAAATCCCAGGGATGTCTAGGAGACTTAAGCACCCACGGAAAGTTAAGCAGGTGTTTAAGCGTGCTCCTGATTTGAGGCTGAAACAAGGGCTAAGACGGGATTTGGGGCAATTTAGTAGTGGCAGGGTGGAAGGAAATTAGTCAAGATCCCACCTCCGCCACTGTGGGGAGCGGAAGGCAGAAAGTTTACAGGAGTGCCCCCCCCCCTTTTTTTTTGTCCAGATAAAGGGGTGAAAAAAGGGCAAGGGGAAGAGAAATGCGGAAGACCAGGTTCCTGCTGGCAATGTTGCTGCTCTAAAACTAGGATCTCACTGAGACTCCCATAACAAACAGCTCGTCGCAAACAGACCAAGGTCCGTTTGTCAGTTTCGCGTCATTATTTGCAGTTTGTACACAGCGGTCATTAGGGATTCATTCGGTTTCCCTAGCAGCAGGCATTAGTCTAGCTTTTCTCTCCTCTCTCTCTCGCTCTCGCTTGCTAGCTCCCTTTATTTTTAGTGTCTTATTTACAGTTTGACAGAGTAACAGTATCCCTTGCAAAGTACTCTGGCGGCTTTAATCGGGGGAATAATGGGGCCTGTCTGGAGATGAATAGAGTTTAGGGGACAGATTGTTCCACACTCAGGCGGTGGGGGTAATTTATTTATGTGCGCACATGTCAGCGGGAGAAAGGGACGGAGGGATCAATATGCAGCGAGGACACTGACAGAGCTGAATGGCTGTGGAGAAGGGAGAATTGAGTCAAATGCCCGACTCCCCCCCCCCCCCCTTGTCAACTGACCTCCAGTGGCCATGAACTTGAGGGGATGCAAAGACCCATTCCCAGGCCCTCTGGGCGTCACGGGGGCCAAGTTCAGGCTAGGCTGTTGGGAGGTAGGCCTCAGGATCCAGATGGGTCTAGCTGCAGCCATCACCCCTCCCCAGCCGTTCCCCGCATAGCGACGGCACAGGGAGCGTGTCACATAGCAACCGTACAGTAGCAGGAGCGCAGCAGGGGTCTGGGAAGAGAGGCAGAGCCCTAAGAAAAATACAGGATGGGCCCAGACAATGGCGGCCTCTCATATCATAAATTACACGGCAGCTACAGAGCGGCACCCTGCCCCCACTCCCTGGATTCTGGCTGGCACCGAATGCAGGGGGTCCGGGCGCTCGGATGTCGGTGGCATGAATGTTTTCCAAAGAGAAATGCTTCTTTCTTTCCCCTACCCTCTCTTCCCACCAACCAGCCCCCACCTTCCTCGGCATGGGATCCTTTCCCTGTTTTCTCCTCCCAGCTCTGTCGGCGTTCGCATCTCTCTGGTGTTGCACCCTAGTGAAAGAAGAGCCCCGCTCAAGTGCCTGGGATCTCTCCAGCCATCCAAGGCAGGTATCATTTGGAATGGTCATGGTGGACCCCAAAAGGTTCTAGGTCGGGCTCAGGGAGCCCCATTGTGCTAGGTACTGTACAAACACTAGGGAGAGTGGGGAGAATTAGGCTTGTCCTGGAACCCTCATAATCCAATCATTTAAGACAAACAACGGGAGTGGGAAGATGGAGAAGGAGACCACAGTTACAGAGTCTTGCTATGGGCACGTCAATCCATCCAATAGTAGCTTCTGCGTTCTCGCTCGCTCTCCCCTCCCCAACATATCCCCACCCCCGCGCATCCTTCCATCCATAGCATCGACCATTCCATCCCTCAGTCCATGACATCCATCCATAGCACGCATCCACACCACCTAGCCAAACGCAGCATCTGTCTTTCATACTTTTAAGGTTCCTGGCATTGGGGCATCTCAACATTGAACAACAACTGAAGGTGGATAATTGCATCCCAGGAACGAGGCTAAACTTCCTTGGTTTTCCCACATTCCCAATGTAGAATACCTCCCCCCCGCCTTCTACTTCTCTCTCTGGTCTACACTACGGGGTCGAAGTAAGGTACACAACTTCAGCTACGTGAATAACGTAGCTGAAGTCGACGTACCTTGCTCAACTTACCTCGCGGTGTGGACCCTGTAAAGTCGATGTCTGGTGCTCCCCCATCGACTCCGCTTCCTCCTCGCGTCGGGCTGGATTACCGGAGTCGATGGGGAGCACTTCTGGGATCGATTTATTGCGTCTAGATGAGACGCGATAAATCGATCCCCAGAAGATCGATCGCTACCCGCCGAATCGGGAGGATAGTGTGGACTAGCCCAGTTCAGTGGGGGGGGGGGGGAATGAGCAGGAGAAAAGCCTTCTCAGAGAGGTGTTCTGATGTAACCGGGTACCAACCCAGCAAAGGCCTTGTAGATGAGGACTTTGAGTTCAAGCTAGAAATGAATAAAGGACCTAATGGCTCCTTCATTGGCTTCCCAGCTGATATCCCATCAAATTTAATCTTTTCACCACTGTCAAAGCTCTGCCCTCTCCTTACTGATGCTCCCTAGTCAAGCTCTCCATTGCTCCCCCTCACCTTTGTTCCCAACCTCATCTGCCCATTAGTCAGATTTTTATACCATCACCTTCCCGCCTTGTTTCACACAACCCTGTAAGCATGGTACGACCCCCCCCCCCCGAGCTCATCCACAAGGTTCCCTACTAGGGAGAGGCAACATTTTTCCACCAAAACAGTTTATGGAAGGAAAATTGGGTTTTGACAGACAGCATCTGCTTCCCATGGGACATTTTGTTTCTCGTCAAAATCTTTCTGCCGAACACCAGATTTTGGCTGAAGACCAAAACCTTTTTCTGTTATTAGCCGAAATCTTTTGGACTTTGAATTCTTAGCGGAACTCTTGTTGGTTTTCAGCTGAAATCTTTCAGCTTTTGAATTTTTGGGACGGAAACTTTTGGGTTTCAAGTATCTGGCTGAAAACTCAACAATTCCCGTGGAAAATTTCGGCACATTTGTTGAAAATTTCCAGGGTGTATATGTGTGTGTGTGTGTGGGGGGGGGGGGGTTAAAAAAAGGATTTTTAATCAGCTCTGTCCCCTCCCCCATCCACATTCAAGCCCCTCTTGAAGATCCACATCTACCACCCCTGCCCATGGGGAATCAAGTTGACTTGGATCTAAATTGCGTATCTTGACCCTTCCCCCAACTTCCGTCTGCTAGCCTGTCCATCCTCCGATCGTGAGCACCTCTGAGCAGAGATGGTTCCTTCTTGAGAGCCTGGAAAGCACCTATGAGTGCTACTGTAAGTATATAATATTTGCAGGCACAGTACACAGGTGCTCAATTAGGGTGACCAGCTGTCCCGATTTTATAGGGACAGTCCCGATTTTGGGGTCTTTTTCTTATATAGGCTCCTATTACCCCCCACCCCCGTCCCGATTTTTCACATTTGCTGACTGGTCACCCTATGCTCAATAAATAACGCTAACAAACAACGGTATAGAAATTCATTGCATGGTCAACATTCAGACTCAGCTGAACACTGGATCCCCTGATGGCAAAAACAGCTTAGTCAGTAACTAAACCGCTGCCCTTCCGTGATGTCGGGGAGGGGCGGGTACACAGCAGTCACGGATGCCATCAATTAGAGTTAAACGTACAACTAAGATCCTAACTGCTTGTGGACATTGGAGCTCCCATGCAAGAGTTGGTCGAACCACAGAGGCCAAGCAAAATGGTGCCTCTCCGCACCCAACCTCAAATGGAGATGGAATTCTCCTTTGGAGGTTGCAGGCGGAGCAATGGAGTGAGGCTCAGAACTTTGGCTCTGCTACTAACCTACGGTGATTGTATGCTCTTGGGGCAGGAATTGTTTCTTACTACATGTCTGAAGAGCACCTAACACAATGGGGCTCTGATCTTGGTTGAAGTCTCAAGATGCTACTGTAATACTAATAATGCTGGAGATCCCTGGGCAGCTCTCACTGTTCCAAGGAGAAGGTTCTACCCTGAGTCACGCGTCATGCCCTCCATTCAGGTAAGCATTAGTCATTGCCCGTACGGCTAAGGCGCCCATCAGCATGGTATTTGCCCTCCCAGTGCTAATGGCCAGCATTTCTCCAGTTTGGCCCCCCTTTTTCCATTCACTACAGATCATCCAAGAGGACTCACACCAGCTGAGCTCCCAAAAGTAAAGAGACCGAGACCCTGGGGGGATTCCCGAAACCCACACTGAGGGAAATGCTGGCTAAAAAGCAGCATTTCACATCACGAACCAAGCGTAAGACAAGACTCTGGCCAACTCAACTATCACCCAGAGTAAATTCCAGAGCCAAAGAGCTTTCGGTGAGAATACCTGGTCCTCCTAATTTCCATCCTCAGAACCCCCTTACTCTCATCCATCCACCCCTTTTGGACAACCTCATTAGTACATCGAGAACACCCCACAAGACATGCAGGGACTCAATCGGTTCATACAATGCACATACATTTCTGGAGTGATCCCCACTGTTCTCCCCTCCCTCTGCTTGGAGCTTTGGAATGAACGCGCACACACTGAGCCATCTGAAAAATGACAGCATCACCTATGGACAGCGCTGGCCTTAATGCTGATCTCGAACCACTACAGCTCCACCGACTTTATTGGAGTAACGCCTGATGCAAACCGGTGTAAGCGAGAGGAGAATCAGTAGACATGATCGAAAAATGCCAATGACATTTTTTGGCATGGAATTTTGAAAGAAGAAAAAAAATTGTTTTTAGCGGTTTCCAGTGTAAAACTTTCAGTTATTCAGAAAGGAAAGGGGGAAAAGGGAAAAACCAAAACACGTTTGGTTTGCAAAACCTGTTTTCAGGAGACATTTTTGGTTTGTAAAAAGAAAAAAAAAAAAACCAAACATTTTTACCAAAACATTTTTTGGCCCATTTGTCAACTAAAAACTGGAAAATTTCAACCAAAAAGTGAAACTTTTCTCTCTATTGGTCAAAAAGCCTTTCCCCGCCCCCCCTTGGAAATATTTTGTTAAAAATATTTCTACCAGCTCTAAAAATCAAGCATTGACTTCAGTGAAATTATTCAATTCACACTGGGATCAGTGAGAGGAAAGGGAGGGTATATTGCTTTCATTGTTTAAAAGGCACCACTCAAATGCCCTTCTTTCTTTTTATTTTAAATTCAGTGTTGTGCCTGCAGTCTGAGTTTTCTAGATTTCAGGCCCATTTCTGTAGTAAATCACTAGTGAGCATGAGTGAAAGACGAACTAGCGGTTAGGGCAGTCGAGCGGGATTTAAGCAACCAAGGTTTAATGCCCTCCTCTGCACAGATTCCCCGGGTAATCTTGAGCAAGTCACTTAGGGTTTGTCTACACGTAAAAGTGATTTAATCCAAACTAGATTAAGTTTTTCTTTCAAGCATTCATTCTGAATTGAGAGTGTCCACACACGGTGTTATTCTGGAAGAGCTAGTCTGCTTTTAATTCACTCCCAATTCTGGAATAAACTTGCATGTGCACCGGGACTGAAAGGTGTTGTTAGGTGCTCTGATATTGCAGTAGTAAGTACCTAGGATGGATAGAGGAGTAAGGAGGCTCTCAATGACAAGCAGAGAGTACTACTCTCAGACCCACCAAAACCAGAGGGAAGCCATGACCAGAACATTAACCAATCCGGGGCACTGCTAAACCCCACCACATTTTGCCACTAAAAAAATAGGGGAGAGGGAAAAGGAGAAAACTGGCAAAACCAAACACTGAAAGTTTTTCATTTTTGAATTTTGTAAAAACAAGGGAGGGGAATTGTGGGTTAAAAATATTGATTTGGGGGGAAGGGGGAGGCCATTTTTCAACCAAAAATTGGTTGCAAAATTTCAGACAACTAGTGCTAGTTCTGGCCGTGTCTTATTAACTAGTTTGGCATTATTTCCACCCAAAAAACTGGCTCGACATTTCCCAGAAGTGCTCAGGGCCAGATTTCTAAATGTTCAGCACACACACCTGGGACCCAATTTTTCAAAACAGCGCAGCACCCAGCGTACCGAGCTGTTCTGCAAATCTCTCTCCCATTGGGAGGTGCTGGGTTCTTTTGAGGGAAAAAAAATAAAACAAAAAACTCTTGGCCAAACTCAGAGCAAACCAGCAACACAGCCGAGAATGTTACCTAGGTCTCCTGGGTCATGCTCCTCTGCCATAAGAACAAGATATATCCCTGGAGCGATGCTTCCCCCGTCACCCCCGGCCCCAAAGGCAGCTAAGTCTTCTGTATCGAGCATGTTGCCAATTAGCGAGCAGTTGTTATTGTACTGACAACAAGCTAAAAGGTAAGACATTTTGAAGACGCGCTCCCTAGTGGTAAGAGCATAAGACCAACGAGAAGCAGAAGAGCAAAGGGTCCATTCCACCTCTCTGACTCTGGCCTGCAGATCGTGCCACTTGTAGTACAGCCTTATAGCTTCAAATCCTTTTACACCTCTCTGGGAGGTGATTTACTCCGGAATAGAAGGGAGTGTTTTGGTCCCAACGCTGCGCTCTCGTGCAAACACTGAGCTATGGAATTTGGTAGTTTAAAACTAAACCAGGACAGCCGATGGCACAAAACTGGGTATAAATCTCCCCTGGTCATGGGATACTGCACCATTCAGTCCTCCGCTCACTCCCAGATGGTACATCGGTGTGCGTGTAAACGCACACATTGCAACCTTTTATCCCAGATGTTGCCTTTGGCACCCCAGGTCGAAGAGAAGGACTGATTTGCTAGCTGCTTGAGGAGAGGAGATCTGAATAACGCCCTGTACAGTACTAGCCATAGAGTACTGCATATTAAACCCGGCACTCAACCACCCGGCACACAAAATGGCTGCCCCGACTCGGCTGGAACAAGGACATGAAAGGAGAGGGGAAGGAAGCACAGAGGGGGATAAATCAAGCTAACTGAGCCCTCCCCACCGTGTTTACATGAAGCCACATGGAGGAGAAGGATCTGTGTTGTTCTATTCATCCTCGTTCACCCTGCAAAACGCCGTGTACCCTCGACTCTCCGACATCCACGGGAATTGAGGGTGCCAGACTGGATCGGGCCCATGGGTCCATCTTGGCCAGTACCCTGGCTCTGACAGTGGCAGGCACCAGCTGCTTCCGGTGGGGATGTGGAAGATATCTAGAGCTGCAGTTTTCAGAGTGGTAGCCGTGTTAGTCTGTATCCACAAAAAGACCGAGTACTTGTTGCACCTTAGAGACTAACAAATTTATTTGGGCATAAGCTTCCGTGGGCTAAAACCCACTTCATCAGATGCACAGAGTGGAACATACAGTAGGAAAATATACACACACCATGAAAAGATGGAGGTTGCCATACCAACTCTAAGAGACTAATCAATTAAGGTGAGCTATTATCAGCAGGAGAAAAAAAAACTTTTGTAGTGATAATCAGGATGGCCCATTTCAAACAATTGACAAGAAGGTGTGAGTAACAGTAGGGGAAAACTTAGCATGGGGAAATAGATTTCACTGTGTGTAATGACCCAGGCTTGAATAAAGACTGGGAGCGGCTAATTTAATGGTGTCCAGTTTGCAAATTAATTCCAGTTCAGCAGTTTCTCATTGGAGTCTGTTTTTGAAGTTTTGCTGTTGAAGAACTGCCACTTTTAGGTCTGTTATTGAGTGACCAGAGAGATTGAAGTGTTCTCCTACTGGTTTTTGAATGTTATGATTCCTGATGTCAGATTTGTGTCCATTTATTCTTTTGCGTAGAGACTGTCCGGTTTGGCCAATGTACATGGCAGAGGGGCATTGCTGGCACATGATGGCATATATCACATTGGTAGATGTGCAGGTGAACAAGCCTCTAATGGCATGGCTGTGTGATTAGGTCCTATGATGGTGTCACTTGAATAGATGTGGACAGAGTTGGCACCGGAATTTGTTGTAAGGATAGGTTCCTGGGTTAGTGTTTTTGTTGTGTGGTTGCTGGTAAGTATTTGCTTCAGGTTAGGGGGCTGTCTGTAAGCGAGGACTGGTCTGTCTCCCAAGATCTATGAGAGTGAGGGATCATCTTTCAGGATAGGTTGTAGATCTCTGATGTGCTGGAGAGGTTTTAGTTGGGGGCTGAAGGTGACAGCTAGTGGCGTTCTGTTACTTTCTTTGTTGGGCCTGTCCTGTAGTAGGTGACTTCTGGGTACTCTTCTGGCTCTATCAATCTGTTTCTTCACTTCAGCAGGTGGGTATTGTAGTTTTAAGAATGCTTGATAGAGATCTCGTAGGTGTTTGTCTCTGTCTGAGGGATTGGAGCAAATGTAGTTGTATCTTAGAGCTTGGCTGTAGACAATGGATCGTGTGATGTGTCCTGGATGGAAGCTGGAGGCATGTAGGTAAGTATAGCAGTCAGTAGGTTTCTGGAATAGGGTGATATTTATGTGACCATCGCTTATTAGCACTGTAGTGTCCAGGAAGTGGATCGCTTGTGTGGATTGGTCCAGGCTGAGGTGGATGATGGGATGGAAATTGTTGAAATCCTGGTGGAATTCCTCAAGGGCTTCTTTTCCATGGGTCCAGATGATGAAGATGTCATCAATGTTGCGCAAGTAGAGTAGGGGCGTTAGGGAACGAGAGCTAAGGACGCGTTGTTCTAAGTCAGCCATAAAAATGTTGGCATACTGTGGGACCAGGCGGGTACCCATAGCAGCACCGCTGACTTGAAGGTATATATTGTCCCCAAATGTGAAATAGTTGTGGGTGTGGTCCAATGGGCAGGCCACTAAACTACTGCTCAGGAGACCTGGGTTCTACGGTCATGTTCGGAGATCTTAGATGAGACACTTGCCCTGTTTCTCTTCCAACACTTTGCCTATCCAGGTTGCATGCTCTTTGGACAGGGACAGTCTTGCACAATGGGACCATGATTGTACCTAAAGTCTCTTGTTGCTGATGTAATAGAAAATTAAGCAGGCAGCGATGGAATAACCTGCCTCCTAGTGAGAGGTTGTTTTACTCCCTGAAGAAAGACGATTCATAATCCCTTCCCAAATGCTGGGGGCTTTTTAAGTCATCCTATTGTGACTCTGTATAGTCTGGTTACCCAGATAAACATCTAGTTTTTGATCGTTTGTTTAATCCTGCTACGCTCTTTGCCACATGATGCAACTGAGGCCATGAGATCTACAGGCTAATTGTGCACTGGGTGAAATGTCAGAAGGCATACCTGACCAGGACTAATATTCATCCTAGGCCTTTCCAATTGGTGTCAAACGGGTATTAGGGTGTGGGGATTTCCTTTATAATAGACATTTGGTTTCTCCAAGTACCTACATAAGGAGAAGATTTTTGATAGAAGAGGGCTCTTTAAATTTGGCAGGCAAAGGCATAAACAAATCCAATGGCTGGAAACAGAAGCTAAGTAAATACAGGCTAGAAATAAGGCGCAGACTATTAACAGTGATGGTAATTAACCATTGGAACAATTTCTCAGAGGACATGGCAGATTTTCCAGCATTTAAAGTCTTTACATCTACCTTGGGCATCTTTTCAAAAACACCATGCTCTGGCTAAACACGAGCTCTGGGCCTGATGCAGGAATTATTAGGTGAGAAATTCTCTACCCTGTGCTATGTAGGCGGTTACACTAGGTCGAAGTGGCCCCTTCTGGCCTTTTAAAAGGAAATACGGTCCTCAATTTTCATCTTGATTGACTAACGTCCTTTACCCTTCTAGAACCAAAGCCCCCTGAGATGTTACTATGCTCACCTCACAGATGGGGAAACTGAGGCACAGATCAGCAAAGTGAAGTCACACCCAGGGCACACAGAATGTCTGTGGCAAAGCCAGGAAAAGAACCTTGCCTTCCTGACACTGAGTCCTCTGCATTAAGCACAAGGTCATACTTCCTCTCCAGCTGGTATGAAACCATCTGTGTCAAATGATTTTCTTCTATCCAATACCAAGCAACTTACTGCTCCATTAGTAGAGAAAGTTGGACAGTTCCTCGGCTGATCTAAATTGGCATAGCTCCATTGAAGTCAATGGAGCTCTGTTGATTTGCAACAACATAAGAATGGCCAGACTGGGTCAGACCAAAGGTCCATCTAGCCCAGTATCCTGTCTTCCGACAGTGGCCAATGCCAGGTGCCCCAGAGGGCATGAACAGAACAGGTAATCAAGTTGCCCATTCCCAGCTTCTGGCAAACAGAGGTAAGGACACCATCCCTGCCCATCCTGGCTAATAGCCATTGATGGACCTATCCTCCATTAAATTATCTAGTTCTTCTTTGAACCCTGTTCTAGTCTTGCCAGAGGATGTTGTGAAGGCCAAGGAGTTCCATAGGTTGACAGTGAGTTGTGTGAAGAAATACTTCATTTTGTTTGTTTTAAACCTGTTGCCTATTAATTTCTTGCGTTAGGAGGAGGAGTAAATAGCACTTCCTTATTTACTTTCTCCACACCAGTCATGATTTTATAGACCTCTATCATATCCCCCCTTTGTCGTCTCTTTTCCAAGCTGAAAAGTCCCAATCTTATTAATCTCTCCTCACACGGAAGCTGTTCTATACCCCTGATCATTTTTGAAACAACCGAGGATGTGGCTCTGTATCTATGTGACAGGTCTTCTCTGACGTCTAAGCCGATGCAATGGGAAACCCAGAATTTCCTTCCTAGGCTTGTCTTACAGCCAGGCTTATCTCCAGTCGAAAGGGAATAACCTGAGTGAATATTTCTACCCAAAAACAAATCATTCGCTTCATGTATTTCACCTCTTTCAGCCGGCTGGATGTCAATGAGCAGATTGCAGATTCCCCAGATTTATTCAGAATTTGGAATTATTCATTGGTGAATTTCATAGACCAGACGGGACCATTAGGAGCATCTCATGACTGTCACGCTCATCTCATTTACTCCACAGCTTTGCTCCACATAGTCAGTAGCCAACATTTTTGATCTTCATTGGTCAAGGAAGTCACAAGATGTCATTTCCTTTCCCTGAATGGAGGAGTGTAAACTCCCAGTTGAGTTAATGGTGTAAATTTTCATGGAAAAGTGACCTAAAAATTCACTTCCTTGCCAATATTGGAGCACATGGGCTGGAAACGGGATTCCCACAAGCATGTGTACCATTGCACGTGTGCTAGTGGAAAGTGAACACAACTAGGGGCATAAAAAGGGTGCCGTCAAGGCCCTGATTCTTATATTAGTTTAAATCTGGTTTATACGGTGCAAGCTAAATATGATATAAACTCGGTTTAAACAGATTTAAGAGATTTCCACACACAAAGCTGCACCATTGGTTTAAAGTAACACCGTTAGTTAAAAGTGCTGCAACTCGGGGTGTTAGACCAGGCTTTAGACGGTTATCTTTTGGAGCAGGAACTGCCTCTCATTATGTGTATGTGTGATGGCTTGTCTCTTGGCCAACGCACCAGGGTTTGAACTGGGGACCTCCAGAGCTAAAAACATGATCTACTAGAAACTTGCGCTAAAGTGCCAACTGTAATAGCTCATAACCTCTGTGGACTAGTATAAAGGGGGAATCTAAAACACACTCAGCAGCGGGTTACATGCCTCCAGCACCGAACATAAATGCCCCAACTGAGATCAGGGCCCCATTAGGTGCTACCCTAATTCTAATAAAATAATAAATAATTGTGAACCGCCTCCAAGACATCAGAGCCAGAGGTCTTTCACCTTTCCACAAATAGATAAATGAGATGCTGTCACCCTCACAATGAGATATTGTCATCTGTTCGCCCCGATCCTGTGCAATTCAGCTGGGGACAGGGTGCCCAGACAGCAAGTGTGGAAAATCGGGACGGGGGTGGGGGGGTAATAGGAGCCAATATAAGAAAAAGACCCAAAAAATCGGGACTGTCCCTATAAAATCGGGACATCTGGTCACCCTAGCTGGGGAACTCATTGCCATGAGATCTCATTGAGGCTAAGAGCTTGGCATCTAAAGCAGGGTGTTTGGGGAAGGGATGGTTCAGTGGCAAACAGGTCAGATGGAGCACAATCATTCAGTCAACCTCAAAGCGGAGACACGTGAGAATGTACGCAGACATTTTTTTTAAAAAAAAAATTCCCCTTTCAACTGGTAGAATCTCCAGCTCCGGGGGGGGGGAGGGATAGCTCAGTGGTTTGAGCATTGGCTGGCTAAACCCAGGGTTGTGAGTTCAATCCTTGAGGGGGCCCATTTGGGGACATGGGGCAAAAATTGGGGATTGGTCCTGCTTTGAGCAGGGGGTTGGACTAGATGACTTCCTAAGGTCCATTCCAACCCTGATATTCTATGATTCTATGATTTAATTTGCACACTTCCAGATCCTAGGCAGGTGTCCATTGGCGGAGCTCCAAAGATGAGGAGTTGGGCCCGGGTATCTCTCCATCCCAATAAGATAGGAAAGAGATGACAACGGACAGAGAGAATTTGAGTGAGATCGACTTGGGCGCTTGGTGGGAGGGAACATACACAGGCTCCTAAGGGTACAATGACAGTATTCTCCCCATCGCAAGGGCTAATCCTCTTCGGTTTTAATTGGCATTTGGGCTAAGCTGATTTAAGCCTCTTCACCTTGGCTTGTTTCTTCTTTTTCTTTCGGCCCAAATAACGCTGCCGCCGCCGAGTCCCCAGCACACTGACATCTTTGTGTGAGGGAGAGAAAAGAGGAAAGAAGAAGGGAGGGGGGCCGGGGAGGGAAACACCAAACTGAACCAACTCTAAAACAATGAGGAGTTTGTGAATCAAGCGAGGCCGCTGGCACAGAACCGGCTTCAGCTGCGCTTCATTAATAACAGCACTATCTGTGGGTCAGCTCCAGACTTCAGCCCATTCCCATCTGCCTTTCCCTTCCCACTCCAACCCCTCCCCCCAACCTTCCTCGAAGGTCAAACTTTGAAGAGCCTGTCAGCTGAAGGACAATCCACTATTGTGGGAAGCCTTTCCACTGTCCCCTGCCGATTAAGTTTCTTTTGGGCTGGCAACACCTGCTCCAGCATACCCTAGCACCCAGAGAGAAAAGTGTTCCTGCCTTGAACCATCCTCCTGTCAATCTACTGCTCTCCTGGCTTGCATATCTCTCACTCGATCACCCCTTCTCCAGAGCGATCTATTACTCTGCGTGCTTAACGATCTATAGATCGTTCTGGGTCAGGTGCATGTCTCGAATATCTGTGCTGTTCCATGCCTGGTCTAACTCGGAAGTCATTTATATGGCACTCCATCCCCGTCGAATCAGATACCTCCTCGGTAGCTCCTCTTTTCCATGGAAACCTTTGGGCCTGATCCTCTTTTCTTTACTGAGGCCACTCCGGCAATGCAAAGCAGACTTGAAGTAGTATAAAGTGCGAGTTAAACGAGCTCTGTGGCCCCTTTATGCTGCCAGGGCTCTGGGGTAAATGAGAATTAGGTCCCTTTATTTCTTCAGAAAGCGAAAGAGGGGTTATTTCTGTATGCAGCAGTGGCTGTCAGACACATGGACTGTAGAGACAGGTAGATGCCAACTTCTTCAAGAGTCATTCTATGCCAAGGTTTTTCTTAAGCCTCCTGGAGTCATGTTATTTTGAGAAGCGACAAAGGGTCCTGTGGCACCTTATAGACTAACAGAGGTATTGAAGCATAAGCTTTCGTGGGTGAATACCCACTTCTTCGGATGCAAGCAGTGGAAATGCTTGCATCCGAAGAAGTGGGTATTCACCCACGAAAGCTTATGCTTCAATACCTCTGTTAGTCTATAAGGTGCCACAGGACCCTTTGTCGCTTCTACAGATCCAGACTAACACGGCTACCCCTCTGTTATTTTGAGAGAATCTCCACTTTTTTTTTTTTTTTTTAAATAAGAAAAAGCTTGAAAACGTGACGTGAGCGTGCCCTAAAGGTGTGGAAACCTGAAAGCAAAGCAAACCACCCTCTCGCGCCCCCTACCCCCACTATTTCCAGTACAATCTCTCCTCATTCTTTGAGCGCTGGGGTTTGACCATACTGAAATATTCAGGAGAAGCCCAAGGCGGATGGGGAAAACAGGCATAGAAAAGAATTACAAAGCCACACAGCCAGATCCATATCAGAGCCAGGAGGAGAACTCTGTTCTTTTAATGCCCAGTCCAGCCTCTGGGCCTCTGGCCTCTTAACCGTTGCTGTACCACTTTTGCAGACGGGAATGCTTAGCCTGATTCTCACCCTCTAGCAGCAGATGGACGGTCTGGTGGTTACAGCAACAGCCTGGGACATGGGAGAGCTGCATTCAATTCCCTGTTCTGTCACAGTCTCCTTGGGCAAATCACTCTCTGTGCCTCGGTTTCCCCATCTGTAAGAATGCAAATAGCAGCTCTTCCCTACCTTCACCCGCATGAAGAATTGTAAGGCACTCAGCTAGGATGGTGATGGAGGGCCATATATGTACACAAGATAACTAAAAGGACCTTAAAGTGAGTGTATATTACAGTTTTGATCACTTCAAAGCCCCTTCACACTGGGGCCTGGGTACGAAGGAGAATCTGGCACAGAAAGATGGAGTGACTTGGCTAAGGTCACCCAGTGAGTGAATGGCAAGGGTGGGAACAGAACGCAACAGTCCAGGTATCTAATCCTTGCTGTAACCCCCAGACACACTTCTTCCCTCCAATGTGATTTTTAGGGAAGCTTGGATTATTACACCGTGGTCTTGTGCCTGCCCATAAACACACACCAGGTGGGAACTCACCCCCACTATACTAGGACTGCATGCCTGTGTTTAAAAAAAAAATAAAAAATCTTGCCCCCGTTATGGGAGCTGATAGAATGTTATTCAAATACATCCACTTACCCAGGGATTCCAAGTGAACTTTCACAGGGTCTAAAGACCCACAATTCGCCATCCAGAGAGAAGGTCGCATGCGCAGAACATCCCCTTAAAGTGTCACCCAGGCTGGGCCCTAAGAGAAAGAAAGGAAACCCTTTTTGTGTTAAACAGCAATAGACTCCATGGCTGGATAATCTGCAAGCAACAGAGATTGTTGGGAAGGTCTCCTAGATTCTCCTCCTGCTTTTTCCACCAGGAACTGGGACAGGAAGATAGAGGTCGGCTTGCGAATGAGCCTTTCCCCTGCATTACTTCCTTTGTGGTTGTTTCCAGAATTGAGCCCTGGTAGAAAAGATCATGCAGGTTTTCAATGGAAAAGCTCACAAGCAGAGCTGGGTGAAGGAGAGAGAAACCCATCCCTCAGAACAGCCAATTCTGTCTGTCTAGACAATCATCCGGGATGTGGAAGACCGTGGTTTAAATCTCTGATTTGGAGCAGGGATTTGATCCCAGGTCTGTCTCTCTGGTTTTGATCAGAAATTGCATCCTGGACCCGAGAGGCCTTGCCTGACAAAGCTTTTGTTGAAATGGTCTCAGCGAGTTGACATTTTCCAGCGAAAAACGGTTTCATCTGAAAACCCCCAACTAGCTCTACCCGCGAGCTTGTTTTGGCTTGAGCTGACACAGCGACTTGGATTTTCATTTATGCCAAGATCTACCCACACTGGTTGGACAGCATAAAAAGGCCCTAAAATGAATGTCACTTACAGTCACGCTCACTTTCAGGCCCCTATGCACTGCCAACATGATGCAGAGACCTTAGTGTAAATGAGAAATAGACTCAAAATATTTCATTTAAGTCACGAGAGAGGGAAAAAAACAAACTAACACGGCCTTCAGCCCATAGGGCTGATTCTAGGGTGACCAGATGTCCTGATTTTATAGAGGTAGTCCTGATATTTGGGGCTTTGTCTTATACAGGTGCCTATTACCCCCCACCCCCGTCCTGATTTTTCACACTTGCTGTCTGGTCACCCTACCTGATTCTCTATTGCCCTGTACTTTGTGCAGTCATTTACAACAGTGCAAAATGGGAATCACACACTACCAAGCCAATTTACACCATCTTTGTGTTGGTGTAAATGACTGCACGAAGAGTTTAGTTGCCAGGCTAATGTTATGGAGCCTTGGAGCTCATCTGCAAACAGTTTGTGGCATATCAGTATCAGAGCCGTTTTGATTGGACGTGCAGGCCCAAGCATTTTGATACTCCAGTGAAGGGCGCTACAGAAAAACGTTACGCTTGAGAGAAACAATGCCACGTGACCTGTTTTCTGACTGCATAGGTGTAATGGTGAGAACAGACTTTCAGATGCGAATACTCATAATTACAGTCTTGGCGATTCCAAAAAATCATGAATCATGGCTTTTGGGTTTTTTAGGCTTGAAGACTGACTTAAAAATCATCAAATTTAAAAAATAATACATTTGGAGGGTTCTTTGTTTGCCTTCTGGTTTTTGCGCTTTTCTCTGTAGCGAGAGGAACTAGAAATTTTTTTTAAATGATCACATGACTCCAGGAGCAGGAGCTTAAGAAAGAAGAAGAAAAAAACAGCAAATGTTGCAAGACTCGCAATAGAAGTCACCAGATTTGGCAACTATTGTGATGATGCATTTGAAATTCACCATCCACAACTATTCAACAGATAAAACAGGCTGAGTGAGCCAAGATTCCAGCCCGAATTATCCCAGACAGCGAATGATAGTGGGGGATGAACTCTCTCTTTATGTCACTCTGGAAGCATAGTGGGGCTTTAATAAGGCCTTTGCGTGAACAGGAATCAAGCTGCTGGGCTGGAATTTTCAGAAGGGATCTACCACAACCAGGGTCAAAGAGCCCAGTTCCCATGCAGTGAGTGAATAGATTTCCAAAAGTACTCAGCACACTGGACCCCCTCTGTGGGTGCCGAGGGCTTGAAAATCTGGCCTTATCTATCTTGCCCTGTCCCTCCCCAATCACTGTCATATGGGAGCAGTGGAGGATAATTTCACTAACACCCCAGTGAGGAAGTGTATTTTACAGATGCCGATCACAAGGCATGTGATTAGCTGGTGGGGACAAAGGAACCAGCTGCATGGATCCAGCTCCGGAATGAACTTCCAGAGTAGATTAGATGAATCTGGAGTCTGGCTTCCTTTAGGCAACACGGCAAAAACCTCCCTGCTTGATCAACCCATGGTACTGGAACCAGAACAACAGTCACGACATCAGCTGCTTCCTTCTCTCCTTCCTCATCAAGAACCAAAATGCTACTCCAAAGTAGATCTTTATCACCTGACAAGGGATAAGAACCAGAGACTTAATCAAGCCCACTAAGCATGTAGCCACGGCTGATCTATTTTACAGGGAAGGTGCTCACATAGTCTGGTGTGGTCCAAAACCCCAAAAGAAGAGGACACAAGTAGCGAGTCTGTGATGGAACCCAATGCCCAAGTTCCAGGCCTTTAAACTCAAGACCACTTCAGAGCTTCTGAATGCACCGCAGCCAAAATTCTAGCGCTGATAATCCTCTTTCCACCAAAAACACAGCCTACTACCATTAGCAGCACAGCCATTCTCCCGTTATCTTCCCAGCTTTGCAGGGCCTCCTCTCCCTGCTTCTGCAATAGTAAGGGACCCAGGAATGGGGATCAGAATAGGTTTGTCCTGGCAGCTGACTATGCATAGTGCATCATCATTTATTTAATGCCGTTTCTGACCGGAAAGGGTCTGGTTTCCCTTACAGCAAATCACTTGCAACGTTGTTGTAAAATACTGGACCAGATCCTTGACTGTTGTCAATGGGGCGGCTACGTTGACTTCGGCAGAGTCAAGCTCATTCATGCCATCTGGGCCATACCATTTGGGACCATTATGGTGTCACTTTTATGAAAGGCTTAATTTCCTTATAATGCTAGCAAACGCCAGGTACCGGTCTCGTCTTTCATCCATGACTGTTCAAGCGCTTCATGTTTAGTTTAGCTTCCCAGCACCTAAGGTTTTACTATATCTGCTTTCCAGAGGGGGAAATAGAAGACTTTGGATCTGACCGTGATCCCTTTCTTCGTGTTAAATAGTACCGTGCGCCACAAGTAATTCCTCCAAAATCAAAGGGGGCTACTCAGTGGAAGTAAGTGGCTCACAATCCGACCCTGACAGAACGAAGCAAGGCCACACTGCGAGTCAAGGGAATAGAACCCAGGAGTCTAGACTGCTGGTGCTTCCATGCGCTAACCATTAGGAAATGCTACCAAAGAGCTGGCCGTGCTCTGCATAAGAGCAGGAGGGAAATCTCCCTGCAATGACTAAGGTTATACGTAAAAGCAGCGGGAAAGGGGATAAATGGATGCCGCTAAGCTAAAATAACTAAGCCTCAGCACATTTTTGCAAGGTTTAGGCAAATATTTTCCCCCTTCTTGGATAAGCAAGTTAGCAGTCACAGACAGACGCTCGGCTGCTTGCCCTGTATAACTTGAGCTAAAGAGAGAGTCCAACAGGGAATTTGGGCCCAAAATTATTATTGGCCTGAATTCTCGTTCACACGAAGGCCTCTTTATGCCACTCTGCTAGTGTAAAGTGAGGATAACTGTAATTTACTCCTACGTTAGAGCCCCTTCTCACTGCCATGGCACTATAAAAAGGCCTTCATATAAGGGAGAATCAGGCTCACTTTGACTATTTTTATTGCCATAGCACTCAGAGGCCTCGCTGTGCTAGGCGCTGTACATGCACATAACAAAACCGTGGTCGCTTCCCCCAAAGCGCTTACACAGTCGGCGATGAGGGATGCGAGGCAGATACAACAAAGGGAGGGGCTCAGCACAAGGGATCAGGGAGACAACTGGGTTTTTATTTTGAAGCTCTTTCTGGGTAGGGACGGTCGCCATTTTTTTTGTACAGCACCTAGCATAACGGGGTCCTCTACTCCATGCCTGGGGCTTCTTGGCTCGACAGGAATACAAATAAATCAATAAAAAAAAAAGCTTTACCAAACCCCTAATAAGAATGTTTCCCTTCCCCACACATGGTTAAAAGAGAGGGATTCACATCATGAGGCCAATCTTGCCCTGCAGCATTAAGAACCCAAACCCAAGTGCATTGCGCTATACCACAAGAACAACAGGGAAAGACTCGAAACAGGGAATTAATCTGAACTGGGCCTGGATCGTTCAAAGCACATGCTGTTTATCAGAAGCTGGGAATGGGCGATAAGGGATGGATCACTTGAGGATTACCTGTTCTCATAGGCGCTGACTCCGTGGGTGCTCCGGGGCTGGAGCATCCATGGGGAAAAATTGGTGGGTGCTCTGCACCCACCGGCAGCTCCCTGCCCCTCCCCAGCTCACCTATGCTCGACCTCCTCCCCTGAGCACGCCGCGTCCCCGCTTCTCCCCCTAGCTCCCAGCGCTTGCCACCGCAAAACAGCTGGGGGGAACGTGGAGCGCGCAGAGAAGAGGTGGGGCCTGGGCAGGGGTCCAATGGGGCAGGGAGGGGGCGGAGACGTTGGGAAAGGAGTTGGAATGGGGGCGGGACAGGGGTGGAGTCAGGGCAGGGCCAGGAGCAAGCACCCACCGGCGCCAGGAAAAGTTGGCACCTATGCCTGTTCTGTTCATTCCCTCTGGGGCACCTGGCATTGGCCACTGTCAGAAGACAGGATACTGGGCTAGGTGGACCTTTCGTCGGACCCAGTCTGGCCGCTCTTATGTTCTAAGTCAACGGTGTCCAATATGTTCACCACTAGCCACACGTGGCGAATAGGCTACTGAATGGTGGCTAATGCATAAGCAATACATTGGTGTATTGAAGACAGCAGTACTGGAAGACAGGGTGGGTGCTTTGATATACAGCTTGTTAACGTCGCTAGGATATAGTAATTGTGTGTTAATTATTTTTCTTTGTAATATCTACTTATTTTTTATATTTGAAATGTCGTTTGTAGTATGTTTTTTAATCCTTTTTTATAATGTGGCGAATAAGAAAACTTCAAAACCACAAGTGTGGCTAGCATGGAATTTCTATTGGACACCGCTGGTCTAAGTGGTCCCACTGAAGCCAATGGGGCTCCTTCGTAAGCTTAAAGTGAAGCACAGGAGTAGGTCTTCAGTTAGACTGGCGTCCTGATCAGTCCAGTGGGGAAAAGTAAATGAGACTTTCAAAAACTGTTTCAGTTGCAATAATCTCCAAGGTATTTGTGCACATTGCCCCAGGCCCCCTCACATATATGTGTATAGGATAACACTTGTCTTACGTCACATAGATAGCTTTCGCTCTCATACGTGGCCTGATAGATAGATATGGCCTAATACAGTAAGATTTTAGATAAAAATAAATAAAATCTCCTTACATTGTCCTTTAAACCAGCAAAGTGGGCATAAAACACCACCCTTCTTATCTGGGAGTGTTTCACACTCATCTTGAACAGATGTAAATGACAATCCAGTGAAGGAAATCAAGCCCATAGAGATTTTTACTCAGAAAACCAACGCATAGAATATATTTTTTTCCTACTATTTATTGTAGTCCACAAAAAATAAAAGATGAATAAACAATCTCACAGAGAAAATTCTGCAGTCCATTGTTAAAATAAGTGATATCAACTGTTCTCTACAGAGTAGTGGTTTTTTTTTAATGTCAACATACACTTGTATCCCACCCCGTTGCAAATAGCGTGTAAGGAGATCGCTTGAATTAACGATCCCTTTGTCTTCACTACATTTTTGACACCGCCCTAGCGATCGCAGTGTAAAATCCTAGTGCAGACAAGGCCTGGGTAGTTTTTACCTCGATGAGACGAGGTGAGGTCAATCTTATATCCCGTACGTGGGGTTACCTCGAAGTCAAAACTACAGGGCATTGCCTCCACTAGCATTGTCTCTCGATGTCAACAACACACCTCTTTCCTGCAGTGAGGACATAGCTTCAGCCCAGCTGCTAGCAAACCTGCTGCCTCCCGGTGAGGAATTCTGCCACAGGTCCCCGTGCCATGTCCCTCAGTGGGGCGAACAATACAGCCACTTTGACACGCAGTACGCTACTGAGCACATCACTCATTACCTGTGAGGAGGATCGGCCATTTTAGAGATGCCGGCTGCCTAAGATGGTGGATTTCCTCCTTTTCCTTTCTGCAATCCTCTTTTTATCCCCCCCACCCCTACGCACATAAGCCATGAGTAGGGGGCGGGGGGGGGGGAAGAGATCTCAGCATTTGTGGGCGGGGAGGGGGGAAAAAGGGATGGGGGGGAGGAGAATAGATCAGTGAAACAATTTTTAAAAAAGGATGTAGTTCAGTTCAGACAGGCCTATCTGCCTTTGGCTTGTGTGTGTCCTGCGGAAGGAAAAGGCAGTCAAGATGTCGTGTTAAATTCTCCATTTGGGGAAGGATTGTGGGGGGCGGGGGAGAACGTGGAGGGGGAGAATCTTCCCTTTTTTCCTTTGCCGACCCCCCTTCGCCCTCCCTGCAATCCCGCTTTGACTTTTCCCACAGAAGTAGCCAACCTCCAAGAATGCAAATGACATTCATTATGCAAATGCATGCAAATCAGGTTTAACTATCGGAAGAGGGGCTCGGAATTGCTAATGGGTTAACTCTTTCGCTGGCAGGCACCACGGTGAGTCTGAAAGAGCCAGTGTCTTCCTTTGGCTTTTTTAATTTATTTATTTATTGTATTTTTCTCCCCCATTCACTTTCACAAACACACCGTCGCCCCCGCCGCTAAAACTCTGATCCACCACTCCAAATCCAAAATGGGCTGGTAAATGGCGACAGAAACACGGCCCTTTTCTCCTGCTTGCTGAGCCCCGCTTTTCACACAAGCGTAAGGTTGAGGGACGTAACCGGGGCATCCGGTAAGACAAAGCATACAAAAAAGACATTGGCATGGAAGCAGCTACCCCTTCGTTCACTCTGTCTGCAGGACCAGAGAAACAAAGCAAGCTTGAGCCTGGAATTTAAAAACACAGCCATCGATAGAACGTGAAAAAAGCCCCTCCGTGATCAATTGGCAAAAACTATGGCAGCCGCCAGGGATTTGGCTGCTTTAATCCAACCAGCAGCCGGATGCCAGGATGGCTGGGGAAAAAAAAATTCTCTCTTGCCTTCACATGCCAAAAAAACCCCAAAACCCAACCCTAGATGAGATGTTTAATTTTTGTTTGAAAATTGGAAAACAACTGTCATTTCCCACAATGGAGAGTGATCTAAAGCGAAAAAATAAGGCTCGCAATAACTGCCAACGACCCTGCAAACCCCTCAATTCGCACTCGGGCAAACGGCGGGGTCTGGTTGATGTTAACGGGACTACTCATGGGAGTAAAGACCTATAGAGAGAAATGTTTACACAATAGGATTGTTCCTTGCTCTGTTGCTTATTCCACTTATTGTTCTATTAATTTCTGGCCTTACAGAATATGCTACGATACGGGGACTCATTCTGCAGTGATGGGAACAGGGCAAGGATGGTTGAATGGATGGATAGATAGAAATTTTGGGCTACTCTCTCTCTCTAAACCTAAACTAGATATTTCACTTGTTAAGAGCAAAATAAATATATGAATCACAAGAACAATGAATATTGAAGTGACCGGTAAAACACAATTATATTAAATAGATATCTAATTCTCAATATCAAATAGATCTGTTATTAATTAGAAATATTTTATCATCATTGCTGCTATTTGGCTAAGTAATTTTGCACACAGCTAGCCTGGGCTGAAAGAATCCTATTATGAAGTGGGTTCTAACCCACGAAAGCTTATGCTGAAATAAATTTGTTAGTCACTAAGGTGCCACAAGTATGTATTTCTTTCTTATTTTCTTTTTGCTGACACAGACTAACACGGCTACTACACTGTAACCTATTATTTTTGTCACCCAGTTTTTCCTCACCACACCTACCTCTTTATTTCAACCCCCTGTTATCGCTTGTCTTTTTTGGACTGCACGGTCCTTGGGACAGCAGTGGTCATTTATGATATGGCCAACATGCTCCCAAAGCGTCTAGTGATTTTCAGTGCCTAACTAAAGGCACCTTAAAGGGGTTTCCTTTTAAGGTCGTGCTGGTCACTCTCGAAAAAAAAAAAATCAGGCCCCTTTAAGGTGTTTCAAGTTGGGCAAGACTAAAATTCAGGGGCCCAGACTCATTAGTCACTTTTGAAAATGCTGCCCGATTTTGTACAAGGCTTAGTGCAATGGGGCTCCAATCTAGGGTGACCAGATGTCCCGATTTTATAGGAACAGTCCTGATTTTGGGGTCTTTTTCTTATATAGACTCCTATTAACCCCCACCCCTTGTCCCGATTTTTCACATTTGCTATCTGGTCACCCTACTCCAATCTGACCGAGGCCTCAACATGCTAATGTAATATAAAGCACTGCATTTGTACAGCCCTTGTCGCAATGGAGTCCTGAACCCCGTGGCTCGTTGGCACTACCATGATGCAACTAATAACACTGGCAATACTGCCATAATCATAACCTCAAGTGTTCAAAAATCATAAATCAGTCCTGCCCTCCACCCCCCCCCCCCCCACACACAAAATCCATGAGATTTAAAAATAATAATAAAGTTGGGATTCTTTTTATTAGTCTTCTGATCTCTGAACCTTTTGGGCCTGCTCAGGTCATGTTTTTAAGCTTTCCCCCAAAACTATGAGAACCTACTTATTTTGTCGTCATAGTTTAGCCTGCTGAGGGCTGGAAAACTTTGGTCTAATTTCAGTTGTTGGCTTTAGTGTGTAGGTGCCGGGTGGTGTTTAGTGGCCTGTGATATACAGGAGGTTAGACCAGATGATCTGACAAACCCTTCTGGCCTTAGACTCTTTTATTACATAAAAGTTGATTCTCACAGGACTCCAAGAGCTGGAGTTTCAAGAAGAAGAAAAAACAAACAAACAAAAAACACAAATATTGCGACATTTGCAATAAAAAAAAATTTCACAAGCGTTGGCCACCTAGTTAATAAAAACAGCAAAACCACAACAGCAGATCCAGGAATGGAAATGGTCCTTTAAGAAAGATGGGGTATTTTGCAGCATTTAGACGGTTCATATTTACACTTACTTTAATACACCTTTATATGGTCAGAGGGCTGTTTAATATAATATAATATATATAATACTAATAATATATGGAGGTATACCTATCTCATAGAACTGGAAGGACCTTGAAAGGTCATTGAGTCCAGTCCCCTGCCTTCACTAGCAGGACCAAGTACGGTGCCCGACAGATTTTTCTGTTAAATGGGCTGGAAGACAAATGAGAATTCAGGCTGGAATTTTGATCCCACCTGAATAGTAGTGGGTTGGAAGATCTGACTCACTACAAAGGGGGCCTGGTGGGATACTTTCCTGAATCAGGACCCGGGTGTGTATTTTGCTTCGGAGGGACAGTGGGGTGGAAATTAAGGAGCAGAGAAAGTGGGGGAGGCAATAAAAATCCAGTGAAAATACAGCATGGAAAATGGAGCAGGTGAAATGAAAAACAACTCAAGAGACAGCGTGAAGAACAGAGGAAAAGGAGTGAGGTGGAGGGGAGGAGGATCATTTATAATGAAAAACGAATACAGTGAGCATGCACTCACATCAGGGTAACACTAGTGGGCTGATTCTCAAGTGCAACACGGCCTTATTACATGCCTGTGGCTAAGGAAAGAGGCCTTAAAGCGAGAGTAGCCATCATTCACCTCCACATTAAGCCTACTATACTTTATCCTGCCAGAATGCTGTCAAGGGGCCCCAGCATGAACAAGCCTCTGGCCCTACTGACTTCAGTGGAATTACTCCTGGTTTGTTCAGGTGCACGTGAAAAAAAAAAAGAATCAAACTCTGGCTGAGTTACTGAAGTCCTCAGATCTTAATTTAGAGGCTTCAGGTTACAGAGAATCCACCACTGATTAGTTCAAACAGCAAGTGGCCCGTGCCCCACAGTGCAGAGGAAAGCAAAAATATCCACAGGGTGTCTGCCTGTCTGACCCAGGGGAAAATTCCTTCTCAACCCCAATATGGCGACCAGTTAGACCCTGAGCATGTGGGCAAGACCCATCAGCCAGGAACCTGGAAAGAATTCTCTGTAGAAGCTCAGAACCCTCCCCATCTAGTGTCCCATCTCCAACCACTGGAGATATTTGCTGCTAGCAGTCCCAGATGGGCCATGTGCCATTGTAGGCAACCACATCACATCATACCAACTGTTAAGTTTAAAGCCTTTTTTTTTTTTTAAACCCTAAGGTGAAGAAACCAACTCATCCCACTTCAAAAAGGTTCAGCCAGAGTTGGGTTGGTTGGGTTGGTTTTTTTTGCAAGCACAAGCTGTCACAGGGTCATGAAAAATGCCACTGTTCATAGGTGCACCTTGTCTGTGTTTTCCAGGCATAGCCCGAGAAACTGACAGAGAGCTACTTACTACTAACGACTAAAAGGCAACATCATTTTCATATCACGGTGCTGAGAAAGCAAACTTCGCGAATGCTTTTTTACGAGCACACAAAATAGCATGTAACTTGTCATTTGCCTAAGATGAACGCTAGTTAGGATTCACTTAGCAAATACCCAGTGTCAAATTCATCCCAAGAGTCAACAGAGTTGGATGAAGCTGAGTCGCCGGAAAGGAGGATGGATTTATGATTAAGACACTGTGTTGGGAAGCGGATGATGCGAGTTCAGTTCCTAGCACTCACAAACTCCTTGAGTAAGCAGTGTGGTCAACTCTTGTGACATCTGGTGATTTCCTGGAGTCATGTGATTAATTGATAATCTCGGATTTCATTAAAATAAAAGAATAATTAATTTATAACCCTCATGGTTGCAGAGAAGCTTAATCCTTTTAAAGGGCCCAAAACCAAAAGGTAAATAAAAAGAACACAACATTGTTGTGAGTTCAATCCTAGAGGGGGCCATTTAGGGATCTGGGGCAAAAATCTGTCAGGGGACAGTACTTGGTCCCGCTAGTGAAGACAGGGGACTGGACTCGATGACCTTTCAAGGTCCTTCCAGTTCTAGGAGATTGGCATATCTCCATTAATTTAAAAAAATTTTGAGGGGAGGGATAGCTCAGTGGTTTGAGCATTGGCCTGCTAAACCCAGGGTTGTGAGTTCAATCCTTGAGGGAGCCATTTAGGGATCTGGGGCAAAAATTGGGGATAGCTCCTGCTTTGAGCAGGGGGTTGGACTAGATGACCTCCTAAGGTCCCTTCCAACCCTGATATTTCTATGATATAACATTTAAAAAAAAAAAAACCCACCTCAGGGTTTTTAAGCCACTCAGGATTTTTGCGGGGCCTGATATGATTTTTGAATGTTTGAGTTGGAGAAACTGAGCAAGTCACTTAAGGTCAGATTCATTTTCTTAAAACAAAACAAAGAAAACCACCACCCAGGGCCCATTTTCCAAGCGCTCATTCATTATCTGCAGATTTTCAACAGGCCAAGTTCATTCAAAACCTACCCTACTGGGAACTGAGAACCCTTCTGAAATTTCCAGCCTCACTCACTGGCAGAACCAGGGCTAGAAGCCCCCCTGTATCTCCGTTCAGTGCTATGCCCACCATGCATGTTAAAAGCAGAAGAGGGGGAAAATGAGGCACAGATCTCAGATCCCCATATTCCGCTTTAAATTACATGGCCCAGTAGGTACGGCAGTGGTCTGAGATTGAGCGGACATGAGTTCATTTCCTGGCTCTGCAGTGACACGTCGGTCCTCTTTTCCTTCCCAGACTTTATCTAGAACAAACTCTCCATACTGTGTGTTTGTACAGTGCCTTATAAAATGGGTCCGCGAACTCAGCTGGGAACCTCTGATGCTACTGGAATGCAAATAAATATCATCATATTTAAGGGCAGTCATTGACTTCAAGATCTCAGATTTCATCCAACAGGTCAAAAATATTATCCAATCTATTAATATAAAAAAAATTAAGTTCTGTGATTTTTTTTTTCAGATAGTATCTTTTATGTCCCCTTTTGCACTGCCTTTCTGCCAGCATTTGCACCAGCCAGTTGTGCTGGGATAAACATTCCTGCAATGTGGCTTCCAATTACAAGAGGTTGAAAAAGTGAGAGAAAACAACTGTGGGAAAAGTGGCCTTTTGAGGGGGGCATTTTTCCAATCAAAAGTTCAACTTTCAACCCAGCTCTGCTTTCAAAACCCCACGGGTGAGTTTGGTACGCTGAGTGCGCTCATCCAAACAGGGTGCAGAATCAAGGTCTTGTAGCGTTTCTGACCAATCACAACTTGAACAACAAATATTTGTATGGAACTATTGGCTCATTAGGTTAAAGAAAAAAGGAAAAACAAACCCCTGGATTTGTGAGGAGGTAGAAAGAAAATTGAAAATCTGTGACATCACTAAAGCAAAGAAAATTGGCCATTTCCAATGTTAGGTGAGGGTGCAGAGAGAAATGGATACATCTGAAAGTTAAAATAACGATCTGCTGGATTCATGGTTCTGGAAAGGCAAGATGTTCCAACAGCTTGACTTTAGAATCCAGGACTCCTGGGGTCTATTCCCATCTCTGCCTCAGATTTGCTTGGCTTTCCCCATCTGTAAAATGGGGAATCACAACATTGACTTGCATGGGAAGGATCAGGCAATGGATTATATTAGAGCAGATTGGAAAATTAGGCTATTTTTCTACGGAAGTTTTCTTTGAAAAACTGGAGAGAGAAAATTTTTCAATGAAAAGGAAAAAGGAGAGGCAAGCAGGCATTTTTTCCAAAAAAAAAGTCTCGATCACCAAAAACCCAGTTTTCCACACCAAACCACTTTCAACCAGCCCTCCTGAGTATTAATAATCTTGAGGAGGACAGAGAAGTAGTCCATAGGGAAAAGAAAAAGAAAAGAAAAAGAAAAGAAAAACCTCTTAGACCTGGATCTACTCATAAAACTTAGCTACATCACTCAGGGATGTGAAAAAATTTCATGCCCTGTGCGATGTAGTTAGGTCAATTTAACTCCACTATAGATGCAGCTAGGTCAACAGAAGAATTTTACCAAACAAATATGTTAAAATGTACCATATTTCGTAACTGAAAATTTGATTTATTTCTAGTGAAAGGCAGCCTTTGCCCCCTGCTCCCATCCCCTCAGCCCCCCCAGAGGCAAAATGTAGCTTGCAAGGCAAATATTCAGCATTTGAAATTTCATGTTGCCTATTTGAAAAAAAAGCCACTCGGTGGAATTTCAGGGAAACTTGACATTGGAAGAATGCAAAATCAATGAAATAAAGTAAAATCATCAGAAATTAGTGTTTGCATAAGAAATTTCTCTCTCCCCGTGTCTCTCACACACACGCGCTCCATTTGTTGCTCTAGTCTATATGCAATCTGGACTTCATTTCCAAAACCAATTGTCTCAATTGCGTGTACAAGATGAAGTATTCGTCTTCTGTGCATAGCACGAACTAGGACAGGCAACAATCGACAGAAATGCACGAAATGTGGCCCATGACACAGGCTTCCCATGTTACGTCCCTAATACAGGACGTGAGATTAGAACCTTTGAAATCACAGGAGTAAGGGTTGCAGGCCCAAATGATCAACTTTGGTGCCCGAGCAGAGATTTTAGGGTTTGGGTTTTTTTAATTAGCATCTCTCCTGTACAGAAGTTTGGCAAGCAGCATATTAGTAGCATGGTCTAGTGGACAGGGGGCTGGTTTGGAAGTCAAAAGGCCGGGGGTTCTATTCCCACATCTGCCACTGAGCTACTATATGACCTTGGGCAAGTCACTATTCCTTGGCTTCCCCTTCCATCCTTTGTCTATTTAGAGTGCAAGCTTTCTTGGCAGGAACTGTTTCTATAGTATGTACAGCGCCAAGCACGAGTCCCAAGGTTTGGTGACCACCTCTAAGTGCAACTGTATGCCAAATAATAATGAAAGCGTATTCCAAAATAATGCTGACTTTTAAACATTTCTCCTGAACAGCATTGGAAGAGAAGACAGACAGTGTTGCTAACTCATGATTTTACCGAGTCTCGCAATACTAACTATTTTTCTTAAAGCCTCAGTTCCTGGACTTAATTGATTAGATGAGAATCTCTGACCTGGTCTACACTTAAAACTTTGAAAATCCAAAACCAAAACACCCCCCCACACACACACTAACACAGCAATGCCGACAAAACCCCCATTGTAGACACAGCTATGCCAAAAGAAAAAAGTTCCTGGCTCTCATGGTGGCAGAGTAATGCTTGATATGTGTAACCCTCAAGGCTCAGACAACAGACGGCAAAAAAAACCAACCCACATTTATTATATTATTGTCAAAAAAAAACCCTCATGAGTTTTAAGACAATTTCACGAATCTTTCCAGGGCCCCACTCAATTTTTGAATGTTTGAGGCTCGTGATCCTTTCACAGTTCAGCCCTTTCGCTGGTTTCTCCACAGCGCCTGGAGGCACAAGTGTTCGAGAGTCAAATTTGCCCAGGACCCCTGTTCCTTAAAAAAGCAGGGCTCGTTTGCCTTCTACAAACTCTGCAGCAGCAACAAAAGACCCTTTCAAACCCTTCCAGACGCAAGTCCTTCAGCTCAATTAGTCAGGCACACAGAGACACAAAAAAAGCCTTCCATTCAAGCTAGTGGCTAGCTGTGGAGGACAAGGGAAAAGAATGGATCTTTCTCCAGCGCTTTCACTGGGTGTCATAACAAGCAGAAAGACCTCTTATTGGGGGATTATTGGAGATAAGAGCCCCGCTGGAGGAGCTGGTGCAAAAGCTAGGATGGCGAAAGCAGTGGGGGGGCGGAAATAAAATAACATTTGGAAGCTGAAATTCCCAAACTCAAGAAGAAACGAGCTGATCATAATTCCCTCTCTCAGCAACTTTTATTCAGCATCTCATTTTATAACAACCATTCAAAATCAGGTAAAGAGAGAGGAAAAAACCCACCAATCCTCCACTGCCCTGCACCGTTGGTTGCGCAACTCTTTACACCAGTGCAAAGTGGATGTAAAATGCTACCCCATCACCATGGAAGCATTTCCCAGCCACGTCGCACTGGTCCACACAGGATTCAAACCAATGGAGAATCAGGGCCAATGAATATCCCACTCCCTTTAACTTGTCCCGGTCGGAAAGAGAAAACCACAGTCAGAGTTGCCAATTCTCACGATTGGATCACGAGTTTCACAATATTTGGTGGTTTCCCTCAAGCCCCAGCTCCTGGAGTCAAGTGAAATCAATGGGCGGATAAGTGCCTAAATACCTCTGGGGATCTGAGCTTAAGTTTCTTGCCCTCTTCGTCATGGACAAAAGCTTGAAAAATAGGACCTGCGTGTAACCCTAGAAGCTCATAAACTAGAAGACAAATAAAAAGAGCTACTCAGTTTTGTTTTAAATCTCACTTTTTGAGGCTAGACTCAGGATCTTGGAATGCTTGCAAAGGCAATATTGGGATTAGGTCAAGAGTGACTAGTGATTTTGGGTGTCCAGTAAAGGGCCCTGATTTTCTGAAAAGACAGGCTCATCTGAGGTATCTGAAGTTGGACATCAAAATTACTAGTCATTTTTGAAAATCTTTGCCTACTTATTTTGGGGGGGGGGGGGGAGGGAGGGAGGAGACAAGAGATCGTCGTCCACTTACGTTTATACAGCCTGCGTGCATTGTTGCCACTCCAACAAACAACAGAGATTGGGATCAACGTGCAGAATTCTGACCCAAGACCCATCACCACTCCAAGGCTGATGGGTGGCAGGGAGGAAAGTCAAATCACGGCGCTTTTGGATGACTAAGTATCTGGATGCCCAATTTGAGAGAGAGACCATTTTTAGAGGACAGATGCTCTGCACTGTCTGAAAATCAGGTCCCTTTAGGACAGTCTTAATTTGGGACCCCCAAAATTGAGGTATACAAAAAAAATAGATCACGAATCACTTGGCCCCCAACTTCCAGGCCTGGTCCTTAACCCCAGAGTGATCTCTTCTCCATGGCTACTCCTGCAAGTGTCAGAGGCTGTGTCCCAGCCAGTCCTGGCATAACTGTACTGCCATTCCCGGATCTCAGACCTCCATAAAGGTTCTTCAGACCACGCAATGGGTCTTCTAAATGAACGAAAGCAGGGGAAGGTTTGGCAACTCCTGGATGAAGATCACAGCTAGACTTCGACTTAAAGAGAAAAATTCATATGGAAATGAACGATAAATCAAGCACTGCTAGTTACCCTGGGCCAGATTTACGAAGGGATTTAGGTGCCAACAGATGCAAATAGGTGCCTACTGCAATTTACAAGAGCTCCTAGACAAATGGGGTCCTAACTCCCACGGAAAATCTATGGGAGTTAGGTGCCCCACTACCACACCACTGACTTCAATGGGTGGATCAGGCCCCATGTGCGTAATTCCATTCCAGAAAAAAAAAAAAAAATCTCCTGACACAGGGAAAAGCAAAATTCATCTAGGGTTTGTTTTCCTAGGGATATCCAGGAAATTTAATCCAAATTAACTACAGGTGTGAATTTGAAGTGGATTAATTAAACTGCATTAAATCCCTGGGTGGATGCCCTCATTCAGAATGAAAGCGGCCTTAATTTGGTTTAGCCCAATTCACTTCCAAAATAAATCAAACTAACCTGAATTAAGGCCACTTTAATTCTGAATGAGGGTGTTCACACAGGGGTTTAATGAGGTTTAACTAAGCCCCTTCAGATTCACACCTTTAGTTAATCTGGATTAATTTTCCTGGATGCCCCCATGTAGACAAACCCTACATCATTGTAGAGGGACCTTCCCCAACTCCCTCCACTCCAGACTGCATCCAGAACAATTGGTGACCGGAAGGAGTGGGTGCCTTGAAGATATGTTTTCCTTCCCCCAAAAAAAGTCAAATCACTTGAGAGGAATGGTGCTAACTCTGCATACATGGGGGCAGATCCTAGCTCCATGGCTCTCTGTCAATGTAGGGGCTTTGTTGAGGTCAACGGGTCTATGCTGACACACACCTGCTTGGGATCTGCCCCATAAACTCCCGCTGGGACTTGCTCCTTGGAGGGCCAACCCTGATCTGCAAAGCTCAGCTCCGTTCCACTCAACAGTACGTCAGCTGAAGGCATCTGATCCTTAGCGAACGCCCCACAAGGCTGATTTACCGCTAAATGCCTTGCGAGAAGAAAATTCCCCTCCTGTTCTCTCCTCCCAGCTATTTAATTATTTGCTACATCAATTGCCCCCTTTTTGTGGCTTTTTAAAACATTACCGACCAGATCTTCAGCTGACACCAATCCAAATAGCTTCATTCACATCAACGGAGCTTTGCCAATTCCCACCAGTGGAGAATCCGGCCATCCCTTTGTTATTTTGGGAACAGTCCTCCATGAGTCTAGAACAAGCAACACTAACACTCTACATCTTCAAAGCACCAGTACAAACTTCAACGCTTCCTCACCACAGCCCTGCAAAGATGGTAGCGGCATATTGGCCCTATTATACAGACAGGGCTTTGGCATCACAGGATAGATCTTCCGAGGATATAAACCGACGTCAGTGGGGGGCCATATCTATTTATGCCCACTAAGGACCTGTCCCTTAGGGTCGGGTCAATCCTTGGTGTAACTCCATTGACCCCAGGGGAATTATGACACCACAATCATAGAATCATAGAATAGCAGGGTTGGAAGGGACCTTAGGAGGTCATCTAGTCCAACCCCCTGCTCAAAGCAGGACCAATCCCCAATTTTTGCCCCAGATCCCCAAATGGCCCCCTCAAGGATTGAACTCACAACCCTGGGTTTAGCAGGCCAATGCTCAAACCACTGAGCTATCCCTCTCCCCCAATGCAGATGACCAAGGTAGAATTAACTACTCAAGGGCAGAATAGAACCCAGGAGTCCTGCCTCCCCAGCTCAGGCTGTCAACCAGACCATTCGGAGCAGACAAAACAAAAGCATGTTCAGTATTTATTAATTAGGTCTTTTTTGCTAGGATTTTCCAGTTTCTGTGTCACAGAGCGAGCTACACCCAATACCCTTAAAGGGCCAGATCACTTTGTTTCAGTGACTGCCTGTAGAATACGGCATACAACATCAGCGCTGAAATATTGAATGCACCCTTCCTCCTGTAAAACAGGGATTTGGGATTATTCACTCTTTCAAGAACTGGCTTGCAGTACCATCAGCGTGAGCACAGCATCTCTCACTGACCCCCTTAAATATTCCTAAATCTTAGAAATCTGTTACCGAGCCATAACACGTAGTACTGGTCTCCCACAGAATGTATGCTCCCATTTTCATATATCCAGCTACTCCTAGTCATCTTATGCACTTAAGGCCTGTTTGCCATTTATACGAACACCCCTTTATACAATGCAAAGGGGCCTGAAAGTGGAAATAAACTACATGCACCCCAAGTTTACATCACCCAGGCAACGCAAAGGGCCTTTATAACTGAGATTTAGGCCCACTGGTATCACCGTTCATTGAGGATTAAGCTGCGTTCTCTTAGCATTACAGATGCTAGGCCAGCTTCGGATCACAGTCACGTGGCTGTAAATGGCAGATAACTCTCCTGGAGTCACTCAGGACGTCCATCGCTAACAGATCCCAGTCCACTCTAATAATCAGAGATGGGCTTGAACCAAATCCACAGATCCAAACACCCCTTAAACTTCAGAGGAGTTAGGACTGCAAGCCCATGAACCGACCTGGTAGAATGGGCCACTCCACAATTTGCAGCTTACGCCTGCCGCTCTTAATAAATCTGTACAATTGTGCATTTCATCTTCCAAAACTGCTTTGCAATCACTAACACTTGTAACCTTCCCAGCACCAGGGCCGGCGCTATCATTAGGGGACCCTAGGCAGTCGCCTAGGGCGCCAGGATATGGGGGGTGGCATTTCAGGTCCATCGGCAGCCGCTGGCCGAAGAAGCTGCCGCCGAAGTGCCGCCGAGGACCCCGGCGGCACTTCGGCGGCAGCTTCTTCGGCCGCCGGGGATTTCGGCGCCATTTCGGCGGCCGCCTCTCCCACCGCCGCCTAGGGCGGCAAAAAAGATGGTTCCGCCCCTGCCCAGCACAAGAGTTAGAGCGGTGATAATCCCATTTTCCAAGTTGGGAGGGGGGCGGAAAATGAAGCAGAGAGGTTAAAACTGCTCCAGCCCATAAATTCCATCCTCATTCACTTTAAGGCCTTTACACTTCAGGACTTTCGTGTAAACGCGAATCGGGTCCTGCCTATTACTAGGGGCTTGCAGATGCACGTTTCAGCCACACAGTGCTCTTCAAGGCAGCCAGCTAGATCTGACGCTGTCACATGAGCCTAGGCCAGCAAATTCTTCCCTTGATTCGCTTGTGCCCGTGGGGGGAATGGGGACATGTTCTCCAGCCTACTGGCGGGGAACAAATACCCTGGAGCAAGCGCCGCGGCTCCCCCATCACATCCAATCACCTCTTGCTGCATCTGAGTGACCTTTCTGGCAGAGGGCCATCTTCTCGGACTAACCGAAGAGCAGAGAGCTCATGGTTCCACCTCAGGCCACGCGCGGCGTGACTTCAGTCAGGCTCCCCCCTCTGGGAGGCCGAAAGTCCTGTCTGGTCCCATTGCAAGCCGCCCAACGCCTCACGGTCTGAAGCAGCCTCCCCCAACTCCCCATTCTTCTCCTCAGAGCCGCCAGCGTACGGCAGCTTCATTCCACCAAACAGAGCTCAGACACTTCAGGGACATGGGGTCTAGGCTGCCATCACACCCACCCGGGGGCCAGGGGCGGCGCCAGCTTTTTTGCCACCCTAGGCGGCGGCGGGAGAGGCTGCCGCCGAAATGACGCGGAGGTCCCCGGCAGCCGAAGAAGCTGCTGCCAAAGTGCCGCCGGAGTCCTCGGCGGCAGCCTCTTCCGCCGGCGGCTGCCAAGGGAGCTGAGATGCTGCCCCCCCAAATCCTGGCGCCCTAGGCGACCGCCTAGGGTCGCCTAATGGTAGCGCCGGCCCTGTCGGGGACACGGGCCCAGGCCCACGTCAGGGAGACGAGGTGCAGGCCACCATTGCCTCAAGGGACATGGGGCCCAGGCCAGTCTAAATAACCCGCTGCCGCCACTAACCCCGAGCGCTGGCATTCCTAGTGATGTGCCGGCAGCAAGTGGGACCGCGAGGCCTCCTTGAGCCACTCACGTGATTTATTCAAAGGCTTTAGCTGCGCCGGGTCTTAGGCTCAGGAGCTCACATGGTTATTCATCGCCTCGCACATGCTCCCGTTCCCACAAACTCTGCCACTTGCCGAAAATTAAAGCAGAGCTTGCTCGGCTTCGTGCGGCAGCTTAGCTCTCCCACTCCGCCAGTTTATCATAATCCCGACAGAAAAATCACTCCCTGGAAAACGCTCAGCGATTCTGAAGCCCCGGTTGTTTGAAGAGGGAAGATTGTGTTCTCTGCACAAAGGTCTCCCCTCTCCCCCTCCTGGCCTTTCCATTCATCCTCCCACCCACCCCACTCCTGTTTCAACAGCTGGGGGGCTTTAATAAGCATTTTGTCCTCCAAAGGCACAAATTGCAGGAAACCTCTCTATCCCATGGCTCAATGGGTCCCTCCAAACCCAGGAAGTTAGTGTGACAGAATAATCATTCCACAGCTCCACATTATATCTGACCTGCCGCCTTTAAACACACAGGAATTCCTTGGGCTCAGATCAGTGCTGCCTTTCCCTCTAGGGACTGAGGACAACCTTTTGGTTAAGGCATGGGACTGAACTTCCAAGATCGGGGTTCAATTTCCAGCTCTGCTACTGATTCTGTGTGACCCTGGTCAAGTCACCTAATGAATGTAAAGGAGAATCACCAGTTTGCTCCCTATATCTACACTGCACGGAAACAACCCACAGCAGTGAGTCGCAGAGCTCAGGTCAGCTGACTTGGGTTCACACATTACAGGGCTAAAAATAGCCATGTGGACATTGCCCCTCGGGCTGGAGCTCGGAAACCCAACGAGGAGGGTGGATCTCAGACCCCCAGCAGCAATGTGTACACTGCTATTTTTAACCCCGTGAGCCCAAGTGAGTTGGCCTGGGCTCTAGACTCGCTGCTGCTAGGGGTTTTGGGGTGTGGTTTTTTTGGTGTTGTGTAGACTTACCCTTTAAGGCCCCATTACGCTGCCAGAGCAGTGTGCAGACGCATGCGTGTAAACGAAGCGCACACCCTTAATCTCTGCCTCAGTTGCCATATGTCAAACTGGGATAATAATCGTTTTCACCCACCCTTTATCGGTCATCTCTACTTGGGCCCCGATCCTGCAGAGACGTGCTTAACGCTAGGCACTGCGGCCGCAGTTCAGTGGTCAACTCCTTTCCAACAGCGCACTAAGCACAGATTAAAATGTAGACACACGCTGATGTCCCGTTGACTTCCATGGGACTTCAGCACCTGCTTAAAGTCAAGTCAATCCATGCTTAAGTGCTTTGCTGAATTGGGGATTATGAGGCCCCATCTCCCTCCCCTGAAATCATGGTGGAACTGGGACATAGACGGTCAACGACCTAACAGAATGCCAGGACTAGTTTCAGCTGGGGCCTTGAGGTGCTACCCTAATACAAATGATCACTGGTGTTTAGGAGACACAATCTTTTCTGTGCAAACTACAAACACCGCTCTGGTTTCTGTTGATTAACCAGGTAATTAAAAAGCAAAAGGAGCTAAATAAAAAGTCTATGTTGTATTAAATAAAAACTGCTTAGTTATCTTTCTAACAGGGCCTGTTAATACTGAAATGAAATGAATGCATTATTAAAAAAAAAAATCTAAATTTAAAACTTTTCACCATCAGTGCTCTGATTACATGTATTAAAAATCACTAATTATCCAAAAGCAAATTTGCACAAAAGCCCCTTTCCACCCTTGCATAAAGGAGCCTGAAAGTAAATAACTGGAGTTTACACCCATTTAAAGGCGCATAAAGGGACTTTAGTGTAAATGAAAAGCAGGCCCTTTGTATGCATGAAAGGCCAAGGTTTTTAAAGATAATTGATGATTCTGGGGTACCCAACTTGAGATGCCTTAAAGGGGCCTGACTTTTTCCTCCCATCCCATTTCTCAAATTTCAATCTGCCCTCTGAAAATCAGGCCTTTTTAAAGACATCTCAAGTTGGGCAACCCCTTCCCCCCAAAAAAAATCACTATTCCCTTTTGCAAGTCTTGGTCACTGGCTCCAATTCTGCTCGGATTGTTCAACTCCATTGAAATCAGGGATGTCGCACAAAGTAAAAAATTTTCATTACAACAGCCCATGAGTTCCCCATGGAACAAGCACAACAGAGGAGCTAGGCATGGAATAAACCGGACGTTGGACTGACAGCTTGGAAGAAATGCCCAAGGCAGGCCCTGACTTCATCACTTTTCACAAGAGTCCGGGTGTCAAACACGGGATCCTGGCCAATTTCAAATGTGGAATGTAATAAAGACTTGCTTTTATATGGCACCTTTCATCCCAGTATCATTTTACAACTACAGACGTACAGCACACATGTGAAATGCAGCCAACTGGCCACAGTACAACCATGGAAGGAAGATGATGTTTTCGGCTAAGGACCAAATTTTTTCTATTGTAGGGCTGGTCAAAATTTTCCCGCTGAAGTGTCTTTACTCTGGAAAATTGGGTTTGTGACTAAACAAATATTTTGGCAGAAAGTGTCTCCTTTCCTCAAAATAAATAAATCAATCAATCAGTTTTTCCACCTGGAAACAGAAAAATTCAGTGTCCGAAGTTTGGGGTTCAAAATGTTTCCATGTTCAGTCACCAGAAAACCAAAATACTTCTGCTTTTTCAATGAAAAGTTAAAAAGTGCCACTGAAAATGTAGATGAAAGCGGAAATATTTTCATATTTGTCAAAGTTTCTTGGGGCAGGGGGACATTTTTGACCAGCTCTATTCTTATGGATCTTTACTATTCATGCAGACCAGATAAGATTTAGGTTTTAAGGTCACAAAGCACTGGGTTCATAACTCAGATGGATGAAGTCAGCAATACGAGGATCTGAATTTATGAACCCAAGAAACGTAGGAAGTTCACAGCTGATAGTTAAAGCACATCATGATATTCAAACAGCTGCTTTCGCCTTGCCTAATTCCATTCAAATCCAAACCCACAATTCCATCACCATTCTTATTAATGCACACTGGCTGCAGTAATTCCACCCTAGAAGTGGCTGCATTTCTGTGGTAGGGCCTGATTTTCATATATCCTGAGGCCCCTTAACACCACTCTGGCAATGTAAAGTGGTCTTGAAGCAAGTGTCAATTACTCTAAGACCTCACTGCATGGCCAAAGCGATGCTAAGTGGCCTTAATGTAGACGAGAAATTGGCCTGTAGCATTTTGCGCCCACTTTGCATGAGTATAAAAGGTGCAGGGCAACAGTGAAATCAAGACCACGGTCTATAAACCTCTTTTGGGAGCCTTCCAGACGAATGTCACTCTATAAGAGTAAGAGATTATTATTATTTACTATTATGATATAGGACATCTCCTCCCACAATACTTCACTTAAAGACTGAAGAAGAAAACAGGACTGCAGTTTCTTAAGCACATAACAGAACATAGGGCGCTAATCTCGCTCTACAAGATATGCGAGCATAACTCCTATGAATGCCAATGGGAGTTATGCATCCATAAGGAAGAACAGAACGGACACTGCTGAGTGTTTACCAGTCAAATCAGAATGTCCAGGCAAGCTTAAATGGCTGCACGTAAGCTGCAATTTGGATCAATGTCACGCCAATACGTTGGGATTTCTGATTGCAACTGGCTTGCGCTGTGGGGAGGGAGGTGGGTTTGCCAGATCTGTATTGAAGTGGCCAAGCCTTTAGCTTGATAGCTAATTCAATACTTAGTAATGTCCAGACGTTGCAGACAAGAATGGAAAAAACCCACCCATCTTTCCTTCTCCGATCATTTCTCCTTAGACATTCTACACTAGGCATCTAGACCGCCCTCAAACTACACGAGTCTCTTGCGATGGGGCCATCGCAACGGAATATTGCTGAGTCCCTAGGGACAAATCGACCTGTCGAGATCAGGGAGACGACATCGACCAGCAGGAAGAAGATTCCGGCCCTGTCTCAAGAGCAAAGGCTTGGAGGACAGGAACCAGCGCCGCAGAGAATTCACAACCTGAAATCCTGCTTGTGGGGCGCCAATAGGACCGATTCTCATTTACCCGAAGATCCCTCTATCCCACTCCGCAGGCATAAAGGGACCTTTCCAGCGGGTGAATATTGACCGCTACTTTAAGGCTCCTTTACCTTACCAGAGCGACGTACAGAGGCCTGAACATCGGTGAGAACCAGGCCCATTGTCTAAACAGGCTTCAATTCATCACTGCCCTGCACGCTGGGCCTGGCTAGCATAAAGGGGCTATAAGGAGGATGTACATCTGAGCCCACTTTAAGGCCCCTTTCCAGTGCTACAGTGGGGTAAAGGGAAAATCAGGCCCAATGCGGGGGGGAGGCAGGGATAGCTCAGTGGTTTGAGCATTGGCCTGCTAAACCCGGGGTTGTGAGTTCAATCCTTGAGGGGGCCATTTAGGGATCTGGGGCAAAAATTGGGGATTGGTCCTGCTTTGAGCAGGGGGTTGGATTAGATGACCTCCCAAGGTCCCTTCCAACCCTGATATTCTATGATTCATGCGAGTCAGACAGCAGCACTTTGGCCCCACAGCCCTTACCCCTGATTGCGTACTACGAGCAATTAAAGCTGGAGCCTACTCCCTCAATGCAACCTGCACCTCCGGGATCAAATTCATCCTTGGTGTAACTCCACTGACTTCCACAGTATAACAGCAAGAGAGGAATTTTATCCCAGGGGTCGGCGACATCGGACTGAATTATAGGTTGTGAATTAATTCTTCCTCCCCACAAATCCCCAGTCCTGATAACGTCTTTGCTATTCCCAGGCAGTTTACGCCAACAAATTACAGCCTATGGGGTCTCCCCTACACTCCTGAGAGTATGTGATTGGTCACCTAAAAAAACCCAACCACATAGTATTGTTCCCAGTCCCTGATTGGACGACAGATTTTTTTTTTCAATGGATAATAACCAATGGCAGGTCGAAGTGGCCGACAGCCAATGCTTTTGTTCATGCACAAGCGCCCTCGCTTCCATGTGACCACGGGCGTTCACCCTACCAGCAGCCGTGCCCCAAATGTTCACGTAAACGAATGTATTCGCACAAGTGCTTGTGCATAGCGAACATGTGTATAAAATGAACCGCCATGCTCACTGCAAACACTCCTCACTCTGCCCCCCGCAGTACTCAGACATCTCTAATGTCAACCCGTTTCCTCAATGTCACCCATTTAGTGAGTCTGATTTTCGGGGAAGAAGGAAGCTATGATAAAGCACTGGACTGGGACACAGGAGACTGTGAGCAAAATAACTGGCTCTATTGAAGTCAGTGGTAAAACTCCCACCGATCTCAGCGTGGCCAGGATTTTTTCTCCGAGTTTCTGGCTTTGCCACAGACTCTCTGCGTGACTTAGCATAAGTGACTTTGGGTCTGATCTGAAATCGATGGAAATCTTTCCACTGACTTAGTGGCCCCTTACCCTTCCCCCGACCTGATTCTCCATCACCCTGCACCTTGCATCGTCACTTATGCTAGCGCCCAGTGGATGTGGAAACGCTAACAGGCCAGAATAACAGCACTTTGAACTGGTGTAAGCAATGACGCAAAGAGATGTACAACAGAGAATCAGGCTACTGATAAATTGGAGCTTCCCTGCCTCACAGGAGCACTGGAAAAATAGATCCATAAATATATGGGAGGTACTCAGATACTAAAGTGACTGTGATGATATTAAATACCTAAATAGATGGATGACAAACTAGCTAAGGGAGATGCCGCTTAGATTTTCACTGAGTAGCTTGCAAATAGATAGTACGCATGTACTGAATTATTTTGAATTGCAGGGCCATGTCTGAGAGGGAAAAAAAATCTTGTTTATTAATTTGGAATCATCATATAAAAATAGTGCAATATGAAAGATTTGTCCTAAGAACTACATCAACAGCAAGGATAAGGTATATCAGTGTTGGTTTCGCCTGCTCTTTTTAAAAAGTTTCTGATGAACTCAGTCAACACAGAATAGAAATTAACAGGTCCAGCAAAGTTCAAGAGTGAAATCCGATTATATACATCGGAGGAGAGGAGTCACATGAAGTTGCAATGCTACAAAGCATTCTTTTCAAAAATTATCTCAGGTGGTGTCACTGAAATTTAATATGGACTTTTTTTATTCTTTGATTATGAAATCTGTTTCTTGAAATATAGTCCTGAGTTATTGGTTTTTTTAAATCCATTACAGGACCTTTGAGTTCTTCGAAGTGCAACCAAGATACCTTTCCAAACAGGTTGGGATATTTTGCAGGTGAAGTCTAAGTCAACCAGTCTGATCATTAACGGTCAGTAAGGCACAGTTAGTCCAAATCTTTGACCCAAAATTCCCTTTCAAGGTAAAATAGGGAAGTTTCTCAAATTCCATCTGGAGCAAGTTGGCAGGAAATCCAATGAAACGGGGTAAAAACCAATGTGAATTTGAAGTCAGAGGGGAAGAATTATACACAATTCAGTAAAATCCCGATATCCTCCCACAGATTCACACAGAATATAGATTTTTTTTGTAAATTCCTAATTTTGGAATCTTGAATCCATTAAAAGTAGTGTGCAACAACAATTTTGGGGTTTTTTTTAAATGTTCTGGTAGATATATTGGGAAGAAAATGATATAGAAAATTTCAAGAAACCATTTTCCAAATCATCATATCCCTTTTTTCTTTTTCCCCTCCTCGCCCTGATAAATGATCTCTTTTAGGGAACAACATTTTTAAAAAATATATGTATATAACAGATGGGATAAAAGCAAGAGTCCCTGTTTTCAAAGCAACCATTGATAAATGCTATGCTATTTCCGCTTTTTTATGTACAATGCAATACCTAGCCCCCCTGGATAGGTACGGTAAAATGTACATAAGTAAGGGTATTTTTAAAAGACAATCTAACATAGCAATCTATATTGATTTATGGATTCCTTGGTGTGGTCTGATTGGTTATGCAACTACAGTGCATCACTTCTCTTTAGTCAGTGTCCTGCTATTTGACTAATTCATCATTTATTAGAAGTTTTACTTGTGCAATTCAATTACAGGAAGCTAGTTTCGCTTAAGATGGCTATTTTCTTTACATGCACTGAACTGATAACCCCTTCTTTAAATTATACGATGCAAATAGGTTCTAAAAAAAAAATCCTACCTCAGGTTTTAAATCCAGTTTCCAAAAGGTGCCTTTTTTTCCTTTTTTCTCTCCTCTTTTCCTCTCTTCTTTCTTTTCCCCCCCTCCTCTTCCTTTCAATGGCTTTCTTTCTTCTCCACATCCTCCTCAGGCGTGTAATGGGGTTATTTTTACTTTCGGTTATCTAGCTTTATGAAGAATTGACACCACTCATACAGCTAGATAACCAAAGATAACAACCAACCCCTGAAGTCTACAGCATCAGCAGCAAAACAACAAAAACAAAACACCTTCTTTTTCTCCAGGGGGTTTCAGTGGCACATGTCTTTTTAGGAGGAAGGGGAAATAAATAAAAAGATGCACATATTAACAATAGGAACCAATGCATGAGAACATAAATACATTGGGGACCCTGATCCTGTAACTCATTGAAGTCAATGGCAAAACTCCCATTGATTTCAATGAGTTACAGGATCAGGCCCCGTGAAATGCATTTTTAAGCAAAAGTACAGTGCTTATGAGAGCCACACAAAAGATTCAATTCTTAACTGGGTGCAAATCTTTTTTGACTCACTTCCATTAATATCAACTAAGGTTTTTAAGGCAGAGAATTAAACTCTTTACTTTGTAATGTACGGAGCTTTAACAAATTTGCAAAACTAAACCAAAAAACACCAAGGGTCTGACATAGGTGAACATAATTTGTCCCTAGATAAGCATGCAACTTTAGAGATGCCTATACCACTAAGTGACCACAAAAAAATATTTCATGATTCCAGTAGCATTTCAAGAATGCGGGGGGGGGGGGGGGGGAGGGAGACTGTAAATTGTAAAACATCAGGGATATAGATTTTTTAAAACCAATGCCTTGCGGAAATAGGAGAAGGGAGGATTGAAAATACAGAAGGAACGGGAGTGGGGAAACGAGAAAGAGAAAAATATAGGCTCAGGCAAGCTCAGAATAGCAGAGCACGGGTGACCCTGGGCACACAAACACCCACCTCAGCCCCATTCAAGCTGAAACCCCCTCTCTTAAAGTAGCTACTCCCTTGTAGGCTAACCGCACTTACATGCTTGGGGGGTGGGTGGGAAATAGCCGATTGCCTTGAAAACGCCGCGGGTTCTCCTCCTCTTTCCCCCGCCCCCCCAGGATCGGTCTGCTGCTTTGCCTTCTCTGCAATGGCTGGGGGGGGGGGTCCTTGCAGCAAGCAGCCGAGCCGGGCTGTCCCCCAAAAGTCCCCCCCTCCAGCTGGGACTAAATGCCAAAGGAGGGTAAGATTCCTCCCCCCCCCGGATCCTGGTGCGAGCAAGGGGAGCCCTGCACATGTTCTGAGCAACTCTGAGCTCGCCGCCTGGTTTTGCTCCTTTGCCATCCCTCCCCCCACATCCCCACCCAGCCCCTCCGCTTCTCCCACCGCCCCTGCTCGCTCTGCGGGGGGGGAAGGGAGGCGAGCTGCACTTTTCATTCATTTTTTTCGCTCGGCCTTCCCTCTCCGCTGCCCCTGATTGGCTCGGGCCGGCCTGACGTCGCCCGCCCAGCCTCCAACCACTTTGCGGCTCCCATCCGTTCATCAATGAGCAGAGAGCAGAGCTGGGAAGTGGAAGGAGAAAGATTTCTAGGCACTGGAGCAGGGGGCTGTCCCCTTACCCGGGGCTGGTACTTTGCTAGTTCCAGGTGCACGTGAAAACAGAAGCCAGGAGTCAGATCTCTGGATTCACTTGTAAAACAATAAACCCGACTGGCTTTTTTTTTTTAAATCAAACCCTTTTAATTGACCGAATTATCATGGGTACTGATCACTAATTGTAGTCGATCAGGGTCGCATGGAAGGCATCAAACACTGATTGCATATACAGACATGCACGCCCATTGATCTATATCTAGCTGCAGGTATGTTTGCATCGCCATTCATATTTATCCATCTATTTGCAGACCCCTCCTTTCACAACAAAAATATGTTTTTGTAAAGCAACTATATGCCATTTCTTCCCAACGAAGGTAGCTCCTTTGAGCCAAATCCACCTTTTGTTTTATTGTATGCCTTTCCAGGGATCTCTTGCGAGTCGTTAATTACGTGCTGGGGGTGGATGATTTTACTCGGACTTTAGATCAAATCAGATTTGAATCTTTAGTTAGTTGGGACCGGAAGGGCTGCTAACTAGTTATCCTTTTAATTGCTATTTTGAAATACGTATATATAACAACAGGATTAATAAAGTGGTGTTTTCCTTTACACTAACATTTGAAATTAAATTAAATTAAAATGAATCATTTTGCCCTAGAATAGTTTATGGAGCATTGGGTGGGAAATCATCGGGTTTAAAATCAGAATAGGATTTTTAAAAAAAAATCTGGTGTTACTTCTCCTGAGCATGACTTGATCAAACCAACTCTTTACACCATCCAAGGGCAAACAGATGAGAACTGTAACTCACCAATGGAAGCCAAAGAAGTCTATTATCCCAAGCCTTTTCCCTTGCATTGTAACAAAGCAATCTGCTTCCCAAGGTGCTTTTTCGAGGGTCTCTGATACCCATCTGCCCCAGTGACTAGTCGGCTTTTTATCAGGTTGACTTTATTAATTGTAATGCTCAGGCCTGCAATTTCCCTTGACCCGCCTAGTGGAAATAATCTCCCAGCGCTCCCTACATTCTATCCCACTGCGGAGTGAATTCGGTTTCCGTCCTGGTGTATATCCGGCTGCATCCTTCCTGATTTGCTTATGTTTGCAACCTGCTTTTAATCTAAAGGCCTTGTGGGAATAACTAGAAACATACCCGTGTCAAAAAGCCTTCTGACCCGCTGCCCAGTGAAGCTAGAGGGAGCTACCTAAGAAATGGGCAGTGGCGATCATTTTGAAAAGCCGATCAGGTGTCTTTATCCGTTAACCTCCGCCGCTTTGACCCCTTTCTTAGCGATTCGGCCGCTCCGGATTCAGACCGCGTTCTCTCCGGTTTGGTGTAGGAGCAGAGAACTCTGATGACCAGGCGAAGCTAAATTGCTACATGAGACCTTTGGAGCGGGCACGTTAGGGGCCTGGGGTCTACAGCAGAGCTCCCGGCAGTCGCCTTCACACCTAAACAAAATCACTCGGTTTGTACCACACTCGCTAAAGTCAGCCTTCAAATTCGCTCTGGTTTTCTTGCCAACCTACCTCCTTTGCTCAAGAGCGGTACCCCTGTCTCCACGTGCGCCATGCCATTAAGAACAGAGAGGTGTTTCCTTCCTGCTACAGGCAGCCCCATTGGGTTCCTCCCTTTCCCTCCTTTTTAAAAAAACACGGGTTTGTGTTTCCTGATGTACCACATAGGTCTCTTTGTGTTCTTGGGGGGGGGGGGGGTGCCGATCCACTTTAAATTGCATAGAAATCTTCCTTCTTTCGCCAAACTAAGCCTGGGGAATTGTTGTGAATTTTCTCCAGGTCAGAACCTACCAAAAAAATTCCTGGAGAAATAACGGTATTATTTTGACATCCGATTCTTGCGTGGAAATACCTTTGAACGAACTCCCAAGGAAGTGTATGAAAGAGGTTCCCAGGGTGCTGCATTTTTTGCTGCTTCCTTAAATGTTCGAAATTCCTCATTCATCTCCTTTCTTAACGCCTCGTTATTCCCCCCTCTGCTCGGGCTTTTAAACTTAATGTCTTTTCCATTCTTCTAGCCATTTTAGCAGGGGGAGGCGGGGGAAAAACCTGGGCCGAAATTAAACCTACCAACTTTTCTATACGCCCCTTATATTGAACTGTTTCCAATGCTTCGAAAACAAAACCCCTGGGCGTTATAAAACGCGTGCTCACAAGGCGTTATCCACTTTAATTATGTCGGTTTTCAACTTTGTTGTTTGTAAGATGGCTACCGCCTTATTTACGATCTAAAATATGACTGATATCCGATTTGCTTATATATTGTCCTCATATGCCTATACCGCCCAGCTTTTCCCTTTACCAAACTCTTTCCAGTTAATCACAGAGCCTGAGTACAATTTGAGAGCGACAAAGGTGGGTGGGGGTAATACCGTGTATTGGACCAGCTTCTGGGGGTGCGAGAGAACAGAGCTCTTCGGGTTCTTACTAAAATCTGACCGGGCGGAATCAACCCGCTTCCGAATCAATCCCCAGGATGTGTGGATGTGCTCTTCACACCCAACAGAAACTCGGGCATTTTCATCATTAAAAGAGTTTGCTGATCTGTCTTAACGTGCCCGCCAATTCGAAGGCCAGAAGATGTGTCTTGCATCCGGCTAGAGATTTGAAAACAGTGTCAAAGGGGATGGTGCTGGATATAATATTTTAAAAATAAAATCTGGTTTATTTTTCATTCACGATCATGTACCAAGCCGGGGGGGGGGGGGACAACAGTGCTGAGGGGCCCACTTTTTTCATGTGTGGCCTCAAACCACAGACGTGAAATAGACAACGCTGATGTTCTAAAAACATCTACCCCGTTCTTGCCAAGCAGCCATGGGCTAACCCTGCCCTGTACCGATGGAAATCAGTGGCACTCTCGAGCCGCGTTCACTGCCTTTGCATCGGCTGGCTTTGTTTGAGCCCTGTGGGTTTACCATTCGGGAATGACGCTGCTGTTTGGTCCCCCCAAGACCAAAATCAAATAAAGTACGAGGCGATTGTTTGCCTCGTCGGCTTCAGTGAAGCCAGCCACCCACTGAGCAGAATATTTTGTATTTCTTACGTTATTTAAATCTCAGACCCGTAGAGTCTTTCAATGCTCAGCAAACAAATCCAGTTATTCGGCGAAACAATAATCCAAGAACTTTCCAATATACCGATTCCAGCAACAGCCAAGAGATCCGAGTTCCCACACGAGTGTCTGTGAATTTGTTAAACGGGACTTCTCCAGTAACCCTCCCCCTCCTCTCTTGCTATAGGTCTATCCAGCGATCTGCTCCGTTTCTACTGGTGTCTGGCTCCAAATGTGTACATTTCAGCATTGTAGGCGGTGTGGTTGTAGCCAGACGCTGGTCCAATAAAAGCTATTACTTCCCCCACCTTGTCTCAGAAATACCCTGTCACCGGGCGGCTGTATGGGTTTAAGTTCCTTGGTTTTAAGGCAGGCGTATTTTACATGGCGTGTGTCTGTTTTAGAAACAAGGCACTAACCTCAGTACACAGCGTGTCACTCATGGTACTGCTGAAATGTACAAAACTGGACACAGACCCCAGTAGAAATATCAGCAGTTACCCGCTGGCTGTATTGATGGGACCGCTTTGTTTCTAAGACGTCTGTATGTGGATCCCACTCCCCCCCCCCCTACGTTTGCTGCAAGTTCCTTGTTTTTAAACCCATTATACCACATATATAGTCCCCAATCCTATTATTTACAGATACGTTTTACATCTAATTAAATGGGTCGTTTATGGATCCCTACGCAGCTCTGAAGTGTTTTGGCTTGCGTTATTTTATCTTACATTCCTCTGCTTCTTTAATCAGCTACTTCAATCTCAAAGCAATGTATGATCACACATTTTTCTTCCCCATGGCTTTTACCATCACTTTCCTCTCTATTCCCCCCCTCTTCCCCGCGATTTCCTCCACCAAATAGACCAGGATATCGAGGTCTAGCGATTGTATTTATTTAAAATATTTCATATGTATGGGAGGTTAAATTTAAAAAGTTGTAGAAAATTCTGTCTTGACGCGTTGCATTTGCTTGAAAATCAAGCTTTCATTCTGAGTTCAATTACAAATAAAAAAAAGTTATGATTCTCCCCTCTATAGCCAGGGTTGTGGTTTTTTAAAGTCACCCTTATGCAAACAAAGAAAACTTGCACCTTTGGCCTGTACATTCTCCAGCCAAGAAGACCAGTCAGATTTCAATCAGAAATAGGAGACTTAAAGGGCAGGTATTTTTTAAAAAAGAGGAACATACCCGATGGTCTTAGATTTTGCATTTGCGAACATTGGCGCCGTTGGATGCAGGTGCAAAGGGACCCAAACACCTGGTCAAATGCAAGCGGAGACGTGTTGCTACTTTGCGAGGTGTTTACCTAATGTTTGCCTAGATGGCCCTGTTAAAATGATTAAGGCGTTTTCACTCCATGTGGCTGGAGAGCCTGCTTATATATAGAAAACAGAAGAGAATCTGAACATCATCCCCGGGATTCAGCACATCTTTATAATAATATCTCCGGGGGGAAAGTGTGTATAGACACACGTAACACATATGTGTGTTATTTCTTTATATCTGCGTGTGCGAGGATATACATACACACCTGTCCCTATACTAGTTTATATGAATCGGTGTGTATCTATAGTTATGTAATATTATGTGTATTGATATAGAGATATTTATATGCACATATATATTTAAGGTCACATATATACATATATTTAGATAAACACCTATCTCTCTATAAATACACACATATAAGTATAACATTTATATATTTCTCTCTCTCTCTCTATATATATATATACACACACATACATATACACACACATATACATACATATACACACACATACATATACACACACATATACATACATATACACACACACATATATACACACACATATACATACATATATATACATACATATACATATACACATACACACTCCATGCATTCTGTACACGTGTAGTCCATGAAACACTGCATTCGATCCTTCTACTTTTCAGACAGACTCCTTTAAAAAGAGTCGTTTCAAATCCCTGATTAGATTCTTTTACGTTCTTTATTAAAACTGGCAAACCCCAGAAATTGCTCTCTTAGCTTGAACCTTTCAACGCCTTTTATACCCTCCTCCTGGCACTGGCAAAGGGTTGCTTTGGGTTTTTTGTTTAGTGGCTTTTCCCTTAAACACTCTGTACATGGGCAGGCATCATGATATTGCTTTGAATGGTTGCTCTCATTGTAATAGACTCGTTCCTGTCGTAAGAAATGAGCACACAGGGCAGATTCCTACCTGTCTGCTCGATATGGGAGAAACGTGTCTCATCTCCTGAATCAGCCTTTCACTCAGAGGTGTGTTTATTATGAAGAGGGATAGATAGATAGATAGATAGATAGATAGATAGATAGATAGATAGATGAGGTGTATGGGGATAGATAGATAGATAGATAGATAGATAGATAGATAGATAGATAGATGAGGTGTATGGGGATAGATAGATAGATAGATAGATAGATAGATAGATAGATATGTAGGGATTTGTAATGTGTCTGTAGATGAGGTTACCAAGGCAATCGCTTTAAACTATCGGTCTGCCTTTGACAGATATTGTCTAAAGAAAAGCAATGACTAATTGTGTCTCTCTCCCCCTGAAGAGAAAGATCCTGCACCCCATTTTAAGGGATCTTGCACATGTTGCAGCCTCTCTGCACGCTTGCAGGGCTGAACCGTAAAAGGCAGGCTGGAGTTTTATTCTTGCTCATCGGTGTGTGTTGCCTGCGTGCCCTTGCTCAGAGAGGTAGCTAGCAGTAGCGCTCGCCTTAAGAGAGAGGGAGAGAAGGGGAAATGCTTTGTCCCTGGGCGGGAAGAAACGATATTACTGGGCGGATTGTAGCACACAGCAAGAGTTAAAGTGATATTAATCAGCTTACAGGGCTCCATCCTGCTCTCTCTTGTAAATCAGGAGTAACTTCACTGAAGTATAAGATAATGCACCGTGCGTGAAGCTGTCCCGCCCGTTTTTATCTTGGTAGCATCATGGGACTATAGAACACGGTAGTAAAAATATACACTGGAAGCATGCAAGACTTATGCAAGCGAAGCAATAAAGAGATCGGGAACGGCGTAGGGAAAGTCCATGCAAGGCGTAGAGGAGGGAAAAGGGGAAAGTTTTGCAAAGGGAGAGTCAATGCATTTCCAGTTCTAAAGCATTCAACCGAGGCAGAAAGAGATCTAAAGCAAAGCGAGGACTATACCTGTTCCCTTTGACAGCGGGGTCTGTCCTGCAAGAGAAGAGATGAAACGGGAAGAGTTAAAAATGCTGCACTCCTGGTCAGTTTCAACCCAGCTGCTCTGTTGCATACTGCGGTCGAATTGCTACACTGGGCCCTTTAGCATTGCGGGGATTCTGGGGAAATGACATTACCCTGACAACTCTGTAAGTGGAATTAATTCCCCGTCCTTATTAAGCAGAATCTTTAAAATGCAACCGCCTTCCCTTCCGACCTCTCTCTGTTTTCTCTCTCTTTTTAAAGAGAGAGAAAATCTCTCCTTGGAGGGAAATCCTTGGAGGGAGGGAGGGAGGGGAGCCAAAGGTTTATGGTTGTTTATTGTTTGTTTTTTACCTGCCAAAAGAAGAGACACAATGGCCTTGGCTGTTTAACTTGGGATGCCTACACTAGGAAGACATGTATTCAGCAGTCGAACTCCAAATAGAATGGGATACACCTGATGATAGTGATAGATTTTTTTTATGAACACAGCATTGTACACGTACCGATCTAGAAGACTTATGGGAGGCTGAGAATAATTTGCAGCGGTAGGTGTGTGAGAGAGAGAGATGCACCTTTTCGTTAACAAATGAGGCATAAGATGAAAACATGCTATGGGTATTTCAATATAAAGTTACGTAGAGATACTGAAGGCAGACAGAAAATGCAGGCACTTTTGCAGACTCTGACGAATCAAGATCACATTCGGAGCTGCAGGTTTTAAGATTTCCAAGGGTCTTTTAGAATGATTTTTTTTTTTGCATGTGCTCAAACGTCATTAGAGAAAGCCGCTTCAATCCTATTCTCAAAAAATAAAAATTCCATCTTTGTAGGCATTCAAATCTCATAGCACCGGGCCTAATAAAAAGTGTATGTCTCCACGGGTGATCCTCGGATATTCGAGCTCTGGGAAATGCTGCCGATTTTTCTCGAGACACAAAAGATTGTAACACAACTCTATTTTCCTCCCGGCGCATCTGGCTAGCAATGTATGCACATAACACACCGAGGGGTATTTCATCACATAAGGTAAGAGGAGACGCCTGAAAACAGGTCTGCACACCCCTGGAAAGACATTCAGAAAGGAGAATTGGAGAATTCTTAGAGCCTGGCATTTAAACCCTCCTTTCTACACACCGCACTGAAACCAGGCAATTCGGCTACAAGGTTTAGCTCCTTCTATTTATAGTCGGGAAGCCATATTTCTGCTGTGTGGTGGTAATTGACAAATGCACTTCCGGCTGATTTTGTACGTGTATTACATCTGGGGGGAGAGATGCTGGCTATTCATTTTTCTATTCATTAGACAGCTTTTAACTTCTACAGGATGCTTTAAAATAGATTCTTCGCCCACCAAATGCAATAAGGTGAGCCCACGGTCGATTGCAGAACTGTATCGCTATATGGGAGTGGGTTTTTTTTAAAAACCCAACATTGAACTGAACAGCAATATAAGGGCTTTGAGAAATCATTGTGCCATCTATCAATTCACACACATATTACGCACAGGGAGAGTCAGTAGAATAAGAAGTTTATTGAGGAATAAATCTTTCCCTTTCAATGTATGTTTCTCCAGAAAAGGCGAAAGTAGGCTCTGTGTAATACCCTTTGTACTTTTCAAACTTGGTCTGATATACCCGAAGGGATATAGAAGCACTGCAGACTAGAAATGGCATTAGTATTGAAATTCCAGAGCTAATGCCCAGCACTTAAGTCTATTGTAACTCAGATTGAAGTTTCTTTTGTACACATAAACCCATCAGGGCCGATCTGCTTATTTGACCATGAGCTACAGATAATGTTATTTCAGAGTTCTGGTTTAGAATACACCAATAATCTCTCGTATGAAAAATGTTAGTCGTTAGCTAGTCAAGCAAGAGGGTTTCAAATCACTGTCATGCTAAAAGAGAGAGATTAAAAATACACACTTATCAAAGAGAGAATAGGTGTGTGTGTAGAAATGTCGTGGTGTATATGTGTACACAACTGAGAGCAAGTAAGAGAGATATACACACAGTTAAAGAAAATATCCATCTATTTTTCCATAGCATTTCAGCCATGTGTTTAGGGGAGGAATCCTGGATTAGTGGCTGGTATGTGTGTGTTATATAAGGGGGAATATATAAACACACACACACACAATTAACACACAGCGATCTGAATGTGCTTGCAAAAAGGCATACGTATGTGTGTGTGCACCCCCATCCTTCCCCCCCATCTAGGAATTTGTTATATTTTCAAAAGGTCTGTGAGGTGTATCCCTCATTTCATTGTATCCCTTATTTCTCCTACGCATATGAACTGATTCAAGTTTAAATCCAACCCTAGGCCTTCCAGAACACCTGTGCTATGTCTCCCCCCACCCTTTGGAATAACTAAGAGGCGTGCTTTTTTTAAAAAAAAAAAATCCATTCATTTTTGCTCCCTTACCATTTCCCCTTATGTCTCAAAAACCAGGGGGTTACCCCCCAAGCCCCTTTTTAAATCAGAAGGAAATTGTACATTGATCCTGCAACATGTATTCCCGTGCAAACGCGAGCCTACCTTTCTAGAGAGAGGTAGAACCGGCATTCAGCACACATATAAAACCCCCTTCTTAAATTAAATCCACACAAATGCAGCTCCTTTGAATCTGCCAGATGATGGTCAGTCTAAACCACCCTCCCCTGAGGAGTATTTTAATCGACAAGATTGTTCTTTGAAAATTAAGGCTATCCCCTATCCTCCACGTTCCCTGAAGGGCAGTGGATTTAGAAGGTGAGAGAAAAGATGAAAGGAAGGAAATAAAGAAGGATGTACAGGCGCTGGGGTATCCCCCACCCCCCTGTGTTTTAAGTATAAAGGGACCCTCAATACTCTGGAGCGATCTCATTCCCCCGCTTCCCGGCCAAACTGAGATGCCAAGAGTCAGCTAGAGGGATGCTAATAGGTAACCCCTCGCCTTTCTCCCTCCTTGCAAACTTATTGGCTCCAGTCCTCCTAATCGGCTGGAGGCAGCTGCGAAGTGAGTGGGGCAGAGGGGTGGGGAAGTTTTTTTTTTAGTAGGAGGGCTAGGCTCCAATAGGGTGACTAGACAGCAAGTGTGAAAAATCGGGACGGGGGTGGGGGGTGGGGGTAATAGGAGCTAATATAAGAATAAGACCCAAAAATCAGGACTGTCCCTATAAAATCAGGACATCTGGTCACCCTAGGCTCCGTTGCCAAGCGCCATCAGACTGACCAGACAGCAAGTATGAAAAATCAGGACGGGGGTGGGGGGTAATAGGAGCCTATATAAGCAAAAGCCCCATATTTCGGGATTGTCCCTATAAAACTGGGACATCTGGTCACCCTAAGCGCCATCCTGGTGTAGGGCTGGTTTAAAAACCCGACCGAATGGGGCGCTTGAAAGCCGGCGAGGGTCTCCGCTCCCACCCTCAATTTGCCTTTTAGACCGTGGCAAAGGGGTGATGGCGGGGTGGGGGGGGAGCTTTGAGGGACACAGCAAGCGATCGCCTTCAAAAAACCATAGCAAGCCGTTCCCTGCCCAGCCGCCTCCACCCGCCGCGGCCAAGCACGGACACGGAGCATTTAAAACACCCCAGGCTCCGTTGCAAAGCGGCAACCCCCCCCCCCGCCCCCCCTTGATTGCAAATAATAATGAGCACTTACCATTGCTCGCCACGGAGGTTCCGTGCCGACGTCTGCAGCCCACCCGATGCCCCTAGAATGAGCCCGGCCCTCCGGCATCCTACCCACTTGTGGATGGGTGGTTGGCGCTTGGGGTGACGTAGCTGCAGCCTATCCATTCAGGATTTTTTCCCCCGCCTCTCCCCCCCCCCCCACCCCCTTCCTGGGAAAGAACGCGGGGCTTTACCCAGGTAGCAAATCGGGCAAAGAGCCCGGCTCCCCTCCCCCCCCCCCCCCAATATCCACCCCCGCCTTAGACAAGAAATTCCCGATCAAAAATGAATGGGGAGAAACCAATCAACCCGGCTGGGGTTTGTTGCACGTACAGGGAGCGAGCGGTGGTGCAGGATCCAGGCCCATCTTTCGATCTAAAGACAAAGGGGAAATCACCCCCAGTATGATCCAGCCACCCCCATTCTCCCCTCTTCCTGCCCCACTAGGCTCAAGAGAATATTAAGAGAGCCACATGAATGGCAAACATTCTGGGGGGCAGGGTTTTCTTTTACCAAGGGAGGGGGGCTTGAAGTGGGGGTGATGCCTCTTTCAGCGTATCCAATAACCCTTAAAGCCGTCTTCTCCACCACCCCCCCCGCCCCCCAAAGCCTCTTCAAGTCTAGGAATTCGTCTGAGTCAGCCTCAAGACCGTGGAAATGAAGTAGTCGGTTGTCAAGCCCCCAAGTTGAGCTTTCCAGACTGGAGGTCTTTAAAAGAGGTGGGGGATGGAGTGGAGTGGGGTGGGCTGGGGGCGAGTCGAAATTACCATAATAATCACATCTCGAGCAAGTTGCTTTGAATAAAGGAAAAGGAAACATTGGAGTGAAAGTCTAGACTGGGATGGGGAGGGGTTAGGTACCCCCTGGTTTTGCAAAACTTTGTATCGAGGGGGGTGTGTGTGTGTGTGACGCTACCCTCTGGTTTTGCAAAACTGTGTGTGTGTGTGTGTGTGTGGGAGAGAGAGAGAGAGAAGCTACCCCCTGGTTTTGCAAAACTGTGTGTGTGTGTGAGAGAGAGAGAGAGAGGCAGGCAACCCCGTGGTTTTGCAAAACTTTGTGTGTGTGTAGCTACCCCCTGGTTTTTCAAAACTGTGTGTGTGTGTGTTTGTGTGTGTGTGTGTGACGCTACCCCCTGGTTTTGCAAAACTTGATGTCTAGGGGTGTGTGTGGCTGTGAAGCTACCCCCTGGTTTTGCAAAACTGTGTGTGTGTGTGAGAGAGAGAGAGAGAGGCAGGCAACCCCGTGGTTTTGCAAAAGTGTGTGTGTGTGTGTGTGTGTGTGTGTGGTCTGAAACCGTAGGGAGGAATCAGAGGTTTGGATTTCCCCTCTGATGGGGGGAGGAGGTTTGCCCATACATGGCTGGCCGGCGCAGGCCCTGTTGTGTTTGTGTTTGTTGTGGGGTCTGTTGTTGTTTTGTAGCATGTCTGGTTTCCAGGGCAGACTCCCCGGCTCCCGCTGGAAGGCCGCGGAATCTAACGGCCCGTGGAAAATGCAGCATGAATTCACTTCTTCTCCGAGCACGCCTGGGAACCCAGGGCGCCCTGAACTTGAGAGAGAGCCTCTTGCATGCTGATGAGGCCCGTCTCAAGTTCATTGTCACAGAGCCCTGGCAGACAACCCAGCCCTGCCCCCCCCCCCCCCCCCCCGGCTCCCAAGGCTAACTTTCCTCCCATAACTATAACACACCCTCCCTTGGGGGACTTTAACAAAATGTATTTCAACTACAACTCTTAAGACAGGCATCATTCCACTTATCCCCACTCCCAGCATCAGCCCTTCCATCACCAGGCTGCTTATAATCCCCCCCCCCCTCTCCCCCCGCACACCCTCAAAGTTTTTGGCTTTGTTTCCGGATGCTTTTACAATACATCTCCGCATTAAACCTGCTGCCCTGGCCCCTCTGACATGATGACGTGTTCGTTTCACTTTCCTTCTCCTCCCCCCCCCACCCCCCCAGGGACAGGTAAAGATGCCACCTTCCTGCCTTTTGCAACACGATTTGGATTTTTTTTTCCGCCTTCCTCTCTTGGGGGTGTCTCCTATTTTTCCAGGGGGGGCGCATATAGGTCTCTCTCTCACACTTCAAACACTGATCGCTGGATTTAAACAAAAAGCATGGGACTATTTCAGTCCATCTTCCAGCCTGCCACATCTCATTGTGTTTGCAAAGCAAAGCAAAGCATGCTGCTTGAGCTCCAGCGAGGCTGTCCTGCAAAATCTGCACACACACACACACACACACACACAACACACTTTGCACTTCGCCTTGATTACCTCTACTAAAGAGGCGCAGAGAAAAATTTCTCTAACCTCCTCCCCACCCCCTCCTTTTTTTTTACATTTTTTTTATTATTATTATTATTTTCTCACCAACTCCACTACACTGAGCGGCTTGTCTGGCCTCAGACGTGTTCAGCAACCAAAGCCTGCCAGCCTTTTGTTCTGGCAAATCTCATATTGTTATCACTCTATGGGACTTGATTTAAACCCGCCTTCCCCCCATCATCACGTGAGCCTGGCTTTCCCCCCCCCCCCTTCCCCCTCCCTCTAAAAAATTGCTCATTAGCAGAAAGGAAGTGAAGAGGGGGGTAATTATAATTAAAAAGAGACACCTCCTGATTGCTCGCTTTTCATACACACACACACAGACAGACAAATTCTCCCTTGCGATGCAAATGGGGTTCAAGGAATTGAGGGGGGGGGTTCTTTGATCCCCATGAATGGGGATCCTTCCCATCTCAATTTCTGGGCGAAGCACGCGGATAGATCTGGCTAGAGATTTTTAATTTGATTTTTAATCACTGTGCCAGGGGTGATACCTATTGGATCCAGCCCCCCAAAGCAGGGGAGAGAAAAAGACAGTGAACTTCTTCCTCCCCGTTTCCCACCCGCTGTTGCTCTGATGAAGAAGGGGTGAGGGGGAACATAAGCATTGGCGTCTTTAAAAAAAAAAATAAGTCCATGTCCTTGTTTTGATGCTTACCTCGTGGGGCTGCCCCCGAAGCCCCTCGCTTTTTGCGACCCAGATGGGGAAGGAATCTTCGCGTCAATCTTCTGGTTTAGCAAAGAATTTGGGTTCTGCCGCTTTTCTATCTTGCTTTCCTTCCTCTCTCCTCTTCCTTTAATCCGCGGAGGAGGGGGAGAAAAAAAACCACAGTCTTCCAGGAGGGAACCTGAAGATGGAATTGACAAGGAGGGGGGGGGAAGAAACGCGAGGCGTCAGGATATATCTGAGCCGCCAAAGGAGACTTCCACGTAGCCCATACGTAAAGTATACGTATTATATTTAAAAAAGGTGATATGCAAATGTGGGTTGCTCAAACTAGTACATTGCCAGGATATTTTGAAAGGGGGGGAGGGGGTGGCGGGGAGCAATCTTGCAGAGCTTTCTTAACTTGTGTATTTATAGCGATCGATCCGCAAAGCCTGGCAATTAGACGCTCATTACCATATATGCAAATATGGCACCCCAGCTCCACAGCTCGTGGAGTGGTTTCTCGCAGCGTTTCTTAGCAATGAGGCAGAATGATAGCCCGGCTGGTGGGTTTAAACGGGGCGGGGGGGACGTATTGGGTGGGTTTTTTGCTGCTTTTAACAGGAAGCAGTTAAATTCGGAGCGGATTGCTCTCCGGTTTAACCAGCCAGCAGGGTTTTAACTGCCCGAAGTGGGGCTTGCTGGAAAACCGGGAGCGTAGTTTTGGAGGTCGGGGTTGCTATAGTTTGGGTCACTCAGAGGAGCTCTTTGATTATTCCCCTCCTTAGGCAGAAGTCAACATGTGCCATGCTGCCTGTCCTGGGGCCGGGTGTGTGTGTGCGTGTGTGTCGGTATCCATGTGAACTAGACAAGAGGAGCAACGAAGCAGGGGATCATCATGTAGTGTTACATCAATTTTCTGCAGCCCCAGACAGAAGCACCGACCCGCCTCAAGCAGCCCCAATCCGCAGTGTGGGACACTGTAAAATAAAATGTAAAAACTCCTTACATAAAATCTCGAGTGCCCAGCTCCGAGGGGGTCTGGAATAAACAAAACTCAGCTCCCAGCGTTTCATCCTGGGAACAAAAGGCTGGCTAGCTCCCCAGGAGACTTGGCAGGGGATGACCCTGCTCCATTGACAGCATATTTTCCCCCATTTCATTAGATTCGAGGCAACTGCAAGCCCCGACGAGTTACCTGCCATCTTATAAGCATGGTCATTTGATTGCTTGTTAAAGGGTCAGGGTTTTGGTGCTTAATCAGGGTAGATTAACAGCTATGGCTGAACACCGATCGAAGTCGAGGAGATATAGTTGCAGAAGCGAGAGTGGAATGGATTTCTTCTTGAATGTCCATGGGAGGGGACAGATTGGTAGCCTGGCCAAGATTTTATCACTGCTGTGTCCATCTAGTCAATTACAATCGACTGTATGTTGGCTTCCTCCACCCGTCCATGGATTAAATCTGAATTTGGATCCCCTCACACACACAAACCCCAAATCACAGCTCGTTGAAAGAACAACAATGGCTAACTCCTAATAAAATGTTCTCCCCACCTGGGTTAGTGTTTTTTGGAGGAGAATTGTAAAGCCTGAAAGTCAAAGGAAAACAGGAACCGATTCCTACCAATAAATAATTTCCTATTTTGCTGCGGGAGGGGAGAAGCAACCAGGGACTCTAACGTGGTACAGTCCCCCAGACCCCACAAAAGCACAACTCTAACATCAGGTTAACTCCACATAAGGGATGCCATGTCTTGCAACAGTGCTAGGATATGAATAATTTATTTGACTTCCCTTATTTGGGGTCCCTTACCCACTTGCATATATCTCACCCTTCCAGCTCCATGGAAATTTCAGGGAACTGGTTTACAGTTGACAAATATAACGGTAGATCTTTAAAAAGCTCCAGAGGTGCCCCATACACTCCCCATAGAACAGGTCTATGAAGCCAGGTCTCACTGTAATAATATGTTCTCTCCCAATAGTCCATCAGCCAGGTGGAGAAGATTATGCATTTTCCCAATGGCTTCTTGATCTACATTCGTGGGGTTTTTTAAACTTATCCTGAATGGACAGACATGGGACATCCACTTAAAAGAGATAGATTCTTGGATTCTTTTCCAAACTCAAATTTCACTTCCTTTTTTATTCGGGAAACATTTATTTCATATTTTGATTGGGTTTTTGTCCTTTTGTTTTTGCAAAGCCCATGTGCAACTGAGTTTGGCAATAGGCAACGATCACTTTTTTCTGGCCAATTCCCAATAACGTATCTCTCACTCACTCTCTCTCTCTCTCACACACACACACACACGAATTTTAGGGGGGGAGGTTGCTTCTTTGACCAAATTATGCTAAAGAAATAGATTTTATTGTCTTCTATGCTCCAAAGTAGCAATTCAAATTAGTGGTAACTTCTGCCTTTACATGAAGATCAGATGTTGTCACTGCTCTCAATGGGTTGGAATTGATCTGCCACCTAGCACAGCCACGGTTTCTTGTCTGTAACACTGAGGTTTGCTTTATTCTACGGGGCTGTTTTTGTCTGTTTGTTTTTAAGACCATTCCTGCAAAGAAAACGGTCCGATTTTGGAGACTTCAGCTTCATTTGTAAATCTAGAGTTGTTTTGTTTCTTCATTTTACCTTGGGAAATATTTGGGGAGTTTTATGCTGATCTCATAGTATATCTTTAAAACAAAACAAAAGGTTTAGTCATTTAAACGAAAGCCCAGCAAAGGAAAACAGGCATTTTCACTTTTTAAAAATATATATAGTTGTTATAAATGAATGGATACACAGACACATTAATCAGCCATATTTATTATCCTAGAACATACAAAAAACTGAAAGGGTTTATAAACTATATTCCAGGACCATCTCTAAAGCTAGGTGCTGAACGGTGTTCATACAGGAATATAGATCTGTAGCTAACATAAGGTATGGACTTCTATAGAGGTGTTCTTGTACAGTAGGTAATATATAATACTGCTTTGTGGTATATAATCAGACGTTTATAGCTTATATTGGTTACAAATATATAACGCTGGGGTATGTATACATAGATGTCACATCACATCTGATAGAGAGAGAGAGAGATGATGGGTGTATGGGAATAGATAGATGATAATCTGACAATCGCAAGGCTATGTTTTTAGCCAACATAACCTATAAAATTCTGTTGAAGGGGCTTGTGGAAGAGTGTATACACACACACACACACGCGCGTGTTTTACACACACAGATCAGGAATGCAAAGACAGCAATGGTGTATGTTAGAGGAAAGGCCCTTGTTATTAACAGCAAAAGCTAGTCTCTTCCCTGGAGATCTGTAGCAAGCTCCCGACTACCACGCTCCAAACGCCTGCTGCAAAAGCGCCCTCCCCACTCGCTGAAGCATATGGAGTTGGGGGCATAAGACGGTATGTGCCTGTCTGAAATCAGGACTGGAGTCCCCCCCACACACACACTTCAGATCCTCTGAAAAATCACAGCAGTGCCCGCGCTGGGCAGTCCTCTAGTTATTGGCAGGGAATTGCTGACAATAAAGAGTTCACATCCATGTCCCGATTTCCCTTAAAAACAATTGCTGTGTATCCGATTAGACAGGGAGGTTGGTAACTTTCGCCTAGTCAAAAAGGGACCGGTATTTTACTGGGGAACAATGCAGTCTCCTTACCGGGCTGTCTGCGGGGTAAATAGTCATTACAATACGATGAACACAACTGCATGCGTTAAATGCACGGAAGCTTTGGTTTGATTTGGAGTCTATTCCGTAGCTTGTTACCCTTCTAGTATTGTCCAGTTATAATCTACTGCATTGAAACTTTATATGCCACTACCAATTGAACAGATCTGTGAATCTCTCTCTAGCTAAAGGCACAAACACACAGACAGCTGTAAGGCCCTCTCAGATACACTAAAGAGCCTTTACACCGTTTTGGCATTGTAAAGGGACCTTAAAAAGTGAGCCTCAATCCCAGGATCTGTATATAAACATATCATATTTATAGAAATACATACATCTATAAAATATGTCGATAGAGATGCAAATTCTATATAGAGATTATATATAGATAGAGATGTGTGTGTATATATATATATATATATATATATAAATAAAACACACACACAGATGTTATATATACAAATTTCTGTATGTATATATATATATATGACACACACTTTATATACATGCATAGATCTATCTAGAGGGATGGGTGTGTGTGTGTGTGTGTATATACACCCACCCACCCTTATATACACCTACACCATTAAAATACAGCCTATATTTATTCTGCAAATATATAAATGTGTGTTTTGTGTAGAGAATAGATCTACATAATAGGAAGCATGTTTTGTGCACTCGAAAAGCATAACTATATTTCTGGGAATGTGTGTATGTAGGTACAAACAAGCATTTCTTTATGGCAGAATATGATTATTATATATATATATATATTAGTGTATTTAGAAACACATATCGATGTATATATAGTAGGGATAAATATGTAGTGCGTGTGTATATAAGTCTACCCATATATAGCAATGATCACACCCTTCCAGCCCTGCATTTCTAGGATTACACCTATAACTCTCAGACAAACTCAAATCCACCGATTTCCATTGATTCCACTGGGCTTGGATCGAGGCCCAGTTGCAGAAAACATATGCTGCACGTCATGTGTATAGCAGAGCTACACATATGCACAATGTATATGGTAGACACCACACACAATAAGACGGTTGTAGTCTTGCGGGCGCCGTTCTAACATGAGGGAGTGACTGAAAGTCTATTGCAGACCACGTATTCCCAGGCCTGCGAATGGACTATCCCCACCCTGACCAATGATACACACGGGAAGGGTGAGAAAATACTTTCTAGACCCATTGCGCTGAAAGTATTCACAAGAGGGGCGGCAGGAGGGGGGTGGAAAGCAGCTAAAGTACAGAACAATCTCTCAGGCTCGGGAGAGACGTGCCCCCCATTTGGCATGGGAATGCTGCAGAGAAAAGGATGAGAAAGACACACGTATGGAACCGAGGGTCTTTGGGGCAAGGTGGGTCCCTCTCTTTAACACAGACTAGATTACCCAGGCAAAAGGGCTTAGCTTCTATTTAGGCACCTAAATGAAGTGGCTTGAACAGCGCTCGGCACCTACAAACTCCCATTGTGCTCAGCTGGGTCCTGAAACCAGCCACTTCATTGAGGAGCTAAACCCTATTGGAAAATCCGCCCTGGCGTCTCTGCTCCCCCTTCCTTCACTGTGTTAAGGTGACTTTAGACCTATTGAAAGAGACACTTGCTTCAAGCCACGGGGACGTTTTTCACAACCCCCCCCCCCCTTTGCCTCTTGCTGTTCAGCGTGGGGTCGAATAGACCCCTCTGGGTAGCGAGAGTTTTGTTTTGATTGCAAATTGAGCCGGGTGGGAGACAGTGCGGGATTCAAACTTGCGATTTTTTGGTAGGCAACACGAACTACGGCCAGAGTTCCCAATAACCCCCTGGCTGTGATGTTGCTTGATTGAGCCGTTGTATTCCGCCCCCCTCCCCCCGATTCAACTTTACAAGGGCGAAGGCAGCGTCGGGCCATTTGTATTTGGGGCCGTTGGTACAATATGAGGACCCTACAACACCGCTGGTTGTTCAGCTTTGAACTGATCTCTCTCTTGCTAGCTGTTGCCAAAGCACGAATGCTATTTTGCATTCGTGCCTTGATGCTGACCTCTATTTTCTATCCCCCTTTCAAAGAGAAAAAAAATGACACCAACAGAAAGTCCTCTCTCTTTCAACCACTTCCTAACATCATCTAAGCTTGGGCACAGATGGCTGTATGCAAGAGACAGAACCTGGTTATGTTATATTATTATGCATTCTATTAGCTACAGGCGTGTGATAAATGCAAAATATATAATATGCGTGTATGTACACAGAGGTGCATAGTGCATGTAATAAACGCATATACAAAGGATATAAATATGCCTCATATTTGATACTGTCAAAAGACGTTTGTTTTTGTGGTATTAAGAGATCGGATCATATTAAAACCAGAGAAGCATGTCTACACACACTTTTCTCTATAGGGGTATATATACACCCGTCTACACTCACAGGAGATAGATCTATTTTCCGATGTATAGATCTTGGTACCGGTAGTTATGTATTGCACATACCCCCAAAGGAGATAAACACATACATAGTGTACACACACAATATATATATTGATCATATATGTATATATGCACACACATCATATGGAGTGTGTGTGTGTATATATATATGTGTGTGTGTGTGTGTTATCCATAAGCTTTTGCATCCTCAATACTTTAACTTAGTTTTATTGAAAGGAAAAGTGGGGTTTTTTTAAATCCTCTGCTTCTTCGAATCATTTTTTTCTCCCCATTTAAATTCACTGCCTTGCCCTCGGTTTCTTTCTTTGTCTGGTCCTGATTCCTACAGCCGCTCTCCATCCGACCCAGCTGACCCATTCCCTTGTGTCTGGCGAGCATTAAAATCAGCACCTCGTTCTGCTTAAAGGTGCGATTCTTTTCTTGTTAATAATCAGAGCGTGGGGGCGGGGGGGGGGGGGAGAAGAGAGATTGAAACAAACAACCCCCTGATCAGGAGAAACGGGGCTCTTTATAAGCCGGTCAGATAGTGCAGGTACCTCGAAGAGATGCGGTACTTTGTACAAGGAAGGGTTTCCTTAAACCCATGCAACCCTTCTGGATTTTTTTTTAGGAATTGGTTTCCCAAACTTGAGTCTCTTTCTTTCTTGCAGGTGGAAAAATGCTCTTTTAAAAAAATGAAACGAAATCGAAGGACTTTCACCCCCTCATGGTACCATAGGATCTTTTCCCTGCCCTGACCGAGGGGGGGGGGGGGGGGGAGGGAACACCCAATATACATTTCACCTGCACGCGCTGATTAGCCAGAATTCCGCCTCGCGTTCTGGAGGCGGGAGTCCCGGGGCTGGACGGATGCAAAAGTTGAGCTGGACTTGACAGGACAGCGCAAGGAAACGGCTCAAGCGGAAGCTTGACAGAATAGCACTTCTACTGCTATGAAGGGACCTGGCCCCAGCTCAGACCCTGGCGGGGCAGAAGGAGCCCACAAAAGAGCTTCTCCTGCCCCCGCCCGGGAACGGTGGGGCATTTTCACTCAGCTCCCCTTTGCACAGAGCCCGTCACCTGGGCAGAGCCGGGCCAGCTCGAGTTAGACACAGAACGGAGGAGGGGGGACGATACCCGAGCAGAGAACAGGGGGTTGCACGGAAACCCGCATCCGATCGCCTGTCCTGTGCCCCTCGCCCTCGCGCGTGGTGCACAGGGAAGCAAGTCGCTCCTCCGCCTCTGGGGTTTTTGCAAGTGGCTGAAAAGTGCTCTGGTGCGTGTGAGTGTGAGACTCACCATCAGTCCAGCGCTGGGGTGATGCAGCCAGCCAGCCACCGTCCTCTCACCACGGCAAAGCAAAAATACACATTTGCACACGCGCGCACACACACACACACACACACACACGAACTGAAGCGATTTCCTCAGCGAGGTTGCACAAGGTCACTTTGGAGGACAGGTCCCCAGTGAGATGCAATTAGACGCAACAGGCTACTGGCTGATGGTACCGAGTTAGCGGTTGCACCGGGGAACCGGAGTGAATTTCCCCCCTTTATAAAGTTCGTGTACACACCCACACACACCCCGCCTCTTTTCACCTGCTTCGAAAGGGGCAACGATTTGGCCAAGCGAACCTGCTCTGGAAGGGAACGGGGCGGGGGGGGGGGGGGGGTTGTTCGGGTTTCTTCACGTCTACACGGGGTTTCTCTACGGCCTTCCCTCCCGCAGTTCGTGCGTCCACACAGCCGACGTGCGTCCCTGCTTGGGAACGGCAGGGTTCCTCTTGGGGCCCGATCCTGCCTTCGACAGGGATCGGGCCCTACCGCACAAACTCCCCCTTTCCCCTGACTAAGGGAAGGAGAGAAAGTTGTTGTTGAAGGGAGAAACGACGCTGAAGATGTGAAATCGCTGCAGAGACTTTTTTTTAAATCTTCCTCAAGAATTAAAGTTTATAGGGAGAAAAAAAAACCCCAGTTTCTCCTTTGGTAACTGAATGCAAATAGCATATTTATCTATTACGTGTAATAGCTAAAACCTATTTAATATTATAAAGAGCTTTAATAGCTTTTAAATATTATACATAGAAATTATATGCCTGTTTTTATTTTTATATATATATAAGCATTCTATAGCTATGAAATACACGATAGAATATTAGCTTCTTCGTGTTATTTGATATTGTGTAATATTATGCCTGTTATATAAGATTAGATATATAATGCCAAATAACTATTATTTAATACATAGCTGATATACATTGTGTATATATTACAGTAGATAGTATCTATTTAATAGTTATGCATAATATATGAAAGATCACGATATTATATATTGCATAATATAGTCTCTATAATAGATGAATGATCTGCTTATATCGTATTATAACACGTGTACAGGATCTATGTCTACATGTTTCATATACCCATATATAATTTCTGCACTAGTATTTCTTACCGCATTATCAATCAGTTCCAGGATTCTGTTTTCAAATATTGTACCTCTTCTGCTCCTTCTTTGCCTGGCTGGGAAAAAGTAATTTCAGAGAAGGGCTTTTTAGAAAAAATAAAGTCGTTACAGTATTTGTAGGATATTTTAAAGTGGAGTTTAATTTTGATACATCCATACACAATACAGTCACGCACACATTTTATTTGTTAATGGTGGAAGTAAGATGCTGTGGACTAAAAAACAAACAAACAGCCCTCTCTCAGAGTGGCACCTGAAAATGATGTTTTTGTTCAAAATGCAACTTGTGTCTTGCAATGGTTTTGATTTTAAAGCCATCCTTTGAACGGTCACTCTCTGCCGGGAACAATGTTTCCGTCCTTCTTCTAGGCGGATCATAAAATAGAGCGTTAACATTTTAATCGCAAAGACAAATTAACAAAGACCCGCAAGCTATCCCACAAGAAAACCAAGACGGGCAGAGGCACCGTGACTAAAATGCACCTCTTTGCTTCTTTCAAAGGACGCTCACAGCTACGATCACAAATACAGACAGAAGTCACTTCAGAGCAATGTCCTTTCTGACCCCTCCCACCTTCCAGTTCATACCTTATCCCCCCCCCCCCATGAAACAAAAGCATCGAGTCTCTTGTGCGAGAGAAGCAGTAACCCTTGAAATCCAATGGCAGTGGAAGGATTTGGCTAACTATATCCCTGTGCGGGTGCTGAGTATGTGTAAAACCTCAAAGTTTGGAGAGAGATGAGGTGAGCCAAATAATCTGTTATTGGACCAACTTCTGCTGGCGAAAGAGACAAGCGTCAGCTCCCCAGAGCTCTTCCTCAGAGCCAACATTCAGAAAGACTGGAAGCAAATTCTTTTGACACGAAGTGTTAAAGAAGAGAGCCCGTCATGGCTAGATTCATCTAGACAGAGTCTGAGCGATCTGGAATATCTAACCCCCAAATAAATCAACTTTCAACGCCCCCCACCGGGATTTTAAACTGGAATAGTTATCTCTGGTTCACAGATCTGCAGGGCTCTAGGTCTGGTGTGTTGCTCTAACTATTCGTTAACTCGTTGAGCATTGGCCTGCTAAACCCAGGGTTGTGAGTTCAATCCTTGAGGGGGCCATTTAGGGATCTGGGGCAAAAATTGGGGATTGGTCCTGCTTTGAGCAGGGGGTTGGATTAGATGACCTCCCAAGGTCCCTTCCAACCCTGAGATTCTATGAAAGTCTAGGCAGGATTTTATTAGACTAAGGACACTGGGTGTGGTTAAGAAGCTAGGCAAACGAGGGGCTGTTGCAAAACTCCCAGCGTGCTTCAAGAACTGAAAGTCGCATAATGTGGAATCAAGACTTATGCCAGCCAGTTCATGCTCTTGTAAATCCTTTGTGTCTTCCCTTTTTCACCCTGCTTTTCCAAAGGCTACACTCAGCTGAAAGTCGAAACCTTTCATCTTTCGGAGATGGGATTTTTAGACTCACTAGTAGGAAAAAAAAATTGTTTAAAGTTGATCTCAAGGTAGATTCTCTTAGGACTTATTTGATCAGTTCACCTAAGAACTTTTCACCCATTCTAGGAACCATGTCGCAGCTTCAGTGCCGGCCAGGCTAGGGGAGAAAACCATGTTCACAACACAAGTTGTCCCTTTTCCTAAAGAGAATACTCATTTTATAGTCAACACCTGTTTGTTCATCCCCTTCACGGTCAGTTCCATAATGATCTTTGCAGAAACATCCCTCGCAATAAATTGGACTTTTTAAGGTCACAAATATTTTTTGAAAGGGAAATGCTGACAACTACTTAAAGGCAATCTGTTAAAGCAGTTCCTGGGAGATTGATTTAATAACTACAGGATCGAGCCCACTACCTGTATTAATAATAAAAACAACAATGAGAGAAAGGAGTTGACAAGAAATATATGCATACATTTTACATATATTATGTATGTCAGTTTCTACACATATGGGAATTTTTAGCAAGTACATTATAAGCAAGATGCACAAATATATGTCTGAGTCTCAGATATCTGAGTATGTGTGTATTTACACATACAAATATGCACTATATACAAGCTCACATACATATTTAATTACACACACAGGTATATGTTTGCAAGATCAGGGCCATAGACTTAAGTATATTAGCAGCAAGATTTTATACATGAACATGTGTTTATATCATGTATATAGTTATATATATATATATATATATATATATATGTGTGTGTGTGTGTGTGTGTGTGGGTAGCTAGCTTATGTGTAAATTACATAAATACATGCATTCTAGATATGAATATATGTGTATACACATTTTATGTACACATATTACTTTATATTATATGCCTATCATATATAATACTGTGTATGATATTCATACACGTCTTGCTTATAATACCCTTATTAAAAATTTCTGTGGCCCCAAAATTGTAAAGATTTGTGCAGGTGATTAACTCTAGGTGCATTAGTGGTCACATTGAAGACAATGGACTTTGCAGGATTGGGCGCAAAGTGAATTTAAAATAAATTTCGCTATATGAAATCTACTCCCTATATAATGCAATACGGTTCACTGTAGAAAGTGAAATAGAAATAATTAAAAAGAAAAATCAGTGCAGCTCCCTGAATTAAAATTTAGAGTTGCTCTAATCTTACTGTTTTCTATCTGGGTATTTTAGGTGTTAAAATTTGATCTTACAGTCAAGAAGCAAGATTTTGTGTGTTTCTTTGAAATTAAACTATCACTTTATATGAGGGCAGCGAGGAATCCCCCCTCCCTCCACCCAGAGAATTCACGGGAGAGCTTAAATTGGATCGATGAATGTTATTAACTGAAATGTTACAGGCCAGCCCTTAACAACGTGAGCCCTAATTCAGCAAGGGCCTTACGCACATGCTTAATTTTGAGCACATACGTAATCCCATGGGAGTGAGGTGTGTTTAAAGCTAGACACCTATTCAAGTACCTTGTTAAGCTGGGGCCATAGGCTGCTGCCTTTGGTTCTATGAATACAGAATTGTTTAGGAACCAAGGAGGGGTTTGCTGGGTTATATGAAATGGGTTAAGGTGAAATGTGGCTTCATTTTCTTCCCCAACCTCTCGATTTCATCCCAATTTATAACCATGACGGGGCTCATCCCACCCACCCAAGGTGTAAAAGTTTCAAATGCACCTATATGACATGGGCACCTAGATCCTGTTTTCAAACATGATTTGGGCTCAGATCCTCAAACGTTTAGACACTTAACTCCCATTCAGCCAGGCGCCAAAATACATCGGAGAATCTGGGCCTTACACCGGGCAAAATCCCACTGAAAGTCACTCAGGTGCTTTCCCCTAGTGCCCCAAACTGGACTCAGAGGCTAAGGGCATGATCCCAAGGCCCGCAAAAATCAATGGAAACTTTCCCATGGAATCCAACAGGCTTTGGTCAGATGTTAACTGCTCAGCTGGAGAACGGTCTGTGTTAGCAAAAGGGGCCTGCATGCACATGGCCTGATATTAATACGCTGGTTAAAAAAAATAATCCATCCCTGTGTATTTACGGGATAACCCGTATTTTTAAATATTCTCCTCTTTAAGCAATCGGATGTAGGGACAATTGTGACCATTTAGTTCACTCTAGTTCCTTTTAATCTCCCACCAACTTCAATAGCAGCAGCTTTTGCTTTCAACGGGTTCTTTATTCACTCACGTTTAGGCACAGTATATGCTGCGTAGGATATCGGCCTGCAAGAACTGAGGGACGCTGAGGCGCAGTGGGGTGAATTTAGCTGACTATGTAGACGGGCTAAAATGTGGATGCAAGGTTTCCCTGGGCTGAGGTGGTCTATATAGCACAATAGAGTCCTGATTTCAGCCAGGCCTCCCGGTGCTATCATAACTAATACTAGCAGTACATGATTGTTATTATTGGTAGTCTATTTGAAACTCTTCGTGTGAGACTATAACCTCATTGGTTTTTGGCTGTAGCTTGCAAGGAACCTTTCCAAAGCAACAACAAAGGCATGATCCCTTCATTATCCCAAAATCTGGTAGATCCTGCTGCTGGTGCCTTTAAAAAAAAATATTGCTTATTCCTCTTCCAGGGTAAAATCGAATCTCAGAATGCATAAAATGCGTTCAATAAATGACACACAGACATACTTCCAATTGCACGTAATGACCACACCACAAGGCTTATTTAATCACACCTGCACATAAGAATGTGAGGTAGGGTGATCAGACAGCAAATGTGAAAAATTGGGATGGGGGATAATAGGAGCCTATATAAGAAAGAGACCCAAAAAATCAGGACTGTCCCTATAAAATCAGGACATCTGGTCATCCTAGCATGAGAGGAGTTGTTTCTGGACTCTGCCACAGATTTGCTGTGTTATCTTGAGCAAGTCTCAGTCCCTCTCTGGCTGAGAGGAAGGATGCTCTAATGGTCCAGGCAGTAGCCTAGGACTTGGGAAACCCATGTTTAAGCCTTTACTGTGCCACAGACTTCCTGTGTGACTTTAGACAAGCTGTTCAGGCTTAGTGCCTCAGTTTCCCCATCTGTGCAATGAGGATAATAGTGCTGCCCTGCATCACCGGGGTGTTACAAGAGTAAGTCCTTTAAAGACTGAGATGCTCAGTGCCAGGGGACATATAACTACATAAGAGAGAGAGTCTCCATTTGTAAACTGGAAATGATCCAAACATAGCTCACGGGGGAAAGGTGAATTCATTTATACTTGCTAAGTGCTTTAATATCCTCTCATGGAAGGCTGCAGAGCAGGACAAGCTATTAGCATCATCATATGCCACTGGGCAAGTCACTGCCCTGCCCAGTGCCTCAGTTTCCCCATCTGTAAAATAGCAATAGCAAAGCAGACCTCCTTTGTAAAGCACTTTGAGATCTACTGGTGAACCACGCTACATAAGAGCTAGGTTGCTATCATCACTCCCCTTCAAGAGCACCACACTTATTTTCCAAGCCTCTTGACCTCACATGGTCATTATTATTTATGTCTATTACAGCAGCTCCTACGGTCACCCCCCTACAGGAAAGTCATTGTGGTGGGTACTGTCCACGCACATAATAGCTTGCAGCTATTCACAACAATGGGGCAGATCCTGCGTTGACTTCAGTGTCGTGACACCAGTGCCCACTCGAAGGATCTGGGTCTCTATGTTACAATATTTCAAGTATCAGGGAGCAGCCGTGTTAGTCTGTACTCACAAAAACAACGAGGAGTCCGGTGGCACCTTGAGGTACTCCAAGATATTTCAAAAGCAGCAATTCCTATATAGGCTCCAAAGCCTGGTAGAGTCAATGAGACTCTGATCTGAAAGGGCTCTGGATCAGGCCTTGTTGTAAAGGCATCTACTTCTCCACACCCCCCCCCCACACACACACCCCCCGTAAATAAGGCAGTTTTTGATGGGGACAGAGGACAAGCCTTTAGTCACAGGGGCACGTATCAATCTTCTGAAAGGGGAAATCTTATATAGATGAAGGACAATACACTCAAAGGTCTTCCCAGGACACAACCTCCTCTTATGTCCTAACCTTAGGGGAAAATTGGTCTCTAAACTTACCCAGCCTCCCATAAAACCCTTCTCCATTCTAGCGAATAACCTTTATGTTCAGGGACCAGCAAAGTTTGTTTTTCTCCCTCCAGGGTTAGTCGCAGCAGGAGTGAAATAGAAAGCAACGGTTTTGTAGGAGGTTCCCGTAGTACAATAACCTCAGAGGAGTTTAGGTCTAAAGACTAAAAGGGTCTATTTACTTTCACTGACAAGGAACAATATAAGCAGATGTCCTTTGATGGGATTAGGTTATTAATCCCTGAATCATGCATAAATGGGAAAATGATCCATTATTTTCAATGAAATCCTTCACTACTTTAGATTTCAAGGGACGAAAGGATGGGTAGAAGGCTGTTTGTTAAAAGAAAGGTCCAGACCTGCATATTTTTACTGTTGGAAATGTATTTCACAGTTTGAGCTGTTGAGTTTGACGCTTACTATAGGATCCCACTTTATCGGGAGACTAATTCACCGTGTGGGACACTTATCTCTAGGGACCCCAGTATTCCTCCGACAGTCATAAAAACACAAACAATAAAAATATACCCAGTGCTTTGCTCTGAACAGCGTTGGAAATCTGGCCTAAATGTTTAGATCTTCCAAATGCCTCTGCATCATGTTAGCGGCAAAACACAAAGCAAACGACATAAATGGGATATTTCGTAGCAAAGACACGGGGTTTGTGTCTGTTATATATTCCAAGGGGTGTTTTATAAATAGCTTGTGTAGGTGGGCAAAGGGAGGTTTCAAGAGAGAGAGGCATGAAAATATCTTGTAAGGAATAGCCAACAGTCAATAGGGTCATATCCTCAGTTGGGGTAAAGCGGTGTAGCTCCGTTGGACTAGTTTGTCAGTCAGACTAAGGCCCCTTTACAGGATTATGGTGGTGTAAAGAGGTGGTGGAGTAGGAGCAAATTATAGCACGCACTCTAAGTCCTCTTTACATTGCCTCAGTGGTGTAAAGGGGCCTAGGATAAATAAAGATAATGCCCATTTATTTCAATGGAACTGTACCACTTTAACCAGCGGAAGATCTGGCGCTCTTTCAGTAACCCGCTCCTCCCCCCTCTGGAGTATTTATAACCATCAGTGGAGAAATACCTGAAAGCCCAAAAGATGCATAAACAGGAGGCTGCAGGGAGCCCCACACGCTCTTAATGCTGGGGATATAACTCAATGTATTAGAATTAATATTAATGGCACGGAGACAGCCCAGCACCCCAGAACTAGGCAGCCAAATCTCCGCTGTAGCAAAAGCAGAAATAGATTCCAAATGAATAATTTACCATGCTCCCTTTTGATCTGTGTTCCGATTAGGGTGACCAGGTGTCCCGATTTTATAGGGACAGTCCCAATTTTTGGGTCTCTCTCTTATATAGGCTCCTATTACCCCCCACGCCCATCCCGATTTTTCACACTTGCTGTCTGGTCACCCTAGTTCCGATTGTATACTGCCGTGGAAACTTGGAGGGGGGAAAAATATGTTCTGATTAAAGATTTATATGGGGCATAACACTTTTTTGTTGTTTAAATCTACTTCAAAGTTGGAGCATAGTCTTCTGTAAAATAAATATTCATTAAGCAGACAGACATTTACAAACACTGTGTGTGTGTGTATATATATATATATATATTTAGATCTGTTTGTGAGAGTTTGGATATGCCTTTGTTTGTCTAGTATTGTATGTGTGTGTCTGAATAGGGGTGTGTGGATGGCTACAAGTGTCTCTAAGTGTGTGTGTGGATATATGCCGGCCTGGACAAGCATGTGTTTCTGAATGGGTGTACATCTCTAGATGTGTGTATATCAGGGTGTGTATGTGTGTGAGTACTTTTTACCACAGGGAAGCAAGACATCTGTGGGGGACATTAATTCTGCACATGCGCAGTGGTGCAGAACTCCCCCAGGAGTAACTAGAGTGAGTCCAAAAATCCAGTTTTTATTCCCAGTCTGCTCTGGCACTTATCTCTTGCCTGACCTTGGGCAAGTTATTTCCTCTCGTTTTCTCCCCCACCCTTTGTGTTGTCTCTTTAAGGCACAGACTGTCTCTCCCTATGTGTCTAGCACAACACGGCCCTGTAATACAAATAACATTATCGCTCCATTTTTAAAAGTCTTCTAGTTGTTCACATGTTCAGCATCTGTTGACTTCTGAAGAGTTACTCTCTGGAGTTAGGTCAGTCTACAGAAGCTAAGGATTTCACTCGTTGGGCCTACCCCGGAGTCAGAGATCAGAATTTAGTCCCACAAGTGGAAATGTGTTGTAACATACTGAGGGCCAGACGCTATCCCCTGGTGCAGGAATGTAATGGCCCAACTCCCCTGAAGTCAACCAAACTGGACCAATTTACCACAGTGGAAGATGTAGCCCTCTTTATGTATTTTAATCCCGAGGAATCCAAATCAGTAACAGGAGCTCAAAGACGTCGCAGCCAGGCACCCAATGAACCTAGCTCAGGATACTGAGCAGTACAATGACATCAGAATGGGCCTCCACGCTGCAGGTCAGGGAAAATCCAGGGAAGAGGTGGTAACTAGGCACGGCTGTTGGATGACAGGCTGACCTGGGTGCACCGGGCCCGGAAACTTTGCTGAAGGAGTGACCAGCTAGGAAACACCTCATTTCAATGCTCAGCCAGAACCTCCGCGCCCAAGAAGGGCCGGATTCCATGCACCAAGCTGCTAGGGCCCTCTTCATGATCTAAAATATCTCACCGGCTAAATCAGGCTTTTCTGAATCATCCCAACTCTTTATTCCCCCCCCCCCCCCGCAGACCCTTCCCCGGCTTCTCTCTCTCTTGCCAACAGGCAACCCCCAATGCCTTATTCTGCACAGCAACGAGCTGTGTGCAGTTTGAAAAATCTATTGAAGTCAAAGGAGGGTGGGCAGGTAGATCTGGGCAGGTGTCAACCCTTTTGACAGAGAGGGAACGAGAAGGCCTGCATTTCTGAAGGCTAAAAAGGCAGCACCACCAAGATGTTGCCATGCCAGTTGTCAGAAAAGGAGATTACAGGGATAGAGGGATGGGTCGATATAGGAGACACATAGGGGATGGATGGATGGAGCTAGAGGGTACAGAGGGGTGGATGGATAGTTAGACAAATGTAATAAGAATGAGACAGGACCATGTTGAATCTTCCATTCTAGCGCCACCTGGTGGCCAGTTCCTTGTAAACATTAGGGAGAAAAATCCACTGGGGGTAAAATGCTTATTTTAAAAAGAGAGAATGGGAAAGAAATTATATGTTCAATTCAATTACCCAAAAGAGGCAAAAGAAGAAATACCCAACAGTTCGGCCCGCGAAGGGAGTATCAGTTCCATTTGCTTTCTACCCAGGGGCTCACGTAAACACGTTAAAATAAATTAATATTTACTTTTCAATAATGAAATGAATATTGACACTACCGTGTTCTTTTATCGGCGCCATTTCAGTTCAAGATTTGAATCTTCCCTGGCCACGCTTCATCAAAAGATAAGCCTCCCAGGAGAGATTTATTTGGACAACCTTTGAAAGCCAGATTAAAAGTGCTAGTGAAACTTCTCCAGAGCAGATTCCCTGAACCCCCAAGTGAGGAGAATGTATCCCCAGATTTTAAGCGAGGTGTCTTTAGAGGGACGCCTGTTTAAAGGGACATTTCTATCTTTAAAATCCCAGTTTAAGGGTTACTCAGAATCAGAACAAATAGTAAAACTGAAAGATTTTTTTTTAAATCGTATTGCTTTTGAGTTTCTTTCTATTTCTCTGGGTTTAAGCAATGAAAATCAAGTGTGTCAATTTCACTTTTGTTTCTAGTCACTTTCACAAGCAATTCGTCCAGGCTGCAATATTTGGGTGGCAAACATTACAGGAGGCAGGGGATGTTTATTTTGTTTGTCAAATCATTTGATTGCCTCTTTGACAGCAGCAGGGCTATAGGTCATTAAAGGCTGGCTCTTCTCTTTTGGGTGTGTGTGTGTGTGTTTGTGTTTCCCTGCAGTTCTGGCGTTTGTTGGATCTCTCACACACACAGATTTGGTCTGTTTAGGAAATGTGTGAGGGTTGTTTCTGTTCTCGTGGGATGTTGGGGAGGTTTCTTGGTTGTTGTTTGCGCTTTGTGCTGTTTGACAGTTTGGGGTTTCGATGGGTTTTTAATATTGGGTTTGTTTTGTGCTTGTCGGTGTTGTTGCCGTTTGAGGGTGTATTTGTTCCCTGGGGAAAAACCTCAGTGTGAAAACACGGCGAGATTTCACAAGGTCTCCCCTCCAAAAGGCGTTTTCGCTGAAAACCAGGAACGGAGGGGAGATTTTCACACAGAAACATGCCAGCTACACAGCCACCGCTTACATTCGGCTTCCTTTCAAGGCCAATCGAGCTCCTGGCAACCCCCCTGCCTAGGAAACACTGAAAATAAAAAGCGCCCGCGCTGGGCCGATTTCTTCTCTCTCCTTCCCTGGCTTGCAGGCGATGGGGAGCCCTGGTTTTAGCCATGGCCCATCTCACGGCTGCTCTATCCTATTAAAACGCTCACTCCCTTGGACAAGAGCCGACAGAGCAAACGCTTCTGTTGCAACAACCTCGAGGGGGGGGGGGGGCTTTTCAGCGTCTCCGCCCCCACCCGCCGCCCTTGGGCGCAGGGTTTTATTTGTACCTGGGTTTTTCAACCCGATGCAACCCAGGGAGAAAGCCGCGAGCCGGCACTTAGTGCTGTGAACTCCAGGTGAGAGATTTGGACGAGGAAAAATCAAAGACATCAAGAGGGGAGAGAAGGCAAAAGATCAGCAACGCAGCAGGCTGCGATTTTTACCTCCCCCCCCCCCGCACTGATCTGATTCCCCTCCCCAAATTATTTCGCAAAGGGCGGGGGGGGGGGGGGGGGGGCTCCTATCCAAACAAGCCCCCTTCCCATACACGCTGCTTCCCCTGCTGCAAGATTTCTGCAGGGGGCTGAATATTTCCAGTGAACTCTGGCTCCTTCGTTTGCCCTGCAATAATAAAATAGACCGGCTTTGGTGGGGGGGGGGGGAGCTGCACCAAATGAAGCCCCCCCCCCAAAGTCGTGTGGGCATTTTAAACTTTTTTTTTTTGCGCGCACGATAATATTCCGGATCAACCAAACGCTGCATGGGGCGCGCCCGGGCAGGGAAGAAAGGTGCCCCTGGAGCATAGTGATCGCAAAACAGGGGTGAATTTATCGGGGGGGGGGGGTGTCTCCGGGGGAAAGCCCCGCCCGCTGCAGCCACCCAGAATCGCTGCACACCCTGGTGGTGCTGGGACTGGCCAGGAGGGGAAGCAGGTGGACGGGGGTGAGCGGACATTTGCTCCCCTGGACTAGGCTGGCGGGGAGGGGGTTGGTTCTAGTCTTCCAGCCTGGTGATCTCGCTGGGGTTGGTTGTTTTCACCTGGCTCCACCAAAAAGAGCCCCCTAGAAAAGGGGGGGGGGTCAGAGAGAAGGGGTCAAAGTGACCCATCAATGAAAGAGTAACGCAAGAGTTTGACTGGCAGGCTCTAAGCAATCCCGGGTGATGTTTGGGTGTCTCTAGACAAGCCCTCGACCTCGTGTTAGCTCTCTGCTGCCTACACAACGACAGACGCAAGCCCTGTGGCCAGGCAATCCAGCCAGGAAGGGGAATGAACAATCCCCAATAATCCTTCCGAAATGGGTCTGATGGTGAATCGGTAAAGGGGGTTCCCAGAGCTAGACCCAGCTGTTTGGTATTCCTGGAAGATTGAAAATCCCTCAGATTGTACAACATTTTAAAAATATTTTTGAGGGACAAAAATGAAAGAAAGAACCTTTGTAAACAGTTACAATGAGAACAAGGGAGTCTAAGGTTACATTTCACAAGGTCCTATTGGAGAGAGCAAAATTAAATAAGTGTATTCGATTTTACAGATATATTTGTTAAATTGTGGAAAATATTGCTGATCAATGTATCACACACATTTATAAGGCAAAAGATACACACACACACTTATGACTCATGTATTCGACACACACTGAAGTTACACAATGAAGTTATTACTAAGGTATTTCCCCATCTTTGCACACAGACTCCTAGGATAACTTCATACCATAACCCTGTAAAACTCTCCTGCCACCATGTTTATGTTATAACCACTTGGATGTTAAATAACGAGAAATCTAGAGACTCCATGTAGTTCTGTACTAACAAATCTAACACTCCAACAAGAAAACACAAGGGAAAATGACATCCCCTCTTGCTGAGGTACAACCATAAGAACAAAGATGCAAACACAAGGCCCACCCCCACCCCCCACCCCCCACACACAGGGACACACTTTCAAAATACACAAATGTTAACCATTTTTTCCCATTAGGTCCTAACACAATGTTAAATTCCAGAGAAATGTGGTTAACACCAAAAAGAAAATGAACAAAATAGGAGACGGGGAAAAAAGCAGGTCTGATTGTTTTGGGGGGGCGGGGGGAAATAAAAGGCATTAAAATATTTTAGTTAAACTAAGTTGTAATGAAAGAAAAGGGAATGTTTCTCAGTAGCAGAGGTTGAAAAGGGGTGGAACGACGGTCAGAGACAATGAAACTCGCCTGCATTTTTGCAGAAATAATTTCTATTTAATAGGAGTCATTCGTTTATTTAAAATGTATTAGCAAAATAAGTCCTAAACTAGCATTTGGGGGCTAGAAGATTCAATATTTGCAAGTGCATCTACCAAACATATAATTCTTGCTTATATCACCTTATTGCGCTGCATATGATTAATAGTTATTAATCAGGAATTTTGTTGTTACAGCACAGGAAACGACTGTTCCTATTATATATCTAAGGAGGAGCCAGTTGGAGTCATTCATTTTAAATTCTTTTCATTAACTTCCTTCCAATCTAATCAACTGCATAAGATTAAAAAAAAACCCCAAGTTTTAAATTTAACAAATATACATTCACTGGAAAACACATTGTTTATTTAAAAGCAGGCGTGAAAAAAATACCTGCTTGAAATTATATTAGAAATGTAGCAAAGTCTTTGGAGTTATGAATAAAAGTGCTTTGCTTATATTTACATAAATATCATAGTTGGGAAGTAGCATCACTATAGTTAACCTTGAGACTAACTTACTGCTTTCATGTATATTCCATGCAAAGAAAAGGACAAAAATTTTAAAGTAGAGTGAAAAAAATCATAGCTCCATGTTCAGGTTTTAGTCTATTGTAATTTTCCTTCCTTTAAAAATAATATCAAAAATGCGCTTTCCCCTTCTTCAGAGGGATATGTTAACCTACCCAGCTGGCTATTTCTTCCAGATCTTTTCTTTCTTTCATTCCCCAGCTTTGATTTTTAAGCATGGGTTGGATTTCTGCTCTATTTTCCAAATTCATTTCCTACTGCAAAATGTGCCAAGTTCAGACAGAAAAAATAAAATAAACCTAAATGAGGAACAGGGTCAGTTGATTTTAACTCTTTCAAGTCACAGGCGATTTGGGATAGATTCTCATTTACACTACAGCCCTTTTACACTATTCTAATTGTGGAAGGCCCTTTTACGGTTCCAGAATGGTGCAAATTAGCCTCTTTGGGCTTCTTGCAATTTTTCCTATGATCCAACTCAGCCTTCTTGTTCTGTTTCAAACTAAAAGCTGCATCGCTAGACAATAACACCTGCTTGCATAAATACAGCCTATTTCTTCCCTGCTGTTTCTCTGTAGGATTTTGTTTGAACAGGGAAAACAATAGAAAAAAAACAAACCAGAATAAATTGAAATCTTAAAAGTCATGTCTACCTTTCGGGGCTGTGTTTAAATGTTCTTTTGTCTTTTTTCAAGTTACAAAACAATAAAGATCCAGAATTAATTTTCCATTTCTCACCATTTGCCAGAACCATTTTGAAGAGCCCCCCAAGTCCTGGAATTTATTTACAGGCTAACTGCTAGTAGGTGAAGAGCCACACACTCCCCCCCCCAACAAAGAAAATGGATCAGGACCAAAATCTTAGTCACTCACCACATTGGACAAACTCTCTGTGAGCTGAGGCAAGAGACCTGGCATAGGCCCTGAGCCTTTAAACATTTACACAGGTGTTTAACTTTAAACCCACCAACAGTCCCGTTAACGCCAACAGGCTTCCTCAGCTGCTTAAAACTAAGCCCATGTGGGTCTGCAAGACTGATTGGCTGCTTTTAGACAAGAGCAGTGCTGGAACCTGGAAGACCAGGAGGCGATGGTGAAAGAGAGAGAAAGGGTCCCGGGGATAGTCTTTTTTGTTCTGTTTGGACAGCATCTAGCACAATGGGGTCCTGGGCTCGGGGCTGCAGTAATACAAATAAACAATAGATCTGTTGTATAGAAACATCCACCTTCATTTCTTTGGGAGTGAACATGGGGCATTTGCTTTTAAAAGAGTCTTCCATGGACACTGACTTCTGCTGCTCAATACTGCCCCCTGGTGGGAAGATTGGATCATTTGAGCGGCACAGATGTTTGGGGCTCATTTTGCAGACCCACACAGGTCTTTTCTGTCTCTACCCCAGGGGTCGGCAATCTTCCAGAAGCGGTGTGCCGAGTCTTCATTTATTCACTCTAATTTAAGGTTTCGTGAGCCAGTAATACATTTTAACGTTTTTAGAAGGTCTCTTTCTATACATCTTTAATATATAACTAAACTATTGTTGTATGTCAAGTAAATAAGGTTTTAAAAATGTTTAAGAAGCTTCATTTAAAATTTAATTAAAATGCAGAGCCTCCCAGATCTGTGGCCAGGACCCAGGTAATGTGAGTGCCACTGAAAATCAGCTTTGGCACCCGTGCCATAGGTTGCCTACCCCTGTTCTAGTCTATCAGGGCCCAGCTAGTCCTTCTCCACCCCGCACCCCCCAGCCAACGTGGGGTTGCTCCTGACAGCGCCTCTTTTGTCCAATCTAATTTTAAATGTCCCCAAAAGAGGAGGATCCAATCACCGCCCAGGCATGCCCTTTGCTTCCAGCTACAGCGTCTGATGCTCTCACACCTGGGATGCAATGACCCAGATGGTTCATCGGCATTCTCCGAGGAGGGCACTGAACCAAACGGGCCTGGGGGGGAAGCTGTTTTGGGGGTTCTTCTCAGACGACGAGGATCATCTCAGCAACATTTGAGTCATGAGGTTGCAGGGCAAAGTCCAGGCGTTTCGTATTGATATTGCATCTGCCCCCTCCCCAACATCTATTGCAATGGCCACGCCCCGAAGAGTTTACAATCTAAACACATACTCAAGCCGGACAAAAGGTATGAGAGGAAATCTGACGTGGCTACGGTCACACAGTAAATCAGAGGCAGGGACGGCACCCAGAGCTCCTGATTCCTACATAGAACCCCTGGCCCAGGCTGCCCCTGTAAAAGCGACTCTCGGGGCTTGAATTTACCTCACTGCTTTAGCATCACAACCCTCTGGTTGGGTTCTGGGCAGAGACTCAATCCAGGGTCTATCATTCTAAAGCACAGGCCTCCACTCGCAGAACTACAGAATCAGGGAGCTGTATTATTATGGTTAGGTTCCACCTAATCCAGCTCTCTGTCAATGCGGGAAACTTCTCAAGAGTACATTTTTTAATGCTTAGAGCGAGCCTGACCAAATGCTCCTGAGATACCAGCCTGGCCCATGTCACGCTGAAGCCTTTTAAATCTCCATTTGTAAGGAAATATGCCTTGGAGAGATTGGCAAGATCTCAAACGTATCGTGCGGGAGAAAGCCACGCCGGGAGGGGATGCTACAAATGATGATCTGGCGTATAATTTATGTATTGGTCCAATAAAAGGCCCGGCATTATCTGACTTCTACACGTCTCCGGCAGCTTTCCAAGCAGATCGTCACCGAATCAAAGCAGAGAGAAGACGCCGGCAACCCAACCCAGAATGGGCCCCGTTTTCATAGGGCCTGAAAGTGATGAAATACTGCCCTCAGCAAATCTGCAGTTGTTTGCCCATTACCCAGTTCTATGGGTGAGAGGAAAGATGGGATTTATTTTTGAGTCCCTGGGGGAAAATTTTGACACAAAGAAAATCTTTTTCTCTTTTTTGCCCCCAAATTTTCTGCTTTTTGTCAAAAAGCCTAAACCGTCAGGTTTCAGTTTTTTTGATGGAAAGCTGAGCACTTTTCACACAAATTGACTTTTATTCTGGGGAGGGGGAGGAACATTTCTCTTTTGTCGGAAAGACATTTTTCATTGGGGGGAAAAACAGATAAATATTTAGCTATAAAAATAAAATTAATACAAAAATACAAATTAACATCAACCCTTTTCTATTTGGAAAATAAAAATGCTTCATTTGTGAGTATGAAGCAGGTAAAGGCGTGCCCTGAGAGAGGGGAAACTGAGGCACAGAATGATTTGAAAGAAAGCAATTAGGAAGCTTTATAAATTTTACGGCCAGAAGGGACCACTATGACCTTCCCTTCTGTTCTGATCTCGTACATAAAACACTCCAAACATCCTCCCTCATTCCTGCTTTGAGTCCGACAGCCTGTAATTGAATTGGAGAATATCTTTTAGAAGGCTGTCCACTCCTGAGTTAAAGATTTCAAGTGATGGAGAATGCACCTCATCCTTTGGTGGGCACAATCACCTAGCTTACTGATCTCAAAGTGCCTTGTAAAAAAAAAACACAGTTCCACTAGCCCCATTTCACAGATGGAGAAACGGGCGCAGCGAGGGGAAATTTAAACGACAGCCCATTGGCAGATCTGGAAACCAAATCCAGGTCACCTGACTTCTGGCCACTACCCACTGATTCATGCTGGCTCCAATGTTCCCTATACAATTACACTAGCACCGGGACCATGGAGTCCCTACGATCTGCAAAATGGGTACAAGGTGGAATCTCCTTGTGAAAGGACCTGGGCTTTTCAGTGCTTTTTCAACCCGGAGTCTCTATAGAAACAATTTCTATAAATCACAATGAGCTGCTTAGGCTCAGATTTTTAAAGATGCCGACAGACGCCTCGTGGGAGTTTCAAAAGCACCAGGTGCCTAAAGGCCATTGATTGCAAGTGAATATTGCCCCTAACTCAAAGTCCCAGCACTCTGGAGTGCAGCTAGTCCTCCAGTGCCTTCCCACAGTTCCCCCTGTGCACCCAAAAAGGACAGAAAAGTTCCCCTACAATTCACTGGGATGTGGATGCTTTGCAGCGGCTCGAGCTAACTCAGCAGCAAAGTCCTACCCAAAGTTACCAACTGATTAAAGAAGCATCATCTGGCACGTTCGCTGGAGAAAAGGACGGCTGTCAGGACGCTCTGCTGCTATCCAGATGTGAGGCCAGAACGCTACAGACGCGGGATAGCGGCCGTCAGAGGGAAATAATGTGTCATACACAGAATGCAAGGCTCAGCATAATCCTCTTCAGTGCTTTCGCGCCTGGTGATCACAGGCCCGCTGTGCAAGGCGCTGTACATACACATAGCAAGAGGCAGTGCCGTCCCCAGAAAATGTATAGTCTAAATGGAAAAGACAGGCCAAGGAAGGATTATTCTTCCCATTTTACAGAGGGGGAAACTGAGGCCCACAGAGAGTTCAGTCTTCAAAAGCGCCTACGTCTCATTGAACGTTAATGGAATTTAAGCTCTGAAATCCCTGAGGCACCTTTGCAAATTTTAGCTTAAGTGACTTGCCCAAGGTCACGCAGGGAGTCGACTGACAGCGCTGGGAACTGGACCCAGGTGTCCTGCGTCCCAGTCTGATGCCTCAACTACAGACTACGGGGGGAGGGATAGCTCAGTGGTTTGAGCATTGGCCTGCTAAACCCAGGGTTGTGAGTTCAATCCTTGAGGGGGTCATTTGGGGATATGGGGAAAAAATTGGGGATTGGTCCTGCTTTGAGCAGGGGGTTGGACTAGATGACCTCCTAAGGTCCCTTCCAACCCTGATATTCTATGACCTTTCAGCTAGGGTGACCAGACAGCAAGTGTGAAAAATCAGGATGGGCGTGGAGGGTAATAGGTGCCTATATAAGACAAAGCCCCAAATATCAGGACTGTCCCTATAAAATCAGGACATCTGGTCACTCTACTTTCAGCACTTGTCCTTTCGGTTTAGTTTCCACCCATTGTGTTGCTACCTGGTGCCACCTTGTGGCTGAAAGGAAGAATTACTCCAACTTGTTCTCAGTGGAGGCGCATGGCTCAAACTAGCTGTTGCTACAATGTCAGGGCAGATTTTTGGTCTGGTTTGTTTTTTGTTTTGTTTTGCTTTTACAGAAAGTGAATTTAGTGCAACCAAGAGCAGCTAGGAAAAAAATCCTCTATTTTCGAAAGAAAGAATAGCAAGTGCGTGGCAGTATAAATAGCCACCTCCAGCCATCCATCACCCATGTGAATCCTGAACCAAACAGCTCAGATCTCTACTTGGTCAAATGAAAGGTTTGCTGAACGTGACACAATCTTTTCCCCAAGTTTTCGGAGTCGCCAGTGAAACACAAAATCCGGTATTCACCCAGCTCCAATAGAGAGGAGAATGGAGCCATGCGGCGCCCCCGCCCACCAAAAACCTGCCACTCTGACTAGGCAGCGTGGCGGCATTTCAGAATCGAAATATTGTGTTTTTCAGCTGGAATATTTCGGTTTTGGGCTGAAAATGGAAATGTTTTTGGTTTGAGGGGGCCTTTTTTGGACCTAAAAGAATTAAGATTTTTTCCACAGAAAAGAGACCCTTTTTGCAAATTTTTGAATGTATCTGAAACCCCAATTTTCCATCTAAAAACAGTTCAGATGGGAAAATGTTGACCATCCCTAGGCCTGTAAAGCTTCTGTTTAGGAAGCAGCACCAGGCATGGAACAAAACAGGATGGACTGTGTGTGCTTTGTATTAGTGCTCTGTTGTTTGGCTCCTGGCTTCCCAGAGAGACGATGCCAATGCCCCCTGAGAGGCTTGCTAAGGCCATAGTGTGGGTGGCCTGGAGGATCAACCATGGGGCTGGGACTCAGAGCCCTGAATTCTCCGCCTGGTTCTGCTGCTGGGTGCTTTTGCATAGAAGTCACTTCCCTGTCTGTAAAATGAGGATGACGAGACTGACTGCTTTTGTAAAGCGCGACAGGCAGTGCATGTGGTCTAGCAGCGGGAACCTGCCCCTGCAGGACAAAACTCCGTGCTCCACAGATGTGCAAACACCCCACTCAGCAGTGGGGTGAGACCCTCGATCGCTTTGGCTGCGGCGATTCTTCTGCTGCGTGAATTAGAGGAGAATCGCCCTCAGTACTCAGCAGTGATAGGTCTTTCATTGCTCTTCTGTGCACCAGCCCCAGTGTGTGTGTGTGTGTGTGTGTGTGTAAAAATGCACACACACTCCTGTACAATTGCTCAGTCCAGCCACTAGAGGATGAGGTGTATATCCCCCCCCTCCCCCCACACACACACACGTACAATTGCTCGGCCCAACCACTAGACAGAAATGACCCGTGCTTACTGATAGGAGGGGGGAGGGGTGGGGGACAAAGTGAGGGCAGCCAGCTTCAGCAGTGTTACTGAGCATGCTCAGTCCATGTGAGCATGCTCAGTACAAGCCAAGCAGCAAATCTGCAGGGGCGGGGCACGTGACCCAGCATGCTCCCCCCCGCCCCCACGTCACCCCACTAGAGGCGAGTTGTACAAACACATACCTGTACAACTGCTCTGTCCAATTAGGCAGTTTGTTTCTCTAGTATTTCAATGCAACCAAAGGTCCATTTGACCGACGCAACCAGATAAATGGCCCTGAGCAGAATGCAGCTCCCCGGCATTTCCTGGCAGTTCACTCTGGGGCACGAACCCAGAGCAGAGAGGATCTGGGCGGGCTGGTGTGAGAACAACCGACCCCTTCACAAACACCCAGAAGCTAAAGCAGAATGCAGCCGCCTTCTCACGTAGGGTGAGAGCCAGTCAAAGCCCAATCCCACAAGGTGCTGAACAGAGCTCGTCAGCGTCCTTTAGAACAAACTAGTTCGTCATCAAAAAACCTTAAAATGGTTTTTTAAAAAAAAACAACTCAGTTTTCAAAACTTTTCAATGGAAACTTCTGATGCAAAATGGTGTCTGGCCTTTGGTTTCTGGGCATGATTCTCATTTACACAGAGGCCTCTTCCCACTGCTGTGGCCATATAAAGGAACCAGCAGTGAGTGTAAATTACACTCACTTTAAGGCCCCTTTGCACTGCTACAGTGGGTGAAAAGAGCCTTCACATAAATGAGAATCAGGCCTTGTGTTTCGTTGATTGATCGGTTGCGTGGACGGTTTTCACGTCCCCGTTTATGCTTAGTCGCAGAATGGGATCTGTCCCCCCAAAACGGGAACATTTTCCAATGCTGAAATAAAAAAGTTGCATTTCCAGTTTCCAAAAAATAAAAATAAAACTCATTCGGTGTAAAAACTCTTTTAAAACACAAAAAATGCGGCCCCTTTCCAAAACCACACGGCCAAAAAATCTTTCGAATGTATTGCAAAATTAAAAACAAACAAACAAACAAACCCTTTCCAATCAACTCTAGATTCTGATCCAAAACCCACTGATGTCAAGAGGGACTCATTAGTCCGTATGTCTTGCATTAGCGCCCGCTACGTATACCAGGGCCTTATATGGCCCATTACTGCAGTAGCTGAGCACGTCACTGCTTTTAATACATTTATCCTCAGAACACAACAGTGAAGTGCTGGTATCCCCAATTTACAGATGGGGAACAGACAATTAAAAAGCCCAGATCCTAAATACATTTGAGGTATTTATGGACCATCCATCCTTTCCAGCTGTTTTACTGAGCTAGAAGGTGGAGATCCCATTGTGAAGGTGGTTGAAAAGAAGAAGAAAATCACACCCCACAATTTGATTATTTTTCCCCTCAGATTTTTTTCCCCAACTTTGAAATTCCATCAAGATTTACGGAAAAGAACCCGTGATCCACTCTATAGCTGACGGGAAAAAAGGTAACAAATTGGCAAACACGTCACTGAAATTCTCCCCTCCCCACCGCCCTCTTCCCAGTGAATTTCAAATTTCCGACTGAGAAAACTGCCCCCCAGCTCTAGCATTCACACAGTCACGCTCAGAGAGAAGGGGAGGGGGAAAAAATAACCAGAGGCGAGGAAAGTTATCAGAAACGTGTATTTTTTTCCTTTTTAATAGTAAACCTCTTTACAACAAATATAGTGAAAGAGTTTCCAAACAAAACTCATAAGAATTTTTCATGGTCATTTTTTTTATCTCTTTTTCTTATCGTGTAATATACAATAACGCATCACCATACAGCACAAAGAAAGGAATATTGAAAAAACAAAACGGACATCTCACTGACGTGCTGCTGTCCCTGGGAAGGAGCCACTGATTGTCAAGGGGGGGTGGGGGTGGGAAGGCATAGGACTGGGGATAAGAAAGCAAGGATGTACCAAGAAAGAGCTCCCAGGGGTTGGGAGATTAATATAGAAGGCCAGACCCCAAGGATGCAAATGCCTAGAGAAAGATGAACCTAGCAAAAGATCTTGGATGGAAATTTACAAGCTACTAGCATGTATTCACCTCTCTACTGCTTTCTTGCTTTCAATGGATCGATGGGCTCCCAACGATCCAGATGTATCCAAGAGGGGCAACACCCCAGAAAAATTACCCTTCCCCCCATATCTCTCCTACACGAAGATCATGGATTTTTTTTTAAAAACTGATCTGCCGCCACCCAAGATAACAGAATCCCTTAATTCACACACAAAAAAGGGGAGGGAGCATGGGGGAAGGGAGGGTATGGGGCGTGGGAAAGAAGAGGTTAAAAATATATATATATATATATGTATACTTATAGATACAGAGTATAGCTTTTTAAAATTGCCTTTCTAAACAATAAATAAAACTAATAAAGGGAAGTGCACTATTTTTTGTACATTTGCACCATCACGGGCGGGAAAATGAAAGCTGCCGGTGACAATATAGGCAGGCTGAACTGTGTAGGCAATTCGACTAACCACGATGTATATATGTCGGGGGTTTTGTTTTGTTGCTTTAGTGCATAATTTAAAGGGTTTATTCTATTTTACAAAGGTTTTTGCACATCGCCCAGAGAACACTACATCTATCCCAATCGATCTGATTTACAGGGAGCGAGGAGGGTGGGGAGCAGCAGGGAAAGAGAACCTGATGTTAACATCACCCATAAGAGATCTGAGATAGGCGTGCGTGGTCACCAACCACAGTGCGGCCACAATCCTGAGAATTTTTAGCATCGTGCCAGTAACCGCAGGCTATTCTGAAACAGGCGGGTGGGGCGGGGGGGGGGGGGGAGAGGTCCTGGGCTGATCTGAAACAAAGAGCACCTGCCGAAAGTGTGCTTTCTGGTTTGTCCTTCCTAAGGAGAATATGGTCTAGATTCTCATTTACAATTTTATAGAATTCTGGCTGGGTAAAGGGACCGTAAAGTAGGCACAAATTTATACCCACTACGACCTCCTTTCTGCTGCCGCTGTTGTGTGAAAGAGGCTTAAGGCACACAAAAGTTGTTCCACTTTATACCAATAGAGTTAAAGAGAGAAATCCCCCCTGCAAGTGTGGGTGCAATTATACTGGCATTAAGGGGTTTATATTGGTACAGCTATTCCCATATGGGAAGGGGAATACATGACCCAGTACAAGGCACCTTTATACCAGTTTAAGTGCATACACACTAGGGGTTCTACTGGATTAACTGTATCGGTAAACTAATCATCCCCCGCAACTGATATACTGAGACAAAATCTGTGGGTAGAGCAGTTGTTAGTGTCAATGACCCCCAGGCCTGTAGACAAGGGGCCGGCAGATCACTTTCCCTACCTTTGATCCCACTCAGTTGTTGTGGGCATGCTCTCAGATTTGTTTTCTCTGCTGGAGAGACTGAAATGAAAGGATGGAAGAGAAATATTCGACTGGGACAATAAATGCAAGTCTGCTCAGTTTTTATTTACACTGCCAGAACGGTGTAAAGGGGCCTCAGGGTAAATGAGGCCCAATGGGGCAGCTAGCGTAAATCAGCATAGCTCCATTGACTTCACAGAAGCTATCCGAAGATCTGGCCCATTGACTCCAATGGAGCCATGCTGATTTCTTCACCCTATCTCGTGTAGACGGGACACAGAAGAACCGGCCCAGGTTTGCAGGGAAGATTGTCTCTCCCCGGTACAGTCATACACAATTTCCTTCCCGCTAGCAAAGTGAGGTTTATTAAACAGAGACAGATTGGAACCAGACCCAACTAGTAGTTTGGGAAAGTTTCTATCCACACTGGACGCAAGGCAAAGAGGTCTGAGCAGTCCTGGTTCTGCCGTAACGCGAGGACTTCTCTGTCCCTTATGGGGAATACAGAGGAAGGAGTGCATCACTTCCGACCGATTTCGAAGGCTTAAATGGCTCACGCTGGCGTCTCTGAACAGGAGGGGAATTCACCCAAGACGACCGGGTTCTGTCTGGGATGGGATCTTTACTCCCTTTGCCCATACTGCTTCCTAGCAGTTCATTGCTTGCAGTGGGGATCAAATCGGGCACCTCTGGCTTTAAATGCAGGGGCCTTCTACGGCTTGAGCTAAAAGACCCCCTTAGCCAAGGTGGTAGCACTAGCAGGGCCATTCATCTCTATGTGGCCCAGCCACCGCTACCAGAGAACACTGAAACTAAGCAATGGGGACACCTGGATTGGAACGCCACCAATCTAGCCTTAAATCAATGTCTGAGACGGTCACTCTGCTCGGTGGGCCATTCCATTTCCATACTAGCAGGGGGCCAATCACATCAGAAACCACAGAATTAAGTAGCGGGCCAGATGCTCAGCTGGCATAAATCAGCATAGCCCTGTTGTCTTCAACCGCGCTCGAAATACGTTTAGTCCATCTCAGGACCTAGTTGCTACCTGCTAAAGCCCCTGGGAAATACAGTCCTGATTCCTCGCTGCCTTTAACCTGTGCTGGCACAGCATCATGCCGTCCCCTGTAGCGGCTAGAGCAGTTTTACTTCTCAAACAGGAGTAAGACACTCCTGCTTCCAGATCCCAAGGACTCGGGTTCATTCCACAGACAACCCAGCCCGGAGAGCTGTAACACACAACTGGCCTTGTCACTGACACCCGTGCAAAGCTAGTGCTCTACACCCTGACTTTGCACTGGTGTAACGTGCAAAGGAGAGGGTGAATCAGTCCCTTGGACTTTTTCAGGATTTCTCTACGAAGTGTCATTCTGGGTTCTGTTGTAAGCTCTCTCTTTGCTCAATCCATCACCAACTCCTGGCCCTCTATCCACCCTGGCACATCGCCTGGATGGGTTTAAATTCTGCGATATAGAACAAATCTGGGAGGGGAAGCGGGAACAGGTCTGTGGATAAAGGAAAGGAAGGAGGACAGGTCAAGAGAGGGTAAAACAAGAATAAGCTGTACAGTTGCGGCCATGTTCAAAGTCAGTATTATTACAATATACTCTGACAAAAATATAATCTCATTTCATATCAATACAACCAAAAAAAAAAAAAAACAGTTTCCTGTACTGTTACCATTGCTAACATATTGAAACTTGCTATTTACAATTACAGTAGCCAGGTAAAATACGACAAGTTAAAGATCAGAGAGACGGGAAGAAAGACCGGGAGACTGGTGCTCCAGAAGAAAAGCCAGAGGGCAGGCCCTCTTCTACAAACTGTTCATGGCTTCTGGTTTTCAGAGGGAAGGAGGGATGACGGAGGTAGCGAGAATGTAACACTCAATTAATGGGGTGTGGGGGGTTAACAGAGGGAAGGAGGGAGAGCAAAGTGGGTGGCGGGGGGGAAAGGATGGAAACAGGTGAGAAGGAAAGAAAATATAGGGCCTCGCCATCAACCCGTGTAAATTGGCTTCACTGTTTAACACCAGCTGAGGACGTGGCTTATGCTAAGATGTAAGAGGAGGGCAATGTTATTTTCTAGGCTCTCGGATATCTGCGGTGCCAGGACAGGACAGGCATTGTTCATTGCCCAGCTCCCATTTACCAAGGCAAGCTGGCAGGATCTGACTCCATCCTGCTTTCCCAACGCCCCCCAGGGGCAGCTTTGGGGTGTGGGGGGGATGCAGGATCATGCACGCTTCTCTCTCCTTGCACAGCTGGTAAGGCTCTTATGAGGGCCCAAACTGCCTTTGTACTTTGGCCTGTGTCCTAGCACAGGGAGAAGCCATCTTGATTCGAAGCTTCCGCTTGGACTTAAGAGTCTGGCCTTTTATAACAGTAGAGTGGGAGTCCGTCCGTCCCCCCACAACCTCAACACCCTCTGAATGGCTCTGCACCAAACCCGGCTCGCTTTCCTCATGGGAGTGAGCCCTGTGGATTTACTCTCCTGCCATCTACAGCCTCTCCCCCCGCGAACGGGGCCTTTGACCTTTTTCAGCAAAGCCGTTGCAACGCACGGGATGAGGCTGTCATGTCCCCCTCTGGTGGCTGGTCCATGCAGAGGATAAGAGCTTGCTACTGCTACCAGATAAGGGAGCTACTCCTTTGGCTCAAGTGATAGAGGCCTAGGCTTTGGGTGCTAAAAGTCTCGGATCGCTACACTGGCTCATCTTGCATCAGCCTTGTATAGAGGAGGCGGGGGGGGAGGGAGTATTTAAGTTTATTCCTGGGAGGCTAGAGGCCTCCTTAAACCCGACTGGGGAACCTAAACTCAAGTGCAGGGCAGCCATTTTGCCAGTGAGCCGTTCCCCCTCCACATCCGAAGCGGCCTTCGGTGTCGGAGGGGAGGCAGCCACTAGGCCACCACTCAAGTGCCAGGCACACCCGGCTCCCACAGCCCTGTTTTGACCTGTGCAGGATCTGGCTTTACACCATCCCTCCGTCAGCCTCTCCTCACCCCCACTGCCACCAAGCCATGCGGTCGAACCAACCCAAACATGGAGCAAAGGCCGACAACCGGACAGACCAGGGAGGAATCAGGCAGCTCCCTCCATTGCCTCTCCCCATCCCCACATGATTTTATTGGGCAAACAGAATTGTAGGCCAGCGGAGAATATATTTCGGATGCTTTCAATGGATGGGATCTCTCAATATCCTACCCAACGTTTGGGGGAATGAACCGGGAAGAGAGGTCGACATCACGATGAAATGGGGAATGGCATGGAACAATAGGATGGGAAGAAACACACCTGAAACCTTTTAGCAAACTGAAAACAATTCTTTTTTTACAAAACTGTGTAAACGTTCGCTAGAAACCTTGTCGCTAGTAGGGATAGTTAAGCAATATAGGGAACTGGCATTCCACCCCCCGCAAAAAAAGGGAGTTTAAGAACTCCCGTGTAGCCATATATATATTTATATATATATTCTTTTCCTGCAATATCTCTTAAGAGAGCCACTAAAAGAAATAAATATTTCTCTCTAGATTACCCGTCGGTGTGGTTATTAAAAGTTTTACAATGTTTATCTTAGAGCTGGTCAAAATGTTTCAAATTGCTGTTGAAATTTGTGAGGGTGGGTTTTTGGTTTTTTTTAAGCCAGTCGACATTTACTTTTCAAAATTTCAACAGAATTTTCTGGCCCCCAAAAGGGACTTTTTTAAATTAAAAAAAAAATCAATGTGTTTATTAAGATGGATGAGATTTTGTCAGCAGTGCGGAAGTGAGACAATTTTCTTTGCTTCCTCCTGCCAAACAGTCGCTCTTGGCTTGTTTGTTTTCAACCAGCTCTAGTTTACACTAAATTCTGCCTGCAATTATATCCCCATGTGAGCTTCTGGGTAGTAATATTGCTTTATGGTTGTATAACTGAGGGTGGGGTGGGGGATTAGCATAAGACCCTCGGTGTGCAAAATTTCAGAAAACCGCATGATTTGTTGCTGATAAAAGATGTACTATGGAGGAAATTTGGGCTAAGCTCGAAGGAACGAGTGGTGCAGTTCGGAGAGAACTCAGTTAGTACAGCCACCTCCCCAATCGAGGGATTCCAAAATGATCCCCCCTCCCCATTCTGACAGCCTCAGAATGGCTCCCATTTACACCAGCAGAGGATTTGGCCCCATGTGCTTCTCTGTCTAAGTCCAGAGGTGGGCTCAGACCGCAACAGTGCTCTGGATTTTGATCTCCCTGATTCGCAGCTGCCCGGCCCCTTGTTCGCTCGTTGACGTCAGTGCAATATGAGTGTGACACTCTACCAGACGAAACAGCAGTGTTTCACACTCACTTTGCAGCCATGCCAGTGATCACACGAGAAGTGGGCCAGCGGAAAACTAGGCCCCTCGTGTTTGGCTTTTGCCCACTGTAGAAATAGGAGCCAAATATGAAATTTGCATTCAGAGCCAACCCCCGACCTCTCCGGCAAAGTGAAGGGGTGGTAGGATCCAAGATTTTCCTGTTGGCTTATCCCCATTCAGTACTTCATTCAACCCGATTTATACCCATTCCCATAGACAATGGTACCTGATTGCCACTGGATAACTCTGTTAGGAGTTTGGCTGTCCAGTTATTTCTATTCAGTTGCTTACAGGCTTGCACTCTCCTTCACCCAGGCCCCTTTACACCACTCTGGCAGCATAAAGGGGCCTTAAAGTAGATGAAACTGTAAATGACTCGGACTTTGAGATCCCTTCACTCGGCTGGAGAATCAGGCTCTGTAAAATTTATCTCCAATCTCTAGTCTGCACTCTGCTCCAGTTTCAGAAAGATCTTCTCTCTGCCCTTCTATTGCAGGAGATGCTATGCCCCAGAGACTGATTGCACCTTTGACAATATTTTGCTGCAAACCCAAATTTGGAAAATGCACCGATCTCTGAAATTTTGCTCCTCCTGCCCCCCCCCCCCCCCCAGTTCCTTGTTCGGAAAGAGACAAATCAAACCCAACCCTTTTCCTTAAGGGATGACAGGAAATATCACATTATTTTTGAAGTGGCCTAGAATATCCATAAGCCTTAGGGCTGCACAAACCATAGACATGACCACGATCTGTTCCAACGCAGTCAAATGGCCTCTGTCGTGGCCAAACATAAGCACACGCAGGGGTTGAAATGTACACCAACCAGGGCACCAAAATGCTACAACTCCCAGGAGCACCACCTCCGATGTATACGGATGAAACTCCTGATCCAATTTCACGCACTGGAATCTACTCGACAAAATATGACTTTTAACAGGAGCCCAGCATTGTGTTTGATTCTTAATTTACCCAGGAAATCCTCAGTGCACGTCTTGATTTGTCTCACGCCCCATCCTCGAAGGACAATTTTGTTCTCCTGATGGGTTAAAACAGTCTTTGATGGAACATTTAACCTATGGTTAAAATCTGCTCATAACCTAGGCTACGCCCTACATTTTTGGTGTTGGTAGGGAAGGTACCACACATCAAAGCAAACCCCACATCTGAGTCGCTTGAGAAGTAAACCTGTTACACAACGGACTCTTTATGCTGCAGCTTTAAAATCATGCCACAGTAGCTATTCCACAGCAATGTAAAGAGTTCCTAGTGTAACTTCAATTAGGCCCCTTGTATTTAACCCCAGAGTATGTATGTTGAAGGATCCACATAGGTTTCAAGAAGGAAAAGATCAGAAACAGACTTTGGTAAGTAACCACATCTTTAGAAAGTAATATATCATTTTTTGAAACATATCAGTGCATACTTCTTATATGAAAATATACACAATTGTATTTCATTCTCCAAAAAAAAAAGGAACAATTAAAAACAAAAGCAAACTAGCCAAACACAATATATTAGCTGTTTTTCATTGTTGTCATCATTTAAATTTTTTTTTTTTAACGCTACACTTTGTTCAGGTTACACTTTTTTTGTCTTTTTTTTTGTTTTTGTTTTTTGTAAATGTTTTTTTTTCTTCATGCATTTTACACCTTGTATAGCTTTTGAGAATAAATAAGCTCCATTTTGCTTCCATGTCTCTAAAAACTGCAGCATTTGAATTGTTTGTCATTTAAATCGTGCAATTTTTTTTTGCAACACCCCTTTTTAAAAAATGGAAAATATATATATATATATTTTTTAAAAACTAAACCCTATACAACGCAAAATTCCAAATTAAAAAACAAATTATACACAATGTAACTGTCAACAGTACAGTGGAGCACGAGAAATAAAATTAAAAGATCAGAAACATATTTATAGAAGCACAAAGGAGGGTGTTGATTTCTTAGATTGTCATTCTTCTGGTTGTCTTTTGAAAATCAGGAGGCGTTTACTGGATTCTACAGTCTGTGGGGAAATAGAGAATAACCCAGACGAAAAAAAGCCAAAAATCATTTCACCCAAACGGTGAAGCTAATGCGGTTGTCAAACCCCACACCCCCGTCCGTCAATTCCCATGGTGCAGTCCCAACTTTCCCACAAGCTGTATTTCCAAACGGGTTGAACCAATGCACGTTTTAGAGTCCCACCACCAGATTTCTGAAGATCACCTTTGAACCTTGGCTTTTTATTTATTTGAAATGTTAGCTGCTTGGTGCAACAGTTTAATGCCATTTTGTAACTGATTTAGCCAGTCAATTGGTGGTCTGTCTCCATCTCTCTCCCAAAATATATATATGCACCCAGGTTGCATTTTTATTTTCCAAGCTCTCAGCTCCAAGGTAGACATGCCAAGTTGGGAGTTAGGGTATGAAGTTAATGAGCAAAAAGGTTTTTCCTCAGGTTTGTTCTACATTGATGTTCGAGCAGGTCAGATGGCTGAGTACCAGATGGTCTTTTATACCTGTCAATGGAGTTAATATTTCGGATCCTCTTGACTATAGAAAACACTGAGAGCTGCAAATGACATTCCACCATAAGTCTCCCGACAGGAGAGAAAGTGTTTATTTGCAGGATAGCGACGGAAAAATAAAATTGATGAGAAATGCTTTGTATTCTGCTTAATTTCAAAGCAAGGCCGTGCGAAGCCTTCGGATGGATGGATGGTACCCATACATCGCTAATGTAATAACGTGGGTGTGGTCTGATTTTGATGGTCAGATAAGTTTCAGATTGTGGATTTCACCTTAGATTGACATATGGAGGCAACACAAAACCTGCCACAAAGACCTCACACATACTGCCCAGTTTGCAACACAGCCCCCTCCGTAGCCTTGCAAAATTCCACTCTGGATTGCGAGCCCATAGGGAAAGTCAATTTTTATTGTGGAAAAATATCTGTTGACGTTTGGAAACTTTTTTTTTAATAAAACAAATCATCATCATCATCAAAACTTTTTCTCAAATAAAGTGTCAAAGTTGCAAATTGCTCAGCTTTCGAGGTCTCTTTGACAAGCAGCCAGAATAATTTGTTGATTTGTCCATCATTACGGCGAGTAGGATTTTGCTCCCAAGCTGCTCCATTTCCACGATAATTTTGCAAGGCGGCAGTAGTCCCAGAATTCGCCAAGGGACAGACCCTCGGTGTAGATCAATGGCAACACACTGATTTACACCCGCTGGAGCCTTTGCACATAGAGCAATTTCATTTAAGGGGAAAAAGTCATGGTAGAAGTTATCTATGGAAGAACCTGCTAGCGAATTCATCTGAATTGCCAAACAAAGTGCTAAGTTAGCTTCTGCTTACATAGGACAAGCAGTGCCAGTTGAGCCTTGCTATTCACTAGAGAAAGGCTGATGGGCCTGGACAATGAAGTCCTTCCTTGATCCGCATTGCTACTGCTATTCATTGCTCTGGAACGACTCCCCGCGGGGAGTTCAGTCTCTGTTAGGGTGACCAGATGTCCTGATTTTATAGAGATAGTCCTGATTTTTGGGTCTTTTTCTTATATAGGCTCCTATTACCCCCCACCCCGTCCCGATTTTTCACACTTGCTGTCTGGTCACCCTAGTCTCTGTGCACGTTCAAATCCAGGGCCTTTTTACTGAAGTGGCAATGGTGGTTTCTGTGATGAGTACTCACGACCATCTGGGGAAGGAACTGAAATCTGCCAAGGAGAGCTGTGTTTTAATGGCACAGATATATTTAGAGAGGCTTTAGATCTCAGAGAACTAGGGCCCCCCGCCAAAAAATAAAAATAAATAAATGAAAAACTAATTCAACAAAAAAATGGCCTTTTAAAATAAAAAAATTTTACCTCTCAAAATTAGATTTTGTTTACATTTTCCTTTTTTCCCCCCTAAGAAAACCTGCATTTATTGCATTGCATTTTCATGTAACGATTCATTTTTGGGTTTTGGAGGGCTTTTTCCCCCCCTCTCCCCTTATTGCTAATTTTGGTCGGCCAGCGTAGTTGCATGGAAGGGCTTTTCCCAAACTGAAAATTTCCTAAACCAAAAACGTTCATTTCAAAACGGAAAATGTCCATTTTTCTAACTGAGAATTTTCAAAAATGGAACCGCCACCAACTAAAAAAGATGAAAAAGTTCCAAAATGTTGCGGAAACTGTTGAAAACCAAACAAAAATGTTCTGTTTTGAAACCATCTCACATTTTAGTGCTTTATTATTCTTATTCTTTAGCTGCTGTAATCTCAACAGGTCTCTGCTTCTCAATCTTCCATCTCGCGCTGAGTTGGAAGTATTCTAAAAGTCTAGAAACTTCTGGAATAAATGATGGGCTACAAGCAGCCGACTACACCCGCAAGTCCTACCATGACTTTTTCCTCCTCCACTCTGAAGTATTTCTGGGCCTGTTTGGCGGATCTCAAAGCCACTGAGCTTGTAGATGCTGAAAGAGAATTTGCTTTCTCAACTACCTCAAGGAGCAGCCACGAATGGTAGCAGAACTCCTCCGGCACAGATAATTAACCCAGTGAAAACAAAGCTCCCACGCACCGAGATGTTTAACCACTGCAGAACTGAGATGCCCTCGCAGGTTGGGTGGGGAGGACCACGATCCCAAGCAGAGGATAAACTTAAAAGGCGGGATGGGAGAGCAGGGAAAGGAATAAACTGAGTCCTGCTAATAATGCTCATCCGTTCGCAAATGCAGGCGAAAGGAGGGACTCAAGGTTTGTCTGCAGAGGACTCAGCCGTTACCTGCGGGAGTTCCCAAAAGCCCTTCGGTACAAGATTCCTGAGCTAACTGCACTGGCTTCCCTTCTCATTTCAATTCGCTGACCCCGGGGCAGTGTGGGGGACACAGGAATGGCAATACCCAGTATGGAGAACAAAGCATTTGAAGATCTTACCTAATGATGAGAGAGGAACCTGCCCATCCACAGCCTCACCAGTGTTTGCTAGCTGGGCAATGAACTGGAGGTGCAGCACACACGTATAAACTAAACCAATATTCACAGGGAGGAGAATGCCTGCTGGAAATGACTAATGAAACCCCTCTCTTGCCACTCACCCCCCAGTCTCCCATGCTCCTTGTACCTCGCATGACCATGCACTTTGCCAGTTCCTCGGCTGGTGTCAATCTGGCGTTTACGCATCAAAGTGTACCAGCGAGGAGGTTGCCCTTTGGTTTATTTAATTTTGGGGGAGGGAGGGTTTTTTGGGGTGGGAGGAGGTTTAAGAGTGAAAAATGTGTTCCTGCCTGCTGGAGATCGGGGGACAAAATGAAAAAAGATCAGAGATGTATGGGTGGGAAATTAAAGGAGTAGAGAGTCTAAGGGGAGAAGGGAGTCAGCTAGGCATTTCCGATTGGAATGCCCAGCGGCTGCCATTTAAACACAGCTGTGAACCACAGTGACGCCTTGCAGCTGTGTCAAGCCCTATGTGACGCCAGCGTGGCGAAGGCGCACGTTTGAATGACCTGAGACCCGCAGTGGAGAAATGTGCCGCCTCCTGACTTTGAACAGATCTTCTAATTCCACACGCTACCCCTAGCGGCAGTAACCAAAGGGGACAAACGCCCCGTCAGATAACGGCTTAGCGTAATCACACGGCTCCCGGCCCACTGAAGTGAATGGGAGCTTTGTACCATTTACTTCAATGCAACCAGGGAATTGGCAGGGTGGCTGGAATTCCACCCATGCAGATACGCCAGCCCCATGTCTATACATCACCAGAAACCCCCCAAACGGGACTTAAGTGGTACATGGGCCTCTGCCTGGGGTGAATTTTACCCTACACGAATACGCACTAAGCACATAAGCTCTCTCTCAGCTCAATCTTGCTACCACTGAAATCAGTGGCAAAGCTCCCATGGACATCAATGGGAAGTCAGATCAAAGGATCTGGCCCCTTACAGAATGTATTTTTTGTCCTGCTAATTCATCAACCTGACCAAGGTTTTATCAGTCTCTGTTTGTACTATGACTCGGATAAAGTCTTATAGTGACAACGTTGTCATCCGCAAAGGTTAAGCAGGAGAAACGTCAATTTCCCTTCCACGATGTGTGTGTTTCTGCTCACTGGATAGTCTAAAGCTTTAGCTGAGCCGATTACAACATATTAGGGTCAGGTCAGTACAGTACATTGGTGGTAATATTGTCAGCAGGGGATGAAGACGCATGTTCTGTTCCATCTGTGATGTAGCTAACTGCCTGAGCCATTGAGACAGGTGAAATCTGCTTGAATAGCCTGCACTGGAAGAAAGTATCACAGGGCGATGCCCTCACTAGTTTATACTGTGCTGACTTCCCTCCGTTGAATCCCTAATGTAAACTGTTAAATTGGGATTTTTCAAATCACAAAGAAAATTTTAATCAAGGTTTCAATATTTAAAAAATAAATGGGAGGGATGATCAGTAAAAGGCTTGCAATTTTTTGTTTTCCCCATTTTTGCGACCAAGCGATAGTACAGCTCAGAACTTTTGATGACCAAAATGTTCTGGATTTTGACGAGGGGGAAGGGGAAAGAAAAAAATTTTCAATGACATTTTTGTACATTTTCCCCTAATTCTTCAACCAAGTGTAGAATTGACCAGAACTTTCTAATTTCAAATTACTGATACAAATTTTGCATTTTGAGGAAGAAAAAGACGACGACATTTTTGCAAATAGCCCTCACTTATTGTTCAAGGGCCTTTTCAGAATTCTTCAAACTTCAATGAAAAATTAGAATTTCAATGAAAAAAAACTTTACAAATGTCCATGAATCATTTTTCCTGTGTTTTTTTAATCAGCTCTAATTTAAATCTACAACTTCACTGACATCTAATTAGTGTGAATTTTAATTGATGTGAGATTTAGACATTTCTTTATCATTTTCCCCATCTGTGGCTGGCGAAACTGCTTTATTTAAAAAAAAAGATATGATATTTTCCCCTGCTTTTAAATGGTTTTTTTATATTCAGGTATATGCAATAGTTCCACTATGCACCATTCTAGACCTCAGTGGGGTGTTCGAAAAGCTGCCGTTTGCAAAGGTGGGTGGCACTAATCGGACGATCTATCAGTGGGGCTGTTTTCTTTAATTAACTTTCACCTGAACTGCCAGATAAAGCCCTAAAAATCAGAGGCCTGATTCTCATTTACACTAAGGTCCCTGGATATGGTTCTGGCAGTGCAAAGTGGCCTGTGAGTGGCTATACTAACATTTGCTAGACTGCTCACCAATTATACAATGCGGCTCGGGTGACTTACACTGGCTGAGAATCCGGCCCTATAGATTGCACTGGGAAAGCTCTCTTTGCACGGATGGTGATGATTATTCATTTTTAATTTAGCAACATAATTGGAGTTGAAACTGATTAGATGAAGCCAAGCCGCCTAACTGGGATATTGATCAGCGTTCTGATCTTTCCCAGCGTGCTGGGCTGTGAGAGTGAGCTACATACAGAGCAGAGATATGCCATCTGACCCACCTGCACTGGTAGGTTAGCTGTTCATGCTGGGTGACATCCACCCCCGTTGTGCTGAGGGGCCAGGAAAGGGAGGCATCACTTAAGTCTCACTAAAGTGCTATTTTTTTTAGTGGAACTTAAGCAGCGCCTATACCGCACGCTGGCTGTGCTGCGCGGCGGTCACGGTCAACCCCCGATTGGGAGCATGGGGTGCAAACAAATCTCGGCTGTATTTGAATTTGGCTGCAAAGGGCCTGCACATCAGTGGGAGTTTAGGGTACAAGGAGCTTTGTGGAACTGGGGCTAAAATGTTCATATGTATGTGTGTGCATAAGACATTCTCTGCATCCAAACAGAAGTCCTAGGTACAGTTCCTTTAGAAGCTTTCTCATCCAAGGCACTCTTCTCTCAGAATTAGGTCCGACCTTATAAACTGGGCACGCATCTCGAGCCCTCCCTGACTCCCGAGCGCCAGTGGGTGAATTTTATCGACAACAACCTAGCACGCACGCCCGACACTTGCTCGCTGGGATAAGTGATTGGGTTGGGTTTTTTTTGGTGACACGTTTTCCCCCACCCCCCCACCCCCCCGCCCTTATTCTTGATTCTAAGCTGCTCTCAGCCATGGAGTGCCTTACGTATTGCAAACATTGCCTGCTGCGCTAGAATGAATGCCTACAAAATCCTAAAGCTATTTCTCAGGCAGTTTATAATAAGTCCCCGCCCCCACCCCAAACCCATTTAGCTCCACCCCGGCCCTCCCTTTTCCCCCTCCCAACCCTGTCACTGGTAACAATCCCCCCCCACCCCCCAACACACACATCTACCCGCCCCCACCCGGACGTGAGCAGAAAGTAGCTCGAAGAGAGTTGGGACTGGTTATGTTACCCAGGCATCCAGCCGCACGCGCTTTACGGACGGGCTCTCTCCCTCGGCCTCGGTCGTGGGTCTCAGGAGGCCGAGGGACGAGCCGAAGTCGGCTCTGGCGGGGTCATCCCGCTCGTTGCCTTCATAGGAGCTGGCGTTGCTGCTGAGGCTGTCGACGGGCGAACGCCCCGTCGGCTCGTGCCGGCTCTGGTGAGGGAAGGAGCTGAGCGGCGTGGCTGTGTTACGTTCCCGGTTGGGCGAGACGGGCTCCGACTTGATGCTGATGTTGGGGTTGGTGTTGACAGTCAACGTGGTGGTGTGGGATAAGTGACCCCCTTGTCTGCGGGCGGCAGCGGAGGGATGGGGAGTGGAGAGAGGGAAAGGAGAGCCGGGGAAAAGGAGGGGAAGACGAGGGGGAGAAAACAGAAGAGAGCACAGGTGGGATAGCGAAGAAATAAGAGACAGATGCAGAGAAGGTGAAAAAGAAAGATGGAGAAAGGGGAAGAGAGAAATATTGATAATTAACATTTGTAAAGGCCTTTTCTATTATAGAAATTCAGAGATCTTAGCATCCATCCATCTCAGTGCAGTTTAATATTATCAGTCTACACAGCTGACGCTGAGACGGAGAGAAAAGAAGTAATTTGCCCGCAAATCGCCCAGATCTGGGGCAGACTCAGGACGAGAACCCAAGTCTCTTAAAGCCCAACCTAACGCCTTAGCACAAGACCACCCTATCTGGCATCTTCTAGCCCCATTAAGGTCCCTTTATGCTGCTCCTTCACGCCAAGGAGAACCTGGCCCTTAATGTTCAGCAGTGAAACCCGCTGTGTTAGCAATGAGAGCACAGCATCAAATGCGCTTCCTCGAAGGATAAAGGGCGTTTGTGGCATTAGGGAGTCATCGGGGTTGCCTGGAATTAAAAGTCCTAGGGTCCTTCTGGAACAGGCCAGCTGCAATGGAGGGTTTGATTGTTCTGAGGCCAGACAGATGCTAGTTCTTGCTATGCAGCTACTGCCAGCGGCACAGCTTGCTGCGTTAGTGGGTTTGGAAAGGCAAGACAGACATGGAGAATGCACTAGACTGGGAACCAGGAGAAGTGCACTCTGCTCTGGGCCACGCTGCCGACCTGAGTGACCCTGAGCCTCACTTCCTCTCTCCGTGGATCTCTTTCCCAACCCAGCCTTTGTTTGTCTTGTCTCATTAGACTCTAAGCCGTGTAGCTCGAAGCTTGTCTCTTTCACCAAGGGAAGTGGGTCCAATAAAAGATGTTACGTCACCCACCTCATCTCTTTCATATCCTGGGGCCAACACAGCTACAATAACACTACAGAAAACTTTAGTTGAAAATGACAAAATATGAATTAAAATTTTTCACCGGGATAAACCATTTTCTAGCCAGTTCTATTAGGCTGTCGGCTCTTTGGAGCAAAGACAGGCTCTTACTATGGCCTGGTCTACACGAGGAAATTAGGCTGGTAAACTAGGTTGCTCGGGGGCAGGGGGTGGGGGGAGAGATATGAAAAAGCCAACCCCCTGAGCGACCCAGTTGAACTGACCTACCCCCCGGTACAGACAGGGTTAGAATTCTCCCGTCAACCTAGCTACTGCCTCTTGGGGAGGTGGATTGCCATGCTGATGGGAGAACCCCTCCCGTTGTTGTAGGTAGTGTCTTCAGTGGCGCCCCTGCGTGTAGACAAGCCCCCTAAAGGTTTGTTGCAGCCCCTAACACAATGCGGGGGGATCTTGGTTATGTTCTCTGAGCACTGTTCTGTGTTTGAACAATGCCTAGCACGCTGGAGTGCCGCTGGTCCATGAATAGGGCACCTAGATGCTATGGCAATACAAGTAAACAATCATCATAATATACATTACACTATTGAGTTTACGGCTTATAACACACCGTTCTGATTCCAGCCAGTAGGTGGCAGTGACGCACGCACACACACACACAGAGTAGCCAGCTGACTGCAACATTCTCCCCTGTGCCTGTAGTCTGAATAACCTCTGATCCTCTTCCCTGCTCCTTGCTGTACTGGAGACTTCAGCCCAGTGCCCACCCAAACAAGGCGCTATTGTTACAGCAACTAGGCCAAATCTTAGACTATCAGGGTTGGAAGGGACCTTAGGAGGTCATCTAGTCCAACCCCCTGCTCAAAGCAGGACCAATCCCCAATTTTTGCCCCAGATCCCTAAATGGCTCCTCAAGGATTGAACTCACAACCCTGGGTTTAGCAGGCTAATGCTCAAACCACTGAGCTATCCCTCCCCCTATCTTCAGGTGATGGAAACCGGGATGGCTCCATCGCTGCCGATAGGCACCTGCCGAGGAGCTGTCCCCGACCCCGCAGTGTGTACTTAGGTCCTATTGGGGACGGTATAAATAAAAAAGTGTTTTGAGGGGAGAAAGGCAGGAACCGTCTGGATTGGGGACTGAGGATCAGGCCTGTCTAGATTCCATATCAGGTGAGTAAACAAACTGTCCCTGTCTGGAGTGAATGCACCTTCCCAGCAGGTAACCCAGCAGAACACACTGTCCTGCTCAGCTCAGGCCAAGGACGGAGAAAGGTCGCGCTCCCCTGCACAGACAAAGCTCCTGCTCATTTCACTGACAGCTCGGCCTGAATGCTTGGTTGATCAAACCTGGCAGCCTGCCTTTGGCTCCCCCACAATGCTGCTAGGATTCTGACAACCTGGGTCCAATTCCTGCCTCCATCACCTATGTGTTGTGTGACCTGCGGCAAGCCGCCGCGGCTATGTCTGTCCTGCACCTGGGAGCAAGATGTTGCTTTGAGGTTGTCACTCGGGGTCTCAAGCCCACCCCCTCCTGGGCTTGAGAACCTGGTCGCAACATCCACACAGCTCTTAGCGCACCAGCATGAGTCTGTAGACCCCCGCTGGGAAGTTCACTCTCAGATACAGTGTAGACATACCCTTAGGGCTTGTCTGCATGGAGAAACTGACTGAAGTTGCTCCATGTGGACATTCTATTGTAGAATAATTCCTCTGCTTGGGAAGCACCCTATTTAGTCCGGAATAAAGTGTCCACAAGGGAGATATTGAACAAAAGCTGTTTGGGTCAGCGTCCGCATGTAGACAAACCCTTATTCTTTCAGGGCCTCGATTTCCCATTTGGGAATGAGGACAATCATTCTCCCTTCGTCTATTTGGACTGCAAGATATTTGGGGCAGGAACTGTCTCTCAATAAGGGTATGTCTACACAATAAAAGACCCGGGGCATGGGCATGGTTGACCCAAGTCAGCTGACTCAGGCTCGTGCAATGTAGATGTTTGGACTCAGCCTGGAGCCTGGGGTCTGAGACCCCGCAAAGGGGGTAGGTGTGGGGGGGAGGCAACTGCCTCCCATGTGCCCCTGGCATTAATAACAGAGTTCAGCTACAGAATTCCTCAACGTTTGTGGCTGTTTTGGTTTGGTTCGTTACAGGGATAGGGTATGGGCCACCCACAATGTGTAGATCAGTCTCGCTACTGCTAAAACCCGGGGGCATTTCACCGGCCCATCTTAATGACAGTGGTGTCTGTAGCCTAGAGTGGAATGTGTAACAGCACTGTATTATTACTCAACAGCATCTTCAGGCAGCAGGTCCTACAGGTTCTGAACTTGTCAGGAATGTCACATTTCGCTTTGAATATTTCGCTTTCCTCTAGCGATGACACTCGGGTGACCATTTTAAAACAGAAAAACTTCAAAAACAGACTCCAAGGAGAAGCTGCTGAACTTGAATTAATTTGCAAATTGGATACCATCAACCTAGGGTTAAACAGAGACTGGGAATGGCTGGGTCATTACACTCATTGAATCTATTTCCCCAAAGTTAAGTATCCTCACAGCTTCTTGTCAACTGTCTGATATAGGCTTTCTTGATTATCACTACAAAAGGTTTTTTTTCTCCTGCTGATAATAGCTTATCTAAATGAAATAGGCTCTTAGAATTGGTATGGCAGCTTCCAAGTTTTCTGTGTGTACATATATACATCTTACTTCTGTGTGTTCCATTTTATGCCTCCGATGAAGTGGGCTATAGCCCATGAAAGCTTATGCTGAAATAAATTTGTTAGTCTCTGTGCCACAAGTACTCCTGTTCTTTTTACGGATACAGACTAACACAGCTGCTACTCTGAAACCAGAGCTAGGGCAGTTTTTCAATGGAAAATCAGGTTTTCTACTAAATGATTTTTTTTTTTTTGCCAAAAAGTGTCCGCTTTCCACAGAAAAATTCCATTTTCATCAAAAAACCAAACTAGTTATTTCAGCCAAAACACTGAAATATTTCAATTCACATAACTTCTGTGGGGCCTCATAGGAGCTGCAGTTCAGTTTCCTCATGTCCCTGCTCTTGACTACATCTCCCATGATTCACCATGCCAGGGACTCCCATGATGCAACTGCCTCCCCTCACCAGGGGAAAACCAATGGTGCATCATGGGAAATGTAGTCTGTTGAGGGAGCCCTAGCTATAGAGAATGGGAGCATGAGGCACCCGAACTACAACTCCCTTGAGGCACCCCAGCAGGATTTCAGAATAGAAATATGTGAGTTTTTGATTTTTCACCAAAACGTCATCCATCTCAAACATGAAAGAAAGAAGAATTTGTCCTTCTAGAGAAATGTCCGGACCAGAATCTCAAAACACCTAAATTAAGGCCCTGTGAGGTGGATCAGTATCATTTTCCTCAATTTACAACTGGGGAAACTGAGGCAGGAAGCAGCGCAGTGACTTGGAAATCCGTGGCAGAGCCAGGCATGGAACCCAGGAGTGCTGGCTCCCATGTCCCCTTTGCTCCAACCGGTAGGCAAAACTGCTTCCCCGAATCAGGAATAACTGCTGTCAAAATACACAGCTGCAGTGTGCGTTCGAGGAAACAAACTCACTGAGGACTGAAATGCTTTCAGCTAAGCCAATTTATGGGGCTCGATAGAGGGATATCTGGGGGACAGACTAGATGGGCTAATGATCCCTTCTGGCCTTGAGCCCTATGGAACCATGCAACATATGCTCATTGAAGGCAGCATCTGCTGAGCGCCCAACTCCTCCATTTCCCTTACATTAAGTTGCTTAGTGATACAGGAACAAGATGTTGCTGCTGCTGCTGCTGCTGCTGCTGCTGTTGTTGCTGTTGCTGTTGTTGCTGCTGCTGATGTTGCTGTTGCCAGGCAGAGATGTTGCCAAGCGACAACCCGCTGGGTGAGCTGAATGCCGGGAGTGAGGATAACTCTGCACTGGTCAGCTGATAATCTGAAACAGAAGACACGCTGTTCAGAAGCAAACCCTTCATTGCTACAGTGGAAAAGTCTGTCTCCACACCGAATCCTGAGTTTGGGGTTGGTCCTGCTTTGAGCAGGGGGTTGGACTAGATGACCTCCTGAGGTCCCTTCCAACCCTGAGATTCTATGATCTATGATTCTACAAAAGAGGGTGGAGAGCAAATCCTTTCCCACGTTGTAACAAATCTGTAGGCAGCTCAGGAACCTCGCAGGTGTCACCGTGACGCACACAACGGCTGCTTGGAACAGCCCAGCAAAACTGGGGATAGAACGCACATCCTCCTCCTCCAAAATCACAGACCCCTGCCGCTCAAGCTAAAGGAGAATCACCATTCACCGTGTGCAGTACAGGGCTCATGACACACGAACGAGCAACTCTGATTCCATCCAAGAGACTGCAGTAGTTCATGCACACACATAAAAGGATTACATCCAGTACATGGAAGTGGTGTAGAAACACACACACACACACACACACACACACACACACACACTATATCCAGTACAGAACAGTAGGATATAAACACAAACATGCACACCGATTCCACCCAGTATAGGGCACTAGCGTATACCACACACAGAAGTACGGGGCAGTGGTGTACACATGCATACGCTTACCCAGTTAATTACACTCTGTACAGTGCAGCAGGGCTAAGCAGAACAGAGGAAATGGAAGCAGGACTGGTACGTTCCGTTGATTAGAATTAGTTTACAGCTGAACCAAAGACGCGCCTGCTCCTTAATGGAATAATCAACTTTTTGTGTTTGATCAGCGTCTTATTTTGTTATGAAAGCTCCTTGAGATGCCTGGCATGATAAAAGCGGCTGCAGACATTGATCTTGCTGCTGTTTAATTGAGTTAGCTGACACATCAGCAAGGCCATCACTTTAACGAACTCCATGTGATTATACTGCGTAATCAGATCCAAGCTATCTTTGCTTCCAAATCTGCTCCACTCCACCTTCCAGCGCACGGCAGCCCGCTCCTCCCCTTTCTTCTCCCTCCAGACTCAGCCTTTCAAAGATCTTGTCATCTCCTTATTTATAGCATGGTAGCAGCTAGAAGTCCCAGTGCGCTAGGTGCTGTACATGCCGAAGGCAGGCGGAGGAGAAGGCAGAGGGGGGAGCCTGATGGCTCTAAGCTGGAGCTCAGGGTCGGAGAAGGCTGAAGGCAGGGGAATACTGGAGGCGCTAACCCCTTCCCACTGGCTCCCACTGTGGGGGTTCCTACAAGGACTACTGGCACTAAGACTGTTTGGACTCCTTCAGGGGAAGCTGAGGCAGGCGTACCTGTCATGCTGTGGCCAGGCACGACTGGCCTTTGCCACGCACGGCGAGGAGAAGTGACTGGAATCAGAACTTCTCTACCCCAGGAAGTTGCTCCCACTCTAGATGTGTGTGTGGATGCTCTTATTTCCGTTTCCACCTGGCTCATTTCAGTTGACCTTAAATCGATTAAGGATCAATTCAACTGACTTAAACCGCTTTCTTACGTTGAAATAAGAGTATTTGCACAGGTTTCATTAAACCGGTTTTGAAACCGACTTTAGTTAGTTTGGTGCAACTTTCTCATGTAGACAAGGCCTTGGGCTCTCAATAGCTTGTCTTAATAGTTGCTCAACTAGGAAACAATCTTGCAATGTGCCAACAACTTTATCAAACATATACATTTATGAACAATATTACACACCCTATTCTCATATGCTAGTGGATGGCATTCATATATACTAACTACTAGTGCTGAGCAAAAAATTGGTTGTTTTTAGTTTTGGGTTGGGTAGTTTTTTGTTTGTTTCTTTGTTATTTGGTTGGTTTTTTTAATTTGGTGGCCAAACTAAAAAAAATTAAAACATAAAAAAACCAATTTGTTTTGAACCAAAATTGAATTTTTTCAGATTTCTGGACAAAATGAAAAACCAAAATGGTTTCACTCGGGTCAAACAAAATGTTTTGAAATTTAATTTCAAATTGACTTTTTTGAAACAATGTCAATTTGAATTAATGTCAAAATAATTTGTTTTGATACTTTCTAAACAAACCACTTTGACATTTCTGAGATTTGTGTTCAGGGATTAGGGAGGGGCGGGAGGGAGATGAGGTGCGGGCTTTGGCTGAAACTATTTTGCAAATTTGATCCAAATTCACAAATCATTTTGGTGCCCTGAAAAATGCCTTGCTGGGCTGGAGGATGGGGGAAGGGCAAATTTCTAGTGACAATTTTTCTGTGTGCGCGCATAGGTTTAGTAACTACACACAGATTGATACTGGGCCTTACTTTACATTAAGGCCTCTTTCCTCCACCACATTAACAGATGTAAGTATTTTTTATATATACAATTCTTGTAACCTCTCAGGGGCTGGAGATATCTGTTATGCACCTCAATCCCAAAGAGACAATAACAGTTTTGCCAATCCCAGGTGCTTAAACAGCATGAATCATGTCCCTGAAAAACCACAAGACTGGCTTAAAAATCTGTTTTTTCAGCATTCAGGAGTCATGTTTTCCAGCCCGTCTCAGCAATCATGAGGGCTAGAAATGTACTTAAAAACGAGATGGCATTTCATATAATCACATGACTCCAGGAGCAGGAGCTTTCAGAAAAAGACCAAATATCATGAAACTTGCTGTAAAATCAGGAGAGCTAGCCAGGCTGGGAGTAACCTATGCGTTGCCAGAGAATTGTTTGCTGCTAAAAGAACTGACCTTTGATCAAAGGCGGTTCTGCTGTATTGTCTCAGCATTTGATGCGCACACAATAGAGCCAGAATTCCTGTGCGCCACTCATCACCCACCGCACCCCACCTCCCATGCTGGGCGTTCGCGGTTTCAGTCTTCCCCACCCCTGCAGGGACAAACCTGCCTGCCGCGGCACGTCACAAAGAGATGGCCGAAGGGGAGCTGAAAGGCTGCCAAAGTTACTTATGCCGATTTGCGGCACACCCACCAGACAGTCCCAACCCTTGATTCTCTGCGGCTCTGTGCCTGGCTCAGTCGTTTACACCAGTTGTGAACTGTTCATGCTCGCTAGCACTTTACAGCCACCAGCTTTGGCCAACGCTTGGGGATCGAACAGCAGATTTTCCCACACGTGGAAATGTACAATGCTATAGTTTGTGCTAATTTGGTAGGCTCTGCAGAGCAGACATAGAGGGGGACATATAATACACACTGCTGAGCGGGTTACACACTTCTCCTGGATGGAGGACGCTCACCCCAAGCCCATCTAAAGCCCACGGCAGTTCAAATTCCAGATAACCCTAACTGGGGATTGTGGACAGGGGGACACTCAGGAAAATTAATCTCAATTACTAACAGGCGCGCATTGAAAGTGGATTAGTTAAACCGGATTAAACCCCCGTGTGGATGCTCTCATTCAGAATTCAAGTGGGCTTACCTGGGTTTAGTTTAATTCACTTTGGAAACGGTGGTTATTTAAGAACAGCAGATTGGCTCATCCGCTAGTGTATGCACAGCAGAGAAAAATTCTGCATCATCAAAGAGCGGAGGAGAGAGGAGACCTCTTAGACTGGAAGCTTTTTTGGGGAAGAAACTGTCCCTCATTGTGTGTGTGCGTGCAGCACCCAGCACAAAGGGGCCCCGATCTCATCTGGGACAGCGGGACCCCACAGTAATATAAGCAATGAGCATCACAATAGCATCTCTGATATCAGGCCTTCTAGCCAAATATCCAGGCAGCCATGTTTGAACATTTTTCCCCTCTGGTTTCTTTGCAAGAGAAAAACAGGGAGAGAGGCTGCAATTCACCCCTACGCAGAGGGGTGAGCACAAGCCTGTGCTGCCTTCATAATCTAGCCTTGCACTGAACGCGCTGAGCAAGGTTGTAATCCATGCAAGGAGAGGAGACTTCTGCTTGCCTGTGAGCAGACATCTGCTGGGCTACACCTATTCATTATAAGAGGGTGTTCCCCACCCGCCTACCCCGGGCTCTTCCAGACAAACAACTTCATACAGCATTTTTACAAGATATTCTCTGAGCAGGTGCCAAACTGAGTTATACAAGAAACCGATAAACCTTCCACGCTGCGCGGGTGTGGGACAAGTTCCAGAGACTTAGTGCCTTCTCTGGGGACAGGTGTTCCATAATCTCCATCTCTCTTTCTTCCTAACCCCAATCAGTTAGCAACTGGCTTACGCCCAGAAGGATGCTGGGTTTTGGTCCGGATGCTCATTTGCACTAAGGGCAGGTCCACACTACCCGCCCGATTCGGCGGGTAGAGATCGACCTTCTGGGATCGATTTATCGCGTCTCATCGGGACGCGATAAATCGATCCCAGAAGCGCTCCCCCGTCGACTGCGGAACTCCTGCTCGCCGAGAGGAGGAAGCGCTGTCGACGGGGGAGCCTGCCTGCGCCGCGTGGACCCGCAGTAAGTAAACTTAGTTAGATCTAGGAAACGTCGACTTCAGCTACCCTATTCTCGTAGCTGAAGTTGCGTTTCCTAGATCGATCCCCTGCCCCAGTGTGGACCAGCCCAAAGACGTCTTTAGCGTAAAAGGGCCATGAAGTGGATGTAACTGTTATTCGCACCCACTTCAAGGCACCTTTCCATTGCCACAATGGAGTAATGAGGCCTTAGTGTAAATGAGAATCATGGCTTTAAAATCCTTACTGATCTAACAGTGGATGTTCTCATTATCCATATAAATGACCACTCTTTAAAAACAAAATATCCTGCTGAGCTCTGATCCTCAGCGATATCTTGTGGCAAGGAGTTCCACAGGGTGTTATGCATTGCGTGGGAAAAGCTGGCAACATCCCGGCGGTGGTTGCAAGCAACACCATCATTTCTTGTCCATCGCACTTACCTGTGTTGTATGCTGTGGGCATGGCGGAGAAAGGCAGGCCCTGGGTCAACAAGCTCGGGGTGGTCACCGAAACGACTGGCGTGGTTAAAGAATGAGTTGCTTGGGAGACTCCTAACCTCTGCGCATTCTGCTGGGGAAGCAAACGGAGAAGGAATTAGAAGCTGGATGCGTTTAAACCACCGGTGGGTTAGGTTTCCAAAATCTCCTCTGGAACCGCCGACAGCAGGGTTCCTGGCACCTACCACTGGGCACGGTTGGAGACAGAACAGTAGGATAGATGGAGCACTGGTCTGAGCCACTCGGGAAATTCCTGTACGCAGCAGACTAAACCACCAGACCACTTTCAAATCCATCAGTTACAGGCTCTCAGGACCCGTACACCCTCCAGTAGCTGGATCATTTGCGCTGGGTTTTATTATATTCTTTTCCTTCTGATGTTTAAAATACCCCGGGCCTGATTCTCCATGGCACAAAGGCACCATTTCCCTGCCAGAGCAGGGAAAAGAGGCCTTCATTTAAAGACTATAGTTCAATGTAACTTGCCTTAAGCCAACCAGCCAAAGTGAATTGGTTCACAGAGATGCTTCTTTTTTAAACATAACAGCAGGGAAGGCTGTAGCAGTGCTTTCAGGGACATTCACCCCGCAGAGAGGCCCTATGTGCCACTTACGTCCCACTTAAATCCTATTTTGCTGGCTTGCATAGGTCTTGTGCTGGCACTCAGCGCAGTGGTGAATTTTACCCTTAAGGATGAATGCCCTGAGGTTGCTCTAATTTACACACCAGGGGCTGGAAAGACTATTTATCTTAGGCAATTATCTGGCTCCCCTCACCCCCGTACGTGAGCCTGCTACAGTCTTTAATGCATTTGTCCTCACAACCCCCCTTGTGTGGTAGGGCAGGGCTATCATTGTACGGATGGGGAAACTGAGGCACGGAGAGACGTTGACTTGTACCCAGTTTAAGGACCCTTTATGTTACCAGAACAGTCTGAAGGGACCTTGGGGTAAATGAGGATCAGGCCTGAGGAGTACAAAGGTGACTTAAAGCTAGCTTAACTTCCTCCATCCCTGTATCAAACGTGCCTGAGAATCAGCCCCCGGGACTTCCCTGGGAATCTAGGGTACTCAGCATCTCTTGGCAGTGCCAGATGGGGCCCCAAGTGAGATTTGTGGGCCTCAGTCATTCACAAGCCCCCATTTTAAGAGTGGCCCCCCGAGGCCCACTGACACACTACGCAAACATGCTGCCCTGGGATAGCAGCACCTAACCCCTCCCCCCAGTTATCTGGGTGGATCTGAGGGCAGGATTAGGCCCTGTTTGCAAACCCGATAATCCGGGCTGCCTGTGCTAATCTGATTTAAATCAGGCTCAAGAGGCTTGACTCTAATCCGAGGCACCCGGGCACATGAAGCCCGGAACAGAATCCAGCTTAGACCGTGCTTGGCATGGCACGATGCCCTCCGGGTCATGCAGGGCCCCGGTCGAGACAGCGAGTTGCTGTCCGCGCCTGGTCAATGGGAGTTGAAGGCGACAGCTGCCTTGCGGGTTCTGAAGGACAGGGAGCAAGGGAACCGCCTCAGAAAACGGCACGTGACGATGCCGCCAGGAGACCGCGGCTGTGCCAAACGGTCAGTCGGTGTCTCCTTAGCCTGGCAGCACCCTGACGCGCCAGTTTCAGAAGCCGGCTCTTTGCAAAGTCGGTGGACAGATCGGCTCCAAAGAACCAAGGGCAGAAGGTTACACGGGCTATAATGACTAAACCTTGAGGCTGGAGAAACAGGTTTCCCAGGCGCGCATCCTGCCCGGGCTGTGACCGCTGCCCCCCGGGTTAAGAGTATTTAAGACAAATGCCTTAGTGGTGGCTAGGATTTAGTTTGGGGTACAGCCAGCCCACGGTAACAAGCCAAGCAAACGGCTATCTCTGGGATTGGGTGCAGTGTGCTACCCTGACCTTCCAAAAGCCATTTTCTGTCCTCTCTGGCTCCTGAGAAGCCAATGTACAGACCTGACCTGAGCTCCTAGGCCAGGGGAAGGGAAATCAGAGCTGGAATCCACCAGCCCAAGGACCATGCACCAATTCAGTATAATTTCAAGGGCCCAGTTCCCCCATCACCTTGCACACACTAAGGCCTTGCCGACACTAGAAAGGGTTTGCTCCAGTCACTCTCACTTTAAGGTCCCTTTAGATAACCGGCGTGGTGTAAAGGGGCCTTAGAGTAAACGGGAATCAGGCCCCTCGTGATTCACACCAGTGCAAAAACAAGTGCAACGCACTACCTGATGAGATTGGTGGTCTTTTGCATCCACTTTGCCCAAGGTAAAGGGCAAGGGAGAATCAGGCCCTTAGTTCTCAGACTAGGATTTAAGTGGAATTTGTCAGGGCATGTCTACAAGGAGAAGTTATTTCACAAAAAGGTAGGATGGAAATTTAAGGGCTTGTCTACACCTGGAGTTATTCTGGAATAGCTATTCCGGAATAACTCCATGTATAAATGCTCTTATTCTAGAATAAGAGTGCCTTATTCCGAATTAGCTAAATCCACTTTGGAAGTTGGCCCACATATGGAGTTACTCAAGAATAGGTATTCTGCTTTAAATTAACACCCTAGCTTAATCTGGAATACATTTAGCGTGTAGACAAACCCTAAAGCACAATAGTTATTCCAGAACAGAAGTGTCCACACAAGAGTTCTTCTGGAATAGTTTTTGTAGAACAGTTTATTCCATAATAGCTATTCCGGTCAATTCCTCCAATGTGGACAAGCCCTTTAGATTTTCTGCAGCCCCTCTGCACAGGAGTGAATTTGAGCCTGTACGGACCAAGCACTGCTCCTATTCCCCGATTCTGAAGATCCCAGGATGAAGCCAAACCAACAGCTTTCCCCCCAAACAATGTGAAAAACAACTTCCAGAAAGAGAAAACGAAAAGAGGCAGCTTCTCCCGTTCTGCAGGGTTGATGGGAGTGTTACACCAATAGCAAGATGATCAAACTTGAAAGCACAAAGGGGCCTGCGGCCCTTTCCCACCACTCTGGCAGGGTAAAGGGGCCTTAAAATAGGTGTAAGTGTAATTTACACTTACTCCCAGAGTGGTATAAAGGGACTTTAGTGTAAATGAGAATCAGGTCCCAATACTGCAATCAAGTCAGCAACTTAGGACTCGCTGTGATTTCACGCCATGCCAGGTTGTTATAATTAACAAAGTTTTCGTGCCTCTCCGTGCTGGCAAATTTTGTCGGCATTTTAATGCTCTCCACTCCCCCTGGTTATTTTGACAGCCATGCGAGATTGTTAACTGTTCTGAGTACCACACTTCCATTCACGATCATTACAACATCATGCATACATGCTCCCAGGTGAAATCTCTTGTCACTGGAGTCGTGGTGGATGGGGATTGCTCTACACTTCAAATTAAAAGTCTCAGTATCGTGTATAGGAATAGGGTAATAGCCCTTTAAATAGTTTGTGAACCCTCGTGTGGCGCTCTCCACAGTCTATGGTTTAGAAGCTGCCAGAAACACGTCAACTCTGTTAGCTGGGGTTGATCCTGCTGGCGAAGGGTTAAGTGGGTTCTGGTGACTCACTGAGAGGCAGGTGACTCATCGCCAGGCCTGTGTATAAAGGAGGTGGGAGAGGCTGTTTATAGAAAGAGGACCTGGGGGGTGGGCTGAGCAGTATAGAGGGAGCTAAGTAGGAGGAGAAGGTTTGAGCTGACCTTTGTGTTAACAGAGCCAGGGGAGTGTTTGCACTAAATGGGATAGGTTTATACAGCAACAATACTGCCTAGCTCTTAAACAGCACATCTCAAAGTGCTTTACCAAGGAGGTCCATACCATTATCCCCATTTTACAGAAGGAGAGACTGAGGCATAGAGCAGAGAAGTGTCTTGCCTAAGGTCAGCCAGCAGTGGAGCCAGGAGTAGAACCTACATCTGCTGAGTCCCCATCCAGTGCTTTCTGTACTAGGCCACACTGCCTGTTAGCAAGGTAGGAAAGGCACCTGCCCGTGTCTACCTGCAACTTGCCTCCGGAGACCTTTCCATCAGTGCTCTGCTATCCCGTGCTCTGTAGCACCATAATTTATGGCTATTACAACCTTTCCTGACTGCCACGACCCTGCTACCCGTCTGCACTGCACCAGAATAGCATCAGGACAAAATGGTGCTATTGCCACAAGCAAGGTGACAGCACTCACTTTGCTGGCAGGAAAAGCTATCAAAATAATGAGAAGCCGGGTTCCTCTGCACACATTAGTTCTTGTGAATGAACTTGTGGGACGGTGAATTCAGATTTCACTTTCCGGTTTTTGGGGTTTTTTTTTAAAAGAGTTATTAATATTTGAAGAACTTGATTTATTTCCTTCTTCCCTTGTAACGGCGTTAGGCCAGATCCCCAAGTGGTGTAAATCAGCGTAGCTCTTGTGAACTTACTGGAGCTATGCTGATTTACACCAGCTGAGCGTATGGCTCCGTGACGCCAACGGGACGATGCTGATTTATCCTAGCTGGGGATCTGGCCCATTGACTCCCGTGGAGTGACACCAGTCTACACCAATCAGGGATCTGGCTCATTGACTGGAGTGACACCAACGTTAACACCAGCGGGAGAGTTGGCCCTTCAATGGAACTGTGCTAATTTAAACCAGCTGGGGACCCGGGCCTATAGCTTTTCTTTGCCATGCAGAAAATGATTTTCCCTAACATATAGATTCCGAGGGCCCAATTCTCTGTTGCTCTATAAAACAACAGGACTGGAAATTACAGTTGCACTGACTTTAAGGCTCCTTTACACCACCAGAGCAGTGTAAAGGGGGCTTTGGAGTAAATGAGAATTAGTCCCACGATGTTCAACGCCTTCTTTAACCCCTGCCCCAATCCCTCCAGGCCTGGTGTTTAAGGGGGTGTTAAAGGAAACAACAAGACTCATGTCGCGCCACGACTCTAAGGAAACACACACAGCACAAGGCAACTCACCAGATCCAAGTGGTCCTCCGTCTGAATGCAGCAGAACAGAAATAAAACCAAGAGGCACCATTACATTTACGCCTTTCGCCAACTGCTTCCAAGCCCAACTCCAGAAAGGCCTGATTCTCATTTATACTAAGGCCCCTTTACCCAGCTCTGGCAGGAGAAAGGGGCCCTAAGGTGGCCATAAATTACAACAACATCCACTTTAGGATGCCTTTACGCTGCCATAATGGTGTAACGGGGCCTTAGTGTCACTGGGAATTCAAGCCATGCTGTGTTCTCATGAGCAAAAATAAAGAGGCTACTGCATTTATCTTCCTGAGAAACTTCTGCAAAATAGCTACAGCTTGCTCTACACACAGTTTGTGCACTAGTATAACTATAGGTTAGGAGTGTGATTTTTCCCGATACAGTTATACCCATTCAACCCCTGTACCAGAAAGTATAAGCATCTTTATACCAGTATAACTGTGTCCACACTAGGGGAGGTTGCATCCCTTTAACTAGACTGGTATAGTTAACGTGGGACAACTTTTGTGTGCAGACAAGGTCTCCGAAACGTGGTGTGATCCCCGTCTATTATTCTGGATTTGAACGGGCCAATATTGTTTTGTTTTTCAAAACTTTTCCATGGCTTTTTTGTGCATCGGAATCTTTCACTTAATTTTATTTTTTGCATAGACAGTTTCGACGGATTCTCTTCAGCCCCAGGCCCGCATACACTGATGGGAGTAGGTAGCATTCGGCATGCGAGGCCTGGTCTGCACCTAAAAACGTAGGTTGACCTAGCTACGTTGCTCAGGGCTGTGAAAAATGTCACACTCCAGGAGCACAGCTGCAGTGCGGTCGCTTTGCTGCTATCGCAGCTGTAGTGTAGACATATTCTGAGGACTCTGATGGGGATTGTCTAGGCTGGGAAGAAAGGTATGAGGGGATTTTAAAACCAAGTTAGCGAACTCAATACCTACGTCTTCACTGCAGAGTTAACTCGAGTTATCACACTCAAGTTAACACCACTCCAGTAAGTTATTCCTGCACAGAGGGCAGGGTCTACATTGCAAAACAGCTGTGTTCTTAACGTGGGTTAGCAACTTGATTTAAAGCCCAGGGGGAGTCTGGGGTTGAATTTGAGCTCTCACCCAAGTTAAAAGCTGAGTTACCGTGTCTTTACTGCTATTTTAACCCAAGCTAATCCGCATTAAGCACACGCCTTTTATCTGCAGTGTGGACAGAACCACAGTGATGTGTTAGCAGCGGATGTGCTAACTCAAGCCGTAATCTATACCCCCTCATGGGCCAGGCAGCGTGAGTTAACAGCACCACACTTGAGTGAAGGGTTTGTGCGTGTGGACAGGACTCCAGTGAGAGGCAGCGCTCAGGTTATAACTCGAGTTTACTTTGCCGTGAAGACAAGCCCAGAATGAAACGCCCCTTTCCCACCAGGGCTTGATTCTCATTTACACGGAGGCCATTTTACACCGCTCTGGCCGTCCGAAGGGGCCTGAAAGTGCGTATAACTCGGTGGTCACTTCATGAGGGGTTTAAAGGGGCCTGGGCAGAATTGAAAATCTGGCCCACTGTATTTACACTTGCTTTAAAACATCTTTGTGTTACCAGAGTGGTGCAAAGCAGCCCCAGTATAAACAAGAGTCAGGCCCCAAACACAGAGCCAGTCACACAGCTTTACAATCCGAGAATCGTAAAATCCTAGCAATGGCGGGCTGGAAGGGACCTCGAGGGGTCATCTAGTCTAGCCCCCCGTGCCGAGGCAGGACCACGTAAAATCTTGTTAGCTTGTCATGTCATAGCCTGGTAGTGATGGGCAGTTGTCTGTAGCAACACCTTTGTAAACCGCAACATTATGGGCCATTACTGGGGAATACTAAGAGTACTTTAGAGTAATAATCCAGCGGCACCGCTGTCATCAGCTGCAGCATTATGCACCGTTCCTGGGAAATACCGCAGCAATTTAGAGTAACAAGCCAATGGCAACGCCCCGGCTTGCTGCACCAGGATGGGCTATGACTGGGGAATCCGGTTGCCAGTGGGAGCTGCGGCAGCTCAGACACCGAGAGAATTCTCCCCCCCCCCCCCCCCCCCCCGCCTCAGAATTCAGCGGCACTCACCAAATGGTGCATCAAACCCTTGGCGCCCTGCGAGGTGATCACGCGTAAGTCCGGCTTGCGGCTGTTGGCGGCGAGCTGCGTGCCGTGGGAGGGCGGTGGCGGCGACTTTGCTGGGATGATCTTGCCCATGGTGTTGCCGTTTGAGACCGGGAGGAGACCCGGCGAGGCTCTGGCACTGACATACCCGTTTCCTGCAAGGCGGGGGAAGCAAAAACATTTCGGAAACAGTCGGAAGGGGAGACGCAGGGCTCGGTTCTCCATCTGGGGCCCCACTCTCCCTGGCCTGGCACATCTTGCAGTCATTTACACCCCTGGAGAATGAGCGTTCAAAGGCCGCAAAGCCAGAAAGTAGGGGCCTCTTTAGACAAAGTCCCCTTTACACCGCGCAGGAAGAGCAACGAGGGCTTACAGTAATTTCTGCCCATTTTGAGGCCCCTTGCCCTGCTACAGTGTAAAAGAGAATCAGGCCCAGGGATCCTTCCTTGCTCTCACCCTTTGTCGGTCGGGTCTCTTCGAACTGGGAGCTCTTTGCGGCAGGGGCTGTCCGACAAAAACGCCCAGCTTAGTTCTCAGCTGGGGTCCCACCACCAGTCTCTGAGCACCTCACAAGCTAGAATGCATTTTCGTTGTTATAGATTCATAGATTCCAAAGCCAGAAGGCATCATTGTGATCATCCAGGGTCCCCAAACTTTTCACAGTCACACCCTCCCTTATCCCTGTCCGTGCCTCCCGCCAGGAGCCAGGAGTAGGACCGTGCCTGGGGGGGAGCAGGGCACAGACAGGGGTAAGTGGGCCAAAGATGGGGCCGCAGTTGGGGTTCAGGGCCAGGAATGGTGCCGTGGCCAGGGGCCAAGGCTGGGGGTCGGTCCAGGAATGGAGCTGTGTTGAGGCTGGGGATGGGGCCAGAGTGGGGCTGGGTGGCGCTCCCTCCCCGCCCTCCCCACCATGGGGGCTGGCCCGGGCTCCACCGCGCCCCCTCAAATGTTCTTCCATGCCCCCCCCCCCCAGGAGGGAGTGCGCCCAAGAGTTTGGGGACCTCTGATCTAGTCTGACCCGCTGTGTAACACAGGCCAGAGAACTTCCATGAAATAATTCCATCTTTTCAAAAAAGATCCAATCCTGATTTAAAATGGCCAGGGATGGAGAATTCACCGTGAGCCTGGGTCAAGCTATTCCAATGGTTAAATTACCCCAAACTGTGCCCTTTATTTCCAGCCTGCATTTGTCCGGCTTCAGCTTCCCACCTTTGGATCGTATTGGGACCTTTCTCTGCTAGGCTGAAGAGCCCATTGCCAAATAGTTGTTCCTTATGTCACAATGCTGCCCTGGCTGAGGCTCGCACTCAGAGCCTGCAGCATCTGAGACTGAGGGGCTGATAACCGTGCGAAGAAGGAACCGGTGAAACTGATTTAGTTTTAAATTTTGTGGCAGTGCTGAGATCTAAAGGCAGCGCTCCTGGATTCCAATCTAGTGCCAGTCCATCCTGGCCTTGCAACCCTGCTATAAGGCAGAGGAGGGTTGTTATCCCCATTTTAGAGATGGGGAACTGAGGCACCAAGATTTGCCTAATGTTGCACAGATGTCTGGAACTTGACCCCAAGCCTGAGTCTACAACCTTAACCACCAGATCACACTTCCTACCACTTACTGGGGCCTCTAGACACTACAAGTAATAAATATTAACAGCCTGATTCTCATTTACACTGGGGCCTCTTTGAGCCATTTTGGCAGTGTAAAAAGGGAGCTCAAAGAGGGCATAAATCAGTCACGCTGACTTTAAAGCGTAACTGAGAATCGGGGCCCCTTATCCCAACCCCCCCCCCCCCCCCCCCGTGAAGTGCAGAGGTCCGCCCTCCTCTGCCCCCACCCCAGTTTAGAATTTTACGTGCGAAGCACCAAAAAAATAATTAAAAAAAGATTTGATGAACGTCAGGAAACGAATAAATGGGATGAGATTATTGTTCTGATGAGATTATGATGATTATTTTTTGAATAGGCCCCTAAGATAGAAAGACATTTAGCAATCACCAAGATTCAGCCCTCATATTCATCACACATTAGACCGGGAAAAATAGGTCGCTGATTGCATTATTAATCAGATTGACAACCGGGCTACATCTGCATTTCAGGGGGTGGCTTGGTGGCAGTGGTGTTTCAGACGTGACGTGAAACGCGCTCAACCTGGCTACTGTCAGCCGGCCCGTAGGTCTGACCTGCCTCGGGATTGCTCTGGGGCAGAGGTCTGAAAGTGAGTTGTACTGTAATTTATACCTATTAATTACCCTGCCAGATCTCTGACCCCAAATGGTAATGCCCTGACGCTGGAGGGAGGTGGGTGGGGGTGTTTTCATTGGCCTGGCGCACAAGCGTTCTGCATAGCTACAAATCTGGAACTGCAGTGAAGTCAAAGGAGCCGCCACACCACTGTACATGTCTGACTTCACCGAAGCCGATGGAAACGCTCCCCCTGATTACCGCCGGGCTTTGGATCGGGCTCCGCAGGAGAGGGGAATCAGGCCCAGTGAGAACGTGCAAGTGAACAAGGAGACACTGAAGATGTGTCGTCAGATGACTGGGCCCGATCCTCAGCGACAGCTAAGGAGCGTTTGACACAGCTGAGCAGGAGGGAGATGTCTTAAAGCCATCTTCGCTCTCATCCGATTCTAGGACGGCTCTGTGCTAGCTCGGAACCCCCCCCCCCCCCCCCCCCACGTAAGTTAGAGAAGCCTCAAGGCTGCTCTAATTTGCATTGGCTGCCAACGGCCTCCAGAATTTGGCCCGTAGCAGAAGATCGCTGGAACATAAAGGACCTCTGGCTGTGCTCCTTTCTTTGGCAACGCCCCTCTGCTGGCACTGGGAAGGGGGTACAGTTGGAGCCGGTACAGCGGCTGCATACCAGCCAAGAATACGGAAGAAGGATCTTCTAGGGGGGAGTCGAATCTGCTCTGTATTGAAGGAACATAGGAATTGTCAGACCTGTGGTCTATCTGGCCTAGTGTGCTGCCTCTAACCAGTACCAACTGCTGTCGCCAGTACCCGCTGCTGCCAAGAAAGCTGCAAGAACCCTGGTAGCGATGGGATACTTTATCCTTGAGGAAGGTTTCCTCCTGACCCCAAATAGTTAGAGGCCGGCTTATGCCCTGTAAAGGGGCTCGGAGGGGTGTGTGTACCCCTGCGTCAAATGCAACTCCCGAGCATGTTGGGAAATCAGTACATTAGCCTGGTCCATGGGTGCACGGTGTTCTGCATAGACCGTATCTCGTTTGCAAGGCCACCGGCTTTTATATTAATTGATGACGGAGGTGCATAAAATTTCCTGGGCGACCTTCACCGCTTTCAGCAGATTTCTTTTCACAGCCGCTCGCTATAGGGTTTTATGCAAGACCGTGTGCCAGCAGAGTGGGGCAAGGCCAAATAATGTTCAAAACACTTATGTTTTCCAGCCATAAGGCCTCCATAATATAAGACACACAAATGGCTCCCATGGCAACCATTTTGCCTTACTGTCTGGGCAGATCTGGGGAGGGTGTGTATATTGCAATTGGCTGGCTGATGTGTATGCACAACGCTTCCCTCTGCTGGATGGAATCAGAATGTCTCACCGTGTGTCATAAGCCCTATATTGCTAGCAGGGATTCTCCTTGAAGTCAAGCAGCATGGGCTTGCACTTTAGGAGCAGGAGGAGCTGAGTTCTAACCCTGAATAGCAATAATTATGCAGTCCCCTGGATCCACAGAGCTGTGTCTTTCAGGGCGTTGGGAGGGGCAGGGCAGGGCGGGGACAGGAGGGAGATGTGTGTTGCAGGTTGAAGTTCAGCTGAAGAAAAACCTCCGCCATCTGGACTCCTCTGCATCCCACCCGCACGGTCAGCAGCACGGCTGGCCAGGTGCCTGCTACTGTTTGCTGGCCATCTGCCAGCATCTGGCCCCGAACCCTTATGTGGTGTGTGAAAGCCGCACAGGAAGCATGCTGCTTTGAGAACCCAACGTGCCACATGTCAGCTGTGCGGCTCTGTCCCCTCCGCTGACCGCAGTGGGGCGGAGGAAAACAAGTCAGCAGAAAAGCAGGATCTCAGAGCCTTCTGCTCAGACCCAGTTCCCCTCAAAATCCCTGGCTGGATTCCCAGTGACATCCACCGCCTCCGGCTCAGACACTCCATTGGCCACAAATGTCTGGCCCCTTGACCCAGAGACTGTCCCGCGTTTCTGATCCCCCGTCTAAGGGGAAAGGGGGGGATATGGAGGGAGGGAGCTAAGGGGCAGCAGCGCTAGTTTCAGAGAGCCTGCAGTGTATTAGTTGCTCTCCTGAAGACCCTTATCCTATAGCCCTGCATTGTTCCGCAGAGCAGGACTCAGGGTAAGCAAGGGAGGGCTGAAAACACGGGGTCTGATTCTCAATTACTCTATTCCTGTACTTGGGAGCAGGGGACACCTTAAGATGTGTTTGTGCCTGTCTCCTGCAGCCAGCCCAGCCCCCCGGGTAAGTTAGAGCAGCTTCATGACGGCGACGCTCTGCTCCCTATGGATCCTGGCGAGCACAGAATAGCCACAGCACCGCGTGGTCTCAGCATGGTCCCAGTCCACCCGCTATGGGCCCCGGAAGCAGAGAATCGCCACGGCACAGGGCACTCTGGCCGTGCCCCCGATCTGCCCCCCTGTGAATCCTGGGGATCGGAGAACAGCCAGGCCCCCTAAGCCCCTCTCTCCGCCTGGGGCTGGGCCCTGGACATGGAGCCAATACTGGCTGGGAATCCCCAACGCGATCCAGGCCTGCGGTCAGAGGGAGGGAGGCGTCCGCGGTCGCAGGGGACCGCACAGCGCTGACTGGGGGCCTGCCAGGCTCAGCTCCCTCGCTGAGGGGAGCAAGAACAGAAGAGAGACGCTAGTGAGGGGGACGAGGCCGGAGGAGGGGAGCGACGGCCTCAGGTGGAACCCGAAGTCGACGGCTGGCCCCAAGATTTCAGAAGCTCCGTAGAGCCTCGTCCACCTAGTGAATTCGAGGGGCGCGTCCCCCTTCCCCACTTCTCTGCCCCCAAATGCTGCCGTCTGACATTTGTCTGGGGCTTGGTGGGGACAGGGGCTAGAGGGGCTCTTGGGAACGAGGCCTGGGTTGAAAACAACAGGCGCTGATAGAATCGCAGGGCTCCCTGCGGCCCCGCTTCCATTTCCTGGAGTGGCCGGAGGAATGGGAGGAATGCTTCAGTGACGTCAATTCTGACATTCATGGGACCTGCCAAGCTAGAAGCTGGAACAGCCGCTCGCAACAGCTGACGTGGGGGCCGGGGGGAGGTGGGTGAGCTGGGGGGTTGATAGAAAGTGACAGAGCGTGTCTGCCTGGAGGTACGGGCCGGTCCTTAGTGCCTCTTTCCCAGCAGCCCTGACTTTGCAGGGGAGCTCGAGCCGCGAAATTCAGAGCCAGATTTCGAATGCTCTACAGACCCGGGGACAGACTCGGTCCCTGCTCCCGGCCCTGCAGTGGGACAAGGGACTGGCCGTCTGCCATAAACTGCCTTATGTTGCCTCCGCCCCCACAGCCTACGGGGCATGCTGGAACCGGGACCCAAGCGCATGGTGCGATAGGGATTCTGGACTACATGGCAGCCTGTAGGCAGCACAGAATCAGCGCCGTGGATGTGGGGTTCAAGTTTGGCCCTGTTCTAAAGGGTCCATCTGGCTCTTTTTGCCTAATTTTGCTCATTATTATTAGAAGTAACAACACGGGAGCACCTAGAAATCCAACTGAGATCATGGCTGCGCTGCGCGAGGAGCTGTACATGCACCTAATACGAGACCGTCCCTGCCCTGGAGCGCTTATCATTGAAATAGACATGACGTGGGACAAGCAAAGTATTATTAGCTCCATTTTACAGATGAGTGGCACCAACATTTCAGGTGCCTTTATGATGCTGGAGTGGTATATAGGGGCTTTAGTATAAGTGAGACACAGGCCCTAAATGTCTTGCCTAAGGTCATAGACAGAGTCCGTGACACAGCTAGGAATTGAACGGAGTCTCCTAAGTCTCGGCCAATTGCTTCGGCCACATGGCTACCGTTCTCCTCCACCAGACTAAGCAATGTTTGACTCAGATTTTAATTCTATTGGGTTTATGTCTTCCCTGAGACATAACTATAAAAAGGGGCAGAGATGGGAGAGAGAAAATTATCCCCTACGGCAGAGTCAGGAGCCAAACCCAGACCTCCCGCGTCCCAGTCTAGCAGTTTAACCACAGACCCATCCTGCCACACAAAATTTACTGACCTGAAAATCCACATCTAAAAGACTTGGCAGTGTTTGAAATTCCATTTCAGGCCTGACTTTAGCTGTCTGAGGGGATCACTGCTACCAGTAATAACTCCTAGCTCTTTTCATCAATAGCGCTCAGGGCACTTTACCAGGGGTGAGCAAACTTTTTGGCCCAAGGGCCACATCAGGATTGCGAAACTGTATGGAGGGCTGGGTAGGGAAGGCTGTGCCCCCTCCCACTTCCCGCCCCCTGACTGCCCCCCTCAGAATCGCTGACCCATCCAACCCCCGCTGCTCCCTGTCCCCTGACCACCCCTCCCGGGACTCCACACCCCTAACTGCCCCACCGGAACCCCACCCCCATCAAACCCCCCTGCTCCCTGTCCCCTGACTGCCCCGAACCCTATCCACACCCCCGCCCCCTGACAGGCCCCCCGGGACTCCCATGCTTATCCATCCCTTACTGTTCCCCGTCCCCTGACCACCCCCCCCTCCCCCGAACCTCTGCCCCATCCAACCGCCCCCTGTCCCCTGACTGCCCCCCGGCGTATCTGCAGGGGAGGAGGGGCAGCAGGGAAGGGGCCGGGGGCTAGCCTCCCCTGCCGGGAGCTCAAGGGTTGGGCAGGACGGTCCCGCGGGCAGTAGTTTGTCCACCTCTGCACTATACAAAGGGGGCACAGTATCAGTATCCCCATTTTACAGGTGGGGAAACTGAGGCACACAGCGGGGCAATGACATGCCTACATTCACCCAGCAGGCCAGTGGCAGAGCTGGCTACAGAACCCAGGTTTTCTGAGTCCCAGTCTGGTGCTTTAGGCCAGCGTGCCTCCAAAAAGGGGGAAGGCCACATTCTCACTCACCGACTGGGCTCGGGCAACCTCCGTTGGTGTTGTTCAAGTCTCCCCCGAGCATCGCCCCTGGAAAGCAACGAGAGGACACGGGGATGAAGTTAGTTCAGAACTCGGTGCATGGAGCATATTTGCACGTGGGGGACGGGGGGGAATCAACAGTGTCACACTCCCATCAAGACAATCCAGGGTAAAATGTACAGCGCTTCCAGGCGTGGAAACAATATCTACCCAGATACAATCCCTTTGGGGATGAGTGCAGGCAGCACGGACGCTCCTTCCAAAACACTTGGAAAACAGCATGGCTCTGCTGATCCGAGCCTTCCTGGGGACGCACGCTCTGCAGACGGGAACCTGCCCCCGGCTCTGGGACTGGAGAGAGGATCTACCGTATAACATTTGCACCGAATGGCAACCACGCCCAAGGCGGCTGGAGAGGCATGACGAGCAGCCAGCCGCGGCGGCGTCATGTGAAGACGAACGGTTGGGAAGTGCTGCTTTTCACTTAGGGCTTAGAAAGCTCTTCCCAGGGAAGAGCTTATGCGGAAATAAATTTGGTTTTTAAGGTGCCACAAGTATTCCTTTCTTATTTTCTTTTTGCTGACACAGACTAACACGGCTACTACACTGAAACCTTCCCAGGGAAGGTTTGTGATTCCCAGGGAATCAAGCCCTTTATCCCCTTTGCAAGCAGATTTTGAGTTTTGTAAAGTTATCTGCTATTTTGAATTGTTCGACCACATCGCGAGACTGTTAGTTCTTCCAGCAATCCACTCTCTCTCTCCCTCACTATAACCACCTAGACAGCTGGGAAAGGAACCCAGGAGTCCATAGTTCTCGGCCACTGCTCTAACCACTAGCTCACACACCACTCCCAAAATCAGGAGCTAGAACCCAGGCATCCTAATTCTCGGTCCTCTGCTCTAATCACTACACCACGCTTCCTTCTCGGAGTGGGAAAAAGAACACAGGAGTCCTGATTCCCAGTCCCCTGCTTTAACCACTAGCCCTCACTCCCCTCCTGGACACAGGAAAAGAACCCAGGAGTCCTGACTCCCAGTCCTCTGCACTAGCCCCCACTCCCCTCCTAGACACAAGAATAGAACCCAGGAGTCCTGACTCCCAGTCCTCTGCACTAGCCCCCACTCCCCTCCTAGACACAGGAATAGAACCCAGGAGTCCTGACTCCCAGTCCTCTGCTCTAACCACTAGCCTCCACTCCCCTCCTGGACACAGGAATAGAACCCAGGAATCCTGACTCTCAGTCCCCTGCTCTAACCACTAACCTCCACTCCCCGGACACAAGAATAGAACCCCGGAGTCCTGACTCCCAGTCCCCTGCTCCAACCACTATACCTCAATCCCCTCTCAGAGCTAATAGAACTCAGGAGCTCATATCCTCAGCTGAGTATCTGCACTAGGATTTTTTGAACCAGTAATTCCCAGTGGTAGATAATTAGGGCCAGATTTTCATTTACATGAAGGCCCCTTTACACAGCGCTGGCAATGTAAAGGGGCTTTCCGGGGGATGTACATTACAGTTACACTCACTTCAATGCCCTTCTACACAGAGCGGTGCGAAGCAGCTTTCATGTAACTGACCTCAGATCCCTGATGTTGTAGGACAGAGACACACAGTACACAGGATTCTGCATCCCCGTTTCAGAGACGCCTTGGAGCCGCGGGCGTTCGCCTTTACCTCACACAAGGCGACCACACGCGCCGCTCCATTAGCGCCGCTTTTGATTTATAAACTACAGCACGGCTCGCTGGTCTCCTCTGACGTGCATCGGAAAACGCCCGTCACCCCGTGCAAGTGCGCAGCGCCCGTGAAACAGGATTTCTGCGACGCACGGAAGGGCAGGCTGACGGCAGCTGCCTCGGGGGGACCGCTGAACGGATGGGGAAGAAATGCTCTCCTCTCGAAACAAATGGTTCAACCCAAATCGATTTTTCCACCCCCGATTTTTCAGAATTGTCAGCAAATCTGTGCTTTGCCCAGCTCTAGGGGTGATGCAGGAATTGCGTCTGCCATTTGCATCTCACGGGATCTTTGCTGAGCATCCAGGACCTTTTCAAGTCTTATTATTTATTGCTTGTACTGCAGTAGCGCTTACGAGCCCGAGTCATGGACTAGACCCTACTGTGCTAGGTGCTGTACAGACAACAGATAGAAAGAGTGAGGGGTGAGAGGAATGAAGACAACGGTGCCCTCTCTTGGCTATTCTAGGCCAAAACACTCACCCGCGCTGGCTGGCCTCTGCGGCAAACCCGGCGACACGGTGTTTCTCTGCAGGGCCGGCTGCTGTGGCGAGAGGAGTCTTGGATCAGTCAACGAAGAGGTCACCAGCGACTGGGTCACCAAGGAGCCCCCGGGGTTGCTGAACTGTAATGTGTTTTGATTGGTCACCGGCACCGTCACTGGCATGGCGAAGTTCGGCGCGGGCACTGCAGACTGAACAGAGAGGCAGATGAAAGCAGGGAGTGGCACCGAGGGAGTCACCCAAAGGCACTTCGCTCTGCCAAGGAGCAGGCTTCTGTTTGGTTCACGGCGCAACAACGGGCCGGATCCATGGCCCGGAATGCAGCGACGCCGATTGACACCAGCTAGGGATCTGGTCCGAACATGCGCCCCGTTCGTTATTGCCCTGCAATTTATGCAGTCGTTTATACTAGTGCAAAGTGGGGGAAAGCTAGCACCATTCTCATTTGCTAGCGTTCTGCTGCCACTTTACACGGGTGAAAATGGTGGAGGGCAGTGGGGAATCCGGCCCAAGGCACAAAGGGGCATGGATCCCCTCCAGGAAGATGGAGAAAGAAGGGCAAATGGATGTCCATCTGGGCACATCAACGCTAAAAAGCATTGCACCCTGCTGCTGGGGGGGGGGGGAAAGGGGTGTTGACTGAACACCTGCATTTATTTACCTCCAGAGCTCAGCAAAGTGGTTTTAAATCAGCTCGCAGAGAGGTGGACATGTCTCAAAGCGGCTACCTTGGAATACCAGAGAGGGGACTAGCGCAGTGGTCTTGGCATGAGAAGCTCTGAACCCACAGGAGACAAGGGCCAGCAGCTGCCCTTCAACCTCCGAGGGAGATAAACAGAGCCCCAGGGAGTTTTAATAGACCAGGTCCTCCGCTGGTGTGAGCGGCCAGGGCTCTTTTGAAGTGAGCGGAGCTACGCTGACTTACACAGCTGCAGATCCGGCTGAGTCTATCACAGTGAGAAGATCCTGTAGATTCTGCACAGAAGTGCAAGATCCCAGGGCCCTACTCACAGCGACTATCTGTATTCCTGTAGCGCCCAGAGGCTCCAGTCGGGATTGTACGGAGACACAGACCCAGACCTGAAGAGTTTCCTCGGACAACATTGCTCTTCCCTCCCTATTAGTATGAAGTTTTTTAGCGCCTGTGCTCATTCTCGGGGGAGCATGGTCTTGGGGTTACAGTACTAACCTACCCTCGGACGCTGCGTCATTCCCACCTCTGCCACAGACCCTATGAAAGACCTTAGGCAAGTCACTTAATCTCTGTGTCTCAATTCCCCACCCCTTCAGTGGGGATAATACTACTTCCTTTGTCTAATCAGATCGTAAACTCTTCAAGGCAGTGACCATCTTTTACTAGGTGTATGTACAACGCGGTCCTGTCTTGTCTCATTGTGCGCATGGAGCACAAAGGGCCCTGATTATTATTCATGCTCTGTACGGAGCTAGTGCCTAGGAGTCCTGGACCCGGATCCCAGGGCGCTAGGTGCTGTACAAACCCAGAACAAAAAAGACGGCCCCATCTCCACACAGCTGACCCCAACTGGAGCCTCTAGGTGGCTACTGTAATAGAAAGAGTGACAGATTGGAGCATTTCCAGAGAAGCAGGCTGTAGATGGCTCCTATCGGCTCATGGAGCTCCTGGGATGTCAGTCAATGGAAAGACCTGGGGCTCTGACCCTCAAAGCCTCTAATTCATGATCCTTGGCCCCTGGCTCAAGGGACAGATCCACCTTGCTCGGTTCCTGGTAAAGCCAGACTTTGCCCAGATTATCCAATCACTCTTTCTTATGACCCCGATTTGCTCTTCATTAGCGAGCGCAGGCACCTGCTCGGAGGCTTTCCCAGGGCTTTGCTAAAACCCTCTTTTAATTTCATTGGCCTTGGGAAGCCGGGAAGCTTCCCGGCCTTTTGGTGTCGCTTTACGAAAGTGCTGCTGGGCAAATGCAGCTTCGTAGTGCAGGAGAGGACGAACGAGCGTGAGAGAGGATGGCAGAGCCGCGCCTCTGTCCTCCCAGTGGCTCCTGGCTGGGAAAGCTCCCCCCCCCCACTACCAATCATCCCCCACCTCCTTCACAGATCTCTGGGGCATCCAGTTGTTTCAGGCAACAAGCAGGTGCTAAGGACCACTCCCTGCTCGGGGCTTCTCCTGCCATACGTCACTTGATGTGAGCTTTAAGACTGTAAATTCTGCAGGGCAAGGGACTTTATGAGCCAGAATAGCCCCTTCACACGGCTCTGGCGTAGCTTTAGGGACACTTTAAGGGCTCCCCCTTGCCCCCGCCCCCCCCCCACACACACACAGAGCCAACGCGGCATAGAGGACACTCAAGGCTGGTCTACGCTACAAGGTTACGTCGGCTTGACTACATTGCTCCAGGCTGTGAAAACTTTACAGCCGTAATTAAGCCGACCTAAGCCACAGTGTAGACACAGCCGAAGTGTCTACACTACATCGGCGCAGCTACAGTGGCATTGCTAGTGTAGACACGCCCCTGCTGTCAGTGAGAATCAGGCCCTTAAATGTGTGGCTGTGCACATCTACATTGCAACAGTGCGTAATAAATAACAAGAAAGAAGGAAAGAGAGAAAGAGAGAAAGAGAGAAAGAAAGAAAGAAAAAGAAAGAAAGAAAGAAATGAACTTAGGGCATAGTTCTACCGCTGACGTGAGAGTTAAATGAATGGATTGGAGGACAGGATTCGGCCCTTAGCTCTTAACTATCACATTGCACCTTTGAACCACTAACCGACCAATCTTCGCCATGCTCCTGCCCAGGCCGGGAGAGAGTTGGGCGCACGCAAATGACCACTCAACCAGCAGCTCCCATTCTCCCAGAGGCCAGCAGCTGATTGCAGAGCACTGGGAGCTGCAGTGTTATGGCAGGCAAAGGTTTGGAATGAACACAACAATCCAAAATCCGGTGGGGAGGTGGGGGGGAAGGTTCATTAATCAGCCAAACGCCAATGACTTTTCTTTTTCTTGAAAGCCAGTTTCAAATGCACTCAGAATGCAGAACCCCGTTAAGGGCAGTTTCTCTGTCCCAGGGCGTCAGTAGCTTCCCCGGCAGATGAGCTGTGTTAGTTCTCGTTATCACACAAAAAGCTGGTTAAAAAGAAAAGCCTCTGCTCCAACAATCCACTATTCAATCCTGTTGCAAGAGAGGTGTAGTCAAGGAGGCAGATGCTGCGCTTTTGCTACTAATCATCCTGCTTCTGGGATGCAAGATTTTGGGGGCAGGGACCTTCCTTCTTTTAGAAGTGTTCACAGCGCCTAGCGTAATGGGGTCCCAGACTGCAGCCAGATTTTAGGGCCAGAAGTGACAATTATGATGGTCCTACTCTGACCTCCTGCGTAGCACAAGACGTAGAATTTTACCCTGTGATTCTTGTACCAACGAGGACAATGGCAAAGCTCGAGATGAACTGCATGAAGCAGAATCCAGCCCAAGGAGCTAAACTTTCCTTAAAATCCGATTCCGGGGGGCTCGATTCTCATTTACACTAAGGGCGTCTCTACACTGGAAAGTTAATGCAGATTCATGGAGGGTGTAACTTTAAAGAGTAACTCTGTGTGTAGACGTTCTGAATCTGGAATAAGAGGGGCTGTATCCAGTGATTCATTTAACCCACTTTCCGAGGGAGTTAAGCTAAACAGAAAGAAGGCACTCTTATTCCAGAACACAAGCGTGTCAACACATGGAGTTATTTAGAAACAGCTCCTTAAGCAGATAAGCCCTAAAACCCGTTTTACCCCAGTTTGGCGGTGTAAAGCGAATGAGACAGTTGCACTCACTTAAAGGTCCCTTTATGCTGCCAAAGGAGTGGCATGGGGGGAAATGAGCATCCGGTCCACCATCTCTTACTAGCAGAGTCTTCCAAAAAAAATCCACCTCTGGCTTTTGTAAGAGTGATGTCTCAAGAAAAGAAAAAATTAGCTCCCGTGGCCTTGTAAGGAGCAGCAGGAAGGAGTTGGGGAATTTTTTTTATCCTGCATCCCAGCACTTGGAAAGCGGCCTCCCTTTCTACTCCCAGCAACGGTAATTACGGCTGCCTGAGTTGAAAGGCTAATCCCTCTGAAGATGGTTTGCCTGCCTCAATAGTCTTTGCTCCCTTGAACTAACAACTAATTTGCAATGCCCCACTTCCCTCCCTCGACACAAATCCCTTCCTTCGCTGTCCTGATGCCACTCCAGGGCCGTCGTCTCAGGCTAAAACCACCCTGGATTTCTGCCACATCCACTAGCCACGTGGGGAGCCTTATGGATCCGCATGGATTGAAAGCAGAGTGGCCCCAAAACTGGATCTGGGCGCAACGGTCATAACCTGACCCTCCCTTTCCCCACCGTGACGCATATGAATACCGAGGTTCTGAACTGAAGCAAAACTCCCACTGAAGTTCAGAGGAGTTGGTTGGAGTAAAAAAAAAAACACCTCAGGATTTGACTCCGCATTAATAGCAATGGGGCCGATTTTTAAAGGTCCTTGGTCTTAACATTTCCAACGTGGGGGCTCAAAGTTAGACAGCGAAGCCCGATGTCGTTAGGCGCCTAACTCCCTTCGAAACCGGCACCTAAATATAGCTGAGGATTTGGACCCTCGGGCCGGAGTCTCATTTACGCGAAGGGCTGCATTGATCCATAAGCAGTGCCAACCCCCCCACCGCAGCTACAGCTATAGTGCTTGTCTTATTCTCATACGGGTAGGGGGATAAACTATGCTGGTGAAAGGCACTTCTCTAACTGCAGCCGCAAGAGGGGCTGGACTGGTAGAACGATTTCAGTGAACAGCGATTTCCCTCCCCCAAGCAAAAGAGTTATCCCCGTGAAACTTTCAAGTGCAGACCAGGCCTGAGAATCCTTCACACCCCTCTGGCAGCATAAAGGGGCCTTAAGGTGGGTAAATTATACCCATTTTAAAGCCAGAATGGTGCAACTGAGACTCAGGCCTTGTATAGGAGGGAACGACCATAATGTGTTGTGTTCTAGCCATGCCCCCGATCTGCCCCCTAGGCCAGAAGAGGAGATTAGGATGGGTACAGGGACGTTCTGCCAGCTCCATACCCGCTGGAGGGAGGCATTTCCACCCACTTTAACACCTCTTTATGCTGGCAGAGCGGCCTAAAGGGGCCTCGCCATCACCAAGGCCTGTTTCTAACCATTAGACCATGCTGCCTCCCAGACATTCCCTAGCCCTGGGTTTGCTACGCCCGATGGGAGCAAACGAACAAGGCAGAGCAAGGCTCCGTAAGCAAAGCCATGCAAAGTCGTCATCCCCGCCGCTCGGCATTCTACGTTGCTAGGGATCCAGGGCGGGATGAGCAGGCCACCAGCTACTCACTGCGAGCCTGTAACTCTGCATCATTTTATCAAACTCCTCATCAATCTTTTTATATTTCTCCTCCGTCTGTGGGGTCAGCGCAAACACCTCGTCCCCTTCCGGGCTCTCGCACTCCCTGTGCTTCTTGTTCAGCGCCTGTTACGTCGAGAGGGCGGGGGGAGGTGGCGGAGACGGGGTGTGGGGGGGGGGGTAGGATGGGGAAGAAATCGAACAAAAGAAAAAAGAAAAACATAATGAAGGATTTCTGGCCAGAGGGGCGCAGTACTTACACCGTATCGTTTGAAGAGGATATCCAGATCCTCGCTGGCCTTGCGGTATTTATCCTCCATCAGCGGGCTCTGGTCAATGGAGTCGTCTCCGTCGGGTTCCGGGCTGTCGCAACCGTTAAAACCTTTCTTTCTTAACGTCTGAAAACACAACCAGGACAGGTTGAGGTCTGGAGCAGGAGGGGTACGCTGGAGACGGGAGAGCCGGCAGGGTGTTGGCAGCAGGTGTGTGACGGATGTAGGGTGACCAGATGTCCCGATTTTATAGGGACAGTCCTGATTTTTGGGTCTTTTTTTTATATAGGCTCCTATTACCCCCCACCCTCTGTCCCGATTTTTCACATTTGCTGTCTGGTCACCCTAGAGGGATGGAGGTGGCGGGGGCTTGTTTAAAATGTCGTTGCTACCTTCCCAGTAGAGCTGGCTTGGAAACAGGGGGGAGGGAGGCGCAAAGTGGCTGAAATATGGGGGAAATTAACTCAACATTGGGGGGGGGGAGGGAAATCAATATTTCAAAAACCAAATGAGTGAAAACATCCACAAAATGTAAAGGGGCAAAACAGTAATCCCAAATGTAAAATATTTGAAGACGACGAGTAATTTAAAAAACATGGAAAAACAATCTTCAAAACGTTAAAAAATTGGGGGGGGGGAGCGGGGGAATGGTTAAAATTTCAATTTCAAAAAAATCACCAAAAATGCAACCAGAGCTGCTTCCCGGTTACAAGAAAAGGACGACGAGGCCGGATCCGCATTTACACCGGGACTCCTCCCCATTGCTTTAGTGGGCTGTGGCTGTGGTTACAACATTGTGCCTATTATAATAATTGTAGCTCTTATGGCTTCATCCTTATCAGCTCGAAGCTCAGCTTTTCCACAGACTCGTTATGTGATCCTGGGCAAATCCCAGGGGCCCGGGTTCTTCTTTAAAGTGGGTGTATATGTAATTTATTCCCATGTGAAGAGCCCTTTACGCTGCCAGAGTGGTGTAAATGAGAATCGGGCCTGTGGTATTTAATAGACCACGGGTCTTTGGAACCCTCCTATAGAAATTAAATAGAGTTTTATAAACTGATAAAAAGGCACGTTAACCCATGGAACTCACAGCCACAAGAGACCAACCACTGAGATGAGCAGGGTTCAGAAAGATTCAATTATGGGCCTTACTCTCATTTGTCACAAGGATCTAGCTCATAGGATTTGATTAGGGTTGTGCCTCTATTTTAAAAGAGACTATGACCCTACGACAGCGCAAGTGGGTGGAACGCCATTGACTTCAAAGGATCCATTTACATCAGGAATGTGTTTGGCCCTGTGCCCGCTCAGACACAAAGCCTATTCTCCCACCATTTTAATGATGGGGGAGGGGAGGAGGGGGGAACCCTAATGATATTTACTCGCCTATTAAAATATTTCCTCTTCTATTAAAAGACAAAAATATGACTTGCCCCAAGCAAAATGGGTGGGTGGAATTCTGCAAGATGGTTTTAAACAGATGTAAGGGGTTTGGGGCAATGTACAATGGAACGTGCCAAGACCAACACAGCAGAGCTGTATTAGAGAAGTAGGTTGTGTCTGCTCCAATAAACGATGGATACTTTGTACGGCAATGACCTTCTTTAACTAAACAAGCACACATTTTCATTGGCCAGCTGCCAAATTCACCTTTGGCACAAGCTGGGTTACAACTCGGTTGAAATCAGGGGGTCGGGTTCTGATTTCACTTACAGTGGTGTAAATCCGAAGCAACACAGCTGCAGGGAAGTGGAGTCACTCTGGATTCACAACGAGGTGAGATCAGAATCTGTCCCAGTATGCTTCGCAGCTCTCTAGTTCTGTTGCTCTGGCTTTGTTATTGCCTTACCTGTTATTTATCAAATGCCCCCAAATTGCTGGGCAGCTCACAAAACAAGGAAAGACCTGATTCTGTGCCAACCTGGCCTTTGGCGCATTCAAAATCTGGATCCAAATGACCCAGTTAGAGCCGATCTCAAAGAAGAATGTTGCACCCAGAGGAAATGCAGATATGAGCTAGCCTGACCGAGCTCTGATCTTTGCGGTGTTTGAAATCTGGAGCTGAACTTTGTAGCTCAGGCATTTTGAGCTGATTCTCATTTACACTAAGGGTCCTTTTACACTACTCTGCTAGTGTAAAGGGGCCTGAAAATGGGACGTGTTACCACGCAAAAGCCATTGCCGGCCTGGGTTACACGTAAAAGTGTTACCGATATAACAATTTCAGTTAAGAGGGTGATTTATTTTACTCAAATAGAGACAAGTAAAGGCCCTAGTGTGAACAGTTCTACTGCTGTAAAGGTGTCTTAGATCTGGTCTACATTTCCAATGTAGGTTGACATAGCTACACTGCTCAGGGCACTCAACCACCATAGCTGTGCCAACCTAGCTCCCAGTGTAGAGGCAGCCAAGTCAAAGGAAGACAGGTTCTATCAACCTAGCTACTGTCACTTGGGGAGCTGGTGTTCCTAAAATGATGGGAAAACCCCTTCTGTGGGTGTAGGCTGTGTCTACACTATGGAGCTGTAGCTACGCCATTATAGTCCCTATCGTGTAGACAAAGCCATACCTATGGTGATGTAGCTTGGCCGGTATAATCTCCATAGTGTAGCATACCTATAGCTATACCAATATAAACACTTTTGTGCCAATAGAATTGCCGCCACGCTAGGAGGCTTGTATCATTTTATCTGCACCGGTATAGTCAAAGCAGTACAGTTTTGTTTACACTACAGACCTCTGCCAGCACAGTGATGGCCGTCAGGGGTGTGAAGAGGCGTGATCCCTGACCGACAGAACTGTGACAGCAGAAACCCACACTGTAGACTCAGCCTGGTCTACACTTAAAATGAGATTGACCTAGCGACGGCGTCGCTCAGAGTTGTGAAAAATGTTAGCAATATAGTCAGGTTGGCCTAACCCTCCGTGTAGACATGGAAAAATTCTTCCCTCGACCTAGCTACCGCCTCTCGGAGAGGTGGAGTAACTGCACTGACAGGAAAACCCCTTCTGTCGACGTAGGAAGCGTCCACACTACGACACTACAGCGGCAGTGCCATAGGCGCCGACTCCGTGGGCGCTCCGGGGCTGGAGCACCCATGGGGAAAAATTGGTGGGTGCTCAGCACCCACCGGCAGCTCCCCGCCAACCCCAGGGCCCGCGCCTAGCTCCCCGCCAGCCCCGGGACCCACGGCAAGCTCACCTCAGCACCGGGAGACGTTGCGGGGCCCCGCCCCCGACGCTGGGCGACGTTGCGTCGGCGTCGGGGGGCGGGGTCCCACAACGTCACCCGGCGTCGGGGGCGGGGCCCGGCGTCGGAGGCGGGGCGTCAGCCCCCACCGGGCAGTGCCATAGGTGTGCCCTCGGTTATACTGGCAAAGATGGGCTTGTTTCATGGTGGGGGGAGGGGACAAGCTATACCTGTAGAAGTGTAACTTTGCAGATATAAGCCGCTTCCACACTAGGCTCGCTTTGCTGCTGCAGTATGATGGTAAAACACTAGTGTAAACGTGACCTAAAACTATCCAGTGTGGACAAGCCCTTAGCAGGGGAAAGAATGCAGGCCAAGGAGTCTGTAGCAGAGCCAGGAACTGAAGCTGGAGTTTGCTTGCAGCTTAGGGTGACCAGACAGCAAGTGTGAAAAATCGGGACAGGCGGTGGGGGGTAATAGGAGCCTATATAAGAAAAAGACCCCAAAATCGGGACTGTCCTAATAAAACCGGGACATCTGGTCACCCTATTGCAGCTCCTTAACTGCAAGACCATCTTTGTACTCTTAAGGAAGCGCCATTAATTGGAAACACAGGCATTCCATGTGGAGGCTGTGCACGGCATACGGTAAGAATCCTTCGGAGAGTTTGTACAAAAAGTTCCTGTCTCGTGTTCAGTAGCCAATTTACAGATTGCATTACACACGCACATTTAATCATTTTATTTTCAAAATACCAGAAGCAATTAGGCATTATTATGGAACCAGCACTTGCCAGGTTTTTTTTTTTTTTAAAAAGTCAAAGCAACATAATTTCCTGGAAGTCTTGATCTCTTTTCATGCCAAACTTGAAAGAGAAAAAAAAAAATGCCTTGACAATTCTCCGCTCGTCTTCCCAAACACAGATAAACATATCTGCTTCTAGGCCAAAATTTTATCTCAAAGAGGTTCCTTACCTACACTGTGAGCACTGGGAAATATGGGTTTATTATGGGATTGACGCAGCGACGGTGGATGTATCTCTCACTTAAGATTCTAAGTGAGACAGGGATTGGGGCAGGGATTGGCTTTTTGTTCTGTGTTTGTATAGCACCTAGGATATTGGGGTTCTGGTCCATTTCTGGAGCTCATAGGTGCTACTGCAAGAAATAATAATATTTTAAAGTGCTTTGAGATCTACTGATTAAAAAGTGTTATACAGTATAAGAGCTAGGTCTTATTATTATTTAATAATATATGAAGATATGCCTATCTCATAGAACTGGAAGGACCTTGAAAAGTCATGGAGTCCAGTCCCCTGCCTTCACTAGCAGGACCAAGTACTGTCCCCTGACAGATTTTTACCCCAGATCCCTAAATGGCCCCCTCAAGGATTGAACTCACAACCCTGGGTTTAGCAGGCCAATGCTCAAACCACTGAGCGATCCCTTCCCCCCCGCCATGATGTAACATTTTCTCTTATTGTATACAGCTGGTCCAAATAATGGGGAAACCGATTTTATGACACATTATGAAGCTGCTTCTGTTTTGTAGTGTTTGAAATTAACCCATTTCCCTTCCGCTCTTTCACCAAAATTTTTTTAAAAGCAGTATTTGTTACCAGTGTTTTAATTGAAATCATTTTCAAAATTGTCTGGGTTTTCAAGTAAGCAAACCATTCTGCTAACAATTTCGATTATAAAATGCGATGGAAATTTTAGCAAAAAACAAACAAAAAAAAAACAGAAATTTTCAGTAATACATTTCTCGTGGCAAGATACATTGCCAAAAAGTGCGCACGCACACACACAAACCTTTTTTTGTGCATAAAAATTTCAATCATCTCTAATAATCTCTTGGCTGAATGAAAGTGAACGCAGTTTCCTTGCTAAATTACTTCAAATCATAGGAGTAGGGTGACCAGATGTCCTGATTTTACAGGGACAGTCCCAATTTGGGTTTTTTTTTCTTATATAGGCTCCTATTACCCTCCACCCCCGTCCTGATTTTTCATATTTGCTGTCTGGTCACCCTACATAGGAGGCATGCTGGATTGTTATTGTAGGGTGATCCATGAGCCTGGAAAGCACCATCAGTAATACTGAGCCTCCCACTCCGTTCCCTGCAGCACAGCGCCCCCTAGCACAGCGCAGGGCTGGGGTTCAGGACTGATTCAGAGGGAAGAGCAGGGCCTGCTTGAGTCACTCGCACCAATGAAAGCAGAACAACTTCAAACCGTTTTACCGGTTGCAAATGAGGCAATGCGGTCTCCAACGCAACACTCCTGATTCTCTGAGACAGAGATGGCTGGAAATGCTGCTCCACAAAGAAAGCCCATTCAAGGCATCTGCTTACCCAGTTTAGCAACTTCGAATGCAATCTGGCATCTAACAATTCAGCGTATCTACTGCATCTATACTGCAGCACCACTGTATATACATGGGACGATAAACCCGAAACAGTTAAACATACAAGGTACATGCAACAGGGAGTCTGATGTCTAGACCTCAGTTCTAAACCTCACTCTGCAACATCACTCTCCTTTTCTCTTTCCTGTCCCATCCTGTGTCTGTCTTGTCTATTTACAATGTAAGATCTTTGGGGCAGGGACTGTCTCTAAGGGCTTGTCTACATACAGATTTTCACTGGTTTAGCTTGAGGCGTGGTGTTAAATTGGTACAAAAGACTGCTCTTCTTCCGGATTACACCAGTTTATTTGGGTTTAGTTCAGGGTTAAAGTTAAGTCAAAAAAGATCAGATGAAACAAACTGCTCTTGAAGCAAAATAAGAGCCTCCACAAAGGGTTTACACCAGTTTAACTAAATCAGTTTAAGAGCTTGTCTACACTTGAAAATTATTTCAGATGAAGAAAGGGTGTGAATTTAAAGCGCATAAACTGTCCCAGAATAACTCCCCCTATGGACACCCTTATTCCAGAACAAGAGTGTATTCCGGAATACCTATTGCAAAAGGGCTATTCTGCAATAGCTATTCTGGTTAATTTCTGCATGTAGAGAAACTCGTAAACTGATGCAAATCTACATGCAGACAACCCCTCACGATGTGTGTGTATAGCGCCATCCATACGGCCATTCTTAGGTTCTTAAGCCCCAGTCCTAAAATGAAATCTGGGTTCCCTACACCCATGCCGACTCTATTAGGGCCCTCAAAGGTACAGCGGTCTTCCCACTTGGGAGATTGTGGCGGGATTGGCAGCCAGGCCTCTGGTACCATCAAAGAATGGCCTCCCCAGCAGAATCCAAACCAGGTTTCACATCCAGCTCAATACAGGCTGAGGCCAGACTTTGGGCGTTTAGCCAGGGCGGATGCCCATGCAGCCCAGATGGGATCAATGAAGCTCAGAGTTTATGCCCCATACTCATAGAATCATAGAAGATTAGGGTTGGAAGGGACCTCAGGAGCTCATCTAGTCCAACCGCCTGCTCAAAGCAGGACCAATCCCCAACTAAATCATCCCAGCCAGGGCTTTGTCAAGCCTGACCTTAAAAACCTCTAAGGAAGGAGATTCCACCACCTTCCTAGGTAACCCATTCCAGTGCTTCACCACCCTCCTAGTGAAAAGGTTTTTCCTAATATCCAAGCTAGACGTCCCCCTCTGCAACTTGAGACCATTACTCCTTGTTCTGTCATCTGCCAGGACTGAGAACAGTGTAGATCCATCCTCTTTGGAATCCCCCTTCGGATAGTTGAAAGCAGCTATCAAAACAGCGGTGATGGCCGGTTTACAGCATGCAGGTGTGAGCCAGGGCCGGAGCTAGAAGGGGTGTGTGTGTGGGGGGGGGGGGGGGGTGGGTGTGTGGGTGTGTGGGCAGATTTAAAGGTCACGATGAAGGAGCCCAGTGGTTTCCTGCCTGGAGAGAGAAGCAAGCCAGCTGCTAAGGCCACCGGCACAGGAAAGGCTAAAAATAAACCCAGCTCCAACAACAATCGCGCATCTCAGCAGCTGCGCTTGGCAGGCCGGTTCGCTTGGCGACCCAGTCACAAATTGGAGGCAACTTCCCAAAGCAGATGGGACGTGGCAGCCATTTGGAAGGAGCCTGGTACCGGCAGGACCCTAGCTATACCCAGCACAGATGCGTGGGTGACCTCACAGAGAGAGATGGCTTTGACGGGTTCACCACCACGCCCAAGGATTGGCCAAGACCTCCGGTTTCCTCCCCTCCCCACACACACCTTGTAAAAGAACCAAGGGATCGAGTTTTAATAAAGTAAAAGACTTTCACTGTATTTTTCTTTAGAACGGGTAAAGAAAAAATCTAAATTGTTTTTGGTAGGAAAAAAACTCATCCTTGTTTGGGAATCAGACTTTTTCCCAAAATTTTCCATTTTCCCAGCAATGACAAATTTAGTTGTTTTCTCTGGGTTTTGTTCTAACCTTTCTCCTCGCTCCTCTCCCTTTTCGGTGGTGAAATGGAAAAAGCAAATAACAAAAATGAGAGTTGGGGGTAGAAAAGAGGAGGTGGGGAAACCTGCTCCAAACCAAAATTTTTCACAAAGCATTTCAAACAACAATAATCCCTACCTCTTCTCTAGGGCTGGTCATCAGTAGGTCACAGAGTGATTCACAAAGGAGAGCAGTAGCATTATCCCTATTTTACAGATAGGGAAACTGAGGCACAGAGCCATGAATTGACTCGTCCAGGCCAGTGGCTGAGCTGAGCGGGGTTTTCACGATCAGCAGCGACTACAGTTCTCTCACCGCTTATAACTCCCTGTCCCATTGCACTGAAATCTCTAGCAAGAAAACGCTTGGGGGGAAGGGGTGGGCAGGTGGTTTCCTTCGGCGATGAGGTTAAATTAATTGCCTCCCGCATGAGTGGGTGAAACGGCAGATCAAAGAAGGCTCTAGGTAACTTTCAAAGCGGTGAATTCAACCCTGGCTGGCATTTCCCATAATGAATACTTGGGTTGAATCCTTTCAACTACCCCAGCTTTGCCCCAACCGGCATATATTTTGCCGTCTGGATATAGAACAAAGCCGCAGATGGGAGTGCAAAGGGAGAACAATGTTCAGACGAAATCTCCTTTAAGTCTGCCCTCAAAGACGTTCTGTGTGAGTGCTTAAAAGCCTCTCCGGGAAAAGGTACATAGGGTCCCATCCAAAGCCCACTGAAGTCAATGGATATCCTCCCACACAGACTTCAAAGCGCTTTGGATCAGGGCCTGCATGACTGGCACACCTCACACGATACGGTGCTGTAAATTGAGGCAAGGGTTGAAATGACTGATCTAGGGCTCCGGCAGGATAATTAAAAGCGGGGTTTGTCTTGGGCTGGGCCAGGTATTACCTGCCAACCAGGGCTGGCTGAAAATGTCCATCAAAATGGTGATTCAGAGGCAAATTGGGGGTTTCGACACAACGCCATTTTTCGTTAAAAGCGTCTTTAGCTCTTCGGCAGGTCTTGGTTTTTCACAAGGTTCGGCCAGAGGAGGAAAAACAGGCCCTTCCTGTTCGAATAGCTCCCTGGTTAATTTGATGGACACGCCACACGTGGCAGGTACAGAGCTTAGCACGGCTCGGATTCACTCTAAAAACAGCAAATACCTTTGGCCAACTGGGGAACATTCCACCCTCACAAATGGGCTGTTGGCTGGTATTGAGAACAGGTGATTTTACAGAAGGTACCGTACTCCATTAATTATAAAGCACATGCCGTCAACGGAGCTGCACCAGTTTACACCAGCTGAGGATCTAGCCCGAGGTTCCCCACGAGACTAGTTCCCACTCCCCATCGCTAGCGTTTACCAGCGGCCGGCCAGCCCGCCGCTAACCACGGCTACTTAGTAGGGCTGGGCCAAATGTTTTGAATTGTGACATTGCAAGGACATTTTTTCATCAAAACGGCAACACAGAAAATGGAGTTGGGGGAAATTCAGCTCCACTTCTCAAAAAAACCAACAACCCCTCCTGCCCATTTTTAGAGCAGCTCAGTATTATTTTTTTGTATTCCAGTAGCACCAGCAACCAAGATTTGGACCCCCGTTGCCCTGTGTTAACACAGCATGAGAGCCCGGCAGTGCTTACAGGATGGGAGGGGAAACTGAGACACAGATAGTAAGTCATTTGCCCAAGGTCACAGGCAGAGCTGGGACTAGAACCCAAGTCTCCTGACTCCTAGCCCAGTGCTGTATCCATTAGATCACACCACCTCCCATTTCGCGCTACTAGTCGATTACATACACATTAGCCTCCTAAACGGTTACATGAGCATACACTGCTCTTCCCAGCCCTCCTCTGCTGGCTCTCATCTTAGACTGAGCATTCTGGGGCAGGGAATCCATCTGCAGTGAGGAAGCACAGTGCACTTCTGTGGCAAACAACAACGCCATGTGTCACGTAGGCTGCAGATTCTTTAGCACTTGCTAATCTCCATCACGGCCCTTTCTGGCTTTTGGGCAGCTTGTTCGGAGGAGGAGGAGGAGGAAGGGGGAGACCACTATTTGTTCAACAACAAGGCTGGTTCTTTCCAGGCTCGGATGACACGCTGCTCTGATGGATGGAAAGTGCTATCAGCGGGAGCACAGACAGCAACAGCGGTGAACCACATGCTCGGAGTGAGGCTTCAGCCTCTGGATCTCAGAGCTCCGAACAGCATTCAAAGGGCAAAAGGCCAAATCCAGGTCCCATTCGATCAACAGCCAGGGCAGTCAGAAGAGCAAAGGTGGGTCGCAAATGGATTTAAGCCAAAAAATTTTACTTTTTAGTTCCATCGAAAAATTGGAACGTTTTAAAACAGGATAAAAAACCATTCCGTTCATTCAACATTTTTAGTGGAAAAGAATTCCCATTTTTCAACCAGCCTTAGTTCCATTGATAAGAACATAGAAACGGCCATACTGGGTCAGACCAAAGGTCCATCTAGCCCAGTGTCCTGTCTGCCGACAGAGGCCAATGCCAGGCGCCCCAGAGAAAATGAACAGAACAGGGAATCATCAAGTGATCCATCCCGTCGCCCATTCCCAGCTTCTGGCAAAACCGAGGCTAGGGACACCATCCCTGCCGTCACTGCTATGTCTGTTGGTTTGTCCCTTCAGTGTGGCCTGCCACAGATGCCCTTCCCTTTGGCAGCTCTCTTATTTTATACCCAGGAAGAGATTCCCAGCCTGCTTTGCTTTTAAAGCGACAGCACTCTCACTCAAGAGCCAGCGGGAAATTCAGGGCAGCTGAGAGCAAAGGATGCTCACTCACTCAACTTCCTTTAAAGGCTGTCATTGAAACAACCCCAAACGCTGGGAAAGTTTGCATCTTGATCAGAACTTACCATCTTCACCCTTGTCTGCCAGATTTGCCATCCCTTGCAACTTGCGTTGTCATTTAAAACTGGCGTAAAGAGCCACCATCGGCAGCGCTTTGGGTGTGTGAAAATGACAGCCCAAGCGTGCCCGGAAGGGGAACAAACCAGGCCCCAGAGAGGGCTTCTGAACGCGGGAAGGGAAAGGAACAACGCTGTGTGACTTTAAATGGATTCTGAGCGTCCAGTCCCCTGTCAGCCATGCTCCTGTCCAAGTCGCTTACCAGAAACTGGCACATCAGCCAGGCTGCGAGGAAATGCAAAGCGACAGCAAGGAGCAAAGCCGGCGTGATCTCAACTTTAACCGTCACGTGGCTGCCAGCGTGCCTGTCTAGAAGACTCATCTGTCCCGCGCCCGATTAAGGAAACCCCCCCTTTGCACTACGAGAGATTTTCCTGAGACTTAAAAGCTTGGAACAGCCAGAACTTTGCCAGGGCCCAGAAAGAGCCACGGAGGCCATGCAGCTGAAATCCTCTGCTGACAGACGCTGCCATTTCACGACCGCTCGCAACATTTCTCTGCAGGGCATTTCATCCAAGAGACTGGTCCTAAATGGCAGCTGGAGTTCAAGCAGCCCTCTTAAACTGGGCCAGCTCTAGCCCTCTCCAAACTGTGTGACTCATGCCTCGCTCTCTCCCGCGCTCTCTCTGATTATCCACTAGCACCGTGCAGTATGACTTACTTCCAGCATTCAAACGTCCTGCTTCTGGCTCCGCAAACTCTTGAGCTTGGCTTTAAAAGCGTGAGATTGGCTTTACCGTTATACGTTTGTTTCTTTGCCTTTATTTTCCATCTGATTTCTGTGCCTTCGGGTGCCCCGTTTTCAAGCATTTCTCCACAACCATAAGGGCTAGGAACTTGTTTTTAAAAAAAATGAAAACAGATTCTCCATCATCACAGGATTCCAGGAGCTGGGGCTTTAAGGGAACAGCGTCAAAGACTCGCGACAACATCATGGGTTGGCAGCCCCTTATCAGCATTTGGAAACCTTTGAAAACTAAGATGCCACCCTCCTCTCCTTGCCCCAATCAGGAAAAGGAATCTGATCAGCCCCATCAAAACCCTGCCATGTGCTGATAGCAGCCTGCACAGCTTCCTTTAAACATCTGCCACCCCCGTCTCTCATTCTGAGAAATGCTGGTGGACAACTTCATAGTAGGACACTTCTCCTTTCTTCCATGGTTTGATGATCTGTGAAATAGTTCTCACTGCTGACACTCCATGCGCGATCGTTACCATCTGAGTCAGCGGCCACCGAGATGAATGGGGCAGCACCTATTTCAGGCTCTCTGCAAATTTCTCCTATTATAATAATAATCCCAAGCTCTCATCTAGCACTTTTCATCAATAGATCTCCAGGCATTTCACATGGGAGGTCAGTACCATTATCCCCGCTTTACAGAGGGTGCAGGTCTGACAGACAACGCCCTAGCCTGTTTCTTTAAGTGCTTTTGTGAAGATAGCACGAGGGTTAGGACAGCAAAGCTGGCAACCCCCAGGGTCTAGCAAGGGGCGTTTATTCTTTATGAGCCTTCTTCTTTGCCCTGCACTCAGCAAGGAGATCCGGACATTGCTTCCTGGGTCTCCCTTCCATCATCAGAGACATCATCTGCGAATTACCCACGGAGAGCACAGACCCGCTTGCCATCCTTTCCGGTTTGAGCAACCAGGATACTGGCGATCTAGTTCCACAGCCATCTGGCTACTGGCATTTACATGCAGAAAAAAGAGGATGGGGCTTGTCACTGCAAACCATATGACAAGTCAAGGCAATTTTCTTGTGTCTACAACATACCAAAGGCCGGGGAGAAGGGGGGTCGGATTCGCAGTTACTCTAGCCCAGACCCTCAAAGGTATTTAGGCACCTAACTCACACTGATTTCAGTATCTGGGCCTCTGTTCCTGCACTCATGTTCGGGATAAAGAGAGGCCAGTTTTAAGCCATCTCTGTGCTCCTCGTTCTTTAGGGTCCTGCCTGGCCCCCCAGGTAAGTTAGAGCAGCCTTTAGATCTCTCTACCCCACACGTATGCGCACACATGAAATCACACACCTTCGCTCAAGCTCACATTCATACACACACACAACACAGGATCACACACACTCACCTGGCCACGCTCACACATGTATATACCCACTACACACATGTTCGTTCACACACGCATATTGGTGTATACACGTATACACGCGTGCTCGCATTCGTACTCAAACACACATATTTACATTCACACACACTGTTTCTCAAACAAACACACACACACGCTCACATTCAGACACTCGCCTACATACACACACACACGTTCACACTTGGCTGATTCACAGCACCCTTCCTGCAGCTGATACAGGGCTAAATTGACACCTCTCCAGCTAACACCAACCCTCCCTCCTTCCCCAGCCAGCACCTTGTCTCCTTGCACAGAAGAAACAGCTGTCCTCCCTCCTCAGAGACCAATGCCATCACCTCCTCCTGGCTCCCACCCTGCGCATCCCAATCTGTCTGCAGACCAGATTCCCTACCGCTGGGACAGCTCGCTAAAAGCGCTTACCAAGGGGTCGGATGCAGATCAGAGCCGATGCTCCACCCAGGGCTAGAGACACATGGGCCAGAAGGGAGAGGCAGGAAAACAATTCCATTTGGAATGGAGCTTTGCATCTGAGGACAAGGTCACATTTAATGCAAAGGAGACCTCTCTGATAGGGTAGCAGCGGTGTCAATGACACTATGAGAGACTGTATCCTGGAGCGGCGTTAATATCTCTCTGAGGCACCAACTGAAATCAAGGCCCCACTGTGCGCTGCATGCAGCCAGAGAAAGTCCCCGCCCTAAAGATCAGACAAGACAAAGGATGGGAGGGGGCACAGAGAGCGAGAGGGCAAAGTGACTTGCCCAAGGTCACCTAGCAGGCCAGTGGCATGGTTGTGAATAGAACCTGGGTCGCTCCGTCCAACACACTAACCACTGAACCATGTTGTCTCTTCTGGACGGGAGGTGAGGAATCCCCATTGGCTCGAATTTGCGGGGGAGGGAGGGAAGCAGTGTAGAGAGTCCAGCGACACATCCTTAAACCAGGGGTCCCGATCCCGCAGCTGGTGCAAACTGGCAGAACTCCCTTGGAATCAGGGTACACCCGCTTAGCCTCTGGCTCGCAACCTCTGAAAGCAAAAGGTCCCCAGCAGCGCGGCGAGCCAATGCCTGAAATTAAAAAAAACCAAGCCACTTGCCGCTGCTACGTGGGGATGAGCCGTCTAATCCCTTCTCGAGAGGAAACACCTTCACAGAGATTGATATCAGGGCTTGTCTCGCCGGCGAAGCAAAAAAACCAATCAGCTCAGGCAGCAAATTAAAAACTCTCTGTCCTCGGGGCTCCAAAGGAGACTCCGCATTCCGTGCACGCTGGAAGCTGCCGCTCAGTCATACGATGAACCTCGTTAAGAGGCTGTTCTTAGTGGAGGGCAGCAGACAGGGAATTACACCAGGCGGCCCAAAGCAGCTTCCAAATCACGACAAGGACCCTGGCACCATTGCTGGCTGTTATTGCCTAGGAAGGGTCAATGAAACCTGCTCCCCTGAGCCAGATCCTCCGTGTAGACCGCTGGCTTCAGTGGGAGTTGTCTCCAGCTCCTAAAGAAGCAACTTCCTGTCACTAGGTGCATGGATTGTGGCTAAGGGAAAGGGAGCATGTCTGATGTGCCTCTGTGTGCTGGCTATCCCTGGCTGCCTGAACAGCCTTTTTGGGCTGGGGGAAGCTGGGAAAAACTTAGAGCAGCCCCGAGGCTGCTCTAAATTGTGCTGGGGAAGTAATCAGGGGCAGGAAGGGTTATAAAGGAGGTTTAAAAGCCCATCCATATGGGGTCTTTCTCTGCTGGGTGGTTGGGCAGGGGATAATCCAGTGCTACGTGGCCCCACTGGCAGATTGCAGAGCCCAGAACATTCATTTTCCTTCCACATCAACTAGTATTTTTCCTCTTCCGATGCATTTTTTTTATTTCAATTCTGGATGCAGATCCATCTATTTATTTGATGCAAACAAAGCATTTCCCCGAGTGCCAGGGGCTGACTGACGAAACTCGCTGGATTTCAAGTGTTTGGATCTTGGACCATAAGGAGAGGAGAACGCTGCCCAAAATGTTTATGATATTTTTAGGCCAAGACAAATCTGTCGAATGGTGCGAGCTAAGCGGAACTAGCACCATGGAGAAGGCTGGTGAGGATGTTATTATAGACTAGCAAAGAAGGAGCTTCACACAGCTCCACTCATGTGGGAGCAAACGGCTGCATCTCTTGGGTGGGGGCAGTTATTCTGCCCATGCAGGGGGGTTGATTCTGAGCTCACTGGCACCAGGGTAGTTCCACCGAGTTGAGTCACAGAGGATTTACACCAGTGTCAATGAGAGCAGTATCAGAGCCGTGGTGGGCCTGGATCTATGCTCGCTCGGCACCTTGTACGGTCATCTACACCAGCGCGAAGTGGGGGTGAAACCCCCTCAGATCAGGAGGGCAGAATTTTTCACTGACTTTTCAGCGGTGTAGATACAACTACCCAAGAGACAAGGTTTTCATGTACACTCATTCCCACCTCTACGGAAGTGGGCATAAATTACACTGACTCCCACGTCAACACTTCTTTATACTGACAAAGCGGCGCCAAGGGGCCTTCCTGCAAATAGGTCCGGTAAGAAAGACCAAACCGCGTCATCCCTTGTCGCCCTAGTGAATTCAAAGCGCGACAGCTTTTGTGTGTGGACACCACTTTAACTACTACAGTGGCTCCAGCTCCCTAGTATGGACGCAGCTCTACCAACTCTACCGTAATGCCTGTGCAGAAGGAGAATAAGCTATATTGGGATAAGACAATATTATACCCATATAACTGCACCCACACTAAGGATTGTACTGTATATCGGTAAAAGATCACACCCCTAACTGCCATAGTTATACCAATATAAAATAGTGAGAGAGGCCAAGTCTACATTACAGACTTCTGCTGGCATAGCTGTATCAGTCAGGGGGGCAGAGGGTGGGATCTCTGAACGACAGACCCTGTGCTGGCACAAGACGAAGTTATAATGGCAACATTGTACAGCTTGCTTCACTTGTAGGGGAGCGGCTTTGCTACGTGGGCACAGAGCACAGCTTTGCCGGCAGGGCTGCGTCCACTCTAGGAGCACTTTGCCGCTCTAGTAGGCTGGGATTGCAATACCGGTAAAGTGCTCCTAATGTAGACGCAGCCTAAATGAGAATCAGGGTCCAGGATTTATCAGCTGAACAAAGAGGTGGGAAGCGTCTTAGTTCAAAGTGTGCTCTCCAAAACAAAAAAGCAATGAGGCATATATTTGAAAAAAAGAAAAGAAAAGACAAGAAAAGAAAAGAAGCAAGATTTGGGAGGGTTCCTGTTAGCCCCACTGCCCCCATGAAATCAAAGCCTCAGAGAGGAGGGAGGCTGCCAGATCGCACCACAAGGATTTGAAAGCAGACGTGGCCTGGCCAGAGCAGCAGGGGGGAGATTATTTCTCCAGCAGCGCTCTGAAGAGGTTAAACCTTGCTGCTGCGGGAGGTCCAAGCGCCATCATTCTGCCTGTGCAGTGGTTGCGTTGATCCTTTCAAGGGTCCTTTGCATCCACGCCGTCTCCAGCAGATAAACTGAATGACTAGAGGCTCTGTGGGCTCTGCGTGCGTTAATTTACGTCCGCCCGTAACGGCAATAATTACCCAGCCAACCCATTCATTTGTCTACATCTGCCCGGACGTAGAGGGAGTTGCCCACATGCAGCCTCTTCGTCGAACATGACAAACGCGCGGCTCTGATCACGGCTCTCTCCGCTCTTGGGAACATGGGTTCATCTCGCTGATCCTTTTGTGCTTGCGAATTTGCTGCCGGTGGGAAGGGAGCTGGATTGACAGCTGAGAGGGGGAGATACTCCAACGCGGAACGGTTCTCAGGGCTGGCTGCGGCGGTGCGAGTTCTGCACAAACACGGTCATCTCCACTGCGAAGTTAACTCGAGTTATAACCCCAGGGTTGCCCCTAGCCCCGTCCACACACAAAACCCTATCACCCAAGGGCAGTGATGCTATTCACTCGGGCTGTCTGGCCTGAGAGGGATGTATAGGCCAAAACCTGAGTGAGCACAACTCATCAGCTGCTAACACAACCACTCTGTAGTGTGGACACAAGGTAGCAGCATTCAGGTGCAGCTAGTCCTCCAATGCTTTCCCACAAATCCCCCCTGTGCGTCCGGAAAGGACAGACAAGTTCTCCCACAATTCACTGGGAAAAAATTCATAGAGCAGTGCTAAGGACCCCGGGCTGTGTGCCCAGAAGTCCTAGCACCACACGAGTGAGTGCGGTGCCAGTGTGGACACAGCAGCTTGAGGGTGATTTCACCATGTGGCAGGTCTCACCCGAGCTCGGCTCACACAAGAGGAGTCACTCGAGTGTAGATCACTTGAGCTAACTCTGCAGTGAAAAATGACTCCGAAAGGGCGTCTATTAAAACTCGAGTGAGCACAATTCATCAGCTGCCAATACGGTCACTCGATAATGTGGACACAGGCTAGTGCTCAAACACACACATACGCCTGGGTTTTTTCAACGCCCACAACTGGGTCTAGATTTTTAGGGGAGTCCAGCTTTAGAGCTGGCTGGGAAACGACTCTCCCCCCACCCCACCCCGGTGAACAATTTTGACAAAAAATAACAAAAAAGTCTCTTTTTCTTGAAAATTTTCTGCCCTGAAATTTTAGGGTTGTGACCGTTTTCCTCCCCGTTTTCAATGAAAACCCAAATATTTTCACTAAAAAAAGAAATATTTTACATTTTTCTGTTAGTCTATAAGGTGCCACAGAAATCTTTGTCGCTTTCACTAAAAAAGAGTGCACAAAAATGCGGCTTTAAAAAAAAAACTGTTTTTTTTTGGACGAAAATCCAAATATTTTTGTCAACAGCTATCGTTTTTGGGTGGAAATTTTGTTTTTGATTAACCCCCCCGTTTTTCGATGAGTTTTTCATTGAAAAAAATGCGACGAGCAGAATGGGTTGCATTTTTTCACTGAAAAGCCTTCACTGAATCAAAAAAAAAACAACAACAAAAAAAGCAACCCAGCATCCATCTAGGCACCGGAAGAAGAAGTCAAATTTGCAAAAGACTTCAGCACCCAGCAGCTCCCATTGTGAGGCTGATGGCCAAAGTTCCAAAAAAGCCCAGCACCGAACATTTATCCAATGGGCTACGTCCTTGTGCAAAAACTGCCACTTTTTTAGGTGCCGAAAATGGGAGTTGAGCTCTTTGGAAAATCCAACCCCCATGGTGGATGGTGACCCCCTGGAAATTTGTCCCGGAGTTCTTCCAAAATTCTAGCCTAGTACTGGGCCTGATTCCTAATTCAGCTGGATCCTCCTGAGGGCAGAGATGGGAGCTCGGTCTCTTATCGCCCATACACTCCTTGGCCCCTGTGTTGATGATGCCCAGAAGACAGCTAATTAATGCAATGGCTCAGGGGCCATTTGCCCACTGGAAACTGGACTGAGACCCACCAAGCAGCAACCAAACGTGTCCGAGTGTTCATCCTGGATTGGATGTTAGCAGCTGGCCTAGAGGCTACTGATCCCCTACACCAATCCAGCCATCTCCCCCAGGCACCTATGCTGGGCATCCATAACTCAATGCACAACACCTAATTCTATGAAAGACGCAAGCTCACGTCATGAAACCTGCTCCTCCTCATGTAAATACTCCCATTGATATCACGGCGATTACACAGAGGAGCAGGGATTGTGTGGGGGGTAGGTTTCTATCATCCCCTCGATCCTATTTGCAACTTAGAGCTTTATCTCAAGGTCAAGGTACCCTGCTCCCCGGCCTCCTTCCAGCCAGAACCGAGAACCAGATCGAGTCTGAACGGCGGTGCAGCACAGGCCATGAAACACCGCCCTGCACCCACACACCAAACCCAACAACCGAAGTATCACAGCCCACAGGAGACTAGACTCGAATGAGCCACAGGCAGAGAACAGGAGGGACCGAGGTGCACCAGGGCCCGAGGCCCCTGATTGAGACAGACCCAGATAATCCTGCACCCACACACTTCAGAGGAGGTGAAAAAACCCCAACATCCCTGCCAATCTGACCTGGGGGGAAATTCCATCCAGACTCCACAGATGGCAATCAGCCCCTGAGCACGGGAGCAAGAACCAGCCAGCCAAGCACCGGAGAGAGAGAATTCCTCCCCCTCCAATGTCCCATCCCCAGCCGTGGCCACCTCTCATGCTTTGGAGGAAGAAGGTAAAAAAATACCCCCTGAACACATGGGAGGGAAGGTGGGGTGGTAAATACAAACGTTTGCAGAGTGTCTACATTAGGCTTTTCCAATGGGGTTGGTTAACTCGAGTTAATTGGCATATAATTAGCTGGAGTGACATACTGCCCCACCTTATCATTCACGACCCATGAGTCAGGCCCAAGAAATCATGAGTTTGGCTTCAAAAATCACAAAATTTATAAAAGATAAACAATTTCGGCTTCTTCTTATTTGCAATCTGGTTTTAAGCCTTTAGGGTTCACTCACGTCTCATTTTCCAGCTTTTCTCCACAGGTAGGGCTAGAAACTTTTTTTTTTTTTTTAAAGAAAGCTTACATTTTCACATCATCCCATGACTCCAGCAGCTGGTGCTTTAAGAGAAACACCACAAAGTGCAAGACTATGATACAACCGTGAGAGCTGGCAACACTGGAGTTACCAGACGCGCCAGCCCCGAGCATTCCAAAATCATGAGTCGGGCCTAAGAAATCATGAGATTGGCTTTAAAATCAGGAGATTTTAAAGAAATCAAGTTGGGGTCCTTTCACTCGCCTCCTCATTTCTGAATCTTTAGCGGCCACATTTCCCAGCTTTTCTCTGCACTCTCCAGGGCTAGACACATCCTTCTTTTTTTAAACAAAAGCTAAGATTCCCCCACCATCACGTGCCTCCAGGAGCTGGGACTTTTAAGGGAGACACCAAACACGGCGAGCCTCACCACTCTGGCGAACCTGTCGCGACGCCAGAGTTGGCGACCCTGGAGTTACAAACAGGGCCTCCGACTCGAGCCTCGTGGAGGGTGGGGAGAAGGGAAGGCCAGGTCTCACCTCGATGATGTCTGCGTTGGTCCGGCTCTCGTGCGGCTCGTTGTACTCGGTGTATTTGAGCAGCACCTTGTCCATGTCCGTGCTGGCGTACTGGAACAGCTTGTTTGAGTGGTTGAAGATGATCAGGGCGATCTCACAGTCGCACAGGACGCTCAGCTCGTAGGCTTTCTTCATCAAACCGAACTTCCGCTTGGTGAAGGTCACCTGCAGGGAGAAGGCAGGAGATTCATAGGCTCATAGATCTGCAAGGCTGCGAGGGGCCGTTAGATCCTGCAGCCTGACAAAGGCCTCTGAGATTCATCCAGTTTCCCCCGGATTGAGCCCAGTGACTTGTATTTGACTAACGCGTCTCATCCAGAAAGGCATCCAATCTGGATCTGAGGTGGAGGGGGGAGAAGGACTTTGGATCCATGTGGGTTATGGATCTCCTGACTGGGCCAGCCATGCTGCTAGCATGGACAAAAAGGGGAACACAGGGGAAAACACACGCTATGGGCAGGCTGCCAAGCGAGGCGTTATGGGAGATTTAAAGGGATATGCAGCTGGAGTGGTGGGAGCAGAAGACTGGGAAGGGGTTGGAACCATTTTGGTCGTTAACCATGAGAAAGAGAGATGGGGAAAGGGCAGACAGAGAGTGCAAGAGGGAAAGATAAAGAAGAGGTAGAGAGAAGGTGGAGAGAGAGAGGGATAAAGAAAGGGGAATGGCGTGAGACAGAGAGGGACAGCAAATCACAGGACAAGGACGTTATGCCTCAGTTTCCCCAACTGGACAACGGGGAGGGTAATACTGAGCTTCCCCCTCCTCCTCTGGGCCCTTGCAGGACACAACCGATTCATATCTGCCGAGCGCTTCGGGATCCTCCCAAGGCGGATGCTACCAAAGTGCAAGGATGATTATCACCGCTGGAAGTTACATATTGCAGAATCAAGAGAAAATAAATTTTAGCAAAATCCCCAGCAGAGCCACCCTCTGTCCAGCTTTGAAGACTGATTTTTGAGCAGGAGAGATCTCTTTGGCCTGGGCTGCAGTAGCTCAAAGCGCAGCTGCAGAACTAAAGCCAAGGGGGCCGATTCACAGGTCTGCTAAGGCCCCTTTACCCCACTCTGGCCGCATAAAGTGGCCTAAGGCCAGATTAGGTAAATGAGCCTCGGCGTCATTGAGAATCAGGCCCAGAGGCTCCAATGACAATAAGAACTGCAGACCCGATTCTCCACTGCCCACTCATTTACACCAGTGCACGTGGGTAAAGATCACCGGGGGATGTCTCATCACACCAGTATGACAAGGCCTTACGGTGGGTGTCACGGCCTCTTTTGTGTAATTATCTGCTCTTGTGCAAAGGGAGTGGGAAACGCTCCCACACCCAAATGGTCGAGTTTTACACCCGATTCGCACGGGTGTAAACCCTTCCGCAAGGCGCTGGGCGAACAGAATCAGGCCCGCAGGTTTCTGTGATCCTGTCTCAAAGGCGACGCAAATTTGGGGCCTGATACTCCGTTGCCTTGAACCTCGCGCTGTCACTATATGTCCGTGCCAAAGGGAGCGGGAAATGCTGCCCATTTTGACCTGGCAGCCTTGCACGCTCACTTTGCACGACGGGTGTGTGAGTCCGTGGTGAATCAAGCCCTCTCCCTTTGACACCAACCTGGCCCCTCTCGCTACTGCATGACACAGAGGTACCAGCTAGAGCCCACTGCACCTAACGCCCGACCTTCGTACCCGGCCTTCCCTTGACTCCAAATGAGCGGCGGTCACTGCCGGTCTTCTGTGCTTTCTGTGCTGCAGTGAAGAGAAGGGGTCACTGCATTGACCTCAATGGCTGGAGGGATAGAGAGGAAGGCCGACTATGGGGTTACGGTGTCGGTTTGGGTATCAGGTACGTGGGTTCCATTCCGGCCTCTGCCACAGACTCCCTGGAATAGCTACTTCATCTCGCTGTGCCTTAATTCCCCATTAGTAGGAGGAGGACAAGGCTCCCTGTCTTCATCCTTTATTTGTATTAAACTAACACACTCGTTCTATGGCGCCTAAGGGATTTAGGAACACAAGTCCCAAATCTCCCCATTGTGCTGTACATACATGCCCCAGAGTTCCCAAAGATCTCAGGGCCTAGAGGGGAAGAAGGGGGCAAGTGAAGCACACAGCAGGGAAGCCTTATGCTTTAGACAAGGTCTAACTAATAGGGTGTGTCTACACTACACAAAAAGCCTGGGGTCTGACTCAGGTTTGAGGCCAAGCTCCACTTCCGTCCACACACACAGATCAGTCTGACTCAGGTCAGCACACACTTAGGACTTGCGTCTTAGGACCGTGCCTGCGGTGTGGGTCTGAACCCAAGTCCTACTGGGACTCGGGTCCAATCCCTATCATTTTGCAGTGTGGATGCAGCTCAAGCCTGAGTCAGCAGGTCGGCGTAGCACAGCGTGGATGCATTAGCAGGGCTGAAGCTGGTCACCGTCAGAGACAGGATCCTGGAGGAGGCGGACCTCAGGTCCGATCCAGTCTGACAGTTCCTATGATTTGCCCTCCCGGTCACTGGTCTGTTGGAACCCAGGTCTTCCACCTCTACTGCCCTACCCACTGGGTCATTTGCCTGCCTTGCCAACTCAGGGTGGAAGCTCTAGGGCAAGGACCGTCTCTTCTTGTCTACACTGAGAAATGAATTCAGATTAAGGTAGGGCGCGAGTTTAAAGCAGAATAGTTATTCCTGTGTGGACGCTCTTATTCTGGAATAAGAGGTCCCTTATTCCAAAATAGCTTAATCCACTTCCAAAATGGATTAAACTAATTCACTTTGGAAGTGGATTAAACTAATTTGGAACTTTGATTCCTGACTCAAGTCTCCACCCAGGGAGTTAAGCAGGCAACGTTAATCAGGAATAGTTACTCCAGAATAACTCCCCATGTACACACACCCTTACTAGATGTTTGTACAGCACCTAGCATCATGGTTCCCCCATCTCAGTTGCAGAGCTAAATACTAGGATATTGCAAATAAATAATAATAATTTCCAAGGAGCACGGGAGGGCCAGTATATGCACACCTGTCCCTTTCTTCCTACAGGCACTGCTCTTTTCTCAGAGACATGCTGAGCATTTGGATACTTTAAACACACCAGGGTTGTCTCCTCCAGTGTCCCAACACATCAGCTATAGCCTTCCGCTGGTAAAGCCTTCACCACCGCTGCACCCCCACGGTCCTAATGACCTTGTCCGAGCGTTTTTCCACATCGCCTGTCAGATCTGGCGGGTCACTGCACTTGCGACCGCTTCCCCGGTCCTCCCCACCCGCCCCGCTTCTAAATTAGCTGGCATTAGCGATGTCGACTAAAGAGGCGTCCTTGCCTGGACGGATCCTCTATTCCTTTTGCTGCTGACAAATGGGAGCGCTGCCTGCCCTTATCTGCTGATAAGGCCACCTGATCCCTGGCAGCCTGCGTCTTATCACACTGTGCACTTCAGCAGAGGGCACGGCAAATGGAAACTGAAGAGTGCTCAGAGGATTGGCTTCTTATTGGATTGAAGAGCCTGTGTCGGGGGAGATGAAAGGGCTTGATTCTCCATTGCCCTGCAGCTCGTGCACCCATTTGCACCAGTGCAAAGCTGGGGTTTAAAACACCGCCGTGCCGCTGGGTTTATTTTGCACCCGTGCAAATGGCTGCTGGGAAACCGAGAACCAGACCGGTCAGAGAGAGCAAACTGCCCCCAGGCGGGTCCGCAACATCCTGCCATCAATCTCCCCCTCTGCCAGGCCTCACGGCTACGCTCACAACAGATCAGTTTCACATGCAGGTAAGCTCACTCCCAAATCCCAGATTTCTCGGCCGGAGCCTGCTCTGGTCTGAGCTAGCTTCCTGCTGCTCTGTATAGGGGAATCAGCCAAAACCCTGCTCAGGTGTGTGCCTCCTTTGGGACTATGGTTGACAGGACTCCCCTATTACAAGTCCATAAAAACTGTAGCGTGCCGGATGATCACTTTAACAGCTGGGCCCCGATCCTTACAGGAGTAAGGAATACTCAAGAGAGAGCAAGGATTTGCAGGATTGGGCCTTTATCGTTCAGACTGAAATAGGCCTGAGTCTCATTTATCCTAAGGCCTCTTTACATGGCAGTGGTGGTGTGAACGGGTTTCAAAACAGATGAAAATCCTTTCGCACTGCCAGACATTGGTGTACAGGGGCCTTAAGAGTAAATGAGGATAACGCCCTAAGAACCACCCTCATCCAATTAGGGAGGGCAAAGAGGAACCAAGCAACCAACACAGCCAATCAAAAACTAAGCAATGCCCCCACAGACTTTGAATGCTTGCAAACAGCTGATGGATCAAGAAATGACCCAGGCCAAAATTTTGAACAGCAAATAAATCTCGACAACAGTGTCAGAGGAGAAATAAAGCTCGGGGGGGGGAGGGGAGCTGCTCTTGGACAACGCAGGGGAAAACGGGGGAGGTTTGTCATATAAGTTATTAGCTCTGCCCTAAGCTGTAAGGTGTTCTTTGGAGGGAGGGACTGTCTTTCACTCTGTGCATGCACAGTGCCAAGCGGAATGGGGGCCTGAGCTCAGCCGGGGCTTCTACCGTAAAGTCACACTGCAGCAAGGCGGGGAAGCAGAGGAGACCACACCAGGGAGCTACGAAACCTCTTTTCTTGTCCAGCTCTAACATGAGGAGATGCGTGACGGCAGCTCCCAGAGCTGCATAGACACATAGACAGAGACAGTCCTGGCCCGGGTGAATTTACAATCTCAGGGCGCGTCCGCATAGACACTTAGCTCGCAGCAAGCTGCGGTGAAAATCTACCCCGCAGTGGCCTGCCGCACGCCCAAGTGACAACTGTACTACGTTTTGGAGCCCACAGGAGCACCACAGACTCGGGCTCATGGGGCTCAGGCCAGTGCTGGAGCCCGGGGAGTGGGATGGTCCGTTCAGGCCCCAGTTTAGGAAAGCATCCCTGGTTCAGATGGACTTCGGCACTTAAAGATGGGCCCCTGCTTCAACCCTTCCTTGAAGTGGAGCCTTAGACTGTAGAGTCGTGGGGGCAGGACCTGTCTCTCACTATGGCCTGGTCTCTCACGCCTATTCCCGGGTTTGGGCAGTGTTACCGGGGCCTTAGCCCTGGTCTGCGCTAGAAAATTAGAACAATCCACACCCCCTAGCAGCGTACTGAAGCCCCGGTGTAGACAGCGCTAGGGCAATGGAAGAATTCTACCGCCTCTCGGGCAGGAGGATTATCGACGGCGACGGGGAGACCCCTCCTATCGGCGGAGCCAGCGTCTACTAGCATCCCAAGTGTAGACAGGCCCTCAGTGTCCATGAGAATCGGGCCCCGATGTTTACATATCACAGCATCCCACGCAGGACTTCACTTCGGTGGCCGCCAACTCCCCCCGGCCTCCTCCCTCCCCTCTCTGAGGTGATTAAGTAGTAACGAGATTTGGCTCTAATCGTCTCGGCCCTTTTAAAGTGCAGGGATGGCACACCACGCAGCTGTTCTCCGCCACGTGAGGCGGCTAACCCCTCGGAGACTTTGTCTTCTGGGCTAACTCGCTCTCCCTCGCTCTGCCTCTGAGCCCTCACGGTCACGTTGCCAGGGTCTCCAAGAGCGCCGGCCTGCTCGACGGCAAATCAAATTACTTCAGGATCAGCGCGGGTGTCATCGCCAGACTCCATCTCTCTCTCTGCTGCCCGCTGACAGATTGGGGGTGGGGGGGGAACGCGGCTTAGCTTTGCTGCATGATAAGGATATCTTGGCAGCTCAAAACTTGTGCTCCCAGGAGCTTAAGTGGGAAGCCTCCGGCCACCCTGGCTCTTGCAAGGAGAGGGAAATTAAAATGCCCTGTGTGGCCACATTTATAAGGGGCATCTTCTCCCACTGAAAGGCATTACATTCTGTCTAGTGGCAGAACAGCTTAGCATCTGAACAACTGAGTCCAGGGCTCAGAAACCAGACAGGTGGGCACTAGATAGATAGATAGATAGATAGATAGATAGATAGATAGATAGATAGATGGATGGGGTGTGTAGAGATAGATAGATAGATAGATAGATGATAGATAGATAGATAGATAGATAGATAGATAGATAGATAGATAGATAGATAGATAGATAGATAGATGAGTGTGTATGGAAATAGATTAGATCAGTGATATTCCACCTTTTTTCATTTGCAGACCCTTAAAAATTTCTGAATGGAGGTGCAGACCCCTTTGGAAATCTTGGACATAGTCTGCGGACCCCCAGGGATCTGTGGACCACAGGTTAAAAACCACTAGATTAGATAATGGGGTATGCATGGGGATAGATAGATAGATAGATAGATAGATAGATAGAGCTATACACATGAACTGAGAGCAAGAGACTGAAATAAATCCGATCCTCCCCTCCGCAAAGAAAAGGTTTTTGGAAGAGCTGGGCGAGTAACTCCCAAAGCAGCTGGTACGTCTTCCCACGAGTCACAACTCCAGGCGGGGAGTCGGCTCCGCTCTTATTCCCCGAGTCATTCCCCCACGAGCAGTCGCGTGACACCCAGGTTATCCATGAAAATGGCCACGAATCCCCAAAGCTGCCCCAACGGCGTTTTGTTCTCAAGTCCACAGAGCGAACTCCTCTCATTCACACTGAGGCCCCTTTACAGGGCGCTGGCTGCACAAAGAGGCCTTAAAGCACAGGTACATTTCATTTGGTGCCCAATTTCAAGCCTCATCACGCTACCAGAGAAGCATAAAGGGGCCTAAAGGTATCTCTACACCTGGAGCTGGAGGTGGGACGCCCATCCCCGGGCAGACATACCCGTGCCGGCTCTGATCAAGCCAGCACCGTGAGCAGCTGGCCAACCCGAGTACGGACTTGTTCAAAACGCTACATACGTACTCAGGTGGCTAGCCCCTTCTCTTACATCTGCTGTCACACTTACATTCTCTTCTTAGGTGCTAGCTCAATCGGAGGGAGAGAACCACCCCTGCAGCTCGAAGTGTAGACATACCTTTTTAGTGCAACTGAGACTCAGGTGCTGGGAATATAGGCTACTGATATTTTCACCTTCCATTTAAAAAGATTCCTTTCCCCAACTGGACGATGGAAACCCCAGCATGTGACCAGACGCACAGCACAAATACCTTGAAAACAGCCCATGGGGTTAGTTTGGTAGACACCTACGCACAAGAAATAGGTTCACAGAAACTGGATCTGTCCATGTGTGATTCAGCTACAGGTGATTGTGTGAAATTAATCTGAAAACTTATTTGTGTAACAACACGGCCTCTCGGGCTGCCGGCAGGGATTGAACCCAGAAACGTGGATCTAAAAGCACAGGTTTCTAGTGCAGTGGTGGGCAACCTGTGGCCCACAGGCTGCACGCAGCCGGTCAGGGTAATCCGCTGGTGGGCCGTGAGACAGTGAGAAAAAAAATGAAAAGTTGATTAAAAGTTTTGTTTTTGAATAAAAAGGCCATAATTTGACCCCCAAAAAAGTTCATGCAAAAAATGATGAAGAGCTTTATTTAGAGGTTTCCATTTTGGGAATCCACAAAACATCTCCCCAGATTCATCCCCTAATTGTTTCGCCTTCGATAGAGTCACACCAAGCATGAATTTGGCCAATAACATGTCACAATGGCTGAGGACCTGCAATGGCATGTGGACAAACCACAGCTGCACAAAGTAGGTACATAATGCTACCAAGTCCGGCTCCTTCACTCAGCTCCGCTCATGGGGGTGGCATTTCACACACTTCAACCAGGTGTCAATGGCGACGTAAGACGCACATCCCAAGAAAGCAAGGCCTGGCTGCTCTCAGTCCTCTGGCAGAGGAAGGATGGGCCAGAGGTTAGGGTTTGGGAGACTTGAGTTAAATTCCCTGCTCTGCAAACAATGTCAGGCCACTTACCTAAGATTAACAAACCCATCTTTGGCAGCATCAGAAATAGGACCCAGGAGTCCAGGATTAGGAACTGAAGCCCGGGGAGTCCTGCCAACCAATCCCCCCCTGCTTTATCCATTAGACCCACCCCTCCTTCCACACCCAGGAAGAGAACCCCGGAGTCCCAACTTCCAATGCTTCGTTCTAGTCACTAGCAAAGCCCCTGACATATAAAACCATCAATTACCATTATCCTGCCATTCAAGTCTACCAACACTACTGTGAAAAGGGAAAGAAACCACAAACCTTTCAACTAAGATAAGCAGACAGGCTGGGATTTACATGGGCCTGACCCTCATCTAGAAGAATTAACCTTATAAGACTAAGAGGGTAATTAAATCTCATGCTTCAGGGCATAAGCCGATCGCCATAGGGGTCAGGAAGGAATTACTTCCACAGACAGTACTGAGCTATCAGAGGATTTCTGCCCTCCCCTGACGCATCAGGCACTGGTTTTTGCCAGACCCGCCTTGACGGACTAGTGGGCTGATGTGTTATGGCAAATCTTCTCCTATCCTCTAATGTCATTAGTGACTATTCCTGGCTCTCCTCGCTTGTGTTTGGCTTCTACACTAGGACCTTGATTCTGGTCTCACTGATCAATGGTAACTCCATTCATTTCAGGGGAGTCATCCTGATCTCCTAGCTCGGCAGGCGGGACTAGAAACATGCTCGTTGATTCTCAGTAGAGCTCCATGCAGCGTGCTAGCCCTGAGGTTGCAAAGGTGCAGATCCGGTCGGGCAAGGTCCTTATGAGAAGGACACAGCACAAGAGAGGAAGATTGGTCTTGTAACCAAGGCAGCAGACTAGCTCTCGGGAGACCTGAGTTCGGTTTTAACTTGGCCACAGATGTGCTGGGCTTTGGATCAGGACCCCAATGTCTTGGAGTTCCTTACACCGCAGAGGCAAATGATTACTTATGAATTACATCTGCACAGGTAGCAGAATCATCGGTTATCCCCAGGGACCATCCACCCAGGAAGGACGGTCTTGTGGCCAAGGCTCGGGAGCTGGATTCAGGGGACCTGGGTTTAATTTATGGCTCTGCCACAGACTCTCTTGTGTGACCTGTGATGAGTCCCTCAATCTCTGCGGTCCCCATCTGTAAAATATTTCCTTGGTCTGTCTTTTCTGCTCGGTCTGTAAGCTCTCCAGAGCAGGGTCCATGCCTTACTACCTGTGCATGCCGCCCCCTAGTCCGGTCTAGTTTCAGTCCTTTAGATGCAACCATAATACCTATAATAATGACGGATCAGTCATCTTTGAGAAAAGGCTCAGTGCCTGGAAACCCTTTTAGACTGTAAGGTCGTTGGGGGCATTTGTAATGTGTTTGTACAGCTCCTAGCACGATGGGACCTGGACTCGAGGTGCTACTGCCATATAAATGTTGAACTAACGACAAGCCAAGAACCTGGCTAATTGCTAGTTCTCAATGAAGCCAGGTTCTGCTGGGAGCTAGTAGCGCTGGTATGCAAGCAAGCGTGTACATAGCAAAGAGCACGCAACACACACACACACACACACACACACACAGGCATGTGCGGAGACATCCCATGTGCAAAGCATCTTTAACTGGAAGACCTAGATTTCCAGAGGCAGAGCCATGGCATGAAAGCACATGCATAATTCAGCAGCATCAGATTCCTTAACTACCGGTTAGCAGCACGAGAGAGGAGAGATTCTCCCCTCTCTGAACCTCGGGAAAGCTTCTGTGGAGACGGGGATGGAAAATTTACCAGCTGAGCGGCCACAACGCATGGGCTAAGGATGCAGGGCGGGACCTGAGCTTTGGACTGAAGCCAGCTTTCCCCACCCCGCCCCAGAGAGAATCAAGCCTTTGGAGTCCGTCCCGTGCAACTCGTTCAGGCACTGTCCAAAACGCATCCCTGCGGACAGTTTAGATCAGCGGTGGGCAACCTGCGGCCCATCAGGGTAATCCGCTGGCGGGCCGCCAGACAGTTGGTTTACATTTGCATGGCCACCCGCCGCTCCCATTTGCATGGCGGGCCACAGGCGGCCCCCACCCCTGGTTTGGATCCTTGAACTGAAACAATAGAGGGGAGAGAAATGATGGAAGAAAGGTGGGACCTTTGTTAGCGCCTAGAGACCGCAAGTGAGATCAGGGCCCCATTGTGCAAGGAGCTGTACATACATATAGTGAGAGAAAGCCCCTCCCCTGAAAATCTTACAATCGAAATAGACCAGGGCCGGAAAAGGAAGGATTATTACCTCTGTTTTTCTGATGAGGAACTGAGGCCTGAAGACATTAAGTAACATGACCGAAGCCACACGGGAAGATTGTAGCAGGGCCAACAGTAGGTTGCAGGTCCCAGGACCACGCCTAAGGGATGAGGTGTCTGACTTTGGATCAGAGGGCTGCGTGCTGGCCTCGGATCACGGGTTCAGCTGCCTAGGTCTCAGCGAAGGACGTAGTAGATTCTCCATCGCACAAAGCCTTGAAATTGGGACTGGATTTCTTTCTAAAGCTACACGGTAGCGCTGCCGGAAGATAAAGGGCTAGATTCAGGAATCCCTGGCTGAGTTTCTAAGGCCCGGACTATGCAGGAGGTCAGACTACAGGATCATAATGACCCTACGTGGCCTGAAAATCCATGAGTCTTCAGAGTGTCAGATCGGCACCCAATCCACTGGGCAACGTAACCTGGGTCTGTGAGGGGCTCTGGTACTAAGGCCAGTGGGACTATAGAAATACCTAAATAGACCACGGAACAGATCCTGTGCTGATTTACGTCAGTGTAGAGCCAGTGACCTCAACAGAGCTGAGCCAGTCTACACCAGATGGGGATAGGGCCCGCTGTCTTCTAGAGCTTCTTTCTTCCAAAAGCGGCTTCTTTCCTCTCGTCATGGTGCCTCCTTGCTGGGCAAGGGAAGGAGAGGGGGAAATAATTGATTCCGAAGCCAGCTCCGATGACCAATTAAGCAGCCCTGCTGCTTCGTTAACTTTCTGGCTCTGAGAGGGTTTTGCTGGGTTTGTTTTAAAAGCCAACCGATGCATTCCTTGATCGTGCAAAGAGCGCGGTTCACAGCGGGGGGGGGGGGGGGGGGGGGGTTTCTTTATGGAATCCGAGCGGTGTCAGATAAGAAGCATCCCCATTTGAAATGTTTGTGATTACAGTGGGAGGGGAGAGGGAGAACAAGATAAAAAAAATAATTAAAAAAAGGAGCTGCAGGAAAGATAAAGGAGCCCCTTGACTCGCCCCCAGGCAACCGTTCCAGCCAGATGTTCTCAAGCCCTCAATTGTCTCTCTCTTTGTATCAGACCACTTTGTGTTTTTATTATAGGTAACGTACATGCTGTACTCTCTCTCTCTCTTTTTCTTTTTCCATTAGCACTTTATAGTAGCTATAAATCCCACTGCCAGATTCGCTTTTTTTCCCTTTTTTTTTTTGGTCCTCACGCTGGCTCCCAAGCTGCCTGCATCTCTCCTGCTGGTGGTGCTGTGGCAAAGCAGGAAGAAAGGCAGAGGAGAGAGGTGCTGGTGGACTGGGCCCAGAGCGGAGACTCTGGAAACCCAGGTACTAGCACCAGCGCTGATCTCTTGGGTAAGTCACTTTCTCTCTGGGTCTCATTTCCCCCTCTTTGGCTATTTAGACTGGGATCTGTTTGAGGCAGGGCTCTCTCACACTGTAGGTATGTACAGCGCCTAGCGCACTGGGGCCATGATCTCAGTTGCTCTTATATTACCATAACACCCAGGAGCATGGACCAAGCCCCTATGGTGCTCGGTGCTGTACAAACAGAACAGGCAGTTCCTGCCCTATCTAAGCGTACATCTACCTTTGAGCTGGGAGGGGTGTTTTCCCGCTCGCATGTAGGCACCCGCGCTCGCTCTGCTTGAGCTAGCACCTAAAAATAGCAGCGTGTCCATCGCAGCACGGGGAGTAGCTTGGGGGTAGCCATCCAAGTACGTACCCGCCGCAGACACATTTTTAGGCACTAGCTCAAGCCACTACGTCTACACGAATCACACCTCCCGGCTCCAATGTGGCCATACCCTAAGTACGAGACAACAGATGGACACCGAAGATGAGGGGACACAAAGAGACAATGACATGGTATCGGTCAGCATGACAGCCAGTGGTAGTGGATCCAGTGCATATGGCCAAAAGTGGTTCTTAGTCACCCGGGGGACATCCGCAGCGCTGTCAATTTCAGCGCGGGCTGTTGTGCTCAGCACCCCTGGAAATCCAAGCCCCAGGGGGCCAGGGCTTTATTTCCCCCCCTGCACAGAGGGCTAGCACAAGGCTTAACTGAGGCTGCACAGGGGTGAGCTTCGCCTCTAAATGAGGAGCCTGGTGGCTGAAGTGAGCAGGCCACGCAGAGCTGCTCAGTCGTCAGCACTGCCAAACCCAACCCTTCAGAACCCAACCCAAACCCAACCCAACCCCCGAGGCAGGCCCCCAAAATCAGGAGACTGTCTTAAAAATTGTGAGATTTAAAGAAAAAAAGGCGAGGCACTTTCTCTAGGCTACCTGGTTTCTGAGCCTTTTGGATCACACTCGGGTCACGTTCCTAAGCTGCAATCGTGAGAGTTAGAAACGTACTTCTTTTTTTTTTTTTAATGAAAGGTAATAGTCTCACCTAATCACCTGACTCCAGGAGCTGGAGCTTTGAAAAAAGCACCAGGTATTGTGAGACTCGCAATAAAATTGTAAGCGTTGGCAACCCTGAGTAGTAGCTCCTGTGGGAACCAGATTGTCACAGCTGTCTTCTATTCCCCACCCAACCTTCACAAGCTCAGGCGAGAAAAGCACTTCACTAAGGTGGCAGGCGGGAGAAACTGAGTCCGACAGCCAATATTTCCCTCCTCATTCATTTTTCCAACCTCTCCTCATTGTTAGTTATTTATTCAATGGTAGCAAAGAGGGAGTCTCTGATCGAGGTTCTGTGGTGTGAGGCGCTGTACAAACACAGAACAGAGACACTCTCTGCCCTGCAGAGCCTACAATCTATGTATAAGATGACAAACAAGGGATGGACTACCCCCATTTTACAGCTGGGGAAACTGAGGCACAGAAAGGGGAAATGACTTGCCCAAGTTCACCCAGGAGGACAGCTGAGAATAGAATCCAGGTCTTGTAAACCCCAGGCCATTGTGCTGTGCAGTAGGCCACCTCACCCTGGCGTTCCTTTGTTACTAAATGAGACGGGGCAATTGGCTATTAGCGTCGAGTACAACAACTTTACTGACTGAGAAACTGAGGCATGGAGGGATTCACTGACTTGCCCATGGTGAGTCACTGCACAAAGCCGGGAACCAAACCCAAATCGTCCACGCTTTAATCTCAAGACCTTCCTCCCAACTTTCTTCTCCCCAAAGTCTGGCTAAAGGAACTAGCATATAGCAGCTCAACCCCTCCCCCGCCGGTCAAAACCCCCCCCCCCCCCCCCCCCCGGCCCCCAAACTACAGCTCACTTGGACCCTGGGCTTTGGCAGCGAATTCACTCTTTCCTTTCCTAAAGGGTTATAAAACGGGGCTAGAGCAGGCTTTCGGACTCCGGGATTACTAAATATTTTCCATTCATTTTAACTTTGAACAGGGCTCCAATAACCGGCTTTATGTACGTTACAACCTCCCGCCCATGTACGGCATTCGGCAAGGCGCTGGCATGCCAGATAGCCGGGCTGCCCCAATAAAAAAAAGCTCCAACTCCTTTAATAATCACTAATGCACCATTTCCTGCTCGTTATGGAAATAAACACTGCCCTGAGCGAGGGGGGGAGACTTTCAAAAACGTTCCCTCCCTCCTTTGCCCACCCAAGTGAAACTTTAATGAAGAAAACCTGCAATTTTCTATTGTTTCAACGTGGAACAATAAAGCCCCTGGATGGAACTCGCTGCAGTGCTAATGGGTTTTTCTTTTAGCAGCAAGAGCCCGGCGCTGGGTTAGGAATGATGAGGAATCATAGAATCACAGAATATCAGGGTCGGAAGGGACCTTAGGAGGCCATCTAGTCCAACCCCCTGCTCAAAGCAGGACCAATCCCCAATTTTTGCCCCAGATCCCTAAATCGCCCCCTCAAGGATTGAACTCACAACCCTGGGTTTTAGCAGGGCAATGCTCAAACCACTGAGCTATCCCTCTCCCCCATTTTTACTGTCCCCTGACAGATTTTTATCCAGATCCCTAAATGGCCCCCTCAAGGATTGAACTCACAACCTTGGGTTTAGCAGGCCAATGCTCAAACCACTGAGCTAGCCCTCCTGGAATCTCCCATTGAGTTCGACGGAGAAGCTCCAGTCACCAATTGTGGGCCCAGAGATGAGACCGAAGACCAATTTCAGGCGGCTGCCCCATCCACAAGGGCCGCAGGCAAAGGCAATTGGAGGTGAACACGCGTGGTACACGGCTTTCACCTTTACGCCTCTCCAATCGGCGAGCTCTTGAAATCTTTCGGTCCGAGGTAGTGCCACTGCAGCACCATCAGACCTTGTCCCGGGCTAAGCGCATCCACACTGCAAGACGGGAGGTTGGCTTTGAAAGGAAGGTAAAAAGGCCCTCAGAAGAAGCACCTTACTCATTGCAGGAGACCCAGGGGTTCAGTTCCTGGTTCTGCTACCGCTGCCCTGTGCGACCTTGGGAACTCACTTGAATCTAGGCTTCTTCAAGTTCTCAGTACTACTGAGGTCCTATTTTCCAAAGGGCCCCTCTCCGTTCTAAGCTATAGGGGGCCTTATCCCGTGCGTATCACCATAGCCTCGACGCACCTTCCAGTCGTGCGTTACGGGACACAATCAACAGCTGCCATTCAGGCACTGAAAACAGAGCCAGATTTCCAATAGCACTCAGTAGCTCTAGTAGCGTGTCGGGAGCTGGGGATCTTTGGAAACTCTGGCCCCAGCGGTCTAGATCTCAACTCCGCCTCGTTCTAGCCACGAAGCTAAACTTCCTCCCAGAACTGGAGACAGACCCCCAAAATTCTGACTGCCCGTCCCCCCAGCTCTAACCACTAGACAACCTAGGAGCAGAACCCAGGAATTCTAACGTTCATTCCCCAACCCTGACCACTAGACCACACAGCCTCTCAGAATGGGAAATAGAACCCAGGAGTCCTGCTTCCCACTCCCCAGCCCTCACCACTAGACCAAACTTTCTCCAAAACTGGTAAATGGAACCCAGGAGTCCTGACTCCCTGCCCCCAACTCTAAGCACCAGCTCACCCTCCCTCACTGAGCTTTTATCACACAGAATATGGACACCAGGGCTTTTATTTATTTATTTTTAAATGTGCTTCGGAGGCCTTTCTCTTAAAGAAAACATCGCCCCACGGATTGCAATCAAGATAACAAACCCTCTGGAATCCTTAAGGTCAGAACTACTCAATAGGGCATCTATCACGGTGGGTTAATTTTAAGACCTCACAACTTTGAGGGTGTTCCCTGAAGGTTAGGAGAATTCTACTGCAGCAAGTAACCCACAGCTTCCCCATAGCAGCCCACTCAAAGAATCTCCACTGCTAGCCTCAGAACTGCAGGGCCGTTGGCAAGTACAGCAATCAACATGTTGCAGACGGGGGTACGTTTTGCTCCTTATAAATAAGAGCTGCTCCTCTTACTTGAGAGAGAGAAAGGCCTGGCTGATTATCTCATCCCCATTATCTGATCCCTCCTCCTGCTAGTGCAGACTCATCCCTTGTGAGATTGTTTCTCCTCTCAACCACAACATCCACTCTCAGGGAAACTGACAACCCTCGGCCCATCGGTTGCAACACCAAAAGACAGTGGCCGTCTTTTGGTGTTGCAGCGACATTGATGGATTATGGGCAGATCATTACAGAACCCGACACCCTCACCCCCAATCTGTGCTCAATCCCCAGGGGATATACCGTGTTACAGCTCCAAATTACGGACCCTTGGGTCTTCAGATCAGGCTGCAGCAGCTGATGCTTTTAGGTCAAGAGGGCCACAGCTCCATCCCCCGAGATGTCAGCTGGCACATGGCAAGCCAAGCCCAGGGTCACCATAAAACCCAGGCTGAGCCAAAGGTGTCACACACTCATGCCCCCAAATCTTGCAGCTGCGAGGGGATAAACTGATACGCCATATGCACACCATGGGCCCGATCCTGAAAATTGCTGATGGGGCCACCCGGAGGGTGGGGGCAAAAAGGGACAGTTTCCTTCCCCCCTTCCTTCCCCCGCAGTTCCCGCTGCCCTCCAAACTGAGTGCCGTTGCGAGCTGGCGTTCGGGGTTGCAGCAAAGCTCAGATTTAGCCCCGCGGCCTCTCCAAGGGGCTGCCCCCCAAACTGAGTGGGGCTGCAACCCCGCATGCCGGGTCACAACGCCACTCACTGACATTTGGCCCGGCAGCCCCTCCATCATGATGGAGGAGCCTCCAGGCTAAACCCAACTGGGCCAGGTCACCACCCACAGGGGATGGGGGGAAAGGGGGCATTTTCCAGCTGGAATAAAATGTTTCAGTGGAAAAGCTTTGCTGAGCGCTAAGAGGAGAACTCCAGCTGCAGCCTCGAGGCCCTGATTTCGCATTAATGCACCGCTATGTAGTAACGCCTCTGCTTTGCATAGAGCTGGGGACTGTTCCTCTAAAACTCCCCAGGCACAAACCTGGCTGGCTTACCTCCTTGGAGCTCTTTTCATCTGCTGATCTCAAACCACTCTACAAAGGTGGGCAGGTGTCACTGGCCCACATTTGCCCAAGCGACTAGTGATTCTGGTTGCCCTGACTTGAGACACTTTACAGGAAGATTTTCAGGGAGCAGAGGCTCTGCACGGTCTGAAAAATCAGCCTCTTTAAGGCGTCTCAGCGTGGGCCACCAAAATCGCTCATCGCTTTGGAAAATGTAGGCCGTTATCCTCATGTTACAGATAGGGAAACTGAGGCACAAATAAATGGGAGTTTGGTCTTTGAGCGTCAATCGGGGTGCGGGGGAGGGGCAGGATCAGCCCTACAAAAGGTATCGAATCAGGAATTACCGACCTGTCGATTTCGCTCATCCGTGATCCGCTGGATCTGGATCTTTTTCCTCCCCATCTTCTCCGGAAATCCTCACCGTATGGGGATGACGCTCTTGTTCGGGGGAGGGGAAAAATAACCCTGGTTTAAAACGTTTTCATGAAAAGAATTTTTTTTTGGTTATGTAGAAGTTTTTAAAACCAAAACCAAAAAAACAAACAAAAATCCGGGTTGCTTCTTTCTCAGTTCATGTTATGCTGCCGTCTGGTTAATTCCAGGGGCTTTGGGCCTCCGGGGGCTGCTTGGAAACCTAGGGAAGAGAGGAAAAAAAGGAATTAAAACATTTTTCAAGCAAAGCTTTCCTAATTATTATTATTCGTATTACCGTAGCACCTAGGGGTCCAGTCACGAACCAGGACCCCATTGTGCTAGCGGTGGTACAAACAACAAAAAGACAGCCCCTGAGCCAAACTATGGTAGCACCTAGAGGCCCCAGTAGGTATCTAGACACCATTGTGCTAGGATCTGCACAGGCGCATAGTGAGACACCATCCCAGCCCCGAGGAGCCTGCAATCAAAACAAAATTCACCAACAAAATGACCCAAAAAGAAAGACTCCGAGCAAAATGGGTTTGATGGGATAACATGATCTTGGCAATTAATTGACCTTTGACTATCAGTGGTAAATAGGTCCAATGGCCGGTGATGGGATGTTAGAAGTTACTCCAGATAACTTTTTCCTGGGTGTCTGGCTGGTGAGTCTCACCCACATGCTCAGGGTTCAGCTGATCGCCATATTTGGGGTCGGGAAGGAATCTTCCTCCAGGGCAGATTGGCAGAGGCCCTGGAGGTTTTTCGCCTTCCTCTGCAGCATGGGGCACGGGGAACTTGCTGGAGGATTCTCTGCATCTTGAAGTCTTTAAACCATGATTTGAGGACTTCAATCACTGAGACATAGGTGAGAGGATTATTGCAGGAGTGGGTGGGTGAGATTCTGTGGCCTGCATTGTGCAGGAGGTCAGACTAGATGAGCATAATGGTCCCTTCTGACCTTAAAGTCTATGAATCTATAAAATTCCAACCTCAGGACAAACACAACTGCATTAAGATTATTTACATCGACTCTAGTAACAGAAAGCAGCTAATCTCCCTCCCTCTCTCTTTCTCTCTCTGTTTATACTATGCCCAGCACCACTGTATCTTAGTTCATGTCTACACTACAGACGGGGCTAGGCTGTTGTAGCACCATAGTTCAGATGCTTCCTACATCAACGGAAGGCAGATTTCCATTGCTGCAGTTAGCCCACCTCTCCGAGAGGCAGTAGCTAGGTCAACAGCAGAATTTTTCTAACCTTGTTGCACCTGGGGGAGTCGGGGGGCGGACTCAGCTTAACTACACTGCTCAGGGGCTGAAAGGTCAACTTAGGTCTTGCCTAAACACTTCTTGAACTCTACTAGACTATACTGTGTGTGGATGCAGCTATTCTGGTGTAAAGGGGTTTATGCTGATATAGACATTTCCATACAGGAAGGGGACTAGGCTATATTGGTGCAAGGCTCCTTTATAGCAGTGTGAGTAAGTCTGTACTAGTGGTTGTACTGATATTACTATATCAATTTTAAAAAATCGCTGCCCCCGAACCAACAGTAATACCAGGACACAACCCGTGTCTAGAGCAGGTTCTAGGCTGCCTAATTTAGCTCGATCTCTTTGTCCAACCAAAGTATTTCTTATATCATTGCCTAAAAATCTAGGCAACCTGCAGACAAATGAAGACTCGGCATAAATTCACCTGGAGTGGTTCCTTACGTTTTAATTATTTATTGCAAGCAAGGCTTAGGGGTCGGGACTGAGACGGGGGCCTCACTGAGTCAGGTGCTGTACATACACAGGGTTGCCAACGTTCTAATTTCTGAAAACTGGATCCCCTGAGGCTCCGCCTCTTCCCCTGAGGCTCCGCCCCTTTCTCCACTTCTTCCCTTGAGGCCCCGCCCCCCCCGCTCGCTCCTATCCTCTTTCCCCATCACTCACTGCTCTCCCCCTCCCACTTGCTCCATTCTTTCCACTTCCCACTCCCCAGCTGGGCTCCCTCTGCTCCAGGGCTGGGATGGGAGCTGCAGCCTGACTCCACAAGATGCAGGTAGTAGGCACCCCTGGCTGCGCAGGGGCCGGTGAGGGTTAATGACCCTGCATCTCCCTCACCTCTGCCCGTGCTAACTGGACTTTTTCTGTCCAGTCAGTACATCTGACTGGACACTACCAGGTCCCCTTTTTGACCGGACTTTCCGGTTGAAAACCGGACACCCGGCAACCCTACATACACACAGTGAGCCACAATCCCTGCCCCACAAAAGTTTATAGTCTAGCTAGACAACAGTGCAAGAGAGGGAGAACTCCTGGGCCTGATCTTATTTACCCGAAGGCCCCTTTATACCCCTCCAGCAGCCGCAGGACAGGGCAACGGCATGGCCAATCTCTTGCAATGGAGTTTTTCAAATGACCCGTGACGCTGCTCATTTCAGACTCTGTCGCATATCACCGCCAAGCGCCCACTGATGACGGCGGGCAACCGGCTGTCCACCTGGCTGATGAGGATGCTGTTAAATGGCAGGGTCCGTTGCACATGTGCTGAGGGAGCCGAATGGAAATTTCACTGACAACTCCATTTGACAGGGGTGCAGAGTGATTTTTATTGGGGTGAACTTCCAGCAAGCAATGATTCCAATTTCCTTCCTTACTGTTCCCCTTCCCAGCTCTGATGCTACAGAGCCTTGCCTGTGTCCCTGATCCCATTTCCTGTTCCCATTCCCCCCTTAATTCCTGATTGACTGCAGACTATATCGAAAACGGGCCGGCTTTCCAGAAGACCTCAGGTCTCAATCAGGCACCAAATGGAGCAGCGTAGAAGTGGATAGTAGGTGCTAAGCCCTTTGGAAAGTCTGACCTTTATTAAGGGCCTAACTGGGAGCTGAAGCGCTTTCGAAAATACCCCGAATCACAGGCGCTGAGCAACTCAAACGCTAGCAAAGCTGGGATAGAGCAGGGAAGTGACTCCAGGGTCAGATCTTAGCCACAAGTTCCACAGGCCTGTTGAGACAGCAAAGAACCATCCAGGGCACAAACAGGAAGCATTTGTGTACACATGGGAGGGTGGGAGAAGACGGCCATAAGAAACCAGTGAATTTCTGTTCTTGTGTGACACTCTGGAAAAGCGGGGGGAGGGGGGGAGGAGGAGGGAGAGGCGGTTGTTTTTTTGGTTTTTAAGTCATAAGAAGTCAAGCGGACAGTCATTAACCTGGGTCATTTAAATTCTTCGCCGCTTTCTGCATGAATCTTCAATTTTACATTTTTAAAATGTCTGCACCTGAACAGCCAAAAAACAATCGGACACAGAAAGGTGGTTGTTAAAGGGCCGCCGAGAGAAAATTTTAAAAAGAAGCCAAGAAGGCAGCCCTGGAGTTTTTCTGTTATGAACACCAGTTGGATTTGGAGCGCGCTGATCAATCTGGTTTGATGTCTGTGTTTATTTAAATCCTTCTGTTTAAGATTCTGTCCTCAGAAAAAGCAAACGCAGCAATCTGGGGGGGGGGGGGGGGCAGATGTGTTGTCATTCTTCACACATCACCAAGCAAGGGAATCCCTGCTTCAAGTGCAGAACTCAACTCATTCCCAATTACAAAACCATAACAATAGCTAGCTATTCCTCCTGCTCCAGGATGTCTGGGATCCAGTGAGCAGCGCTGCATGTGGTGAAGAGACAGGTATCAGCTGTGACATGGAGAGGAAGGATTTTGGGTGGGAGGTAGGGGGAAAGTACTAGGCTTTAGGCAATTTGGGTTGTATCCCCAGCTCTGACACAGACTCCTGAGTATGTCTCTATACTAAAGTCATGGGATGTGACGGCAGCTCGATGGACAAACCCGCCTGGATCCCTGGGTAATTACTCGGGTGGCGAGGTCCCCTGAGTTGCCACCTGCCACGGCTCTGCTCCCCAAGCTAGCTAAAGTTTGCCCAGGTATATCTCCATGAGCTGCAATCACACCCCCTGACTGCAATGTAGGCACACCCCGGAGGTCATTCTGGACCTCAGTTCCTTGATCTGTATAAAGGGGATAATTGCACTTCATTGGTTTATTCAGGCTCTGATCCTGCCTTGGGAAGCACACGGGCAGAATGCTGCTGCGGGGAAGTCAGGGCATAAGGCGATCGGAGGCATTTTGATGTCCCCTATCTCACAAGCTTTTATGGGTTTATCCTCACAACACTCCCGTGAGGTCAGGCGGTTCCTTCCTCTCCATTTTATAATGGGGAAACTGAGGCAGCCCAGTGACTTGATCAATGTGACACAGGAAGTTTGCGGAAGAGCAGGGACTTAAGCCCAGGTCCGTGGCTGCTGCTCTACCCACAGCCCACCCTGCCTCTCCTCTCCACGCTTAGCGCTAGACCTCAGCACAGCAGTGAATTTCGCCTGCTAAATGGCCCTGGGAAGAGACCTGACCGGCAGAAATCTTTTCAGGGGTGTTTTGAAGAGGCTGAAGTGACCCCAGCGAGGCAAAGCACCAAGCTGTTTAGCGTTACAACCAGCCCCAACGAGACAGCCTGTCTCAGCAGGGAGTGGGTCTAAGCCGCATGCAATAGGATTCCAAAGCTGGCAGCTCTTCGGTTTTGGACTAGGCTGAGCTGTTCTTGCTCGCCACATCAGCCTTAAAAGCTCTTGGCAGCTTCTCGTTCAGCCCAAGTGTCAGCTCCCTGGCTGGGTTTTGAGCCCCGCACAGTTCCTCTCTGTGGACCGTAACAACGGCAGGGCGTTTTTTCACATTTCAACATTCAGATTACAATTTTTCCTTGAAATGTCACGTTTTGGGAGGGGAAACGGGGGATGAGATTTGTGCATCTGCTTTTCCCTCTGCTTCTTTTTACAGGGAGCAATAAAACCAGCCATAATAATATTACATGGTATTACAGCCATGACTTGAGGGCCTGGATCCGAATCAGGGCCCGCGTGCTAGGTGCTGTACAGAGATAAACACAGTCCCAGCTCTTTCATCCTAAGATCTCCAAGGACTTCACCAATACAATTTCAGCCCTACCACACAAAATGACAAAAGGAAGTACTATTTTTTTTCCACACAAAGCATCATTAACCTGTGGAACTCATTGCCACAAGATATCAGTGAGGCCAAGCAACTTACCCAGTACTCTACTGTATCAAAACTATGAAGAGAAGCTAGGAATGCTGACTCCTAGGCCCCTGCTCTGACACTAGACCATACTCCCTCCCAGATCCAGAATACCCAGGATTCCCAGTCCCCTGTCCTAATCACTAGCTACACTCCCAAAAACCAAGCATTCCCAGCCTTCCCTGCCTTATAAGCTTGCCATGAAGTTTGCCAGCGTCCAATTTATTTCTTCTGCCTCGGTTACTTTAATTCTGGGTACAAGGGTTGATATCAAGGGTATATGGATATTTATAAATCACATTTTGCTAATAATGCCATAAATAAATGGAACAGCAGCAGGAATTGGCTTCTTTGTCTGTCCTATTGACTCAGGTATCAAAGCATACCAGGGGGAAGATTTCTTCTCCGAAACCCACTATTCATTTTCCATGAAAGAAGAACACTTGGAAGCTTAAGACACACGTATTCACAGGAGGCCACAGACATACAAGCAACAAAAAGTTCCTTTTACCTCCCCAGTACCAAGGTTCTTCACAAGGACAAATTGTATTGAAATGACATTTACTGGCTGAACCCCGGTTTTCTTTCTTTCGTTACTGAAACATATGCACCTTTCCCTGTGCCGTTAATAAACAGCAGTGCAGCTGCAGTGGTCTGGCAATGGAAGTGCGACAGCAAAAGGGAAGTGGGACCGATATGATCATGTGAGATGGGGGCCCGCTCTATATGATGATAAGATAGGACACGCCATCTGGGACCATCAAAAAAGAACTAGATAAGTTCATGGAGGATATGAATGGCTATTAGCCAGGATGGGCAGGGATGGTGTCCTTACCTCTGTTTGCCAGAAGCTGGGAATGGGCGACAGGGGATGGATCATTTGATGATTACCTGTTCTGTTCATTCCCTCTGGGGCACCTGGCATTGGCCACTGTCAGAAGACAGGATACTGAGCTAGATGGACCTTTGGTCTGACCCAGTGTGGCTGTTCTTATGACCAGTAGCTCAGTATCCCACTTTCTGCCACACCAAGAGAAGTCCACCAGTAGCCCACCTTCGGCAGTACCAAATCAGACCATGAGGCTCTCTAGCCCAGTAACCCACTTCCTGCTACATCAGATCAGGACAATGACCTAGCCAGCTAAGGAGAATGGTCTAGAGTGGTGCTTTTCCACCTGTGGTCCGCAGACCTCTGGGGATCCACAGGCTATGTCTGAGATTTCCAAAGGGGTCCGCACCTCCATTCAAAATTTGTTAGGGGTCCGCCACTGAAAAAAAGCTTGAAAACCACTGGTCTAGAAGATAAAACTTTCAGCTAGACTGCTAGGAGGTCTGTCCCATGAATAAGCCCCCAAGGGGAAAGTGAAAAAAGTGGAGCTGTTTGGTTTTTTCCCCATTGAGATTAAACAAAGAGTTTGATTCTTTTTTTTTCTTTTTCTTTTTTGGTCAAAACATGAAACATTTCTACTCAAAGGGGTTTAAAAAAAGGGGGTTTCAAAGGAAAATTTTCATTCAACTCAAGCTGGTATATTACTAGCTGTTTATATCACAACAGGAAGGATCCCGGTGCTGGAAATATACATAATGGACCTCAGCTAGCGTATATCAGCCTAGAAATTAGGCTGATTTACAGCAACTGAAGATCTGACCTACTAATTAATGGGGGCGGGAGAGGAGAGAGATCTGCAATGATTACTCTCTCAAGGATACTTTATGTTGGTCCTTCCTTTGTTTTCTGGCTTCCTTCATCTGAAATACAAAGCATTCAGGCGGAAAGGGCGCTATGTTCTGCTCAAGGTGTATGAAAAAACATAACATACCTTTGGTCCATGTAGCTCAGCATCCTGCCTCTGACAATGGCCAGCACCAACTGCTTCAGAGGACGATACAAATAACCCACTAATGTACACATCTCTAATAATCTGCTCATGAGAGAAACTTCTTCCTAACCCAGGCGCTTTCTGTTGAGGCCCAGAAGCACAAGTATTTACATCCCTTATAAATGTTTAATCCTATCATATATAAGTGCATATGCCTTTATTATCCATATAAATGTCAAATCCTATTTTGCATATGGCTACCGCAAGCCTAAATAATATCCAGCAGTAGTGAGTTCCACAGGTTAATTATATGTTGCATTAAAAATGTGCAAGTTGGCAACATTGCCTAGCCCTTTCTTTTGAAAACCGGGTACTGACTTTAGGTGCCACCTTAAGCTGAATTTTCCAGAAGTGCTGAGTACCTGCAGCGCCTCCAAAGTCAACCAGAGTTGAGGGTCCCTAACACCTCTGAAAAACAAGCCCCACTCACCTGATGATGGGTACATAAATGGCACCCAAAATGGTCATAGTTGAAGTTTTAGGCCTCAGGGTCTAATTCTGCACCATTAGAGTCAAGAGGAGCTCCCCACAAATGTACGGATCCATGATTAGCAACAAGGTATTATGGAGGCCAAGAGTTTAGCAGAATTAAAAAAAAAAGATTTGGATGCTGAAGTTATCAGAGTTACAGCAGAAGCAGTGGATGCTGAGCACATCTGAAAATCAAGTCATAAGTGACTGGCCCCAAGTCACACAAAGTAGCAGGGGTAGACAGCACTCCCGTTCCTGTGTCATAATACATGTCACCTTCTTTAATCACTAGACCATATTCTTTCCCAGAGCTGGGTGTGGAACCCAGGCGTCCTGGATCCCAGTCCCCTACTCTGACCATTCGACAACACTACCTCCCAAAGTTGGAAGAAAACCAAGGAGTCCTGGCAACTAGCTCCTTCTTTTAACCATTAGACAACATGCCTTCCTGACCTGGATAACACACACACACACACACACACACCCCGGCACCCTGACCACCAGTCCTTTGCTCTAACCACTAGACAACACTGTAGGAAAAAGAAAATTTTGCACGGCTTCTGTGTCTGTCGCAATGGGGGGAAAAAAGAACCTGTGATTTTACAAAATGTAAAATCCTTTCCACCCCAAACAAACCAACAAACAAAAAATAGCCCAAGACAAATTCAGACCTTTGAGAGGGAGAAGAAAAGGATTCAGAAAAGTGAGGCGTTATTAAGATCCACTGTGAGATTCGGCTGTCCATGAACGGAGCTGGGTTAATCCTAATACAAAGGGGATGACTTGCAAGGCAGTCTCTGCTCACAATCCTTGCCTTTTCTTCCCATTTTCAATAATGAGCAACATCGAGGCCCCCTGAAGCAGGGAAACGAGGCTCTCAAATCTGACAGCCCAGTCAAGGCCCCGCAGCCCCGGGACGCTAAGCTTCTGCTGGTTTCATCCTGCCTTCTCGTATGTCGTGTTTGTCACAAGGCAGGGGAAAGAAACGTGGATCTGTCCAGGGGTGGAACTTGGAGCCGACTCTTCTAAACCCATAGTTTATATTGGAGCAGCCCTGAAGCCACAGTGTCTGGAGCCAAAGTCAGTCAGGATGCCTGGGTTCTATTCCCACCTTGAGGAAGGGAGTGTAGCCTAGTGGACTGAGCAGAGGACTGGGACCTGGAGCTTCCTCCAGGAAGGAAGCATGGGAAACCAGCTGCCATAGACTCTTGGGGTGCATCTACACTCATAGGTGTGGAACTAGGGGTGCTGAGGGTGTTGCCGCGCCCCCTGGCTTGAAGTGGTTTCCATTATGTACAGGGTTTACAGTTTGGTTCAATGGCTCTCAGCACCCCCACTCTACAAATTGTTCCAGCAGCCCTGTCTACACTGCAATAAAAGCCCCGCGGCTGACCGGAGTCAGCTGACTCGGGCTCGCAGGGCTATAAAATTGCAGTGTAGACATTCGGGCTCGGGCTAGAGCCCAGAATCTGAGACCCAGTGAAAGGGGAAGATCTCAGAGCCAGGGCTCCAGCCTCAGTGTCTACCCCAGCTATTTTTAGCCCCATAGCCTGAGCCTGCTAATCCAGGCTCTGAGACTTGGTGCCATGGGTTTTCTTATTGCTGTGCAGACATAGCCTTGGGGTCCATCCCCACTTCTGGGAGGGAGCGTAGACTAGAGATTAGAGCAGATGGAAGGGGCATGCCAGAACATCAGCTTCTATTTGCAGCTCTGGACGGGAGCATTGTCTAGTGGTTAGAACAGGGGGAAACTGAAATGTGTTTTCTTCCCAGGTCTGGGACGGGGTACGGTCAGAGCAGCAGCAAGGACTCGTGATTTTTGGGTTGCAGAACTGACGCTGGGCTCTATTCCTGCCTTCCTGGGGCAGTAGTGTCTAGCAGTGAGCGCAGAGCGTAAGCCAGGACTCCTGAGTGCAGTTACTGATTGTGCTGTTGGCTGAGTGTATCATCTTGGGAGCAAGTCACTTATCATCTCACCTTCAGAGGTGCTGAGCACACGACAGCGCCCGTTAGCGAGCACTTGTTCCATGATTGAAATGGAAAAGGTATCGAAGAGTCAAGTGGACTTTTTCACCTGGGACGCAGACCCTAGGGCAGCAGCCCTCCTTGATCAAAGTACAAACAAGGGACGAATGGGCAGGCAAAGAAAACGCTGGAGCCCCGTGGAAAGAATCACCCCGTCCAGATCAACCCACATCAATGAAAAACACAAGGAAAGGAGGAATTAACCTCACGTGACAGATGTTAATGGTGTCACGCCGGCAGCCACTCAGATATCATGGCAGTGGGATCTGGTGGATAAGGCACAGCCTTGAGAGTTAGAAGAGATTGGTTCCATACCTCTGTCATGTAACCTTGGCTAAGTCACATTCCCCCTCTCTGCCTCAGTTTCCCCACCTCCCAGTTGGCTATGTTGACTGCAAGCTCTTTGGGGCAGGGACTTTCTCTCACTAGGTGTCTGTGCAGCACCCACCCATTTCTTATAGTTTAAGGCCAGACGGGACCGTTAGATCATCTAGTCTAGGGGTTCTCAACCTTTTTCTTTCTGGCCCCCCCTCCCCCAACATGCTATAAAAATTCCATGGCCCAGCTGTGCCACAACAACTGTTTTCTGCATATAAAAGCCAGGGCTGGTGTTACGGGGTACCAAGAAGGGCAACTGCCCAGGGGCCCACACCACAGGAGCAACACGAAGCTAAGTTGCTCAGGCTTCGGCTTCAGCCACAGGTCCAAGCGAGGCTAACGCCAGCCAGGCTTGGCGGACCTCCCTGAAACCTGCTCGCAGCCCCCCAGGGGGCCCCGGACCTCTGGTTGAGAACCAGTGATCTAGTCTGACCTACTGTGGATCCGCGTTCCCCTACATTAAGCCCAATGACTTGAATTCAGCTAAAGCATTTCAGTCCTCAGGAGACTAAATGGATGTGTGCCCCAGGCAGAGAACAGGAGAGACCAAGGTGCACCAGCGGCCCAGGCCCCTGCAAGGGAAGGGAATCAATTAGGCGAAGTGACCTTGCATGGGAGCCGCCTAGTACAAGGAGGCTTCTAGATGCTGTTGTAACGCAGTAAGAAGAACCTGAATAGAAAAGAAGGGAAGCCACTTGCAGGCACACCGCTCCCAAAGCTGCGGTGGGCTTTATTTTGAGTTCAGCATCCAAGCAGAGGTGAAGATGTCAGTAAAGAATAATCCGGCCCTTGACAGGCACATTCTTAAAGAGCTTGAAAATCCACCCATCTGCCTGGCTATTTCAAAAGGAGGGAGAGACAGCCTGGCCTGCCCTCGCTTCCAGTGATTGTTTAATGACAGACAATAGCTCATGTGATCAGCTGGCCAAGAGAAGGGACAAGTCACCTGCATTAGTGATGCTGTAGTTTGGTTGCTTTACACACACTTTAAAATCCACTTGTTCTTTCAAGTGGCCGGACCCGGATGGCTGCTTAGACTAACCACAACCGGGTGCTTTTGGCCAGTACGTGCATGGAAAGGAAATCTAGCGAGAGGTCCTTGTGCCACTTCCCCTCTCTGTGCCTCCGTTTACCCATCTGTACAATAGGGATAACAACGCTGACCATTCTCTGCAAGGGACAAATGAAAAATGGCTATAAGAGAGGGAAGATTTCTGACCTAACAAACCACCGGACTGTCCCACTATTTGATTTGTGCTGTCCTTCGATTGTAAATTCTCCAGGGCGGATATCGCCTCCTCCTATGTGGATGTAAAGTGCATAAGATAATGGGTCCCTGGCCCTTGACAGCAGCCTGTCGGTGCTACCCCCATACAAATAATGTTTTATTCATAATCATTAATATTATTATTAAGTTGAGAGAGATCCGCTTTGTCCTGATACATAACTTTTGCCATTTCACGCTACACAAGCACCTAGCTGGGTTATTCATTAATTGGTTTTATTTATATGAGCGTAGCACCTGGGGTCACAGTCACAGACCAGGACCCCATGGTGCGAGGCGCTGTACAAAAAAGACGGTCCCAGCCCTAAAGTGCTTACAATCCAAGGATCTAGCCTTCATCCCGGCAGTATCCCAGATCCTCCCGATCGTTAACAGATTTTCTTCCCCTCCCAACACCTCTGTGAGGCACAAATATTATTTCCATTTTACAGATGGGGAACAAGGGTACCGGGTAGATTATATAACTAGCCTAAGTCATACAAGGAAATCTATGGCTGGAGCAGGAGCTGGGCCTGGGTCTTTAGAGCCCACTATAGGACACTACCCCATACAGTCAGTAGGAATTATTTTGGGGAAGGTCTGTGGCATGTGTTATCCAGTTGGGCAGACCAGATGCTCACAATGGGCCCTTCTGGCCTTTGAATCTAGGACCAGTCCTTCCTTAGTTTAACTCCAGTGGTTCCAACCGGCCTGAATTTATCCCAGTTCCGTTGCTGCCACCGTTTTTCCATCACCTTTATCTCGCGTCTCTGAGAGCAGGGCACAAAGCGAGCCAGCCACTCTTAACCCATGGCGACGGATGAGGGGGGTCTCCATGGCAACCATTACCACGCAACAGCTCTCCGGCTTTTCTTTCCCTCACTCGCTGGGTTTTTATGCCATTTCGTGCTCCAATACTACAGCGAGGGTGGCTATAGAAGTCTGAGAGATACAGAGGGGCAGTGACTCACCCAGGGCCACGCAGTAAGTCAGTGGCGGAGCTGGGAGCAGGGTCTGGCTCTCCTGAGTTCCACTCCAATCCTACTACACCGCACCCCGCATGGACTACAACTGGGCTTGCAAATGGGTGGAGGGGCCTCTTTGTAAAGCACGTTGAGATCTCTAGCTGCCATACCCTATAGAGGAGGGGTGTGTTATTGACAGGGTGGATACAAATCAATGATTTTTTTAAAAATCAGATTTTTTTTATTTCAATCAGATTTTTTTGATAAAATGCTTTTTGAGGAAAAAACCTACCTAAAGATAGTTTTAATTAAGATACATTATAGCTCAAAGATCTCGCATCATGGAATAGGGATTATAAATTCTAATTCTATAGTATGAGACAATATATTCATGTAATGTTTAAGAAAAGTTTTGTAAATGAGTTCCAATAGTTCATGGATTAGGAACCCAATGTTATGGGGTTCCAGGGGCTTCTGTACAGATTATTTAGGTTAATCTTTCTATCTACCCAATGGGACTCAGTGCTCAGTCTAGAAGATACCATCAGAGACACTTAGATTTGCAGTTCTCAAACTGTGGATTTGTGTCTCCAGAGATAACATGCTTGTTAACAGCAAAAATGTTTTTAAATAAATAATATATAGAAGTGAGAAATAACAGACCTCAACCCTATTGTCCCTCTGCAAATTTGTGGACACAGAGTCAATCCCTTACCTCTCTCTAAAAGTGCAACGTTTCAAAAAGTTCAATGAATAGAAGATTGTTGGGGGCGGAATAGATCTGAACAAGGAGAAGAAGTCTGGAGATAAATGTGAGAAGGGAGGCAGAAGAAACAAAAGTGAAACTGTTTGAGCAGTATATTCCAGAAATCTTGAGGTCTTTCTAAGTGTAGTCTTCATTGATTTGAGATCCACCATACCATTCTCTCACTAGAAGAGAAAACCTATAATGGCAGCAGGCCCTAAAAAGAGACCCAGTTTGGGAATATTTGAATGAAGCTCCTCCACCTGTGGGTAAGACAGGCATGTGTGCAAAATGCACAGTGCTACAAAGAAATGCAAGGCCTGGTTGCCCGAATGAAACAACATCATGAGAAGTGTTCCTTCTCAGGAGGAAGCTGCATTGAAGGTGATGAAAGGAACATGTTTGAACATGCAGGATCTTCAGGTTGGTAAATTTTTTTATTTCATACTTCTTTCTTAAGGACTGCCTGTCTTCCTTCTGGACTATTCTTGAATTCTCATGTTTGAGCAAAATAAATAGCTGAAATAGGCAGATCTTCCTTTTACAATTTCACCTTTAAAGTAGTACTGTCAGTGAATGCAATGAATAATACTTAATGAGCAGTATGGTAATAATAATTAAATAACTGCATTGACTTATTTTGTTTAGGAGAATCCATCCTCAACATACAGGATTCTGAAGATTATACACCTTCAAGATCACCATCATTTTCTACAGTTTCAGAGTTATCTGCCAATGATGGTGTTTCAGTCACATCATGTATGTCACATAGCCACAGTATATCACCTGGAGCAAAAAGAAAAAAAAATCTCCATAGAATCTCAGGGTTGGAAGGGACCTCAGGAGGTCATCTAGTCCAACCCCCTGCTCAAAGCAGGACCAATCCCCAATTTTTGCCCCAGATCCCCAAGTGGCCCCCTCAAGGATTGAACTCACAACCCTGGGTTTAGCAGGCCAATGCTCAAACCACTGAGCTATCCCTCCCTCCCCAGCATCCAGAAACAACCATAGATAAATTTGTGATAAGAACCAGCAGATTACAAAAAGAGATAATTGATGAAAAAATTGCCCGGTTTGTTTATGCAACAAACTCTCCTTTCCGTATGATTGAGAACCCACACTTCATTAACATGGTTCAGTCATTAAGACCAGGATACAGTCCACCCAACAGAGCAGATGTCGCAGGCAAATAGCTGGATAAAGTGTATGAAAGAGAAATTGAGCAGTGTGCAAAAGGTCAAAAGGGTAAAATTGTTAACCTGAGTCTTGATGGGTGGAACAATGTCCACAATGATCCTGTTGTATGTGCTTGTATGACAACAGAAGAAGGGAATGTCTTCCTTACAGAAACAATGGATACATCAGGAAATGCACACAGCAGAATACCTACAAGAAGTAGCAGTAAAAGCTATAACAAACTGTGGAAAAAAATTCAAATGTCTAGTACGCAGCTTGGTCACAGACAATGCTGCAAATGTATCCAAGATGAGAAGAAATTATTTAGAAGAGCGTGAAGAGAGTCCCAAGATAATAATATACGGTTGCAGTGCTCATTTGATGCACCTCCTAGCCAAAGACTTCAGTGTTCCAGAAATAAAGGCTAATGTTGAAATTGCAAAATACTTCCGCAACAACCACTTTGCAGCAGCTGCTCTGAAAAAAGTGGGAGGAACCAGGCTAACTCTCCCACAAGACATGCGATGGAACTCAGTAGTGGACTGTTTTGAGCACTATATCAAGACCTGGCCTACTCTGATGACAGTTTGTGAACAAAATCGTGAAAAAATAGATGGCACTGTCACAGCCAAAGTTCTCAACACTGGGCTTAAGAGAAATGTTGAGCACATGCTGAGTTACCTGAAGCCTATTTCTGTAGCCTTGAACAAAATGCAGGGAAATCGCTGTTTTATTGCTGCGCTGTTGAAATTTGGGAGGAACTGAATGAGATCTTAAAAAGAGAAATATGAAATGACAGAGTTAAATTACAAGCATTGAAAAATGAATAGGACAAGCACTCTCTCCAGCTCATTTTCTTGCAAATATTCTCTATAACTCAGTACCAGGGTCAAACCTTAACTGCTGAAGAAGAGGAGTTGGCTATGACATGACATCCAGCAATCATCCCTCCATAATGCCAACTATAATAAACTTCAGAGCTAAGGGTGAACCATTCAAGGAATATATGTTTGCTGATGATGTTCTAAAGAAAGGTCACACAGTGAACTCATAGAATATCAGGGTTGGAAGGGACCTTAGTAGGTCATCTAGTCCAACCCCCTGCTCAAAGCAGGACCAATCCCCAATTTTTGCCCCAGATCCCCAAATGGCCCCCTCAAGGATTGAACTCACAACCCTGGGTTTAGCAGGCCAATGCTCAAACCACTGAGCTATCCCTCCCCCTGGGTGGAAGTCACTTAAGCACTTGGATTCAGAGATTGTTGAAGTGATAATCTCACTTTTAACAGCATTAGCTTCTTCTGCCAGTGTAAAAAGAATATTTTCTTCCTTTGGACTAATTCATTCTAAATTGAGAAATCGTTCTGGGACCTGAAAAAGCAGGAAAGCTTGTTTTTCTTTTCCAGATTATGAACAAACAGGAAAATGAAGGTGAAGACGACTGAGTTAGCTGCAGAAGCCAATATTTTAAGTTTCTCATGCTGACCTGGCTGACATTGTCGATTTAATATTTGTTTTGTTTTTTTAAATATTTCATTTAACTATTTTAGTTACAAACAATTTTAACAGAAACAAATCTGATTTTAAAAAACTTGAATGTTTAACTAAATTCAAAAATTCATATGCTTGTTTTGTTAAAATGTTATATGTTTGCTGTTGAAGAAAAAAATCCAGAATACATAATGTTGTTGTTTTAGTTAAATAAAACAATTTAAATGTCTGTCTGGTGATGTTCTCCTCCTAATACAGCATGGCAAGAAAATCTTCCAAATATTAATGATTAACCTGTTGAATTGTATATAGTTCACCTCCCAACGACTTCATAAATATCTGCTTTGGTAAATGAAATAACCAAACAATTATTCATTTTCTGATATAGCTGTAAAACTAATCTGAAAAGTTTTCAAATAAATCACTTTAAAAATGTATAGTATGTACCTCCTAAAAATGAAGCCTACATCTATCTCTGAGTTGTGAAGAATACGTATTAAGGTTACAACAACCAACAAGAAAGCACTTTTATGTAGAAATCCATGATTAAATTGAGTCTTCCCGACTAGTGATTTAAATCATGATTTAAATCAATTTGATTTAAATCAAATCCACCCTGGTTATTGACATGGCACTCTGGGAATCTGGCAGCGTAAGGCAAAGGTCAGATCTGATCCAGACATCCAGGATTCCACTGTAGGTTTTTGGTTCAGGCCTTGACTTCCCAGCGTGCACTCAAAATTTGTCTCCCAAGAGGCAGAATGGGTTTACAGTTAAGGCTGGGATTCAGGAGATTTGGGTCCAATTCTTTCATTTCCCACAGACTCCTCATGTGACCTTGGGTAAACCATTCAATCTGTCTGCACCTCACCGCCCCACGTGCAAAGTGGGAATAGCTGTTCTTTCTTGGCTGTTTTGATTTTAACCTCTCTCACTGTGCGGGTCCCTCCGCACCTCACGCAATGGGGCGCTGACTTCAGTTGAGACATCTAGGCTCTACTGGACAACAAATAATTGTACAGTTCAGAAGGGACCTATATAGCCAGCCCACCGGCTTGATGGACCTGGGTCCTTTAAAGGGTGCCCAATACATAGCCATCAACCCAGGAAGGTGATAGATCTTTGGTGGGTGCCTTCTGCAAGGCACACGGCAAAGCGCTCGGGCTATGGAACCTGTTAGAGAATGCAGGAAGCAGAGAACTCCAGAATCACTTCTCCCTCCTCCTCGCTATTATACAAGTATGACTATCACAGCAATTAACAGACATGCCAATTAAATACAAGCAGGTGCTGGTTAACTCTGCGCTGAGTAATTCATACCCGACTCCAGTTAAATTGCTTTAAATTGGAGAGACGGGCGAAGGAGCAGAGTTTACAATTGGCAAAGGGGGGAGAGGAAATCGTCTCCGTTGGGAAATATTTTTGCAAAAGCAGGGGTGCTTAAGAATCTTGGTCCACTTGATCGAATCCCCCCAGGTTTAGGGAGTGGGCAATTCAGTGAGAGGGTTTGTATCTCCAAATCTCTTACTACTGGACAGTGGATTGTATGGAAAAAAGTATTTCCTTTCATCATTTTTGAATTCACCCCCTTTCAATTTCACTGAAAGTCCCCTTGCTCTTATGATACAAGACACGGTGAATAGAAATTCCACATCCACTTTCTCTGAGACCATTCATTATTCTGTACATCTCATCACTTTCCAAAGCAGAAGGCAAATAAAAACCTATGTTTTATTTATGTTTAAAAGCTCTTGATTTTTAAGCCAAACTCATGATTGGATGGGGGGCGGGATTGACTTGATTTTTTTTTTTTTTTTGAAAGTTTAGGGCTGACCACACTGAACAATCCCTATCTTTGCAGCCTCTCTTCATGGGAGCTTTTCCATGCTCCCAATCACTCTTGTCTCCAGGCTGTCCCTGAATCTCCTCTAATGCAAAAATATCCTCTCCAGAGGGGATGATCAGAACCCCACACCAGGACAGTGAGCTCAAAGGCTCAAAGTGAAATTGACTAGAAACTGCCCAGTCTTTTTTTCATTGTTCAAGGTCATTCGAATGTAACAAAGCGAACAATCCACAGAGAGTGAAATCTCACTTTGGATTTTTAAAGTCCTTTCTGTTTTCATCATCTCAATACTGTTAGTAATACAATGACATTTCTTGTTTTGAAAAATATTTTAATATAACTGAACTGTAATCATTTATTTATTTTTTTTAAAAGAAAACTATTTAATTTCTCAAATCAGTGAAAGAATTTGTGCAGACAAAAAAAAAAAAAAAATCACAAGTGCCTTTTAAAAAGGATTCCTGGAAAACCTGGCCCTGATTTTCAAAGTAACTTGTTATTGCCAAGTGCCCAATTGAAGATGCTTTACGGCCCCCAATTTTCAGGGAGTGGATTCTCAGCCCTTTCTGAAAGTCACACCCCTTTCAGGTCTCTCAAGCCGAGTTCCTGAAAACTGAAGCAGTCAAAATGAGTCAGCTCCCTTGAAAATCTTAGCCTCAGTGTCTTTAGAAAGCCTTAAGTTTCAGATCCTGTGTTCCCCTGTCACAACAAGTACCAGTGGTTAAATCTGCCCTCTTTGCACCAGTTGCAGAGGCTGAGACTCCTGAACTTTGAAAATGGAAGATAAATAATTGGTTTTAAAATGTGTAGCAACGGGGTCTAATGGTTAGAGCTGAGGATGGCACGCAGGCGTGGGTTCTATTCCAAAGTCTGGGAAGGAATATGGTCTAGTAGTTAAGGCAAATAATTCGGTTCCACTCCCAGCTTTGGAAGAACATGTGATTCTAGTGGTTAAGAGCAAGGGGAGTGGGAATCTTGGTTCTGCCCCTACATCTCTTATCCACAAGGGCATGGAGAGTCTTAAAAAGGGAATGTTTGCAAAGCACATTGAGACCGGTAGATAGAAAGCAGCTCCAAGCGTGCAAAGTATTAAAAATAGAGATTTTGTCTTGCCCGGTGTATTGTGTCACTGAGAGTCTCCCGACCTCCAGCTCTCAAACCCGCTTTCCCACCCGTAACCTGTGCAACGGAGCGGCGCTAAGCTGTAACCCGCCCAGAGCCCTTCTTTTGTCATTCGTACCATGCCTAGGCAGCAGGGGTATGGGGAGCAGGGCAAAGTGAGAGGTTAAGAGGGGCTCAGAGATGAAAGACAAGCATGATGAGAGGCCTGGAAAAATCTCTCCCACGAAGAGAGACTGAAAGCACTGGCACTGCTCATTGAGGAGATACATGCGTGAGAACCTGATAAAGCTGATGAGATACTGAAGGTAGATTGAGGGCCATGTCCCCTAACGCAAGGGGCAGGGGATGGTCGACGAAAGCAGGAGGTTTAAAGCTGATAAAGGGAAACTTTTTGGCTTGGGCAACAACGTGAAGAGCAAGAAGAGCCAGAGGTATAATAGTGCGTATTTAAAAAGAAAACAAGACTTTTGGAAGAGAGACATGCGCCTCCTTCCGGACAAAAGTCAACCTCTCATTAGGGTTTGGAAAACGCTTTCCTTGGGGCAGGTGTCATAGGGGGTGGCTGCCCTAGAGCGCCCCCTGCTGGCTGAGCATGGATCTGCAGGTGCTCCCTGCAGCAACTTCCCCTCGCCCAGGGATTCACACTGCTCAGGCATCCAGCCGGGTTGCTCAGAGTTTGGTCCCTTTCCAGAGGGAGGCCGAACAAAAGTCTCAGACAAACGAAAGGTTCCTCTGTCCCCCTTTGGGCTCCTCTGCACTCGCCCCTCTGGGCTTGGGTCCCAATCCCTAGGGTTACCTTTCAGTCTCTCTGGAATAGATCCTGGAGTCCCAGGCGTCTTCTCCGCATTCCCCTTGCACAGTCTCAGGTCCCGTAAGGTACATTTCAGTCTTCCCAGCTCTGGGATAGATCACTGACCCACGGCCTGCTTCCCTAGAGTCCTGCCAGACCCGACTTAAATGGGGCTTCTCTGGGTGGCCTTGATTTCCTGCCAGTCCTCCCCAAACTGCCTTCGCTGCCCCTTTTAAGAGGCCCCGGGTGCTTAACAGGCTGTCACCTGTCACCAATTTGTTCTACCCCTCAGGCTGGGGGCAGCTGATTCACCAAGGCTGGCTAGCCCCAGGCCTCCTGGCCTTTAAGGGGCAGGCCGCCCTAGATCCGTCCACACTGCAACGAGACACCCGCAGCTGGCTCAGACTCGTGGGGCTTGGACCGTGGGGCTGTTACACTGAGCCAGCTGCGGGTTTTTAATTGCAGTGGCGGCAGACCCGTCTCTGCAGGGTGTCTTGCCCCGGCCTCTGAAGCAGCTGGTGCTGGCCCTTGTCAGAGACAGGACACTGAGATAACTGGAGCCCAAATCCAGGCTAACAATTCCTATATTCTTCCGTTCCTAGATTTGAGTTGCTCAGTTCTTTCTTGCACAGAAATAAAGTGGGATTAGAACTGGCAGCCTCCGTCGAAAACCATGCCAAGAAAAAATCCTTACCAGTAGATTTTCATTACATTTATACATCTGGGCAAGTTCCCATTGAAATCAGCGAGAAGTACTTGTATCCTGCTGCGGATTCGGGGTCTGATCTAAACCCCATTCACGTCAATGCAGGAATCTTTCCCGTGGAATTCAGTGGGTTTTGGATGGGTGCCCTTAGAGCGCAGATATTTACCTCATCATCTCCTGAATGACTTGTGTCCACTGAGGACACATCAAATTAGAAAGCCCTAGGGTTCGCCTGGTTCACACAGTTTTTATGTGGCATCTCACTGTACAACAAGCACCTGAAAGAAGTCGATCTAGGCAAGGTATCTCCCCAACATTCTCTGTGGTGAACATTGACAGCACGAAATCACAGGGTTTCACTGCCCTACCTTTATCCTCCTTAACGTTTCATTTTACCCCCAGCTGGTCCACCCTTCCCCAATTCTTGTGCAAGCTTCCTGCTTCTCATGAACTTAAGAGGACAAGATTCTGATGTCATGTGCACTAGTGTTGAACTAGAGTAATTCCACTGACTAAGGCCAGTAAGACTGAGATGATCTTTCCGGGTGGAAAGATTTGTTCTTTAATCTCTTTGACTATTTGCTCTTCATATTCCCCGGTAGTCCCCTAATTTCCATCTTATACTTCGCTTGGCATTGTTTATGCTGCTTTCCGCTGGCTTCACTATTGCTATTCTTAATAATTGTCCATAGCAGCTGGAAGCCCCAATTGAGATCAGAGCCTTGATGTGCTGCGTGCTGTACAAACTATAGCAAAACAGTCGCTGCCCTGAAAAGCTTACTGTCTAAATAGACAAGATAGATAAAAAGTTATTATCCCCACTTTACACATGGACAGCTGAGGCACAGAGAGACACAGGCCTGAATTCTCAGTTACACTAAGGCCTGGTCTACATACTGATTTTGTACCAGTATAACTGTTGGTTAGGGGTGTGATTTTTTTACCGATACAATTATACCAATACAATTATGCCAATACCATGTGGACACAGTGCTTTATACTAATATAACTTATTCCCTTTCCCATATGAGAATCAACTATCCCGGTATAAACACTTTTATACCACTATAATTGCATCCACACTAAGGAGGGTTATACCACTTTAACACTCCCGGTATAATTCAAAGGGTACAACTTTTGGGAGCAGACCAGACTGCTCATTCAGTGTAAAGAGCCTTAAAATGGGTCAAAATGCAATGTCAAAAGACCTAAGTCACTTGCCCAAAGAAATCTGTGGTAGAACCAAGATCAAACCCAGATCTTGTGGGTCCCATGGCAATGCTGAACCAAAAGACCGGCCATCACTACTGCAGATGCAGGCTAGATTTCCATTTTCTGAAAAATACATATTTAGCTGTAATAACCTCTTGAACTTGGCTATTTAACCACAGCTCTCGCCTTCCTGTTTCCTTTTCATAGAGGGCTATGCATTCCTTCTGTGACTCAGTTATTGTTTCTTACTTATCCGCCACACTGAGTCTAAGGATTGTAATTTCCTCACTGGCTTAAGATTCTTGTTGTCCAGCTTCCTTTAAAAAAAAAAAAAAAATCCTCCTTTCTAAAATTTACTGTCAGAGTGTCCATTTTTGGTACCTTTCTTCCCCCTCCAAAGGATACTGAACTGAATCACATTGTGGTTACTCAACGACACTTAACTTATTGGACCAAAGCCTGGGTGATTCTTGTAGCTTTTTTTTTTTTTTTTGCACATGTTCTAGCTTTAGCTGGTCTAATAAGCTATCATTTAACGATCTCGCAGGCTGGACATTACTGGTCTAAATATCTCAGAGGAATAGCGGGTCACAAATATGGCAATTATTTTTCATGCAAAATGTAGGGGGGGAGGAATCATTCCCGCCCCTCAAAATTTCCAATGAAGATTTTTCACTTTGTTGCTGAAAATCTGAAAACTTTAAAAACAAAATACAAAGTATTTGGGATTTTTTGCTAAATATCTGTATTAATTTTTTTCCAGTTTCTGGCTGTTTGTGATGGGAAAAGAACAGAAAATTTTTACCAAAATGGAAATATTCATTGAAAAACGCCATTTAGGTTGAAAAACAGAGAAACGGGTGATAGACTGACAGGGAGGCACAAGGAAACAAGACGACAACCCTCGCCAGCAGGATAAGCTGTGTTCTCGGCACATAGGCATCACAGTACAGGAGAACTGAAGGAGCGATTTAAAGGAGACCACTGAGTAGCCATGTGGATCTTTACAGGGAGATTCTCCCAAGCACGACAGGGGCAGAAGGCGGGTGTTTGTGCCCCTCTAGCGGCTGGTCCCTGACTCTGCCACATGTAGCAGTTTGCATACATGAATCCTTTAGCACAAGCAGTAGAGGCTGATGCTGTTACAGTCTGAGGTGCAATCCGGAGTCAGTGTCCAGCCATTTGTTCCTTTGACTGGAGTCACCAGGTCAAACACAGCCCTGGATTGGTTTAGGGGCAAAGGATGACATACCCCCCTTACTGGTCTGGAGCTGCAGCCTGGATCTGGCGACAAACACGCATAGCATCAGAAGCCGCAGGTTCCAGTCCCACTAACGGCCCAGGCAAAGTTGGTTAGAGCAAAGAGGCTGGGGAAGGGGGAACCCTGGTCTGTAAGAAATGGGACTGAACGCTGCACAGTAAAGGCCTGGTTTTTAAAGGTGCTGAGTACCTACCACTCTCATGGACTCCCCGCTGCAGTTCTGAGCACTCGCCCTCTGAAAATGAAACCCAGCCCTCATTTGGTGCAAACCCACCAAGCAGCTTGTTGCAAGAGCTGCACAAACCTGCACTAAAGCCCCCTCCTGCAGAAGGCAGAGCGACGTGACATCATGCGTGTGTGTGCGTGTTTTCCCCGGTGCCCAGAGACGTGGAGTGTAACAAGTCACCAAACACAGAATTGTTTAGCACCTCTTTATCTGCAAACCAAGATCAAAACCGCACAAACATGTTAAAGTCTCCTCCAAAGCTTCTATTCTGGTTTCAGGATGATGCTATCTAGGTTCCGGTGTCGAGCCTACAGACGTGGGGAGGGGAAGGAGAGCGAACAAAAAGTGCAGCCTTGAAACAAACTTCGCCCTCGGAAATGCAGCTGCAGGGACCAAGCATCGGAGTCCTGCTCCCCTTGGCTCAGCCTCACGGAGCCAAATTCCACCCTCCGACGGATGTAAATCCAGAGTAAACTGGAGGGGCCTGATTCCACTCTCCCTTCCAGGGATCTCAGAGCGGTGTCGTGCCATGGATTTCAGGGGGACTGACTCCCGCTTTGCACAGATGTATCAGATTAGAATCCGGCCCAAGGGGTTCCTGGCCCGTTCCAAAGCTGAGTGCAGTGGATTGATTGGATCAGGCCCTTACAGAATCCATCTCCTAGGCGTCAGGTACAACCCTCGGGAGGCTCCGAGGATAAAAATTGAGGTTGGATTCAATAAGGCCCCTGAGGAATTTTTAAAAGATACATATATTCCTGACCCAGATTCAGGCATTCTCTGGAGAAAAGCAGATGCCAGCTGCACCATCAGCTCTGCTGAGCTATAACAAAACCACAGTCCATGCCAAGATCTACAGGCTCTGTGGAGAAAAGCACAACCCTTCTACAACACTTGAAAACCAGTGTGTGTGTTGCAGCGGGGGAGGGGGGGGTGCTGAAGGGAAGGGTAAGGAATAATGAATATACCGGGCCCGCGTCTCTGCCGCCCTATACGTTGTGCAGTCATTTGCACCCGTGTAAAGAAAGTGTGAAATGCACGCACACTTTGTACTGGTGCAAATGACTGCAGGAGTTGTAGAGCACTAGGGAATCACGCTGACGGCCTTTTACCGCAGCATTTCCATCGTGTTCATTGCGACAGTAAGTGAGCACCTCATAAACATTGGTGGTAGCAGGACCTAGTGGATAGCGCACTGGTCTAGGACTCCGGAGACCGGAGTTCTATTCCCAGCTCAGCCACTGGCCCGCTGGGTGACCTTGGGCAAGTCACTTCCCTACTCTGTGCCTCAGTTTCCCCATCTGTAAAATGAAGGCGGTGACACTGACCTCCTTTGTAACGTGCGTTGAGATCTACGGCTGAAAAGCACTAGATAAGAGTGAAGGATTATTATTAATGTAATGCAACACCCCCAGAAGGAAACATAATCCCCATTGTACAGATGGGGAAACTGAGGCATGGAGAGGACATGTGACTTGGCCAGAGGTGGTAATAGAACACAAGAGTCCTGACTCTCAGTCCCCTACTTTAGCCCCCTAAATCCCTCGCAGCCCCAGAACTGGGGACAGAATCCAGGTTCTCTGATTCCCCCTCCTCTGCTTTAACCTGCCTCGGTACTAACTCAGGGTGGCTGCTAGCATGCCATAATGCAGACGCTCTTTCCATCAACGGAAGGGGGGTTTCGGCTGGCAAAGTTCACCCAATGCTCTGAGAGGCGGCAGCTAAGTAAACGGAAGAATCCTTCTGTCGACCTCACCACGCCTACACCGGGGGTCAGGTTGACCTAACCGCGGCGTGAAATTTGTCCCAGCCCTGAACGTCGTGGCAGGGTCGATCACATTTTAAAGTCTAGACCAGGCCTTAAGATAACCACAGCATGGTGCACACCGGCCACACCCAGGCACCAAAGGCTGGGAGCAGGCCCGTATGTCACCGCCACACCAACCAGGGAGATCCTTTGCCTCGAGGGAGGGAGAGGGGACTCAGTGGGGGCCATCTGCACCCACTCTCGGCGCGGCCAGCCTGGGCTTTAGTGTAACGGAGATTCAGGCTCTGGATTGTAAGTGCTGCAGCTGCTTTCTGGAAAGGGCAGCTGGCAGCCGGCGACTCTCACCGGGAGCGATATTGCAGGCACGTCCGCGACTCCTGTTCAGAGCCCACCAAGAGCCGATCGGCTTTGAGTTTTCCTCCCCTGAGCAAAGGCCGAGAATGAAAAGACTCCGGGAGAGAGTTTAGAAACTCAGGGCAAGCGAGGATCTGTAACTCATTATCCCGAGTGGTTTCCCAAGGAAAGCCAGCCGATCCCCTCCTGCTCACAGAGAAACGCAAGGAAACAATCTTCCACCAGGTCGGCTGGCCACAGCATTTTCCCAGCTTCAGTAGCATGGGCCAAATCCTTGGCCCATTTACACCCGTTGAGGATCCGGACGGGGGTGGGAAGCAGCCTGGGGATCCCAACACTCCATTTTAAGCGTCTGCAGCCAGCTCCAAAGCCCGTTAAAGACAGGGGAAAGACTCCCACTGGCTTTGTCTCAGGCCTAGAAACCAGTGAGGCAGCATACGGGGTATACAGTGGTTATGTCGCCCGCCTAGCATCCCGTTGACTGCCAGAGCTGGGTAAGCGAAATCCTGGCTTGGTCTCAATAGCAGCACAGCTACTTTCAACCTTTCCAGACCAGCAGCCCGACGGAGGAAAGGCAGAGTGGCCACGACCCGACGTGATCCCCCCAGCTGGCCACGTTGCCCTTGAGAGAAGAGCCCCGTCAGCACGATGTCCTGCTGGTTTTTCCCAAAGGTCTCGTCCCACCCAGTGACTGAGCCACACCGACGCTGTGAAATGTGGCAAGCTTGGAAGAACCCTGGAATGGACCCAGGGCCCAGAGTTTGGCGCCTAAGCCCCACGTTCGGATCTGGAGTTCTGGGTCCGCCCGTGGCGGGGCTGGGACGAGCTTCCCAGTTTGGATCCCAACTCTTCAATGTTCAGTGGCTCCTTGTGGCTGTTCACCGGGAACATACTTAGATGTGAACAGCGCACGGCGTGTCCCAAAGTAACTTTGTGCCCCCGCGCCCTCGTGTGTAGTAATTATCGCTCCCATCACACCAGGGGGTAAACTGAGGCCAGCCGCTTGCCCAAGGTCTCGGGGCATCCAGAACGGAGCATAGGAATAGAACCCTGGAGTCCTGTCTACTCTAAGCATACTCCCTCCCAGAGGCAGAAGTCCTGACTCCAAGCACCGTGCTCCAATCACCAGGCCGTCAAGCCAAGAGCAAGCTGAACTAAGTTGCCGAAGTTATTTGCAGCCTGAACTGCAGTTTCTTCTCCAGCAGGGGGAGGGGAAGGGGGGAGCAGAAGTCTCATTCGGAGTGGCTGTTTCATTTCCCTACCGTTCTTCATCAATCGACGATTCCTGAGCTGGGGACTCGGGTAATTTTCCTCTGCACTAACTACAGTTTTCTAAATGAAGGGAAGCGAGAGCCCATTAAAATCGCTCCCTCGCCCACCCCTCTCGGCTCCCTGCAGGGCATGAAATAACCACCTGCCAACTCCCCAGAGCCGCATGCCATGGCAGGATCGCTGCCACTTCCCCTGTCACTATTGTCAGAGCAAAATTTAGATACCTGGTAATGAGGAGGTTTAATGTGACAGATGAGAGGTTGGCTCATTAATATATATATATATACACACACACACACACACACACACACACACACACACACACACAGAGAGAGAGAGAGAGAGAGAGATGATTATAGGGTGGATTCTGTTCTCATCCACACTGGGGTAAAGCAGGAGACTGTCAGTGGAGTTTCCCCGCTGATCTCAAGAGCAAAAGCCAGACTTCCTCGCAGGCCAGATCTCCACTCAAAACTTTCACAGGTGTAGCAATGTCAGTTACAGGTAAAGCCAGGTGAAATTTTTCACACACAACTTTTTTTGGGGGGGGGGAGGAGGGGAGAGGATGCAAAATGCAGATTTGGTGATGCCTGAAAGTTCTGTGAGTTTGTGTCAATTTGGCCAAATTGTTTCAGTCCAAAAAAAAACAAAAACAGAAAAAATCAAAATGTTTTGATTTTTCAGGCTGAAGTGACTTTTTGTTTCTACAGTTCCTTTAATTTCCTTTAAAAAATTACAAATGCTTTAAGAGAGTCAAAATCAAACCCGGGCATGCTGATTTCATCTGAATGAAATGCTTTGTTCGAGACACAACATTTTTCAGCTTGTCCGTTCACCGAAAAGTTTGAAAAAATTCATTTGCAGTTTGACTCGAAACAATGTTTTTGTCCCCCGCGAATTGCAAGCAAATCCAAAAGTCCCTTATTTGCACAACTCTAGTTAGGGGTGTGATTTTTGGGGGGCCACATTTCTATCCTGGCAAAAGCTCTGATGTAGATGCAGTTTTACGGATCTGCCATGGGGCCTTGGGCTAGTCATTTCCTCTGTGCTTCGCTTTCCTCTCCCAGCCTTTCTCTGACCTGTCTAATTAGACTATCACTTCTTAGGGACAGGGATTGTCTTAGACTTTGTGTTTGTACAGTACCTAGTACAGCAGGACTCTGATCTCCATTGGTGCCTCTATCCACTCCTGGAAAATACATAATAATAATAATATACCAACACGTAAGTGGATCAGGAGGATAAGCAGGAGTCAAACAGGAGTTAAGTGGATCAGGAGGATAAGCAGGAGTCAAACAGGAGTTTAAGTGGGGAAATAGTTTGCACAGCGAGTGAGCTGCCTAAGGTCTTGCAGAGATGCGGTTGTGGAGACAACAAAAGTAATCTAGTCCCGGCCGCGTCCTCCCTCCCCCCAGCTCTCACCACTAGGCAACACCTCTCCATTCCTTGGCACCTTTTAAGTCAGATCGGCTGGCACTGACCATTTCCTATCTGTGGCATCTGAAACTGAGACCTCGTCAAAGCTGAAATTTGTTCAGCTCCTGTACCACGGAAGGACCTTGATAGCGATCTCAGATGTAGCCTCCACACCTGCCCTGAGCAGAGAGCTACGCTGACTAAACCACCGTGATCACCCTCATCGCCTAGCTAGCGGTCTACAGACTAAAGCCTTGTCTACACACAAAAGCTGTACCACTTTATCCAGTGCAGTCCGAGTCTCACAGCCCCTGGATGCAGTTCTAGGGGTGCAGTTCAGTATCGAGGTGCCTTACTGTGATCTAGCACGTTCTCCCTCTTGTATGGCAGAGAAGGTGCGTCATAAGCCCGAATATTTCACACTGGGGGTTGTGGAACCAACACGCATCTGTTCGTATCATTTGCTTCACTTGGCCTGGATCTTCAGCAAGGCAAAAACAAGGCAGCTCGAGATGCGCGGTGAGCCTACGACACTCCATCCGGGGACGCGACCGAAGCTCGGAGACCCAGGAAATACATGCCAGCAGCCAGGAGACCGGGCAGAGGAATGAAGTGCAGTTTGCCTTCACGCCTGGGCAAGGAAAGGTTGCTCTAGCTGCCCTGCTGTTTGAGCACCTCCTGCTGGCTGATCCTGAGAACATTGCTGGCACTGGACCGCACAGATGGATGCTCATCTGCCCCCCCAGCCCCAGCTGGAAACGACACTTGACAGAGAAACAGACGAAAAGCCATGGAAGCCTAAAGACAATAGGCAGGTACGTCCATGGCTCACATCCATGAGCACGACATACACTTCATGAGCCTATATCTACCTACCTAAGGGACTTCTCTGCCCCTCATCACCACAGTATCTGAGAACCTCACAATCTGTAATATGTTTATTCTTCACAACCCTCTGTGCAGTAGGGGAAGGAACTAAGCCATAAGAACCTCTATAGAATAGAAGGTGAAAAATGACCATGGGTACATCCACACTACCCGCCCGATTCGGCGGGTAGCGATCGATGTTCTGGGATCGATTTATCGCGTCTCATGTAGACGCGATAAATCGATCCCAGAAGTGCTCCCCGTCGACTCTGGAACTCCAGCTCAGCGCGAGGAGTAAGCGGAGTCGACGAGGGAGCCTGCCTGCGCTGCGTGGACCTGAGGTAAGTACTTTGTAATTCGATCTAAGATACTTCGACTTCAGCTACGCTATTCACATAGCTGAAGTTGCATCTCTTAGATCAATCCCCGCCCCCCAGTGTGGACCAGACCTAACACTACCCGCCCAATTTGGCGGGTAGCGATCGATGTTCTGGGATCGATTTATCGCGTCTCGTCTAGACGCGATAAATCGATCCCAGATGCGCTCCCCGTTGACTGCGGACCAGCCCTAAGTGACTTACCCAAGGTCATGCAATGGGAATAAATGGAACCAACTGCATCAGAAGGGCAGCGAGTGGGACAGCAGTTTAGAAAGGGGAAGAAGGAAATGCCAAGACGACCCCAAGGACGGTATGGAAGGGCCTGAGAAGAATGAGATTCGTGTCCCTCCCCCACCCCAAGTCAAATCTTGTGCACTGGAACCAAGGCAAAACACCAAGTTAAGAAGCATTTCAGGGTGCAGAGAGGAGAATATGTTCTGAAGGAAAGTTAGGGGCTATCCATGACGGGTGTTGGGTTTTCCCCCAATATATCATAGCAGCTGGTTGTCCTCTCCGATGCGTGGGTTTTACCCAAGGGAAACTCCACTGGACCTGATTCTCTGTTGCCCGGCACCTTGTTCAGTCATTCAGACCAGTGCAAAGTGGGTGGGAAATGCTACCATTCTGATTTGGTACCGTTTTACATCCCACATTGTCATTGACTGCACAGGCTGCAGAGCAACAAGAATCAGACCCCGTTCAACGGAGACGCTCCTGATTTACCCCACCATAAATGAGAGGCGAATCAGGCCCATTACCCCCAGCTCTTCCTTCTCAGAGATCTCTGAATGGACAGCACCCATGTCCACCAGATGTTAGCTATATCGCTTCCTGCTAGGCACTCAGCTATTACAGTGATGAAGGCAGTAGAAGAATCTATATAGAATAGAATAGAATACTATGTTTGTACTGTGCCTAGCACAATGGAGTCCTGGTCCATGAATGGTTCTTCCACAATAATGAGTAATATTAATAATAATAATAATATAGATAGCAAGGCAACAATTAATGAACATGGCTCAAGCCAATGGCACATTCGCAGTGACTGGAGTTGGCTGACATTTTTGGTTTGAAAAAAACACTTTTCAGTTAAATGTGGCCATTTTTTCAAATACAACAATTTTACAAAACCATTTTGATTTTCTCATTGTTTTCCATTTTTCAAATGTTTCTTCTCAAAACTGGGTTGTTTTTTTTAACTGTTTTCATTTTTATTTTCTCAGTTATCCATTTTTTTCTCATTTTCTAATTGCCAGGGTTTTTTCAGTCATTTTCAATTTCCAGTTCCAATTTTCCAGTTATTATTTTCATTTTCCAATGATCCATTTTTGTTTACCACTTTGGGTATTTTTTCCCTGGCCGAGACTCTACTGGTGTACAAATAATAGCTATTTGGTGTATCTATCATTGTGTTCTATCCTGTGATCCATCACCTCAGTATCTGACTGTGTAGAACCAATAGCAACAGCAAAAACTCTAGTAGATTTCATGGAGTCTCTGGCACTTCTCCATTTTCAGGCTCAAAATTCTGCTGGGGGTTGGGTTTTTGGTTTGATTTTTTGAGGGGAGAGCTTTGTAGGAGTTCAGAGGTAGAGAGGGCTGTCATTCTGAATTTCCTCTGAAAATCAGGCATCTTTAATAAGTCTCAAGTTGGGCATCCAAAATCCTTAGTGACCTTTGAAAATCTTGGCCAATAATATAACAATAATAAACAACATGGGGTTGTGGGTTTTACTTGCATTACCCAAATGTTAATTGCACTCGTATGTGAAGCACTCCAGATCATGTACACAAACGAAATACAGAAGGGTACATAGTTCCCTCCATTCCCCCACCATAATGCACTGATCCTCTAATCAACTCAGACCCCTACACACACACACTGCCAGTTCAAAGCCTCACTTTATGTACTGTGAGGTTGTGTGGAACCAGCGGTGCTGGAAGTTAAAACACAGAGCTCCTTTAGGCACTAGAGTGAAGATTTCCAGCAGGCAGGGCCGTTGCAAATAAAGGGGATCCGTTTTCTGATTGATTTAGTAATTATTTTTTGTACTGCAGTGGAACTGAGGGTGATCAGCCAAGAACAAGGGGGAGTGACTGTCTTTGTACAGCACCTAGTACAATTGGGTTCTGGTCCGTGACGGGGGCTCATAGGTGCTACAATAATTTGCGCAATACAAGTAGTGGTCCTCGGTGTGATAGGCGCTGCACAGACACACAGAGAGGCAGCCCTTGCCCAGACAAGCTTCTTATAGTCTAAGCAGACAATGCACCAGAGGCACAATTAGCCACCAAACCTCACCCAGAAGCAGCGATGAGAACAGACCTGACACCCAAGCCAGTCTCCTAACCACTAGACCACACTGCCTCTCAGTACTAGCATTCTGATACCAGCTGCTGTTATTGTCCACCAAGAGGAGGCAAGAGGAGATGTAACACGGTGACAAGTTAGGGTGGGGAAAACTGAGCCCAGGGGATGGGTCGCTTTTGCCTTCAGCTGCATGACTCATGGCTCCGCCAGGGCATGTGACCGCATGACAAGATACATTCAGTCGTGCCTATTACCGCATTCAAAGGAACGCGACCGATTCACAGGCACGTCCCCGGGCCAGCCTGGACAAAGGCCCTTCCCGCCTGCCAGTAAGAGAGACAGCTCCGTCCCCTAACTCATGAACAGCCCCCACGCACATATGTCTACAAGCAAAAGGCTGATGAGGGAACCTGGGGACTGATCATCATCTCTAAGGCCTCTTTACACCCAGGCTGGCAAGGTAAAGGGGCCAATTGACACCCACATTAGAGCCAGATTGATACAAAGGAGGCTTGGTGCAAAAGATACTCATGCCCTGGCTCTTTAAGGAACTGAAATGCAAAGAGACAGCTGGTTATCAGCTGTTGCCACTCACTCATAGGAAACATATTCTACAGACACACACAAAACCTGTCCCCCCAGCTCTGCGTAACTGGCCCTGCTGCCTGTAAATTACATGGGTTTAGCTGGGACAAACTGGAAGTGAAAATTAAAATAAATAAGCCTGCCCCGTCTCACGGCACTGAAGAAAATTTCATCCAGACTCATGGCATAATGTTTCCTGTTAGCGAAGAAGGCTACCCCAGACCAGAT